>CM066919.1:0-1491500 GCA_033964015.1 Scolanthus callimorphus | reverse complement strand
AAAATAAACATAGAAATAATCATAGAAATAATCATAGAATAATCATAAAAATAATCATAGAATAATCATAGAAATAATCATAGAAATAATCATAGAAATAGTCATAGAATTGATCATAGAAATAATCATAGAAATAGTCATACAATTGATCATAGAAATAATCATAGAATAATCATATAAATAATCATAGAATAATCACAGAAAATATCATAGTAATAATCATACAAATAATCATAGAAATAGTTATTGAAATAATCATAGAAATAATCAAGAATAATCATAGAAATAATCACAGAAATAATCACAGAAATAATCACAGAAATAATCATAGAAATAATCATAGAAATAATCATAGAAATAATCATAGAAATAGTCATAGAAATAGTCATAGAATTGATCATAGAAATAATATATAGAAATAATCATAGAAATAATCATAGAAATAATCATAGAAATAATCACAGAAATAATCATAGAAAAATCATAGAAATAGTCATTGAAATAATCATAGAAATAATCATAGAATAATCATAGAATAATCATAGCAATAGTCATAGAAATAATCATAGAAATAATCAGAAATAATCATAGAAATAGTCATAGAAATAGTCATAGAAATAATCATAGAAATAATCATAGAATAATCATAGAGAAATAATCATTCAAATAATCATAGAAATAATCACATAAAATAGTCATTGAAAAGTCATTGAAATAGTCATAGAAATAATTATGGAATAATCATAGAATAATCATAGAAATAATCACAGAAATAATCATACAAATAATCATAGAAATAATCATAGAAATAATCATAGAAATAGTCATAGCGATAATCATAGAAATAATCATAGAAATAATCAGAAATAATCATAGAAATAGTCATAGAAAGAGTCATAGAAAGAGTCATAGAAAGAGTCATAGAAATAGTCATAGAAATAGTCATTGAAATAATCATAGAAATAATCATAGAAATAATCATAGAATAATCATAGAAATAGTCATAGCAATAGTCATAGAAATAATCATAGAAATATTCATAGAATAATCATAGAAATAATCATAGAAATAATTATAGAAATAATCATGCAAATAATCATAGAATAATCGTAAAAATAAACATAGAAATAATCATAGAAATAATCATAGAATAATCATAAATAATCATAGAATAATCATAGAAATAATCATAGAAATAATCATAGAATAGTCATAGAATTGATCATAGAAATAATCATAGAATAATCATAGAAATAATCATAGAAATAATCATACAAATAATCATAGAAATAGTTATTGAAATAATCATAGAAATAATCATAGAATAATCATAGAATAATCATAGAAATAATCACAGAAATAATCATAGAAATATTCATAGAAATAATCATAGAAATAATCATAGAATTGATCATAGAAATAATCAGAAATAATCATAGAATAATCATAGAAATAATCATAGAAATAGTCATTGAAATAATCATAGAAATAATCATAGAATAATCATAGAAATAGTCATAGCAATAGTCATAGAGATAATCATAGAAATAATCAGAAATAATTATAGAAATAGTGATAGAAATAGTCATAGAAAGAGTCATAGAAATAGTCATAGCAATAGTATAGAAATAGTCATAGCAATAGTCATAGAAATAATCATAGAATAATGATAGAAATAATCACAGAAATAATCATAGAAATAGTCATTGAAATAATCATAGAAATAATCATAGAATAATCATAGAATAATCATAGAAATAGTCATAGCAATAGTCATAGAAATAATCATAGAAATAATCAGAAATAATCATAGAAATAGTCATAGAAATAGTCATAAAAAGAGTCATAGAAAGAGTCATAGAAATAGTCATAGCAATAGTATAGAAATAGCATAGAAATAGTCATAGCAATAGTCATAGAAATAATCATAGAATAATCATAGAAATAATCATAGAAATAATCATAGAAATAATCACAGAAATAATCATAGAAATAATCATAGAAATAATCATAGAAATAGTCATAGAATTGATCATAGAAATAATCATAGAATAATCATAGAAATTATCATAGAACAACAACAACAAAAACAACAAGTCTTTATTTCCTCAAAAATTTACAAAAGTTTTATAATGATAGTTTGGAAAAAAGAAAGAGGGCTGGCTACCTAGAATAACTAAAGAGTTAAAAGTTTTAGGCAGCCAGTTATACATATAGATTTAATACAAATATAGGTCGGCACACGAACACATATACAAAAATGAACAAACAACAAACAAAAATAACATTTAATGCACGATTAAGGGATGAATGCTTTCCTTCACTTTAGATATAGGAGAAAGAACCAAAAAACTAATATGTTTCGAAAAATTTATCCTTTTGTGTTTTCTTAAAAATAGATAGTGATGATGATGACTTTATGTTAGCTTCAATAGTATTCCAAATTGTTGGGCCTTGAAAACGAATATTAAATTTACCATAGTTGGTTCTCGCATAGGGAAGATAATAAGACTGTTTTGCTGAAAGCCTGGTATTGTAATTATGGACACTTGATACTCTAGTAAAAAAGGAATGAAATGTTGTAGGCAGAAGATGGTTATAAAATTTGTACATAAAAATAGAAATATGAAATTTAACAAGGTCAAAAAACTTAATTACCCGAAGAGATTTGAACAAAGGACTTGAATGCCTATCAAACGGAGAAAAAGTGATAATACGCATGGCTTTCTTTTGGAGTATAAATACTGGTTTAAGAGTTGTATCATATGTGTTTCCCCAAATGATAATGCCATAAGTCAAGAAAGGATAGATTAAAGCGTAATATAATTTCACCAAAATACTTAAGTCAACAAAATGTCTTAACTTGCATAAAATCCCAATGCTTCTTCTTATTTTTTTACCTATAAATTCTACTTGTTTTTTCCAATTTAGGTGTGAGTCAATTAAAATGCCAAGGTACTTAATACAATATTCTCTTTTCAATTGCTTATTAGACAATAATAGATTAAAAGTAGAATCTTGTAATTTCTTTTGTGGTGGATGAAATAATACAAAGTTTGATTTCTCAATATTTAAAGAAAGTTTGTTAGCACATAGCCAAGTATGAATATTAATTAACTCAACATTTATGTTATTTTGAAGTAACTGGAGATTTTTATGCTCACAAAATAAATTTGCATCATCTGCAAATAAATGAAATCAAACATTTTTGAGGAGTGATGAAAATCATTAATGTACAATAGAAACAATAGAGGGCCGAGGACAGATCCCTGTGGAATTCCACATGACGTAGGACACCTTTCTGACGTTACATTATTTACTACAACAACTTGTTGTCGGTTATCAAGATATGATTTGAACCAATCATTTGCAGTTCCTCTTACACCATAATGTTCTAACTTCTTTAACAATATTTTATGATTCACAGTATCAAATGCCTTACTAAAGTCAAGAAAAATTCCACAAGAATGTCTACGGTCCTCTATTGATTTCTGTATTTTGTCGACTATAGATAATATAGCATGGTCAGTGTTATGTTTAGACCTAAATCCAAATTGCTTGTCAAATAAAGTTCCATGAATCTCCAAAAAATTAATTAATCTATTATACATGAGTTTCTCAAGCAATTTGTGAAAGACAGAAAGTAATGAGATAGGACGATAATTGGACAAACAAGTTTGGGAGCCTTTCTTGAAAACAGGTATGACATTAGCTAACTTTAGATCATTTGGTACAATGCCAGATGAAAATGAGGTATTATATAAAATCTCTAATGGTTAGATAAAACTGATTTTAACAGTTTAAGGACATCTACCGATATACTGAAGGGCCCTGTTGCTTTTCCTGATTTTAATTTGGAGATCTCATCTTCAATTTCATGAGAGGTAGTTGAAAAAATAAAGAAACTACTACAAGGACGATCACGTAAATATGCCATGGGGGAGCTTTGTACTGTCGGGATTGCTTTAGCTAAGTCTTTACCTATGCTAGAAAAATATGAGTTGAAGGTATTTGCAACTTCAACTGGTTCAGCAATATCATGATCATTAACTCTAAGTTTAATTTGTTTTGTGCTAGTCTGAGGTTTAAAATTTACTATTTGTTTAATTCCCTTCCATATTTTTTTACTATCACTAACATTTTCAAAAAAATAATTATTGTAATATTCTTTCTTTGAGATTTTCAGGAGATGATTTAGCTTATTCCTATATAACTTAAATTTTGTTTTGAAATAATCATAGAAATAATCATAGAATAATCATAGAAATAATCATAGAAATAATCATAGAAATAATCATAGAGATAATCATAGAAATAATCATAGATGATAGATAGATGTGTTTATTCGACACTCTAGCAGTCAAGACTGAATTACAGTGCGAGTCAGAGCGGACAAGGCAATCAGTATAAAGAAACATTACAAATATTTTATGGATACGAAATCCCAAAAACGTTTAGTACGTGTAATCTGTTTCTCAGACCTACTGGGGCCAGACCTCAGGCAGTAGCCATGATGGACAGTAGAAATAGTCATAGAAATAATCATAGAAATAATCATAGAAATAGTCATACAATTGATCATAGAAATAATCATAGAATAATCATATAAATAATCATAGAAATAATCACAGAAATAATCACAGAAATAATCATAGTAATAATCATACAAATAATCATAGAAATAGTTATTGAAATAATCATATAAATAATCATAGAATAATCATAGAGATAATCACAGAAATAATCACAGAAATAATCATAGAAATAATCATAGAAATAATCATAGAAATAGTCATAGAAATAGTCATAGAATTGATCATAGAAATAATCATAGAAATAATCATAGAAATAATCATAGAAATAATCATAGAAATAATCACAGAAATAATCATGGAAATAATCATAGAAATAATCATAGAAATAGTCATTGAAATAATCATAGAAATAATCATAGAATAATCATAGAAATAGTCATAGCAATAGTCATAGAAATAATCATAGAAATAATCAGAAATAATCATAGAAATAGTCATAGAAATAGTCATAGAAAGAGTCATAGAAATAGTCATAGAAATAATCATAGAAATAATCATAGAATAATCATAGAAATAATCATAGAAATAATCATAGAAATAATCACAGAAATAATCATAGAAATAATCATAGAAATAATCATAGAAATAGTCATTGAAATAATCATAGAAATAATCATAGAAATAATCATAGAATAATCATAGAAATAATCATAGAATAATCATAAAAATAATCATAGAATAATCATCATGGAAATAATCATGGAAATAATCATAGAAATAATCATAGAAATAATCATAGAAATAATCAGAATCATCAGAATAATCATAGAAATAATCATAGAATAATCATAAAAATAATCATAAAATAATCATAGAAATAATCATAGAAATAATCATAGAAATAATCATAGAAATAATCATAGAAATAATCATAGAAATAATCATAGAAATAATCATAGAAATAATCATAGAAATAATCATAGAAATAATCATAGAAATAATCAGAATCATCAGAATAATCATAGAAATAATCATAGAATAATCATAAAAATAATCATAAAATAATCATAGAAATAATCATAGAAATAATCATAGAAATAATCATAGAAATAATCATAGAAATAATCATAGAAATAATCATAGAAATAATCATAGAAATAATCATAGAAATAATCAGAAATAATCATAGAAATAATCATAGAAATAATCACAGAATAATCATAGAATTGATCATAGAAATAATCATAGAAATAATCATAGAATAATCATAGAAATAATCATAGAAATAGTCATTGAAATAATCATAGAAATAATCATAGAATAATCATAGCAATAGTCATAGAAATAATCATAGAAAGAGTCATAGAAAGAGTCATAGAAATAGTCATAGAAAGAGTCATAGAAATAGTCATAGCAATAGTATAGAAATAGCATAGAAATAGTCATAGCAATAGTCATAGAAATAATCATAGAATAATCATAGAAATAATCATAGAAATAATCATAGAAATAATCACAGAAATAATCATAGAAATAATCATAGAAATAATCATAGAAATAGTCATAGAATTGATCATAGAAATAATCATAGAATAATCATAGAAATAATCATAGAAATAATCATAGAAATAATCATAGAGATAATCATAGAGATAATCATAGAAATAATCATAGATGATAGATAGATGTGTTTATTCGACACTCTAGCAGTCAAGACTGAATTACAGTGCGAGTCAGAGCGGACAAGGCAATCAGTATAAAGAAACATTACAAATATTTTATGGATACGAAATCCCAAAAACGTTTAGTACGTGTAATCTGTTTCTCAGACCTACTGGGGCCAGACCTCAGGCAGTAGCCATGATGGACAGTAGAAATAATCATAGAAATAATCATAGAAATAATCATAGAAATAGTCATACAATTGATCATAGAAATAATCATAGAATAATCATATAATAATCATAGAAATAATCACAGAAATAATCACAGAAATAATCATAGTAATAATCATACAAATAATCATAGAAATAGTTATTGAAATAATCATATAAATAATCATAGAATAATCATAGAGATAATCACAGAAATAATCACAGAAATAATCATAGAAATAATCATAGAAATAATCATAGAAATAGTCATAGAAATAGTCATAGAATTGATCATAGAAATAATCATAGAAATAATCATAGAAATAATCATAGAAATAATCACAGAAATAATCATAGAAATAGTCATTGAAATAATCATAGAAATAATCAGAAATAATCATAGAAATAGTCATAGAAATAGTCATAGAAAGAGTCATAGAAATAGTCATAGAAATAATCATAGAAATAATCATAGAATAATCATAGAAATAATCATAGTAATAATCATACAAATAATCATAGAAATAGTTATTGAAATAATCATAGAAATAATCATAGAAATAATCATAGAAATAATCATAGAAATAATCACAGAAAATAATCATAGAAATAATCATAGAAATAGTCATTGAAATAATCATAGAAATAATCATAGAATAATCATAGAATAATCATAGCAATAGTCATAGAAATAATCATAGAAATAATCAGAAATAATCATAGAAATAGTCATAGAAAAGGTCATAGAAAGAGTCATAGAAATAGTCATAGAAATAATCATAGAAATAATCATAGAATAATCATAGAAATAATCATAGAAATAATCATAGAAATAATCACAGAAATAATCATAGAAATAATCATAGAAATAATCATAGAAATAGTCATTGAAATAATCATAGAAATAATCATAGAAATAATCATAGAATAATCATAGAAATAATCATAGAATAATCATAAAAATAATCATAGAATAATCATCATGAATCATCATGGAAATAATCATAGAAATAATCATAGAAATAATCATAGAAATAATCAGAATCATCAGAATAATCATAGAAATAATCATAGAATAATCATAAAAATAATCATAAAATAATCATAGAAATAATCATAGAAATAATCATAGAAATAATCATAGAAATAATCATAGAAATAATCATAGAAATAATCATAGAAATAATCATAGAAATAATCAGAAATAATCATAGAAATAATCATAGAAATAATCACAGAATAATCATAGAAATAATCATAGAAATAATCGTAGAAATAATCATAGAAATAATCATAAAATAATCATACAAATAATCATAGAAATAATCATAGAATAATCATAGAAATAATCATTCAAATAATCATAGAAATAATCATACAAATAGTCATTGAAATAGTCATAGAAATAATCATGGAATAATCATAGAATAATCATAGAAATAATCACAGAAATAATCATACAAATAATCATAGAAATAATCATAGAAATAATCATAGAAATAGTCATAGCGATAATCATAGAAATAATCATAGAAATAATCAGAAAAAATCATAGAAATAGTCATAGAAAGAGTCATAGAAAGAGTCATAGAAATAGTCATAGAAATAGTCATAGAAATAATCATAGAAATAGTCATAGAAAGAGTCATAGAAATAATCATAGAAATAATCATAGAAATAATTATACAAATAATCATGCAAATAATCATAGAATAATCGTAAAAATAATCAGAAGTAATCATGGAAATAATAATAGAAATAATCATAGAAATAATCATAGAAATAATCATAGAAATAGTCATAGAAATAGTCATAGAAATAATCATAGAAATAATCATAGAAATAGTCATAGAATTTATCATAGAAATAATCCTAGTAATAGTCATTGAAATAATCATAGAATAATCATAGAAATAATCATAAAAATAATCATAGAATAGTCATAGAAAAATCATAGAAATAATCATAGAAATAATCATGGAAATAATCATGGAAATGATCATAGAAATAATCATAGAAATAATCATAGAATAATCATAGAAACAATCATAGAAATAATCATAGAAATAATCATAGAAATAATCATAGAAATAATCATAGAAATAATCATAGGAAAATAGTCATAGAAAATGATCATAGAAATAATCATAGAAATAATCATAGAAATAATCATAGAATAATCATAGAAACAGTCATAGAAATAATCATAGAAATAATCATAGAAATAATCATAGAAATAATCATAGGAAAATAGTCATAGAACTGATCATAGAAATAATCATAGAATAATCATACAAATGATCATCGAAATAATCATAGAATAATCATAGAAATAATCATAGAAATAATCATAGAATAATCATACAAATAATCATGCAAATAGTCATTGAAATAGTCATAGAAATAATCATGGAATAATCATAGAGTAATCAAAGAAATAATCACAGAAATAATCATAGAAATAGTCATAGAATTATCATAGAAATAATCCTAGTAATAGTCATTGAAATAATCATAGAATAATCATAGAAATAATCATAAAAATAATCATAGAATAGTCATAGAAAAATCATAGAAATAATCATAGAAATAATCATGGAAATCATCATGGAAATGATCATAGAAATAATCATAGAAATAATCATAGAATAATCATAGAAACAATCATAGAAATAATCATAGAAATAATCATAGAAATAATCATAGAATAATCATAGGAAAATAGTCATAGAAAATGATCATAGAAATAATCATAGAAATAATCATAGAAATAATCATAGAATAATCATACAAATGATCATCGAAATAATCATAGAATAATCATAGAAATAATCATAGAAATAATCATAGAATAATCATACAAATAATCATGCAAATAGTCATTGAAATAGTCATAGAAATAGTCATAGAAATAATCATGGAATAATCATAGAATAATCATAGAAATAATCATATAATAATCATAGAAATAATCATAGAATAATCATAGAAATAATCATAGAAATAGTCATTGAAATAATCATAGAAATAATCATAGAAATAATCATAGAATAATCATAGAAATAGTCATAGCAATAGTCATAGTAATAATCATACAAATAATCATAGAAATAGTTATTGAAATAATCATATAAATAATCATAGAATAATCATAGAAATAATCACAGAAATAATCACAGAAATAATCATAGAAATAATCATAGAAATAATCATAGAAATAGTCATTGAAATAGTCATAGAATGGATCATATAAATAATCATAGAAATAATCATAGAAATAATCATAGAAATAATCACAGAAATAATCATGGAAATAATCATAGAAATAATCATAGAAATAGTCATTGAAATAATCATAGAAATAATCATAGAATAATCATAGAATAATCATAGAAATAGTCATAGCAATAGTCATAGAAATAATCATAGAAATAATCAGAAACAATCATAGAAAGAGTCATAGAAAGAGTCATAGAAAGAGTCATAGAATAGTCATAGAAATAATCATAGAAATAATCATAGAAATAATCATAGAAATAATCACAGAAATAATCACAGAAATAATCATAGAAATAATCATAGAAATAGTCATTGAAATAATCATAGAAATAATCATAGAAATAAACATAGAATAATCATAGAAATAATCATAGAATAATCATAAAAATAATCATAGAATAATCATCATGAATCATCATGGAAATAATCATAGAAATAATCATAGAAATATTCATTGAAATAATCAGAATCATCAGAATAATCATAGAAATAATCATAGAATAATCATAAAATAATCATAAAATAATCATAGAAATAATCATAGAAATAATCATAGAAATAATCATAGAAATAATCATAGAAATAATCATAGAAATAATCATAGAAATAATCATAGAAATAATCATAGAAATAATCAGAAATAATCATAGAAATAATCATAGAAATAATCACAGAATTAATCATAGAATAATCATAGAATAATCATAGAAATAATCATAGAAATGATCTCAGAAATAATCATAGTAATAATCATACAAATAATCATAGAAATAGTTATTGAAATAATCATAGAAATAATCATAGAATAATCATAGAATAATCATAGAAATAATCATTCGTGCTGCTACTGTTTTCGCCGCAGAATCTATGAATTTGTATATTTCGATCAGGAAATAAATGGCGGGATAGTGGCGGCAGTTCTCTAGTCCACGAGGTTCACTCCAATGTTACTACCGACACCGACACTACGTACAACAGGCGATATTAGCTCATGTAAAACATTTCATTGTAACAATGTGTGGTACGGTAAAGTTGCTATTCCCAAGTAAGTATTCCAGTGACTGAAAACTGCCTTCCTACCATAATAGACAGAGCATAGTGGCGGGAAAGCTAAGGACGTATCTTTGACATGAGAGAAATGATGAATCCTTGTCGGTTTTCGCTTTTCTTTCGACTTCACCTTCACCTGCGAAGTACTTCTGTATCTAACCTAGAACCTTGAAATCGTTACGACTTTTTGCGCTGAGATATCAAAGTAAATATGCAATGGTGTCGCTTCATACTGGGGCATTAGCTTGCCTGACTTTAGCGCTTATCGATGCCTATCAAAGGAAATGATTAAAAGTATAGCAAAGAATGCAATAGTGTCGCTTCATACTGGGGCATTAACTTGCCTGTATGCCTATTTCAGATGCTATATTTTGGTCACGACTTTTGCGCTAACATATCAAAGTACTGCTTTAAAAGTTTATGCAAAAATGCAATTATAGTGTCGCTTCATACTGGGGCATTAACTTGCCTGTATATGCTTATTTCAGATGCTATAATTATTTTGGTCACGACTTTTGCGCTAACGTATCAAAGTAATGCTTTGAAAGTTTATGCGAAAGTGCAACTATAGTGTCGCTTCATACTGGGGCATTAACTTGCCTGTGTGCGTATTTCAAATGCTATATTTTGGTCAAGACTGTTGCGCTGACATATCAAAGTAATGTTAGTTAAACGTTTATGCAAAAATGCAATTATAGTGTCGCTTCATACTGGGGCATTAACTTGCCTGTATATCATAGAAATATAGGCAAGAAATAATCATAGAAATAATCAAAGAATAATCATAGAAATAATCATAGAATAATGATAGAAATAATGATAGAAATAATCATAGAAATAATCATAGAAATATTCATAGAAATAATCATAGAAATAGTCATAGAATTGATCATAGAAATAATCATAGAATAATGATAGAAATAATCATAGAAATATTCATAGAATAATCATGCAAATAATCATAGAATAATCGTAGGAATAATCGTAGAAATAGTCATTGAAATAGACATTGTAATAGTCATAGAAATAATCATAGAATAATCATAGAATAATCATAGAAATAACCAGAGAAATTATCAGAGAAATAGTCATAGCAATAATCATAGAAATTATCATAGAAATAATCAGAAATAATCAGAAATAATCATAGAAATAGTCATAGAAATAGTCATAGGAATAATCATAGAAATAATCATAGAATAATGATAGAAATAATCATAGAAATAATCATAGAAATAATCATGCAAATAATCATAGAATAATCTTAGAAATAATAATAGAAATAATCATAGAATCAATCATAGAATCAATCATAGAAATAATGATAGAATAATCATAGAATAATCATAGAATAATCATGCAAATAATCATAGAATAATCATAGAAATAATCATAGAAATAATCATAGAAATAATCATAGAAATAATCGTAGAAATAATCATAGAAATAATCATAGAAATAATCATAGAAATAATCATAGAAATAATCATAGAAATAATCATAGAAATAATCGTAGAAATAATCATAGAATAATCATAGAAATAATCACAGAAATAATCACAGAAATTGTCATTGAAATAATCATAGAAATAATCATAGAATAATCATAGAATAATCATAGAAATAGTCATAGCAATAATCATAGAAATAATCATAGAATTGACCATAGAAATAATCATAGAATAATCATAGAAATAATCATAGAAATAATCATAGAATAATCATAGAAATAATTATAGAAATAATCATATAATAATCATAGAAATAATCATAGAAAAATCATAGAAATAATCATAAAAATAGTCATTAAAATAATCATAGAAATAATCATAGAAATAATCATAGAATAATCATAGAAATAGTCATAGCAATAGTCATAGAAATAATCATAGAAATAATCATAGAATAATCATAGAAATAATCATAGAAATAATTATAGAAATAATCATGCAAATAATCATAGAATAATCGTAAAAATAAACATAGAAATAATCATAGAAATAATCATAGAATAATCATAAAAATAATCATAGAATAATCATCGAAATAATCATAGAATAATCATAGAAATAATAATAGAAATAATCATAGAAATAATCATAGAAATAATCAGAAATAATCATACAAATAATCATACAAATAGTCATTGAAATAGTCATAGAAATAATCATGGAATAACCATAGAGTAATCATAGAAATAATCTCAGAAATAATCATACAAATAATCATAGAAATAATCATAGAAATAGTCATAGCAATAATCACGGAAATAATCATAGAAATAATCAGAAATAATCATTGAAATAGTCATAGAAAGAGTCATAGAAAGAGTCATAGAAATAGTCATAGAAATAATCATAGAAATAATCATAGAAATAATCATAGAAATAATTATAGAAATAATCATGCAAATAATCATAGAATAATCGTAAAAATAATCATAGAATTAATCATGGAAATAATCATAGAAATAATCATAGAAATAATCAGAATAATCATAGAATAATCATAGAAATAATCATATAATAATAATAGAAATAATCATAGAATAATCATAGAAATAATCATAGAAATAGTCATTGAAATAATCATAGAAATAATTATAGAAATAATCATGCAAATAATCATAGAATAATCGTAAAAATAAACATAGAAATAATCATAGAAATAATCATAGAATAATCATAAAAATAATCATAGAATAATCATAGAAATAATCATAGAAATAATCATAGAAATAGTCAAAGAAATAGTCATAGAATTAATCATTGAAATAATCATAGAAATAGTCATAGAATTGATCATAGAAATAATCATAGAATAATCATAGAAATAATCATAGAAATAGTCATAGAATTGATCATAGAAATAATCCTAGAAATAAACATAGAAATAATCATAGAAGTAATCATAGAATAATCATAAAAATAATCATAGAAATAATCATAGAAATAATCATAGAACTAGTCATAGAAATAGTCATAGAAATAATCATAGAAATAATCATAGAAATAATCATAGAAATAGTCATAGAATTGATCATAGAATTGATCATAGAAATAATCATAGAATAATCATAGAAATAATCATTGAAATAATCATAGAAATAGTCATAGAATTGATCATAGAAATAACCCTAGAAATAAACATAGAAATAGTCATAGAAGTAATCATAGAATAATCATAGAAATAATCATAGAAATAATCATAGAAATAGTCATAGAAATAATCATAGAAATAATCATAGAAATAGTCATAGAATTGATCATAGAATTGATCATAGAAATAATCATAGAATAATCATAGAAATAATCATAGAAATAATCATAGAAATAATCATAGATGATAGATAGATGTGTATATTCGACACTCTAGCAGTCAAGACTGAATTAGAGTGCGAGTCAGAGCGGACAAGGCAATCAGTATAAACAAACATTACAAATATTTTATGGATACGAAATCCCAAAAACGTTTAGTACGTGTAATCTGTTTCTCAGACCTACTGGGGCCAGACCTCAGGCAGTAGCCATGATGGACAGTAGTAATAATCATAGAAATAATCATAGAAATAATCATAGAAATAATCATAGAAATAATCATAGAAATAGTCATAGAAATAATCATAGTAATAATCATACAAATAATCATAGAAATAGTTATTGAAATAATCATAGAAATAATCATAGAATAATCATAGAATAATCATAGAAAAAATCACAGAATTGATCATAGAAATAATCATAGAATAATCATAGAATAATCATAGAAATAATCATAGAAATGATCTCAGAAATAATCATAGTAATAATCATACAAATAATCATAGAAATAGTTATTGAAATAATCATAGAAATAATCATAGAATAATCATAGAATAATCATAGAATAATCATAGAAATAATCACAGAAATAATCATAGAAATAATCATAGAATTGATCATAGAAATAATCATAGAATAATCATAGAAATAATCATTGAAATAGTCATAGAAATAGTCATAGAATTGATCATAGAAATAATCCTAGAAATAAACATAGAAATAGTCATAGAAGTAATCATGGAATAACCATAGAGTAATCATAGAAATAATCTCAGAAATAATCATACAAATAATCATAGAAATAATCATAGAAATAGTCATAGCAATAATCACGGAAATAATCATAGAAATAATCAGAAATAATCATTGAAATAGTCATAGAAAGAGTCATAGAAAGAGTCATAGAAATAGTCATAGAAATAATCATAGAAATAATTATAGAAATAATCATGCAAATAATCATAGAATAATCGTAAAAATAATCATAGAATTAATCATGGAAATAATCATAGAAATAATCATAGAAATAATCAGAATAATCATAGAATAATCATAGAAATAATCATATAATAATAATAGAAATAATCATAGAATAATCATAGAAATAATCATAGAAATAGTCATTGAAATAATCATAGAAATAATTATAGAAATAATCATGCAAATAATCATAGAATAATCGTAAAAATAAACATAGAAATAATCATACAAATAATCATAGAATAATCATAAAAATAATCATAGAATAATCATAGAAATAATCATACAAATAATCATAGAAATAGTTATTGAAATAATCATAGAAATAATCATAGAATAATCATAGAATAATCATAGAATAATCATAGAAATAATCACAGAAATAATCATAGAAATAATCATAGAATTGATCATAGAAATAATCATAGAATAATCATAGAAATAATCATTGAAATAGTCATAGAAATAGTCATAGAATTGATCATAGAAATAATCCTAGAAATAAACATAGAAATAGTCATAGAAGTAACCATAGAATAATCATAGAAATAATCATAGAAATAATCATAGAAAGAGTCATAGAAGTAGTCATAGAAATAATCATAGAAATAATGATAGAATAATCATTGAAATAATCATAGAAATAATCATGCAAATAATCATAGAATAATCGTAGAATAATCATAGAAATAATCATAGAAATAATCATAGAAATAATCATAGAAATAATTATGGATATAATCATAGAAATAATCATAGAAATAATCATAGAATAATCATAGAAATAATTATAGATATAATCATAGTAATAATCATAGAAATAATCATAGAATAATCATAGAAATAATCATAGAAATAATCATAGAAATAATCATAGAATAATCATAGAATAATCATAGAAATAATCATAGAAATAGTCACAGAACTGATCATAGAAATAATCATAGAATAATCATTCGTGCTGCTACTGTTTTCGCCGCAGAATCTATGAATTTGTATATTTCGATCAGGAAATAAATGGCGGGATAGTGGCGGCAGTTCTCTAGTCCACGAGGTTCACTCCAATGTTACTACCGACACCGACACTACGTACAACAGGCGATATTAGCTCATGTAAAACATTTCATTGTAACAATGTGTGGTACGGTAAAGTTGCTATTCCCAAGTAAGTATTCCAGTGACTCAAAACTGCCTTCCTACCATAATAGACAGAGCATAGTGGCGGGAAAGCTAAGGACGTATCTTTGACATGAGAGAAATGATGAATCCTTGTCGGTTTTCGCTTTTCTTTCGACTTCACCTTCACCTGCGAAGTACTTCTGTATCTAACCTAGAACCTGGAAATCGTTACGACTTTTTGCGCTGAGATATCAAAAGTAAATATGCAATGGTGTCCCTTCATACTCAGGCATTAGCTTGCCTGACTTTAGCGCTTATCGATGCCTATCAAAGGAAATGATTTAAAAGTATAGCAAAGAATGCAATAGTGTCGCTTCATACTGGGGCATTAACTTGCCTGTATGCCTATTTCAGATGCTATATTTTGGTCACGACTTTTGCGCTAACATATCAAAGTACTGCTTTAAAAGTTTATGCAAAAATGCAATTATAGTGTCGCTTCATACTGGGGCATTTACTTGCCTGTATATGCTTATTTCAGATGCTATAATTATTTTGGTCACGACTTTTGCGCTAACGTATCAAAGTAATGCTTTGAAAGTTTATGCGAAAGTGCAACTATAGTGTCGCTTCATACTGGGGCATTAACTTGCCTGTGTGCGTATTTCAGATGCTATATTTTGGTCAAGACTGTTGCGCTGACTGTAACGTGCAGAGTATAACAAGACGTGTGTTCAATACTAAGACGTTTATTGGAATGAATCAACTTCATAAGGCATTGAATTACATTGCTTTGGTAGCGTGGTTGGTCACGTGCATTCTATTATAAAGGCTGTTATATAATCTAACTAAGGCAAATACGTCAATCACGTAACATCCCCCTTCCTTTGAGGATCTGTAACTGGTAAATCTAAGATATTTCCTAGAGACAAATTGTTCTATCTCCAAATCAATATAAAAATAACAATAATCATTGTCCTGTCAAATTTTGTCTTATTCAATGTTTAACAAAGTTCTTAAGCCAAGAAGGCTCTCTAATCGACCTCTGTGGTCGCTGATTGGCAGGTGCTGGTGCTGCTTTTGGTTCCTTGGCTTGGGCCACTGGGTTGTCCTGTTCCTTGTCCGGGGTTGGTCTTGGGTCTATTTCCTGTGGTGCTGGTGTTGGTGGTGTAGGTGGTTGCTTCTGTTCCTTTAAGTCCACTCGGTTTCTCCTGTAGGCCCTTTCATTGGTCTCGACCTCATACGAGCGTTCGTCGAGCCTCTTGGTGACTGTCGCTCTGTCCCAGTCTTTCTTTCCGAGTCTAAAAGGACGCATCCTCACAACATCTCCTTCTTCTAGTGGAGGTAGGTCTCGTGCCACTCGGTTGTAGTATGAGGCTTGCGCTGCTTGTTTCGCTTTTGTCTCCTTTACAACTCTATCAGTGTGTACAGCTTGAGGTTTCAGTAGCTGTGCTGTCGTAGGTAACTGTGTCTTACGACGTCTTCCCAGTAGTCTTTGTGCTGGGCTGGTTTCCATAGCTTCTGTGGGCGTGTTTCTCAGCGCGAGAACTGCCAAGTACAAGTCACCTTTAGTGTGTTTGGCTTTCCTAAGCAATCGCTTGGCGTCTTTGACTGCTGCTTCTGCCTTTCCGTTGTTCTGCTGGTGTTCTGGACTTCCCGGCTGGTGTTCGAAACCCCACTCATGTGCGAAGTTGGTGAATTCCTCAGAATGGAATTGAGGTCCGTTGTCACTAATGACAGTATCGGGTATCCCCTGTCTTGCAAAATGCACTTTCAGTTTCTTGATTACTGTAGAGGCCTTAGCGTCATTGGGTAGAGGGTCAATTTCCCAGAAGTTTGAGAAGTAGTCCACAGTTATCAAGTACTCCTTGCCATCTATCTTGTAGAGGTCTGTTCCAATCTTCTCCCATGGTCGCTCTGTTGGTTCGTGGCTCATCAAAGTCTCCTTTTGCTGTTTTGTCCCATAGGTGACACAAACTTCACACTGTGACACATGCTCTTTAATCTCGGCCGTCATTCCTGGCCAAAACATGCATTCTCTGGCTCTCCTCAGGCATCCGTTAACTCCCGTGTGTTGGCTGTGCAGTAGTTCCTTCATTATCTGGCGCATGGACTTAGGAATCAATAGTCGCTCTCCTTTAAAAACTAGTCCATCATACACACTTAGTTCATCCCTGTAACTATAGTACGGTGCTACTACGGCTGGTAGCTCTTTCTTTTCCTCTGGCCAGCCGCTCTGTATGACATCCATCAACTGTTGCAAACTGTCATCCTTGAGTGTAGCTGTCTTGATCTCCTGCAGCCGCTCCTCCGTCATTGGCAGGTGCATCACTGCATTTATTCGTTCAAATTCTCCCTGAGTGTTCTGTGTGGTGGGTAGAAATGCCCTACTTAGCGTATCTGCAAGGTACATTTCAGGCCCAGGCTTGTACTGTATGTGTACATCGTACTTCTGTGCTTTCAGCAGCATCCCCTGGAGTCGTTTCGGTGCACTCCTCAAAGGCTTGATCGCAATCGCGGCTAGAGGCTTATGATCAGTCTCTACTGTCACCAGTCGACCATATGCATACTGGTCAAACTTTTGTAGTGTATATACCACAGCCAGCATTTCCTTCTCGATTTGCGCGTAGCGAGTCTCCGCATCGGTGAGTGCTCGGCTGGCAAAGGCGACAGGTTGCCCATTCTGCAGTAGGGCTGCGCCCAGTCCCTTCTCGCTGGCATCGCACTGTATGGTCAGCTCTTGTTCAGGGTTGTAGTACCTCAGTAGTGGTGCAGTCGTCACCAGTTCCTTCACTTTCTCGAAAGCTGTGTCGTGCTCGTGTCGCCAGTTCCACGCGGTCTCCCTGTGTGTTAGTTGCTGGATTGGCTCTAGTACTTGGGCTAGTCTGGGCAGGAATTTTGCAAGGTAGTTGACGAACCCACAGAATCTCCTCACTGCCTTGACGTTGTCCGGTTTTGGCATCTTTTTCACTGCCTCGATCTTCTCTGGGTCTGCCTTCAGTCCCTCAGCCGTGATCAGGTGGCCCAGATATGGTATCTCTTTACATTGTAGCTTCAGCTTTTTCTTGTTCAGCTTGACACCAGTCTCCTTGCAGCGCTGTAGGAACTGTGCCAGCTTTCTGTTGTGATCTTCTGTAGCTTCTTCCTCGGTGTCTCCAACTCCATATATGACCATATCATCGTGTACAGTCAGCAAACCATCCAATTTGTCGAGCGCTTGGTGGAGTTTCTTCTGGAAGATTTCACTCGATACCGAGGCCCCGAACGGGAGTCGTCTCCAACAATACCTGCCGAAGGGAGTGTCAAACGTTGTCAGCTTGCTGGAGTCCTCATCGAGCTGAACATGCCAGTAGCCATTTCGTGCATCCACCTTTGTGAACACCTTAGCACGCGCTAGGTCCGGCAGTACGTCATCAATGACAGGCAATGGATAGCGCTCCCTCTGAAGGGCTTTGTTTAGCTGTTTCGGGTCTAGACAAAGTCTCAGTTCTCCTGATTCTTTTGTGGCGATAACTAGGTTGCTAACCCAATTAGTTGGCTCGTCAACGGGTGCTAGAACCCCTAGCTCCGTCAGTCTCTCAAGCTCAGCTTTCAGCTTGGCTTAACCGCAAACGGTACTCGGCGTGACGGCGCAACATGAGGCGGTACTGATGTATCCACAGTCAGACGCTGTTCTCCTGCTAGCGTCCCTAACTCGCCTTCAAACACGTCCTTGTATTCCTTGAGTATGTCCTGTGCTGAACGTTGGATCTCCGTCTTTGTTGATGAGATTATCTCAAAGTTCTCCTTGTGCACTTCAATTAGGCCCATTTCCTGTATTACATTGGCGCCTAACAACGGGGTCAAATCTTGCTTGACAACCATGAATTCGACTGAGTACTTCCGGCCATTCTTCGGGTCCGTGACAGTCACACAACACGTCCCTTCCGGTTTCAACTCTGTCTTGTTCCACATTTGCAGTACTCTCTTCGTTGGCTCAATCTTTGCGTTGTTAGCGTATCTTTTTGGCAATACATTTACCGAAGCTCCGCAATCGACGTGGAACTTGATCTTCTTTGTGCCAATCTGCATATTAGCGTAGATCTGTTTGTTGTCAGCACGCGCTGCTCCGACCTTGTTAATCTCTTCCGGTTTCAGCGTTACGGAGTAGCCATACTCCAAATCGCTCGAATCCTCGTCTGTTTCATCTCCGAGTTGATGTGCTTTCTCTTGCCGACATTGTTTTGCGAAGTGATTTTTCTTGCCGCACGACTTACACGTTTGACCGTACGCAGGACAGTTATCTTTGCCAGTTCTGTGTTTACGACCACAGTAACCGCATGGCTTTGTGTCTTGCTTTTGTTTGTCATGCTGTTTCTTGTTTGGAGGCTTGGTTTTCTGTTTCTCATAGACTGCGCTAAAGTCCTCAGTTCCGCGACGTATTTATCAATACTTTCTCCGTCCTTTTGATCGCGGCTGTTGAACACGTATCTCTCATACGTCTCGTTTGTTTCCCCAACTGCATACTCATCAAACTGCTTCATGATTTCGTCGAGCTTCCCTCGATCTACATCGGTCATGTCAAAGCTGTTGAAAATCTTCACGGCTTCGCTCCCGATTGAGTATAGAAACAGCGCTACGCGATACTCCTCTGTCTGCTGGTTGAGTTTCGTAACGATCGCGTAGTTCTTCCACTGCTGTTTATGCACTTTCCAGTTGGCTCCTTTGTTTTTCACCGTTAAATTCAGCCCATTCGGTGGCTGGATTCCTTGTAACATGGGCGGTTGGTGCTGTTCTGCCGCCGTTTCGGCGTTCTCAGTCTCCGGCATTGTGTTGTAGAATGCTTTCTCTACTTTTCGTTTCGGAAGTTCGCTATGATTTAACCGCTGCCACCATGTAACGTGCAGAGTATAACAAGACGTGTGTTCAATACTAAGACGTTTATTGGAATGAATCAACTTCATAAGGCATTGAATTACATTGCTTTGGTAGCGTGGTTGGTCACGTGCATTCTATTATAAAAGGCTGTTATATAATCTAACTAAGGCAAATACGTCAATCACGTAACACTGACATATCAAAGTAATGTTAGTTAAACGTTTATGCAAAAATGCAATTATAGTGTCGCTTCATATTGGGGCATTAACTTGCCTGTATATGCTTATTTCAGATGCTATATTACTTTGGTCACGACTTTTGCGCTAACGTATAAAAGTAATGCTTTAAAAGTTTATGCGAAAGTGCAACTATAGTGTCGCTTCATACTGGGGCATTAACTTGCCTGTGTGCGTATTTCAGATGCTATATTTTGGTCAAGACTGTTGCGCTGACATATCAAAGTAATGTTAGTTAAACGTTTATGCAAAAATGCAATTATAGTGTCGCTTCATACTGGGGCATTAACTTGCCTGTATATCATAGAAATATAGGCAAGAAATAATCATAGAAATAATCATAGAATAATGATAGAAATAATCATAGAATAATGATAGAAATAATGATAGAAATAATGATAGAAATAATGATAGAAATAATCATAGAAATAATCATAGAAATAATCATAGAAATAATCATAGAAATAATCATAGAATAATCATAGAAATAATCATAGAAATAATCATAGAAATAGTCATAGAATTGATCATAGAAATAATCATAGAATAATGATAGAAATAATCATAGAAATATTCATAGAATAATCATGCAAATAATCATAGAATAATCGTAGGAATAATCGTAGAAATAGTCATTGAAATAGTCATTGAAATAGTCATAGAAATAATCATAGAATAATCATAGAATAATCATAGAAATAATCAGAGAAATTATCAGAGAAATAGTCATAGCAATAATCATAGAAATAATCAGAAATAATCATAGAAATAGTCATACAAAATGGTCATAGAATAATCATAGAAATAATCATAGAATAATCATAGAAATAATCATAGAATAATCATGCAAATAATCGTAGAAATAATCATAGAAATAATCATAGAAATAATCATAGAAATAATCATAGAAATAATCATAGAAATAATCATAGAATAATCATAGAAATAATCATAGAATAATCATAGAAATAATCGTAGAAATAATCATAGAATAATCATAGAAATAATCACAGAAATAATCATAGAAATTGTCATTGAAATAATCATAGAAATAATCATAGAATAATCATAGAATAATCATAGAAATAGTCATAGCAATAATCATAGAAATAATCAAAGAAATAATCAGAAATAATCATAGAAATAGTCATAGAAATAGTCATATAAATAATCATAGAAATAGTCATAGAATTGATCATAGAAATAATCATAGAATAATCATAGAAATAATCATAGAAATAATCATAGAATAATCATAGAAATAATCATAGAAATAATCATAGAATAATCATAGAAATAATCATAGAAATAATCATAGAAATAATCATAGAAATAGTCATAGAAATAATCATAGAAATAGTCATAGAAATAATCATAGAATAATCATAGAAATAATCATAGAAATAATCATAGAAATAGTCATAGAAATAATGATAGAAATAATCATAGAATAATCATAGAAATAATCATGGAAATAATCATAGAAATAATCATAGAATAATCATAGAATAATCATAGAATAATCATAGAAATAATCATAGAAATAGTCACAGAACTGATCATAGAAATAATCATCGAATAATCATTCGTGCTGCTACTGTTTTCGCCGCAGAATCTATGAATTTGTATATTTCGATCAGGAAATAAATGGCGGGATAGTGGCGGCAGTTCTTTAGTCCACGAGGTTCACTCCAATGTTACTACCGACACCGACACTACGTACAACAGGCGATATTAGCTCATGTAAAACATTTCATTGTAACAATGTGTGGTACGGTAAAGTTGCTATTCCCAAGTAAGTATTCCAGTGACTCAAAACTGCCTTCCTACCATAATAGACAGAGCATAGTGGCGGGAAAGCTAAGGACGTATCTTTGACATGAGAGAAATGATGAATCCTTGTCGGTTTTCGCTTTTCTTTCGACTTCACCTTCACCTGCGAAGTACTTCTGTATCTAACCTAGAACCTGGAAATCGTTACGACTTTTTGCGCTGAGATATCAAAAGTAAATATGCAATGGTGTCCCTTCATACTCAGGCATTAGCTTGCCTGACTTTAGCGCTTATCGATGCCTATCAAAGGAAATGATTTAAAAGTATAGCAAAGAATGCAATAGTGTCGCTTCATACTGGGGCATTAACTTGCCTGTATGCCTATTTCAGATGCTATATTTTGGTCACGACTTTTGCGCTAACATATCAAAGTACTGCTTTAAAGTTTATGCAAAAATGCAATTATAGTGTCGCTTCATACTGGGGCATTAACTTGCCTGTATATGCTTATTTCAGATGCTATAATTATTGTCATTGAAATAATCATAGAAATAATCATAGAATAATCATAGAATAATCATAGAAATAGTCATAGCAATAATCATAGAAATAATCAAAGAAATAATCAGAAATAATCATAGAAATAGTCATAGAAATAGTCATATAAATAATCATAGAAATAGTCATAGAATTGATCATAGAAATAATCATAGAATAATCATAGAAATAATCATAGAAATAATCATAGAAATAATCATAGAATAATCATAGAAATAATCATAGAAATAATCATAGAATAATCATAGAAATAATCATAGAAATAATCATAGAAATAATCATAGAAATAGTCATAGAAATAATCATAGAATAATCATAGAAATAATCATAGAAATAATCATAGAAATAGTCATAGAAATAATGATAGAAATAATCATAGAATAATCATAGAAATAATCATGGAAATAATCATTATCCTGATGATTATCCTGAGGATTATCCTGAGGATTATCCTGATGATTATCCTGATGATTGTCCTGATGATTGTCCTGATGATTGTCCTGATGCTTATCCTGAGGATCATCCTGAGGATCATCCTGAGGATGACCTGAGGATGATCCTGAGGATGATCCTGATGCTTATCCTGATGCTTATCCTGATGATTGTCCTGATGATTGTCCTGAAGATTGTCCTGATGATTATCCGGATGATTATCCGGATGATTATCCGGATGATTATCCGGATGATTATCCTGATGATTGTCCTGGTGATTGTCCTGATGATTGTCCTGATGATTGTCCTGATGAATGTCCTGATGATTATCCTGATGATTATGATTGTGATTGTGATTCTCATTGTGATTGAAATAATCATAGAATAATCATAGAAAATCATAGAAATAGTCATAGCAATAATCATAGAAATAATCATAGAAATAATCAGAATAATCATAGAAATAGTCATAGAAATAGTGATATAAATAATCATAGAAATAGTCATAGAATTGATCATAGAAATAATCATAGAATAACCATAGAAATAATCATAGAAATAATCATAGAATAATCATAGAAATAATCATAGAAATAATCATAGAATAATCATAGAATAATCATAGAAATAATCATAGAAATAATCATAGAAATAATCATAGAAATAGTCATAGAAATAATCATAGAATAATCATAGAAATAATCATAGAAATAATCATAGAAATAGTCATAGAAATAATCATAGAAATAATCATAGAAATAATCATAGAAATAGTCATAGAAATAATCATAGAATAATCATAGAAATAATCATTATCGGATGATTATCCTGATGCTTATCCTGATGATTGTCCTGATGATTGTCCTGAAGATTATCCTGATGATTGTCCTGATGATTATCCTGATGATTATCCTGAGGATCATCCTGAGATCATCCTCAGGATGATCCTGATGCTTATCCTGATGCTTATCCTGATGATTGTCCTGATGATTGTCCTGAAGATTGTTTCTGATGATTATCCGGATGATTATCCGGATGATTATCCTGATGATTATCCTGATGATTGTCCTGGTGATTGTCCTGATAATTGTCCTGATGATTGTCCTGGTGATTGTCCTGATGATTATCCTGATGATTATCCTGATGATTATCCTGATGATTGTCCTGATGATTATCCTGATGATTATCCTGATGATTATCCTGGTGCTTATCCTGATGATTGTCCTGATGATTGTCCTGATGATTGTCCTGATGATTGTCCTGGTGATTATCCTGATGATTGTCCTGATGATTGCCCTGATGATTATCCTGATGATTGCCCTGATGATTGTCCTGATGATTGTCCTGATGAATGTCCTGATGAATGTGCTGATGATTATCCTTGTGATTGTGATTGATTGTGATTGTGATTGTGATTGTGATTGTGATTGTGATTGTGATTATACCTATGATTATGATTATACTTTTCAACGTTTCTTTTGTCTCCCAGAACTAGCCGCCCATGACAACTTTATCAGATCCAGGGGGCGGTGCTGATGGGCAGAAATAGTGAGATCAATAGTATTATGGACTACATATCATCAGGGGGTCCATCACGTCATCCAGGAGGGGAGGGTGAGGATGTTTTGACAGCGATGTCTTGTCCAGGGTGTTCCTGGATCTGGAAAGTCTGCTATTATGGCCTACTGTACACTGCAAGCAAAACAGGTACATATAGGAAGGAGTGATTTTGCTTTTGAAATTCCTCGCTAGTTAGAAAATTCTCAATATCATTGATGATAACGATGTTTGCCATGTATTACTGCGATTTTCATAATTCTACGAATTCCAAACTGCGACTTGAATTGATCTTAAAGCCTTATATAGAGCTAGTCTTTATAAGTTCAAAAGAATAATAACCCCTCAAAGCCTGCGTGAAATCACCCGGAGCTGTTTACTCGTTTGATTGACGGAAGCCAATTAAACCGCGGTTCAAAGATAAATCCAATTTTTCCTGATCGATACGCAAGCACCGTTTGTTGTGCACTGTTTTCGTGCAAGTCTTGAAAATCCACATCACTGTTTCACTTTCTCCCCAAAAGCAAACAAACAAACAAACAAATAAATGCAAATTCAAAGGTTATTTCACGTCCCATGTGTACTGTTAATGAAATCAATTTTGTTAAAATGCTAGAGTAGCGATTCTGAATGCAGCATATTTTCGTTGATTCGTTTCCAGCTTGGTTGTCCCGTGTTCTATCATTTCGTTGGATCAGGTTCTGGTTCAGCAAGTCCACTGCGGATGACCAACCGACTCTTCTCTTGGTTGAAAGAGCTTACCAATTATACTGGTAAATATATATTCTTGATGTGCAAGCATTCCTTTGGGAATAAAACAACAAAAGCACGGCGGCCATGTTGGATGAAAGAACAAGGGAGCAAATGAACTTTCTTTTGTTCTGTTCATCCAACATGGCCACCAGTGACGTCACGTGCAAACAAAGAATAGAGCGGTTTTCATATGACTGTATAGTAAAACCAATCGCAAAGTAATTACACAATTCTGAATAAAACGTATATAAGTGATTTCAACGTAATTACCAATTACTCACGACAGACATCTGAAATCCGCTCTATACGCATTTATATTGATTATACTAATATTTTCTGATAATTTTTAATTTCGCGCGGGCTACCTGTTTGATGTTTTAATTTCGCGCGGGCTTCCTGTGGTATTTTTCATAATATCCTCTTCTTCATTAGGACATAAAGACAGTGATGTGGCAGATAATGACAGCGATGAGAAGGAAGAAGACATTCCATTAGATAAAATGCCACAACACATAAAAAACGTCATCAGCGAGGCCGGAAAGCTTGACGAGAAAGTCGTCATTATACTCGATGCTGTAAACCAGGCAAGCTTATCTGCATATTTTTGATGAGTTTCAGTGAGTTTTTTGAGCAAAGAATCTGAGACACTAAGGCTGCGATTACACAAGGGCTCATGTAGCGCGCAACACTTGTGTCCTGCATGTTCCAATGAGTGGCTATACTAGGAAACATCGCAAGCGTGTCTCGTGAACACAAAATGTTTCTTGTCTGGCGAAAAAACACTTTTTGTGTCGCGGCTACCCAGAATTTTTTTCGCGCGCAAAAATATTTCTCGCGTGGCCAGACCGGGAAGCATGAAGGAAACATGCTACATGTGTCAACAGATTTCATCCGTTTTAAAGATACAGTATACCTAGGCATTTTTCTTATGGACATAAAATCGGTTTTATTATTCAGCGATGTCCTTTGCAATTATAGACTGAGAGAGGCTGATCTCAACGATTATTTTTTATGGTGCGAGCTTATAACAAAAGGGAAAATAATTACCCGCTGGCCGCCTTAAAGTGCCTAAATGTTCCCATTGTTTCTTAGCTGTTCGATGCAGGCGAAGGGAGTAGACACCTAAAATGGCTACCCACAGGGTACCCGCCCAATGTGCGTGTTGTTGTTAGTGCCGTCTATGGGAGCAGGTCTGCTCGTATTTTGATGGACGAGGACGTGAGGCCAAGGCCTCGGGCACTGACACTTGGTGAGCTGGATCGTGAAGCAAGGCAGGAAATAGTGGAGCACATTCTGGGGATTTACAACAAGGTAACGACGAGACTACAGAATATTAACTAATTACGATTCTTAGGCGGTAATACCACATGGACGGCTAGTTAGTAGCGACGAGCCCAATACGTTGAAATATTTTCTTCCAACGCCGTCAATATTTTGTGATATTGTCCTCTATAAATCGATTTTTTTATTCTTTGAGGTAATTCATCTGATTTGCATTGCGCACGCCGTTCAGCGCATGTTTGCACGCGCTTTTCGTTCGAAATCGCGCTATCGTGTACGCGCGCGCAGACAAATGACAATAAAAATATTTTGAAATTACAATAAAAACAAAAATTACTAATAAAAACAATAAATACAGAAAAAATACAGAGAAATTACCACTAATATAGAGCAATTACAATAAATACAGAGAAATTACAATGATTGTGTAGCGTATTTACATGAAACGAACTGCCTGAACCGAGCGTTTGTGGGTTTGGTGGGGGTGTAACAGCTTGTAATCGCCCTCAAATTATAAGGGTCGGTTCCAAGTTCTACTCGACTTGTTGTGTATAGGGTTTCCCGGTCTAAACTTCTTAATAAAGTTCTTACATTTTGTTTAATGTTCTTAATTAACGTTCTACATATTGTTTGTATTAGAAACTAGATTCTCGTCAGATGGACCTCCTCATATCGATAGAAGGTGCGTGCAACCCTTTGTGGTTGTCTCTTGCTTGCGAAGAGCTAAGGGTGTTCGGAGTGTTTGAGAGAGTGACAGAGCACATCTCTAGCCTGCCTGCGTACCTCAAAGGGCTCTTGCACTTCATTCTACATCGGCTCATAGCTGAGGACGAGTACAAGAATGTGGAAAAGGTACATGGATGCATTCTCGGTTTCATGACAGAGCGGAAACAAGCTTGCTTCGAGTTCCTAACTTCGTAGTCGGTGAATATACAAGCTGAAGATTTGTACACTACAGTTCTTATAGCCAAAGATGCTATTCCAAATATTGGTGATATTAAGACCTAAACTTAGGAGAGCTGATAATTTGATCAGCACTAAAATGTGCTGAAAATTATTTGTATTTGCGTTAGTTTGCATTCTTATTGGTCGCTCATTTGTATGAAACAAAGCACGTGCACGTACAAAGAAACCAGTCGCGTGTTCTATGAGTGGCTTGTGATTGGCTGACGGGAAATCCAATCAACTTTTAATTTCGTGCGTTCATTGGCTAAGGCGTCAAGGCAGTCATTTGAAGCTTTCTCTGTCTTAGCCGGTTTGAATGCAGAGAGAAAGCGGTCTTGAATTTCTTCCTTGGTGATTTATCCACCATCCTTTGTCTGCACAGGTCCTGTGTGTTTTGGAATGCACGCAAGGAGGTCTGAAGGAGAGCGAGTTACGATGGATCGTGAGCGACGAACCTCAAGACGAACCCATGCCTATGATGAAGTGGGTGGTAGTCCGACGGACCCTGAAGCCCTTCTTACGCCGAGCTAGTGAACATGACCAGGAAGAGAGGCTAGACTTCTTCCATGCGTCTATAAGTGAGGTAAGGAGCGCCCCACGCCACGTCATGCCACGCCACCGACTCGACACGACACGACACGAAACAACACGCCACGAAACAACACGCCAACAGTGGGGATAGCGCAACGCACGCAACGTTAAGATTCGCTTTTTTAAGAAAGACCAATCGACCAAACGACCAAAGTGCTAGGAAGAGCGTATTTAAATTAGCAAATTTACTAAGTTTTTAGAGCGAGATTAAAATATAGATAATAGTCCCCAATCAGAATATTAACATCGCTAGATTTTAACCTGTCACACTAGACATCTGCTGATCGGCCCGGGTCTGTAAGGAGCGCAAACATGGGCAGCACTTTGCCAGTATTTTGTACGAATTTCGGCGAACCTCTCTGAATCGGACCAAGTAAATGATGGGGTTGAAAGTGGAGCTCAGGTGCATGAGTGTGAGGCTGTACCTGTGAATCCACCGTCCTTTTACGTCGTTCTTGATAATGCCCGTACCGAGTAGGGACACGACAATAAGATACGAGGCAAAACACAAGCACAGCACCGCAACTACCAGGAACATTGTCCTGGACACTCTTCGATACTTAAGAATGTCGAACACAGCGTTCGATTGCTCGTGATTGCTCGCACAGACCTGTTTTTGGTGCTTATTAAGAGTCCACAGCGATTTAACGTACGACAGGGCTATGATCAATACTGACAACACTACACTGATGATGAAGAATAGCTGGACGGCGTGGCCATTTCCAACCCGCGCAGACAAAATCCCAGCCAGAAGCCCGACTAACCAGCAAATGCAAATCGACGTGATCGTGCGGTTCTTTGTCACTATAGTCGTGTAACGATTTCGCAGATGAAGTGCCAAGTATCGATCTACACTTATTAAGCTTGCCATGTACAGGGGAAGAAAAAGCGCTCCGTGGAACGTGGTGAATTTCTTAAACTCACACAAAATAGCTAGTTCCCTTCTTTGCTCAAGGACTCGTATTACTAGGTTTCTTGACTGCTTAATCACGCCAACAAGAATATCTACGAGCGATAGACTAGCAAGAAGGCGGTATGACGGGGTTCGTAGGTTGGGCGAGTTTAAAATAGCCGTTATAACTAGTATGTTGAGGAATATGCTTGCTGCAGCTCCAAGTGCATTGATTATGATATTCACATACGCCAGTGCGGTCACCCAATCTTGAGGTCCAGTAGAATACTTATGAAGTAGTTTTGGAGAGATTTAGTGCAACTGGAAATCGACGATAGCGTGTCGTTGTTCATGTTCAAGTGCCGAATGCGAGAAACGTCTGATGTTCTTCTCGTGAAAATTTCCTGCCCACTTCTTATTATCCGTAATTCTGACTTGCAGGAGATTGTTAAGGTTTCTTTTGATTTCCTTCGTAACTTGTCACATTCTAACTGATACCACACGTGTCCAATAAATAACGCTGTGCAGCCAAAAATGAATTTCACAAGTAGTTAGTCATCAATTTTAAAGTACAATGGATTTTCCATGTCATTTTGCTAGCATCCCTTTCTTTTCATATTCTGCAGGTGGTATTGAATAGTCGGTATATGGAATTTCTTGCTAATATTTCTTGCCGTACACTTTAAAAGGATTTCATTTTCTGCAACTGTATATAGAGGGAAGTAAGCTTTATTTGTACTTCAGTAATGCCAGACAGGTGTTTTAGTTATTGTGATGGAGTGATTTGGGTGAATGTTCAACAGAACGTAATACCAACCACGCTATAATTGGAACGAACAATTTCGATATTATCAAACCGCTTGATTAAAATGTAAAGTAGCTCGCCGTTTTCAATAGTAACTATTGGTGACCATAACATTTACCTGTAAAATATGGGATGTGCTAGTCAACGTGTGAAAGAAATCACACCTGGGAAATATATCATCTATATAATAAATAGAGAATTTGCTAGAAAAATTAAGAAGAATATTGTAATAGCAAATCAGGAGACTGATGTTTGCTCTAGTTTTACACAAGCTGAGAGTAGAATGTTTTTAGATGGCTGATTGCATTTTCTTTCCGCGCCGGGGGGTCGAGGGTTTGTCTAAGCCCTGGAAATTCCAAGGGAAGGGTGTCTATCTGGACCCTGGAATTCCTAGGAGGAGGGGTCGAGGATCCCTGAAAATCCTAGAAATTCCAGGGGGGGGGTCTGTCTAAGCTGTCGGAAAGGGGAGTGTTTAGACAATCTGCAAATTCCAAGGGAGGGGATGTTCAAATTGCAACATTTTATGTTATTTCTGTTCCTCAGGTGGTTAAAGATTCCATCCTGACCGATGTCCAGCAAAAGAGAGACTGGCATCGTCGGATTGCTGACTATTTCCAGTACAAGTGCAAGGATGAGTGGCGAGCGAGTGAAATCATTCCCGCACAGTTGAAAGAAGCTGGCGAGAGGAAAAGACTGCTTGACTTCCTCAAGGGTGATGTGCGGGCTCAACGTAAAAATCCAGTCTGGAAGAACCAGTATTACAAGGTATATATATAAATATATATATATATAGGTTATAGTGTAAGTGTCCAAAGCCAGCCAAGTTCCTCTTCCGGTAATTGATCTACTGAGTGCCTCTCCACTACATTTATAAATTCATTAGAAGTTCGCCTGCTCCTCTCCACTACATTTATAAATATATATATATATAATTTTTTTTGGGGGGGGGGACTAGGGATTCATGAGTTCACAAGATGGGAAAACAAAGAAAGTATGTACTCAAAATGGACACTTTTCTGACGCGGATGTGAACAACTCAAAATAATAATAGTCGTTTATTATTCCTCAGTTAAACTGGATTACAGGAATGCCAGTTCATAATAAATAATTCATAAATACATTGTCAATAATTATTATAGTGAGTACCGGCCGTAGCTAGACATTTTTGTCTTGGGAGCGAGCAAGTCTTGGTCATCGCGTTACAATAATTCCAAGGCATACTTGGAGGACACGAAATTTCTGAAACGGTCAGTTTTTGCCGGTCTAATAAAGCGGGAGGAATCCCGTGATCTCAGAGAGTATCCAGAGGCGTGAATCCGCATGAATCCTACGAACGAACCTTGAGCAGACCAGGTCTCTTCGATCGATTAGAGGCGACAGTCCTGCCAAGGTGAACGTGCGGCTATAGGGTGTGATACGATAGCGAGTGCCAAGGTGAACGCGCGGCTATAGGGTGTGATACGATAGCGAGTGCCAAGGTGAACGCGCGGCTATAGGGTGTGATACGATAGCGAGTGCCAAGGTGAACGCGCCGCTATAGGGTGTGATATGATAGCGAGTGCCAAGGTGAACGCGCGGCTATAGGGTGTGATACGATAGCGAGTGCCAAGGTGAACGCGCGGCTATAGGGTGTGATACGATAGCGAGAGCCAAGGTGAACGCGCGGCTACAGGGTATGATACGATAGCGAGTGCCAAGGTGAACGCGCGGCTATAGGGTGTGATACGATAGCGAGTGCCAAGGTGACCGCGCGGCTATAGGGTGTGATACGATAGCGAGTGCCAAGGTGAACGCGCGGCTATAGGGTGTGATACGATAGCGAGAGCCAAGGTGAACGCGCGGCTATAGGGTGTGATACGATAGCGAGTGCCAAGGTGAACGCGCGGCTATAGGGTGTGATACGATAGCGAGTGCCAAGGTGAACGCGCCGGTATAGGGTGTGATACGATAGCGAGTGCCAAGGTGAACGCGCGGCTATAGGTTGTGATACGATAGCGAGTGCCAAGGTGAACGCGCCGGTATAGGGTATGATACGATAGCGAGTGCCAAGGTGAACGCGCGGCTATAGGGTGTGATACGATAGCGAGAGCCAAGGTGAACGCGCGGCTATAGGGTGTGATACGATAGCGAGTGCCAAGGTGAACGCGCGGCTATAGGGTGTGATACGATAGCGAGTGCCAAGGTGAACGCGCGGCTATAGGGTGTGATACGATAGCGAGTGCCAAGGTGAACGCGCGGCTATAGGGTGTGATACGATAGCGAGTGCCAAGGTGAACGCGCGGCTATAGGGTGTGATACGATAGCGAGAGCCAAGGTGAACGCGCGGCTATAGGGTATGATACGATAGCGAGTGCCAAGGTGAACGCGCCGCTATAGGGTGTGATACGATAGCGAGTGCCAAGGTGACCGCGCGGCTATAGGGTGTGATACGATAGCGAGTGCCAAGGTGACCGCGCGGCTATAGGGTGTGATACGATAGCGAGAGCCAAGGTGAACGCGCGGCTATAGGGTGTGATACGATAGCGAGTGTCAAGCTGAACGCGCGGCTATAGGGTGTGATGCGATAGCGAGTGTCAAGGTGAACGAGCGGCTATAGGGTGTGATACGATAGCGAGTGCCAAGGTGAACGCGCGGCTATAGGGTGTGATACGATAGCGAGTGCCAAGGTGACCGCGCGGCTATAGGGTGTGATACGATAGCGAGTGCCAAGCTGAACGCGCGGCTATAGGGTGTGATACGATAGCGAGTGCCAAGGTGAACGCGCCGGTATAGGGTGTGATACGATAGCGAGTGCCAAGGTGAACGCGCGGCTATAGGGTGTGATACGATAGCGAGTGCCAAGGTGAACGCGCGGCTATAGGGTGTGATATGATAGCGAGTGCCAAGGTGAACGCGCGGCTATAGGGTGTGATACGATAGCGAGTGCCAAGCTGAACGCGCGGCTATAGGGTGTGATACGATAGCGAGTGCCAAGGTGAACGAGCGGCTATAGGGTGTGATACGATAGCGAGTGCCAAGGTGAACGCGCAGCTATAGGGTGTGATACGATAGCGAGTGCCAAGGTGAACGCGCGGCTATAGGGTGTGATACGATAGCGAGTGCCAAGCTGAACGCGCGGCTATAGGGTGTGATACGATAGCGAGTGCCAAGGTGAACGCGCAGCTATAGGGTGTGATACGATAGCGAGTGCCAAGGTGAACGCGCGGCTATAGGGTGTGATACGATAGCGAGTGCCAAGGTGAACGCGCGGCTATAGGGTGTGATATGATAGCGAGTGTCAAGGTGAACGCGCGGCTATAGGGTGTGATATGATAGCGAGTGCCAAGGTGAACGCGCGGCTATAGGGTGTGATATGATAGCGAGTGCCAAGGTGAACGCGCGGCTATAGGGTGTGATACGATAGCGAGTGCCAAGGTGACCGCGCGGCTATAGGGTGTGATACGATAGCGAGTGCCAAGGTGAACGCGCCGGTATAGGGTGTGATACGATAGCGAGTGTCAAGCTGAACGCGCGGCTATAGGGTGTGATACGATAGCGAGTGCCAAGGTGACCGCGCGGCTATAGGGTGTGATACGATAGCGAGTGTCAAGCTGAACGCGCGGCTATAGGGTGTGATACGATAGCGAGTGCCAAGGTGAACGCGCGGCTATAGGGTGTGATACGATAGCGAGTGTCAAGCTGAACGCGCGGCTATAGGGTGTGATACGATAGCGAGTGCCAAGGTGAACGCGCGGCTATAGGGTGTGATACGATAGCGAGTGTCAAGCTGAACGCGCGGCTATAGGGTGTGATACGATAGCGAGTGCCAAGGTGAACGCGCGGCTATAGGGTGTGATACGATAGCGAGTGCCAAGCTGAACGCGCCGCTATAGGGTATGATACGATAGCGAGTGCCAAGGTGAACGCGCCGCTATAGGGTATGATACGATAGCGAGTGCCAAGGTGAACGCGCCGCTGTAGGATGTGATACGATAGCGAGTGCACGCCGAATACTCTCGAGAACATTATATAAGTAGAAAGGGAGATTCGCGAAAAAGGGCGATCATATACAAGGTTCCTAGTTTAGTTAAACCTGTTTAGTTAAACCTGTGTAGTTGGTGTGAATGCAGTATTAGTAATGGACTCTTGTTGTTAATTCCAGTCCCTTGTCTGCGGACAAATCATCCCTCAAGTGAAAGGACTCAGCGAGGACGTCACGCTCTGTCAAATGTGTAGTATGATGCACAGGGGACTCGGCCAAGTGGCGGGACTTAATAAGGACTGTTGTGTGTTGTGTGGTAGTCACGTGCCGTGGAAACAAGACAAATACGTCGCCATGTTGTGCCAAAGGCACAAACCTTTTGTAGCGCCGGGACAGAAGAAGTGCTTCATTTGTGAGCGCCCAGCCTTTCAGAACTCGACCAAGGGTTATACGTGTATGATTTGTACGTCGGTAGGGATGAAAAAGTGTGTCAAATGTGTTGTGTAGCAGATGTATAGTAACTCGACTACAGTAAAAACCCGCAATTAAGAACCTAGAATTGAAGAACCTTTTAGGCTAAAATTTCCCTCTTAAACACCCTTAAGAACCTGTTTAGCCTAAAATTTGTAATATGATCTTCATTTTCCAAAAAATGGAAAAAAGAACTTGCAACATTCAGGACTCACTCTATATTCATTTCTTAATATCAGTACAATTTATATACAGTTATATGTAAGCCCATGATGTCCAGGTCTGTTCAGTACAGTAATTCAATCCTGAATTACTTTAATGATTTTAGAAAGTTCGAGGTCATGTTGGAATAATCAGGGTCTGAAAGTTTGTTTTATGTCAAAGTAAATAAAAAATAAATAGACTGCTTTCAGTTTTTCCTTCATGTTCCTTGGCGAACGTCCGATAGAAAGTCCTAATTCACGGGAGAAACAGCGCCACGGGGAATGTCAGGCATGACAATATCGCTATGGTAATCCTAGGATAGAGTTATCCCGATTGTCAGGAACTGAGGCCTTGTCACTCCAAGAAAATAACGGCGAAACAAACATACTCAAAGGAAGGATTTGTAAAGACTATAGGGTACTAAAGGTAAGTTCAATTTCCTACAATGTTAGTATTGTATCATGTGTTCTCTCTGTGTTTCGCCCACGATTAATATTCATGGGGCTTGAAGAAGTTATGTATAAAGTCAATCAAGTTCTGCCAGTTCTGCTCGCATCGCAAATCGTTGTCTCCGGCCCGCCTTTGAACACATCTATTCTTTTGAGTTATGCTGCTTCCTTTACTCAAAACTTAGCCAATCAAATGTTTGCCCTGTTTACCAGTGCAGTTGACTGGCTTTAGGTAGCGACAGTTGACGTTTTCGCGACTCTGTTTATTGCTTTGCCCACGTGTACTCTCAAAACATCCCTCGGACAGCAACTCCTCTTATGACGAATCGAGATGTAAGTGTGAGTGATGAATCTCTGCTAACTATTTCGGGGCTTTGATTTAGCATATGCATTATTTAAGCAATAAAGGGATTCTGTGGTTTATAATGTGATAAACGCACGTTGGAAAAACACGAGAAAAGTTTGAAACTCACGAACCGTAGGCGATGGTCGTGCCGTACCATCACCTAATTGAACAATAGAATACTTTCAATTTAACGTACAATCACAAAATGTAGTAATGTTCTTTGAAAAAGAAAAGTTTAACAGTACAGTGTAAACATAATGGACATTTTCATAATTGAACATAGCACATCAATTCGCATGGTGTGCGGAATAATATTGCAATGTTAATAGACACTTTACTCCATAAAAATTGCATCGCGAAATCGATACCAAAACTGATGAAACAGTTCATGACATACTTATAAAAGTAATCCTCCTAAATATGTACATCAAGGAACCGTGTACAGTAGTTTTTCCAGGGTAAATTCTGATTATAATAAAACAAACGAAGTAATTACAACATTATCCCATTCCCATGACATAGAGTCATTTGCCAGAGTAACAAGACACCAAACATATGACACGTGCAGCACGGTGTCGGTAGTTTGAAGGTCAAAGCTATTGTAGTCAAGTTGCTGTCCCGCCCCTGGTACGAGCTCAGCGCAGCATGTTTTGCCCTGTTACCATAGTTACGAAACACCGACAGCCGGCGGTACCACACGGTATCCACGACCGGACCACACAACGGACTTGTTCCTCGCCCCCTTGTATGTACGACCACACAACGGACCTGTTCTTCACCCTGTTCCTCAGAAAAGCTCTTCCTCACCCTCGCTGCGGGCTGGCAAAATAGGAAAGAAACGTCGTGCTGGGAAGTTTTTTTTTAGTTTTGCTTTCATCTTTGCATATTTGGCAGAATTGGAGGGTATAATGGCAATCCAGAGACCCCATCCAACTGAAGAGGGCCCAAACCCACCCACCATGAAAGGACAAACATATGATGCGATTTTCCAACATATCAACACATTTGGCAAGTACCAGATCTTCCTATGGGCACTGTCCAAAAGCCTGCTGCTTCCCATAACTGCGCAGTTTATAGCCCTGAATTTCGTGACGGGCACCCCTCAGTTCCATTGTGTCACGGCGAATGTCACGTGTGAGCCGAGCAAGTGCTGTAGGAACTGCACGGAGTACGTGTTTGACGGCCCAATGCACACCACGGTATCAGAGGTAAGTGTTACACAATATAGGGCTTATCTCCGGTGTAATAACCTGTCATTGCTCACGAACTGCGTCACAAAGCTTCCTTTGTTTGGTAGAACGAATCAGGATGAAATAAGAACTGAACACAAAGCTGTCCTCTGGGAATGGCTATTACACCGGAGTTAACCCCAATATAGTCACAGATTATCATCCTATTGCCCGTGTTACCTGACCTCGTATCATACTCTACCCAGAGCTCCCCGGCTTCCACCTCGAGGACGCTCTGGGCGAATTTATTTTTTACGCCCACTTCAAGATGGCGGCTAGCTAGTATAAATATTCATTATGATTCACATATTCTCGTTCTATGAGTGAATTAAAAGGAGGTTGTTGACCTGCGAACTCTCTCGTAGCTCATGTGTAAGATGTTGGGTTATGAATAGGTAATTTGCACAGGGTTGAGGGTTCGCACAGCACCATGAATACTTTTTCCTCTTTTTCTCAATAACTTGGCTTAAAAATTTCTAAGTGCCATAAAGTGGGCGTAAATAAAATCGCACGCTCTGGTGGCAGCCATTTACGCCATGGGCGATTTTTGATACTGATCCGTTGAGAGAAAACTTTCTGCGCATGGCCAACGTTCAAAATCGGGCAATCAGCGAAGGCCCTTCAAATGGTTGCCATCAGGGTCTATCCAGTGGCTCGTAGCGAAATAGCGACCACATGACTGCTCAGCTACACAAACCCATTCCTTGAAAACGTTAAGTTTTTTCAAAAAGTATAGCCTATTATTTTATTATTATTATTATGGTAACAGACCCTATTCTGAACTCTTATAGTGGAACCTGATCTGTGACCGCGCGTACCTGGGCGCTACTGTGCAATCATGCTTCTTTGCCGGCATGCTGGTGGGCTCATTTGTCAGCGGTATCATCTCGGACGCTTGGGGACGCAAGAAATGTCTCTTCGCCTTTTTCTCGGTGATGGTACGTCATTACTTATACGATTAAACGCCATCTAAACGCCATCCCTGGTATAAAGTTGGTAAATTAGGTTTTACACAAAAACGTTGAGAAAAACTACAGCCGAATAAAATTATAAAACAAAAAAACAGATCACTGGTAATTGTTGCCAAGTTAATCGGCTTCGTCTGTTGGCTGTCTGCCTACACTAGCCTTACGGTCAGAAACCAAAATACCGTCCAATCTATCCACGGAGTGCGGAAAAACGACATAAATTACAGCACTCCTTAACAATCGGGGGCGTAGCCAGGGGGGGGGGGGGGGGGGGGAAGGAGCCCGGACCACCTCCCGCCCTTTCGAAACCAGTAAATGTTGACATAAATGGACAACAATATTTTCTAATGGCATACGACAAAATGTCTCACGAAGGGCCCCTTGGGCCCCCTCCTTAAAAAATTGCTACGCCCATGCCACAATGCTCCCGTGTTCTCCATTTTCAGCTTGTTGCAGGCACGGCCTCGTCATTTGTCAAGTGGATCTCCTTGTACGCTTTCCTTCGCTTCGTAGTCGGTTTTGGCCTCACTGGCGCCATGCTCTCCATATATGTGTACATGATGGAGATGGTCGGGACCAAGAAGAGGACCCTGATTGCGGCCATGAATGAGATCTTCTACACAATCGGGGACTTCACTTACCTGGGCGTGGCCTACGCTTGCCGAGACTGGAGGACCCTGAACTTGTACTACACTGTACCAGCAGCTGCGCTGTTCTTCTTTTGGAAGTAAGTTTCAGAAGTGTTCTTGTCGTGTTTCAGAGAGAGAAACCTGGATAATAGTGCATAGAGCTGAGAGTGAGATTTTGGCTCCCTTGTCGAGTTTTCTCCGTTTTCTCCGGTTTTTCTGTCCTAAACCTTCAGCGCGATCGCTTACTACGTAGGCGCAGTTCTACTAAACAATACGGCGTGACCAGTCCCTTCCTGTCAAATATAAACTTCATGAGTGCCATACATACTTTTTCGCGTAATGATACGGGTGGACATTGTACGAGTTGCGTAACTATTTTTCGAGCCCCGCACAGAGGCGATATCCGTCCATATTCACGAAAAACAAACGACGAACAAAAATATTTTCTTTTCTTTTCAAAATTAACTAGAAAACGTACATGGCCTGTAAAAGGGCCTGGTGCAGAGCTTTGAAAAGCCTCAGGCATCCCCCCGCGGTACAAAAAAAAAGAGGAATGAAAACATTTTATTGATATGAAGAAAAATGTATTAGAACTGGAAAGCATGTTAATGATAGCAACCTTAGTCGCGCTAACATTTCTTTTCCTGGCGACATGTACGACCTCTTTAGGTGGATTCCCGAGTCCCCGCGCTGGCTTGTGGCTCACGGTCGCTTAGACGAAGCCTATGACGTCATGATCAAGTGCGGGCCAAAGAGAGGCAAAAAGAGTATCGACTCTACTGCCCTCAAGACCCTGATCACTCACATCAGAGAGGATCAGATCGAGCGCGAGAAACATGCCAGGAAATACACGCCCATTGATCTAGTGCGCACGCCAAAACTTCGGCGTTGGTCGTCTATTTTGGCATACCTGTGGTAAGATTTTGGGATACCTGTGGTAAGAAAATTAAATTAAAGAAACCCGTACTGTAAATCGCTCCTTCTGAGTTTCAGGATTTGGGATTTAGATATCAAATTGTCAGCATCAGTTGTTCTATCCGTTATTGCGCCAGGGTTTTTGGGGGGTTATAAAGGTTGGGGCATGCGCAGAAAGTACTTTCTCCTATAACAGGCTCTGTATCAAATCTCGCGCATGCGTTAATACCTGTCACAAAAGCCTCTAGCACCGATAAATGAACTTCTGTCCCCCTCGGTTCGACCCCCTCCTCCCCATTTTCCGTGCTCTCTCGCTCTAAAGTTAAGTAGTCGTTGCTCATAAATTATCGAAATTAAGTCAAATTCTCTTCATCGCAGGACTATCGTTTGGCGCAAAATAAGAAAATCAAATATCACCCCTTCCCCTCCGGATTTTGGCTCCCCCTCCTGATAATTTTTGCAGTCTTTTGTTGTACACGCATACCTGAGAAAATGGCCTTTAACTGTGAAATGTTTAAAGAGTAACTTATAGTGCGCATACAGTAAGCAGTAAGGCAGGGATCGCACAAAAACTAAGTTGTCAAGTTTGCCACAGATTTTCCCAGCAACGATTTGCCGGAAAAACTTGGCAGTGCGATCGAAATAGGTTTGCCTCCGTTTTTGCTAAGACGAGCTCTATTGTTCCTTGCAAAACGTTTCCAGAAAAGACAGCCCCAAGGCTGCTCGACCGCGCCTTTGTGTTTTGAATGCTGGCAAAGTGACGTTTGGCGTTAGGGAATTGGCTTTTCTGGCAAATTCTGACCGCAAAGTCAGGAAAGCTTTCCGAATGAAACTCTCCTTGCCTAACTCATCTCATTTATTCCTGTATTTCGACAGGTTCACCACGGGTTTTATTCCTGTATTTCGACAGGTTCACCACGGGTTTTATTCCTGTATTTTGACAGGTTCACCACGGGTTTATTCCTGTATTTTGACAGGTTCACCACGGGTTTTATTCCTGTATTTCGACAGGTTCACCACGGGTTTTATTCCTGTATTTCGACAGGTTCACCACGGGTTTTGTTGGGTTTGGCATGTTTATGTTCATTTCCCAGTTAGCTGGCGACATCTACGTGAACTACCTGATATTCTTCTCCTTACGAGTTTTCAAGATGTTTCTTGTTCTCGTTATACAACACAAGTGAGTATATACGCTAGCTAGTTATCCAACCCATCTCCAGTTTCACCCCATCGATTAGGAAGACTTCATAATTATTTGTTACGCCTGAATAAATAGCGTTGTTGGCAAGAGGTCGTCCCATCATAGAAAAAGAGTCAAAAACGTGGCCACAAACTCAGGTGTGTTAAGGCCTGACTTGGGCTTATACGCGGACAGAAAAGAACTTTGCCAATATCTCGAATAGGAAAATAGCTACAGCAATGAAACTTTGCATCAATGTTAATTCTAGTACTAGCAAAATTATGACAGTTGATGTTTCCATGACAACCAAATTAAAGGGACGAGCACCATATTTTTCCTTTTTGGGACATAACTTAAAATGGGAACAGAAAACCTCATCCTATTCTGAAAATTGGATGGAATTTTCTTTTACTGCATTGATTCCTTCAATATAGCGTCTTTTAAGGCAGACCACCTTGAAAATTTGCGGAGATAGGAGAGAAACTTGGTTGCTAGGGCAACAGTTCTCACGATCACGTGACCCTGGACACGATTAAAAAACGCTATCAACTGCAGAAGTTAATCAAGATTAAGAATTTAGGGTCAAAAAGTAAGAAAATTGGCAGTAAGTTTCCCCGTTTTTGATTGAAAGTAAATTTTAAACGGTACTTACAGATACCATAAAAAGGTGTCTCCATAGCAACTAAATGCATGGAACAGTTAAGGTCGGGGGACGTGTTACTCATACCAAGTTCCATTTCGGTAGCTATTTTACTAATGTAGTTATTTGCAAAAACTGCTTTTTGCCTTAAGAATCCGCGTATAAGCCCCGCCTCCTTTCAAGTCAGGCCTTAACACACCTGAGAAATCCAGCCCCAAAAGTTTAGAACCTCTTGGTTTTGTATTGAACAGAGAAATTAATTGTCAAATCCCCCCCCCCCCCCCCCGGAATATCAACAAACGCCCACATTACGCATGCGCAATGAGAAATTTGCCAGCGAAGAAACTAATTATAGCGATGAAACTAATTATGAACTGTTTAAATTAGCTATTTGAAATAACTTTCTAAATTAATTATTAAAGACAGGAATGTAGGAGATTATTAAGCAACTATCCCACATGGATCTCATTGTGATTGTTCTGACCTAAATATACCTTGCGCAAACAAGGAACTATAGGGATAAGGTTTCTGATTAAACCACATCATCAAACTTCAAGAAACACTTCAACTTATTGTAATTTTTTCCTTTTTCTCAGGTTTGGTCGTAGGATTTTCCACAGTTTGACTTCGATTATTTTTGCTGCGATGCTTCTGACAGTTCTCGCTATATACAGAGGTTTGCTCTAATAATAATAAGGATAAAAAGATTATTCAGGGGGGGGGGGGGTCTATGCCGCACGGATCACGAGTGCAAAACGTGAAAAATCACGAGTCACGGATGTCGAAAATAAGCTTTCACGGATCACGAAAAAGGATGGGGGGATCTGAGGATTTTGCGCAATATATGATAAAAAGAAAGTGATCTCCCCTCTATAAGTACTATGGTTTACGTGATCCCCCTCAGACGTGTTAAACGTTTCCGTGATCCCCCTTCCCTTATTTGTAGTGGAAGACGTTTTACAGAAAGAGCGGATCGAATTTCATCAAGCCTCAGAGAAAAGGTTGATGGACATTCCATTTTTGTGTATAGTAAATAAAGGCTGTAAATTCTTCATGCGCGCAAAGCGCACCACAAATGACGAAATTATTATTCTTCATGTGCGTAAAGCGCGGCCTGAATGATGAATTTCTATGCTTGTAACGTAAAACTCACGTTGACCTAAAGTGTCAGTTCTTTCGAACATAGTGAGTCCCGCCAGGCCTTTGAGTGTTTTTTTTTTTTGGGGGGGGGGGGAGGGGAATTATTGGGGGGGGGGGAATTATTGTCATAGATGTGTTCTATGATATTTTTTAATGCACATGATTTAGAAGTTGCTGGAAGAACTCTTGTGGTCTCCTCTTTCAGGGCTCAGATTTCGAGAGATACCCCTTTCGCTCGCCCAAAAATGAAGTGATCCCCAAAAAATTCTCAGTCCCCCAGGCGATAAATAATGATTGGTCCCTCAGTATCTGAACGAAGTATCCTCAAGATCAAATGCGCGTGACTTTGACAAACAATTAGCCTGCGTAGCAGCCACCACTAGCGCCCACCGGTAAAGTCCTTTCCGGCGAGCGCCAGTGCCGGCTGCTTACGTAGGCTAACAAACAATGTAACCATTGATATTTTGACATGATGATATTTGCCAGGCGCTATTACTCGCCACACTGCGTGAAGAGGGGTAACGTAACTCAACCTGAATACCATACGGACAATTCGCTGTATGCGCAATCTCAGCAGGGACAAAAAAGAATCACAAATCACGCTGTGTATTAAGGCCTGGGTCAGCTCAGAAAATCGACAAAATTACACAATTTCAAATATCTTTGCTAATCATTAATGATGGAGCATGAACTTTTCAGGATAGTTAACAGTCGTCGAGTGAAATGTTTTAGTATGGAATTTTGGCTGATACACTGGATCACGAAAACCGGATCACGAAAACGAAAAAGGGCGCCCGATCACGGTTCACGAAAAAAACCTGTACGACCCCTGATTATTAACCCTATTCGTCGGATGAAAAGAAAATTGATATTTATGAAAACGTTCTCCTGGGGTCCTCCTCTGTTTATTATCTCTTCTCGTTGAGAGTAGGCAAGCCCGAACGGGACAAATGCTGTTTCCTTTTCCGTGGCGTAGTCTTCCCGGATCCCGACCCGTGGAACCCGGATCCCAGTCCTTGTATCCCGGATGCGTCCCATGGAAACCGGATCCCACACTCTGGATCCCGGATCCCAAACTTCAAATTTAGCTGGATCCCGGATCTCCCCTTTAGCATAGGGCGAAATAGAACTACACTCTGAATCCCGGATCCCACACTCTGGATCCCGGATCTCCCCTTTAGTATAAGGCGAAAGAACTACCACTGTTGTTGTACTTCATTCGTATTGCCACGTCTATAGTTGAGAGTTTGCAGGCTCTTTATGTCCCATGGTTACAATGGTTCCAAGTCCAGTTTTATACTAGACTTACTAGATTTATTTGTCTGTATTGTAGATCACCCTTCGATCTCCACTCCATTGGCTATAGTGGGGGGCCTGTTTGGTTCTATGCAGTGGTCTACTGTGTACCTCTTCGCTACCGAACTCTTCCCAACCCTAATGAGGTAGGGAGCTATGTTCTTATGTAATAGTAAACATGTTGCGTTTCAAAATTATCCCGGCCATAGTGAATGTCGCATCTCATAAGCCTGAACAACTCACATTACATTTGCCCTCAGAAACATCGCCCTTGGTACTGGGTCTACGTGTGCGCGTGTCGGCGCTATTTTGTCCCCTTACGCGATCATGACGGTAAGTCTATCTGTCTGTCTGACTGTCAGACTGTCATTCTGTCCATCATCTTGTCTGTCTGACTGTCATCCTGTCTGTCTGTCTGTCTGTCATCCTGTCTGTGTGATTGTCATCCTGTCTGTCATCCTGTCTGTCTGACTGTCATCCTGCCTGTCTGTCTGTCATCCAGTCTGTCAGTCTGTCCATCATCTTGTCTGTCTGACTGTCATCCTGTATGTCTGACTGTCATCCTGTCAGTTTGTCTATCATCTTGTCTGTCTATTTGTCATCCTGTCTGTCTGCCTGTCATCCTGTCTGTCTGTCATCCAGTTGTCAGTCTGTCTATCATCTTGTCTGTCTGACTGTCATCCAGTCTGTCAGTCTGTCCATCATCTTGTCTGTCTGACTGTCATCCTGTCTGTCTGACTGTCATCCTGTCTGTCTGACTGTCATCCTGTCTGTCTGTTTGTCATCCAGTCTGTCAGTCTGTCCATCATCTTGTCTGTCTGACTGTCATCCTGTCTGTCTGACTGTCATCCTGTCTGTCTGTCTGTCATCCTGTCTGTCTGACTGTCATCCTGTCTGTTTGACTGTCATCCTGTCTGTCTGACTGTCAATGCTTTCTTCCTTTCATCGCACTAAACCATTCCTCTGTGTCAACAGGCTCAGTTACCAGGCCTCACTCTCGCTGCCCCAATAGGAGCCTTCAGTGCTGTCGCCCTGCTAAGCGGTATCTTGGCGTTCGTCCTCCCTGAGACAGTCTTCGCTAAGATGCACCAGACAGTGGAAGAGGCTGAACAAGCCACGGACGACTATACATTCCCTTGTTGTAAACGACAGCGAGAGGAAGTTCGTTATGACGAAAAATCAAGTGGCATGAGCTTAGAAATGGGCCGCTACAGAGCAGTCACACTATAAAGATATTGTTAACTGGCGTGCCATATATGCTGCAGCAGCTCGCTATCATTTTTTTGCATTTATTTCGAAGAAAAAAACGGAATATTTTTACAAGAATAGTCAATATTCATCTCCGCAGTTTCTACTTAGCCTGAATTTCAGCCATCTTGGCTACTAAGGTGACTTGATCGAATATTCATATTAACTCATATTCAGACTAGTTTTCTACTATTCAAACTAAATTGTCTACTATTCAAACTCTCTTTTTTGTATTCAAACTAAATATTCAAATATCCAAACGAAAGCCGATATTTAACCATTATCCTGCGAGACTGCGCAGAATATTGTCTGATACTTAGCCGACGAGGGACGAAGTCCCGAGTTGGCTAAAATCAGACGATATTCTGCAAAATCGAGCAGGATAATGGTTTTATTATTCAGCACATCGATAGCACAAAAAAAAAACGAAAAAGTGACTTTTGTGTATTATTTACGAGCTCAAAACATCATATTTCCCTCAGAGACGGATATCGCAGGATAGCTGTCATGTACAGAAGACAGCTATTGGCGTTCCAATGACCATATTTGGGAAGTGCATCGATGTGCTGAATAATAATATTCGATATTTCGCTTCTACCGACCAATAGACTTCCGTTTCTTGTCGCACGCGTCTTGTCCCTTGGACCATGTAGACTTGGTGTATAACGAAATTGATCGCGTGGCGTTTGAAATCATACGTTATCGATGTCAGCTTAACGATTGAAAGGCATTGAAATGCTTATTCGTTTTCCTTTATATCAAGATGCCTTTTTGACGAGTCTACCAATAGCACGGTATTGATTTTAATACACTCTTTTGTCCTAGTACAGGTGGCCTGGGCCGAGACTCAAGCGAAGTGTTTATGTTATTATAACTCCTTATTTCCGCCATCAGTTTGAATTTATATCAGCCAATTGTTGGCGTACTAGTATACCTCACGACCGATTTATCCCACAGAGTTTATATTAAGAGAACGAGATATACCGAGTACATATTCTTATTTTGTTAATATGTGATGCTGCTTGTTCATGTCAATCATTATTCGTCGGGTTTGCAGAACGTGGTCATTCGAGCATACAGAACTAACAAATCGATTTGCTTGGGTTGGTTTGTCGTGCCGCATTCCTTGTCTGGTTATATTAATGTTTAGGAGCGTGGGACAGAGCTAAGTCAAGGAATCTTATCAGTTTTTCATGTGAAAAAGAATGGCCACTCTATTTCCTCATGGATTATTCGGCGCAGCGATAGAGGAATATCTAAACGAGCCATCGCCACCAGCGAGACAGGCCCGCCACATTACAAGAGATTACGACCCGAATTTTCTATTTCTCGGAGAAGACCAGGAGCCCTTGTTGCTCTGTCAGAAGTTGCTACAAACAGTTGTGGATCATGAGGTTTTCTGGCAAAGCAAACCATCTATTCGCGTGCCAACGTTGATGCCAAAAACCCAAAGTGAGCTTCCATTAACAGTTAGACACTTACAAATCGTTTCCTTTGGGAATAAATTCGATTGGAAAGAGGATAGAATCGAAGGGCTATTTTACGTGACAAACTACGATCAACTCAAAATACAGGGGTTAAAATCTCGTCGAGAAATTCCCGTGGATGACTTTGTAGACGAGCGTGGCGTCCCTCAAAATGATTTGTTTGGCGTCATATTCCAGAAGGCAGAGCCGACATGGTTGAGTGCAATTCGCTCGGCTGAAATATTTAATTTCAAGAAGCGCCTTGCAGCTGCCCTTAAAATCCCAACTGGAAGAGTATTTTGGATTCAGCAATCGCAAGATTACACTGAGTTTATTGAGAGAACTATGATACATGTGTACAGAGCTCGTGAGGAACGGGAATGCGAGGTGAATGATCTGGATTTTAATATTTCACTGACTGAGCTTTGTTTACTTTCGTATTCATTGTTTTCACAAGCATAAATTTAACGCTAAGTGATTCAATTTTAATCAACTTGTTTTGTTTTTCTTTTTTCTTGTTATGATTTTATTTAGAAAAATTAATGATCGGAGAAGTTTAGTAAGAACGTTAAAAATCGATTAAAAAAATCGGCTTCAGCCTGAGAGCAAAGATAGGAGGTATTAATATGAAGTGTTCTAACATGTTCTTAAACAATTAGATCGATCAGTAAAAATGCTGCCTCGGCAGATGAAACCTATATGGGAGATGGAAGCTCTTACTCATGGGAGCTATGCTCTAGTCTAGGCTATTTTTAGACGGAAAAAGTTTTGAAGAAAAAAAATCGAAGAAATCGAAAAATTTTTTTTTGGAATGTAAAGAAGGAAACACCAACACAGAAACGCAAGATTTGCCAACGTTTCGGACCTTTATTTCGGTCCTTCTTCAGGGCGACCAGACAATTTTTTTGGAAAATGTTTTGGCGAGTAGAAGAGTCTATTTTTAGACGGGAAATTGGTACTTTGATAGGGAGAGAATGTTGGGTTCAACGCGAGCAGTGTGGTGGCGGCACTGAATTCAGCAATCTTTCTAGCCGGCGTACCTGGCGGTTTTATGTATTTTCCGCCAGACGGTTTCACTCAGAGCCTCTCGCTCTCTCTCTCTCGCCCTTCCCCTGGGGCGCTTTTTTCGGCCCCGTTCTTCGCGCGTCCATTTATCAAACATCTCGCGCGCTCGGAGTGAAATCGTCTCGGAAAACACACTAAACCGCCCTACGCAGGCTACAAACTTTCTTTTTATTGAGGAACTAATCCTCGTGGGATTCAAAGTCTACAATCTAAAAATAGAATCATCTGCTCCTGTTCTTGATATGGGCTCCTGACCTCATGTTAATGTAACATTATGGACGAGTAATCAGTCACTTACCAATAGGAATTCGGGACAACATTTCTAATATGGGATAATTTTATCATTTTAGGAAAACGAGAGAATTGTTCGTGGAGAGTTTGAAAGATCGAACGGGACTAGCGAGAACGATTTGGATCGTCCCACGACGATGTGCTATGGAGACATGCCGGAGAAAAACGGGTAAGAACTCAACATTTCATGATTAATGAGTCGGGGATATGCGTAGCATAGTATAAACTTTATTGTGGGCAGTCGATGCCACTTGATCACTCTCCCTGTGTTGGCATGTATAATAAAACTTGCGCTTACTAATACTAAGAGGTACTAGGAAAAATCGAATTATGTATCATGACCCTCGCGGCAACTGCCTTTCTTGATTATTGGTGCTATTGTCCGATGCCATGAATAGCTTCAGAACTGCACACACCCATTTAATTTGGCTTTTCTTGTAATTTCTCAAGAGTTATCATCAATTTAGTCTCTCTGTGAAATCGTAGCTAATGTGCAATTTTGTTTCTTTTTGTAGAATTACACTCTCCCAAGGTGTTTAACGCACTTTACCAAGATGTTTAGCGCATTCTACAAGGTGTTAAGCGCATTCTACCAAGGTGTTTAGCGCATTCTACCAAGGTGTTTAGCGCGTTATATCGAGGTGTTTTGTCGCTATCCCAACCCAAGATGTTTAGAATTACACTCTCCCCAAGGTGTTTAGCGCACTCTACCAAGGTGTTTAGCGCACTTTACCAAGGTGTTTAATGTCGCTATCCCCCAACCCAAGATGTTTAGAATTACACTCTACTAAGGTGGTCTGCGGACTCTACCAAGATGTTTAGCGCACATTCTCCCAAAGTATTTGGCCCATACTCTCGGCCTTGGTATTGAAATACACCATCCCAAATTGGGATTGCACTCTCAATCGAGATGTTTAAAATGTACATCCTCTGAGGGTGGGAAGTGTTCGAAGTAGAAATGAGGAACGTGAATGAACACGCATGAAGACAAGCACCAATTGCAAAGAGGAAGATATTTGTAGAATGAGCAGGGAATAAACAATGGCGTTTATCGCGTTGAATAGTCCAAGAATTGTACCTTTGTATTTTTTACATTCTAACAAATTAAAAAAAAATTGCACGAATGTGTGATTTTTTTCACTTCTACCCTTCTTTTTCCCTTGTTATAAGGACCTTCAGGACTAAGGACCTTCAGGACCCATGAATAAGAGCTTTCCTCTGACCTGTTTTGTTACAATTGCGGATTTAGCAAACCTGGATATATTCAGAAGCAAATTTCCATTGTCTGTTTTAACAGGCCCTGGTTTTAATAAAGGGCTAACGCTTTCAGAATAAATGGCCTGTAAAAATGCCCAGTCGATATCCTAGCGTGATTGGCGGAAGTTCCTCACGGGCTGTTCAGAAATGCTTCAAAGCTAGTTTTATATAAAAATCTCACTAAAATATAACCCGTGCTTAACTGGCTTACAGTGTTGAAATCTTCGCACTCTTTCTGATTTGCGAGCCATATTCTCAGCATTATATTAGCAGCGATGTAACATGCGCAGTATCTTGGATTTCGCGTAATAACGTGAGGCGCACAGTACAGTTCTGAATCGCTTGCCTGCATAACAGGTTACATAACCTGTAGGTACACTGAAGAGGAGTATGGTCAGCCGTTCTGCCAACTTGCCTTATTGGGTCGCATTTTTAAAATATTTTTACAAAAAGTACATTGCAGGAAATACCATCAAAAACTCGACCCGAAAGTCCCGGGCTCGGAGTTCGCAAAATAGCAAAGAATAATAAAACCCTCCTCTCGTACTGCACGATGGCCAAAAACTCTACTGCAACAAGAGACGAAGCACAAGCGACAAAATAATGCGAGAGGTCGCTTTATTATTCATATCATTATCAGGGGCCGCGGAGGGGGGAAAACATTTCTTGTATTTAGCCCTACCACTTTCGTGATACATTCTTCCTTATAAGCCCCACCTACCACTTGTCTGCATGCTCCGCGGCCCTTGATTATCTACTTTTAGTTTATACCAAATCACTGAATAGTCACTTTTCATTTTGCTGAAAATTCTCAAAATGGCGGCTCGTTTAGCGCGCGATGCTGCGTTTTGAATCTTTTAATCAACGGATTTTATTCTACTGATTTGATATTTACTAAAACAACTATCCCCCTCAGGGTCGGGGTTAGTTGCTAATACTCGTTCCGTACCTCGCATATGTCGCATATCCACGAGTTGAAAGAATAACAGCCAAACAATATCCAGCGAAATAAACGCATCAAATTAATTACAATGAGTTGCTGCTGCCATTGTACTCCACAGAATGAGGGCAAGCAACCCGTATTTGGACAAAATAGCTTCGAAAATCAGGGGAGGGGAATTGATTTTTACCAGCTTCCAGTGTTTCCAAAGCCTGCTCAGCATGACCGAGAGGCTCTGGGAACGAGCAAGACGGGTTGGGAGGCCTGTGGTATATTCAAAATGGCGCCTTCCAGTTGATCCGAAGTTGACTCGCCTTTCTTCTCGTTTCAAATAGAAAACGCGTTGATTTAACAGTACAGGAGGACTAACACTCAACAAGTAAGATATAATTCCCTTTGTTTAGTTTATGACTTGGCAGATTTGACCTCGCTGCATCGTAAATCAATAACTATTTCTACCAAAATGTAGATACTCTAAACAAACCCTCCAGCTACAATGAAACGCAAAACGTTGGTGCACTTGCCTCAACTTATCTCCGCCTTCGCCCTTTCAGTGTTGCTAGATGAGCTGAACAAGCGGCCTAATTTTCCAGCAAACATTGAAAGAGGCAGGAAAGAGAACGGAAGGGCAAGTGCGCCAACTACTTTTTCATAGTAATACCAACAACTTTTTGCATAGGTATTGATTGTAGTTCACTAAAAGTGAAGGATTGTGTTTTCTCCAATTAATATCATGATTGTATATCAACAACTTGATAAATGATATTATTATATTTAAGTGATATTTTGCTGATATGAATTTGAAAATCTCAAATGTTGACTATTTGCATCAAGGCTATGTTACACGGGACAACTCGCAACAAAAACTTTCTGCGCAACATTGTTGCGCAAAAAGTTGTTGACATTGAGTCATTCGGCAACGGCCATGTTACACGAGACAACTTTTAGCACAACAACGACTGGCACATGACCGTTAAAACATTACTTTTAGCGCAAGCTGCTGACGAATTTCACGTTTGCCTCGCTTTCAGACAGAAATGTAGTGCAAAAAATCGGCGGTGCCATATTAGTCACGAGTCAACTTTCTGAATGTTTGTCATTTTCTGTTGCTTGTTTTTGTGAAGGCAAATCAAAAACACACAACATGTTGCTGAGCTGTATGTTGCGTGAAAAATCGTCCCCTTCGCCATGTTACATGGTGATCCATTTTTAGCGCAACAATGTTATGCGAAAAATTGATGTTGCGTGTTGTCCCGTGTAACATAGCCTTAAAGCAGACCTGCCAACTCACGGTTTGCCTTGAAAATCTCACGGTTTTTGAAAATGTTGTTTCATTAGAGAAAAGTAAATAATTTTGAGCTATTATTTGTGCAATCCAAATTGAAAGTAGCTCTAAAAACAGGTAAACCAATTTGAATTATAAGAGCAAAGAAGGCGACAAAACAATACAAGTCCTTTTGTTAACATTTGACTTTTTTTTAATAATCAGAAATTGTTTTATTGGTTTGTACAGCTGTTTGGCTGATCACTAGGTATTGACCCCAATCTCCAGATTTTTTATGGCCAGTCTCCAGGTTTTGACTTCTGAGGGGTTGGCAGGTCTGATTTAGTATAATAACTCAAGTGGGTTTTGTTATGGGAGTGACCACCCTCAGTGTCTGTGCTTATGACCATTTGGCTGCCTGTTGCGCCATTGGGACCAAGTGCAATTCCGCTTGAAAAGCTACAAGTCCGGGGCGTCTGCCTCCAATATTTATTTATTTATTTATGATCTATACCCATTGTAAAATATCAACCTCCCATAAGAGGGTTGATATATCATGATATTTTGACCTCTTATCATGGTATTTGAGGTTTGATAACTAGGCCTCTGATGATTAGTTAATATGCAATGCTGCACCATAACCAGCTAGTTCTGCATCTCCCTTTTCTGCATATCAGCCTCACATTTTTAAATTTTATTTTCTGTTACACAGATTAGAGGCCATAATTCCGCCCATCGTTCTTTGGGGATTCAGGAAGTCAACTTTGGTTTCAAATCTAATAGAGTTTCATATGACAAGCAGGTAATAGAACAATGAAGAGCAGATTTCATATGACTGTGAGGCATGGAACACAGTTTGGTCACCGCAGCATACTTTCCCTTTCATAAAGAGTCCTTGAGATTGTGCCGAATGGTCAATGCTTTTACAGAAAAGTTGCCATTTTTTATTGTGTGGGACAATGGTCATAATCAATCACAATATAAGCCTTGTTCTAAAGTTGGCAAAAAAATATACAAAATCTAATTCAAAAGCATCCAAAACCCAGGAAATTCACATGTAACACACTCGTTAGGGTTAGCGTTTGTTATCAGGTCACCAATTAGGGTTTTGGTCTATCTCATACCAGAGCTCTCAAGCTCGTCACAAGATTTAATACTGAGCTGTTGTGTGAAAGAGCTTTCTTTACATGTCCCGACCTTCAAAATCAGCCAATCAGCAAAGGCCCTGTAATTTAATGAGCCAGGGAGATGTGGGTATGAGAATGGGTTAGGGGTTTGGGGCAAAGGAGATTTTTTCTCATAAGAAAAGCAACTAGACTAATTGTGAAAGCACTGTCCAAAAGGCAATGACCATTTACAAATGGAATATTGTGTCACTGCATGGCCCAGAACCTTGCCATCTCATGAACAATCAGCCGATAGACTGCTTAAAATGACTGGTCAAACAACATTGCACAGAACATGCTGTAACATTTTCAGTCATGTGAAATCTGGTCTATAGCACACTTAATGTTTAGTGCATGCTTGCCCAAGGCTTTGTTCATTAGTGGGAGACATCAATTTTTAAATTTTCAAGAGAGGAAGGTTTCTTGCAAAGGAAATGAGAAATCCCCCCTCCCCTCCCAATAGGACATTTTGCACTATTGCATCATTTTTTACTACGACTACCAGAATCCTCATCTTTTTCTTTTGATGCAGATAAAAATGCTGTTAGAAACAATAGCAATAATTGCAGCAAAGGTTTCTGCTAATCGTAGTAAGCTATGTCATAATGCAGAATGTCCTAGAGGAATTTTGCATGCATGTCACTTCTACTTGGATAATCTTCCTAGAACATGTGGAACTTAAGCACTTGCCAAAAGAAACTCACACAAACGAATAGCAACAGTAAACTCCAATACTGATGATGTAATACCAGACAGCTGACAGAAATGTTTATATCTTAGGGGCTGACCATTTGACTTTTGAGGGGGGATGTATGTATTTGTATTTCTCTAACATAGTTAGCATGGGCTGTTCTTGTACAGCAGGGGCCGGTTCCTGAAAGGTTGGATAAAGTTATCCACGGATAAAAGTTATCTGTTGTATAGGTTTTGTTCAGGATTTATCCATTGGATAAGCATTTATCCACTGATAACTCTTAACTGGCCTTCTAGGAACCGGCCCCAGGCCTGTAGCCAGCAAAAAACATTGTTAATGAGGCAGAGTAAGTCAGATTCCCATTTTTCTGTGATTAACAGTTTTAACCTTAAAGGCTGGTTTAGATTTTATTTTAAATTTGGTTCTGGTTCTTTCAGTAAAAAAAATATGGAAATTTTTACAGAGGCGAGTGCCTTGTTCACCTCATGCTGGTTATGGGCCTGTACTGTTGTTGTATTTTCACTAATATCTCCAGCTTTTCTATTGGATCAGGTGGTGCAATTCCAGAAAAAAATCCTACCCCCACAATGAAGGGAATGCACCCACCCCAACTCAATGGCATTTCCAAAGGAAAGTATTTTTATGGAAAACACGACCTAGCCCTCTGGAAAATCAGGTAAATTGACCAATTCCCTCCCCAAAATGGTAGGGGTGTGTATTTTTTTCTGGAATTGCACTGTTCAAGTAAGGGTGCTACATGATAGAATAACCTATGCAGCTGGTGGTTTTGTGATGTTTTCTAAGATGATTTCATCAGCGAGAGCAAAGATTGTTTACCATGAGAGCGAGTTGTTCGATAAATGGCTGTGCGAAGAACAGAGCCGAAAAAAAATGGCTTGACACTTTTTCGTCCTTATTCTTCGCACAGCCATTTATCGAACAAGTCGCTGTTGTGGCAAACAATCCTCGCTCTTGCCAATGAAATCGTCTCAGAGAACACACAAAACCACCAGGCTAGATGATAGAAGTGAAATTGTGCTCTAATGTTTTCTTCATTGTAAAGCTCTTGGCTCGGTTTAAACAAGTGTAGATACTTTTGAAATAAAAACACAATATCACGTTTCTAGAGTGTTATTTTCATTTATTCCAACTTTATATGGTATGTAAGTACTTTTCTGGATTTAAAAAAAAAAGTCCCACAAGGCCCCTCAGACTCCAGCTATTGATGCTCCTGTCAGCACCAGTGGAGTGTCAGCTCACTACACTCAGTACTGAGACTTCAAGCTCCAGACTGCTCATCAGACAGTACCTCCTCAGCTCTCAAGGCTACAACTCCAGTGCAACAGGGTATTACCTTCACACATACCAGGTCTCTCATATGATTGATGTTGCCATAATGATAGATACAAACACATGCAGTACATGTTAATTAGACCGTCTGATAACATTCTGTTATTAAGGGAGCATGCCAGCAAATTACTCCATATCCTTCCAACCCCATGTGGGATTATTCAACTTTTGAAACAGACATCCTAACTTCCCCCACAATTAGGGCTGGAATGTTTATGACTCTGCTTTCATGAAAGCCAATCTGCACACTTCATATTTAATTTGCATTATTAAAAGCACTTAGTTGTTAAATTTTATGTAAATTTTTTATTTTCACAATATTAGCAAGAAAAAATACCTACACTGCCAGTTTTTTACTTAGTGAAAAATTACCGTTTAAATAAAAATTTTCATGTTTTTTATAGCAAAGATAACAAATCTACAATGTATGATTCCAGAAAATATTCATCCCACTTGACAGAAGTGTGTGATGACTAACCCTTGCCTTCTCAATTATTTACAAAATAGAAAATTTGTGATGGAACAAGTTTGTAGATATTGAATTGGCCCATTTAGAAATATTGGGAAGTTGCCCTGCTTAACAACTGACTAGCTGAGCAATTATTCCAACTGAATATGAATAATATTTCCTGGAATCATGCAATTGACTTTGCTTACAGGTGGTTTGGACCTACAAATGTCTTTGCACTGTGAAATCACTGATTATAGACCTGCCAACTTTTAACAAGTTTTAGACCTGGATATACACTGGAAGTGAATAGAAATGAAGAAATTGAAATCTGAGAGAAAAGTACTAATTTTGCTTAAAAAATCTTTTAAAAGTCCCTGATGTTTAAAATAATAATTTGTTATTTATTGATCATGTTACTTCCTATTTGATAATTTTGTTCACATTAATAATCACCTGTGTGAATGACTGTGCCTATGGGAATGACACTGAATTTCTTCTAACAAAACTCTAAATGCTTTGAGGAAGGCAAGCAAGGATGTGTATTGACTTTAAGTTCATCTAAAATCAATGAATTTTTCCAATGCGATCCTAAATGAATTCTTTGTATATTAAAGCATTGTAAGGTTATCATTAAACTAGCAAATTTGGTAGATTTAATCATTACTGCAGTCTGCAGTCACCTTTTCATAAGCCTTCAGGTTTTTTCTATTTTAGTCAAATAATGTTTATGCTCATGAGTGTATTAATTATCCTACAAAGTCAATTAGCACTAAAACATTAGCCCGTTCAATTATAGGAGCAGCAAAATGTTAAAATTTATATCATCTCTAATGTTTTAATCAAAATCCAAGACTGCGAGGGTGACATTAGGAAATCCTCAAAAGTCTAAAAAAAATCCAGGGACCATGTTTTGGCTTCCCAGCAGTAGAATCTAGACATTGCCAACGCTTATTAATAATTAATTTTTGAGGGGTTTTAAGTTCCTGGTTTCACTTTTACTAACTGTGTAAGCAAATTGATCAGTTGATATAAAAAATTCTTAAATGATCTAATCTGTTTATGAATAATCTTTGATGATTCTTGAACAATTTATGAAAATTTATATTAGATCTTTCTATTTTAAATACAGCTTTTAACCTGGAGTCCGTGTTTTAACTGTTTGCATTTAATGAAATTGAACTTTTTGGGTGTTTCTTACTTAAATGAGGTTAATCTTAGGTTATGTTTGTAAACAGTGTGCAAAATTTTGATAATTGCAAACCCACCCATAATTAATCATTTTAGTAGCAAAGCTTCTCATCCGAGCCCGCCAAGGACTTGGATCATATTAGGATGCCTTACAAATGTTTCAAAAGTATTTGAATAATTTTTATTGCCCACCGTCCATCCGAATATGTTTGATTTGCTGGCATGCTACCTTAATCTGAATGTGATCAGCCATGTACTACATGCATTTGTACCTACCATCATGACAACATCAGTCATGTGAGACACCTGGTAAGTGTGAATGGCATCACCCTGTAGCACTAGAGCTGTGGCCTTGGGAGCTGAGAAGCTGCTGTCTGGTGAGCAGTTAGGAGCTTGAAGCCTCAGTACTGAGTGTAGCACGTTGACACACCTACCAGTTTTGACATCAAGAGCATCACTTTCAGCTGGAGTCTTCAGGGCCTTGTGGGACTTTGTTTCTTTACAATAATATATACATAAAATAATAACATGCATGTTCCCTAACAACATGAAGAAAAGTTGTGATTCAAGAAAATATTTCTTACCCTCTGCATAGAAGGGATAGAAGGGAAAAGTATGCTGTAGGTCTCAATTTGCATTTTATTTTATGTACCTGTATTTTGTTCACTAAAAACTTGAGAATGGTAGGGGGATTGGGTTTAATTCCAACCTGCTCCATGGGAAGGCTATGAATATTTTCTGGAATCACATTAATTATTTGCAATGGGCCATTCCATTTTTTAGCCACACCCCTGCGGAAGAGGTCATTTTCTTTAGTAACCCTCTTGTGGAAATTCTTGCTCTAACAGCTTGGAAATACCCATGGAAGAGCCTTTTTTTTAGAATTGCACCCCCTCAGAAAAGGCCATTTTGTTATACCCCCTCTGAAAAGCTCTTCTGTAGGGGGTGGGTGGGGGGGGGGGGGGGGGGGGGGGTGCAGATAAAAAATGGAATGGCCCAATGTTATGTAAAAGCAGTTGAGCCAGCATCCTGCCAAATGAACTAGTACTGAGTTGGCTGACGATGTGAAAGGTTGACACTGTGGTCTGGCTGATCATATGAGGGGCTCACTGTGGTCTGGCTAATCATGTGAGGGACTCACTGTGGTCTGGCTGATCATGCGAGGGGCTCACTGTGGTCTTGCTGATCATGTGAAGGGCTCACTGTGGTCTGGCTGATCATGTGAACTGGTCTGGCTGATGATCTGAGGGACTCACTGTGGTCTGGCTGATGATGGGAGGGGCTCACTGTGGTCTGGCTGATAGTGTGAAGGGCTCACTTTGGTCTGGCTGATGATCTGAGGGGCTCACTGGACTGGCTAATGATATGAGGGGCTCACTGTGGTCTGGCTGATCATGTGAAGGGCTCACTGTGGTCTGGCTGATCATGTGAAGGGCTCACTGCGGTCTGGCTGATCATGTGAAGGGCTCACTGTGGTCTTGCTGATCATGCAAAGGGCTCACTGTGGTCTGGCTCATCATGTGAAGGGCTCACTGTGGTCTGGCTCATCATGTGTGGGGCTCACTGTGGTCTGGCTCATCATGCGAGGGGCTCACTGGTCTGGCTGATCATGTTAAGGGCTCACTGTGGTCTGGTTGATGATGTGAAGGGCTCACTGTGGTCTGGCTGATGATGTGAAGGGCTCACTGTGGTCTGGCTGATCATGTGAAGGGCTCACTGTGGTCTGGCTGATGATCTGAGGGGCTAACTGTGGTCTGGCTGATGATGTGAGGGGTTAACTGTGGTCTGGCTGATGATCTGAGGGGTTAACTGTGGTCTGGCTGATGATGCGAGGGGCGCACTGTGGTCTGGCTGATCATGTGAATGGCTCACTGTGGTAATAATAATAATAATAGATATAGCATTACACCATAGTTTCAATGCTTTACATTTCCATGCTTTACATGCTTTAAATGTACATCATATGTGGAAAAATATATATATGTATTTACTTAATAATTAATGGTCTGGCTGATCATGTAAAAGGGCTCACTGTGGTCTGGCTGATCATGTAAAAGGGCTCACTGTGGTCTGGTTGATCATGTAAAAGGGCTCACTGTGGTCTGACTGATCATGTGAAGGGCTCACTGTGGTCTGGCTGATCATGTGAAGGGCTCACTGCGGTCTTGCTGATCATGTGAAGGGCTCACTGTGGTAATATAATAATAATAAGTTAAGTGGTAATAATAATATATTAAGCATTTATATCATGCCGGCTACATTGTAATATGATGGCCGGTGCATTTGGCTGTTCCAAAAAAGCCTGTACATCCCCCCTTTCAAGGAACTCCAAATTTTCAAACATTGCTTTACCCCTGTTGAAATCTCAGACTCCTATACAACCCCTGTGGAACTTTGAAGCACCCCTGTTCAAATTCCTCATTCTCTTGTGGGCCTGTGGAAATTCCACTGTTGCAAATTAGTGCTCGACCTTGCGGTTGCCACTTGTCCTGGGCAAGTAAAAAATGCTTCAGGACAAGTCACTGTGATTTGGCTGATCATGGGAGGGGCTCACTGTGGTCTGGCTGATGATGTGAAGGGCTCACTGTGGTCTGACCTGGTGGTGTGAAGATCTCACTGTGGTGTGAAGATCTCACTGTGGTCTGAAGATCTCACTGTGGTCTGGCTGATGATGTAAGGGCTCACTGTGGTGTGGCTGATGATGTGAGGGGCTCACTGTGGTGTGGCTGATGATGTGAGGGGCTCACTGTGGTCTGGCTGATGTGAGGGGCTCACTGGTCTGGCTGATGATGTGAGGGGCTCACTGTGGTCTGGCTGATGATTTGAGGGCTCACTGTGATCTGGCTGATCATGGGAGGGGCTCACTGTTGTCTGGCTGATGATGTGAGGGGCTCACTGTGGTCTGGCTGATGATGTGAGGGGCTCACTGTGGTCTGGCTGATGATGTGAGGGGCTCACTGTGGTCTGACCTGGTGGTGTGAAGATCTCACTGTGGTCTGGCTGATGATGCGAGGGGCTCACTGTGGTCTGGCTGATGATGTGAGGGGCTCACTGTGGTCTGGCTGATGATGCGAGGGGCTCACTGTGGTCTGGCTGATGATGGGAGGGGCTCACTGTGGTCTGGCTGATGATGGGAGGGGCTCACTGTGGTCTGGCTGATGATGGGAGGGGCTCACTGTGGTCTGGCTGATGATGCGAGGGACTCACTGTGGTCTGGCTGATGATGTGAGGAGCTCACTGTTGTCTGGCTGATGGTGTGAAGATCTCACATTGGTCTGACTCTTGGTGTGAAGGGCTCCCTTACTCCAATCTCTAAGAATATTGAAATAACATGTTAGAATGGATGTTCAATAAACCATTCCTGTTTTGCATTTTTATAGACTGGAGCACTCTGTTGAAGGTTATTCTGTCTAGAGAAATCCATGAAACTGGCACCAAAAAATGTCAAAATAACACTAGATACTTTTTCAAGCTGGGGACAATTGAAACCATTTTTCTTTCTGCAAGCCAACATGTTTAACTAGATTAACAACACGGTTTCTTTTCCCGAACAATGTACTATACTACATTTTTCAAAATCTCAACAGGAGTGCGCTGTCGAGCTATTGGATTTGCCAGATTTTCTTTTGCAGCTGACCAATAAAATGGACGATTCCAGCTTGCTTTAGTATATATAGTCTAGTCGTTAGTAGAGGGGGTTTACATGCACCCTCTGGGACATTTAGGCTGCATTCATTATGTATACTACAGGGGGGGCAGAGGATTTTTTGGGGGGATCTCAAAATTTAGGAACTGGAAAAGGGGGGATGTCAAGTTTTTTTCATAACATGAAGGGGGGATGCATATTTTTGTTGAGGTATTATATATATTTAAGATAAGGTTGTGCAGTTTGATAGTAAATGAAGGAAGGCTCAATTGTTGAACACCGAGTTTGAACCTCCTTCCTGAAGAAATATCACCCTCTTTCAACTGATATGTTGAAAAAAAACTGCGCGCTTCGCGCGCATAAAGAATTATATTAAACTAAAGAAAGTCGTAAAAGGCCTTCTTGTTTTACTACAATTCCTCGAGGTCCTCTTCAGTGGCTTTCGTCTGCCAGACAAAAACGCCTTTGGACTTTTGATTAATAGTCTTGTAGCTTCATTGTCAAAATTGCGGCGCGCTTCGCGCGCACAACGGAAAACATACCAAACAATCAAATACAAAATAAATGATACCCAGCCTATGTGTAGTAAGGCTCCAATCGAGGAGCGCACCAGATCACTTGGTAGAAAGTCACTACCGACACAAAAAAGTAAAGCCACCTAGGATTTTTATTTTCTTTTTTTTTACGCTTTGTATTTTTTTTATCATCGAGCCTTGTTCTTTATTTTTTGAGAAAATGTAAAATTGATATAAATACAAATTGAAAAAATTGTCTCCGGGGTGATGGGGGGGGGGGGGGGGGGGGGGGGGGGGGCATGTTTTTTCCTTTTGACCAAGAGGGGGGATTCGTAAAAAATATGTTGTGCCTTGGGGGGATCTGAAAATTTTGCATTGTCAAAAAAAATTCCTCTGCCCCCCCCTGTAGTATACATAATGAATGCAGCCTTATTGGGACTTATATTTTTAGAATTCTTACTGGGCGTACGGAAAATGGTTTCGGTTGTTCCCAGCTTGAAAAGACAGCTATGCACTGCTGTTGAATTGTTAACTTAGTATTCATATTAAATATGTTGTCTGGCGAAATAGCGAATGACACAAAAAGACCTGTTGTACTACACGGCGAAAAGCTTTTCCTCTATAAAACTGATACGTAATCTGGCACAATATTTAAGGTAAAAAAGCAGCACGAAGCAGCGTTTCGATGGCTATTGGTGGTACGAATACTTGCCTTCCCGAACTTTGTAGGGAGATAACAGTGTTTCGAGCTGTAACGGCGAGCTCTGTAGTTTGTCTTCTCTGTAGTTTGTCTTCAGTTCAAGAGCACATGGCAGCCATTTTTCTCTTGTGATCAAGCGAGTAATTAAATTTGCATTTTAAATTTCGCGCTATTTCCAGTCTTGCGCGATTTCAAAGGTTTTATTCTCTGGGCAGGGGGCTGGATGTCGGTTACAATTCTTGAAAATTGTCGGTAGTCGGTTAAATTTTGCGGTCTTTGTGTTGTCGATAATAATCGGTAGAACTATGCATTGATATGAAAATATGAGGTCGAGCACTGAAAAGTGTGTATCTATTATTTAAAATGTGCTGCCAGTGCATAGCCTTTCTTTGCTTCGTTTGGTTTGTTTACCGAATGGCTTTCACTTCCTATTGGCAAGAGATTTAAAATACGCTCTAATTATTAGTGTATTCCTTGGATAAACCGATAATATATTGTTTGTATTTTATGGTCAATGAGGGATTTTGGTGCGGAGTATAGCTTTTCACAGGTTAACTCGGTGCCATTTGTTAAATGATGGAAATAATTAATTTTGAACCGCTTTTGTGAGTCGTGCAAGTAATATAAATCATTTGTCCACACCAATGCAAATTCAGCATTTACTTGACTTGAAGAAAAATTTTGAAAATAGGACCATACTTCCAGACAAGAGCTGAAGCGTCGTATGGCGACCGTACGGTTCTTACGCCCACGCCAGAGATTTCGGCCCTGACAGTCGCTATCCTGGTGTTGAATTGCTCAGTAGCTAGATACCTATGGGTGAGAGTACGCCCGGCCACCAGACCATATAAGGACGCCCCTTGTACCGTTAGTGAACAACCAACTAATAATTATGCATCACCAACGTATTTATAGCCTGGCTGATGTGTGTGTTAGAGATCCATGTGGGATACGTTGGTTTTCTTTTTAACTAGTAGTAGTTTATCTTATGATAATGCAGAAATATGTTTCACAGTTGCCGTTTAGCATGTTTTTTTTTATCTCATATTCCAATAGTAGGCATTACAATGTAACACAGGAATGACACTCTTAAGTTGTCCGTTTGCGCATGCGCACACACGTCATCTTGTCTAGTTCTAGCCGTGAACAATCTCGTACCCGGAGCCCGTCATCTTTGGCCAGCGGCCAAGATTCAGGGCTCTGGGGAATCGATTTTTTAAAAACCCAGATTCTGGGTTTCCGGTTGATTTTTGTATGAAAGTTCGTTACGTTTTTGACCTACCACGCATGCTCACAAATCGGATTCCCCCAGGGCCCTGAATCTTGCCGCTGGCCAAAAGATGACGGGCTCTGGGTACGAGGTTGTAGCCGTGAACAGACGACCATCATCCTCTGAAAGATCAATGCCCAGAGTGTCTACTCTACTATTACTGAAATTCAGTAATCTCAGACTCTGGTCTACTCGATCCCAGGCACTGAAAAGTCCAAAGCACACGCTACTTCTCGAATAAACTTTGTAAAAATTGGTAGCCGTTAAACACTTTTTTGTCGTTAATCGGTATTTTTATCCAAGTTTATCGGTCCCACTTTTATCGTTAGTCAGTTAACTCCATCTGTATCATGCATGCGCTAAAACAGTTTAAAACTTGAATAACCCTTTACATATGATGAATTGAGAAAAGAGAAAAAGGCAACCCTTTCTTATAATTCTTGCAAAAATGCGTGTGCCTTCTTACAGGTCCGTAGCTGGAATCCTTTGAAAGTGGTTCGTTTTCCCGCTTACATTTTTGCATGGGGGGGGGGGGGGGGTTGTGTTTTTGCTCGTTCAGTCCTGGCTTTTGCAGCGATTTGCTTTAGGTTGTTTAGTTTATAAGGTAAAATATATACCGTTTCCAGAAAACGTTGTCACCCAAAAAGCCTTAAGGTTGAAGCGCAAAGGATATATAATGGGGGCATCTAAACTGCCACTGTTTGATATGAATTTAGACAGTTATCGCAACCACAGGTAAAATCATCAAATGTAATTAGTAACGTAATTAGTAAAATTCGCAAAATCGCTAACCGTTATAATTTGAGACTCAAAACCGTACCCCTTTCGGGAGTACCCCCAACCCCAGGAACTGTAATTCTCTGCTTTCCTTTAATGGTAGATAGCAAACCATAGCCATTTCATTTTAGACTCTTATCTCACTACGATAAAATCTTTTAACCCCGTGCTTAACTGGCGTACAGTGAGGTACGCCCGTTTACTCTGCGAAGTTTTAACAGAGTTCTAAACGCCCTAATTAAAGCTCTCCACGTTGCCAGGTTGCAAGCCTCTTAGCGAGCCCCGATGCTATGATTTAGCTGTCATTGGCCACCCTAGAAGTAGCTTTCCATGGTAAACATAGCTGGAATCTCGAATTTCTGAAAATTTTGGGTCAGACCCGCAGATAGTGTAGCTATCAAAATGCGAACATTTTGTATTCCTCGCACCCTTTGAGCTACTATTATCCGTGCTGCTGGTTGCTCTCCGGGGGATTCAGAGTTCAGAGGCTGGGCGCGTACCCGAAATACGTATTTTAGTCCGGATTCCCTGTGTTCGCCGTTCATCCTCAAGCGATTCCTCTAGCATGGTTTAGTAGCTTTGAAAACCGATTAGCACCTGTTTTTAAATCCTTTTCCATTTTTACGAGCAACAAAGAGCAACTGTTGGCTCCTACGGAAGGCTTGTCACACACGGCCGGAGGGCGCACGTTTCACGGTACTCGTAAGGAGGCTGGCACTAGCTGTCATAAACCAATCAATCACCTGCGAGGACGAACAAAGAACAACATTGCTTGAGGTTGGCGGGAAGCTTTTACTAATTTGCCACGGACAGAAGGAACGGAAATTAGATCGGAAAGAAAGCGAAAGGCTTTACGATCAACACTGCTGCTAATTGTCTATAAACCCTGCATACCATGCGTGTCCCATAAAAGCTTTCACGTGGGGTGCTACAGGGGTTAATTCATTCTAACTGCTTTCGTGTAAGAATGTTTACATCCCCTCTCTAGAGAGCTTTGTTACAAGGTTTGCGTTGGATTTTGGACATAAGGTGAGTGTTCAACTTAGTCGTGTTTATTATAAACTTGAGACTTGAAAGCATGAAGCGATTGTAGCTAATTTTCCAATTTCTTAGTTCTGTTAATTGATCTGGACAGGGTCCGGCGGAGAACAAAATAAATGCGTGTTGAACTGAAAGACGCTTGGACCTTTAATTGAACGAAACCCAAATACCCCGAGGGTTTGTGAGCCATCTAATACACCTTCGCGCTTCTCTTGCCGATAAAACTAGCAGCCTAAGTGGGCAATTACTACACTAGTAATTACAGTGGGAATTTGTCGAAGGGGTTAAACCCAATTGCTCTCGACTTCACGGTTCATTTTTCATGGACCGAAAACAATGCGCTTGACTTCTAGCGGGTCGCAATGAATGACTGCATTGGCTGTACCTAAGCTCTCCAAACAACGGAACAGAGATCTAACGTTAAGGTATAATGTTTTGAAATGATATTAGTTCCGTTATTTTGTAATTTTAGTTAGCTCTCTTTTCTCAGGAGACCAATTAGTGTTTATTCTTTGGGGATCTTTGAGTAAACGCTTGGAAAAGGGTCATTGCATTCAGCAGGCAGATTGTACGAAACAACAGGAGAAATATTCCTTTGTGTGTTTATTTGAACTATCTGACAGCCTTCTGTTTAATGTATTCATTGTACTTTCAGATTATCTTGCAAATGGTGCCTCAAATTCGCATCTCGGAGCAAATTTATTGATTTTACAACAAAAGTACAACTTTGAAAAGCCCTTTCACTGTCAGTGCTCTTGTGGTTTTACTGCAAATTGGTTTCCCGAAGCGCAGCAGTTGAATTGATTTCTTGTCATCTGATGTTGACTTCGCAAATGCCGAAAGCTTATCTCTTGTCGTTGACTGAATATTGAAGGATATTCTATGTTGTAGTTTGTTGATAAGCTTAACCCCGGTGTAATAATCATGTAATACTGTTTGTTGGCTATCTAAACTCTTGATTTTATTGAGTTTGCCAGTCAGTCTTGCTGTTTCTTTCTAATGCTGTTAGCGCAGGGTGATCAAGAAGATGACAGAAATGTCAACTAATCTAATCATTACAAATCCTCTTCTTTTTTTTACCCCTTTTATTTGATATGAGTTTGCAAACCTTGTAGAGAATTAATTTGGTTCTGTTAGCCAAACAACGGCACTAGGTACGTACTATATAAACTAAGAAGAACAAGAACAAGAAGTAAACTGGAGCTTGTTTGCATAATTTTTAAATTTAAAGAAGTCTATGTTCACTGTGTAGCTGAAGACATTGAAAAAATATCCCCATCAGGAATTTGATTGGCTCCAGAGAAAATATGGCCCAGTTAACAAAACATAATTATATTCCGGTTCCCAGAAAAATTCCATACCTCCCCATTGAAGGGATTTTGTTCAAATGCCTTAATATTTCCCATATTATACTAGTAATGACATTTCACTGCAAATTCCAGTGAGGCAGTTGAGGGTTCATACCTTGAACCCCTTTCATTGGAAGGGGAAGGGTATGGATAATTTTTTTTAATCACAAAATCACTTAGTTCTACCATAGTTATGAACTATGGTTCTACATTTTGGAAATTACACCTCCTTTCCCTTAAAGGGGTATGTTTTTGGATGACATACTCACATGGCCTCCACACACTAGCTGATTGTGTTCCATGCACTAGCTGATTGTGTGAATTCCAGAAAAAAAATCCCTCACTGAAGGGGTTGAAATATGCTCCCCCCATCCCCACCCCTCTGGAATTTCCAGTGAAAAATGCAGTTATTGTATGGAAAATAAAAGGCATTTGAGCCTCTGAATCCTCTGGAATTTTGAATCCCTCCAGCATGTGAGACAGGGATTGTATTCCTGGAATCAGACACATTTGATATTTACAGCTGATCAAATGTCTTGCCAACTCACTACACACTAACCCACATTTTTTCAGTCAGTTTTTTTCATAATGCAAGAAAAACTCCTCTAGAGTGTACTTTTTTTGTTGCTGCTTTATTAAAATTTGACTCTGAGTTTATCGCACTATGAAAACCTTAGTAAATTATCTTTGTTTTCATTATAGGATGTCTGCTATTAGTGTTCTGTGGACAGTACTATCTGTCATCTTCACTGGGGGATGCTCTCTTGCCGTCATCTCTCCATTTTGGTTTGAGCGCCTTCCTGATCCTGATGCCCGCCCACAGATAGCAACAGTTCTTTCATTGCCTTTGGACTGCTGCGATTTTGTGTCAAACAAAACATTGAATCAGCACTTCAGATACATGAATGGAAGGATTTCAAGGACTGCAAGTTCTACAATTCATTTGACGGGGTGCCATCTTTGTTTTGGAAGTTTTCTGTGGTGCTGTATGCCATGGGGGCGATGCTGGCTATCCTTGCGGTTGTTCTGGCTTATATTTCATGCTGTTGTAAATGGATGTGTGGCAAGTCTGTGTTTGCTGTTGCAGGATTTATGCAAGCTATTGCAGGTAAGATGTCATCCCACAAAACATTCATTCACATCCCAGGGTTCAAAATTCAGAAATAATCATTCAATCCTAATGTTGCTCTGTACCAACATTATAGGCATGACTCATTAAAAATTTAGGCATAAATCCACTAGGAGAACAACGTAAAGGCTGAAAGCACAGTTGTTATATTATGCAAAAAATATATATTATGTGAAAAAAGCTAGGACACATTTTTAGGTGTATTTATGTCTGTGCAAAATCAAGCCTGCATCCTTGCCATATGAAAAAAAAAAAAAACGATCCAAGATCACCAAGTACCAGGAAAAAATTGTACAGGATGCACAGCCTACGTGTATAATACAATTGCAATAGATAAGACACAATTAAGACAATCTAATTGTCCACAATTTCTCTAGCATATTTGTGGCTAATGAAGTCTCTCAGATGATTCGTGTTACAGTTTTTAGGTGCTTGGTAGTGGAATGAGCAAGCCTTCCCTTCACAATATTATAGTGTGGATTTTTAGGAGATTTGATATACAGCAGTTGAGAGAAAGAATGTTCTGTGAATGCCCCAATGTTAAAAATCAGCCAATCAGTGAAGGCCCACAAATGGCTGCCACCAGAGCCTTCCCTGGGGAGAATGGTCATTAAGTAACAGTTTATTTTCTGGTTTATATTAAATACATGTTCTGCTTTTCCCACAGTACTTTGCCTGGCCATAAGCCTGGTCATGTTCCCACTTGGACTCACTACTCAGTTTGTAACACAGTATTGCGGTGTGACAGGACTATACAACCCTGGGCAGTGTGAAATATCCTGGGCCTATACACTAGCAATTATGAGTACTGCACTGCTGATATTCTGCCCTTTGCTGGCAAGACATCTAACACTGATGACACCTAGATCTAAAGCTACTGTTGTGTAACAGGATGAATTCAAGCAGGATGCGTTTTATAGAATTCATACACTGTACAGTTTTTTGTTCCGATGCCAGCTCTCCCGATTTTACCTGGAGTTTTACTTTTTGTAAATTTTTGATCTTTTTACTGCATTTCTCTCGGTTTTCTTGCTTGGAATTTTCTCATGAAACCTTTGTATTTCGCTTGAGATCTCAAGGTTTTCTCCTGATCTTAAGGTTGGCATCCCTGCGCTGACTTCACCAAGATCTAAGGCCGGGCCATACCAATTTAACATCCCATTCAACCGCATTTAACATTTTGTTGAATCACCCATGTTGAATGATGATGGATGGGTGTGCCAAACCAACTCAACTTTGTTGAACGTTGTCAACTTTTTTTTAACTGCATTGTAATTGACTGTTAAATAATAATAGAACTATTACAGATTTTTTTCATTTACATCCTGTGCCCTCCCCTGCAATTTCGAACCCCACTTACCACCCACTCACCCTTTTTACAAAAAAGAATGTTGTCAACTGCCAATCACATTGTAGCTCAACAAAGTTGAACAGTGTGTTCAATTGACGTCAAGTCTCCTGGTTTTGCAACTGCTATTTACTGTATCTCATGAAATTTTGCCTTCAAGGCAATCTCCAGATTTTTAAAGTCCTGGGGTTAACATCCCTGCTATTCAATATTGCTGGTTCAATACAATGTTGAATGGAGTTGAATCAAATGTTCAACTGGGTTGGCCCAAACCTAACCTGAGGCTCAGGCCCTCCCTCGTTTATTTTTCCTCCCTCATTTTCTCTTGGAAAAATTAAATTCCGCCTGATACTCAGGCTAGCCCAAACCTAAATCTAGTACTGTTTTGTGACAAGAAATTGAAACAGGATGCCTTTATATAGATTTCATACACTGTACAGCCGTTTATACTTGAATGACAACAATTAAAATAAGGCCTACAGCAAATATCGAACCTCAGTTGCACTTCTTCTGTCAAACCTTTCCTTTTTGAAAGGATTCCACTTCATTAGACTACTTAGACTTCATAATGAGTTCTATTGCTTTGGATTGGAACTGTGTGACTCTGGACAACGTTTGCCCTAGTCCTAAGAGTGTAACCGTTTACTAAGCTAACATGTAGCTACTTTTAACATTCTTAACGTCTAAATAACTCAAGTGAGACCCCAGGAAACTCACTTTACTTTTATAACACTAATAGTTTATCTTTTAGCTCTTCTCTTTGATCAGGAAATTTATTGCATTCATGACAAATCTTTTTTAACCTAGAAGTTTCGTATTTTTTTAACCTTTTGCTGTTATTTATAACAATCTTGATTTTTTAAAATTAGGGGAACTTACTGTATTGCCTTGTTCTATTTTAAGATCATCCAGTGGTGGGAAAGCTATGCATTATGGGAAGGATTAGTTAAGTTTTTGCCAAAGTAGTGCGTGACCACAAAACACTAGACTGGAAACCATTAGCATTGCCTGTTAAAGAGGCAGGGAAAATTAGAGTTTTTATCTCTATAAGCAATAATGACAGCCTCACAACAAAATCCACTCCTTGTTGAGGACTCCATTTTCAGCATCCCTGCGCAAGTTTTAGATTTCAATGTTTGGATACATAAATTGGTTGCCAAAAACGTTTCAAAATAGAATTTTGACAAAATACCATCATGGTCCATTTTTATTTCATATTTAGTTAACTTTTAGTATCCTAAAGTTTTTTTTAAGTGTGTTTAAAAGTTCTTATTTTTTTGTTCCTCTTTTCCATGATGGCATTCACTAGCTGTTATCTTATATTGTATCAATCATACTTCACTTTGCTGACAATTATTGAATATATATAAAATATGTAATTATATAAAAAGGAACTGTACAGCATTGTTATATGTGGCTTTCATTTTCCTGGGTGGTTTGATAAGTGTTTATCCAGAATAAAACAATCGTAAATTGGTTGGGATACCTTTTCCAATAAAAGTGAAAGTAATCAATATATACAGATTAATCTAAAATATTGGAAGGTAATCATTATTCCAAATAATTGGTTTTTCAAATGTAAAGAAAAAGAAAAGAAATATTATATATTTTATTTATTTTATTTTATTTTATTTTAGAGACTCTACACGTGACTGGAAGAAATAAATAAATAAATAATGTCACGTGAAGGGGGCGAGTAAACGGACACGGAGGTCCCGACGAGACACGCCCCCAACACTTAACGGGTTACAATGACAATACAAAAATTATAAGATGTATATATATATATATATTATGCATAGACTGGTCTAGCAGCAGTTAATGTTCAATGATCTGCAGTAGGGGCAGACAGTTTTCCAGGTGCGGATTCTATCCGTATCAAAATGAGTATACAGTTTGTTAAAATAGAAGGATTTCAAATCTTGTTTGAAAACAGTAGAGGAGCTAGATTTACGGATGTCGACAGGCAGATTATTCCAGATTAAGACAATTCTATTGAAAAAGGAGTCCCGAAAAAGCGAAGTTCTAAAACGTCTGGGGCGGAGATCTAAATTACTTGCAGCGCTTCTTGTGCGGCCTGAGTTAATGGAGACGAAGTTGTTAATAGGGAAATTGATTTCTCCCCTGAGGGCCTTGAACAGGAAACATAGGTCTTTTACTTCTAACCAGTAAGAGATGGGCAGCAGCTTAAGAATAGTGAGGCGCTGGTTGTAACGAGGTCTGAGTTCTGGCCTGGGGTCGCATGCAAGAATAAAGCGCGTGGCGCGACGCTGGACACCTTCCAGTAACTTAATGTCGGTGGTACGGGACTGAGGGGCCCAGACCTCGCTAGCGTAGCCCATATGGGAGCGCACAAAAGTTAAATATAAAAGTCTCTTTTGGCCAGTCCCTAGAGGCAAGCAGTGACGGCGCAGAAAGCCAAGCATCCGGTTTGCTTTGGCAACCACGGTACAAATATGGTCACCCCAAGTGAGGGTGCTATTAACAGTGACCCCGAGGTCTTTTTGTGAAGATGCAACCGTCAAGGCATGCCCACTGATCTTATAGGGATTGGTCACAGGAGAAGGCGCGCAGCTAGACCGTTTCCTGGATACTCTAATAACTTCGCATTTCTTAGTATTGAAGGATAGCCCCCAGACGTCAGTCCATTTATCTAAATTAACTAAGTCAGCTTGCAGACGCTGGTGGTCATCAGGGCCCCGAATGGCGCGGGAGCACTTGGCATCGTCAGCATATAATGCGATGCTAGTCCCAGAGCTAACCACGTCCGGCAGGTCGTTGATATATAGCAGGAACAGAACCGGACCGAGTAGGCTGCCTTGTGGGACTCCAGAGATGACTTTGGACCAGGAGGAATAGGCACCATCCACCAGGACTCGCTGCGACCTGGTCGACAGGTAGTCGGCGAACCAATCTAACAAGGGTCCATCAATACCGTACAAGGAGAGCTTGTGTAGGAGCTTTTGATGCGGCACCGAGTCAAAAGCTTTATACATCTGCATCTAGCCAATTCTTTTTCAGGAGATGGGAGACTGAGAAAGCAACCTGCTCCCTGAAGAGTCTTGGCTGTTTTCACAGACTCAGTTGTAAAGCATTATATATGTTGGTGTATAATATAATTTTCATGATACATTGTCCATATATCTAGTACTATCAAACAAGTCAATGCAACAGAAAACAAATATAAAGAGAATAAAACTACTGCAAAGATCTTTATTGTGTAAGATTGTTAATACTCACGAATGTTTGTTTACAGACTGCCCAAACTAGACACAGAAAGCCCCTATACACTTAAGTTATAACACACTCTAGTCACTTTTTGGATGTGCCAGCAGCACATCCACTCGACTTTACATTTCCAACTGTAGTCTTGTCCCATTACAGCTAAGTATTACCACATCCCATTTTGCCATAATTGAACAGGCACTTTCCATTGGACCAAAATTTCAGAAAACATTTGCTCAGAAGTCAAACGGAACAAGCCAACTCCTGTGACAACCTTGCTGTAGTCCTAAAGTGGAAATTCCAGCATTTTTTTAAAATTGTGTGTTCTGTTCATCTGATCTGAAGTGGAAATACTGGTAACACTGGGAATTTCACATGTTCTATTCAAATTTCCATCTTGAATACATCCCATCAGAAAAAAAAACCTTATGTAGTCTTGTTTGTGCATGTGACATTTTAGAGTAAAACCGTTCAATTCAACTTGAACCAATAATTGTGTTCCAATAAAAAGTATCCATTGTTCCCAGGCTCTAACTATCTGTGAGTGAACAGTTCTTGGGTGGGGTTATAGTGAAAGGGGAGGCTTCGGTCTCGACCCCTGAAAAAAAAAAGTATCAGAAGAACACTATAAGATTTTGCCCATGGCTAACACAATGCATGCATTTGCAAAACCAGCAGCGCAGATGATGTCTGATGTTGACTCCACATTTGATATCAAACAAACCAATAAGGATGACGTTTAGAACCTCTGGGGATGTAATAAACCCCATGGCAGTCAGGGGCCAACAAATACAGTAAATGTATGGAAAAATCCCAGAGAAAGCCGTGCCCCCCTGGCAGTGACCACCCTCTGTGTCTGTGCTTATGGTGGTTGCTAGTGGTGCCATCGGGACAGCATAAATCAGCTTGCAAGCTGCAACTCTTATCTAATCAGACACTTCAGTACCTCCCAATGAAAATGCATACCATCAAACCTGTGTGATGTTACCTTTTATTTCTAATCATCAGTTTGGCATGCTCAGTGACTCCAGGTGCATTGCTAACTGCTCCACACTCGACGAGGATGTCGAAACACATCTGAAATGATAACGAAAAGGATATGGAATTTATACAGTGTATTTACTGTACCATTTACTAAGCTGATGTACAATGCCAGCAATATGGCAGGATGATGTCACTTAAAAATACCTGTAATCTTGTGATCTGATTGGCTAGAATGTTGACACGTGCATCGTGTTGGAAAAGGTCTTCATAATGGACATTAGCTTCTGCCTCCATCAACTGCAAAAATAATTTAAGGACATCAGAGCCAAAATTCCCAGAGGAAGTGATTGATTTGAACTACTAAATCTGTATAGAATTTCAATGAGGGTGTGGACTTAGGAGGCACCTTAGGACTGGTATATGCTTCATCGCTGAATGTCACAATAGTCGCCTTATTTGAATATGAATGGTCCTTTTGTTTGATTATGCCTCGTTCTGTTAGAAGACGACTATATGGCATTCAGCGATGAAGTAGATACCTTAGGACTCCCCGCGTATATAGAGAGGAAGAGGGAGACTGGGGAGAGGGGTTGGTATTTCCTGTGTTTAGGTGGAAAAAACCCTGTTTGAACGCTGCACGACGGCAAATGGTATCGGGGTCAAAAACCCGAGGAGGCACCCTAGGACTGCCCGCTTATATAGGGAGGAAGAACCTCTGAAAGTCAATATTTTGAAGACTTCAATAACAGTATTTCAAGATCCGGACCTCCAAGAGGCGAGAACAGCATAACCAGTACATAGAACCCTTATTCAGTGATTAAAAACAATTGGCATATATGTGTACTAAAGCGAATCTCAAAGTGTGTTCTGGTATATTTGTTTCAGAGTAACTTCACTGTACAGCTGAGGCTGTAGTGTAAGTTCTAAAAAGACATCCGGATCTTCTGGAAGCAACAATTATTTTAGAAAAAATACCAGTATTTGAAAGCAGAAATATTTAGTTCAAACCGTACTAAAATGTGGGGGCAGCTCCAATGAGAACTATTTCTAGTTTTAAAAACCTCATGCCTTACCCTTGTTAGGTCATCACACACAACAACGCCATTGTAGAGTATGGATGCACAGACCAGGGGGGGTTTGACGGGGTATTCTTGGTTTACTACCACTCCAACTTTCATGTGAACTACAACAAACAAACAAAAAACCGTGGTATGAAAAAATATCCATTGCTCAGTGGGTACTCTACCAATCCCTTGTCTTGGGTGAAGAGAAGTAGAGGACTCTGCCCATAAAACCTTAAAAGTTTTAAGAGGCACTCTCTGTCCCTCTGACTGTCCGGGTTCCTGTCAAGTGACACACCTGCACCTCTGTATTAAATCACCCCTGCATTGAATCAGGGAAATGTGAAAAACAGTACTCTGCACCTTAAAGAGCAGGGTCAATCTCGAGATGTCAAACGACTTCGTATCGGGAGCAGTAACTGAAAAGAGCTAAAGACTTTTAGGCTTCTTTGTCCTGCCAGTCCACTAAACTTATGCATGTCTTTATGCTCCCCCGCCCCAAAAATAGGGGAGTCCCCCCTCCAGGCTCTCGGCATTCTTGAACCCAGAGCTCCCCGGCTCTGGGTCCCTCGCAGAGGAGGCTCTGTTGACAGCCATTGACGCATGCGCAAGTTTGATACACAGCCGTCGAGAGAAACAACTTTCTGCGCATGCCTCAGTCAACATACAAAATCAGTGAAGGCCCTCAAATGGATGTCCTCAGAGCCTGGGTTACTGCACAAGAGTCATTTGTGAGGAGATACCTTTGTTTCTTTCGATGTCTGCACAGAAGAGCATATCCGTCTCATCCACAAGTCCTTCGGCAACAAGACTCCTTGCGTGAGGCATGTCCTGTAATGCAATGGCAGATATTATGGTGAAGTTAGAACCACGAATCTGCTCTCTGTTCCTAGGCGGAACAATTCAGACATTCTTACAACCATATAGGTTGGCATTGCCCATGGGACTTAATTCACAAGAACATGACAGGAAAATCACCTAGCGGCACAGTGATCTGGCGAGAGCGGGAATGTGCATGTCGATTTTCCTGTATTTTTCTTTGACATGTTTGACAATGGATACAAATTTTCTGATCGAGGTTAAAGTGCAAAGGAAAACACACATGTTGAGAAATATGAACAAACGAATACATGAAGTTTAGTGTAAATGGTTGTTGGTTGTTCTGGTCCCTGTCGCAGCTAAAACTCCCTTATTTTGCAGGTAGGCAACCTATGTTACTCACCACAAAGTCAGCATAGTCGACTGGCCTCCACTCCACTAGTGATGAGAGAATCTTGGAAGGGAAGAGCTGAGGGGAGTTCTTGCTCACGGGAATGTGGTGCTTTTCTATGGTGTGAAAAGAGAATCATATCGTCATTTATCAGAAGATACCTTTTGGCTGAGTTAAGTGTTGAACAAGCAAGTTGGGCCTTACCACGTCACGCCAAACGTGCCACGTCACGCCAAAAATGTCGTGTCACAACAAAAATATCATGAAATGACATGACAAATGTCATACACAGTTAAGTCACACTAGGTCATTTCATGTCAGGACACGCAACATCATACACCTTATTCCAAAATGGCTGACTGGCCCTTGTGGCCTCGTTCTCATGAAATTATTCTTTTCTTTTATATTCACTCAAGCTCAAAGACAAAATATAATTTCATGAGAGTGAGGCCAGAAGGGCCAATGGAACAAAAGTCGCCATTTTGGAATAAGGTGTATGCCATGTCATGTCACGCAACAGTGAATTCATACCAGGCCATGTCATGTCATGTCACGTTGCAGTCAAGTCACACCAAGCCAGGTCATGTGAGGGTATGTCAGATCATCCCATGTCTTGTCACGTTACAGTACAGTCACACCAAACCATATCATGTCAGCATTTGTCAGATCATTCGATGCCATGTGACATTACAGTCAAGTCACACCAGACCATGTCATGCCAGGGCATGTCAGATCATCTCATGCCATGTCATATCACCTCACAGTCAAGTTACACAAGGCCAGGTAATTTCACAGGCCAGGGCATTTCACATAATACCATGCCATGTCATGTCATGTCATGTCACAGTCAATTCAAATCAGGTCAGGTCATGTGACATACCATGCCATGTCATGTCACGTCACAATCAAGTCACAGAAGGTCATGTCATGTCAGGGCATGTCACATCATACCATGCAATATCATGTCACGTCACAATCAAGTCACACCAGGTCAGGTCACATCATACCATGCCATGCCATGTCATGTCACAATCAAGTCACAGAAGGTCATGTCATGTCAGGGCATGTCACATCATACCATGCCATGTCATTTCACGTCACAATCAAGCCACACCAGGTCATGTCATGTCACAATCAAGTCACACCAGGTCATGTCACGTCAGGGCATGTCACATCATACCATGCCATGTCATGTCACGTCACAATCAAGTCACACCAGGTCAGGGCATGTCACATCATACCATGCAATATCATGTCACGTCACAATCAAGTCACACCTTATGAATGCATTCAAAGAGTTTGCCTTTCACCATCAGATGATATTGAGATGTCATTAGAAGATGACATTACACACCAAATGCTGTTTGAAAGGAAAAACGTTGCTACCAAAATAATAGGCTGGCAACGCCTGACGCTAACGTCAGAAGTACTTTATTCCAAGGGACAAGACAAATGGAAAGCCGAACATGGTGCCTCGAAAAGATGAATAGTCCACAAGGACTTTATTATACGACTGTGACGTCAATTTAAGGCAATGTCAAACGTGACTGCAGATACGAAGTCGTTCTATACGGCTGAAAGTCGTAACTATTTTTGTCAGTAGTTTAATAAAATACATACTGGTGGATATTTGAGCACAAAACTCATCTAATAAGATTATGTACATTTTTGTTAGACGGATAGCTGTATAATGAGTATGATACGGTATGACGTGTCTCTTGCGATATAAACAATAAATCTCTAGTAGCAGAGATCAGAGTCTAGTATCAAGTCCGGTTGCATTCTCACTGGTCGTTGCATTGTTCTTAAAAGCCGGTGTTTCACGGACATGGCAGTTGGTAGCCAGAGGTGTCACTCTTAACAAGGTCTACGGAATAGGTTTACTAGATCGAGTCTGAACTCTTCTATTCTGAGCACGTACACAAGAGGGTTGATAATAGAGTTAAGGTTACGCGAAAAATATACGCCGGTGTTGAATGTCTGGAACCAAAGTGACAAAGCGTAGGGTGTTAGCAATAAGCTACATAAGATGGCTGTGGGTAACCAGGCTATCACGGATAGTATTGTAGCTATAAACAGAGTTTTAGCGAGCTCGAATTCGCGCTTTTGAGCCCTGGAGAGGGGACCGTGCTGATACAACTGATGTTTGACCTTGATATATATTATTTTATAGCACGTGCAGATAATTATTAGCACTATATATAGTACAGCACTGCCTAGAAGACCGGCGTAGTATTGTAGCTGCATGGAATACAAGAAATCTGGCGTGGAATTCATTACAAAGTGAGACAAAGACCTTCAAATCTCTTTCCTTTCGATACCTCTCGCAAATGATATCCTTTCATAAACAATGTTATGGACATTTTCAAAAACAGATGGCCCACAATATCTTTCATATCCAAGTTCCTCATTATAAAAGTCAAGCTTGGAATATAAACAAGGACAACATGAGTCCTTTTCAACGCATTGAAATGAGATTCAAGGCAATCATGAATTGAAAATAAAGCATTGTGTACAAAAAATTATTATTCCCCATGGTTCACACATTGGAGTGCGAGCTATTCAATCTACGGTATAGGCCAAATAGGGCGGAAAATAGTATGAAATGTCTTTTATGAAAGCGTCGCTTTTTAATAAACGTTTTTTCCCGCTTATAGTAAAATTTAAGTTGATCGGTTGCCGCACAGATTAACATTAACATTTTTAACAACGGCATTTCAGTCGGCTATTTTACCGATCGTCCTCGGGTTATAAAAACAATTTTATCACGAGCTCTGCTTTTTGGATCTAGCTTTAGCGTAAAGTAGCATCTTCGGCGCTTCACTCTATCATCGTTTCTTCGGCGCTCATTTGCCGTTCATCTGGCGTTCATCTGGCGTTCGTCGGGGGCTGGAGGACACGACAAAGTATGGGCTCCTAGCAGTCTATAAAAGTGGGCAGCCTTTTGTAACATTTTCTTCGATTTTCCGTTGATACCCTTCATATCAAGGAAGTGCTTTGGTTTGTTATGAATCTACGCGGGCTGCGTGTGATTTTCTTGATATTATTTCTAGGTCCTTTGGTCGAAAATAAAAATATCGAACATCTGCAAGTGGACTTTTCTCTCGTCCATTACAGTCTGGTTTCAAGTCCGGTTGCATTCTCATTGGTTGCTGCGTTTTTCTTAGAAGCCATTGTTTCCTGGCCATGGCCGTTGGTAACCAGGGGTATCACTCTTGAACAAGGTCTACGAAATAGGTTCACTAGACCGAGTCTGAACTCTTTTATTCTGAGCACGTACACAAGAGGGTTGATAATAGAGTTAAGGTTACGCGAAAAATATACGCCGGTGTTGAATGTCTGGAACCAAAGTGACAAAGCGTAGGGTGTTAGCAATAAGCTACATAAGATGGCTACGGGTAACCAGGCTATCACGGATAGTACTGTAGCTATAAACAGCGTTTTAGCGAGCTCGAATTCGCGCCTTTGAGCCCTGGAGAGGGGGCAGTGCTGATACAACTGTTGTTTTACCTTGATATATATTATTATATAGCACGTGCAGATAATTATTAGGTATATATATAGTAGAACACTGGCGGTAAGGATCATGTAGTATCGTAGGTGCATGGCATAGAGAGTTCCCGCCAAAAGGACAGGGATTAACCACTGCACAGCTATCCATAATATATATGCTTTGTACGTCAGGGTTCGGTGGTAGAAAGGCCATACTGTCACTAGCAATCGTTCTGTTGCTATGGTAACCAAACCAATGACTGAGGCGCCGAAGAACGTGTTTTCCAAGCCCTCCAGCAAGTGTGGATGAAGCGTGACTTTCAGTGGATTGGTAAGGTAGACTATAAAAAATGTAGCACAGATCCCACTGAACATATCGGCACATGACAGGCTTATCACCAGATAGGTGTGGCGTTTTCGCAAGCGTCTGTTGGTTGCAAAGACGAGCAGTGTGAGGAAATTGAACGAAAACATGATAAAGCCTTCGACGACAAACAGCGCCATAACAACTTGGTTCGGCTCAAAAGAAGAAGACAAGGAGTTATACAAGAAACCTGGCGTGGAATTCATTACAACGTGAGGCAAAGTCTTTCAAATCTCTTCCCTTTCAAAACCTCTCGCAAATGGTCTCTTTTCATAAACAATGTTATGGACGTTCTTAAAAACAGATGGCCCACAATAGTTTTATTTCCAAGTTCCTCATTATAAAAGTCAAGCTTGGAATATAATCAAGGACAATATGAGTCCTTCGCAATGCATTTAAATGAAATTCAAGGCAATTATGAATAGAAAATATTGCATTTTGTACAAAATCATTCTTATTCTCCATTGAAAAGAACACTAAAAAGTATGCCACGTCAGATTGTAATCACTATATCTCTCTCGTCTTCCCCTATCGTTCTGAAGCTTTGCATTCAAGTAGCAAATTTTACTTTTTTACATCTGAGATATTTTGTATAGAAAGTAGAATCGAAATCAAAAAGTAGCGAAAGTTAAGTGGTGCCCAGTAGTAGAGCGCGATAGCTCTCCCCACAGTTCCTTGTGCGCCCTCATTTCTCTTCCGAGAAGCCTTCGCGCATCGTACTCTTCCGTCCTTAGCGACTGGGTACGAGTCTGATAGTTTGTTATGAATCTACGCGGGCTGCCTGTGGTGTTGTTATATCACGTCTAGGTCCCTTTGTCGAAAACATAATATAATATATATGGCGTCCAAGAGTACGATGTTTGTCGAACATCTGCAAGTTTTGGTGGATTGCCTCTAGTAGTAGAGTCTATCAGAGTCTGGTTTCAAGTCCAAGTTTTGGTGAATTGCCTCTAGTAGGAGAGTCTATCAGAGTCTGGTTTCAAGTCCAAGTGTTGGTCGATTGCCTCTAGTAGCAGAGTCTATCAGAGTATTGTTTCAAGTCCAAGGTTTGGTGAATTGCCTCTAGTAGCAGAGTCTATCAGAGTCTGGTTTCAAGTCCAAGTGTTGGTCGATTGCCTCTAGTAGCAGAGTCTATCAGAGTATTGTTTCAAGTCCAAGGTTTGGTGGATTGCCTCTAGTAGCAGAGTCTATCAGAGTCTGGATTCTAATCCAAGTTTTGGTGGATTGCCTCTAGTAGCAGAGTCTATCAGAGTCTGGTTTCAAGTCCAAGTTTTGGTGGATTGTCTCTAGTAGCAGAGTCTGGTTTCAAGTCCAAGGTTTGGTGGATTGCCTCTAGTAGCAGAGTCAATCAGAGTCTGGTTTCAAGTCCAAGTTTTTGTGGATTGCCTCTAGTAGCAGAGTCTATCAGAGTCTGGTTTCAAGTCCAAGTTTTTGTGGATTGCCTCTAGTAGCAGAGTCTATCAGAGTCTGGTTTCAAGTCCAAGTTTTTGTGGATTGCCTCTAGTAGCAGAGTCTATCAGAGTCTGGTTTCATATCCGGTTGCATTCTCACTGGTCGTTGCATTGTTCTTAAAAGCCGGTGTTTCACGGACATGGCAGTTGGTAGCCAGAGGTGTCACTCTTAACAAGGTCTACGGAATAGGTTTACTAGATCGAGTCTGAACTCTTCTATTCTGAGCACGTACACAAGAGGGTTGATAATAGAGTTAAGGTTACGCGAAAAATATACGCCTGTGTTGAATGTCTGGAACCAAAGTGACAAAGCGTAGGGTGTTAGCAATAAGCTACATAAGATGGCTGTGGGTAACCAGGCTATCACGGATAGTATTGTAGCTATAAACAGAGTTTTAGCGAGCTCGAATTCGCGCTTTTGAGCCCTGGAGAGGGGACCGTGCTGATACAACTGATGTTTGACCTTGATATATATTATTTTATAGCACGTGCAGATAATTATTAGCACTATATATAGTACAGCACTGCCTAGAAGAGCGGCGTAGTATTGTAGCTGCATGGCATGGAGAGGTCCCGCCAAAAGGACAGGGATTAACCACTGCACAGCTATCCATAATATATATGCTTTGTACGTCAGGGTTCGGTGGTAAAGAGGCCATACTGTCGCTAGCAATCGTTCTGTTGCTATGGTAACCAAACCAATGGCTGAGGCGCCGAAGAACGTGTATTCCAAGCCATCCAGCAAGTGTGGATGAAGCTTGACTTTCAGTGGATTGCTAAGGAAGACTATATGAAGTATAGCACAGATCCCACTGAGCATATCGGCACATGACAGGCTTATCACCAGATAGGTGTGGCGTTTTCGCAAGCGTCTGTTGGTTGCAAAGACGAGTAGTGTGAGGAAATTGAACGAAAACATGATAAAGCCTTCGACGACAATCAGCGCCATAACAACTAAGTTCGGCTCAAAAGCAGAAGACGAGGAGTTATACAAGAAATCTGGCGTGGAATTCATTACAAAGTGAGACAAAGACCTTCAAATCTCTTCACTTTCGAGGCCTCTCGCAAATGATACCTTTTCATAAACAATGTTATGGACATTTTCAAAAACAGATGGCCCACAATATCTTTCATATCCAAGTTCCTCATTATAAAAGTCAAGCTTGGAATATAAACAAGGACAACATGAGTCCTTTTCAACGCATTCAAATGAGATTCAAGTCAATAACGAATTAAAAATAAAGCATTGAGTAAAAAAAAATCTTATTCTCCATTGAAGAGAACACTAAAGAGTATACCACTTCAGATTGTAATCGCTATATCTCTCTCATATCTTCCCCTATCGTTCTGAAGGCCCTGAAGCTTTGCATTCAAGTAGCAAATTTTCTGTTTACAATTGATATATTTTGTTTAGAAAGTAGAAGAATCGAAATCAAAAAGTAGCGAAAGTTAAAGTGGCGCCCAGTAGTAGAGCGCGATAGCTCTTCCCACAGTTCCTTGTGCGCCCTCATTTCTCTTCCTAGAAGCCTTCGCGCATCGCACTCTTCCGTCCTTAGCGACTGGGTACGAGTCTGATAGTTTGTTATGAATCTACGCGGGCTGCCTGTGCTTTTGTTATATGACGTCTAACATGTGGCGTCCTAGAGTAGGATGTTTGCCGAACATCTGCAAGTTTTGGTGGATTGCCTCTAGTATCAGAGTCTATCAGAGTCTTGTTTCAAGTCCAAGTGTTGGTGGATTGCCTCTAGTAGCAGAGTCTATCAGAGTCTGGTTTCAAGTCCAAGTCTTGGTGGATTGCCTCTAGTAGCAGAGTCTATCAGAGTCTGGTTTCAAGTCCAAGTTTTGGTGGATTGCCTCTAGTAGCAGAGTCTATCAGAGTCTGGTTTCAAGTCCAAGTGTTGGTGGATTGCCTCTAGTAGCAGAGTCTATCAGAGTCTGGTTTCAAGTTCAAGTGTTGGTGGATTGCCTCTAGTAGCAGAGTCTACCAGAGCCTGGTTTCAAGTCTAAGTTTTGGTGGATTGCCTCTAGTAGCAGAGTCTATCAGAGTCTTGTTTCAAGTCCAAGTGTTGGTGGATTGCCTCTAGTAGCAGAGTCTACCAGAGCCTGGTTTCAAGTCCAAGTTTTGGTGGATTGCCTCTAGTAGCAAAGTCTATCAGAGTCTGGTTTCAAGTCCAAGTCTTGGTGGATTGCCTCTAGTAGCAGAGTCTATCAGAGTCTGGTTTCAAGTCCAAGTCTTGGTGGATTGCCTCTAGTACCAGAGTCTATCAGAGTCTTGTTTCAAGTCCAAGTGTTGGTGGATTGCCTCTAGTAGCAGAGTCTACCAGAGCCTGGTTTCAAGTCCAAGTTTTGGTGGATTGCCTCTAGTAGCAAAGTCTATCAGAGTCTGGTTTCAAGTCCAAGTCTTGGTGGATTTCCTCTAGTAGCAGAGTCTATCAGAGTCTGGTTTCAAGTCCAAGTTTTGGTGGATTACCTCTAGTAGCAGAGTCTATCAGAGTCTGGTTTCAAGTCCAAGTGTTGGTGGATTGCCTCTAGTAGCAGAGTCTATCAGAGTCTGGTTTCATATCCGGTTGCATTCTCACTGGTCGTTGCATTGTTCTTAAAAGCCGGTGTTTCACGGACATGGTCGTTGGTAGCCAGAGGTATCACTCTTAAACAAGGTCTACGAAATAGGTTTACTAGAGCGAGTCTGAACTCTTTTATTCTAAGCACGTACACAAGAGGGTTGATAATAGAGTTAAGGTTACGCGAAAAATATGCGACGTCCCTGAATGTCTTAAACCAAAGTGACAATGAGTAGGGCGTTAGAATTAAGCTATATAGGACGGCCATGGGTAACCAGGCTATCACGGATAGTATTGTAGCTATAAACAGAGTTTTAGCGAGCTCGAATTCGCGCCTTTGAGCTCTGGAGAGGGGGCCTTGCTGATACAACTGTTGTTTGACTTTGATATATATTATTATATAGCACGTGCAGATAATTATTAGGTATATATATAGTTGAACACTGGCGGTAAGGATCATGTAGTATCGTAGGTGCATGGCATAGAGAGTTCCCGCCAAAAGGACAGGGATTAACCACTGCTTAGCTATCCATAATATATATGCTTTGTACGTAAGGGTTCGGTGGTTAAGAGGCCATACTGTCGCTAGCAATCGTTCTGTTGCTATGGTAACCAAACCAATGACTGAGGCGCCGAAGAACATGTATTCCAAGCCCTCCAGCAAGTGTGGATGAAGCGTGACTTTCAGTGGATTGCTAAGGAAGACTATATAAAGTACAGCACAGATCCCACTGCACATATCGGCACATGACAGGCTTATCACCAGATAGGTGTGGCGTTTTCGCAAGCGTCTATTGGTTGCAAAGACGAGTACTGTGAGGAAATTGAACGAAAACATGATAAAGCCCTCGACGGCAAACAGCGACATAAAAACTTGGTTCGGCTCAAAAGCAGAAGACAAGGAGTTATACAAGAAATCTGGCGTGGAATTCATTACAACGTGAGGCAAAGTCTTTCAAATCTCTTTCTTTTCGAAACCTCTCGCAAATGATCTCTTTTCATAAACAATTTTATGGACAATTTAAAAAACAGATGGTCCACAATAGTTTCATTTCCAAGTTCCTCATTATAAAAGTCAAGCTTGGAAAATAATCAAGGACAATATGAGTCCTTGTCAATGCATTCAAATGAGATTCAAGGCAATTATGAATAGAAAATATTGCATTTTGCACAAAATAATTCTTATTCTCCATTGAAGAGAACACTAAAGAGTATACCACTTGAGATTGTAATCGCCATATCTCCCTCATATCTTCTCCTATCGTTCTGAAGCTTTGCATTCAAGTAGCAAATTTTACTTTTTTACATCTGAGATATTTTGTTTAGAAAGTAGAATCGAAATCGAAGTAGGGAAAGTTAAAGTGGCGCCCAGTAGTAGAGCGCGATAGCTCTTCCCACAGTTCCTTGTGCGCCCTCATTTCTCTTACTAGAAGCCTTCGCGCATGGCACTCTTCCGTCCTTAGCGACTGGGTACGAGTCTGATAGTTTGTTATGAATCTACGCGGGCTGCCTGTGCTTTTGTTATATCACGTCTAACATGTGGCGTCCAAGAGTACGATGTTTGTCGAACATCTGCAAGTTTTGGTGGATTGCCTCTAGTAGCAGAGTCTATCAGAGCCTGGTTTCAAGTCCAAGTGTTGGTGGATTGCCTCTAGTAGCAGACTCTATCAGAGTCTTGTTTCAAGTCCAAGGTTTGGTGGATTGCCTCTAGTAGCAGAGTCTATCAGAGTCTGGTTTCTAGTCCAAGTTTTGGTGGATTGCCTCTAGTAGCAGAGTCTATCAGAGTCTGGTTTCAAGTCCAAGGTTTGGTGGATTGCCTCTAGTAGCAGAGTCTGGTTTCTAGTCCAAGTTTTGGTGAATTGCCTCTAGTAGCAGAGTCTATCAGAGTCTGGTTTCAAGTCCAAGTTTTGGTGGATTGCCTCTAGTAGCAGAGTCTATCAGAGTCTGGTTTCAAGTCCAAGGTTTGGTGGATTGCCTCTAGTAGCAGAGTCTGGTTTCTAGTCCAAGTTTTGGTGGATTGCCTCTAGTAGCAGAGTCTATCAGAGTCTGGTTTCAAGTCCAAGGTTTGGTGGATTGCCTCGAGTTGCAGAGTCTATCAGAGTCTTGTTTCAAGTCCAAGTTTTGGTGGATTGCCTCTAGTACCAGAGTCTATCAGAGCCTGGTTTTAAGTCCAAGTTTTGGTGGATTGTCTCTAGTAGCAGAGTCTATCAGAGTCTGGTTTCAAGTCCAAGTTTTGGTGGATTGTTTCTAGTAGCAGAGTCTATCAGAGTCTGGTTTCAAGTCCAAGTTTTGGTGGATTGTCTCTAGTAGCAGAGTCTATCAGAGTCTGGTTTCAAGTCCAAGTTTTGGTGGATTGCCTCTAGTAGCAGAGTCTATCAGAGTCTGGTTTCAAGTCCAAGGTTTGGTGGATTGCCTCTAGTAGCAGAGTCTGGTTTCTAGTCCAAGGTTTGGTGGATTGCCTCAGTAGCAGAGTCTATCAGAGTCTGGTTTCAAGTCCAAGTTTTGGTGGATTGTCTCTAGTAGCAGAGTCTATCAGAGTCTGGTTTCAAGTCCAAGTTTTGGTGGATTGTCTCTAGTAGCAGAGTCTATCAGAGTCTGGTTTCAAGTCCAAGTTTTGGTGGATTGTCTCTAGTAGCAGAGTCTATCAGAGTCTGGATTTAAGTCCAAGTTTTGGTGGATTGCCTCTACTAGGAGAGTCTATCAGAGTCTGGTTTCAAGTCAAAGTGTTGGTGGATTGCCTCTAGTAGCAGAGTCTATCAGAGTCTGGTTTCAAGTCCAAGTGTTGGTGGACTGCCTCTAGTAGCAGAGCCTATCAGAGTCTGGTTTCAAGTCCAAGTCTTGGTGGATTGCCTCTAGTAGCAGAGTCTATCAGAGTCTGGTTTCAAGTCCAAGTTTTGGTGGATTGTCTCTAGTAGCAGAGTCTACCACAGTCTGGTTTCAAGTCCAAGTTTTGGTGAATTGCCTCTAGTAGCAGAGTCTATCAGAGTCTGGTTTCAAGTCCAAGTTTTGGTGGATTGCCTCTAGTAGCAGAGTCTATCAGAGTCTGGTTTCAAGTCCAAGGTTTGGTGGATTGCCTCAGTAGCAGAGTCTATCAGAGTCTGGTTTCAAGTCCAAGTTTTGGTGGATTGTCTCTAGTAGCAGAGTCTATCAGAGTCTGGTTTCAAGTCCAAGTTTTGGTGGATTGTCTCTAGTAGCAGAGTCTATCAGAGTCTGGTTTCAAGTCAAAGTGTTGGTGGATTGCCTCTAGTACCAGAGTCTGTCAGAGTCTGGTTTCAAGTCCAAGTTTTGGTGGATTGTCTCTAGTAGCAGAGTCTATCAGAGTCTGGTTTCAAGTCAAAGTGTTGGTGGATTGCCTCTAGTACCAGAGTCTATCAGAGTCTGGTTTCAAGTCCAAGTTTTGGTGGATTGCCTCTAGTAGCAGAGTCTATCAGAGTCTGGTTTCAAGTCCAAGTTTTCGTGGATTGTCTCTAGTAGCAGAGTCTATCAGAGTCTGGTTTCAAGTCCAAGTTTTGGTGGATTGCCTCTAGTAGCAGGGTCTATCAGAGTCTGGTTTCAAGTCCAAGTTTTGGTGGATTGCCTCTAGTAGCAGAGTCTATCAGAGTCTGGTTTCAAGTCCAAGTTTTGGTGCATTGCCTCTAGTAGCAGAGTCTATCAGAGTCTGGTTTCAAGTCCAAGGTTTGGTGGATTGCCTCTAGTAGCAGAGTCTATCAGAGTCTGGTTTCAAGGTTACTGAGAACCTTCGCGCACGTACTCGGAAGAAAAATCATACAACTCTTTAGTTTAACCAAAACATGTCAACCTATATATCGTTGGAAAGCTTATAAAATGGACTAGCAGACTATGACAAAAAGAAATAACTTTTTGACAAACAGAATTTTTTTGAAGGTTTTATTAAAAATGTGGGTGTGACACTTTCAAGAGCTATCGCTGCCGAACTGCTTGACCTTGACTCCCAAGTAAAACATTGTTTTAATCCTTAAAGGTGTTTCTCAAAAACCGTGTCTGCGTTTTTTAAAATTTTGCGTTGTTCAAAAGTTATGGAACTTTTAAATTTCCAAGGTCAAATTTTATAGAATTTTCACGCTCTAAAAATTTAAAAAAATCATAACTTTTGAAGTAAACAAAATTTAAAAAAACGCAGACACGGTTTTTGAGAAACACCTTTAAGGATTAAAACGCTGTGTTTCTTGGGAGTCAAGGTCAAGCAGTTCGACGGCGATAGCTCTTGAAAATGTCACACTCAATTTTTTTATAAAAGCTTTAAAAAAATTCTGTTTAATAAAAAGGTACTTCTTTTTGCCATAGCCTGCTAGTCCATTCTATAAGCTTTCAAACGATATATAGGTTGACATGTTTTGGTTAAACTAAGGACGAGTATGATTTTTTTTCCGAGGACGGGCGCGAAGGTTCTCAGTAACCTCAAGTCCAAGGTTTGGTGGATTGCCTCAGTAGCAGAGTCTATCAGAGTCTGGTTTCAAGTCCAAACTCGATAAAGCGTGACATTCAGTGGATTGGTAAGGTAGACTATATGAAGTGTAGCACAGATCCCTGTGCACATATCGGCACATGACAGGCTTATCACCAGATAGGTGTGGCGTTTTCGCAAGCGTCTGTTGGTTGCAAAGACGAGGAGTGTGAGGAAATTGAACGAAAACATGATAAAGCCTTCGACGACAAGCAGAGCAATAGAAACTTTGTTCGGCTCAAAAGCAGAAGATGAGGAGTTACGCAAGACATTCGGCAATGTATTCATTACAACGTGGGGCAAAGACCTTCAAATCTCTTTCCTTTCAAAACCTCTCGCAAATGATATCCTTTCATAAACAATGCTATGGACGTTTTCAAAAACAGATGGCTCACAATATTTTTCATTCGCAAATTTCTCATTACAAAACCCAAGCTTGGGATATAAACAAGGACAATATGAGTCCTTTGTCATCGCATTCAAATGAGATTCAAGGCAATAACGAATTGAAAATAAAGCATTTTTGCCAAAAATCATTCTTATTCTCTATTGAAGAGGACACTTAAGAGTATGCCACTTCTGTTAGTAATAGCTATATCTCTACATTTCCGAAATCTAATGTTTTACATAGTAAGTTTAGTAGAAGAATCGAAACATTTTTTTGGGTTTCGAAAATTAAGATGGGTCCAGTAGTGCGCATTTGTTAAATCTTGTTATAGTTGCAGCTAGTTCTAACTTGGTGAGAGTGAGCTATTAAATCTACGGTTGGTACATTAGGATAAGAATGGACAAGTTGATAAACAGCTAATAGCGCTATACCTCCCCATACTAGGGCCAAATAGGGCGGAAAATAGTAATATATAGATTTAGCCACTGGCTAAAAGCGGAGCTCCCGGTTACATATTTTTTTTAATGAGACAAAAAGGTTGCCATTGTACATGAATAGATAGCCTTGCTCCGCTATGAAATTTCGTTCATGAAAGCTCGCTTTTTAATTAAAACGTTTTCCCCCATTTATAGTCAAATTTAAGTTGATCACAGGCTAATATTAGCATTTTAATAACTGCATTTCAGTCGGCTATTATATCAACCGTCCTCGGGTTATAAAAATAATTTTATTACGAGCTCTGCGTTTGGACCACAAAATCAGTTTTCAGATCTCTGGATAGATCATTATTATAGAAACATGCTGACCAAGTTTGAGAGGTTTTAATAAATAGCCACGAAGTTATGTGTTCGTAAAGTCATACCTTTTGTGGCTAGCTAATTAGCATGCGAGTAGAGTGGTTTTAATAAACCCGTGGAACAAAGTGTATAGTCAAAGTGTAGTAGTCAAGCCAGCACAAACGAGAACAAAGAAATTAGAGTGTATTAAGTGTACTAAGTATGCTAAAATGGATTCCACTCTAATGTCATTTGACGCATCATTTTGTTTGTTTCTGTAAGACTATGGCCGCGATCACGTTAAAAAAAGAACTTGCACTTGCTTACGATAGAAGTATTCTAAAAAAATTACAAACGTAGTTGGTTATGAAGATAATCAGACCACGTCATGTCACGACAGACTCACATGTCACATCACATTAGGTAACGTCATGTGACGACAGACTCACATGTCACTTCACATTAGGTAGCGACATGTCACGACAGACTCACATGTCACATCACATTAGGTAGCGTCATGTCACGACAGACTCACATGTCACATCACATTAGGTAGCGTCATGTCACGACAGACTCACATGTCACATCACATTAGGTAACGTCATGTCACGACAGACTCATGTCACATCACATTAGGTAACGTCATGTCACGTGTGGATCTCAGCTGAACTCAGAAAGATGGAGTGCCATTTGGCGAGTAGCTCTAAAACTGTGGTCGCCAAGCACCCACATTTAGTCGCCATTGGCAACCATATGGTCGCAGCGTCGGGCCCTGAAATCATGTCACAACACACACCATTACCGTGTCATGTTATGTCACAGGCCACGTCATGTGACAACAGACTCACATGTCATATCATGTCATATCATATCATGTCATGTCACACACCGTTACCGTGTCATGTTGGCATGCCATGTCACATCAGGCAACCTCACGTCACGACAGACTAACATGTCACAATATGTCATGTCACAACACACACACTATTACTGTGTCATGTCATGCCACATCAGGCCACGTCATGTCACGACAGACTCACATGTCATATCATGTCACAACACACACCATTACTGTGTCATGTTGGCATGTCATGTCACATCAGGCCACGTCATGTCACATCAGACTTACATGCCACAACATGTCATGTCACAACACACACCATTACCGTGTCATGTTGTGTCATATTAGGGCACCTCATGCCACGAAAGACTCATACGTCATTATTATGTCATGTCACATTAGGTAGGTAACGTTAGAGCGGATTTCACATGGCTGTCGTGAGTAATTCGCAATTACTTTGTAATTACTCCTATACGTTTTGTTCAGAATTAGTGTAATTACATTGCGATTGGTTTCACGACAGTCATGTGAAAACCACTCTATGCCACGACAAACTCACATGTCACGTCACAACACACACTGTTACCATGATAATAACATGTTGCATCACAACAGACCATGTTTACTATGTCACGTCACAACAGGTCACAACAGGTCATATAATTAGGGAAGCACGGTTGGCCCAGTGTTACGGTGGTTGGGTCTCTCACCGCTGTGGTCCGGGTTCGACTCCTGGCTGGGACAGAGGAAATTTTCTTTCTGTTCTGGTCTCAGTCGAAATTAGTTCATATTGTGGGTTGCACATTGTTCTACTGTGTTTCACGTCTTTCGGATCAGACAATAAACCGAGCTCCCATCTTGCCTTTCTACTCTGACCAGTATCAGGGGGGGGACGTTAAAGAACCACTGGGGACGTAATAAACCCTCTGGCAGTGACCACCCTCAGTGTCTGTGCTTATGACCGCTTGGCTGCCAGTGGCGCCTTTGAGACCCAGCACAATTCAGCTTTCGAGCTGCAAGTCTGGGGAGTCGGTCTCAGACATTTACATTTACATTTACAATCCTCTGATGAGGACTGCATAGCAGTCAAAAGCTCATGTAAGTTTGCCAGGGCCCAACGCTGCGACCATATGGTCGCGAATGGCAACTAAATTTTTTGGGTTTAGCGACCAAACGTTTAGAGCTAGTCGCCAAATGGCACCCCATCTTTCTGAGTTCAGCTGAGATCCATGTTTATGTGGCGACTAAATGTTTGCATTTTGGCGACTATTTTTTTAATTAGTCGCCAATGATACCTAGCGAAATAAGTTAATGTCAGGCCCTGTTTACTGTATCCAGAGTCACTAAGTTTAAATCCTATTGTCATTGTCTCATCCAGGAGAGGAATTAACATGGTCATATATCATGTCCATTGTTCTTACCTAGAGAGGAGAGCTGCCTCTGCAGTGCCAATCTAGCAAGTACTCGAGCTCTTATCGCCTTCATGGTCACCTCCATGTGGGAGAAGCTCACTGATGACTCTGCCGAGACATTCTGAAAAACAAAATAATGTAATGCTAACAACTATTGACACAGTCTTTACTTGTCATTGACAATTATTTCATTTAAAAAAAATACAGAATAAATATGATGTCTGCCACTCCCCCCCACCCCCCCACACCCCCCCAAAAAAACCTCCCTAACATTGCCACAGCACTGTTTCAATATCTCATAAAAGGAAATATGGTGTAAAGATGTGAGAGACATGCGGCCTGTATTGCCAGTACTAATGGGCCTAAACCATCACACAAGAGTTGGGCTCCAGCAGTCTTTATTTGATAATTATAATGTACCTTTTTACAGACATTTCATACAACATATATTTCTAGAGGTATTCAATATTTACATACAATGTATTCATGACAATGAATTTCCCTACACTGACATTACTGATACACATCTACACTGACTGAATAACAAAATCATGGACTGCTATGGAGAGGGAGGGTGGGCGTTAAAACAAGTCAAATGCAAGTGCTATTGCTGCTATTAAAGTATTGAGTGCTGCGTGCCTGCCTGGGGCACTATTATATATACAGCGTGCTACGCCCACACTACCTGGAATACGGACGTGCTATTACAGCGGAAGTTATTCCTCCTATTCCGGTCTCTCCCATTAGGAGTGTGCATGCCTACGCATTACGTGCCGGAACCGCCCTCTAAACGTACGGTCTAGATTTATATTAATACAAGTATCAATATTCACTACAAATGTCCTTACCGGTTGGCTGTCAGATAGAAACTCCAAACCACAGATCCTCTGAGCCCACATGAAGGGTCGACCAACTTGACCAACACATGACGAAAAATTTTGAATACTGTTAAAATAAATACAAAATATCAGGACATATAATATACAATAAAATCCACAACAATAACATCAGTTAGTTATGGAATGTTAGCTCCCATTTTGTCAGAACATCCATTTCCATCGGGGAATGTAGGATAGGCTTTGGCCGTGTGTATGCCCTCACATTTGCAAGGCATCAACAATATGTATTAATTTCGAGTTATAGTTTGGTCATAAAGTAGCCATATGTCTCCATATAGCCATATTTATCCCAGATAAAGTTGTTTGTTTTGTTATGCCTTGCAAACGGAGCTCAGCAGAAAAAGCATAAAAATTGTTTTGTACAGTATGTCAATAACTGAACGGGTTGGGGCAACAACAGCCTAAGTGTCCTATTTACTCAGATGGTTTTTCGATTTTTCGATTTTTTGCCAAACAATCTACAGAAACCATGGTAAATAAGCCTAAAATTAACTTCTCTGTACTCTTCCAAAAAAAATCACTGCAAAAGCACTGTAAAATGGTGCTAGTTATCGCCTAAAGAATAACCTTCATCATTTCTCTGCATTGAAATGAAGTTCTGAAATCCTAACCAGCATCTGAGTCTTCTGTGGCACATTGTTTAACGTATCGGCTTCCGAACCTACTGATTAGAGGTTCAACTCTGGTGTATGCATGACTGATTTTTTTTTTTTGTTTTTTTTTCCGTTACAAGTTTTCTTATTCATTCACATAAGATTACAGGCCACATCGAATACCTGAATTCATCTGTAGCAATATTTATCAAGAAGCTCAAATTAAACCCCCAAATCATAATATGTACAATGCGTTTGTTGGCATCATTATAGCGATTTTTGTGGGAAAAATACACAGAAGTTAGTTTTAGGGTATTTTAATGAGGTTTCTGCAGATTGTTTATCACAAATCGGAAAATCGAAAAACAGTCTAAATAGTCACTTAGGCTGTTCTTGCCCCAACCCGTTCAAATACGTAATCATGGTGCAAACATAATGAGATGCATACCCCTCCTTGGTCAGCTGGTAATGATTAGTACTGTTGGGTGTGTTGTTGCCATGGTCACCAGGAAACAGACATGTCAACAATGAGCCAGGAGACAATAGGGAGCTAGAAACAGATTTTAGATAAATAATTACAGCACTGACTCAAAACCAGCTATCATACACCTTATTCCAAAATGGCTGCCTGGCCCTTGTGGCCTCGTTTTTATGAAACTATTCTTTTTTTTCAAATTCACTCAAGTGCCAAGCCAAAGATCATTTCATGAAAGTGAGGCCACAAGGTCCAATGGAGTAGTTGGCCATTTTGGAATAAGGTGTATACATGTACAGTAAAGACTTTACTTGTCTGGACACAGGTAACAGGCAGTCTCAGCTTTTGGCTAAAAATCAGTTTTTCACATTTTAATTTGATACTTAAAACTATCATGCAATAAATTAGCAGAGAAATATACTGATCTTTACAGAATTTGAGCCCAAAGTAGACACTGGTTTGCAGTCTACAAACAAAGTGAAAGTTTAGGACCGTAAGCCAAATAATCAGATCAGTATTGATCAGAATGGATCTGTAAAATCTTTAAAAAGGTCTTTGTCAAAACAGGTTTTTGTGAGGTCTATTGCTATCCTTTCACAGTGAACATGCTTTTAGTGCCAGTATCCGCTGACAAGTGGGTGGGAAGGAAAGGAATAAAAAGGAAAAGAACAGAAAGTATAAGAGTACCAGTTAATCAATATTATCTTTTTTTCCTCAGCTGTCAATGGCTGAATGATAAAGATATTGCCAGTCCAGAGACAACCAATAACATTATACACCAAATTTAGATGTTTACCATGAAGCACTTAGTACCTTGTAACAATAGGAGTACAAAATAAACATTTGAGAGTTCCAAGTTTTACAGTGGAAGTTTTGATAACCATTTGCTGTGAGAACTGCAAATGCAGTGTCCTAGAAATTTGCACTTGATGGGACTGACCTATCTGCCAATATGGGTTGATCAGAAGAGTTTGTAAGAGCCAGGGAAGGCAACACGGTGACAATATGAAGAGCAGGAAGGTATGATACAGTCAGAGTCAAAGAACACTTGCCTGAAAAGAAAAAAAAATACCAGTCTAGGTATATATATAGATATATACATACATATGCCTGACAAGATACAAATAAAACACTCCTGATGAGTGAGGTTCTCAGAACCTTACGAAACAGGCGTCGAACCACCCAGCCTGTATGTTTTGATTTTCCATAACTGCTTGTATTATACATATGTGTGTTGTTTCACAAATTAAATACTGCCTGTCAAGTGTGATCCTCTATGATTAAATAATAATTATGTTTTATACCAGGCCATAGAAAATACAGCCAATCAGAATGCAGGAATGGCATTGTATATTCGGCAGTATTCCACTCAACCTTCCCTGAGGAAAAATGATGCCATTTTCTGCAAAGCATGGTATAAAGTAGTGATACCAATGCTTTCCAGTGGCACACTGCAGAATTTCCCACTTGTCTCATAATTTCCTAGCACACACACTCAAATCTTTATGAAGGTTAAAATATTGGAATATTTGCCAATAGTTCTCATCTGCTGTACTCACTTTTGCAAAGAATCTTCAGCTTAACTTGCAGTGGATGGGTTTTTAACAATGCTTTCCTTTTTTCTTCTTGTCGGCTCTCCTCCTTTTTTCTTCTCCTTTTAGACTATTAAAACATAAAAACTTCTGGTAAAAAAGCAAAACACAAATTAAAATTACACTGTACTTTTGCTGTTACTTACTTTCCTGGGCTTGTCTGTCGCCTCCTCATCAGAATCACTTTCAGGCTCTGAAAATATGGTATACCGGTACCAGAGTATTATAGTCAGGTGAATGCTCATTAGTTCATGGAAAGCTTGGAACTTTTTTCCCACAGCTTGGGCAGACTGAGGGTTGGATAAAACCAAACCAACAGGAAATATAGTTGTTAGGTCTGGTGTACTACAAAATTGCATGGCTAAAGATAATGACAAATGGCAGACATCTGGACCACCCAAATAAATTGGAGCCTGGTCATACTAGCACCTTACCTTGCATCTGACCGGCCATATTATGCACAAGAAATGAAGAAATATTTGACTGGCCAGCTTTCATTTTTGGACAGACAATGTTTAGCCCTAGCGTATACATTCCAAGTACCAGTAGACGTAACAGACACACATACCAGGTCTAGTAGGCTTCTCTTCTAGTGCAGCCTTGGCTGCATCAATGTCTCCTTCAATCTGTATGCTAAGTTGTTGATCATATGCCTCATGAAATGCTGTAGCTTGTACATAAAGTACATATAATGGGCGTGGCAGGTACTTTGCTGTTTCATGCTGCGCCCTCTCGGCATCTAGGGGTAGTTGTAGGTACTCTTGAACTGGATGGGTGGACTAGAGAGCATGAAATTAAGCAACAAGCAATTTTATGTTATTACCATACAATACAAAGAATCACTTACTAGTAATTGCATTTGCAGGACACAGATTTAATTTGGCTTTCCAATTTTTTTTTTCTTTTTTCCAACTTTGAGTTAGTGATTCAAGATTAATATTAACTGTAAATGGCAGTTAATATTTTGGTTTGCAGTCTGTTAATAAAAGCGCCTTCTTCCTGTATATACCGTACATGAACAATAGTGCACAGACAGTAAAGTATGGAAGGTTATTCTTTCCATTCAGCAAAAGAAGCATGGTATCAGGTATTAAGTACTTCCAGGACATGGATGAAGTAGAATAATACTCTACCAGTAAGAACATTCTTGCACTAACTATATACCATGTAGACAGTTTCTTGGCATTTTTTTAGCATCACCTTCAAGATTTGCATGGTTTCTAACCTTTAGAATAGTTTCCAATCGAGGCTGTAGACTGTTAAGGAACTCTCTCCTGGTGGCAATCTCTTGTTCCAAGCTTTCTTTCTTCTTCAAAAATTCTTCCTTTTTACTGGCAAAACTGCAAGACGAAACATGGAAGGAAATCATCATACTATTGCACCAGATGTTATTTGGCACAGTGTTGGTCTAATAGGTAGATTTCATGGGAATTGTTCAGATTATGATAGGTTCCCATGTTTTCAGGCTTTCAAAATTCCAGGACTTTCAAGGACTTTTTCAAATACGTTTGAAAAAATTTAATAATATGACCTTTCATAATGAAAAATGTGGATTTTCCTGCAGTATAAGTATCCTTTGTTTCAAAGATAGCACGTTGATAGTTTTTATTCATCCTTAATTTTAACAGTAATATACACTCTCAACATCTTCCAAATTCTTTCTTCAGGAAAATATTTCCATGACTTTAATGGATTTTTGTAAAAATTCCATGACTTTCCTGAGGCCTGGAAAAGTGCACTTCTTTAAAATCCAGGTTTTCAAGGACCCATGGGAACCCTGTAGTGGATTTTGACCAGTAATTCTTGTAGATTGAAATATTTTATTTTATAACATCATCATGTGGATGATGGTACCTTTTCCGCTGTGCCAGCTCCCAGTCTAATCTGGCAAGCATTCTCTGGTGGCCATCTGCTTTTGTTGTTTCCTGTCAAGTAGGTAGAACCATTGATTCAATGATTTATTGCAGCACGGTAACCATTAGTTTAGAGCAGATTTTGTATGACTGTAAAAAGGCACGAAATACAGAATAGTTGTTGCACAGCACAGAATCTTGTCTTCCTGTGAACATTCAGCATGGATCACATTAAAAGTGAAATGACTGATGAACCAATCAAATTGGTTCATGGAACTTGGATAGGAACCCCTAAAGGCCCATAGGGATCAAAGGGACCTTGAACTCTATAAAATTCAGTATAAACTGGTGGACATTGCTGTCTCTCCAGACATTGTTTCTGGTTCCTTAAGAACCAGTGTTAGCCACTTCTTTGTTATTGTTTTTGTTCAATATTAGAAGACACACTACGTGTAGAAATATCTTAATAAACATCTAAAAATAAAGTTTCCAATTCAATAATGATTGCTTTGGGAATGGCTGTTGAAGCATGGAATACAGAGATTCTTTCCATGAGTGAACAATAAAAAAGTTGCACCAAAGCAACCTTTTTAGAAATAGGTGTATGCCTGTCAATCCAACCATCCATCTATCCATCTTTGGGACTGTCTCACATTTATCTGTCTCCATGGTTCACTGTTTCCAATGGGGTACAAAGTTAGCACGATGTGAAGAGAAAAAGATTTAAAATTCTCACCGGTTTTGAGACTTCTTTGGGGGCATCCTCATAGAATTCTTCCTCAGATATCAGTTCAATTTCTTCATCTTTTGATCTGTAAAGTACATTGTAACAATTCTAGTCTAGAGTACAGCTGCACAATTTGTTTGTATTGTACAAATCAGACACAAATAAAAAAAAAACATCCAGGAATGGCATTCATCATGACCAAAAATCAAACACAGAATCGAGTGACAAGAGATCCTCATGAGTACCTTGACTCAGGTACATTTTACAAGTAAGGTAAATTGATCAATACTTTCTTTTTCAATCCTGCTAAATGCATTATTTTTTACCAAGATTTATTTTCTGGGTGCCTACTGTTAAGTCAGAATACACAGGAACAAAACTACACATACACTTTATATTAGTGTTACTACGTACATGTAAATCCTACTATCATTCACTGTAGTCAAATGACATGCAAATCAAAACTCACTTAAACTCCAGGCATTTTGTGATCTCCTTCTTCAGATGCATTGCTTCATAGAGGAGATTCTGTAGCTGAAGATGAAGTCCATCTACTTTCTGCTTGGCCTTGGACACAATAACATTTTATTATAAGTCATACACATAGCTCTCAAGTCCCAGAGCACAGAAATCTTCAGATATTGTAGAAAATGTAACAAAATATGTAAGAAACATCCAAGGGTGGAAGAAATACAGTAAATGCATGAGAAGAACTTTTAACCTTGAGACAAGGCTCAAAGTCTTGAGAATCCTGCCTAATGCAGGAGAGGTGACAGCTAAGTATTCACCGGGCACACATACATTGTACGTACATGTAGTTGTATATACCGTACCGCTCTCGAGTAACGTAACCTCCAATCGCGAGTCGCGAGTGAAAATTCTAGACTCGAAAGACTCGCGGCTCGCGAGTATTTTTCCATTGGAATATTCATGATATGTAAAAAGTCACTCGCATTTTGCGAGTGACTGGCGGCTCTAGGTTCAAACGAGTAAACTTTATCGATGAACGTCCAAAGCAAAAACATCGCCCAAACATCGTACCGAAACTACACGGAAGATCGCGAACTGGTTTAGAAAAGAAGACCACCCGTATATACTTCTTTTAATCTTAAGTTTTAGTTTAAAAGAAGTTCTTGAATAAAAATATCATACTAGCTTCAAACGAACAAGTGGCGTGTTCTTATCAAGCGATTATTAAAGAAGACGCCGGAAATTTTGTTAAGCGCCATGTTGTTGTTTATCACTCTAGTCAGACTCCAAACACAAATATGCGTTTAAGAATTATGGCGCTGTACTTCTCTAGACTTCGCTGAATCCATCGCTGAAAACGATAACAAGCCCTTCTGAAATAATAAACAATTCTACCGGTTTGGACGGGCTGATCTTTGCGGGTCATTCCACAGTAAACCGTATGTTGCGGAGTCTACATTTAGAGAGATTTGAGGCATCATAACTTCAAATCTAGAACTTCAGTCAAAGTGACTTTACATGTCTAGGGTATAAGAGTATAATTGCTTTATACAGTGGAATTGACCATCATGCTAGTTAAAGGGGTTCCAAGATATCTTATTGTTTATGGGTGTTGCGGAGTCTACTCAGAAGAACCTTGGATTTCCAACAAGTAACTTAAGCTTGAAATCTCTGTGAATTTTTCAGCTATTTTGAATAGTGTTTTTTGTTAAAAGAAGAAGCATTGATCTATGTTTATTTTAAACACAGAGAGTTTCTTGCTTTGTTTTATTTTTTTGGAGAAACAATTTATTTTATAAAGGCTGGTGTTGTTGCGGAGTCTACGTTGCAGAGTCTACAATAGGGCACAAGAGGAAAAACTAAGGCAAAAATACAAAATAATCCTATCAGTGTACTTCAGCTAAATAGAAAATTCCAAATAAATCAATAGCATCCCTTTTCAGTAAATTTCCAGCTATTTGGTGATCAGAATTAAAATTTGGGAATTGTTGCGGAGTCTACTGTTGCGGAGTCTACAAATAAACAAGCTTGGTATCCTGCAATGCAAATATACTAATTTAATAGTCTTGCAACCTTTCCAACACTAATTTTTGGTGGTTACTTATTTATTACAACAATAATACAACTACTACTAACAAATTCAACAGTTTTCTAGTTAGCAGTCCAGAAGTAGTTGTAGATTCCGCAACAAAAATGTAGACTCCGCAACGAAAATTAATTACTTGTTATTACTCGAAGGAAACAAATTTTAAATAATTTCTTCCATATATATTTTACAACAGTGATAAATTAGAAGTTTACAAACTTTCAGCAAAAAATGTTTATTTTTGTAACTTTTATTAAAACTAAAAGTACCAAAATTGTTGCGGAGTCTACAATTCTTCATTGGACAGCAAATTCTCCCAAGCTCAAGCTAAACAGACTAGACTGCTATGTGTTTTTAGAGAGAGCACCATTAGTAGATTGTGTCTATCTAAGTTTCAAACTGTTTATGTTTTATTATTTTCTTCAACAAGCAGAATTGAAATGTAGACTCCGCAACAGCATTTTACCTGGTTTGGATAAATTAAGCTAATTTATTCATCAGTGCCGCCAGTTAGAGCAAAATAAATAGTAATAAAATAAACTTCAGACATTGTCCTGTAAGTTTCTCTTGAAAAGAGCCTAATATTTATGCATTTAAAAAAATGATGTTCAGGCTCAAAATACCGTGGAATGACCCTTGCCTGTAAATTTCCTGCACTCAAAGATTCGCGAGCAGGCGCATAATTTAAGTTTATGTTTTTTGCGTCTCGTTGTCGCCGAAAAGTCCGGGCACAAATTCAAACCTACGGTAAACTTCGAAGTTTTCTCGCTCGCTTCGTAAATAAACCCCACAAAACTTACGAAAGAAGAGAGCTTACCTATAGTACTTCTGTTATTTCATAGTTATTATTTAGTGTTTTATTACTAGGAAAGAAAACCGGCAAAACATACTTGAGCGTCTCGTCGCTAAGTTTGTTGCAAACCTAAAGCGTCGAAGTTTTCGCGTTCGCTTCGTAAATAAAATACACAAAACTTACGCCAGAAGAAAGCATATTAGTAAAGTACTTTAATTATTTCATAGTTATTATTTAGTGTTTTATTTCTAAGAAAGGAAACCGGTGAAACATTTCACCGATACTTTAGCGTCTTGTCGCTAAAATAACACCTAAGTTTGTTGAATGCCGATAGAACGAATTGAAAAGCCTTGAAGTTTTCCTGGTTTTCTCGCTCGCTTCGTAAATAAACCCCACAAAACTTACGAAAGAAGAAAGCTACCTATAGTACTTTCATAGTTATTATTAAGTGTTGTATTACTACCGGTATCGGCGAAACAGTTCACCTATATTCTAGCGTGTTTTCACTAGTTCGTTGATTACCGAGCACGAAGGCCGGGCACGAACCCACGGTAAACTTCCAAAAATTAGTTTTCCCGCTCGCTTCGTAAATAAACCCCACAAAACTTAGGAAAGAAGAAAGCCCAAGAAAGCTTACCTATAGTACTTTAATTATTTCATAGTTATTATTTAGTGTTTTATTACTAGGAAAGAAAAACCAGCGAAACATTTCACGGAAACTTTAGCGTCTCGTCGCTACGCTAAGTTTGTTGAAGGTCGGACACAAATTCAAACATAAACTTCGAAGTTTTGCGCTCGCTTCGAAAATAGACCCCACAAAACTTACGTGAGAAGAACGTTTTAAATATTACTTTCATTAGTTTGTACGGTAGCTATATCTTTTAACGTTACGGTAGTCTGGAAAGTCTTGCGAAATTCTAGTTTTGTAACATGAAAAGAATCCCTCGCTGAAAGCGTTCACAGCCCTTCTGAACAATTCTATCGGATTTAGATGGGTTGATCTTCGCCTGTAAATTTCCTACACTCGCAAGACTCGCGAGCAAACGCATTTCGAGTGGATCGAGTGAACTTGTTTAATGAGCTCCTCATTATAAAATTACTCGCGAGCCGCGAGTCTTTCGAGTGTTGACTTTTGACTCGCGGCTCGCGAGTATAATGTTACGTTACTCGAGAGCGGTACGGTAGTATTTCAAAAATAAATCTGACCTTTATACCAGTAGAAAGAAAAGTAGACATTACAATTGACAATTCTTGCTATAATGTGTGTGCTGTATAACCCCCCCCCCCCCCCTTCCTACTGAAGGGATTGGAAATTTCGAAGGGTGGGGGTGTCAATTTACCTGAACTTTTCCATACAAATACTGTATTTTTCTTTGGAAATTCCAGAGGGGTGGGGGTAACTTTTCAACACCCTTCCGTGGAGGGAGTATGGATATTTTTTGGAACCACACAATATTGTGAAACATGCATCATATTAAGGTCACTTTCTATTCGAATTTCACAAACCAAGCTACACTAAGAACATTCAATGACATTGTGTTTACTACTTTGAGCCATTAGTTGACATGAACTGCTGCTTGTCAGACTAGAATTCTCATTGCCAACAAGCATGGTTCATGATACTGGTACATGGTTTCACGACCGGTTAGCGCAGTGGTAGAGCGCCGGGCTTATGTTCGGGAGGTTGGGAGTTCAAACCCTGGCCGGGCCAACACTCAGGGTCTTTTTCTAATAATTGAGGAGAAGGTGCTGCCTTTGCTCTAACATCTGCAAATGGTTAGACCTTCGCGTCTTCTCGGATAAGGACGTTAAACCGTAGGCCCCGTCTCTCACATACACTACACTAACCGGAACCAGAGGGACGTTAAAGAACCACTAGGACCGTCGGAAGTTGCCCAACCTCAGTGTCACAGAACTCACAACACACTCATGTTTATAAAGCTGGTTCTTATAGGATGAGTTATCCATTAATGTAAAGCGCTTTGAGCCGCGAGGATAAAGCGCTATATAAGCACGTTATTATTATTAAGCAAAGTTAATTGAAACAGGAGTATACAATCATGAGGAAGTGGGTTGCCCGGGAAGATGACGGTCTCTTTATGTCTGCCAGGAGGAACCATGGGGCATATGGCTTCCTTTAAGCTAAACTTAATCCTCAAGCAGAAAAGGGTAAGGTCAAAATGGGCAGGGCCGCAACATTTGCAAGTGTAAATAACATACATGGAAGCCAATTTGAAGCATGTGCACCTCAAATTTAAGGAGTCAAATGTTCACAGGACTGTTATCAAACAAGAAACATGTTCTGAGATGCGTCATACTAGGTACCTCTTGGGTTGTGTCTCTAGCTTTCTTGCAGCGAACATGAGCCAGTCTGTTTAGTTTCTTCAATAATATGAAGAGCAGAGTGCTATGGATGCGCTTCTCAGTTATCTCAGGACACTAAAACAACAAGTTATCAGGTAAACAAACACATTTACACTTAAGTATGGTATTATATATTCTTATCACATGTCAGAAAATTTTGGTTCATCCAAGGGAAAAAACTCTTATGACTTGCCATGCATTGTAATTTAGCATAGCTATACAGGGGTTTCAATAGAAGGCGGCAGTGAACCACAGTCTACTTCAGTTCTGACCACTGGCAACTTTCGTGGGCTGTATAACTGATCAGTTTCAGAAAATGTTAAAGCAATAGAATACCTGAATATGCCAATAATCTTGCCCTCAAAATGCAGGAAAATGTCTTTTCTGTTACTGAAATTTCAACAACTTTTTGAGGGCATGCCCCCATACCCTCCTATAAGGCTTTTCGTATGGGACCCCCAAACCCAGCCGCCTACATCCCAAACCTAGCCGGCCACTTCAAAACTTATCGAAACCCCTGGCTATAGTGAAATTCCTCATGAAAAAGTGATAACCTATTAAGCAAACTTTGTTAGGCTAGAATTAGGATGGACCTTATTTGACCATAAAACTAGTTGATTACTAAAGGTAAATTAGCATGCAATTACAGCTTAACAAAACCTTGGTTTTGTCTGTGCAACAGAGCATTTGCCATGTTCTTGTTGTGTTTGTCCTCTTCAACAGCAGGTCAGCACGATTGTAATTCTAGCTGAGTGTTCCAATATCTAGTGCACTATCTGTCCTATCTGATCACACATCAATGTGACCACGTTACTTACGTCAGGTGCTTTGCCTTCGCTCTTCAAATCATTAATTTCCTCCATCAGTTTTCTCATTGCCTCGCAAGCTTTCCGATAAGATGCCACATCAGTGCCAGCATCGCCTCTTGCGGCTTCAATCTCGTCAAAGTTTACGATGGCCGGTTTTTGATGAGAGCCGGTTGATGGCGACTTGGTTTTCTTCTCCTGTGGAGAGCTGCCCGTATCGGAACCCATACGTGCCTTTCGTCTCTTCATTTTCACACCAAAATTAAGCAACACAAAAATAAGGAAATCTAGAGTAGAGTTGAGTTCTTAGAAAAAGTTTCTGTGAGACGAGAGTGGTTTAAAATTTGCACGTTTTGGACGGCTTCGAGAACGGATCAAATATGGCCGCCAAAGGCTCGGCTCCCAAGTCGTACCAGACTATTTCAAGCAGAAAAACACAGGGAACCCAAAAAGCTTTTATATCGCAAGCATAAACCGACCTTGCCTGTAATAATCTTCATCTATGCACGGCTCTCGCTGCTCGCATTTTTCTTCTTGGAAAAATGTAGTCCGCAACTCGTAAAATAATCACCCCGATTACATGAAAGAACATCGATAAATAAGATATATGAATTGCCGCGCTTTTGTTATTTTATTGTGACCGCATACCTGCCACCTTGGACAAGTGAAAACCGCCGGAGATAGGGGAAGGTGTTGTCATAACTCGTGTCACCCCCCCCCCCCCCCCCCTCCCCTCCCCCGCAAAAAAAAAACGCTGCTCGCTTCTTGGGGTTTTAATGCAGAATTAGACTGAGTTGAGTTGATTTCCGGGAGATTTACGGTGAAAACCGGGAGACCGGGAGATTTGACTCAAACCGGGAGTCTCCCGCGTAAACCGGGAAAGTTGGCAGGTATGTGACCGTACGGTTAATTCTTACGTCCACGCTATCGGCCGAAGGTAGGTTAGGTTTTCAGTTAAATTGCTCGGTAGCGACTCAGTGACCTAACGGTGAGAGTACGCCCGGCCACCAAGACCATTTCAAGGACGCCTCTTCTTGTATTCGAGTAGTGAACAATCGTCAACCTTATATCCCTATTGTTTTCTGTTACCCAAAGTATTTATAGGACAGAACATTTTAAATGAGATCCATGTGGGACACTTGTTGTCTTATCTTATGCATTATTTTCAATAAGTTTCGACTCGAAACTCGTTGCTTTATTTAGTAATTGTTTTATCGTTTTTGATATGGCGCTATATTATATAAGTCTATCTCTTATTAGAGATTCTGCAGAAACCCATCCATGGAGCTCCATGGGAAAAGCTGAATTTCCCAATGGGTGAAGAATATGAAGTGTTCGGAAATCCTATGGCTATCCTTGTGAATTCCGAACACTTCCCGTGCATGTGCCTTGGGAAATTCAGCTTTTCCCATGGATGGGTTTCTGCAGAAATTCGCTCTGTCAAAGGCGCCGTTGCGTGACATCGCTACCAGATCCTAAAGTAAAAAATCAACCAAAAGTAAACGAACCTTAAATGTACGAGAATTTTACAAATTAAACCCCGACCAACTGTCGTCTAGTTAAACTGTCTACCCTAAAATGTTGACTTTGAAGGGCCTTGCAATGTTCAAAGTACTAGTTAATACCCGTTGCCCCATGATAGGTAATCCGTAATTTACGCTTGTGGAATCCCGAATCCATGGACCTGAATCCGAATCCAATCACCCGGAATCCGAATCCAATCGAAAACCCGAGTGGAATCCGGAATCCATTGATTAAAAAGACATGGAATCCGGAATCCAGGGTCCAGTTGCTCGAAAGTGGTTTAGCACTAATCCAGGATTAATTACCATGGTGACTCGATGGTTTCGTTCAGAACTAAACCTAGTTTAAATTTAATCCACCTTTGAACAACCCGCACCAGGTATCTGGAATCCGAAATCCACACACCAGGATAAGGAATCCAGCACCTCTTTGGATTACCATGAGGCGATACCCGCCTTCTGTAGCTGAACAGGACTTGGTCTGCCTTGTGTCCTACAAGCTGTCTAATACTGTCTAATCTGAAGTCTCTTTTGAGAAGCCTCCGAGCACATCCATGATCGCTTTGTATTGCGGATGAGCTTGTACTCTGGGAGCTCACGACGCATCCCCCATCAAGGCCTTGCGCACTTTCTTGCTTTCTCTACTTATTTCTGTGCTCGGTTAGCGATCCATGGACAGCTCGTCATCTTAATGAGCACCCGGGGGGGAACTCCCCTATTTTTTGGGGCGGGGGTGCTCGTCGTACCTTTTAGGGTTTAAATCAGGCCTCTGGTACCTTTAGGGGGTAAATTTGAAAACTTGCAATTGTTTTCCAGATTCTTGGTGTTCACCTCCGGAGACATTTGTTTTTTAGTGAGTTATTTAGAGCAAAAAGCCATTATTCTGAAAGAGAGCTATATCTTCAATAGATTTGCCAAGTTTTAGACTGGTATCTTATATTGCAAGCGAGATATGAGCAAACGAATGTGCAAACTGTTTACAGTAAACTGTATGGCGCCGCCATGTTGGAGTCCCTCGGAAGGACTCCAACATGGCGGCCAAATTACCGAATGTGCCGTGAGGCCGCAATATGAGCTAGCACTGTCCAAAATGTGATTAATTTGCACTTACTTAGCATGTTTGCTTTCACCGAATGCTCGAAACGGGAGAATTACCTGAAATATTGCGCGAAATCAATGCCAAAAGAAGCGTGACTAGTGTTGCGTGACAGAAATTGCAGCACCGATATCCCAGGAGCTAAAAACGGGAATCCGATTAAATTTGGTGCGAAGACTCCTATTGGGGAACTGTAAAAGGTCTGAAAAGCACAGTTTCACAGAGGCCATAGTTTCAAAGTTAGGATTTTGATGACGTCATCTGAACACCAATAGAGGTCCGTACTAGCAAATCACACTTGTTGGTAGCCTGAATCTGAGAACGGTATTTTCCCTCGTAAAAAAATACGAGAGAAAATAATGAGGGAAAATCATCTTGTTGGTACCTCTACTAAGCGACGCCATGTTTGGTACCTTTTAGGGGTAAAATCGAAAGTTCCCGACGAGCACCCCCGTCCAAAAAATAGGGGAGTCCCCCCCTCCCCCTCTCGAGAAACACACGCGCGTTGTGGTATCTTTCCAGAGACGTCTGAATGTTTTGTCGAAGAACGTGCGTTGTTTTCGATCATCAGCTCAGCCTCCCCTTCTTTCTGTTGTACATTTACTGTATTTAGTTTGCTTCACGAGGTGCGGAAGTGCGTATTTGAGTGGAGGAATTAGCCTCGCGCGCCTGCTAGCATAAACAATGAAAACATTTGATCAGTTCCTCCTTCTGAATTCCCAGGACAACCAGGTAACATATCGGGTGAAGGGCGCTTGGAAGGGCTTTCATCAAATAGAAGTACTGGCTGAGAATATAGCTATATTTTAGATCGTCTCTCACCACATCCAAATATCGCAAAATGAACAACACACTGTACGGAAGATAGCAGAAGAAATACACCCAAATGATGGCCAGAATAGCCTTCAGCACAACTTGCTCACGTTTGCGAATCCCATTGCCGCTGTCATGTGTTCCTTGCGGAGCTAGCGGAGCCCCGACGTCTGGGGATGTTGTCTCAGTGTTTTGAGTTCAAGTTCAGGAGTAACACTCGCCCGTGTCGTGCTCGTCACCGCGTCCAATGAGAGGCGTTCGTTTCCATTTCTTTTCTGTCTGAAATGGGAGCAGAGTTTGACGGCCACGATCGAGTAACAAATCAAGATGATCACCAAGGGTGTAACGTGCTGCATGAGGAAGAACACTAAGTGATACGCGTTTTGATCTTCCTTTCTTAACTGAAGTGCAACCCATTCATGGCATTGAGACATCACGACGCCATAGCAGAGTGGTGAGTGTGTTAATCCTCGGGACAACATTTGAGGCATCACAAGCCCAACACCATAGATCCACGAAAAAAAGATCACGCCTTTTTGCACAACCGCTGGGACTCGATCAAGCGACGAGAGCCGTAGAGTAATGAGGCAACGATGCATCGCTAGGGTCGCCATCGTGTAGCTTACCACTGCACTGCAACACGAGAGAAGAGGGTTGACGAATTTACACATAGCGTGGCCAAACACCCATTCATGTTCAGTTTGATGGTGGATAATAAATGGGTAGAATAACGCGCTTAAAATCTCGGCTATTGCAATGTTTACCATCAGCCGATGTGCGAATACAGTCCTTCGAGATGAACAGAAAATGACTCTGCAGACGATGAAGTTATCAAGTAGCGCAATCAGGACGAGAAGTGAGTAGAGAACAGCGCGGAAGATAACAGAAGGCTCCGGCTCGTAAAATTCGTTCCGTAGTATGTGCTTGACGATGGAATATTCAACACAAAGATCTCCAGATGGAAGAGCTGCTGTTGTGTTATTAAATGTCGCCATGCCTTGAACCTGTTCATATAAGAAAAACAAGGCGAGAAGCTTTAAGCCCAGGCTAAACTAGGACACATAAGCGCGCAACATTGTAGCCGGACACTTCCTTCATGTTTCCAAATTTTAACCGCGCGAGAAATATTGTTGCGCGCGACAAATGATGTAGCCGAGGCACAAAAAAGACAATGAACACTTTATGTTTCCGAGACATGCGTGCGATGTTTCCTAGTCACTCGAGGAATGACATGGAGGACAAAAATATTGCGCAGTCGTTTTTGTGTTATATGTAGAAAAATAAATAAACCTGAACCTTTTCCTTATTGGCGTACCAGAGTATACACCACAATGTAGGAACGCAATTGGTTTAAGCATGTATTCGTTTTCTTTTTTCTGTTTCCCAATTAATTGAGCACAGCCAGTATTTTGGCTGTGCAGTATTTTGCCTCGCGTTAAGAGGAAGTGATATTCTATAAAACAGATAAAAGAGGAAAGCTGCAGACGTATTGACTATTAACGCAGCAGGAAAGTGTCATAAACAAAACCATTTTGCACTAATTTTGCGTATTTTATCATTTATTGTCAAAATGGAAACTTTAACAAATTACAGAACTGGAGTGTTGCCAACTGACGAGGCGCCTTCGTTTATAACTTTGTTTTTTTATAATCATTTCATGAATCCACATGAGCAACACTGGCGCCACAAGATCCATACGTCAGTTGAGATATGAACTGAAGATTTGTAAGAATCCGAGAGATGGCAAAGGGGGTGCTTTCAAGAGTCCACGATTCGTAACAATCCTCGATGCATTCTGTTCCCCAAGTTAAATTAAATCAACGTTAAATTAATATGTTGAAATTGTTTGGCCTGCATAGTATAGCATAATAGGAACGCATTTGGTTGAGACCGTCTAATACAGGCGTTTTTTCTTTAAGTTAAGAGCGTTAAGAGAAAGTGATATTCTATAAAAAAAGATAAATGGGGGAAGCTGCAGACATATTAACTATTAAAGCAGCGGGAAGGCGTCTTATTGCACTAATTTTGCGTATTGTCGACCAGTTATTGTCAAAATAGAGTCTCTAGGTCTCTACGAAGCGCCTTGTTGATAACTTTCCTTTTTTCATTATTTTAATCATTTAATGAATCCACAGAGCAAAAGTGGCGACCACCAATCCATGCGTCAGATATGAACAAAAGATTTGTAAGAATCCGAGAGATGCCAAACGCGCGGTGCTTTCAAGTGAGTCGTAAGATTCGTAACAATCGATGCTACGAGGATGCTATTTGAGTCCTTACAGTCCTGAAGTCAGTCCTTTCTTGGGCAAAAATGGTAACTTATGGTGAAGCAACTGTAAATAACGGAAAGGACACTGATTCTTCTCCCCGAGATTTGAAAAAATTTCCCCAAATACAGAACATTTGAATTTTTTCTGTCCATAAGTCTTCCTGTCTATAAGTCTTCCTGTCATAAGTTTTCCTGTCCAAATTATTCCCAGTGAGCTAAGGAAGGGGCGGCTGAACAGATCCGTTTCGCTCACCGGAAATAATTTCCAGCTTTTTCTCGCTGGCTAATCAGCACGGTATCATAAGTTATATTTTTGTTACCCTGAAACAGCTAAAAGATACCCATCAAGAAATTTCAGTCTTTCATTAGAATGCTGCCTTTAATGTTGTCTGATTTATAGTCTTGTCATCAAGTAATTTCTCTTTTTCTTACAAGGGTTTTAAAAGCATGCGCACCATCATGAGACAAAACAATTTATTCTTCGGCCCTAAAAGATAACAATCTCCCTGAAATCATATTGAGACCATGATTTGAACCCCCGAAAGATTACGACGATCATCACCGACCCAAAAATATGGGAATCTCTCTCCACCCGGGGCATGGCTTAAACAACGATAGAATTACCTGTGTCTGTGACCTCTTTGGTAGCACGAAAAGCTACACAAATATCCCCTTCAAATATCCCAGGACACGAGAAAGGATGGCAACGTTGAAGTTCGGCGGCCAGAACTTTAGATGTCGTAGAATGCTCACCTCGATATTAAAGGCAGCACTTGAAACATCGGCTTTCTCAAACTCAGCGTGTTGTAGAACAGATGAGACATTTGTGTCGTGGGAGGGAGTTATTGTGCGTCGAAAATGAGTATTAACTGCATTAAACTTCCTTGTATTTTGACAGGCCTGACATATCGCGTCTTTAATTTCACAAGCCTCCGCTAACGGTATAACAATCAAGAATTCATATTGCGCGCTTTGATTGCTCGCTTCTAATTGGCTAACTTCTTACAAAATGGTCCAGTTGACCTAGTCGTACAGTAATACCCGCCTTCCGTAGCTCAACATAACTTGGTCTGCCTGTGTCCTACAAGCTGTCTAATACTATCTGAAGTCTCTATAAAGAACGTATCGCATTGTTTAAATGACATAAATGGACATTACAACAATTTTTCAAAATCAGATTCTAAGACAAGATCCTATATTTATTCAATAACGTTGATCCGTTGTATGTAAAAAATCGGTCAAAGAAGCCGCTAAAATTGAAAACGCAAGCCTATATCAGGCGATGTAAAACGGGCAACGAAAACGCTCTTATATTCTAATTCGCTCACCCGCTCAACCGAATATAAAACATTTATCATGAAATACGTAACTACTTATTAGAAGTGTGTCCACACAAGACGCTTGCACTCTTTATTTACACTCTTATTCACACTATTAATTCACACTATTAATCGTTCACACTGTAATGAATATAATAATTATAATTGTAGTATTTGACATTGATATTCTTACTGGAATAAAGATAATATTCATTGTATATGTTTAACTCTTCCAATCATTGGGTATTTAATTTTCTAATGCGACGAGTGCTAAAGCGACGAGTTGGACGCGAATGAATTACGCATGCAAACTGTAATGCTTATATATTAGCGTTTAGCTAATCAACCGAAACCATGTGTAAACAAACATGCATACCCTACACGCTAATAAGGCGGTATGTACTTGACCCATGATAAATACATAACTTATCTCGCAACATTTGTTGCGAAACAAGCTGAAGAGTGATGCTGCGCGTTTTACCACCTGACCAAACAACTTGTCTTGCAACAAATCGGCATGCTGCCTTAAATTGAAAAATAGTGTTGCAGTTTGCTGAAAAGGGATGCCGAATGATGGTGCACTGTGCTTTCGGGATTCTTAATAGCGGAGCTCCAGCGCGGGCCGAAGGCCCGCGCAAGCGGAGCACCATACCTAAGGGAAAAACGTATACCATCGAGTTGATTTTTGAACGTCACGGGCATTTTGGATCATTTTGATGACGTCATTGATGGCGTGAGGGAACGTGACTTTGGTGTAGAGTTCCTCTGATGGTCTTTGAAAGTTTGTCCAAGTTTGGCTTCTAGAGAAGCTTCCCTTCGGGAGATATGATTTTTTCTTTATTTTTCTGGTATTAAACCTATAGTGTCCGCCGTCCGTCCGCCGTCCGTCGTCCGTGTACACATGGGAACCCTGTGGTATGCAAAGAAAAAATTATATCTCCTCAAGGGAACATGCTAAGACAGCCATACTTGGGATATTTTGTCTATGCCACAAGGGGGGTGCTGTAGCACGGTCACGTGATGTGACGTCATCGATGACGTCATCTATGCTTGAAAATGAATATCTCGTGAAGAGAAGACTCTAAAACAACTAAACTTGGGTAGTGTGGTCTTGGTCACCAGATGAGCGAAATGAAGTGGTCACGTGATGTGACGTCATCGATGACGTCATCTATGCTTGAAAAATGAATATCTCGTGAAGAGAAGACTCTAAAACAACCAAACTTGGGTAGTGTGGTCTAGGTCACCAGATGAGCGAAATGAGGTGGTCACGTGATGTGACGTCATCGATGACGTCATCTATGCTTGAAAAATGAATATCTCGTCAAGAGAAGACTCTAGAACAACCAAACTTGGGTAGTGTGGTCTAGGTCACCAGATGAGCAAAATGAAGTGGTCACGTGATGTGACGTCATCGATGACGTCATCTATGCTTGAAAAAATAATATCTCGTGAAGGGAAAACTCTAAAAGAACCAAACTTGGGTAGTGTGGTCTAGGCCACCATATGATCGAAATGAAGTGGTCACGTGATATGACGTCATCGATGACGTCATCTATGCTTGAAAAATGAATATCTCGTGAAGAGAAGACTCTAAAACAACCAAAGTTGGGCAGTGTGGTCTTGGTCACCAGATGAGCGAAATGAAGTGGTCACGTGATGTGACGTCACCGATGACGTCATCTATGCTTGAAAAATGAATATCTCGTCAAGAGAAGACTCTAGAACAACCAAACTTGGGTAGTGTGGTCTAGGTCACCAGATGAGCAAAATGAAGTGGTCACGTGATGTGACGTCATCGATGACGTCATCTATGCTTGAAAAAATAATATCTCGTGAAGGGAAAACTCTAAAAGAACCAAACTTGGGTAGTGTAGTCTAGGCCACCATATGAACGAAATGAAGTGGTCACGTGATATGACGTCATCGATGACGTCATCTATGCTTGAAAAATTAATATCTCGTGAAGACTCTAAAGCAACCATATAAACCATGTACACATGGGAATCCCTTTCATTCACATAGAAAATTTTATAACCAGGAGCTCCGCTTTTAGCCAGTGGCTAAATCTATATATTAGTTCTATGTTTTAATTGTATTGTCTTTTTTATCTTTGTAACCTATGTACTCTTTTTTTGTCAACGCCCCATTTGGAAATCAGTGTGTGCACAATGCACCATTGAAATGGCCAGCGTTGTAAAATAAAGCTGTATGTATGTATGTATGTATGTCCGTCCTACTTCTTGCAACAAAACTTCTCGTTGTTGCTCGTTTTACCACCGCGAAGGAAATTTGGTTCGCAACAAATTTGTGATTTGTTGCGAGACAAGTTGTTTGGTTTATGTTATAACGTTTTAGTTCTTTTGGTTTGGAAGATCTTTTCTTTTGTGTTTTCAGTATGAATGATCACTCGATAATTAAGTTAACTTTGAAGTAATGTTATGAAGTGGTACAAGCTTTTCAGAGGTATGATTGCTCTTAAACCAATCTGCTTTTTATTGCTTAATTATTGTTCTCCTATACCGTATTTTTTTAAACTAAACTCAAAGACCTTATCTGAAGTAGCTTAGTTTACACTTGGTTTATACGTTGGGCGCGTACGTTCAACAACTTGAAATAGTTGTACACTTTAACAAACATCCTCTGATTTTCCGTTGAAATCAGCTCGGGGACCAGCAGAAACACAGGCGAGTCTTACTCCCGAACTTACTCCTTACCCCCTCCCCTCCCCCTCTCGTCCTCGGGTGGCAAAATCCCCCCGCTCTCCTCCTCGGGGTGGCAAAATCGCACATACGTAGACCAACTCAGGAGGGTACCGGCATGCAGTCTGGCGAGACAAACGTCATAGGCCATTTCAAGCCGTTCCCGAGGAGGCTATACCTGCTGCTGATGATGATGGTGATGGTGATGACGACGATGATGATGATGATGAGCACCTTTCCAGAGACGATATCTGAATTTGTATTTCTGTTGTACATTTACTGTATTATTTTGCTTCACGAGGTGCAGAAGTGCGTATTTGAGTCGAAGAATTAGCCCGAATTAGCCTCGCGTGCCTGCTAGCATAAACAATGAAACAGTTCATCAGTTCCTCCTTCTGAATTCCTAGAACAACCAGGTAACATATCGGGTGAAGGGCGCTTGGAAGGGCTTTCATCAAATAGAAGTACATGCTGAGAATATGGCCATATTTTAGATCGTCTCTCACCACATCCAAATATCGCAAAATGAACAACACACTGTACGGAAGATAGCAGAAGAAATACACCCAAATGATGGCCAGCATAGCCTTCAGCACAACTTGCTCACGTTTGCGAAACACATTGCCGTTGTCCTGTGTTCCTTGCGGAGCTAGCGGAGCCCCGACGTCTGGGGGATGTTGTCTCAGAGTGTTGAGTTCAAGTTCAGGAGTAACACTCGCCCGTGTCGTGCTGGTCCCCGCGTCCATGAGAGGCGTTCGTTTCCATTTCTTTTCTGTCTGAGATGGGAGCAGAGTTTGACGGCCACGATCGAGTAACAAATCAAGATGATCACCAAGGGTGTAACGTGCTGCATGAGGAAGAACACTAAGTGATACGCGTTTTGATCTTCCTTTCTTAACTGAAGTGCAACCCATTCATGGCATTGAGACATCACGACGCCATAGCAGAGTGGTGAGTGTGTTAATCCTCGGGACAACATTTGAGGCATCACAAGCCCAACACCATAGATCCACGAAAAAAAGATCACGCCTTTTTGCACAACCGCTGGGACTCGATCAAGCGACGAGAGCCGTAGAGTAATGAGGCAGCGATGCATCGCTAGGGTCGCCATCGTGTAGCTTACCACTGCACTGCAACACGAGAGAAGAGGGTTGACGAATTTACACATAGCGTGGCCAAACACCCATTCATGTTCAGTTTGATGGTGGATAATAAATGGGTAGAATAACGCGCTTAAAATCTCGGCGATTGCAATGTTTACCATCAGCCGATGTGCGAATACAGTCCTTCGAGATGAGCAGAAGATGACTCTGCAGACAATGAAGTTATCAAGTAGCGCAATCAGGATGAGAAGTGAGTAGAGAACAGCGCGGAAGATAACAGAAGGCTCCGGCTCGTAGAGGGCGTTCCGTAGCATGTGCTTGACCAAGGAATATTCAATACAAGAGTCGTCAGGTGGTTGAGCTGTTGTGGTGTTATTAAATGCCGCCATGTCTTTAAACTGTCTATTCAAGGAAAGCAAGGGGAGAAGCTTCAAGCACAGGCTAAACTAGGACACATGTAGAGCGCAACATTGTAGCCGGACACATGCTCTTTTCATGTTTCCAAAATTAGCAAGGCAAAAGCAAGGGTTCTAGTAAACATGAAAAAGTTTTGGTGCCAAACTTGCAACTTGCTCAGACGGGATTGGGTGCCAAAACTTTTCATGTTTACTAAACCCCAAACAACATTTCTAGACTGGTCCCTGCTTTCAGGACAAACTTCCCAAGGGAATACATTTGCTCCCGGACGTGTGATCGATTTTAGGGCTATTTTATGATATGTTTTAAAGATACATAACACTCTTATTACAAAGTTGGAATTTTATAGTATTATATTTTTATTAGTACATATTGGATAGTTTTATATATTATAGATATTATTAAGCAATTCAACCTGTGGGCTGCGACATTTATCATTGAATAAACTATCTCTCTATCTATCTATCTCCATGTCCCACTTTCTCTCTCAAGCTTACCTACCCCGTAGAAAATAAGCAAATAGCTTCGTGTACACTCTGCGTACCTATGTTTTATCACAATCATGGCTGATCACATTACCGTCGCGTCTCTGACAGACTGGTTTTGTTAGCACCTTGTATTAAAAAATATTCATCGTTGTGAAAAAGACAAACATTAACTGAGAGGCTAATTAGTTAAAAGCATTTGTTTTTTAGGTCAAAACAGTCAAATAACACATTTTACAGAACGATCCCTTAGAGGCTAATGGAGTGTTTATTACCAAGTCAAAACTACTTTGAGAAAATTAAAAACCTTTACATCGGTTTACGCCGTACGCAGATGAAAAGCTATGCACAAAATCTAGATAGAAAACGTAACAAAGCAAAAGTTAAATTTTCCTGCTTGGCCCTCAACTTACCATTCCTGTGCAACATCGGAATTCATACGAAATGTGAGCACAAATACGCGGCAGACATCAACAGGATTAGCACTACTCTGCGAAGCGATTACCATATAGCCTCACGTCAGACAAGTCTGCTAATTATTTATAATTAGTACACTAAATTACTGTACTCCCTGTTAGCCTAGACAAATTAATCATAGATATATTAACAGCCGATCAAGTTAAGTGCTCTTTTTACTAAGGTAGACCACAATACTTGCCTGCGTGGGGAGCAGATGTCTAGTGTTTGAAAAAAAACTGCGCCATCATGACCAGAGGAGCTTAGAGTGCAATTCGAACTTTCAGCTTGCATATAATTCGATGGCGAACAAACAACGATTGTAATTCACGGTTTGGAAATCTGAGAGTTACATCCGGTGAAATATAAATGTTCAACCCCCCCTTCAAAAAATAATGGTCTCGGGAGAAGACCCTGGGGGAGGCTGAGTCACATGACCGTTTCGAAACAAGGACGACCTCGTTCTCATGTCCTCAAACTGTGGTCAGGCGACTCAGCCTCCCCCCTTGTGCTCGACCAACCGCCATCTTGAAAATTACCCACAAGACCCTGGGGACGACTTAGGCTCAGATAATTTATGCTGGCATAATTTTGAGCATAATACTATAGTTGGAGCATCGAGCATAATGCCAGCATAATGCCGATACTTTTGTTAAAAAATGTTGAAATAGCACTGATGACTTCCTCTATGATCGCGCAGGCTTCCAGTGGTTGTCTGATTTATCCTTTTCTGTTCTCTGTTTTCAAATAAAACCAACATTTCATGCAAAACAAGTGAGTGCAGTCTGTTTTGATCATTCCGAGAAAGGATTTTATATTTCAAAAGCTTGGCTGCTAACATTGGAGGCCTAATACCCTGGTTGCCAGCGTTTTTTAATAAAAAGTAAATGGGAAATTGCGTCGAAAAACAATAATACGTCAAGCATAATATTTTTTTCGAGCATAATTTTGAGTATAATGCTATGTTTTTGGGAGCAATGCTCAAAAGCATAATACTCGAAATTTCGAGCATAATGTATCTGACCCTAGGACGACTCGTTAGTGCCTAAGCGAGACCTACGCTTCTGAACTTGCAATATCGTACATGTCAGAGAAACACTTCGTATGCATGACAATTTTGTCCAAAGGAGATACGAAAACGGTACGAATCAATTGTCCTCACATTTAGCACAGGACAATGTCATACCCTTGATGTTAAAACTGGTCATTTTGTGATAAGATTTATAGAGCAACCACCATTGAAAGCCCCTTTCTGGTATTTTGATGAAGTGTATATCTTGCACAAAGCTACGACATCCATGGCCACGAATAGACCGATATTGGGTAAAAAGTTTATAAATATTTAAAAGTGTCCATTTTTGCCATAAATAAAAAAAGTGCAAAAATTGACTTTAGGTTGTTGAGGTTGAGAAGATCCTCTATTGATCGGAATTTCGGCAAAAGTAGCACTGAGAAAAAGAAAGAACGTAGAAAGTTACAGAGACTTTTGTGTTTTCAACATGATATGGAGAATGTCATACTCAGAGAGAATGCAATATGTAATGTCGACATCACCTTGTTCCCCCTTGCTTTCTCTTCCATATAATTACATGATACACAGATATATATATATTTACAAAAAACATTTTAAGCACTTTATTGTAATATACGGCACATGCGCCCTAGGGTTGCACTGTCACAATAAAGATTATCTATGTCTATATCTATGTCTCATGCACCCTCCTCCCCCCCCTAGGTGTTTGTGTTTCCCTACCTTCCTATCTCACTTTATTGTAATATACGGCACATGCGCCCTAGGGTTGCACTGTCACAATAAAGATTATCTATGTCTATATCTATGTCTCATGCACTCCTCCCCCCCCCCCCCCCTAGGTGTTTGTGTTTCCCTACCTTCCTATCTCACTTTATTGTAATATACGGCACATGCGCCCTAGGGTTGCACTGTCACAATAAAGATTATCTACGTCTATGTCTTTGTCTCATGCACCCCCCCCCCCCCCCCCCCCCTAGGTGTTTGTGTTTCCCTACCTTCCTATCTCACTTTATTGTAATAGCGGCACATGCGCCCTAGGGTTGTACTGTCACAGTAAAGATTATCTATGTCTATGCTTATGTGAGGTTATGCAGAATTCACAGATGTTTACTCACATTTGAAATCGGTTTACCTCAACCTTTTTGTGGTTTGTAGGTAAAGTGGTATGACCCCCACAAAAAAGCGCTTGCTATGTCATATACCGCCGATGTGTAATCCATCATGAGATACTAAAAGGGGTGTGATCGAACCACACACCACACCTAAAAGATCCACCCCCCTCCCCCCGCCCCAGACCACCAAAAGTCAGAATCCTTTCCAAGGCTCTAAAGCGACCATGAATTCTTCTGCATAAGGAAAGAAAAAAAAACATAAGGCCAGGCCACCCAGAATACCATGTTCTTTCAAAAACATACTGACACTAACCGCCGCGGATCGCGACTTTTACCACTTGAAAGTACGGAAGAACGTTTAGCAATGGCGTGTGAAGCAATGGCGTATGAAATCACCGACATCGACTTCCTTATGTCAGAGTCTGGATTGGGGGGGGGGGGGGGGGGGTCTGGATGTCGGTTAAACTTCTTGAAAATTGTCGGTAGTCGTAAAGATAAACTATTAAAATATGACAGGTCTAGCACTGGAGTGTGAATTTATTATTATTGGGGTGCTGCCAGTGAACACGCATGACTAACCGCAAGTCTGCCTTTCTTTGCTTCTTTTGGTTTGTTTGCTGAATGGCTTCTGATTGGCTAGAGATGTAAAATGTGCTCTAATTATTAGGTGTATTTCTTGGTGTAAGTAACAATTATTCCTCTCGCCCTCATGGCCTAGGTCAATTTGTAAAGCCAAATGACGTATTCTGTTCTGGCCATTTGCTAGTATCTCTACTAGTAGGCTATAACTTACACTCAGCCAATCACAACGCAGCATTGACAATAGACCACTAGTGTGTGGATCTCTTGTTTGTTTGTGTTTTATGGTCAATGAGGGATTTTGGAGCGGAGTGGGTAGCTTTTCACAGGTTCACTCAGTGGTAAGGCCTTAGCTTTTGTTATTTGTGATAAAATGAGGGAAATAATTTTGAGCTGCTTTTGTGAGTCGTGTAAGTAATATAAATCATTTGCCTGTCCAACCAATGCAAATTCAGCATACTTTACTATCCAGGAAAAAAAATAGGACCATACTTCCAGACAAAGAGCTGAAGCGTCGTATGGCGACCGTACGGTTCTTACGCCCACGCCAGAGATTTCGGCCCTGACAGTCGCTATCCTAGTGTTGAATTGCTCAGTAGCTAGATACCTATGGTGAGAGAACGCCCGGCCACCAGACCATATAAGGACGCCCCTTGTACCGTTAGTGAACAATCAACTAATTATTATGCATCACCAACGTATTTATAGGCCTGAAGAGTGTGTTTGAGATCCATGTGGGACATGTTGTTGGTTTTCTTTTAACTATTAGTAGCTTATCTCACGATAATGCAGAAATGTCTTTCACAGTTGCCGTTTAGCATTTTTTTCCACATAATCCAACAGTAGGCATTACATTGACACGGGAATGAGTTTCTTTTTAAGTGTCCGCTTGCGCATGCGCAAACACGCCATCTCGTCTTATTTTATTTTCCGTGAACATACGACCATTAATCCCTTGAAAGATCATCTAAGGATGCCCAGAGTGTTATACCTATTGAAACTCAGTAATCTCTTTGGTAATTTAAAGCTCGGGAAGTGTCACAATAGTCCAGTCAATCTGTGGTTTGAGTCCAAACAAATTGCAATAGAATTTTTCTCAACGGATTATAAACCAGTAAGGCGACCTAGTTAACATACTAAAAGTCCTCAAAATCCCTTTGGTGGAACATCCTGAAATATGATAATTTCTAAAAATCGCTAAAATCCACAGGGTACCCGCGTCAAGAAAAGTGAAAAAAAATGTAAACAACCTTCGGAATAAAACTTTCTCTCAATCATTTGCAGGAAATCTCTTTTGAGGATTTCCTGCAAATGCGATTTTTTCATCGCTCACTGCCGCTGAAGTTCTCGCAGTTTATCATCTGACTCATCTCCGCCCTCGAGTTTCTCATTACGGCTAAAGGCTTATCTAAATTCATTGAAGTCTTTGCCAATTGCCCGAGAGAAGAGCATATTGGACGATTTGTAGTAGTCAGTTCATGCATACAGACTGAATGTATTAGCTATTTCACCCGGGGGGACTCCCCTTTTTCTGGGCGGGGTGCTCATCTTACCTTTTAGGGTTTAAATTCAGGCCTCTGGTACCTTTTAGGGGTAAAAATTGAAAACGTGCAATTTTTCTCAGATAGCTACCAAATCTAGCAATGCTAGCAAATCACGCAAATCACACGTGTTGGTAGCCTGAATTTCAGACGTATTTCCCTCGTAAAAAAAATACAAGAGAAAATTACGGTAAAATAAGGTAAAATATCTCTTGTTGGTACCGTTTAGGGGTCAAAATCAACTAAGCGACACCATGTAGGGTACCTTTTAGGGGTAAAATCGAAAGCACCCCCGCCCCAAAAATAGGGGAGTCCCCCCCCTCCCCCCCCCCCCCCCCCCCCCCCCCCCCCCCGGGCTATTCCAGCCCTGTTCTTGTGCACGAGACAGCACACGCATTTTGGCATTGCAGTCAACACGCGCGATGAATTTTGCCTTTTTATATCATGAAAGTCGCGTTTTCAATTATAAAAATAATTAAAAACCTCGGCGCCATGTACTATACTATTGAAAATGGTACCCCTTTTATATAGTACAACCAGTGGTAAAACGCGAAAAAAGCTTCCCTTTATATAGTAAAACGTGAGACTCAAGAACAACACCACGGTATTAGTAAATGTGCGCCGTGATTGATATCAAACTTGACTCGGGCTTACTGATAGAACTGACTGCCGCAGGCCTCTCACTATACTAGCTTTTTTCTCTAATGGCCAAGTGCCATGCACACGGTCTTGAAACGGCGTTCGAAAGCATTCCACAAAAGCGATCCATTGCCCTCCGTTCGACGAGCACGAATTCAGAAATCGGGCTGTTTGTTGGTTTTAGATTGTACTTCCTGACTGCCGCGCTACTGCCGTGTCGAATTCAATTCTATGAATTAAGTTCGACTGTAGCTCGGCGTAGCGCGACGGTTTGAACCACTGCCGCGCTAGTGTCGAAAAATCTGCAAGTCTTGCCGTGCTATCGGCAGTAGCGCGATTTGGTTCTAAACGCCGCGCTTCTGCCGTGTCGAACTCAATTAATAGTTTGGCTGAGAATCCTGGTCTTATATACATGCTAAAGGAAGGTCCAAATGTATTTTCAAATTAATTGCGACGGTGGCGCGACGTTTAGATCAACTGCCGCGGTAGTGTCGCGCTATCGCCGAACCAAATTGAATTAAATTCGACACGGCAGTAGCGCGGCTTTTAGCCCAGGCCTAAGACCAAAATATTTCTTGCGCTCCGATCAAGGCTCCGAATAATAGACCAAAGCCGCGTGTAACAGTGGCATATCAGGAGAAGGCGCGATTCCCTTTAAGCTTTCGCGAAAGCGAAAATATAAGTCGAGTGACCAATGCAGTCAGAGATATCTGGTGCGATAGATGCTGGTAATAGACGATACAGGCCTATTACAATTTTTTGTGTTTTCATGTGAACTCCACCAATACGCCCCGGAGTTTGCACAGAAGCCAACAGGACGGAAACCGCGAGCTGTGTGGAACATAGAGTGTTTTTGTACGACAGTAAAAAGCTCGTTTCAAGGTACCGTCGCGCCAAGCAAAGGCTAAGAACCAATCATGTTGATTTGTTGTTGCACAGTGCAACGTTGGAGAACTTTATCATAATGCATTTGTCGGCACGACGTTGCGCGGAATGACTTGGGTGGCAAGACACATGAACGGAGGACCTAGAGCAGATTTCGTATGACTGTGAAAAGTAGCATGACACGGCGCGGTACTGTCGCGGTGGCGGTACGGAACCTGGCCTGCTGTAGATACCGAATGACATCGCGTAGTCGCGGTACGGTCACGGTCGCGGCGCGGTACAACTCTTTCGCGGCACTTTTCACAGTCATATGAAATCTGCTCTATCACATTGCTTCGGTGCGGCACAAAGTAACGGGGGCTGAGGATTTCCTTCTTTCACTTCATTTTGGGGTAAGCGAAAGAGGGATCTCGATACCTGATGCCCTGAAAGGGGAATCACAAGAAATGTCCTAAGGACTGATTCCAGCAAGTTCTATATGATGTGGATTCAAAATATCGGCAAAAGGACTTCTAATATAGTGTTTGGAGAACACACGCAACGAAGCCAAAAACTCCCAAAAATCGCCTACTTAAAAGCCTGGCTGGCACTCGCTACTTTGAAAGGACTGGCACCTTAGGTCAGCGTGAGTTCGACGTTACAAGAATAGGAATTCATCGGGCCGCATCTTACGCAAATGAATAAGAATTTCCGTTTTAGGACCTGAGTGACATTTTTTCCATATTCTTACTAGTGAGGATATAAGTCAAAACAAATTTGGAATAATTGTTTTCTGGTTCGTCTCTATCATAAGAAGAAAATTAAATGGCGGCTTGAAATGAGTTTTATTTTCTCATGTCAAAAACAATAGCTTACTTATTCGCTGCTACTTTACTCGTTCTTGCCTCGAAAATAAAACTCACATCTTCGCGCCACGTGTAATAAGCTCATACCATACTCTGAACATTATAAATATCAAAAAATAAATATACAAAGTGACAATGTGTCTATTCATTCCTCGGGAGTCTCCACTTAAATAGCAATATGCGCTCGCGGGAAGCTTCTGTCCTGCTTTTTTTGAATGTTACTAGACGCCGGAAGTTTAAAACGTTACTTTGGTTTTACAACACGAATCAGTAGCTACAGGCTTGTTGATTCCTATCATAGAAAAGCAACATCGATCAATGTTAAAATGTATTTCTGTGTAAAATGACTAGGCCGCTTACCCCAAAATTCTTGTAGAGCGCCACGCTCATATCTTAAATGCGGTATGACCTTTGTATAACGGGAAAGTTTAAAACTACTCTTGGAATTTCCGTTTTCATATGATTATGCCATGGTGCCACACTTATTTTCAGCAAAGAACACTATCAATGCAAAAGCAATAACTTTTGGACGAACCAAGCTGGTTTGACCTCGACAAAGGAACAGTATAAAAGGAGATAAAACCCCTGTTGCTGTTCCAAACAACATGGCGGCCCCATATGATGTAAGACAAAACAAAAGGGGAAAAAATGTTGATAAATCGACGCAATTTCACATTTAACACATTTATCTGGACCTCAAAAGAGATTTCCTGCAAAACGAACTAGAGAAAGTTTTATTCCGAAGGTAATTTACAATTTTTTCACTTTTCTTGACGCGGGTACCCTGTGGTTTTTAGCGATTTTTGGAAAGGCCATATTTCGGGATCTTCCACCGAAGGGATTTTTGAGGACTTTTAGTATGTTAACTAGGTCGCCTTACTGGTTCATAATCCGTTGAGAGAAATTCTATTGCAATTAGTTTGGACTGAACCCTCAAAATTTCGTAGATTGACTGGACTACAATGGAAACGACCAATGACCTGGTCCCAGGCGCTGAAATGAATAAACTTCAATTTAATGACCTGCTCAGAATAAACTTTAATTGAATAACCGGGCTGGAATAATTTGTAAAAATGTCGGTAGCCGGTAAACATTTTTTGTCGTAATTTATCGGTATATTTTATCCAAGTTTGTCGGAAGTCGTTAACTTTTATGCCCATTTGTCGTTAGTAGTTAACTCCACACAGACCCTGTTATGTGAGGAATTCTCAGCCTCACCACCTTGATAAATAGTTTCAGCAAAATTTCAAGGTACGGAGTCACGCCAACCTAGAAGTTCTTGAGCCATCAGCTGGATCACAGGAAAAGAGAAAATGTATTGCCTCGAATATATATATGTATACATATATCTTATTAGACATTTTGATGTACAATAATGGGTATATTACCCATGTATCTCTTCTAATATTTAGTTATTGTTTCTCGTGTAAAGCCTAGTTTCCATATAGTCTTATCTGTCGTATCAGTCAACCGTGAAACAAAAGAATAATTCCAATTTTCATTGTTTCACAGTCGACTGATGCGACACTGATAAGACTATATGGAAACTAAGCCTAATTATGGCTGGTTTCCATATAGTCTTATCTGTCGTATCTGTCGCATCAGTCGACCGTGAAACAATGGAAATTGGAATTATTCTTTTGTTTCACGGTTGACTGATACGACAGATAAGACTATATGGAAGCCAAGTTTAACTGCCCGCCTCGATTAGCAATCTTCTATTCGCGGGCTAGTAAGGCCTGGTTTCCATATAGTCTTATCTGTCGTATCTGTCGCATCAGTCAACCGTGAAACAATGGAAATTGGAATTAATCTTTTGTTTCACGATTGACTGATACAACAGATACGACAGATAAGACTATATGGAAACTAGGCTTAATATTTGTAATTAGTCAAATCACACTAGTGCTCTATTATCAATGCTGCGTTCTGCAAACTCATTACATTTTTATAATTTAACAATCTGGCAACTTTGCATTTCTAATCTCATCATTGCCTCTATTATTATTCTCCTATAAAGGTGAGTCAGCAGACGTGGTTTGGCGTGTATCTGGCAACCTTTATTGATCAGATCGTAATCATTAATAAAATATATAAACCCAGCCCAAAACACGCCAAACAGTTCATATTGTGACTGTTATTCGGAGGAGTTTTGAGTTATGGAAGATGTAGAGAGGTTCCTAGCCATCCGTAAGGCCAGATCGCAGCGCTATTCCTATCCCGAACGGACCCAGTTCTCCGCGGATTTAGAGCGCATTTCTAACTGCATGCAAACGAGACAACACGATGAATTTGTAATTAGGGAAATTTCCCTTTCCACGCCTGGGTGACCATGGAATTCAAAGAAGATTTATGTGTTCTTTTGAAGGCATAGAACTTGTATTACTAGCCTTAAAGTATTTTAGCCATCGTATAAAAGAAATATACGTCTGATATACTTTTACGTCTGATTTTCGTGTGTTTTATCCGGGTTTTACCGAAGAAAAGTTCAACTTGAAAGTGAAACTCATAAGAGATCAAATATCGGGGGATTCCCCTAATTTCTACACTGCGCGAGATGACATCTATAAAACCAAGCTCTTTGATTGGCTCAAACCAATATATGCTGGAGGTTCCTTTATTGCTTTTCATGCTCTCGTATAAATGGTAGACCATGCAATGTGCCATGGATTTTAGTGATCTAGAAGACAACAATGATCCTTTAAATTCAGATGAAAACCCATGTCTTTCGCCGAGTTTTTATGAGGAGTTTAGTGACGATCGTGCAGTCGACAAAATACCGGACTGGTTCCATGGAACTCTGACGGATAATATCTTGGACGAGCTCGACGCCTTTGATCATGAGTGCGCTTCTACATTTGATGTGGATCCAAGCACGAATACCTCGAAACGAAAGGCTACGGAACTAAACGATACCGAATTGACTGAGTTACCGGTAAGAGAGTTAAACCAAATGCTGAGGGGGCTCCCAAGAGAGGACATTATAAAGATTAGAAAGCGAAGACGAAGTCTGAAGAATCGTGGATATGCTCTCAGCTGCAGGAACAAACGCGCCCAAGAGAACAAAGAACTAAGTAAGCAAAACAGGAAAATGGTTCGAGAAGTGGCACGCCTAAGCGAAGAGCTGCAAAAAACTGTAAAAGAAAGGGATGTAGTGAAGAAGAAATATCATCAGCTCAGAGACGTTTTCAGTACACTTTGTACGTCCGCGGCTATGACTAAAAAGACTTCGTGATTTTATCAACAAGATGCCTTTTGAGTGTGTAGTCGACATGTGTTGTTCAGTGAAAAAAATTGAAACAATTCTTCCAATCACCAGCGTTCAATTTAGGTCCACTTGCATTTAATCGTTGTCACATTCTATCTACATTGGATTTAGGTTAGGCTGCGAATCTGTAATACTTGTTCAGAAAAACCCTAGTTAATTAAGGAGAGGTTTTCCCGCTAGTCAACTGTATATAGCTTGATGTGTGAAAAGCTTCACGCTGATTGCGATGCGTTAATATGAAAACATATTGTACAAATATTTTACAATGGAAAGACTATTAAATCGAGTTTGTAAATAAAAATGTTTTGGATTGGTGTCTTCCTATCTTCTGAGCCTCATATGCTGTTTTAAAATGATGCCTAACTACCGGCTCTGTTTTAACCAAGTGGAAATGAACGGACCTGTTCCACAACACCCGGATTCTTACACGTTAGCGAGCAAAATAAATTCCAGACGAAATGAAGAATTTGTGAGTGTAAAACGCCGCAACGGTTTGATGTCTGCTAGAAGAGACACTTTTGAGATCTTTTGACAACTTACCCAATAAAAAGCTCCCCAGTGCGCAGCCTACAAGGTGCCACGTTACCAAGGCAACGTCAAACGGGTTCGTAATACGAGAAACAATTACACGATTGGCCAGAAAATGTGATCATATTTAAGAGATCTTTTATGGCGATGATAATTCAATCTTTTGACGTAATACATAATTCATACCACGCCACAGAAAATACAGCCAATCAGAATGCACAGAAAATATAGCCAATCAGAATGCACAGAAAATATAGCCAATCAGAACGCACAGAAAATATAGCCAATCAGAATGCACAGAAAATACAGCCAATCAGAATGCACAGAAATATAGCCAATCAGAATGCAGGAATTGGGTCGTACATTCGGTGGTATTCCACTCAACCTTCCGATCGTGACTTTTATGTAAGTTGCCTTTACCTTTCTGTAGCGTGGTATAAAATAGCTAGACAATAAATTCTACTCATGGCATAACGCAGAATATCCCACTTATCATTTGTATTTTCTTATAGACCAGACCTATGTATAGGACCAGAAAATACAAGTGACGCGTGGGATATTCTGAAGTATGCCACTAGAAGAAAGCGTTGTATAACTAGTATATCTACCACGAAATTGGATTGCAATGATAATACGTCATCAGGCTCATCTTTAGAGGAGATTCCAAAACGTAAACAATTAAAAACAAACCCCGCTCCAACACGTCAATGTCTTAATATTTCTCTGTTTTCATTATGAATACGTTGCTTGCTAAATGCTATATCGGGGAATAATTCGTAATAGAAGTCCAAGCATCGCCTTATCGTCTGTGCACTATTTAAATTAGTTCACGTCATGTTTCCAGCTGTTTCAGGACAAAAAACGAGAATTTTGTTTTAAAGATTATACTCTTAGCTTGCTACATCGAATATTAAATTTGGACTAATACGTACATCGCGAGCCCGTAGAGGTTTTTTTTTTTTTTTGGGGGGGGGGGGGGGGGGGGCTAATCTTCAAAAAGCGGACCAACCGCTAGTCAAAATTCACTAGAAAAAGCAAGTATATGGAACTGGCTGTATGCCACAGTGACTGCAGTCTTCTGTTTGACCCATTTAGTCACTAAAACAGTGTTTTCGAACCCTTAAATGTGGACCTTTTTGTCGCGTGGGGGGTGCTTGCGCACCCCCGGATCCCCCCTGGCTACGGGCCTGCACATGTTGCATTTAATGTGCTGTGGAAGACTTCGGGGACATACAACGAGCATCCCCTCTAAATTGCGCGAGTCGTCCGGTACAAAGGGCTCACGTTCCCCGGGGAATGGAGAGAGGACCTCGAGAAAACCATGAACGATTGATCGAAAAGTCTGGCAGCGCATTTCCCTTTCGTAAACGGTCGATGCCTTTTAGAACGGTCGTTGCCATTTCTGTGAACGGTCGATGCCTTAAGAAAGGTCGTTGCCATTGCTGATCCCTTGGGACAATTAGTCATTTGGAATCAACTCCCTGAAAGACCTACAGAATTGCAAGTCTCTGAATGCTTTTAAAGTGAAATTAGATTCCTTGCATCATCCCAGCTTCTTTGATTCCGTGATATGACGTTTTTAACAATCTGTCATTTTGTATTTCAATGTTATATTTTATTTAAGCAAGCTTATAATTTTTTTAATGTTTAATATATTATTGATAATGAATTTTGTACTTCTTTTAAATGACTACATTTTATAAACATATATTGTAATATTTAACTATTTTTAACTATTGTAATTATTGTAAAGCACTTAGAACAGGTATTGGTTTAGGCGCTATATAAATAAAGATTATTATTAAGTATATATCACAGATATTAGCGCACGGCTTACTTGTAAATCAGCGTATGCTGAAGTAATCTACCGTGGATAAATAAATATTAGTAATTGGGTTACCTGTTAGGGTTAGGGTTCTAAACAGGGTAGAATTTTTTATACGATTATTTCCTTTACCTCAACTGAGACAACAAAACTAAACGTGTTTTGTGTCCAAATGGCAACGACCGTTTTAGACGATGCCCCAGACCCCAGACCCGGTTCCTAAAAACTGGGTTTTAACGCTAACCTAGGGATAAATAAGATTCTCATCCAATCATATGTCTAGAATAGCCACATTTGTATTTAGAAAATAACACCTATGTTGTATTGTGAATGTGCGCATTCTGATTGGTTAAAAAGCGTGTTTGTAAGAGACCTGAGAAACACGATTGTCACGCAACGCTGTCGCGCGTGTGTATGTTATTTTCTAAAAGCATAAAAATACTTTCTGCGCGCTCTCTGGTTTTCTTACAAACACTCGGGGGCGGCTCGTGTCTTTCAAGTTTTGATCAGTTCTCCCAACATCCCCCTCGTGTTTGTAAGAAACCAGAGAGCACGCGGAAAGTACTTTTATTGCTTAATTAAATAATGATGATGATGAAAACGCGTTTTAAAAAGAGGTTATTTGGTTTTTGCAGGTGCTTCTGTTTTGTAAATATATATTTAAAAAGTTGCTGTTAAACATGCATGTGAATTTATTTGTCCCTTTTTACCAAAAGGCACATTGAGTGGTATTTTCACAGAGAGAGCAACGGGGCAAATAACGTTTTATTGCCAGCCATGCAGAAAAAATATCAATGATAATATTCGAAAATATATTCGATTAACTTTCCTCCCAGCAAAGCGGGATTAGCACAGAAATTTAACAAACCGGACAATTTTCCACCCGAACATTTTCCCAGCCGAACATAGTTTGAATTATTTTCATTGGGCAACACTCATACAAAGTTTTGCCAGCTAGCTAACTAAGGGGCTGCTTCGGAGCGGAGCCGTTTTCTGTCCATGGACTCATTCCGAAAAAGAACAGAATTGATAATAACTATAGTCCAGACACAGTCGATGAAGTTTCAAAAGACTAACATTCTAAATAATCCATTATTTGTTAAATCTAGATTAAGACCTACATCTAAATTAAAATGGCCTACCGCCTTTACGTGTTCCCCGTCGATGTTTTCGGATCTTGTATTTCGATGGATAATAAAAATGCCACAACCTGAAGCCGACTTTTATACGCACTTCTAATGGTGCACTTTTAATCGTCTGCTGACACGTCAATCAGCCAGCAATTAGAACAGAAGAGCACAGTCCACTCATACTTAGGAACTGAAAGTTTAGAATTACCACCAGAAAACCAGTCAGTTTCTGCTTAAAAACGTTTCAGTTTGTCAAGTATGGTAATTTAGCCCATGTTTGGTGCTGAATAATGTGTTTTCATGCTGTGTTTTATTGACACGTAGTTGCTTATTCATAAAAAGCGTTACAAGGTCCAGGATGCGCTGATAAATTAACCTGTGTAGCTCGCGGTTTTCGGGAGTAGAAGCGGAAGTTCAAACCAAAATTCATTATTCAAACCTTAAATATTCAATATTCAAACATCTAAATTCAATATTCAAACTTCCACCTCGACTAATATTCAAACTTCCATCTGCTAATATTCAAACTTCCATCTGCTAATATTCCAACTTCTGCTTACCGTTTCAACTATACTATGCAGTGAGGTGAGGTCAAAACAACGCCGTACCGATAGGTATAAAATAAGGGTGGTGGGTATTGGGTATTACCACCCCCATAGGTATATCAAGTAGTTATTTTTCGAAGCACAAATAAGGGATACCAGGTTTTAATGCAGAAATGAGATGTTCTCTTCGTGTAAAGCACAACGGTAGGTTTTCGCCATGATGCATCAATTATTTCACGAGGTATCGGCAGTGGAAAATTCGATTTTTAGGAAAATTGAAAGAGGTGGTGGATTTCGGGTACCCACTTCCCTAAACTGGATACTTAGAAACTATCGTTGCTTTGACCGTTGTTTGTTTCGTGAAAATAGAAACATTCGAAGGGTAAGAGGGTTTTGGGTAGTACGCGGTCAAAATGCAGTGACCTCCCTCCTCATGGATGCCCCCTCAGAACTGATTCCCCCCTTGTGCCCCCCCTCCCCTTATGTGACATAGAAGACATTTTTACAAATTTCGATAAACGCATTCATCTAACCTCAGAGAAGAGGAGCTTTACCCCGTTCTAGATTTTGGCCCCCCTGTGGCTAGTGAACATTTCATGTCCACTTTTGCTCCACAGGGGCCGTAATATTATGCCGCGCTCAAAGCAGTAAAACCGGGTAATCATCCTATTCACGCCCAAGGATTAATGCTCAGTGCTGACAGAACCGCTCAGTAAATATCATACACACAAGGTCAAAAAGAGTCCAGGAATATTAAACTACAGAGCGTGTGTGTCGTCCGTTTGCGAGAAAAGCCCGCTGGATTAGTGAGGTCCACTACTGACCTAGTAGCAAGCCTACACGCGTTCATCACCTTAACAAAGTTAACAATTTACGTAGGAGGCTTAGCTATTTTTGTCCAACTTCAAGAGCACTGTTTTTCTGAATTTGTTGAGAATATTATTTCACAGACGTTTAGTAATATAGTAATATAGTATATGTACAATAAACTTTGGATATCCCCACCGCTAGATTTTGGTGAGCTTAATACCGTCAGCCAGGTGAAATTATCACAGCTATGCAGTATAGTGCACCGGGTCTCTAATAATTAAATATCTACAATAAACTTTGGACATCCCCACCGCTAGGTTTTGGCGAGCTATACCGTCAGCCAGGTGAAATTATCACAGCTATGCAGATAGTGCACCGGGTCTCTAATAATTAAATATCTACAATAAACTTTGGACATCCCCACCGCTAGATTTTGGTGAGCTTAGATAGATAGATATGTTTATTAAAAATGTCATATAGCAGCCCAAGGGCTGAATTGCATGATATTTACAAATTTACAAATTAATAATCAATATTTACAAATTAATAACAATAAATATATTTATATTGAAACACTTGTTAGAATTATCTATTTGACATACTGGGAATGAAAGTGTCCATGTAACGCTTTGTTCTAATAGCCGAACGCTGAAATTGGCGCTGCTTGCGAAGACAATAGCGTGCCTCGTTCTTCGGAGGCAAGAGATGGTATATCTTATGGTTTGGGTCAGATACAATTGCTTCGAATAACTTATTACATAGTTCATTACGTCTGTCCTTAAGCGATTCAAGATTACAAGCAGTAAGCCGTTCACGATAAGACATGTTGGGAGATATAATGGACAACGCGCGCCTCTGGACACGCTCCAAATCATCGCTCAAATAATCAGGCAGCGCATGATGGAATACAGGCGCGCAATACTCCAACACAGGTCTAATACACGTGGAGTAAAAACTAACGATATCATCAATAGGCACCCGTGCGCGCTTAAGCAGAATGAGAAAATACATACGCTTGTTTGCCTTCTTTACAACTTCATCAATGTGGTAATTCCATTTAAGCGAACCTGCAATGGTGACACCTAAGATCTTTGCATGGTCAACCAACTCAAGATTTTTGGAACTGATGGAAATAGGTTCGAACTGATGCTTAACATTTTAAAGTCAATAACTAGCTCTTTACATTTATCCACGTTTAAGTGGAGTTTGTTACGAATTGACCACTGTTCAACCTCACTCACTGCATACTGGATTTCGCTGTTTCCTGATCTAGGAACAACCTCAGCTAGCGTCGTATCATCCACATATTTCCATGCTTCCGCTCTTGATGGATGTAGGTCTTAATACCGTCAGCCAGGTGAAATTATCACAGCTCTGCAGTATAGTGCACCGGGTCTCTAATAATTAAATATCTACAATAAACTTTGGACATCCCCACCGCTAGGTTTTGGCGAGCTATACCGTCAGCCAGGTGAAATTATCACAGCTATGCAGTATAGTGCACCGGGTCTCTAATAATTAAATATCTACAATAAACTTTGGACATCCCCAGCCTTAGTTTTTGGCGAGCTATACCGTCAGCCAGGTGAAATTATCACAGCTATGCAGTATAGTGCACCGGGTCTCTAATAATTAAATATCTACAATAAACTTTGGATATCCCCAACTCTAGTTTATGGTGAGCTATACCGTCAGCCAGGTGAAATTATCACAGCTATGCAGTATAGTGCACCGGGTCTCTAATAATTAAATATCTACAATAAACTTTGGATATCCCCAGCCTTAGTTTTTGGCGAGCTATACCGTCAGCCAGGTGAAATTATCACAGCTATGCAGTATAGTGCACCGGGTCTCTAATAATTAAATATCTACAATAAACTTTGGATATCCCCACCGCTAGGTTTTGGCGAGCTATACCGTCAGCCAGGTGAAATTATCACAGCTATGCAGTTAGTGCACCGGGTCTCTAATAATTAAATATCTACAATAAACTTTGGATATCCCCACCGCTAGGTTTTGGCGAGCTATACCGTCAGCCAGGTGAAATTATCACAGCTATGCAGTTAGTGCACCGGGTCTCTAATAATTAAATATCTACAATAAACTTTGGATATCCCCACCGCTAGGTTTTGGCGAGCTATACCGTCAGCCAGGTGAAATTATCACAGCTATGCAGTTAGTGCACCGGGTCTCTAATAATTAAATATCTACAATAAACTTTGGATATCCCCAGCCTTAGTTTTTGGCGAGCTATACCGTCAGCCAGGTGAAATTATCACAGCTATGCAGTATAGTGCACCGGGTCTCTAATAATTAAATATCTACAATAAACTTTGGACATCCCCACCGCTAGATTTTGGTGAGCTTAATACCGTCAGCCAGGTGAAATTATCACAGCTATGCAGTATAGTGCACCGGGTCTCTAATAATTAAATATCTACAATAAACTTTGGACATCCCCAGCCTTAGTTTTTGGCGAGCTATACCGTCAGCCAGGTGAAATTATCACAGCTATGCAGTATAGTGCACCGGGTCTCTAATAATTAAATATCTACAATAAACTTTGGATATCCCCACCGCTAGGTTTTGGCGAGCTATACCGTCAGCCAGGTGAAATTATCACAGCTATGCAGTTAGTGCACCGGGTCTCTAATAATTAAATATCTACAATAAACTTTGGATATCCCCACCGCTAGGTTTTGGCGAGCTATACCGTCAGCCAGGTGAAATTATCACAGCTATGCAGTTAGTGCACCGGGTCTCTAATAATTAAATATCTACAATAAACTTTGGATATCCCCAGCCTTAGTTTTTGGCGAGCTATACCGTCAGCCAGGTGAATTTATCACAGCTATGCAGTATAGTGCACCGGGTCTCTAATAAATAGAATCCTATGATATCTCTTTTTTGTGTAAATTGAGGACGAGATATCATAGGATTCAAGTATATTCGAAGCGTTCAGTCGGTAGATTCCGCCGAAAATAGCACTCAAAAAGACGATATCGCCCTCGTCGCTGCGCGACTCGTGCGATATCGCTTTTTTCGTGCTATTTTCTTAGCGGAATCTAGCCTCCTGAAGCTTTGAATAATCCTATAAAATCTACAATAAACTTTGGATATCCCCAACTCTAGTTTATGGTGAGCTATACCGTCAGCCAGGTGAAATTATCACAGCTATGCAGTATAGTGCACCGGGTCTCTGATAAATAAAATCTACAATACACTTTGGAATCCCCAACTCTAGTTTATGGTGAGCTATACCGTCAGCCAGGTGAATTATCACAGCTATGCAGTATAGTGCACCGCGTCTCTAATAAATAAAATCTACAATAAACTTTGGATATCCCCAACTCTAGTTTATGGTGAGCAATACCGTCAGCCAGGTGAAATTATCACAGCTATGCGATATACTGTGCACCGGGTCTCTAATAAATAAAATCTACAATAAACTTTGGATATCCCCAACTCTAGTTTATGGTGAGCTATACCGTCAGCCAGGTGAAATTATCACAGCTATGCAGTATAGTGCACCGGGTCTCTAATAATTAAATATCTACAATAAACTTTGGATATCCCCAACTCTAGTTTATGGTGAGCTATACCGTCAGCCAGGTGAAATTATCACAGCTATGCAGTATAGTGCACCGGGTCTCTAATAATTAAATATCTACAATAAACTTTGGATATCCCCACCGCTAGGTTTTGGCGAGCTATACCGTCAGCCAGGTGAAATTATCACAGCTATGCAGTTAGTGCACCGGGTCTCTAATAATGAAATATCTACAATAAACTTTGGATATCCCCAGCCTTAGTTTTTGGCGAGCTATACCGTCAGCCAGGTGAAATTATCACAGCTATGCGGTATAGTGCACCGGGTCTCTAATAATTCAATATCTACAATAAACCAAAAAGAGGGAAGAGCTGAGAGGAGCTCTTGCTCACAGGAATGTGGTGCTTTTCTATGGTGTGAAAAGAGAATCACATCGTCATTTATCATAAGATAACTTTTGGCTGTGTTAAGTGTTGGACAAGGAAGTTGGGTCTTACCACGTCATGCCAAACGTGCCCCGTCACACCAAAAATGTCGCGTCACAACAAAAATATCATGAAATGACATGACAAATGTCATACACAGTTAAGTCACACTAGGTCATTTCATGTCAGAACACGCAACATCATACACCTTATTCCAAAATGGCTGACTGGCTCTTGTGGCCTTGTTCGCATGAAATTATTCTTTTCTTTTATATTCACTCAAGCTCAAAGACAAAATATAATTTCATGAGAGTGTGCCAGAAGGGCCAATGGAACAAAAGTCGCCACTTTGGAATAAGGTGTATGCCATGTCATCATCTCACGCAACAGTGAAGTCATATCAGGCCATGTCACGTCTTGTCACGTTACAGTACAGTCACACCACACCATATCATGTTGGCATTTGTCAGATCATTCGATGCCATGTCACATTACAGTCAAGTCACACCAGACCATGTCATGTCAGGGCATGTCAGATCATCTCATGCGATGTCATATCACTTCACCGTCAAGTTACACAAGGCCAGGTAATGCCAGGGCATTTCACATAATACAATGCCATGTCATGTCATGTTATGTCACAGTCAATTCAAACCAGGTCAGGTCATGTCACATACCATGCCATGTCATGTCACGTCACAATCAAGTCACAGAAGGTCATGTCATGTCACATACCATGCCTTGTCACGTCACAGTCAAGCCACACCAGGTCATGTCAGGGCATGTCACATCATACCATGCCATGTCACGTCACAATCAAGTCACACCAGGTCATGTCATGTCAGGGCATGTCACATACCATGACTTGTCACGTCACAGTCAAGCCACACCAGGTCATGTCAGGGCATGTCACATCATACCATGCCATGTCATGTCACGTCACAATCAAGTCACACCAGGTCATGTCATGTCAGGGCATGTCACATACCATGACTTGTCACGTCACAGTCAAGCCACACCAGGTCATGTCAGGGCATGTCACATCATACCATGTCATGTCATGTCACGTCACAATCAAGTCACACCAGGTCATGTCATGTCAGGGCATGTCACATCATACCATGCCATGTCATGTCACGTCACAATCAAGTCACACCAGGTCATGTCATGTCAGGGCATGTCACATCATACCATGCCATGTCATGTCACGTCACAATCAAGTCACACCAGGTCATGTCATGTCAGGGCATGTCACATCATACCATGCAATATCATGTCACGTCACAATCAAGTCACACCTTATGAATGCATTCAAAGAGTTTGCTTTTCGCCATCAGATGATATTGAGATGTCATTAGAAGATGACATAACACACCAAATGTCGTTTGAAAGGGAAAACGTTGCTACCAAAATAATAGGCTGGCAACGCCTGACGCTAACGTCAGAAGTACTTTATTCCGAGGGGCAAGACAACTGGAAAGCCGAACGTGGTGCCTCGAAAAGATAAATAGTCCACAAGGACTTTATTATACGACTGTGACGTCAATTTAAGGCAATGTCAAACGTGACTGCAGATACGAAGTCGTTCTACACGGCTGACAGTCGTTACTATTTTTGTCAGTAGTTTAATAAAATACATACTGGTGGATATTTTACGAGTTGTTAGACGGATAGCTGTATAATGAGTACGATATGGTATGACGTGTTTCTTGCGATATAAACAATAAAACTCTAGTAGCAGAGATCAGAGTCTAGTCTCAAGTCCGGTTGCATTCTCACTGGTCGTTGCATTGTTCTTAAAAGCCGGTGTTTCACGGACATGGCAGTTAGTAGCTAGAGGTGTCACTCTTGAACAAGGTCTACGGAATAGGTTTACTAGATCGAGTCTGAACTCTTCTATTCTGAGCACGTACACAAGAGGGTTGATAATAGAGTTAAGGTTACGCGAAAGATATGCGACGTCCTTGAATGTCTTAAACCAAAGTGACAATGCGTAGGGCGTTAGAATTAAGCTAAATAGGATGGCTATGGGTAACCAGGCTATCACGGATAGTATTGTAGCTATAAACAGAGTTTTAGCGAGCTCGAATTCGCGCCTTTGAGCCTGGGAGAGGGGGCCGTGATGATACAACTGTTGTTTGACCTTGATATATATTATTATATAGCACGTGCAGATAATTATTAGCTCTACATATAGAAGAGCACTGCCTATAAGAACGGCGTAGTATGGCGTAGCTGCATGGAATAGAGAGGTCCCGCCAAAAGGACAGGGATTAACCACTGCACAGCTATCCATAATATATATGCTTTGTACGTCAGGGTTCGGTGGTAGAAAGGCCATACTGTCGCTAGCAATCGTTCTGTTGTTATGGTAGCCAAGCCAGTGACTGAGGCGCCGAAGAACGTGTATTCCAAACCATTTAGTAAGTTTGGATGAAGCGTGACTACAAGTGGATTGTTAAGGAAGACTATATAAAGTGTAGCACAGATCCCACTGCACATATCGGCATATGCCAGGCTTATCACCAGATAGGTGTGGCGTTTTCGCAAGCGTCTGTTGGTTGCAAAGACGAGCAGTGTGAGGAAATTGAACGAAAACATGATAAAGCCTTCGACGACAATCAGCGCCATAACAACTTGGTTCGGCTCAAAAGAAGAAGACAAGGAGTTATACAAGAAACCTGGCGTGGAATTCATTACAACGCGAGGCAAAGTCTTTCAAATCTCTTCCCTTTCAAAACCTCTCGCAAATGATCTCTTTTCATAAACAATGTTATGGACGTTCTTAAAAACAGATGGCCCACAATTTTATTTCCAAGTTCCTCATTATAAAAGTCAAGCTTGGAATATAATCAAGGACAATATGAGTCCTTCGCAATGCATTTAAATGAGATTCAAGGCAATTATGAATAGAAAATATTGCATTTTGTACAAAATCATTCTTATTCTCCATTGAAAAGAACACTAAAAAGTATGCCACGTCAGATTGTAATCACTATATCTCTCTCGTCTTCCCCTATCGTTCTGAAGCTTTGCATTCAAGGAGCAAATTTTACTTTTTTACATCTGAGATATTTTGTATAGAAAGTAGAATCGAAATCAAAAAGTAGCGAAAGTTAAGTGGCGCCCAGTAGTAGAGCGCGATAGCTCTCCCCACAGTTCCTTGTGCGCCCTCATTTCTCTTCCCAGAAGCCTTCGCGCATCGTACTCTTCCGTCCTTAGCGACTGGGTACGAGTCTGATAGTTTGTTATGAATCTACGCGGGCTGCCTGTGGTGTTGTTATATCACGCCTAGGTCCCTTTGTCGAAAACATAATATAATATATATGGCGTCCAAGAGTACGATGTTTGTCGAACATCTGCAAGTTTTGGTGGATTGCCTCTAGTAGTAGAGTCTACCAGAGTCTGGTTTCAAGTCCAAGTTTTGGTGAATTGCCTCTAGTAGGAGAGTCTATCAGAGTCTGGTTTCAAGTCCAAGTGTTGGTGGATTGCCTCTAGTAGCAGAGTCTATCAGAGTATTGTTTCAAGTCCAAGGTTTGGTGGATTGCCTCTAGTAGCAGAGTCTATCAGAGTCTGGTTTCAAGTCCAAGGTTTGGTGGATTGCCTCTAGTAGCAGAGTCAATCAGAGTCTGGTTTCAAGTCCAAGTTTTTGTGGATTGCCTCTAGTAGCAGAGTCTATCAGAGTCTGGTTTCAAGTCCAAGTTTTTGTGGATTGCCTCTAGTAGCAGAGTCTATCAGAGTCTGGTTTCAAGTCCAAGTTTTTGTGGATTGCCTCTAGTAGCAGAGTCTATCAGAGTCTGGTTTCAAGTCCAAGTTTTTGTGGATTGCCTCTAGTAGCAGAGTCTATCAGAGTCTGGTTTCATGTCCAAGTTTTGGTGGACTGCCTCTAGTAGCAGAGTCTATCAGAGTCTGGTTTCAAGTCCAAGTTTTTGTGGATTGCCTCTAGTAGCAGAGTCTATCAGAGTCTGGTTTGAAGTCCAAGTTTTTGTGGATTGCCTCTAGTAGCAGAGTCTATCAGAGTCTGGTTTCAAGTCTAAGTTTTGGTGGACTGCCTCTAGTAGCAGAGTCTATCAGAGTCTGGTTTCAAGTCCAAGGTTTGGTGGATTGCCTCTAGTTGCAGAGTCTATCAGAGTCTTGTAGCAGAGTCTACAGAGTCTGGTTTCAAGTCCAAGTTTTGTTGGATTGCCTCTAATAGCAGAGTCTATCAGAGTCTGGTTTCAAGTCCAAGTTTTGGTGGATTGCCTCTAGTATCAGAGTCTATCAGAGTCTGGTTTCAAGTCCAAGTTTTGGTGGATTGCCTCTAGTAGCAGAGTCTATCAGAGTCTGGTTTCAAGTCCAAGTTTTGGTGGACTGCCTCTAGTAGCAGAGTCTATCAGAGTCTGGTTTCAAGTCCAAGGTTTGGTGGATTGCCTCTAGTTGCAGAGTCTATCAGATTCTTGTAGCAGAGTCTATCAGAGTCTGGTTTCAAGTCCAAGTTTTGGTGGATTGCCTCTAGTAGCAGAGTCTATCAGAGTCTGGTTTCAAGTCCAAGTTTTGGTGGATTGCCTCTAGTAGCAGAGTCTATCAGAGTCTGGTTTCAAGTCCAAGGTTTGGTGGATTGCCTCTAGTAACAGAGTCTATCAGAGTCTGGTTTCAAGTCCAAGTTTTGGTGAATTGCTTCTAGTAGCAGAGTCTATCAGAGTCTGGTTTCAAGTCCAAGTTTTGGTGAATTGCTTCTAGTAGAAGAGTCTATCAGAGTCTGGTTTCAAGTCCAAGTTTTGGTGAATTGCTTCTAGTAGCAGAGTCTATCAGAGTCTGGTTTCAAGTCCAAGTTTTGGTGAATTGCTTCTAGTAGCAGAGTCTATCAGAGTCTGGTTTCAAGTCCAAGTTTTGGTGGATTGCCTCTAGTAGCAGAGTCTATCAGAGTCTTGTTTCAAGTCCAAGTTTGGGTGGATTGCCTCTAGTATCAGAGTCTATCAGAGTCTGGTTTCAAGTCCAAGGTTTGGTGGATTGCCTCTAGTAACAGAGTCTATCAGAGTCTGGTTTCAAGTCCAAGTTTTGGGGAATTGCTTCTAGTAGCAGAGTCTATCAGAATTTCGTTTCAAGTCCGGTTGCATTCTCAATGGTCGTTGCATTGTTCTTAAAAGCCGATGTTTCTCGGACATGGCCGTTGGTAGCCAGGTGTCACTCTTGAACAAGGTCTACGAAATAGGTTCACTAGACCGAGTCTGAACTCTTCTATTCTGAGTACGTACACAATAGGGTTGATAATAGAGTTAAGGTTACGCAAAAGATTTACGCCGTTGCGAAATGTCTGAAACCAAAGTGACAAAGCGTAGGACGTTATAATTAAGCTTAATAGGACGGCTGTGGGTAACCAGGCTATCACGGATAGTATTGTAGCTATAAACAGAGTTTTAGCGAGCTCGAATTCGCGCCTTTGAGCCTGGGAGAGGGGGCCGTGATGATACAACTGTTGTTTGACCTTGATATATATTATTATATAGCACGTGCAGATAATAGTTAGGTATATAAATACTAGAGCACTGCCTAATAGAACGGCGTAGTATTGTAGCTGCATGGAATAGAGAGGTCCCGCCAAAAGGACAGGGATTAACCACTGCACAGCTATCCATAATATATATGCTTTGTACGTCAGGGTTCGGTGGTAGAAAGGCCATACTGTGGCTAGCAATCGTTCTGTTGCTATGGTAACCAAGCCAATGACTGAGGCGCCAAACAAGGGGTATTCCAAGCCTTCCAGTAAGTTTGGATGAAGCGAGACTTTCAGTGGATTGCTAAGGAAGACTATATAAAGTGTCGCACAGATCCCACTGCACATATCGGCACATGCCAGGCTTATCACCAGATAGGTGTGGCGTTTTCGCAAGCGTGGAATTCATTACAAAGTGAGACAAAGACCTTCAAATCTCTTCACTTTCGAGGCCTCTCGCAAATGATACCTTTTCATAAACAGCGCCACACAACGGGCGCCAAACAACGTGTATTCCAAGCCTTCCAGTAAGTTTAGATGAAGCGAGACTTTCAGTGGATTGCTAAGGAAAACTATATAAAGTGTCGCACAGATCCCACTGCACATATCAGCACATGCCAGGCTTATCACCAGATAGGTGTGGCGTTTTCGCAAGCGTGGAATTCATTACAAAGTGAGACAAAGACCTTCAAATCTCTTCACTTTCGAGGCCTCTCGCAAATGATACCTTTTCATAAACAGCGCCACACAACGGGCGCCAAACAACGTGTATTCCAAGCCTTCCAGTAAGTTTAGATGAAGCGAGACTTTCAGTGGATTGCTAAGGAAAACTATATAAAGTGTCGCACAGATCCCACTGCACATATCAGCACATGCCAGGCTTATCACCAGATAGGTGTGGCGATTTCACCAGCGTCTGTTGGTTGCAAAGATGAGGAGTGTGAGGAAATTGAACGAAAACATGAGAAAGCCTTCGACGACAAACAGCGACATAACAACTTGGTTCGGCTCAAAAGAAGAAGACAAGGAGTTATACAAGAAACCTGGCGTGGAATTCATTACAAAGTGAGACAAAGACCTTCAAATCTCTTCACTTTCGAGGCCTCTCGCAAATGATACCTTTTCATAAACAATGTTATGGACATTTTCAAAAACAGATGGCCCACAATATCTTTCATATCCAAGTTCCTCATTATAAAAGGCTTGGAATATAAACAAGGACAATATGAGTACTTGTCAATGCACTGAAATGAGATTCAAGGCAATCATGAATTGAAAATAAAGCATTGTGTACAAAAAATTATTATTCCCCATGGTTCACACATTTGAGTGTGAGGTATTCAATCTAAGGTATAGGGCCAAATAGGGCGGAAAATAGTATGAAATGTCTTTTATGAAAGCGTCGCTTTTTAATAAACGTTTTTTCCCCGCTTATAGTAAAATTTAAGTTGATCGGTTGCCGCACAGATTAAAATTAACATTTTAAATAACGGTATTTCAGTCGGCTATTTTACCGATCGTCCTCGGGTTATAAAAACAATTTTATCACGAGCTCTGCTTTTGGATCTAGCTTTAGCGTAAAGTAATATCTTCGGCGCTTCACTCTATCATCGTTTCTTCGGCGCTCATTTGCCGTTCATCTGGCGCTCATCTGGCGTTCGTCGCGGGCGGGAGGAAACGACAAAGTATGGGCTCCTAGCAGTCTATAAAAGTGGGCAGCTTTTTGTACAATTTTCTTCGATTTCCCGTTGCTACCCTTCATATCAAGGAAGTGCTTTGGTTTGTTATGAATCTACGCGAGCTGCGTGGCTGCCTGTGATTTCTTAATATTATTTCTAGGTCCTTTGGTCGAAAATAAAAATATCGAACATCTGCAAGTGGACTTTTCTACATACATACAATTTTATTTAGGCACAGTGGCCTCACACAACAAGTACAGTAATTTACCTAATACTGTAAACGCTGGTTTCCAGGGGGGCTGTGCTTATTAAAAAACTGTATTATAATACTGGATTAAGAATCACTGATTGCAGACACCTTTAAAAAAAGAGTCAGCATGTCTCCGTGGAAGAGGTCAAGTCAATCAGGCACTTGAATTCCTTAATTGAATTTGCCTTCTTGGCAGTTGTTGGTAGGCTGTTCCATAGCATTGCACCACTGTACTTAAAGCTACGTTTAAGGAAATTCGTGTTCGGCCTTGGGAGCACTAGGTCAGTTTCACGGCTTCTCAGGATATATTTTATCCCTGTATCCTGTAGCCTCGTAAAGCTTTCCCTTAGGTTAGGTGCGGAGTGCCCGTTTAATATTTTAAAAATATATGTACCCTTAGACTTTACATGTCTCCTATCAAGTTTCTCCCATTCAAGTTTTTCAAGGATCATTTGAGATGGGGAATCGTAATTTGCACCCGTTATGACTCGTGCGGCCCGGTTCTGCAGTCTCTGAAGCTTGTCCTTAAGAGTTTTACCACAGGTATCCCACAAGGGGGAACAATAATCAAAGTATGGGAGAACCAGAGACTTATACAGGGCCTCACGAGACCATAACGGGACAAAGGGCCTGACACGCTTAATAGCACCAATGCCGGAGCAGACTTTCTTACACATTTCCTCTATGTGAGTCTTAAAATTAAGCCATATCAAGAAAATTCCCTTAAAAATTGTCGACTTTCTTCAACTTCCTTATAAGGAAGTATCTGCATACCATATTTGGAATCCCAGTAAGTTTTTCACTATTTTTATTGACGTAGAATACTTCAAACTCAACCAGAACTCAAATACACTCGAGAAAATATGTTATGTGCATTTTCCGCTGTGTTTCTCACGGCCAAGAACCTGGAAACAAGGTAGAAAAGACACCACAGGAAGCCCGCTATATCTCTAGAAAGACGACAATGTTTTCTTGATATGCCTTTTGTCAACTTCGACACCAAGGCACTTCTGAGAGTCAACATGGGTGATATTTTTATCGCCCAACTTGATGGTATTAGTCAGGGCCCGGCTTTGGAACTTAAGGACGGTGCCTACTAATGTTACTGCGCATCCTGCTCGCGCATTCTATACGGATTTCTGTATATCTAGCATTTTAATCAGTAATGTTTACAGATAAGTGTCGATGGCGCAGTTGGCTAAGGCGCTAGACGGACTGCAAGTGACACTGCAAGTACCCGGGTTCGGAACTCACCCGCGGCCGTAGAATTGTTTTCTTTTTTCTCCTTTTTCTTCTTTTTTTCTTTGTTTTTCTCTGTAAATTACCTTCAGTTGGAAATTTATTGGGGAAATAACCTACAAAAGTTTACATTTATTAAAAGTATCGTAATTGTTCTCTGAGTAAAAGTAGCCGTAGGTTTGATACCTAAAAGTCTAGATATCTTTACGGACTTTACGCAAAATAACAACAAATGAATCAGAAAACTTAATGTTTATTTACACTTCAAGTTATATGCCGTAAGTGCAGTTTCATTTCAATAATGCTTGACCCGGGGCTTGACCAAGAATCGCTTTGTAAATGACAAAAAAAAGTCGTTATCGTTTGAAAGAGAACCCGACTTCGTAAGTTGGCCTTGCTATTTTCAATAAACTCGACCTGCTTGTCATTAATTGTGGAATCAAATATACTACACCTTTATCTAAAATCAATATAAAAGTGATTTTTAGTCAATGTACCTCGTAGTTACCTTTATTTTTCCACTTTTCCCCTCTTGCTTAAAGAGTCGCCATTTTGAATGTCAATTTCTACTCACAGGGGAGGGGTGCGCAGATTTGTCACATTACCATTCTACCTGCTGTTAAAAGGCACGATTATTTCTGAAAATTGCGTGGCTACCCCTATATTTTTTTACATCATTTGAAAATATAAAACCTCCGCATCGTATTTGCAAATTTTTAACGTGCGAAAAATATGCTGAGGCTGTTTTTTTAACGCATAAAGTAGCGGGTGTCAGGGTAGATTTTGGACCTTTTGTAGAAATTTTACCCCCTAAAATACCTTTAAAAGCCGAAATTTACAAACATTTGTTATGGAATCCAACAAATGTAATAACAGCTGCTGCTTTTACGAGCGAAAGTAGAATTTAAATAAAACTATCGAGTAAAAGTATTTTTTTTCGTAATTTCTAAAAAAACGATAACTCTGCATTTTTTTGGGTGTTGGGGATGGGTTATCTCAAAAACTTGCGTGGGTACCCTATCTTTTTTTATCGGAAATAGATAGCCTCTCACATTACCTTTCATTACCACATAGTCATTAAGTGCGAAAAAAATCTTCGTTTTTGTGGGCACCGTCCTTAAGTTGTGATCAGACCCTATAATCATCACTTTTGATTTAGAAGTGTGTGACTGGAGTTTGTTGACCGCAAGCCAGTCAGATATGTTTTCAAGGTCTAAATTCAGTGCAGAGGATAGTTCATCAGTTTCTTTAGAGGAGGCAAAAATTTGGGTGTCATCAGCATAGAGACAAGGAGTGGTATGTTCAAGACATTCTGGCAAATCGTTTATATATATAAGGAAGAGTAAAGGGCCAAGTATGGAGCCCTGTGGGATTCCGCACACAATCTGCTGTTGTTCTGAAAGAACACCATTAACAAAGCATTGTTGCTGGCGATTTTTGAGGTAGGAATGGAACCACAAGAGCTCCATACCCGAAATCCCATAGAATCCCAACTTCTCAAGTAAAATTTTGTGATTGACAGAATCAAATGCTTTTCGGATGTCCAAAAATACCACTCCTGTCAATTCCCCTTTGTCTAAATTCTCAAACCAGGCATCAACCATTTGTATAAGGGCTGAAACCGTAGAATGTTGAGGACGAAAACCGGATTGAAATTTAGACAACAGGGAATTGTCATTCAGATAGTTATACATTTGTCGGAAAATTTCTCTCTCAAATATTTTGCTGATGACTGGAAGAACAGAAATCGGTCTGTAGTTACCACAATAACGCCGCTCGTCACTTTTATAGATAGGGGAAACGCGTGCATTTTTCCATTCGTCAATGAATACCCCAGTGGAAATAGACAGGTTAAAAATCGTCGTTAGAGATGGTGCTATTATATCAGCTGCCGTTTTGAGGGCGCGCGCCGGTAATTTGTCCAGACCGGTGCTTTTAGAAGATTTTAGCTTTTTTAAGCTGAACAGAATATTTTCCACTGGAATATCCGAAAAACTAAAGGGTGGCAATTGATTATTTTTGTTTAAGAATGTGTTTACATTATTTGGTGACTGTTGTTGTATTTGAGAAGCTAAATCAGGACCTATATTTATAAAGTAATCATTAAAACAATTAGCAATTTGCTTATCATCAGTTACAATATCATTGTTTACTTTCAATTCATTGATACGACAGCCTTTATTAGATCTGCCAGTCAGTGAATTGATTATTTTCCATGTTGCCCTTGGGTCGCGCATGTTTTTACAATCCTCTTTTTTCTGTTGAAAATAACTAGATTTAGCTTTGCGCAACTCGATATTTACTTTATTTCTCGCAGCCCTATAAAGGTTCCAATGAGTTTCCGAGCCATACTTTACAGCTCGTTTTTTATGATAATCGCGGTCATGCATTAATTGTTTAATTTTCGAGTTAAGCCATGGAACAGTAGATTGCCGTACTCGCATATGCCTCATAGGGGCATGGCGATTCAAAACAGAACTGAATTTGGATTTCCATGCCTTCCAGGCCTGGTTGGGGTCCGTGGAAAGGTCAACGTCCCATTGAACCCCCCTGAGGTCCTCAATAAAGTCTATATCGTTAAATCTTTTAAAGTTTCTTGCCTCTTTGGTAATGGGTCTTTTACTTTTAGGCAAAGAAAATTTGCGGATTGCGTAAACTAGACTGTGATCAGACATGCCTAGGTGGATAACTCCGGATTTAGATATATTTCTTCTTTCATTTGTAAATATACGATCAATGGTAGAAGATGTTGTTTTCGTTATCCGGGTGGGCTCTATAATTAGCTGTTCCAATTGAAACATGGATGAAAGAAATTGCAGTCTACGAGTATGATTTTCAAGCGTGTGTTTCCCATAGTCAGAATTTATATCCCCCATTACCAGTAACTGTTTATTTTCACAATCACATTTCTCGACGAATTTCTCGTAAACATCAAAGAGCTCAATTAGAGAGTCAGGAGGCCTATACCAAGTACTAACTAGGAATGACCTGTTATGGGGTAGGTGAATTTCAATACAGATCATTTCCAGTGAGTCGTGGACTAGGTCATTTCGAACTGTAAACGATAGGGTCTCTTTGATATATAGGGCGACTCCACCACCGCCCCTTGGTGCGGTCTTTACGAAGGATGGTGTAACCAGGAATGTGAACCTCACCGTTACTAATCGAATTATCAAGTTTAGATTCATTTATACCTAGTACCTCCAAGGGCGAAGTCATCAATATATAACGAATTTCATCGATATGTAGGTAAAGACTATTAATATTTAAACAGGCAACTTTAAAACCCTTAGTATCAGTGATGCAATGCAAAGGGTCGGTTTGTTTACCTTTCACGGAGCCATGCTGACCAGTGGTTACATTACTAGCTTTGCTAGTAGAGCCTTCAGCTTCTTCAAGTCTCCTTGTCTCTAGTCCATTACAGTCTGGTTTCAAGTCCGGTTGGTCCGGTTGGTCCGGTTGCATTCTCATTGGTTGCTGCGTTTTTCTTAGAAGCCATTGTTTCCTGGCCATGGCCGTTGGTAACCAGGGGTATCACTCTTGAACAAGGTCTACGAAATAGGCTCACTAGACCGAGTCTGAACTCTTTTATTCTGAGCACGTACACAAGAGGGTTGATAATAGAGTTAAGGTTACGCGAAAAATATACGCCGGTGTTAAATGTCTGGAACCAAACTGACAAAGCGTAAGGTGTTAGCAATAAGCTACATAAGATGGCTATGGGTAACCAGGCTATCACGGATAGTACTGTAGCTATAAACAGAGTTTTAGCGAGCTCGAATTCGCGCCTTTGAGCCCTGGAGAGGGGGCAGTGCTGATACAACTGTTGTTTTACCTTGATATATATTATTATATAGCACGTGCAGATAATTATTAGGTATATATATAGTAGAACACTGGCGGTAAGGATCATGTAGTATCGTAGTTGCATGGCATAGAGAGTTCCCGCCAAAAGGACAGGGATTAACCACTGCACAGCTATCCATAATATATATGCTTTGTACGTCAGGGTTCGGTGGTTAAGAGGCCATACTGTCGCTAGCAATCGTTCTGTTGCTATGGTAACCAAACCAATGACTGAGGCGCCGAAGAACGTGTTTTCCAAGCCCTCCAGCAAGTGTGGATGAAGCGTGACTTTCAGTGGATTGCTAAGGAAGACTATATAAAGTGTAGCACAGATCCCACTTCCCATATCGGCACATGACAGGCTTATCACCAGATAGGTGTGGCGTTTTCGCAAGCGTCTGTTGGTTGCAAAGACGAGCAGTGTGAGGAAATTGAACGAAAACATGATAAAGCCTTCGACGACAAACAGCGCCATAACAACTTGGTTCGGCTCAAAAGCTGAAGACAAGGAGTTATACAAGAAACCTGGCGTGGAATTCATTACAACGTGAGGGAAAGACTCTCTTTACTTTCGAGGCCTCTTGCAAATGATCTCTTTTCATAAACACTGTCACGGACATTTTCAAAAACAGATGGCCTACAATAGTTTTGATTTCCAAGTTCCTCATTATAAAAGTCCAGCTTGGAATATAATCACAGATAATATGAGTCCTTTTCAACGCATTCAAATGAGATTCAAGGCAATAACGAATTGAAAATAATGCATTGAGTAAAAAAAATTCTTATTCTCCATTGAAGAGAACACTAAAGAGTATACCACTTCAGATTGTAATCGCTATATCTCTCTCATATCTTCCCCTATCGTTCTGAAGGCCCTGAAGCTTTGCATTCAAGTAGCAAATTTTCTGTTTTACAATTGATATATTTTGTTTAGAAAGTAGAAGAATCGAAATCAAAAAGTAGCGAAAGTTAAAGTGCGGCCGAGTAGTAGAGCGCGATAGCTCTTCCCACAGTTCCTTGCGCGTCCTCATTTCTCCTCCCAGAAGCCTTCGCGCATTGCACTCTTCCGTCCTTAGCGACTGGGTACGAGTCTGATAGTTTGTTATGAATCTACGCGGGCTGCCTGTGGTGTTGTTATATCACGTCTAGGTCCTTTTGTCGAAAACAAATATACGGCGTCCAAGAGTACGATGTTTGTCGAACATCTGCAAGTTTTGATGGATTGCCTCTAGTAGCAGACTATCAGAGTCTGGTTTCAAGTCCAAGTTTTGGTGGATTGCCTCTAGTAGCAGAGTCTATCAGAGTCTGGTTTCAAGTCCAAGTTTTGATGGATTGCCTCTAGTAGCAGAGTCTATCAGAGTTTGGTTTCAAGTCCAAGGTTTGGTGAATTGCCTCTAGTCAGTCTAGTAGCAGAGTCTATCAGAGTCTGGTTTCAAGTCCAAGTTTTGGTGGATTTTCCTCTAGTAGCAGAGTCTATCAGAGTCTGGTTTCAAGTTCAAGTTTTGGTGGATTGCCTCTAGTAGCAGAGTCTATCAGAGTCTGGTTTCAAGTCCAAGATTTGGTGGATTGCCTCTAGTAGCAGAGTCTATCAAAGTCTGGTTTCAAGTCCAAGTTTTTGTGGATTGCCTCTAGTAGCAGAGTCTATCAGAGTCTGGTTTCAAGTCCAAGTTTTGGTGGATTGCCTCTAGTAGCAGAGTCTATCAAAGTCTGGTTTCAAGTCCAAGTTTTGGTGGATTGCCTCTAGTAGCAGAGTCTATCAGAGTCTAGTTTCAAGACCGGTTACATGCTCACTGGTCGTTGCATTCTTAAAAGCCGGTGTTTCACGGAGATGGCCGTTGGTAGCCAGAGGTATCACTCTTGAACAAGGTCTACGAAGTAGGTTTACTAGAGCGAGTCTGAACTCTTTTATTCTGAGCACGTACACAAGAGGGTTGATAATAGAGTTAAGGTGACACGAAAGATATGCTACGTCCCTGAATGTCTTAAACCAAACCGATAAAGCGTAGAGCGTTAGAAGTAAGCTATAGAGGACGGCCATGGGTAACCAGGCTATCACGGATAGTATTGTAGCTATAAACAGAGTTTTAGCGAGCTCGAATTCGCGCCTTTGAGACCTGGAGAGGGGACCGTGCTGATACAACTGATGTTTGACCTTGATATATATTATTATATAGCACGTGCAGATAATTATTAGCACTATATATAGTAGAACACTGGCGGTAAGGATCATGTAGTATCGTAGGTGCATGGCATAGAGAGTTCCCGCCAAAAGGACAGGGATTAACCACTGCACAGCTATCAATAGTATATATGCTTTGTACGTCAGGGTTCGGTGGTTAAGAGGCCATACTGTCGCTAGCAATCGTTCTGTGCTATGGTAACCAAACCAATGACTGACGCGCCGAAGAACGTGTAATCCAAGTCTTCCAGTAAGTTTGGATAAAGCGTGACATTTAGTGGATTGCTAAGGTAGACTATATAAAGTGTAGCGGTACAGATCCCACTTCCCATATCAGCGCATGACAGGCTTATCACCAGATAGGTGTGGCGTTTTCGCAAACGTCTGCTGGTTGCAAAGACGAGTAGTGTGAGGAAATTGAACGAAAACATGATAAAGCCTTCGACGACAAACAGCGCCATAACAACTTGGTTCGGCTCAAAAGCAGAATTCAAGGAGTTATACAACAAATCTGGCGTGGAATTCATTACAACGTGAGGCAAAGTCTTTCAAATCTCTTTCTTTTCGAAACCTCTCGCAAATGATCTCTTTTCATAAACAATTTTATGGACAATTTAAAAAACAGATGGCCTACAATAGTTTTGATTTCCAAGTTCCTCATTATAAAAGTAAAGCTTGGAATATAATCAAGGACAATATGAGTCCTTGTCAATGCATTCAAATGAGATTGAAGGCAATTATGAATAGAAAATATTGCATTTTGCACAAAATAATTCTTATTCTCCATTGAAGAGAACACTAAAGAGTATACCACTTGAGATTGTAATCGCTATATCTCCCTCATATCTTCTCCTATCGTTCTGAAGCTTTGCATTCAAGTAGCAAATTTTACTTTTTTACATCTGAGATATTTTGTTTAGAAAGTAGAATCGAAATCAAAAAGTAGCGAAAGTTAAAGTGGCGCCCAGTAGTAGAGCGCGATAGCTCTCCCCACAGTTCCTTGCGCGCCCTCATTTCTCCTCCCAGAAGCCTTCGCGCATCGTACTCTTCCGTCCTTAGCGACTGGGTACGAGTCTGATAGTTTGTTATGAATCTACACGGGCTGCCTGTGTTTTTTTTATATCACGTCTAGGCCCTTTTAAGGGGGAGAACATATGATGTCCAAGAGTACGATGTTTGCCGAACATATGCAAGTTTTGGTGGATTGCCTCTAGTAGCAGACTATCAGAGTCTGGTTTCAAGTCCAAGTTTTGGTGGATTGCCTCTAGTAGCAGAGTCTATCAGAGTCTGGTTTCAAGTCCAATTTTGGTGGATTGCGTCTAGTAGCAGAGTCTATCAGAGTCTGGTTTCAAGTCCAAGTTTTGATGGATTGCCTCTAGAAGCAGAGTCTATCAGAGTCTGGTTTCAAGTCCAAGTTTTGGTGGATTTTCCTCTAGTAGCAGAGTCTATCAGAGTCTGGTTTCAAGTCCAAGATTTGGTGGATTGCCTCTAGTAGCAGAGTCTATCAAAGTCTGGTTTCAAGTCCAAGTTTTGGATATCCCCAGCCTTAGTTTTTGGCGAGCTATACCGTCAGCCAGGTGAAATTATCACAGCTATGCAGTATAGTGCACCGGGTCTCTAATAAATAGAATCCTATGATATCTCTTTTTTGTGTAAATTGAGGACGAGATATCATAGGATTCAAGTATATTCGAAGCGTTCAGTCGGTAGATTCCGCCGAAAATAGCACTCAAAAAGACGATATCGCCCTCGTCGCTGCGCGACTCGTGCGATATCGCCTTTGTCGTGCTATTTTCTTAGCGGAATCTAGCCTCCTGAAGCTTTGAATAATCCTATAAAATCTACAATAAACTTTGGATATCCCCAACTCTAGTTTATGGTGAGCTATACCGTCAGCCAGGTGAAATTATCACAGCTATGCAGTATAGTGCACCGGGTCTCTGATAAATAAAATCTACAATACACTTTGGATATCCCCAACTCTAGTTTATGGTGAGCTATACCGTCAGCCAGGTGAAGTTATCACAGCTATGCAGTATAGTGCACCGGGTCTCTAATAAATAAAATTTACAATAAACTTTGGATATCCCCAACTCTAGTTTATGGTGAGCAATACCGTCAGCCAGGTGAAATTATCACAGCTATGCGATATACTGTGCACCGGGTCTCTAATAAATAAAATCTACAATAAACTTTGGATATCCCCAACTCTAGTTTATGGTGAGCTATACCGTCAGCCAGGTGAAAATATCACAGCTATGCAGTATAGTGCACCGGGTCTCTAATAATTAAATATCTACAATAAACTTTGGATATCCCCAGCTCTAGTTTATGGTGAGCAATACCGTCAGCCAGGTGAAATTATCACAGCTATGCAGTATATGGCACCGGGTCTCTAATAATTAAATATCTACAATAAACTTTGGACATCCCCAGCCTTAGTTTTTGGCGAGCTATACCGTCAGCCAGGTGAAATTATCACAGCTATGCAGTATAGTGCACCGGGTCTCTAATAATTAAATATCTACAATAAACTTTGGATATCCCCAACTCTAGTTTATGGTGAGCAATACCGTCAGCCAGGTGAAATTATCACAGCTATGCAGTATAGTGCACCGGGTCTCTAATAATTAAATATCTACAATAAACTTTGGATATCCCCAACTCTAGTTTATGGTGAGCTATACCGTCAGCCAGGTGAAATTATGACAGCTATGCAGTATAGTGCACCGGGTCTCTAATAATTAAATATCTACAATAAACTTTGGATATCCCCAACTCTAGTTTATGGTGGGCTATACCGTCAGCCAGGTGAAATTATCACAGCTATGCAGTATAGTGCACCGGGTCTCTAATAATTAAATATCTACAATAAACTTTGGATATCCCCAACTCTAGTTTATGGTGAGCTATACCGTCAGCCAGGTGAAATTATGACAGCTATGCAGTATAGTGCACCGGGTCTCTAATAATTAAATATCTACAATAAACTTTGGATATCCCCAACTCTAGTTTATGGTGGGCTATACCGTCAGCCAGGTGAAATTATGACAGCTATGCAGTATAGTGCACCGGGTCTCTAATAATTAAATATCTACAATAAACTTTGGATATCCCCAACTCTAGTTTATGGTGGGCTATACCGTCAGCCAGGTGAAATTATCACAGCTATGCAGTATAGTGCACCGGGTCTCTAATAATTAAATATCTACAATAAACTTTGGATATCCCCAACTCTAGTTTATGGTGGGCTATACCGTCAGCCAGGTGAAATTATGACAGCTATGCAGTATAGTGCACCGGGTCTCTAATAATTAAATATCTAAAATAAACTTTGGATATCCCCAACTCTAGTTTATGGTGAGCTATACCGTCAGCCAGGTGAAATTATCACAGCTATGCAGTATAGTGCACCGGGTCTCTAATAATTAAATATCTACAATAAACTTTGGATATCCCCAACTCTAGTTTATGGTGAGCTATACCGTCAGCCAGGTGAAATTATCACAGCTATGCGGTATAGTGCACCAATCTACTACTATTCGATATCCTAATTCTCGTGAACATGGTCTGCCCCCCCCCCCCCTCGGCCTATCAATAAGGTCGTTCAAAAAATATTGTCCGAATGTATTGGTTCACCATTCGATGATATCTAGCATGAGCTAAGTCGACGGTGTTGATATGCTCTGCAATGTGCGTGAACAAATCGGAAGAAATCAGGAAAACGAGCTTTTTGGCATCATAGTTCTAGATATTCTGTTTCACAAGCCCGCCGATGAGCCCAGAAGTGCCCACTGCATGAACAAAGAAGTAATCTTGGCGTTGGCCATTTGTAAATCGCCCGTGACTGAAACCAGGACATTGGAGCAGTCGACCCGTCATCTCTAACCCAGACATCCTGCAGTTTAACCTTTGATATTTCGCCTGGGAAGCGCTCAAAAAACTTGTATTTAGCCAATAACCTCGGTTTGCAGCCACAAAGACTTTCAGAAAGAGCATACCATCTTTTTGGCGTTGACAATTAGCCAAGATCACTTCTTTAAAGCTGCAGTCTTGTCCCATGTCACCACCGGACCGAACGTGAAGGCGCCAAACACAGGAATGTAACAGTATCTCGTGTTCTAGTTTCGATTCCAAGTATAACATTAACTATTTCGTAGCCTGGTCTTTATTGATAATGAAATGACATATGTCTTTTGGCGCTTTCAAAATCGTAGCAGCCGTATTAATTGGCTTAAGTAATTGATATCGGGTACTTAATTGGATTTTGAACCAAAATCGTCGATTCCCGCTGCGCAATCTTGAACGGAGTAAAGCTCCTCATGGGAGAGATGAACATTCCGTTTTTTGTGCAGTAGTAAAAAAAAACTGTAAGCAGTAAGTTGTATTATTAAGCGCGCAACTGCGCGCAGCAAATGACGAAATTATATTTTCCTTATTTGCGTGAAGCGCGGCCCAAATGGCGATTTTATATGATTGTAACGTCGAACTCACGCTTACCTAAGGGAAGCGGTCAAAACATCTGTACTCGACCGGGACCCGATTTTATCGCGGGAGGTGGTAGGTCCCGGGCTGTACCTACACACCCGTTTTTTCAATGCCCATTTTCTCCATGCTCAAGTAAGGGGTGTTGGATTTTATTGCATGGATGCGTTGCTCTCGCTATGAAGAAGACGGTGCTGGGCTAATCTTTTGTATTCATTTATTATTTTACGAGATATTCGCAGTTAAAAATGGCTATTTTTTCCTAAAAGAAGGTTGGCTGCGGTATACACCACCCCATCGGGTCCCATTCTAGTACAGATGTTTTGACCACTTCCCTAAGGGGTCTTCTTTCGGGCATAGTGTGACTGCCCGTCAGGCCTATTACTGCCAGTATTTTTGGGAGAGTTTATTGTAAACGGCGCGAGGGTAGTGTCTTCGTTGTGCTGATTCACAAAGACTATATAGATGTCATTCGAATTTTATTTTTTTAAGTATTGAATTAAGTGAATGTTAAATCAGGTATCATAGGTCGACAGACAAGGTTCAAAAATCTTTTATAATTGATTAAAATTTTCCAATCCATGATTATTCAAATTCAAACTAGCAATATTCTGATTATTCATATTTAAACTAAGTTCTCAAATATTCGAACTAAATTTCAAAAGTCAATATTCAAAATTCAAAGTTCCGCTTCTACCCCCTACGGTTTGGTGTGTTTTCCGAGACGATTTCACTCTGAGCGCGAGATGTTCGATAAATGGACTGGGGGAGGGTATGGACATCTCGCGCTCGGAGGCTACTGCTAAATACAAATACATAGTTTGTTCATAAAAAAATCGGATTAGTGCAAGTCTGAAATCAATCCAGACGAGGCGATTTTTAGCTGTCAATCAAACCAAAACGCTGGATTTGGCCACTTCAGTGGGTGGGAATCGATTTAGTCAGGGATTTAGTCAGGAACTCAGAAAATGTTGTCGGCAATTTTGCGGCTTGCACCGTCAGCTGCTATGGCGACTTTTGAACACTCTCTAAAACCACAGGGTACCCGCGGCTGATTTTATTGAAATGATTGCCAAAACAATCCAAATTAATCTGATATTGCGCAAAACATTAACTGATTACAATAAGCAGTCCATTCTGTGTCATAAAATTGTATTTGGGCATATGTTAAAAGAAATGGCGTCAAAAAGGAATTTTAAATTTTTTTGGAAGCCATCTTGGATCCGCCATCTTGGATTTTCAACGTGTTTTTATTAATCGTCCAAAATGACCAGAAAAAGGCTCAAAATGAAAATGAACTTATTCAAGATGATTATAATAGCGGATTTCAAGAGAAAACTTGCATCACGCTTTGTTTGTCATTAGTTCCTGAGGTTTATGCGAAAGCTTGTGCCTAAAGAAATCGAGAGAAAGCCCCGGATTACTATGTTATGTCACCGCCGCCGCGCAATCCAATCTCCTTATTGATGGGCTTTTTTAAGCCAGTCCTCTTTTATTAAGAAGTACAACTATTGATATTCAGCTCTGTTTAACACGAATAGCAGCGACAGTAATGGCGCGCTTATTGCATCGATTTAGCGTTCCATCCCTGACCATATACAGGTTATAGACATAGAATTTTGATAGGCGTAATCAAGGGGGGTGCTGGTTCCACTCATTTTTCGTTATCGTTCAGGAAAAACGTTCCGGAAAGCCAAGCCAACGGCAGAGAAATACAAACACTACGCAGAAACTATCCAAGGCGCCTATAGATCTTGACTTTGCTGAAGACCATGCTGCAGACTTTTCTAAATCTGAGCTGGCGGGACCATATTCAACGACGTCATTTATGGAGACCTGCCATGGATTACAGGCATGTGGAGCTCCGGTTTCGCGGGCCACTGCTTCTGTCATTTCTTCAAGCCATGTTTTCTTGTGGGAGCCAGCGCCTGGCTCAGGCCGTCCTGGCCCGCCATCAACAGTGCCGGTGCGCCCTGAAGAGTGACACTGTGGCGCCAAATGCTGGCGAGCTTGCACTTTCTCGGCGGATCCGGAGTCGTCCAAGTAGTCCGGCTACATACTGTATCGTGGAGACTGGGCTGCAAGACGTGAAGCTTTGCTGAGGGTGCCCATCTCATGTTGACAAAATGGACTAAAGTGGTATAAATGTACACTTTGTCTCCCAATAGTATTCAACAGTTTTGCTGCCACGCGCCGGCTGCGTCTCAGTGCTTATAGGCTTCATCGGGCGATGTTTAGAATGTCGTGCGACTGTCCTTCGCAGGATTCCGTGCAGAGAATGCGAGAAAGTGTATATCCGCAAGACAGTAGAGAGGGCGCTAGAAACAACACTGATAGACCACGGGCAAGACATCAATCCACAGGAGGCCAACAGTGGGAGGCTCAGACCCCGTCCACACTAAACGCGTTTTCGTACTTTTTGATACGTTTACGCCTTCCGTCTACACTAACATGCTGCTAGTTTTCATCGAATCCGTATAAGTTTGAAAACGCTCTCGAAACTGAATAAAAACGAATCCGTACACATATCGTTTTAGTGTGGACGGTCGAATCCGGATAAAAATGAAAACGCGATGACGTCAACTGTACCACATTTTTTGATACTATCCTTGCACGCGTCAACATCAAATAAAAACTGATTGCTTGTTTGGAACGTTTTGGAGCTAAATCTCCCGTCCACACTGACACGCATCGAATCCGTATAAGTTTGAAAACGAACACTTTTGAAAACGCGTTAGTGGACAAAGCCTCATTCGCAGTGGCGGATCCAGGATTTTTCTCAGAGGGGGGTTTGCACCACTAAGCTGGACTGGATGATCTGTACTGAGTTCAAATAACTACTAATCTATCACTCTTATAGGGGGTTGCGACCCCCACAACCCCTACCCTAGACGGGTAAGTATAATGAAAATCTTTGAAAACTTGACGACTATTTACTTGCTTTGATCAAATTCAACACCTATACTCCTTTTTTAATTTGGCTTTCATACGAGAGCTGCTCTTGGAAAAATATTTCAAACAATTTGTCACCAAGGTAATCAACTTTAGCAAGTTCTAAAACCATTTATTTTATGCAATTTTTCACTAACTTTGATCATGGCTTTAAATTCAAGCTTATATCAATGCGCTGGCCTTTTTGAAGCTATTTGCTCAGCAAATCGCTTCTAAGCCATCGCCCTCTCGGACAATGTGACTATGTGACTTGTCACTTCGCGGGAATCGTCCAGCTTGCAACTCCATGTTGCTCCTGTTTCTACATTGATTATGCTTCAGTCGCACAAGAATCACGGGTCATGAAGTTTTTGCCTTACAAATATTTGAATTTAGCCAATCATAGACCTGATCACTTTTACCCTCCCCTCCCTTGTTACATCAGTACCTCTCCCCACTATCCCCACCCTTGTAGCATCATGGCAGTCACTTGTTCGGCATTGCAACCCCCACAACCCCTCCCCTAAATCCGTCCTGTAACTGACCCAGTAACTGATAGTAATAGAATAGCTAAAGAGGACATCCTAAGCAAATACATGCAAGGGCGTGGCCAGGATTCAGGTTAGGAGGGGCCTCAAGGGGCCCTTCGTAAGACGTGTTCTCGCATATTTGGTAATTGATCCCATCTACTGTAGCTAGATTCGTTTTGTGTGTCGGGAAACAAAACTATCCCTGTTACCCTACGAGTGGAGTGTGTTAAAAGTATAATTAACGCAATTAAATAACACAGTAGCCTTCCTCAGCGGACTCGGCAGGAAATTGTATAACATGCCAAGCTAAGATTAATGTTCTGCTAACACAAATACATTAAAAATTAAAGAAGGCTTTTTTACCCGTTGATTGGGCGTTAAAATGAGACAGTCAAATTTGTTCTCTTAGTAAATAACCTACTTAACTATCAAAATGATGGTCTTGGTCAAGGTAAGGAAGAATTTGTTATAATATTAGCTTCGTTTCCTATGCACTTAGTTTTAGAACTGACAAGTTTTAAGACACCTTTGTTCGCTTGTTTTCTTGCGCTAATTTCTCTGAATAAGTTAATTTTCTGACTTAGCAAGTTCTAAAAACATCTACTTTATTTAATTATACACGATAAATATCCAAATTAATTCAACTTAAAAAATTTCCCATTCAAGACTGGAAAATATGGATAACAATCATGTATAAAAATAATAGAATAAATGCCTTGGCTCTGCCCGCTGTTAATTAGCTTGATGTTAAATGATATACTTTTTCGACAGAACCTCTCCGAAAGATCTGCTTTCCCAACGAGACTTCGAGTAACAATTGGAAAAAAAATTGAGATAAAATAATTAACATATTTTTAGAAACTTCTGTGTTACTGTTTTCAGTAAATAATTTAAACAATTGATTTCTTACAACACCAAACTTTGGAAATCAAATCCGAAAATCGTCAAAATCATGAAATGTCACGTTCAAAAGCTAAAACAACACTCGTTCAGAAAATATATTTTCTTAAGTTTCGATGAATTACATTTGGTGTTATCACAGACATTTGCCTTTATTGAAAGCTTTTCCAAAATGTCAAAAAAAGATTTTTGAATTGTAAAAGAATTCTTGTGAAATAATTGCTTCCACTCTGCTAAAATAACTTGATTTCTTCTTTTAAGTCAAAGTTGCATGACGTACTCTATACAAAGATCAAAATAATGTCTATGTCTAAGGCCTAGGGCATACGTCGAATTAGAGTAGCGTCGAATGCATTTAAAACAATAGATAATTTGTTATTTGAAAGTGTCATGAGTCGGTATCTTTTGAAAAAAAATGTAATCGACGCGACCCTAATTCGACGTATGCCCTAAGTCCTGATGATTGCTACACAAGAAGTTGTTGTACCAGTCCAGTTGGAAACTGCATTAACAGTCGTCATGTCGCAACAGCTATTTGATTATGGAAACAGCCAGGAAAAGTGCCACCTATTCACGAACTGACTTGTTTTGATTCTAGTCTGTAGTCGTATTTCTGTGTTTGGTTATCTTGAACTGCAAAGGTGAGTTCTTATGCGTTTTTAGTAACAATAGAAGTCGAACACGCCCATCACATAAAACAACACGACAAAGCACATTACATTACGTCATCACATTAAAACAACACATCACATTGCATTACATCACACAACACAGCATTCACATCACATCATCAAATCACATCACACAACACTTTCACACATCACATCAACCAAGGAGGTTTTATGTGAGAAAAAGAAACAGCTGAATACTAATGAGGCAATCCTGCTCAGTGATTGGCTAGAAGAGTATAGTCAGCCAGGGACTCCCAACTCACAACTCCCTGAGTCAGCCAATCAGATGTTCCGTACGGTGAGGTGTCGGGCCGGCTTTGTTCTACAACAAAAGAGGCAGCAGCGCGGGAAGTTTTGAACCGACCTAAGGAACAACGAAACTGCACTTTCACACATCACATTACATCACACAACACTTTCACACATCATATTACACAACACTTTCACACCATATCACAAAACACTTTCACACATCACATCACATCACACACTTTTCACACATCACTTTCCACGCATCACATCACATAACATCACAACACTTCACATCGCGTCACGCACACAACATCACATCACATTACCGTCATCACACAACATTTCACATCACATTGCATTAATGTCACATCTAGTGCTATTTATTTTTATCCTTCAGCGATCACTGTTCATTATCCCCTTAATGGAACGGATAGCAGAGTCACGTGAGTATTTTTTCTTCCCTGCATCTACCACAGATGCGAAATATGACGTCATCCTGACCTTTGACCTCCACCGCAAAAAAGTATTCCGTCCGCAAAAAAAACCCGCTAATTCTGCTCACACTGCACTACTAAGTTACAACATACGACGTCTTTCTATTGTCATTGTGCCTGTGGGATTCCCATAACTTATTCGCGAGGTTTTTCAACTGAAATACAAAACCATTTTGTCCACAGCCTTATCAATGGACCAACATACAGTACAGAGCGTTATCCAGGACGTCTGGCGATAACTTTTGACAGAAGCAGTGGTTGCAAGGCCCGTGTGCCGAATATTGACCTCCGCGGCAAAAACTTCACTATTGCGGCATGGATCTACGCGAGAAGCAAAGCGTCAGAAGAGCCCAAAACCATCTTTGCAGACTTTAGACCTTCACATCAACATTTTTCACTAAGACTAAAAGCAAATCTTGCACTCAAATTTTTTCGATACTCAAGCAACACCGAGTTCTCGCTGTCCGCTTTTGAAGTCGCGAAACTTTACACGTGGTATCACGTGGCCGTCACGTGGGATCAGACAAGGGGCGTGGCCAAGCTGTACTGGAATGCGATTGAAGTGGCATCAACGAGTTTCGACACTAGTATCACATGGATGGGCCCTAGTGCTTCGTATTATGAAATCGGTGATGACAGTAATAGCAACATTCGTCAATTAAGTGGTTCAATCAGTGACCTTTATGTGTTTGAGAGCGTGAAGAGCCAAGAAGATGTGCACCAGATAAGTGGTAAGTTTTGTGTAAGTGGTGAAGAATGTGTTTGTCAATCCAAACTAACCAGACTCCGATTCAGCACGGCCACGTAGCCATACCCGATTCCCAACATCCCTCGCATACACAAACACTTTTCGTAGAGGATCTGGTGAATTAGTTATCATATTGTTTCTAATTGGAAGGCTAATTCGATCCTTTATTGGCGACGAAACTCGTGTCGAGTCCAAGTATTTTGTACAACGTTTGTCCAGGGTGGGTAGTACAACAAAGGTCCAAGTACAGACCACTGAGGGACGCCAGATGTTAGGTCACGACCACTAGACCGCGAGTCACCATTGCATACAAACTGACACCTTCAGACATATAAGAACGAATCCAAGCTAGAGGCTTTGCGACAGTGTCAAAGGCGGCCGAGAGGTCCAAAAGTACGAGTATAACACATCGAACCTTATCAATGGACCGAAGAACATCGTTCTAAACGCGCGTTGGTTTGTTTTGGATTTAACACGCATTCTTGTGTTCTCTTTATATCAGTGGTAAATCTTGCGGGCGTTCCAAGGGCTCCATGGAACTAATGCATTTTTGCAAGAATTATAAAAAGGGGTGCCTTTTCCGTTTTCTTTTTCCTTATTTCACTACATAAAAGGGTAAGGGGTCCAGAGGCTGGGCAGGGCATCCCCATAGGGATTATAGCAGAATCAAGCCATGTCTCGTTGACAGCTAGGATATCGATAGGGTTATCGGCAAGCAGAACTCGTAGTTGGTCAATGTGATCGACTAAGCCGCGAAGTCTATTCATTCCTTGATGACAATAAACTCCTTTCCAATTGTCAGTCAGGATTTCGTGGTCTCCATTCAACAGTCACAGCTCTCCTCGAAGCTTCTAATAGTTGGGCTTACAATATTGATCGTGGAAATGTGAACTCTGTTGTTTTCCTAGACTTGAAAAAAGCTTTTGACACGGTTGACCACGAAATCCTACTCTCAAAGCTGAGTGCATACGGGATAGGGGGTGCCTCAGGTGTTTGGTTTAAGTCTTATCTAAGCAATCGCATCCAAAAATGCAGCGTTAATAGTCGACTTTCTAATAGTCGCTCGCTGCTTTGTGGTATTCCTCAGGGGACCATACTAGGACCTCTACTGTTTTTGGTCTATATCAACGACTTACCAAATTGCCTGTCGCACGCCACACCCCGTATGTATGCAGACGACACACATTTGACATTTCCGAGTAATAATATCGAGGATATCGAACTATATCTAAATGAAGACCTCGCTAATGTCAATGAGTGGCTGATGGCAAACAAGCTGACTCTAAATCAGTCCAAAACCGAGTATATGTTGATAGGGTCTAGACAAAGGTTGAGCACGTTTGATAAATCACCCGCCCTCACGATTAACGGAAGCCTCATCAAACATGTATCAGAAGCTAAATCGTTGGGTGTGGACATTGATCAAAATCTATCTTGGAATGTACACATTAACGCGATTTCAAAAAAGATTGCTTCTGGCATTGGTGCTATTAAACGTGTTCGCCCTCTTGTTCCCTCAGCAACCTTAGGAATGATTTTCAATGCACTAGTGCTTCCCCATTTCAATTATTGTTCTGAAGTTTGGGATACATGTGGCAATACTTTAGCCACCAAATTGCAGAAACTTCAAAATAGGGCCGCTAGAGTTTTAACTAATTCGGTTTATGACGCTAATGCCGACCCTCTAATTGATAGTCTGGGGTGGAAAAATATTCGTTCACTCCAGAACTATCATAAAGCTGTAATGGTGTTTAAATCACTCAATGGACTTGCTCCCGATTACCTTAAGTCCATGTTCACTAGCCGGGACACCGTAGCGGCTTATTCCCTGAGAGACACCGAGGGCAAGCTAGCTATTCCAAAGCCCCGCACAAACTATTTGAAAAACAGCTTCAGCTATAGTGGTGCGGTGCTTTGGAATAGCCTACCCTCAGAGTTACGGCACGCAGACTCCCTAAATGCATTTAAAGCGGGCTGCAGGGACTTCCTATGATTTCTCAAAATCGTAATATCGTTTTTATTATTATTTCTTCCAACACGGCTCTCATGGAAAACAGGTTAAGGTAGTTTTAGGTAGTTTTAGGGATAGTAATCTATGCTCAACGGACCCACTGTGCTCCTACTGAGGGATGGGAAGACCTGGCGGAGCTGCTCAGATGCGTAGCGGAAAAAATAGGGGATGGGATAGGGAGGGATGAAATTACATACACCTTAAAACATATGTAAGATAACTTAATACCGAGACAAAACACCAAGGGAATTAAAATATCATAGCAAAGAGCATACAACTCTTTAAGCACATAAACTCCTTGTTCCATAAAGGTGTACATAACCTTACGACAGCGAGCAGCTAACCAACTAGTGTAGCCAGGTAAGCACAGTGAGTCATGACTCATGACTATAAACCTGACCATCTTATAAGCGAACCCATAAGGTCAATACTTGCAGAGGCTATACACTACTAATTGCTTGAGTAAAGATTCAGAAGGCTTCCAGGACCGTGGGTCTAGACTACTCAGATCCATATGACTAAATGATACCAGAGAACGAGGTCATAATGAGATAGCCAATACTACACACTGTAAAGGCGATATATTCCTAGGCGCAAACAGGACATCATTATAGCATGGGCAAGATAAACACTGTACCACCATTCTCGAACCCAGGGTCCCTAGGCCTCCCACATGAACAGGGGAGCCCCGGGCACGAGAATGCTGTACACAACAATATATAAAGTATCATACACAGAACAGGAGGCAGCCCTTCCGCGACATGGCAATTATGACATGGTATGCTAATGAGTGATCCCTCTATATACGCACCAGTGGGTCCCCTGAGCATAGCGCCCCTATTTAGAATGTATGAAAATATGTGCATTATTTTATGTGTGTTTAGAATATTGGCATTGGCTGCCTGCCGATACCAGAAAGAAAAAACCACCAGGAAAACATAAGGCGGCCAACCCTCGAGCCAGGCTTACCAGGGGATAGTTAAAGGTGACAATACGGATGTAGGCTAAACTGTAGTATAAACCCAGATGGGGCTCAAGGGTTGACCGACTTACGTGCGGGCCCTAAGGCCGGCAGAAGAACGCTTTGTCTCCGTCTACGTAAGATACAGTCAAACCTCGAGGGTGAAGAAGGGAAAAGGAGGAGACCTACTTTAACATAGCACTCTACGCAGCCATGCCAATACGCCCACATATAAAGTCGGTATCACAGACACTAGCTGGTAAGGTAATTTCCTAACCAGTCATAAGAAATACTAGGCCAATGCACACGACAGAGAAAAGCTGGTACTGAAATCTCCTTAAACCAGCACATGTAGCATGCACATAGCGCAAATCAACTAAAGTTATGAGAAATACTAGGCAAAAAACTGGCACTATAATATTTAAAGCCAGCATAAATGTACAGCAAGCAAATAACACATAAAGTGAACTCAATAAAATCATGAGAAATGCTAGGCCAAATGCTCATGACAGACTAAAGCTGGTACTGTATATTGTGTTAACCAGCACATGGTAGCATGCAAATAACACAAGTGAACTAAATAAAATCATGACAAAAGGTTGGCCAATTGCTCATGAAACTAAAGCTGGTACCGTAATTTTCCTAACCAGCACATGGCAGCATGCAAACAACACAAGTGAACTAAATAAAATCATGAGAAATGCTAGGCCAAATGCTCATGACAGACTCAAGCTGGTACAATGTAGCATGCAAATAACACAAGTGAACTCAGTAAAATCATGAGAAATGCTAGGCCAAATGCTCATGACAGACTAAAGCTGGTACCGTAATTTTCCTAACCAGCTCAATAATATAGCATGCAAACAACACAAGTGAACTCAATAAAATCACGAGGAATGCTAGGCCAAATGCTCATGACAGACTAAAGCTGGTACCGTAATTTTCCTAACCAGCACATGGTAGCATGTGAACAACACAAGTGAACTCAGTAAAATCATGAGAAATGCTAGGCCAAATGCTCATGACAGACTAAAGCTGGTACTATATTTTTTCTAACCAGCACAATAATGTAGCATGCAAACAACACAAGTGAACTCAATAAAATCATGAGAAATGCTAGGCCAAATGCTTATGACAGACTAAAGCTGGTAACGTAATTTTCCTAACCAGCACATGGTATAGCATGCGAACAACACAAGTGAACTCAGTAAAATCATGAGAAATGCTAGGCCAAATGCTCATGACAGACTAAAGCTGGTACTATATTTTTTCTAACCAGCACAATAATGTAGCATGCAAACAACACAAGTGAACTCAATAAAATCATGAGAAATGCTAGGCCAAATGCTCATGACAGACTAAAGCTGGTACCGTAATTTTCCTAACCAGCACATGGTAGCATGCGAACAACACAAGTGAACTCAGTAAAATCATGAGAAATGCTAGGCCAAATGCTCATGACAGACTAAAGCTGGCACTATATTTTTTCTAACCAGCACAATAATGTAGCATGCAAACAACACAAGTGAACTCAATAAAATCATGAGAAATGCTAGGCCAAATGCTCATGACAGACTAAAGCTGGTACCGTAATTTTCCTAACCAGCACATGGTAGCATGCGAACAACACAAGTGAACTCAGTAAAATCATGAGAAATGCTAGGCCAAATGCTCATGACAGACTAAAGCTGGTACTATATTTTTCTAACCAGCACATGGTATGTAGCATGCGAACAACACAAGTGAACTCAATAAAATCATGAGAAATGCTAGGCCAAATGCTCATGACAGACTAAAGCTGGTACTATATTTTTTCTAACCAGCACAATAATGTAGCTTGCAAACAACACAAGTGAACTCAATAAAATCATGAGAAATGCTAGGCCAAATGCTCATGACAGACTAAAGCTGGTACCGTAATTTTCCTAACCAGCACATGGTAGCATGCGAACAACACAAGTGAACTCAATAAAATCATGAGAAATGCTAGGCCAAATGCTCATGACAGACTAAAGCTGGTACCGTAATTTTCCTAACCAGCACATGGTATGGCATGCGAACAACACAAGTGAACTCAGTAAAATCATGAGAAATGCTAGGCCAATTAATGCTCATGACAGACTAAAGCTGGTACCGTACTTTTCCTAACCAGCACATGGTAATGGTAGCATGCCAACAAAACTGGGGAAGGTATATATGAAACCGTAGAAGATTCCAATAGACTTGCGATAGATGTATACACACACACAAAAAAAAAGCTGAAATAAAACGAATGACTGGGATAACTAACGAAAATGGGAGCCCAGATAAGAAACATACTTACGACAATGCAACTGGAGTTGTATTACGAAGAAACACTTGAACGAGAATGAGGGAACGACGAGAAAGTGAAGAAACAGAACTCAGAGCCAGCACGGTTTCACGCGGACGGTGGAAGACCGGAACAAGAAAGTCTCGAAAATTTCCAAAACCAACAGGACTGAGTAAACAATCGGACCATCGTACTGACTTGGCGGAGGAGGGTGTAGAAACCGAAAGAAACGAGCAGGAAACGAGGCAGACGGGGCTTTATTTCTTGGTTGATGTAGGATAAGGAACCAGGACGTGCAGCCACGAGAGCGACATGGCAATTATGACATGGTATGCTAATGAGTGATCCCTCTATATACGCACCAGTGGGTCCCCTGAGCATAGTATATATATATATATAATTATAATAATATTTTTTCTTACATATATTTTTATAAAATACGTACTTGATAGGGATAACCGTGTATAAATAAAGTATATTCATTCATATAAGTATATTCATACAAAATGTTTCGAAGTACCATCCCCGAGCAGACGCCTTACCGATGTAGCCCACCCTTTAAAGACTAAGCCTCGACTCGACTTCCGCACGGTTGAATTCTGACCATAGTATACAGATCTTATCAAATGTGTAGGACACATGGACCAAGTCAGGGTGCGGAAATCAATACAACTTGTTGATGAAAAATTGGACATTTCTTCATAATGCTACAGCAAGGTCAGGAAAACAAGAGTTCTCCTTCTTAAAAAAAATTGTGACGTTAGAAAAATATTGTCACAAAGTACACAACTCTGTCAAATTACAAGAGTTAGTTTAAAGGAAGAAGAGTTAGTTTAATTAAGAAGTAAGTTTTCAGGCATTCTTTGCTAGTTTTAATTAAGTTCCCATTTTTATAATAGGACATTTGCATGATGACGTGGTTGTCTACAACGACCAGAAACATTTACGTGGCGGCTTATTGTGTAGAAAATAAGGCTATTATGTTATTTCACGAAGGAATTTGTTGATCTGAATAAGAAAAGGAAACTGGTAGTTGTACTCAAATGACGTCATCATGCAATGTCCTATTGGTGATGTCCAATTTTTGATGTCCTCATGGGAGCCATGTGATAATTACTAGCCACCTTCTGTGCTAAAGCTCCTCGTATAGGGCTAGGTATGTCTATTCCACACCTAAGACTGTCTAAATGGCGAATTGTTTCACCCTTTTCCATCAGGTTTACCCAGGGTTCAATGCAGCTTTGTTAATAATTCCGACATCTACGAAGACGAACTCATCAGATGTGACACCACAGGAATACCGAAGCCTCGTCTAAGGTTGTTTCATTCAGGTCAAGAGCTGCCTCCTGCTAATGACGCTAATAAAACTAAAGTGACCGCCGTTGGATCAAACTACACTGCGACTGCCGGTAATGCGATGGGGAATGCGTCTGATGTTACTGGATTCGTAAAACGTGAGTTAGTTTACGCTCCTGCATTCTCGTACCCAGATCGCTGATTTTGAGCGTTGGAGCATGCGCAGAAAGTATTTTCTCTCAGCGGCTCTGCATCAAGTCTCGCGCATGCGCCAATGGCTCTTACAGAGCCTCTCCCGCTAGCTGGATAGCCTTGTAGCTTTGGGTACTACTCATGTTATTATATAAACTATGAAATGAAGTACCACTGCATCTCTCACGTGACAACTCGATGTCTTCACACGTGGAGAAATAGAGAGACTGGTCCATGGGACTTTCCCCAGCCTGGTCCGATTATAAAGGTTGCTTTGGGGTATTTGCTTTGGAAAACAATACGATTGCTTGTTTGAGTGCATAACCATCAAACAGTGGTCACCCGACGACCAATGACTGACTCCCAACCTTTTTTGAAATAGATGTAGTGCTCATGTGACTATTCGCAATTTTGTAGATGCAAGTGACTTGTGTGTCAAGCCTTCTCACCCATATCCGGATCTCAGCGCAACAGCCACTGATATTGATAGTAAAACATGGTACCGAGTGGAGCCCAAATCAGGCCATCAAATATCAGACAAGTGCTCCAAGTGCGGAGCCGAGTTCAGTGCATGGATTGACGGTTCACATCCCAACATCTATGATGGTATTGTTGCGAGAAAACTGCGTTTCCATTCCATGGAACATGGGTGTTTGGGTGATCACGCTAGAGACATTCTTATCAGGAGATGTCATGGATTTTACCTCTACAAGTTTGTGGAGAAGCTTGGGGATATGGACTACTGTGTTGCTCTGACCACAAAGGACCACGTATTTACAGGTTTGTAAGGTTAAGGTGTCTCCATGGAGACAGGGTAAATAAGGGAGGAATTCGTATTCCCCGTATGTAGTAAATAAATTGCACTTGTGCGGGGACCCTCATAAAAAAAGTCTGTTGTGCTCGAGCTATCTTTTAGGGGTTTTTAAATTGGCACGTCAATTCTTGCATTCAGAGCACGGGGAACCTTTGTGGCGGCCCCCACCACAAACACTATGAAACTTTCGAATAACAAAAGCCACCGCCACCAACCACAAATCGTGGTGACCGAGGCAGATTTGGCGGTACCAACATATCGACCAGATTTGGGTACCAACATCATATAAATATATAATTACTTGTTGTTATGGTAATGTTCTTTTTAAAGCCAACCATGAATCAAATATTTTTGAAAAAGCTTTTTGATAAACAATGAAAAATATTTCCTGCACCATCTTTCCTGAATCCAAGATGGTGGCCATGGTTTCGAGGCTTCAGTATGACGTCATTACTTGTTGCTATGACAAACTGCCATAACAACATAAGAACAGAAAGAGTATTCAACAAGTTATTTAATCACTGAAAGTTTCATGAAGTTAAGGATTCCTGACTGTCCTGAGTTGCCAGTTCATAGGTGCTGACCAAAAAGCCCAGTCTAAATGGGGTTTGGATATCTTGTTGCCCATTTAGCATCCGCATTCTGCCAACTCCAACCCCATTCAATCATCATCTTTGTGTCTCATTATTTTCAGAGGAGGAGAGCACTTTCATCGCCTCGAGCCTTGAACACAAGAAACACCGCTTAACAGGTCACGTGATCCTAACAAGGCTCAGCGAGACGCAAGACACTTGTGTCATGTATTGTTTGTTGTCCAATACGTGCAGGTCATTCAACTATGAACTACAAGGGGGGACATGTGAGCTGAGCGACGCGGTCTGTGGGGACCACCCAGGGGAATGTCAAAACAGTGCGGCGTTTGGTTATCACGAGAAAGTGTCTGTAATGATCATGGACTACCCATGAAGCACCGGGTGGAGTTATCGAGAAACTTTGCATTGTTTTCCTGACTTGAAATTCGACAAGTTGCCTTGCTGATATATACCGTTAAACGTTGTCACCCAAAAACCTATAAGCTTGAAGCGCAAAGAATAATGGGGGCATCTAAACTGCTACTGTTTGATCAGAATTCAGACAGTTATCGCAACCACAGGTAAAATCATTAAATTTCAGCACATTCCTAGCATGTTTCTTTCTAATATTTTACAGAAATTCAAATAAATCTTTACCCATACTCCCTAGCGCACCAAGCTTTGTTGCTTTTTCCAGTGACAACGTATTCCGGAGACGGTAACACCTAATTCAGGAAAGGTTGCTTTGGTCATTGAATGCCCTTGTTTCGTGGTCACTGAAGCAAAGAATTCCTCCTTTGTTTCGCGCTATAATTGAAAGACCAAACGCCAAAGCAACCTTTTTTGAATTAGGTGTATATTGCTGCGATTTTCATAATTCTGCGAACTCCTTGACATTTTCACGAACGCCAAACTGCGTTTTTTCCGTATCAAACCTTCATAGTCAAGTCCACGCATGTTTTCTGAGTTTGGTTTGCATTTTACAGTGAATAATTGTGTTTTGAAGCCTCAGCTAGCCCTTGCGTTCACTCAAACTCTATCAAAAGCCTCCGTAAAATCGCCCAGGGGTTGTTAACTAGACGTTTGATTGACGGAAGCCAAACCGCGGTTTGTTGGTCGATGTAGAGTTCGCAGAATTATGAAAATCGTAGTAAATATTCTATTTCAATATTTTGTTTTAGTATAATTTTGAAAATAAAATCCGATTTAGGTTTTTTTTTAGTTTCTCGTAATAAAGTGCGCGCGCGATCCCCAATGCTTTCAATGTTATATTCACCTATATAGGTGAATATTATACACTTAATGACTGCTCCCGAGGGAAACATCAGTTTTGTTTCCCGAGAACCTCGATGTTTCCCCGAGACGAAGTCGAGGGAAACATCGAGATTCGAGGGAAACAAAACTGTGTTTTCCGAGGGAGTAGTCATTAAGTGTTTTGTTATATAGCAGAAAATATATTGCAATTTTTTCCCGCTCTCAAACGCGACGCGCGAAAGCAATATTCCCCAACCAGTCAATAATTTTTCCAAATATTGACTGATCGGTGAATATTTGATTTGTACTTCACCACGTGACCTTGATTTAGCCAATAAGAGCGCGCGCTCGGTTGGAGTGAGCACTCGCTATATAACAAATATATGTTATTTACCGGCTGGGAGGTCCGGATCGTGAAATACCGTGGCCGAGGTCTTGAAAATACTGACCGAGACCGGAGGTCGAGGTCAGTATTTTCAAGGCCGAGGTCACGGTATTTTACGATCTGGACCGACCCCATGCCGGTAAATAATATATTTATTTTTTTTGCTTTCACTGAAACAGCATAAAACTTCACAGAAATTAGCGCGCGCGCGATTCATCCGGACCCGGGGTCCGGATCGTAGGATTCCGGACCGCTCGCGAGCCAATCAGAGCGCGCGATTTGATGGATACCGGACCGCTGAAAAAATAAAGCAAAATATTCCGAACTTGTCGACCAATCAGCACGCGGAATCGCTTGAGTAATTATACTAATAGTGGATAAGGGCTTCATGAATATCTAACTTGAACTTTCAAATTCGGCGCTCGGTAGATATTCACTTGCCACTATCCACTTTAATAGACCACTTTCGATATTAAACTTCCAACTTGAAAACTATGGTCATGGGAATAAAACAAAAGAAATAAATTATTCATTTTTCGATGCCGATGCGTTTCTTTTGCTTTATTCTCTCCTGAGCTTCGAACTCAGGTAAGAATGTTAAAATAGGGACTTTAAGATGCTACAACAGCAACGAGAACGACAACGTCAAAAAAACAGTACACTTGATTGCAGAGTACAATGCTTGCACGTGCAAATCTATAAAGTCAAATGCATTTCAACCGTTTTTTTCTGAACTGAGACGTGAAATGCCATGTTTTACGCTCTGGTGAGAGCGGGAACGTGGAGTGACGATTTCGATGTATTTTTGTTTGATATGATTGAGAATGGATGCGAATTTGCCGTTATCAAGGAAAATTGGAAACGATTCAGATGAATATTGAGAAATGCAAGGAAACCAGTAGACGAATTTTAGTAAGACGTCGTCGTTGCCGTTGCCGTTGTGGCATCTTACAGCTGTTTTGAGTATTCTGCGAACTCTCGAGGCCGATTTCCAACCGTCAAATCGCTTTCTGGCTTCCGTCAATCAAACTTTGAAACTCTTTGGAGCACATAGAATTCGGTTATTTGCCATCAGTGAAATTCCCAACACACAGCATCTTTTACTATCTTTTTCTGAACAAATGGCCTAGCTTACGGTCGGCTAAGACTCAAATTAGACCCGAGAGTTTGATTGACGGAAGCCAGAACGCCATTGAAAGTCGAACGCGAGAGTTCGCAGAATACTCAAAACAGCTGTAAACTCCCTAATATCGAAATTGGTCTATTGAATGAAGGCGATTGCACTGGCTAACTTAGGTATTTTTGGAATAATCCGGGAATGGCAGGGGATGATGGGACTTCGTAGCTTAGGTTGTTCAGGTGTGTCAAGAAAGGGTATCCTCAAAGGGTGTCATAGAGCAGATTTGACTGTTGAAAGTGCCGCGGTACGGCGCGGTACTGTCGCGGTGGCGGTACGGAACCTGGCCTGCTGCAGATGGTATGAAATCGCCAATGGAATCGCGTAGTCGCGGTACGGTCACGGTCGCAGCGCGGAACAACTTTGTCACGGTACTTTTCACAGTCATACGAAATCTACTCTAGTACTTGATTGCCAAGGTCCACCAAGTCATGCTGGATGTAAAGCATACAAAGTCACGCAATCCACCTCATGTCCTGGAGGGACAACCATCCTAGTTGATGCAGCATCTCGCTGACATTATTTAGAGCAAAACGTGCAGCCCTACGCTGTACCATTTCCAGCACGCATATTCCAATGATGGGCGGACAAGTGTGTTATATTCCGTGGTCTTGGGTTAGAGTATCACCGAGAGTAGAGTATCAGATTTTACCGGCGTGCAGAACATAGCCAAAGTGCACCACGGATCACTTGCGCCCTATGCGGAAAAATTCCATCTTCCAAGATGACTCCCAAACTGCTAGTTTGTCAAGATCACTAGCTTTATACATAGTATACACGGAAATGCCAGGGTGAAAGGGCAGGCGGATTTCAGCGCGACATGGGGCAAATGACCCGTCCCTGTAAAACCCCATTCATTACTGGATAGACATAACCAGAAAGATTCTTCAAGATAGTTATGGTTTGGTATCACCAGTGACGTTTAATAGGATTTTAGTTTCAAAGTATTGTGATGAAGCGTTCCCTGCTAGCAGAGGCCTCTTTTATCTGCATTTCGCTGGCTGAGGTTCGCAGGTCTCCTTTCCTCCTCGAGAGACACGAGAACCGGCGAGTGATTTTAAAACATTTCGAGTGTGTCTCTCCCAACATCACAAGTGAAAACTTTTGGGTATTCCTTGGTGTTACGGAAAGCCTTGTTTTTGGTGCTCGGTACAATTTGCAGCCATTGATCTATGGCGAGAAATTCCAACAGACCTCAAAAATCTTCCCTCTGCTATTTTTCCACGAAAAGCAAAACAGATTATCCTTCAAAAACAATTTAAGTGCCCTTAGCTGCCAATGTGTGTTGTTCGTTCCGTTTTGTATGAAGTTTGTCACTACATAATCAGATGTTTATTATAATAGCCTGGAGCTAATCAGCAAACTTAAAGTTTATTTAGCTCCTGTACTGGGACCTTAATCTAACTAGATTACTTTCTTTTTGCTGTAACTTTCCCTTCCCTCTTTTAATAGTAAAAGTATCTTTCTTAAATTGTAAACATCAAGGAAAAAAAGGTGAAAAATAAAGTATGTATGTATGTATATGTATGTTTGTACTCTATTCCATTATCTCGTTCTAAAGTCTTTGTTCGTGGTTTTTGTTCCATTGTTTTCATGCCTCTGGTGCTCCGTATCACCAAGAAATTGCCAAACTTTTCGATTTCGCGAGAGTGGGCATTATCGTAATTCTCATTGGCCGAAATCCTGATAAAACACTATAGTTTATATAATAAAGATTATTATTATTATTGTAATTGTGTTTCCAGCTCCGCTGAGATCGCGTGACTGACTCTATGCGATGAAATTACCATACAGGAGGCACAAAGCACGGCACGCCAAAACATCTTGCTCTCCTTTGCTGAATGGCTAAATATCATCAAGGGCAACGACAATTTAGGGACAGCAAAAGTATGAAATTCTTGCTCAGATCAAAGAAGAAAATCATTTTTCTCATCTTGCTTGTACTACTCGGCGCAGGAACCTGGGTCCAGTTTATGGCATCGCCATTTTACATCCAAGCAAAATTGTGGCTTTTTCACATGAATAGAGTCAATATCATCACAGTAACACATATACTGGAGAACTCATCTTTAGAACATTTCGAAGGCAGTTTTAGTTCGGGAGATGTCAAGTTTATCGAGATTTTCCCTGGTACTTTTGTGTATTCTGTATTCTATGACGATGCAAAGCAAAACAAGCCCTTCTTTAGACTGATGATGATAACCGAACGAACGAATCCTGCTTCGGTACTTTGCAACAAGACAGCCACTATGGAGCTGGCACAATATTATTTGCCAGAAGATAATCATAAAAGACGTTATGCTGCTTTCATAATCTCGTGCGGTGCCAAAAGGAATTGGTGCAAACCCTGGATTCATCCATATTTCTTCACAAACCAGAGGGACCAACTCAAGTGGTGTACTCGTCGAAGTAATGAGTACAGAAAGGAAAAAGCCCTTATGGAATTTGAGTATTTGTGTGCCCCCACTTTATAACAAAGGGGCTGCACCATCACCTCATAACATTGTTGAGTTTATAGAATTCCATCAGCTCCTAGGGGCCAACCATTTCGTATTTTATGACTTGGAAACCAGTCCCAAGGTTCGCCAAGTTCTCAAATACTATGCGAGCAAGGGGGTGGTGACAGCTTTGCCGTGGAAGTTGCCTTCTTATTTAAACGATCATTTTAGCCTTCACTACTACGGACAACTACTCTCAATTCATGATTGTCTGTATCGCAGTCGAAAAACCTCAAAGTTTGTCGGGTTTCTTGATGTTGACGAATTCATTCTCCCTAATGAGGATGTTGCCTTTATAGATATGATGGAAGAAGCAAAAGCAAGTGGATTTTGTTTTCTAAGCTTTCTTTTTCCAAAACAAGTTGTAGACCAACACGCTGAATCATCAATGCTACTTACTCAAAAGCATTTTAAAAGAGCTGTGGTGACTTTTCTTGATCACAGAGCCAAGTGCGTGGTCAATCCAAATAAAATTTATATCATGAACATTCACACCATTGAACTAACAACTGATGCTTGGCAGACTTTGTACAGACCAAAGCGCCGAAAGCGCATCAATAAGAGAGTTACCATATATCATTATAGGAAATATTGGAATATGGGCGAGTTGAAGAATAAACTTAAAACTGATCACCGTATGAAACGCTACAAGGATGTATTAGAAGGCAAAGTCAACAAAACACAAAATAGCCTGTAACAATGACCTAATATCACAATGTGCAAACTGCAACCCCCCTCGAGAAAATGCCCAACAGAGCTTTGAATGTGGTCATTTCTAAGAGTGTAGATCAAAGCTAGCTCCTGTGGTCTTCTGTCCGATAAAACCTTGCCAGTTTTTTGCCAGGCGAACCTTGCCAGGTTCTTTGCCAGGCGAAGAAACGCTTCGTGCGTTTCTTCATCAGGACGTGAAAGCCATTCAAGTGCGCGTGCCGACAGAAATACAAACACAAAACGCCGAACTGCACGAAAGCCGAGAAGGGACTTCCGCCTTCCTGATTGGCCTACCCTGTAAATGTTTATTGCCAACGAGCAGCCGAGCCAAGAGGCGAGACTGCGAGGCGGCAGCATTATAGAGCCGTGCGAGGAGAAAAATTCTCGAGTTCAGAGTGGTGTAACCACTAGCCAATCAAAGTTCCACGATTTTCAAGTGGTAACTAAATACATGAGCAGTATCAGAAGAGAAATCTACTATTTGACCCTTGGTCCACTTCTGAAGTGCGCCCCTGTAGCCAACGCCGCGCGATCGGATGCTGTGTTTGTATATATTTCTCGCGCTGTTAATATTATTACACAATCATTGCTATCACAGTGATTTAGCTTGTTCATATGCTCATGGAAATGCAACCTTTACATGTATGAAATTTAGAGGAAGGTATTTGTCCCTAAAGTAACCTATAGTCACTGTATAGTCCGCGTGATGCTAACGCTTTGCGGATCAATGAATATAAAATAGTCGGTCAAATGAAATTAGGACAGCTGTGGGTATTAAAGGGCAAACATGATTCACTTATAAATTGCTTGTTTGGCACTTTTAGCGAGAGCTACAACTAGTTTTATTTTTTAATAAAGGTGTCTATGCTAAATGAGTAGCTCTTCTAAACAAATCATCACGCACCCGCGGTGTGTCTTGCGAACTTGAACATATGTAAATATGATGTGGACACATAGAAAGTGCGATGACTTCCAGTCATTACTACTACGTTTCTACGCTGACCCCTCTGTGCCATACAATATTTTTGTACAATTTAGTAGTTAAGCCCTGATGACTTTTATTCCGTGTATAAACAAAGTTACATCACATTACATTTACATCGACACCTTCTAACTGTGAGATACTTATAGGTCACCGTTCGCGATCTCTTTACCTTGATAACTGACAAGCAAGTAAACTGCTAGAATTTTAGAAAAGGACACGCGGCTTCCGATGTTTCTAGAAATAGCTGTAAATAATTGTATCCTCGGTCAATGACTGACTGACCCTTTCCACTGTTTATAGTCCTTTGTATCGTCTCATTTTCTTTGCGCTCTAACGCATTCTTATAACGTTACATCACACTGTTTATAGCCCTTTGTATCGTCTCATTTTCTTTGCGCTCTAACGCATTCTTATAACGTTACATTACACTGTTTATAGCCCTTTGTATCGTCTCATTTACTTTGCGCTCTAACGCATTCTTATAACGTTACATTACACTGTTTATAGCCCTTTGTATCGTCTCATTTACTTTGCGCTCTAACGCATTCTTATAACGTTACATTACACTGTTTATAGCCCTTTTTATCGTCTCATTTACTTTGCGCTCTAACGCATTCTTGTAACGTTTCATGTGGTAATCAGCAAATAATTTATCTCGAAATGCCGTTTCCAAGTTCCGGTAGTACCTGTAATGGTACAAGGTGACTAGATTGTTTATCTTGACTGACTTCTTGTACTTGGCGTTTATTGGTAAGTCTACAGTGTGTACGGTCATCGTGAACACTTTATTTGGGCAGACGATGCACTTTGTGCGGCGATCGAAATGCGTCCCTGCTGCTAGTCTCTGGAAATGTCTTTGAGTGAGAAGCCTCGATGATTTCGCCTTGGGGTGTACTACTTGTTTTGCCATTAGAGCACCTCGAAAGCAAAACCCGCCTACTTTGTCTTTATGGATGGCGTTTAGCATTTCTGGGATAGTGACATTCGCAGTGGGGACTATAAATTCGTCGACATCGATAAAAGTGACAAACTTTGAGCATCTTCGATGACGGTAAAGACAATCATGCATGGATAAGGCCTGTCCATAGTAGTGCAAGGCAGAGCCACCATTTAGATAAAAAGGCAAATTCCATGGTTAAATTGTCACAATTCCTTTGTTAACATAGTATTTTAAGACCTTCTGGGTCTCAATGCTGATTTCTAAGTCATAAAACACGAAATGACTGGCCCCAAGGAGCTGATGGAACTCTATAAACTCAACAATGTTATGAGGTGATGGCCCAGCTCCTTTGTTATAAAGTGGAGGTACGCAAATACTCAAACTCCGCAAGGGCTTTTCCCTTTCTGTACTCATTACTTCCAAGCGTAGAACTCTAGAATTCGACCCTTTGGTTTGTGTGGAGATTTTAATAAAACCTGGTTTTGCACCAATTCCCCTTGGAGCACCACACGAAATAATGAAAGCTGCGTATGTTTTGTTGTGATGGTCTGCCAGCAAGTGGTATTTAGCCAGCTTAGATGCCTTCGCTTTGCAAAGTACTCGGGGTGGATTTGTTCTCTCGGATATCATCAAAATCCTCCAAAAAGGCTTTTGTTTTGTATCATCATAGAATACAGAATACACGTATATGCCGGGAGAAATCTCAATAAACGTGGGATCCCCTGAAAGCAAACGTTTGTCTGATGAGGTTTTCGGTGGATTTCGTATAATAATGTTGATAATGTTGACTTTTCCCGAGGAGCAAGACTTTTCTTTAGTAATGCAATATAAGGAAGAGGATGGTAATAACCGTCGGCTTGAATATCGAATCACGAGGAATATAACAGATAAAAGAACGCCAAGTAAAATTATTTTCTTCATTGGGTTAAACTTCATACTGCTATTACCCTATAGTCAGTATTCTCCTGTTTGTTTTTGTACTTCCTTGCTTGCTTTGTGTCATGTAAAGGTTGGTTACGGTTCTTAGAGTAAAACGTTGCCGTGTTTATGAAGATGACACAGGATTCCAACATTCACCAGTTGGCTTAATCCTGAAGGACACCAACAGCATCACTTGAATTTCTCGTACAGGTTTTACTGGATTTTTTTCCGCGATATCGACGTTTTTAACGAAGTTCTGGAAGTTGCAAAATCCAAGATGGCACTTATAAAATGGCCACCAAATCGCTTTCTTATCAAGACATGGTTGGTTACCACTGCGAGAAAAGTCCAATATTCAAGATTAGGGTTATTTGGAGGGGCCCGGGTTGTAAAATGTGCAAAGTAATACATACATACATACATACGTTTATTTTAAAGTTAAGCCCTTCCTTACTAAAATTTAAAATAACGTTTAACCCCTCCCCCCTTCTAAGATAAAATCATTCAACTAACCTCAGGGCTGGAAACTAAGAAGAAGAAAAATAATAACTCGCAGTTTGGTCTATGATGTCAATATATTAAAATATATTTTAGTCGAGCTGACCGAAGCATCGCTGTATAATCTTTCGTGCCAGCTATAGCCTACGCCGTATCTCCTCTTCCCTCACAACGGCCTATAAGCAGGTACAAGTGTTCCGTGCAAGTATATACACCTTTTTCGAAAATGTCGACTATTTTTGTTCCACTGGCCCTTGTTGCCTTACTCTTATGAAATTAGGCTTTTGTCTTTGAGCTTGAGTGAATATAAAACAAAAGAATAATTACATGAGAACGAGATATCAAGGGCCAGTCAGCCATTTTGATGAATCTTGGGTGCATTCGGGTGCCTGTGTATTCTAATTACCGCGAGAGACTAGTACGCAGTTGACGTGTCGGTCAGCGGTTAACCGATGTAGCAAAAAGAAATCGACAGACTCCACAAGTTTGTGTTGATTTCTTGCCGTAAAATGGTATGTTTTATCAGTTATCGTCAATAACATTGCACTTTAGTATCTAAGAACTCTTTGTTTATCTCCACAGTCGGCCATATTTAATTTCCAAAGCTTGCTAACGGTACTTTTGTTGCTGATCTGCACATGTGCGTACGTGCGGGCCATCTACCCTTCACTACTCGACAAAAACAAAACCGGGTAAGAACAGCGGACTGAGGTCCTGCTTGGAAATTTAGGACGCTTTTTAAAGCTTTAATTTCTTGCTTATTATTCCTAGCTTTCACTGTTTGTTTTCTGTGGCTCGAATTTTAGTTCCTGTCTGTAGATGACTTTGAAAAGTGCTTTGTTGTCTGGAAAGAAAGATCACATTTCTGTTGCAAGAGCGATTTTGTTCCTTTTGCCATTTTGTGATACATACAGTATCTAAATTACACAGGTTTTCTATTTGCCCAAAGGAAGCAAAAGGGAATAGCATGTAAGATTACTAACATGTTTGATTGACTCTGCTTGTTTCAGCCTCCTTGGCATATTCTGGAAAGCAGCAAGAATAGGTAAACATAATATAACCACTGGGGGGAGTGGGGCCTACAATCTCGTACCCAGAGAGTGACCCAGAACCTTCATCACCTGTCAATATTCAGGGCTCTGGGGGAATCGATTTTTAAAAACCCATATCCTGGGTTCCGGTTTGCTGGCCAAAAGATGACAGGCTCTGGGTACAAGTTTGTAGTGCCTAAGGTTTGGCAACTAACAGAGGTTTGAAATTTCACACCATCAACCAGGGTTTGTATGCATCCTGGATTTTCATTTCCTTCCTGGAATTTTAAGGAAAATCCTGGAAAAATGTTTCGACTCAAATGTGGTTGAATCAGTCGGTTTTGTGAATCTGATTTGGGGCTGGAAATTATGACATCCTCCAGACTTTGGGGGGAGGGAGCATTTCTGCCCAATAAAAACTCCTGGAAAAATGACTAAAGACATCCTGGAAAAATCCTGGATTTTTGTAATTCAGAAAGCATACAAACCCTGATCAATCATCTTTGATTGATAAAGATTGGTAACCTCAAACTGAACATGTACTTTACTAAGTCGTTGTATTATGTTTTTGATAGGAGAAAGAAAGAGTCCATATATAGCCCTGTGTTGTATAGCTATGGCCACAAGTATACTCTTCTGGTGACCCTCGTGGGGCAGATCAAAAATTTATCTTCAGGGAGACTTTGCAAAAAGGGCAAAGGTGTACAGACTGGCAGTTATTGGATGCCATGGAGCTGCCCTTAATTTTATTCTCATACCAAAGCTGGATTGCAAATTGTGAGGAATTGGAATACTGTCAAGGCAAAGTGATTAAATAACAAGGCCTTCTGGTTGAGGACACCAAAAGGAAGATCAGGTCCTATTCATGGAGAAGGATGATTATCCTGATTCTTGGGCACCCACACAGACCTTAGATATTCCTTGGTTAAATAGACTGAATGGGCAATTTCATTTAATATCCACACTCTGGTACAGGTACACCTGTGCTGAAAAAGTACAGGGTGGGTATCCCAAAAATATGGATTTCCAGAGGATAAATTCCAGGGTGGTCATGCAGAAATACACTGGAACTCCAGGGTTGGTAGGGACAACTACAAATTTCCAGGGTAGGTAGCTGAGGCTTGGGTCCTCAACAAGTTTTTGCAACTGCTCATTTTTGGAGAGGGAAGATTTTTATGACACCATGGATATTCATTGGTTAGATGGAGACTGAAGAGAAATACAATTACATTAAAGCAAAAACTGGCTAGGAAAAAGTATCAAAAAGGATTTTGTGCAGTATGTTTCTTTGTCACCTCTGCAGGCTTCCTCTCACAATGTTTTGCTTCTACTAATGGTTCCCCTGTGGTGTTTAAAACTACATTGGGGGGATGGGAGGGTGGGGGGAGGCCTGCACTCTTCCCCTTTCTTTCCTCCCAGGATGTATTTAACACAGGAGAACCAAGAAGCTGTGTACTTCTAATAATATTCTAATACTCTGAGAGAAGCCTCAGGTGGAGCTAAGTGCTTTTAGTATAATTACTTGACAAGTGATTATAAGCAATTATTGGATGAGGTTTTTGTGATCTCCAGAATAAACAATGTCAAGACAGGTGGAATCAGGCGAGGCCGTGAGGCCGAGCCTGATTCCACTTGGCGAGACATTGTTTATTCTGGAGATCACAAAAACCGAATTCAATAATTGTTTTATTATACATTGATTCAATAAAAACACTTTTCTTTCTGTCAAGCAGTTTATTTTACACAAGCGCCTTGTTAAAATAGGGAAAGTGCTCTAGTCCCATGATGCATTGCGCGCGTATCAAGAATCAGCTAGCTGATTCTTGAAGAATCAGCATGCTGATTCTTGGAGACCCTCAAAGTGCGTGATTCCCAAAGTAAAGCGCGCGCTCTTAGCCAATCAGAATCGAGATAGTGAGTACAATGTATAATAATAAGAATTTCTGTGCGCTGATCGGTTCAAAGGTTTGTTTTCTCTCGCTATTATTATACATTGTATTCACTATCTCGATTCTGATTGGCTAAATGCACGCGCTTTACTTTGGGAATCACACACTTTGATGGTCTCCAAGAATCAGCATGCTGATTCTTGAAGAATCAGCTAGCTGATTCTTGATCCTACGCGCGCAATGCATAATGGGACTAGATCACTTGCATGTTTTTCCTATCTAACAAGGCGCTTGTGTAAAAGAAAGTGCTTGACAGAAAAAAAAGTATTTTTACTGAATCAATGTATAATAAAACAATTATTGAATTCGGTTTTTGTGATTTCCAGAATAAACAATGTCTCGCCAAGTGGAATCAGGCTCGGCCTCACTGCCTCGTCTGATTCCACCTGTCTCGACATTGTTTATTCTGGAAATCACAAAAACCTCATCCAATAATTGCTTATAATCACCTACCGTACAGGTGATTATAACTTTGAAGGGATTGGGAGTGTGTGCGTGAGTTTTGTTATGATCGTGTAAAAGTTCAACAAAAACACGTTTTTCTGTCTAAAAACCTTATGAATCACTTGAGCAATTATACTAAAACAATTAGTCGCCTCAGGCTCCGTGATTATCACCGAATAGTTTGCTGATAATCACATTGTTAAGTAAAAACTGCCGGTATAATGTCTGCATACAATAGAGATCTTTGGTGTCCAACATTTACAAGGAATAGACCAAATCTCCACATTTCACATTTTAGGCATTTTGTCAGTGCATTGTGTGAGATTTCCTATGGGATCTGAAGTGCTAGTTTACTTACAGTGTGAGTAAGGTTGTATCAAAACTAAAATTGCAACTCATTAAAGTAAACTACATTTTAGTAAAATGTATCAGAATCTTGCTCCCTCATTGTATCCTCCATTTTGTGTAAAAATCCTCTTATTCTTAGTAAAAGGTATACATAATTATATTGAATATTTTATTTCTTGTTTCTTCTTGCATACTTTCATTTACGAAACTCTAGAGATAAGGGCACATGGACGTAGTCAGGATTTCTAAAAGGAGGGGGCCAAATCAGAGCTGTCAGAATGTTTTGAAGTAGCCGGAAGGGAGCAACTGGCCTCAAAAAAAGTAGCCGGCTGCAAAAGAAAAACTGACGGATAACATTGCTGATTTCGTAGCTTCAAAGCAACAATTTAGTTTCGTCGTCAAGCCTGGTTTTCTTCACGGTTCCTCGCTACATTGTTCTATAAGTAAGAATTTTAGCATGGAGTCCAGTCGAAAGTTTTTTAACTGTTATGTTAACATTAAAATCCTACTGTAATTCAAGCAGACACGCTAGTATACCTTTCGCCGTTTTTGTGATTTTGATTTTCTGTTTCAAATTGCGAAAAACTAAGGAAAATTTAAGTCTCACAACTTTCGTCTCGATTTCGTGCTAAAAAATAATAATGGAGCGACAGGAAACGTGAAAAGGACTACGCCAAAGGCGCGAAGCTGGGAGTTTTTAAGAGGAAGTACAATTGAAGACTGTGGGTGACAAAGTAACTAAAATTTTAGTCGCAAATGAAGTAAGTTTAGTCGCAAATGTGACTCATGCAGGGCGCAATTTCCAGCCCTGATTATTGTTTGCTAATCGAACGGTATATAAGAGATACAAATATTTCGTGAAGCTATTGTGTTTCGCAGAAAAATTCGCGGTTTTAAAGTTTTCCTTCAATTTTTCGTACTTTCCTCTGAAGATTGCCTATTTTTTTCGAGGAGGTTTTCGACGGTGCCCATCATTTTCGGCTGATCACATTTCCTACAAATTTATGTATAGAAGATATTACAGCAATCGTGCGTTTTTTCACTAAAAATGGGAAAATCTGTGTCGTGATTGGTTGATTTGTAAGAAACTTGCTTGGGTGGCCTGTGAACATGGATGAACATATTATACTTTGGTTTTTAATGCGGCATTTACAACTATTAGGAACAATTTGAAGATCTTACTCAGATGAGGAAAATTGTAATTTTCCCCAGAAAATAGATTCCCGTGACTGGAGAACGTTGTAATATCCATTCTTCAAAAACCGAAAATGAGCTTTTGGGGAACTACTCAATGTTTTCTAGTATTGGGAAATGCTTGCCACGGGAAATAGAGCTTTTCCTAATAACAATTAGATTGGGTTTCCTTAAAAGTAATTACGAATGAATCTGCAATCCGTATAACTGAGTTTTGTCATAGGTAGATTACTTGTTATGGTAAGCTTATTCTCACTTCATGCGAGAAATCAACTTTCTTTATTCTCCTTTCTTTCTAAGGAGATTGACTGATCAACTATCCGAGCCCTGGACTATCACAAACACCTGGCTACATTCCGGGGCATTCAGATCCCCCGTGACAGGAAAACTCTCTAGCTGGTCCCAGTTTAGCTCTGTCTGCTTCTTATACAAGGCGTCAAATTCTTGTACGTGCTTGTCGACCACTTTAATCATTCTTTTAACATCATCTATAGTCTTAGCGCCCAAAGACTCGTCACAAGCGCTGTCTGAGTTCTCTACTGAGGGTACAAGCTGTATCGTGGTGTTATACTGATGCATGATCTCCTCAGCTGTAGCCTCTAGCACCCAGATCCCCTCCCTCGGATTGTGCATGGCGTCTATCAGGCACTCGACCACTAGTTGCTCTCTATCGCTCCATCCATGAACCGCGTTGCTATCTTCTACTTCTTTGGGCCGCTGGAACTTGTGTCTAGGTCTAGTGCGAGTTTTGGGTTCCGTTATCTGTGCCCTGCTTTCATCAGAGGTCCCCTCGGGATTTCCACAGTTGTAACATCGGCACAGGTAGCCACAACCCACGCCATTCCTGAAGCACTCGCACCGAGTGCGATAGCGCCCTTTTATAGAGACACAGAAATTCCGGTTCTCCTTGTCCTTCGAGTTGCCTAGTCCACATCGACAGGAAAACTTGGGCTTTTTGCTGGGCGTGGCAGGGCTGGGGGACAGAGGGGGTTGGCAGGGGGATAACATTACGGTGTAGTAAGTCCCGTATCCACCAGCGTTGTACCCCATAAAAAGACAGCTCTTGATGATCGGGCGCTCGCAAGGGATTATGGGTATTATGGGAAAGAGCTCCAGTGAGGTGAAGAGGATTATGGGTAATCTGAACACATGAGATGCGGTGATTGGCAGGAGATTGAGAACGTCAGCTATAGGTAGAAAGAACGATACTGTATTAGATTGGAATTTAGTTTGCTTGTTAAAAGTACGGAAGATATGGGAGGACATCGTTAGTCGCTTGCAGTGAGCAGTTGCTTAACCATAGCTTATGGAGAAGGGTTTAATGGTCTTTTGCCAAAATAGTTGTCATGTCGTTTCCTTCTAAGCTAGCTACATGTACAATAACATCATTTTAAAGCTTTTGAAGAGTAGAAAAACATCTAATTTTTGTATAACTATTAATACATTTTTGATATATTAATAATTATTTATCAAAAATTGATTTTCTCGTTTGGATAATCTCTTGTCCTTCAGAACTCAATAGAACCACCCAGTTTTGTAAGCTTTTTTTCTTTGTTCCAATCTAATGACAACTTTTTGTTTCGGTTCAGGATCCTAGTTTCTGCTCCATCTATGGAAATCCTAAGTGGCCCTATACACCCAGGAAATCATGTTTTGCCACTCTTGATTTCCATGCGAAAGAGGGGGAGGGGGAGGATTTGTTCTGCCCTTTTTCCAACTGCTCGGCCTGCTTTTGATCAAATGTATTTATGCGTCTTTTCATGCTTTAAATAAAGAGAGAGAGCGAGCGTCCTGTATTCCTACCTTTGCAGTAGCCTTCCCTAGTGAACCTTTGTGCTTCCTCTACCAGATCCAACAAAGGTGACATCAACAGCCGTGCATACTTCTCCTTGTTCCGCTCCCACTCACCACTGATAATCTTCCTAAGCGTGATAACATTCATGCGTTCATCATCCAGGTTATCAGGGTCAAATCCCACCACTTGCAGGTGCTCACGCAGGGCAGCCAGCTCTGTTGAGCTCTTTTGACGGACCATCTCTAGCATTCTTACTAAACTCCCTGCTAGGGAAATAAAGAACCCATCACCATCTTCATTATCGCCTAGTAGCACACCCTGAAGCTGAGAGACGAGCACTTTGAGTCTGTTCTCATGTGCTGGTACATTATTCACTGCACAGTCGCTTCGGCTAAACAGAAGCACAGAGGTGGGCAACAAGTGCCAAAGCCTGGGATCTATGCCCATCTTTGCAGAGGCCTGGAGGTAGTTAAGGTGATTTTGGACAATAAGGTAGTTGGACGCGAGATGGTAAAGTTTTAACAGGGCAGTGTCACTGAGGCAACTCGCATCTGATTCGGGATACAAATCTTGATCATGAACTCCCAATGTGCAGGTTATTAGACATTGGACAGAGTGGATATCGAGTGTGTACTGGAATGAGTTATTGTCAATTGGTTCTACTGCTGCTGATTCTTGTGGAATGCGACCAAAGCACTCATCTGTAGGTACAAATCCCACAAGATCTAGTGCATCCTTGTATGAACTAACAGGCATGGCCAAGGTAGAGTTACCACTATGCAGCTCATTCCAGATGTACAGAAGGCTTGTGACTGCTGGGAGTGTGAGATCGGCATTGAGGAAGCGGCGGTGGAGCACAGGCCTCAAGTGGTCGCGTAACAAGGACACATACTCTGAACCACAGGTTGGCGGCACCCCAGACAGACACCCATTACAGACATCTGTATGTAATTCAGACAGTTTACGGATAACAGGCTCATGCATAAGGCGACTATCTAAGCCTCCTTTTACTACCTTCCAATGTGATACAAATGACTCAAAGTTGGCACGCATAGCCTCAATTGATGGTGTCTCTTGGGTTGGACACAGTTCAATATCTGCCCCTTGCCGGAACACCAATTCAAAATTATGTAGACAGTTTTTCACAATCTCATGGTCACACTTCCGCACCTTGAACCGTGTCTCAAGCTTCCTCACTGCAAAACTAGGGTCCATTTTGACTTGTACATCGGATCCGAATATTTCCTCTAAGTGTTCTCTAAATTCACAGCAGTTTGGAGTCAGTATAAGCTGTATAGACACTCCTTGTTCAGTAAGACGCCCATGTACTCCTCTTAATAATGGCAATATATCCTTAGTTTGTGTACCCTTAGTTGACTGCCAAGCTAAGACTTGTCCCTTCTCATTCATTACAGCAAATAGATAATCATATTTTGGGTTCCATTTCCTTGTACCTTTATCCAGTTGTGTAAAGCAGCCCATTTGCTGCCCAGCCTTGAAGAAATGTCCAAGCAGAAGGACACTGGCCGAGAGTTCACTCATTCTCTGAGTGTAATAGGGTTCCTTTTCAGAGTAGTTTACTTGTAAAGAGCCAAGGAGCATTTCCATAGATGGGACACCAACTGGTTTGTATTCTGGAAAGAGAGTTGGGCTTTCTTCTCCACAATAATTACTAATGTCTTCTTCATATTTTTCTTTACAATGTGTAAAGTTAGTAACATGCTGCTGTGTAATTGTCTGCTCAATCTGCTCTAATCTCTCTCCTGTGGACACCAGTGAGATAACAGTATCCTGCAACTCTTTAGTAAAACCAGTCCTGTGTAGAAGCACAAATGGGACCTTATCTATTTCTGATGCAGGGACCATTGCCAGTATTTCAGGATCATGAGCAATGTAGCTACGGTGTTTCAAATGGCCAGTACAGACGTATATCCGACTGAGCAGAATAACAGGCCAATTTGAGCTGCAGAGCTGCCTTGGAGCAACAGCTGCTCGATGTCCAGCCTGCCACCAGAACTCTCCACTCTTGGATCTTTTGGGCTCAAGTGTCGCACCTTCATCGGTATGAGAGTCATTAGGGCATCTCACGCCGTCCCTGAAGCACTCCAGCTGCTGTAGGGGATCCCATAAGATGACAGAAGGAAGAAGGTACTCTTGAGGGAGGGGGAGGGTACTGGGGTCCTGAGAGACACCAGGGACATATGGTAGAATAACCTCAGGTGGACGAATATTTCCTGAGTCGTAGTCCTGTGTCAGTTTGGTGTAGTAGGAAAGCAGGAAGGGATTCTTGTCGACAGTAAGCTCCATCTGTTGCCTGTAAGGAGAGAATTATTACAAAATTATACTCTCTAATGGATCATTCACAGTTTTAATGTCAGATGTTCTATCTTCAAACATTTACCAGCTTACTGTGTCACCAGCGGAGCCTGTACAAAACTAGAAGTGCTTATTATTTTACTGCTGAAGCACTTCCAAGAGGATAAGAAGCTGTTTCGAAGTGCTTTCGAAGGCATTTTATGTTGGAAATGGTTTTGAAGCCGCTTCCATTTCAACAAAGAAACGTAGTGAACCTCTTCCAGATTTTCACAAAATTCGAATTCCACAACTAAACAAACACACCACGATTGTAGATATACATGTTACCGACGCATCAAAATCAATAAATATCCTGCAGTTACATACGCAAAGGTAGCAGACCCCGTTAAACTCACACAACCCCCTTTGTAACGGTCGTTAAAAATCTGGTGTCGGCACAGCTTGGACAACTAAAATGGCGGCTGTTAAAAACCAAAATGGTGGCCATTACCAAAAACTCCTCAAGGGGGAGGGGGACCTAGCGCAAACTCGCCGAGCGGCTGCTCCCTAGGCCAAATTTGCTACAAATCCATTTTCTCCAGTAAAAAAAAATCCCTTTGTTCGGGAGGTCATGGATTTATTTTTGGAGTCGCACAATCTGATTTGCATGAGTTTGCACTTTTGAATTTTGTTAAAAAATCTGTATCGAAGTGCGTTCTGCCGATCGGGCCGTCGAGCCGATTTTTGGCTTCAGCCTCCCACCTTGTCTTTCTCTCTGTATAGGGGGCGAATTGAAGATAAATCCGTGAAACTTCACATGAGCATCAAGGACAACCACAGCTAACAACATGGTAAGTTTCAGTAACTTTTATTGATAATTTCCTAAAAATGTCCAGGTCCAAACATCCCTTACCACAATCCCCATATAAACCCTACAAAAATTATTATGTATCAGTCAATTCCAGTGGTGACCATGCCCCCCCCCCCCCCGGATTTTGGTAATTTCTAAAAATAAAAGTGAAAATTCCCCATCCCCGGGGCTAGAAAGAATGCAAAATACCCCACTGCGGGGAAGACAAAAAATGGACAAATGCCCCTCCCAGGGACCAGAAAAAGACAAAGATTCCATCGACACTGCGTTCAAAGCCCGGGGGGGACTCCCTACATTCGAATGCTAGGGTGACCGTCGTATTTTTTAGGGGTTGAAATCGGCGATCTGGTATTTTTTAGGGGTTCGAAAATAAAAAAACGGGGGTTCTCACGCAAATAAGGTAGTGTTTTTGAAAGTTGAGAGGATAAAATTTAATCTGTCAAATTGTTGGTATTTTTTAGGGTATTTCAGGCTGAGGGGTATTTTTTTAGGGTGGAAATTTTTTCCGACCAGGTATTTTTTAGGGTCAAAATTCGAGTTTCCGGACGGTCACCCCTAGCATTTTAACCTTAGAGTCCCCCCCCAGGTTTAAAGCTTCACAGCAAAATATTTCCTCTCAGAACTTCAACTCCCTTTATTCTGTCCGAGCATTTACAATTTGTTTTTAACTGTACTTTAGTTTTCTCGTCTCTGAACGAGTTCTCATTTCACTGAAAGCGAGACAAAATATAAGTAAACAAGCAAAACAAATCCGTCATTCTCAAATCGTAATTGGCAATTCTTCTTCTGGTATTACAATATAGTAGACATACCTTCAAAAAGTCTCCATTAATTTCTCTCGGCCATTCGCGGTTGTAGCCATTTGGTTACAAGTTCCATTCATATCTGTCATCCTCGGCATCTCTCAATCTCAAAACTAGAGGGGTGTATACGGGCCATGCTCGGTATTTTATCTTGTGTGACGTTATTTTTTGTAACTGGGACATCGTAACGTCCAATTGATAGTTACTAACTGGTCAGGGAAGTAAATAAAACTGCGGTATTGTAGTTCCGCAAAACTCAACGTGCGAACCAAAATTCCCCACCCTAGGGAACCCAGTGGTGTTCAAAGTGGTGTTCAAATGCCCCACGGTGTCCCGGGGGGGGGGGGGGGGGGGGATGGTCAACGCTGGAATTGACTGATACATTACTGTCAATACTTCGATGTTGTAGTACACAAACAATTGTCCTGGGTCACCTGTGGCCAAACCCTTGGAAATTCTCCTCAATAGGAGCCAGAATATGTCCAAAACAGCAGGTATTGTCCATTAACACCCCTCGCAAATCAGATATTAGAACCCCTCGGAAAAACTCGTCAATAGGGGATATGTGGATAAAAAATGGAATGGCCCTCAGTGCATAATGCACCAGTCAATTGACAGCCCCGCACCCCCCCATTCGCGCATTAGCGGGCTACTAGCGGGGCTTTCGTACATAATTCACACTACATTACTGCCCCGTTGGTCAGGAGATGCGCTTTCTTTCACGACATCCACACAGTACATCGAGCGGGGAGTCACTCTCTTCCCCGGGACACAAGACAACAGAAACCAGCCCGATTTCCGGGCCGTCTCACCTCCATATGAACAGCCCCTTACTTCACAAAAGACACAATAAATACAGATTTTTGTTACTTGAATTACACATATTAAATTTTACTCTACACTAGCCAAAGTACATGCAAGTAGAAAAATATGGTTTTATTGCGCTTTGCGATCGGCTGCGGCTGCATTGAAAACTGGGCACCATTGACGTGACTCATTTCAGTGTCAGTAAAAATTTGTTGGGCAAGGAACGCATTCACTCTTAATTGTTACTCTGGGGATGGTGCATTCATCTCTCAGATTGTCCCCGCAAACCGAGGCGCACACTGCCTTTCACTTGCCAAAAAGGTGAATGCCCCGCTAATTTGCGAATGGGGGGGTGCGGAGTTGTCAATTGACTGGTGCATAATAAGCTTACTGAAGAGGAAAAACCGTAAATGTTCAGCTAACACGTATAAAATTCTCATTTCAACAAAAAAAACTACACCAATGGAATAAGCATGAAACTGCATGGTCCTGTACTCACCAATATAAGGTATTTCCCCCACTAAACACCAGATAATTCTGCGTGAGTTTGCTGAACTTTTATCTTGTTCAAATCCGCCATTTTGTTAAGTAGGAGGCTTGGTTTCTCGGCTCGAGTGGCTGATCATGCTACTGTCACGAACGAGGAACGCCTGGGAGATGTTCCTTCATTTTGAATAAGTTCAGACAAACAACATCGAGACAACACAAAATTTGAATAGGAATGTGCGGCGCAAAGGAAAAGATGTGAAATTCACTTTCAGATGGCCTCTGTGCTGCGTCTGGTTTTCGTCTTAGCTACGGTTATTGTCGGATTTGAAATTGCACTACTAATATTTTTTACTGGAAGCCAATCTGAGTTGGAACTTGCACCTCATGGAGAAAACAACGCGGCGGAGAGAGCACGACAAACTATTGATCTAAGCAAAGCTGGAAAAATACAAAACGATAAAAGAAAAAAAGAAGCGAGAAAAAAGAAAGCGATTGTAAGGTATGAAGCAAGTTGCTATAAACTTGGATGACAGAAGTTACAAAGTATTCTGACTGTGTACAGCAAAATAAAGTCAGCCATATTAACTTAATTATTAAATTTATGTTATCTAAGTGCGTACAAAGATTATTAAAAATCACAGTCAAATATCCTTGAAAATGCCACCTATATCTCTCGTTTTTTCACGGTTGCTTTGCATATTTAATAACATCGCTAGAATAATAATAGATCAATCGCTTACGATACTACACCATTATGAAGTCCTAATTCTTTTTTCTTAGATAGCCCTTGTCTTGGTGCTGGATATCATTTAATTTTGGCCCATCATTTGTATAATTACAAGGGGTAATTCGAGGGTTCGAATCCCTCTCGGGGTCAGAGATTTTTTCTCTTTCTCCGCTTAGGGCTAACGCTCATAAGCACACTTGGGATATTTCATTAGGCGCACTTCAGCTTTCACACAGCTTATCTCCACATTTGTATAATTATAACCGAACAATTATGCCTGACTTTATATTTTTTCATTCTTTTTTGTACCATTATATAGCTTGTTCTCATTTCCCAGCCAAAAATCCACCTCTTCCAGCCCCTCTGGAATTTGCAACCCTGTTCCCCTTTTATTTCATATTATACGATCACTGTATTTTTTCTGGATATTCTAGTTGGGTGGGGTATACAGGGGCATAGCCAGGAATTGAAAACATGGGACGAAAATGGGAAAATCTCCCAAGAAGGGGGGGGGGGGGGGGTGGCCCCCTGGCTACGCCTCTGGTATGATTAAGTTCTTGCACCTAATGCAGTATTTTTAAACCCCCAGCCTGCATATACTGCAGATTTTGTATAATTTCTAAGCAAAACACCAGCTGCACTCTATATACACGCAAGTAGCTATGATCATGTTTAACTGCTCTGTACTTCAGATGATTAAATAGTTTTTGTAAACAGGATATGTTTATTTTTATGGATAGGAAACCATGGGATGGCACTATTCATATCAGCGTTGTTATCTGTGGGGACCGGACAGAGGAAGCTGTTACTATGTTGAAAACAGCAACATTATTCACCAAGAGATCTTTAGTGTTCCATATTGTGGCCGAAAGCCACCTTCATAATTCTATACATGACTTGATATTAAAGTGGCCTGTGCTTCAACATGGGCAAGTGAACTACAAGATCCACCCTCTTAGGTTTCCTAAGACCCAAACAAAAGATGAATGGAAAAAGCTTTTCAAACCTTGCGCCGCACAGCGATTGTTTCTACCTGTAAGTAACTGTTAGGGTGAATTACTTTTTTTTTGTCAGTGCAAGCATATACCCCCTACAATGTACAGGGATGAACAGCCTAATCAGGGATGGACCCTGGGGGAGGCTGAGTCACATGACCATCTCGAAACAAAGGAAAACCTCATTCCCATGTTTTCAAACAGTGGTCATGCATGGTCATGTGACTCAGTCTCCCCCAGGGTCTACTCCCGAGTCAACCGCCATTTTGAAAATGACCGAGAAGACCCTGGGGACGAGGTTGATACAGTAAGTTAAATGTATGGGGAAATCTATCGAAAAAGAGGGGGCCCAGGCCCCTGAGCCCCCCCCCCCCTAAATCCTCCTATGTCGTCATCCTATAAAGACTCACTTGTGTTATCTTTTTAGGGGTGTCTGATATCCAAAGAGCTATCTGCTATCTGTTAGGGTGTCTAATGCTAATGGTAGCCTATGGCAGTTAACTTGCTGCAATTTTCATAATTCTATGGGTTTTTAAGCCTTAAGCTAGTCCTTATTAGTAAAAAAAACTAGTTGGTGTAAAGCTCACAGAATTATGAAAATTGCTGAAGCCATTTGGCCCACAATTCCATTTAGGTAAAAGTCATATCATTCACTCAAGCAAAATTTTAATCTCTGCAGATAGTAAATGTGTGGGGGATAGTAAATGTGTGGGGGTCAAATGCCTTTTATTTCTCATACAATCACTGCAGGGGTGGAGGGTCATATCCAAAATCCCTTCCACATGGGAGGAGTGTGGATAACTTCTGGAATTACACAATTTTAGACAATTTTTTTTTGTGAACAGACAATTCTAAAGGATGTGGACAGCCTACTGTATATGGACACAGACACCCTAATACTAGCACCAGTCGACAAGATCTGGGAACACTTTAGCAAATTCAACTCATCTCAGCTTGCAGCCATGGCCCCTGAAGGGGAAGTCCCTTCCATTGGCTGGTATAACAGATTTGCCCGGCATCCTTATTATGGAAAACTAGGCATGAACTCTGGTGTTATGCTGATGAACTTGACAAGAATGCGTGCAATGACATGGCTGGATCATGTTGTGCCTATTTACAAGAAATATCGGTTTGATATTACTTGGGGAGACCAAGACATTCTCAATATACTTTTCCACTTTAATCCAGGTAATGCGTAGAATTTAAAACGTTTCTGACAACAACAACTTCCAACATTGTTGGACCCGCACAACAATGTTTGGAGTTGTTGGCGAGTGTGGCCTTACAGATATGATGCAGCAAATTTAATGGCCAGGACAGCCACAGAAAAGTTTCCGTTCATCTTCTTTTTTCACTCATCGAGGTCCCATTTGTTGCACTTATGTACTGTATGTGATCTTGTTTATGTGCTACTTCCACAGAGTTACTATATGTGTATAACTGCGAATGGAACTACCGTCCAGACCACTGCATGTACGGCAACTCCTGCGAAGCGGCCGCTACAAACGGGATCGCTGTTCTCCATGGCAACCGGGGCGTATTCCATAATGACAAACAGCCGTCATTTAAAGTAGTTTATGAACATTTGAGAGACTTCAAGCACGGCGATAACATGAAAGATACTGTGGCTTCTTTGCAGCGAAAACTAGAACAATACGAGAAGACATACTGCGGAGAAATCAAAGCAGCAACGCTTAAATATCTCCTGCAGGGGTGATACGCCTTATACACGCATTCCACGCAATTGGCCGTTTTCACACTAGAGACGAACAAATAGTCTCAAGACGAACAAATTGTCTGATGTGACAAACGGGACGAACAAATTTTCAGACGAAAAAGTCTAAACTTATCCGTTTATTCAGTCTATGAAGTCGAAGACGAGCAAGCCGATCAAAACACCAGACGAACAAACATGCAAACAATTTCGATTTTCTTACCGCGGGGAAGTGGAACTAGCAAAAGAAGCGATGGCCTATGAAAAATTTCAAGGACGTTTTTAGTTATCTGGTCGGCGAAAAATGATCAGACGATTTGTTCCTCTTTTGGTGTGTCTAAAAATTCAAAAATTAGACACTACAATCCGGGGTACCGTGTCTAGTCTATGATATTGATACACACGTCTGTCGAGTGCCTCAGCTCTATCATAGCTATAAACACGGTACACCATATGCAGCGTCTTTTATATTATAGACACTAACGTAAACACGCGACCAATGTTAGGGTTCATCCATTGGTCACTGAACTTATCAATAACTCATGAATTTTAGAAATGTTTATAAATATTTTTTCCTAACACAACACTGCCGCTATCTGGCCGCGAGTGCGTACCAAGCCTTGTTTTCATGCGTGCATAAGAATTTAGATACTTTCTTTGCAAAACAGTTTTTAACTGCTCCCAGCTAGTTGCAAAATTCACAAGCCAAATTTTATTCTATTTGTATCACGAGAACTCAAATTTATTTATATAGGGAAATATTTAGAAATTGGACAACACATGACACATTTTCAACTTTTATTGAGCAGTCGCAGAAAAAACTGGTCCCCATCTCGTCACCTCGCGGGTAGGCACAGACAGATTCTGCTCAAAAATTCTTCAAAAGTTGCTCAAAAGTTGCTCAAATTCGGAAAAAGCTGCTCACAGAATCAAAAAAGTTGCTACCCCATAAGAGCACTTCTTCACACTTGTCGCCTGATTTATTTAAAAAATGACTTAAAGAATCAGGTTCACGTGCACTCAACTCAACAGCTACAAAAGTTCAAGCAATTATTCTAAACAACAACTGGCATAATTATACTAATCAATACGGTTGATTAAAAAGAGACTCACTTGCCGCCATCCATTCTGTTGGCTTAGTCAAAACAAAATTGGGAGTTTGTAGTATCAACTCATACCAAGAGCAAAATACAATAATAGCTGCTACTATTTTTGAAAGAAAACTATAACAAATAAGGAAGCCCCGCAGGTTCTGTCACATTCTGCCCCATTTTCACTAGCAAGTTGAATAGAGTTTCCACCGTTTTGCTTCTGCTCTATATTTGGAATAACACAGGACACCCAACGAGATACCATATACACCTCTGAGCACCCAAGACGAAAAAGTGATTAATTTTATTTTTAGCAAGATTTTTCGCTCTGTGTTTCATTTAAAATGGCAAAATGTATCAGAAAATGGCCATTTTGTTGTAAAAGTTTGCTCGTAGATAACGGAAAATCGAAAAAGTTGCTCATAGTTGAAAAAGTTGCTCAGAATTGAAAAAGTTGCTCAAAATTGAAAAAGTTGCTCAAAAGTTGCCGAGCAGAATCTGTCTGTGCCTACTCGCGGGGGAGGCTCTGGTGACAGCCACTGGCGCATGCGCGAGATTTGATACAGCCCCAGCGTTCAGAATCAGCCAATCAGCAAAGGCCATCAAATGGATTTTCCCAGAGCCTCCCCTGTAAGCAGAAGAGCCGGGGACAGGAGTAGAATTCCAGGGTGAGTTTCACAAAAATATGGATTTCCAGGGTGGGTAAACAGATTCCAGGGTGTTCATGAAGAAATTCATTGGAATTCCAGGGTGGGTAGCTGAACCTGGGGTCCTCAACAGGGGGGTGCGGAATATTTTTGCAAATGCTCATTTGTATTTACTTATACAATTATACAGGTATCGAAATGAACGTATGAAAGCACATTGATTCGTTATTTAAAACGTATTCAGTATGGAGAAATTAATAAAAAAAATCCCTTTCACTCGTTCGATTCATCCGTCGTTCATTCTGTTCATTCAACTATAGCGCAATGCAAGGGTGCGCGCTAGGCGTCGGCACAAGTTGCCGATAGAAGTTAAAAAAAAAATTTTTTTTTTCAAAAAATAGCATTCTTTACAAATTTCGGTTGTTTGGTGATGAAAAGTTTGATGTTTTCGGTGACCATGTCCCTTAAATGCGGTCTCCGTCAACCAACTATTTCAGTTTGACGGGACTTTGTCATCCCCAGTATGAGCAGATTGACGGCGTACTCCAACATCCAAAAGGAATGCAGACAAAAACATGAGCCCGTCGATATAAAAAAAACCCAAAAATATCACGTATTTTTCAAGTACATTTCTATTGCTACAGATCCCTTTCATCAGGTAACCTATTCATGTTTCATTTACCAGGGTATGCATTGCTAATCGAACTCAAAATTCAATAATTGGCGATTTTTAGCTGTCAATCAAGCCGCAACGCTGGATTAGTGGGTCAACATTGATTGCCAAATCAACCAAAAAGGGTTGTAAGCTATCCTTTGGCTTCCTTGCCTCGAATGTTTAACTTTTGGTTGAAGAAAATTGACTTACAATTTTCTTGCGTAAAATCGCAAATCGTAACAGTGAATTTTGAGGTCGCGTAGCGGTGGTAAGTGTCATCTATCCACTTATCCATTGTTTCTTGGTTTGCTAGAACAGACCCCTAAGAGGTACCTATCAGTGCAAAAGCTAAATTTCTAGATTCTCCCTCGGTAATGCATGGGTAGGGAAACATAAATTCCAGGTTGAACACGAAGAAATCCACTGAAATTTCAGGGTACAGGGACAACAAAATCCTAGGGTGGGAAGCTGAGATTTGGATCCTCATCAGGAGGTACGGAATGTTTTGCAACTGCTCATTATACGGATTATACAGGTACTGAAAAGAACGTATATAAGAGCACATTGATTCGTTATTTAAATTGCGTTAGTACGGAGAAAACAATAAAAAGGACCAACTACAGCGCAATGCAAGGGCGCGCGCAATCGAATGACTTTAGCAGTGCGCGCACGATGAAATCACAGTCAAGATAAGTGACGTCGAGAAATCTTTATTTGTGTTGTCAAGGTGAAAAGAAACTTTGTCATTACAGCGAGTCCATTCAGTATGGATGTAAAGTAATGATTATCTTGATCCTTTTGACTATTTTCAGTCTCACAGGAATTCACGTATACTTATCTCCGAAAAGCAATGTTGTCACGTGGACCGCGGGTCTCGTTGGATATGTAAAACAAGGTAAGAGACCAAGAAACGCTCCCATTTTTTAACTTCATTTTGTTACGCCCTTTCAGTGTCAATTCGGATGGCTGGAGATCTCTGTAGAGAAAATGCTTTGCTGTTTTAGACAATGCTACAATGTTTTAACAATGAATAGAAAACTTGTAAAGGCATAATCGTTAATCGAAAAAAAGAATCTAATTTCATCTTAAGGCCTATTTCAAACGTCGATCTTTTGCCGCGTCGAATCCAATTCAGCCGACTGGTTTTCTCCTTTTCACAACAAAAGGAAGAATAAACACGAAAAACAAACTTTATAGTCCTTTCTCCTTTGCTATGACTCATCTAGATTTACCTTTTTCACTAGACAAAGTGTCCCAGAAGCTGCAAATGAAATTTCTAACAATTAGATTCGACGCGGCAAAAGTTCGACGTCTATGCGGAAATATTTTTGCGCGTGTAAAAGTTTTCAAAAGTAACTTATTCTAGTTAAGAGTTAGTTGTTATAATGATTGATCTATAGCTAGAAAAAACTAGGATATTAACCGAGATAAGTCAAGTAATTTTTCATTCACGAGTACAAAAGTCAACTTTCTCCTTATTTTGAAGAGCGTTGACCTAAACATTCGGCCCTCTGAACTACTGTTCAAATTTGCTAGCATGAGAATGGGACATATTTCATTTTTCTGAGCCACAAGAATTAAGAGAACGGGTTTGACTGCCAAAGAAACGCTATTACGCAAAACAGGGAAGAAACACAAATCTGGAGGAACGTTAGGATTAAGCTTACGTCTCGGCGAAACATTTGCAAGAAAGCAAGTAGAGAAATGTTTCTAGACTCGAGGATTTGAACTTTTCAAACTCCGCACTTCTACTTCAGAAAAAAAAAACCCGAAATTATCACCTTGTTAAAATGAAACTTCATTTGTCAAGGATAGATGTAAAAACCTATTCAACTATTCTCGGGAAAGACAAGTTTATTTCGCTAGTAAAAGTCGCCACGAAGTCGAAGGTCGCGCTGACAAAAATCCAATTTCACGGAGAAGAAAAGAACAGAACCAAGCAGTTTTGCTTAGTTTTCTTACACCAAAACCATACAGGATCTACAAGCTACATACTTACTTACAACATATTTCAATTCATTGTACTTAACTTTTCTCAAGTTAAGTTAATTTGTAGAACTTCTTCTCGTTGATGATATTTTCCCCTTCAATTCAATTTCTTCCGCTTGTGAAGCTTTTATGTGTTCACTCAATCGGTTGCACAGTACGGCAGAACACTATCGCCTTCTTCTGTTTGAACCCAACACAATCATTTTAACATTCTTCGATACAGTTACTACTTGCAGTGATTCTAGATGTGTTTTTGACCGTATTTTTAGTGATGTGGTGTCTGCTTTGAAGGATAAAATTTGTCAAAATGTAAAATAATTTGCGACGCGACGGGTCTGTGTAAGGAACGTTTCTGATTGGCTGGTGGTCCCGCCTAAATTCCCGCCATTTTTGACGCGCGCGCGCGTGCAACACAACACAGGATGCCCGGATCAAGAAAATTTCGCCAAAACTGGCGTTTTGCCGACGTTGCGAAACTTCCTTATTAGGAAATTCTCCCTTACCTTATTTGAAAGGTCTGTAAGTACTTTGCCTTATAAAAAAAAAAAAGCAGGAAAATTGACCAAAACTCAGGGTCCTGAAGGGGGGGTCCCAATCCCGTTTCCCGGCCGCTTTTTTCGCAAAATCCCGTTCCCAGTAGGTAAAATCCCGTTCCCGGTAGGACCAGTCGGTAAAATCCCGGCGCACGAAAACTGTGATGTTAAAATTGAGATTCTTGCTTTTATCGGTACTATCTCTTGGTCCTGTAGGTTTTATTGTTCATGCACGCCGCAAATGACGACATTGTTATTATTGCAACCAAATGGCGAATTGCTATGCTTGTCGATTTCTTTCCAACATAGTGATTGCACTATAAAGGCTTTTCGTGATCCCACTATTTGAACATGGGATATATTTTACAGGTATTGCTCTTCTGTTGCGCGTGAAGCGCGCCCTGTTTTAATTAATAAACGAATTTCATCAAGCCTCAGAAAAAAAAGTAGATGAACATTGTATTTTTTGTGTATAGCAAATAAAGCCTGTAGTTTGTATTCTTCGTGCACGACGCAAATGACGAAATCGTCATATTTGCGGGCCAAGAGAACTCTATCTAGACGTCTCTGAAAAAAAAGAATGGAAGGTAATTTTGCACCGAAAAGAATTAGTGGAGAGAAAAACAGCAGAAGAAGAAATAGGAATTAGAATCAACAGCAGAGACCGCCAAACACCTTCGTTTTCATGAAAGTTCTGCAGAATCAATTACATTCTTCGTGCACGACGCAAATGACGAAATCGTCATATTTGCGGGCCAACTGATTAATTTCTATGTTTGTAACGTCGGTCTCACGCTTACGGGCTTCTTTCGAACATAGTAATTGCGCCAGGCCTATCACTGGAGGGCTTTTCGCGGGGAGTTTGTTTTTCCTCGCTAATATACAAATGTTCTTGTAACGGGCATTCCATTTAAACGGCACGAGCATATTGTCTTTGTTTGCGGGAGATCTCAAACGCAATATTACATGTTTCTTCCTTATGCGAAATGTTTAACGTATTGAAAGAAGAGAACTATTTACAAAAATGCAAATGATATAGAAATTGCTGGAATAATTCCGCAGAAAATTTCTTGTGATCCCCCCTTCCAGGGCTTAAGGTTTCGAGAGTTTCCCCCTTTCGCCCACCCCAAAATGAAATGATCCTCTGCCCGTATGATATCTCGTATGATAACTTTGATACAAAAGATATATCATACGATTCTATTCAAAAAGTGGTTCCGTCGTTTTGAAAATGCCTATGCCAAGTTATCAAACCGTTGACCAAAACCTCGCAGATTCCGAGGGACCAAAAAAAGCAAAACGAGGGCTTTAATTTAGAAGGGGCGAGAAGTGAAATTCTATTTTCAAGTAGCCTGCTGTTAGGATAACAGTCTTACAATGCGAAAAATGGTATAAATTGACGACGTTTTATTAGGATACACAGGATATACAAGGAGAGATTTGAAAAATGTCGTTCCCGTTGAAGCATCTTGATTCCCATTCCCGGTAGACAAATCCCGTTCCCGGTAACCCAAATCCCGTTTTCCCGGCCTAAAAAAAGGCGAATCCCGGCTCCCGTTTTACCCCTTCAGGACCCTGAAAACTTGCAGATACTCCAGTTGGTAGTTGGTCGCCATTTGGTGTTTGCCCCCCGCCGAGGGGTCTGAGACGCGGTTTGAACACCACAGGCAGCCCGCGCGGATTTGCCAGAAAACGACAGCACTTTCTTTATATGGCGACAAAAGTAATCGTACGAATATTTCTAAGTCTAGTCCATTACTTTTCAATATTTTTCTGAGAAAATTTGAGGAATTGAAAACGCTCAGATCTATGCGAGATCTGCGAGATCAGGAAAAAACATGTTACGCAGCAAGAGTGAATCAACAAGAGTACTTAAGGCCCGTTCACACGGCGCGATCTTAGCTGCGATCGTCGACGTCATATATCGCGCGGTGTGTGAACGGCCGTCTATTTGGCTTTGCGATTTTTAGGCCTACTCCGGGTCCTAAGATCGCCGTAATCTTGGGCGATCTTGAGATTTTTTCTATATTTCATGTTGCGATCTTGGGTGATCTTAGGACCCGGAGTAGGCCTATTTTTGTCAGTTTGTTGGTGATATGAAGAAATCGCACCCGCATTGCAGTGGGGGAGTTGTTTTCTGGTGTCTCTGCCACCTTGCTTTTGTTTCAAAGTAGCCTTTGCAAACAAATCTCACAGCAACTTTGGTGAAGTTAACAAAACAAGTGGGGATCTTTAAACTAGAAGCGCAAACATGATTGCAGGGAGATAGAAGATACTCATGGCCTCTATTGATTTTGTTCACAGGTTATTATACCCTCCTTCCTCTCGCCAGCTCTGCTGCGCCGAGTTCAAATCTCATCACAAATGTCAGTGTAATTATGCATCAGACAATGGAATTGTAGGTGAGTAGTTTACATATAGCGCAGGAGGGTGTGTTAGAGAGTGAGAGAAGATCTGACGTTCCCTTTCAGGGGCAGCGGTGTAGCCAGGAATTTCTGAAGGGGGGGGGGGGGGGGGGGGGGGGGCGGATAGTGAAAACATGGGACGAAAATGCTCAAATTTTCTCCAGCAAATACAGTAAATGTATGGGAAAATTTCCGAGAAGGGGGGGGGGGGGGGGCTAGGCTTTAAGCCCGTCAAAATTTGTTGACATAATGGTAACCCCATGTAAAAAGTAACTTTATGTGGATCTTTAACCTCAGCCCTAACAAAAAATCAACAAAAATTTCTTAAGCCCGGCTTAAAGGCAGCTACGCGCCTGTCTATCCACTTTTAAGTTTAAAAAACATATATTTCACTTCACAGGTAAGCTATGGACGGCTTCTCAGTATTTGTTCGAGTTGAGCCCTTTACGACAGTTTAAGATCTACAGCGCGGGGACTGTGCAGTCTCATCTTGGGATTTATGGGACAAACATCGATAGCTTTTTCAGACGTAAGTACTTTCTATCCAGCGGTGTTTACAAGTTTACTATGAAAGATATACTATTTTAGAAAAAAACTATAACAAGTCAATTGATATACGTTTCTTTATTTGTATATTTAGGAGCACCAGCCGCCGTCCCGACTAAGATCGCAGATCAAGTGACTGCCCTAGCCATCTTCAATGCTCCGAGCTCTCAGGGCCTCATACCCCTCATTGCCCTTGTGTCGACCCTAGTCCTTACTCTTCTAGTGTGCATAATCATAATCGCCCGGTGAGTAAACTTCCGTAACAAGTCTCCCGTTTCTAACAGACGAGACATATAAAAAGCACTAAGTATTGGATACAATTAGAATTCAAAAAGTAAACAAAACATGAATTTCAATAAACAGTATACCTTGGGACTGAAAATGCCATTGTAATGTAATGAATAGTTGGAACGAGATCTGTGTTTTGGGGGTTAATTTATAGAAAAATATCAGGGAGAGAATAATAAACACAACCATGAGCAATTTGAGTGGAAATGTGCTCATATATCGAACCTCTGTGTTTGTCTACAGGCTTTACTACAGACGTCCTATTCGTCAACATGCCAGATTACATCAGCACACAAAGTCTCATAACGTGGTACGTAGATGTAAACTTATTCAATATGGCTGATTTTGGAACTATAGGAACAGCATTGCACGCAGATGGTATTTTATTTGACATCACTCTGTTCTGTTTTCCAGGAGGACATCATTGACTTGTCCTTTTGTCAGTGGCTGTGGCGGGAAGAGAATGTAAAGACCCACGTGCACAAACATCTGACACGGCGCCAAAAAAGGGCACTCAAGCATCGAAATGCTGTAAAACGGAACCTCCGCCGCAAACTGCGCAAACGCGCACGTCAGTCCAACAACAAGCATAACACTTGTGTCAACAGTGGACTGAAGAATTCCTCAAAGCACAGAGGACACACGTCTGATTCCGCACCTTCCCAGGTCGTCCAAAAGATCAAGGACGTTTGTAAGAAGTCGGCAAAGTCGCAGAGTGGTGTGTCAAAGTCCTTGAGGAAACGTCATCAGTATGGTGTGGCGGAGGTCGTTACTCGTCTTCACATGGCGCAGAGAATCGAACAACTCATGGTGGAGAAAGGTCTTGTTGCGGTTATGACGTCTGATGGTGAGTCTCAAATGAACATCGAATTTATTTCGCGGCATCAGGAGCACCACCAAGTAGCATGAAAAAAAAACCTAGTTACGCTTCAAGTGCATGCTTTAGACATCAAACGTCCAGAAGGCTTGCACTGGCTTGCAATTGTCTTACACTTGCACTTTTGTTGGTTATTGTAGAAGTGGATTTGAGATTGTCCTCGCGCCCTTGGTATTTGCTCTAATAAGTAGCTGGATGACGTTTTGAACAGCCCATCAGTGAATCCTGTGCAAAACGTACTCCACCTGCCAATCTGCTATTGGCGCAAAAGAGATTTTGTATAGAATAATAAGTCATCGCGCCCTTGCTCTTTGCGTTAGTTTTGTACAGGGTATTAGTGAGTCAAAATCCAGCACCAGCCGGCATTTTCAAATAGTACATGTGAGAAAAGTTACTCCGAATAGGGTTAACTTCACGATGGCGATACTCACCAAAGAAGATTAGTGAGTCATCACGCCCTGATTCTTTTTCCCACAGGAAGAGTCTGCTTTACACAGGAGAAGACCAGAAAAGCAGTGCAACTCCCAAATGACGAATCAGATAGTAAACAGCAATTTGGACTCCTGAATGAGGTGAGCGTCCAAGGAAATGAATTCGATACTAATGCACAGGCCCGTGGGGGGGAGGGGGGTTCCCTATTTTTGGGCGTGGGTGCTCGTCGTACCTTACATACATACATACATCTTTATTTAGGCACGCTGGCCACATGTTAAAAACAAAACAGACGCTGATTTCCATGTGGGGCGTGTAACTAATATGAATATATGGTTTGCAAATTTTAACCTAGCATAGCCCAGCAGCGACATCCCTATTTATCAGACGCTTAAAAGCAGATAGCGATTTAGCCATTTTGGCCTCTTTTGAAAGGGAATTCCATAACATGGCGCCATTATAGGAGAAGCTGGATTTCAGAAAATTTGTGCTTGGCTTTGGAAGTGCTAGGTCTGTATCAATATTTCGCAATGAATATTTTTTATCGCAATCACTTACTCTTACGAGTTTTGATTTCAGGTGAGTTGGTGCATGACCCTGCAATGCTTTATATATTTTGACCAATTTTGCTTTTTTTCGTCTTGATTCTAAGGATTGCCAACCCAACCCCTCAAGTATGTCTTTCGAGCGAATCGTATAATTAGCCCCAGTGATAAGACGTGCAGCCCGAGATTGAAAACTTTGCAGTTTGTCCCTAAGGCCCTTCCCGCAAATGTCCCTTTCAGGCTTCCGGTACCTGTTAGAGGTCCGTTCTAGCAAATCACGCAAATCACACTTATTGTTCGTAGCTTGAATTCTGTGCTCTGTCGCTGCGCTCCTCCGCACAGAAAACGTTATATTGTTTATTCTACATAAAACGACAAGGTGTTGAGAGAGAGGCGCTAACCAGTTTATTGGAGACGAGTGTACATATCATAGCTTGTTAAAGACATTGCTTTATAGTTAATGGAAAATATTGTACAAACAACACTTCGAAGACAGCTTGCGTGGAAGAAAAAATTGACCACGGTTTGAACTGGTTGCGTCAAGTGATTGCAAAATCAAACAACACGCTATATGTAGGGACGCTAAGATACCCTAGGGATCTATTCCAGCGCAAGGCGCGAATTCCGAATGCCCAACATAAACATATTTCTGTGCTCTGTCGCTGCGCTCCTCCGCACAGAAAACGTTATATTGTTTATTCTACATAAAACGACAAGGTGTTGAGAGAGAGGCGCTAACCAGTTTGTCAAGAATACAAAGCTAACGAGGGGCGCGCAGAATTAAAGACCTAGGCGAGAAGAGGCCAACAGCTGATTTTTAAGATCCTCGCGACAATAAAGATCTTTGGCAGTGTCAGACTTCCATCTGCCATGCTTTTTGATAATGTGATCCGGAACATCATTATTTAACGCAGCCGACGCGCCTCCTATTCTAAATGAATGTAAACCCAATAGTGAGAAGTATTAACCCCAATTGCCTTGAACTTAGCAATGATTACTTCTCTAGCTCTAGTATAAGAGAGACTGGTGCCTGCGCGCAGGGCATAGCCATGTTTCTTGTTAAAAGAAAGATTTTGAAAAACAAATTCGTTAGAAGAAAAATCACGCTTGGCCATGTTGGCGTATCTCAAAATCATGGAACAAGGGCAAGAGGGAGTACCAGTCCTAGCAATAACTCTGGTACAACCCCTGCCCAACTGGTCACATTTACTTTTACTTATAAATACTGACATATGGGTATCAAAGAAAGAGATGTCTGACCATTTCAAACGACTAAGCTCATCATACCGAAAATATCCAGCAAACGCTAATAAAACGAAAGAAACATCTCTAATGTCTGAAAGAGGAGAATAAGCAGTGCCAAACTTCTCAACTAATCTAATAATGTCATCTGAATGAACAGGTTGCCTTTGCAGATGGGTAGGCTTTTAGCCATACGTTTACAACCATCCAAAATTGCAAGCAGAAAATTACTCTTACAAGGATTGCTAATTGCGCAAGCATTATGAAAGAAATTTAAACTATAAAAAGATTGTTGAATAGAACAAAAGGAAGCGCCCGATTGCAATAATGATATAAAGTAAAGTGCGACGTGCAAGTCTTTAGCAGGGAAATAAACTATTTCAGGGAAATTGTTAGCCCAAGACTTCCATCTTTTAAAATGTCCAGAGTAAGCTTTGATGGTTTTATCCGCTCGGCAATGGGCCAGACAGTGTGGTATCTGCAGAGCCAGGACTCTTAAACATGGGTGAAGGAGAGGCGGCGACGTAGGTGAACTGGAAATGTAACAAGGAATAAAAGAACAATAAATACACAAAGACAATGTAAACGAATCCACCTTGTTTACGAAAACATGCAAGGCCTCTAAATACAAATATATACTGAAATAGATAATTGCTGATATGAACAATGTGTTGACGCTATAATCACTACTATGATACCGTACAGAACTAACATTCCGTCCATCCGGCAGAAGCGGTACAATATAAATCTACATGTGTAATAAGAACAGCAAACCATATAAACATAGCAGCAAATTGCATTATCCGTCCGCCAAAAGCGGTATGTGTTCTTACTGTCATCCGCCATCTAGCGGTTAGCAATATACATTGTTGTATTCCGCCCTCTAGCGGTTGTCAATATTACAACTATATAACGTATTATAATTCCGCTGTACAGCAGTGCGTAAGTAGAACTGGTGTAAACTCTGGGAAAATTCCACCAAAGAGCAATCGAAATGTAGAAACATGAAACGGAAGAAAATCTGGAATTAGGAAAGATCCAAGTGAAGAACTAAAACAGGCGTGCGAAAAGTAGTGCCACCAAAAATAGTGGAAAAAAGTAAATGCGAAGAATCGAAAATTCCGGAAGGATCTGAAAATTCGATAATGCGTTGAATCGAAAATCTAGGCTGACCGGATGGAAAAAGTATAGGCCAAAAACTGGCAGAGGGCCACTTAGGACCACTAAAACACCCGAAGCGTGACAAAACTCGAGATGAGCGATAGAGCGCGAAATAAGGTAAATAGGCGGAACTAAAAGGTTGTTGACACCTTTCCAATCAGTGCTAAACGCATCAACGCCCTCGCAGCCTGGGCACCAGAACTTAGAAAAGAACCTTGCGCACTTGTGAGTATGGGCTGAAGCAAACGATCAACATCGAACGGACCAAAAATGTTGGTGATATGGAGAAAAAATTTATTAGAAATGGCCCAATCGTCAAAATCATGACACGACTAATAGAGTCAGCATAGACATCAAGCGAGCGAGGAATCCATTCAACTTCTAGAGAAATATTATTGTGAAAACAGAACGAAATATATCAACAGCTAAGGACTGTAGGCGAAGAGAATTACTACCCTTAGCAGAAATAGTGGCAGCATTCCTATTGTCGGTAAAAACCTTAACAACTTTACCAGAGATTGAGTGCTTAGGGTTTAGAATAGCAAGAAGTTCCCTGGCATTGCTATCCAAGCAGACTTCTAGGGTCAAAAACGCTTGATAAAATAAATCATATTCATCGCGATCTATGTGGAGAACAGAAGCACCACAGGCAAAACTACTAGCGTCCGAATGAACAATAGTGACCGGAAGTGAGTACAATAAGTGCTCGGCCATTGAATTTCTGACAATTACGTAACCAAAATTCGATTTCAAGTAAACATTCAGGAAAGAATTGGTAACAACAATATCCATAACCAGATCCCAGTCATCGTGCAATTTAACAAAAGACTGTAGGAATCTAGACATAAGAAGAGCAATATTACCAAAACCAGGTGCCAGGGAAATGATTTTACCTACGACCGAAGCGACCTCGCGAGGAGAAACAAAAGGAAGTTTGCGTTGTAACAACGAAAGCGAATTTATAAGACTGTTAATGCGACGCTCAGGTATGGAAATACGACAAGCAGAAAGATCCCACAAAATACCGAGCCATTCCATTACTTGGGTGGGAACCCAAACAGACTTAACATCGTTGGTAACAACGCCTGCACGAGATAAATCCGATCGGACTAGCTCAGAAACACGAGCAGTTTCAGCAAAATTAGGTAAACAAACAGCACCATCGTCAAGATACAAAACAATAGAATTCCTTGAGAACACCAATGGGCAACAAGGGGCCGAAAAAGCTTAGTAAATAAATAAGGTGCGGAAGACAAACCGAAAGCGAGAACCAAGAAAATGAAATATCTGGGAGAAGAAGAGTTATCAAGAGGCCATTGGAACCCAAGGAATTGCTGATGTTCAGAATGAATACTTATGTGATGGTAGCCAGACTTCATATCAAACTTAAACATGTAACCCGAAGGTTGAACGTAATTAAGAAATACATTGCTATCTTCCATTTTAAATTTAACCTTAGGAATAAAGTGATTAACATGCCTTAAGTCAAGAATAAGTCTGCCTTTGCCTTCAGAATTAAATGAAACTGACAGAGGATTGATAACAAAAGGAGGCGATTGAACTTCAATAACAGAACCAGCACGAATAAGATCAGAAATAGCTTCATTAACAATTCTGATGTTCCAAGGCAGATTTATTGTTGCGATAGAAAGCAGAAGGAGGATTACGAATAAAAGGAATTCGATAGCCATTACTAATAATATCAAGAATCCATGGAGGTGTACCGATGGTTTTCCAAAATTCAATGCTGTACTTAAGCCTGTTTTTGAGAACTAGAGTTGCGGTACCCATGCGATATTCAAATAAATTATGTACAAGAAATTGCTTGTAATCAGAGTCAATAGCGTACTTATCTTGATCTAAAAGTTGAGAGAAATCCACGGAGGCATCAGATGTCGAGGAGGTGGAAGTGTCACATTTCCTTTTAGAGCTAACTAAACCAAGTGCGCCAGAACAATCCTTTTGAAGTGATCGCCAGAATGAATCCTTAAGATCTTGTGTTGGGGGGAATTGAGAGGTGGCTGCTCCGGTGTTGTGCTTTCCGAGACGGACGGGGCATTCCCTCCACCAGTGAGAATAGGCGCCACAATATCTACACGATCCGCGGGCGAATTCGTTGGTAGACTGGGTGAATCCACTTGGGCCGGGTGAATTAAAGCTGGATCCTGCAGACGACTGCCATCCTGACTGCGATGGGCGGGAGTAGTAGTTCCAGGGTCTGTAGCCTGTTCCTGTCGAGTACTGAGAAGGTTGGCGAGAGCGTGTTTGAGACCTCTCAACATTGCGTTTGCGTCTCTGGCGAGCCTGGTCTCTGAGGGCTTCCCTCTCTGCAGACCTGATCTTCTTATCGTCTTCTTCGTTTAACGAGACAGGATTAGACTCGTAGTGCTTCACCGTGAGCCACCCTCCGTCTGACGAATCGGCAATTCTGATCTTGCGGTTGCGTTCCCTAACAAGGTTGACAATTTCTTCAACAATCTTGGAAGAATTAGAGGTACCAGGAATACCTTTCAAAGACTCCTCGACAGCAAAAAGTTTATCTAGAACTTGCTTGTTGAATTTGTAACTTTTTTCGTTTCCGGCAAAACGAAAAGAAATTTCAGAGTCTTCCTTCAGTTGTTTCGACGTTTGAATAGCCGCGGTAGCCGTATTTTGAGCTACCTGAAATTCAGCAAGAATCGAAGTTTTATGGGCAGAAATTTGATCAAGGAAAAAACTCCTGAATTCGGCCAAATCACCTTTGGTAACAACGTTTTCTGACTCAGAATCGTCTCCCATAATAAATAAATTGACCACGGTTTGAACTGGTTGCGTCAAGTGATTGCAAAATCAAACAACACGCTATATGTAGGGACGCTAAGATACCCTAGGGATCTATTCCAGCGCAAGGCGCGAATTCCGAATGCCCAACATAAACATATTTTCAGACTTCCGGTACCTGTTAGAGGTCCGTTCTAGCAAATCACGCAAATCACACTTATTGTTCGTAGCTTGAATTTCAGACGTATTTTCCCTTTTAAAAAATACGAGAAAATTACGACGGAAAAAACTCTTGTTGGTACCTTTTAGGGGTCAAAACAACTAAGCGACGCCATTTTTGGTACTTTTTAGGGGTAAAATCGAAAGTTCCCGAGGAGCACCCCGCCCCCAAAATAGGGGAGTCCCCCCGGGTGCAGAGGGCTTTGCACAGAAACACGACCATTTTCTACATAGAAAAAATACAAATATTGTTGATTATGCTTATGAGCTAAACAAGAAACTGCTGTGACTCCTCAATTCATGTGGAACACAGACCCCCTGCTAAAGCAGAACAGATAAACAAAAAACGTTGTACTCGGCGGAAGAAAAAGACGAAAGTCTTATTGCCAGGGCTATCAATCCCTAGACATAGATTTGTGAGAGAATGGTGAACAGTAGCATGGCCAATTTCCCCTGCTGTCGAACAAAGATAATAAAACTTCACATAAAAGAACTGCATTTTAAGAACCTGTAAGGCAAGGACTACCACGTAAACAACTTGTGTTGTTTTCGTTTGGAATTCTAGGTTCTTACAATGCAGGGCCAGGGAGCAGAACTTAACTGTACTTGTAAAGAATATTGTCATAAGCTGCATGAAAAGTCAACCAATGATTCCTTGTTTTAAGCAATAAAAGTACTTTCCGCGTGCTCTCTGCTTTCTTACAAACACGAGGGGGATGTTGGGAGAACTGATCAAAACTTGAAAGACACAAGCCGAAGGCGAGTGTCTTTCAAGTTTTATCAGTTCGACCAACATTCCCCGAGTGTTTGTAAGAAACCAGAGAGCACGCAGAAAGTATTTTATTGCTTTTAGAAAATAACATACACACGCGCGACAGCGTTGCGTGACAATCGTGTTTCTCAGGTCTCTTACAAACACGCTTTTTAACCAATCAGAATGCGCGCATTCACAATACAACATAGGTGTTATTTTCTAATACCTATTACATGTATTTCCGTACTTTCATAGGACGATCTCGTAGATTTGTCAGTATGTGATTGGTTCTGGTCGGTTGATGACCTAACTTCTCCTGCCGAAACCAATCATGAAGGGGAAACTCTTAGAGTGCGACGAAGAAGGGTCAACAAGACTAGACTTTCCAAAAAGAGGCGCCAACAACAACGGCGTAAAAACACACACGAACGCACCGAAATGCAGAGTCGACCTTTAAATGATGCTACTAGCGCCCTTCTCACCTCGCAAGATTTTTCGCCCGCGCAAGAGTTTCCAACCGCGCGAGAATTGTCATCTGTGCAAAAATTGCGAACCGAGCAACAAGACCTAAGCGGCGAGGATCCTGCTCAACAGGAGTGTACCTTAGACATCAAGGAAGACAATGCTCCTTTGCTTATCGAAGAACATCCGGTTCTCACTAAAGACGGCCCACGCCGGGAAGATACCGTAGCAGAGGAGCGCGCCTTAGGTATCGAGACGCATGCTCCATTCTCTGGCGAAGGAGATTATTTTCCTGTTGTGTCGAATGAAGACCTAAGCCCGGAAGATTCTGTGGAAGAGGAGCGCGCTTTAGCTATCAAGGGATACCCTGCTCCTTTATATGGCGAAGGAGATTCCCTTAATTTTGTCACTACTGAAGATCTAAGCCAGGAAGATCCCGTGGAGGAAGAGCGCGCCTTGGATATCAAGGGAGAGTCTGCTCCTTTGTCTGCCGAAGGAGATTCCCTTCATGTCCCTACTTCTGAAGATCTGAGTCGGGAAGATCCCGTGGAAGGAGAGCGCGCCTTGGATATCAAGGGGAGTCTGCTCCTTGTCTGGCGAAGAAGATTCTCTTTTTGTCCCTACTTCTGAAGATCTGAGTCGGGAAGATCCCGTGGAAGAAGAGCGCGCCTTGGATATCAAGGGAGAGTGTGGTCCTTTGTCTGGCGAAGGAGGTTCCCTTCATGTCCCTACTTCTGAAGATCTGAGTCGGAAAGATCCCGTGGAAGAAGAGCATGCCTTGGATATCAAGGGGGAGTCTGCTCCTTTGTCTGGCGAAAAAGATTCCCTTCATGTCGCTACTTCTGAAGATCTGAGTCGGGAAGATCCCGTGGACGAAGAGCGCGCCTTGGATATCAAGGGGGAGTCTGCTCCTTTGTCTGGCGAAGAAGATTCCCTTCATGTCCCTTCTTCTGAAGATCTGAGTCGGGAAGATCCCGTGGAAGAAGAGCGCGCCTTGGATATCAAGGGGGAGTCTACTCCTTTGTCTGCCGAAGGAGATTCCCTTCATGTCCCTACTTCTGAAGATCTGAGTCGGGAAGATGCCGTGGAAGAAGAGCGCGCCTTGGATATCAAGGGAGAGTCTGCTCCTTTGTCTGCCGAAGGAGATTCGCTTCATGTCCCTACTTCTCAAGATCTGAATCGGGAAGATGCCGTGGAAGAAGAGCGCGCCTTGGATATCAAGGGGGAGTCTGCTTCTTTGTCTGCCGGAGATTCCCTTCATGTCCCAACTTCTGAAGATCTGAGTCGGGAAGATGCCGTGGAAGAAGAGCGCGCCTTGGATATCAAGGGGGAGTCTGCTTCTTTGTCTGCCGGAGATTCCCTTCATGTCCCTACTTCTGAAGATCTGAGTCGGGAAGATGCCGTGGAAGAAGAGCGCGCCTTGGATATCAAGGGGGAGTCTGCTCCTTTGTCTGGCGAAGGAGATTCCCTTCGTGTCCCTACTTCTGAAGATCTGAGTCGGGAAGATCCCGTGGAAGAAGAGCGCGCCTTGGATATCAAGGGGGAGTCTGCTCCTTTGTCTGCCGAAGGAGATTCCCTTCATGTCCCTACTTCTGAAGATCTGAGTCGGGAAGATCCCGTGGAAGAAGAGCGCGCCTTGGATATCAAGGGGGAGTCTGCTCCTTTGTATGGCGAAAGGGATTCCCTTCATGTCCCTACTTCTAAAGATCTGAGTCGGGAAGATCCTGTTGAAGAAGAGCGCGCCTTGGATATCAAGGGAGAGTCTGATCCTTTGTCTGGCGAGGGAGATTCCCTTCATGTTAATACTTCTGAAGATCTGAGTCGGGAAGATGCCGTGGAAGAAGAGCGCGCCTTGGATATCAAGGGGGAGTCTGCTCCTTTGTCTGGCGAAGGAGATTCCCTTCATGTCCCTACTTCTGAAGATCTGAGTCGGGAAGATCACGTGGAAGAAGAGCGCGCCTTGGATATCAAGGGGGAGTCTGCTCCTTTGTATGGCGAAAGGGATTCCCTTCATGTCCCTACTTCTAAAGATCTGAGTCGGGAAGATCCTGTTGAAGAAGAGCGCGCCTTGGATATCAAGGGAGAGTCTGATCCTTTGTCTGGCGAGGGAGATTCCCTTCATGTTAATACTTCTGAAGATCTGAGTCGGGAAGATGCCGTGGAAGAAGAGCGCGCCTTGGATATCAAGGGGGAGTCTGCTCCTTTGTCTGGCGAAGGAGATTCCCTTCATGTCCCTACTTCTGAAGATCTGAGTCGGGAAGATGCCGTGGAAGAAGAGCGCGCCTTGGATATCAAGGGAGAGTCTGCTCCTTTGTCTGCCGAAGGAGATTCCCTTCATGTTAATACTTCTGAAGATCTGAGTCGGGAAGATGCCGTGGAAGAAGAGCGCGCCTTGGATATCAAGGGGGAGTCTCCTCCTTTGTCTGCCGAAGGAGATTCCCTTCATGTCCCTACTTCTGAAGATCTGAGTCGGGAAGATGCCGTGGAAGAAGAGCGCGCCTTGGATATCAAGGGGAGTCTGCTCCTTTGCCTGGCGAAGAAGATTCTCTTTTTGTACCTACTTCTGAAGATCTGAGTCGGAAGATCCCGTGGAAAGAGAGCGCGCCTTGGATATCAAGGGGGAGTCTGCTCCTTTGTCTGGCGAAGAAGGTTCTCTTTTTGTCCCTACTTCTGAAGATCTGAGTCGGGAAGATGCCGTGGAAGAAGAGCGCGCCTTGGATATCAAGGGGAGTCTACTCCTTTGTCTGCCGAAGGAGATTCGCTTCATGTCCCTACTTCTGAAGATCTGAGTCGGGAAGATGCCGTGGAAGAAGAGCGCGCCTTGGATATCAAGGGGGAGTCTGCTCCTTTGTCTACCGGAGATTCCCTTCATGTCCCAACTTCTGAAGATCTGAGTCGGGAAGATGCCGTGGAAGAAGAGCGCGCCTTGGATATCAAGGGGAGTCTGCTTCTTTGTCTACCGGAGATTCCCTTCATGTCCCAACTTCTGAAGATCTGAGTCGGGAAGATGCCGTGGAAGAAGAGCGCGCCTTGGATATCAAGGGGAGTCTGCTTCTTTGTCTACCGGAGATTCCCTTCATGTCCCAACTTCTGAAGATCTGAGTCGGGAAGATGCCGTGGAAGAAGAGCGCGCCTTGGATATCAAGGGGGAGTCTGCTCCTTTGCCTGGCGAAGAAGATTCTCTTTTTGTACCTACTTCTGAAGATCTGAGTCGGGAAGATGCCGTGGAAGAAGAGCGCGCCTTGGATATCAAGGGGGAGTCTGCTTCTTTGTCTACCGGAGATTCCCTTCATGTCCCAACTTCTGAAGATCTGAGTCGGGAAGATGCCGTGGAAGAAGAGCGCGCCTTGGATATCAAGGGGGAGTCTGCTCCTTTGTCTGGCGAAGAAGATTCTCTTTTTGTCCCTACTTCTGAAGATCTGAGTCGGGAAGATCCCGTGGAAGAAGAGCGCGCCTTGGATATCAAGGGAGAGTGTGGTCCTTTGTCTGGCGAAGGAGGTTCCCTTCATGTCCCTACTTCTGAAGATCTGAGTCGGAAAGATCCCGTGGAAGAAGAGCATGCCTTGGATATCAAGGGGGAGTCTGCTCCTTTGTCTGGCGAAAAAGATTCCCTTCATGTCGCTACTTCTGAAGATCTGAGTCGGGAAGATCCCGTGGACGAAGAGCGCGCCTTGGATATCAAGGGGGAGTCTGCTCCTTTGTCTGGCGAAGAAGATTCCCTTCATGTCCCTTCTTCTGAAGATCTGAGTCGGGAAGATGCCGTGGAAGAAGAGCGCGCCTTGGATATCAAGGGGGAGTCTCCTCCTTTGTCTGCCGAAGGAGATTCCCTTCATGTCCCTACTTCTGAAGATCTGAGTCGGGAAGATGCCGTGGAAGAAGAGCGCGCCTTGGATATCAAGGGGGAGTCTGCTCCTTTGCCTGGCGAAGAAGATTCTCTTTTTGTACCTACTTCTGAAGATCTGAGTCGGGAAGATCCCGTGGAAAGAGAGCGCGCCTTGGATATCAAGGGGGAGTCTGCTCCTTTGTCTGGCGAAGAAGGTTCTCTTTTTGTCCCTACTTCTGAAGATCTGAGTCGGGAAGATGCCGTGGAAGAAGAGCGCGCCTTGGATATCAAGGGGGAGTCTACTCCTTTGTCTGCCGAAGGAGATTCGCTTCATGTCCCTACTTCTGAAGATCTGAGTCGGGAAGATGCCGTGGAAGAAAAGCGCGCCTTGGATATCAAGGGGGAGTCTGCTCCTTTGTCTACCGGAGATTCCCTTCATGTCCCAACTTCTGAAGATCTGAGTCGGGAAGATGCCGTGGAAGAAGAGCGCGCCTTGGATATCAAGGGGGAGTCTGCTTCTTTGTCTACGGAGATTCCCTTCATGTCCCAACTTCTGAAGATCTGAGTCGGGAAGATGCCGTGGAAGAAGAGCGCGCCTTGGATATCAAGGGGGAGTCTGCTTCTTTGTCTACCGGAGATTCCCTTCATGTCCCAACTTCTGAAGATCTGAGTCGGGAAGATGCCGTGGAAGAAGAGCGCGCCTTGGATATCAAGGGGGAGTCTGCTCCTTTGCCTGGCGAAGAAGATTCTCTTTTTGTACCTACTTCTGAAGATCTGAGTCGGGAAGATGCCGTGGAAGAAGAGCGCGCCTTGGATATCAAGGGGGAGTCTGCTTCTTTGTCTACCGGAGATTCCCTTCATGTCCCAACTTCTGAAGATCTGAGTCGGGAAGATGCCGTGGAAGAAGAGCGCGCCTTGGACATCAAGGGGGAGTCTGCTTCTTTGTCTACCGGAGATTCCCTTCATGTCCCAACTTCTGAAGATCTGAGTCGGGAAGATGCCGTGGAAGAAGAGCGCGCCTTGGATATCAAGGGAGAGTCTGCTCCTTTGTCTGCCGAAGGAGATTCCCTTCATGTCCCTACTTCTGAAGATCTGAGTCGGGAAGATGCCGTGGAAGAAGAGCGCGCCTTGGATATCAAGGGAGAGTCTGCTCCTTTGTCTGCCGAAGGAGATTCCCTTCATGTCCCAACTTCTGAAGATCTGAGTCGGGAAGATGCCGTGGAAGAAGAGCGCGCCTTGGATATCAAGGGAGAGTCTGCTCCTTTGTCTGCCGAAGGAGATTCCCTTCATGTCCCTACTTCTGAAGATCTGAGTCGGGAAGATGCCGTGGAAGAAGAGCGCGCCTTGGATATCAAGGGGGAGTCTGCTCCTTTGTCTGCCGAAGGAGATTCCCTTCATGTCCCAACTTCTGAAGATCTGAGTTGGGAAGATGCCGTGGAAGAAGAGCGCGCCTTGGATATCAAGGGGGAGTCTGCTCCTTTGTATGACGAAGAAGATTCTCTTTTTGTCCTTACTTGTGAAGATCCCGTGGAAGAAGAGCGCGCCTTGGATATCAAGGGGGAGTCTGCTCCTTTGTATGCCGAAGGAGATTCCCTTCATGTCCCTACTTCTGAAGATCTGAGTCGGGAAGATGCCGTGGAAGAAGAGCGCGCCTTGGATATCAAGGGGGAGTCTGCTCCTTTGTCTGCCGAAGGAGATTCCCTTCATGTCCCAACTTCTGAAGATCTGAGTCGGGAAGATGCCGTGGAAGAAGAGCGCGCCTTGGATATCAAGGGGGAGTCTGCTCCTTTGTCTGGCGAAGGAGATTCCCTTCGTGTCCCTACTTCTGAAGATCTGAGTCGGGAAGATGCCGTGGAAGAAGAGCGCGCCTTGGATATCAAGGGGGAGTCTGCTCCTTTGTCTGGCGAAGGAGATTCCCTTCGTGTCCCTACTTCTGAAGATCTGAGTCGGGAAGATGCCGTGGAAGAAGAGCGCGCCTTGGATATCAAGGGGAGTCTGCTCCTTTGTCTGCCGAAGAAGATTCCCTTCATGTCCCTACTTCTAAAGATCTGAGTCGGGAAGATCCCGTGGAGGAAGAGCGCGCCTTGGACATCAAGGGAGAGTCTGCTCCTTTGTCTGCCGAAGGAGATTCGCTTCATGTCCCTACCTCTGACGATCTGAGTCGGGAAGATCCCGTGGAGGAAGAGCGCGCCTTGGATATCAAGGGGGAGTCTGCTCCTTTGTCTGCCGAAGGAGATATCCTTCATGTCGCTACTTCTGAAGATCCGAGTCGGGAAGATCCCGTGGAAGAAGAGCGCGCCTTGGATATCAAGGGAGAGTCCGCTCCTTTGTCTGGCGAAGATTCGCTACATGTCCCTACTTCTGAAGATCTAAGTCGGGAAGATCCCGTGGAAGAAGAGCGCACCTTGGATATCAAGGGAGAGTCTGCTCCTTTGTCTGGCGAAGAAGATTCGCTTCATGTCCCTACTTCTGAAGATCTGAGTCGGGAAGATCCCGTGGAAAAAGAGCGCGCCTTGGATATCAAGGGAGAGAGTGCTCCTTTGTCTGGTGAAGGAGATTCCCTTCATGCCCCTACTTGTGAAGATCTCAGTCGGGAAGATCCCGTGGAAGAAGAGCGCGCCTTGGATATCAAGGGAGAGTCTGATCCTTTGTATGGCGAAAGGGATTCCCTTCATGTCCCTACTTCTAAAGATCTGAGTCGGGAAGATCCTGTTGAAGAAGAGCGCGCCTTGGATATCAAGGGAGAGTCTGATCCTTTGTCTGGCGAGGGAGATTCTTTTTATGGTCTCACTTCTGAAGATCTAAGCCGGGAAGATCCTGTGGAAGAGCGCGCCTTAGAAACCAAGGACGACACTGCTCCTTTGAATGGCGAAGGAGATTCTCTTCATTATGTCACTTGTGAAGATCTAAGCCGGGACTATCCTGTGGAACAACAGCGCGCCTTAGATATCAAGGGAGACCGTGCTCCTTTGTATGGCGAAGGCGATTGCCTACATATTGTCCCTTCTGAAGTTCTAAGCCTGGAAGATCCTGTGGAAGAAGTACGCACCTTAGAAATCAAGGAGGGCACTGCTCCTTTGTCTGGTGATGGAGATTCTCTTCATGTACTTATTGTTGAAGACCTAAGTCGGAAAGATCCTGTGGAGCAGGGGCGCACCTTCGATATCAAGGAAGACCGTGCTACTGACGGAGTTGCTTTTGCTTTTGTCACTACTGAAGATCAAAGCCGGCTGGATGCTGCGGAAGAGGAGCGCCTTTTAGATATTAGGGACGACACTGCTCGTTTGTATGGTGAAGTAAATTCACTTCCTGTTGGTATGAAGACGACCTTAACCGAGAAGATCCCGTTGAAGAGGAATGCGCCTTAGGTGTCAAGGAAGACACTGCTCCTTTGTATATTGAAAACCATTCACGTCCTGATGTCACTAAAAATGGCCTAAGTCGGGAAGATCATGTGAAAGACAAGCGCGCTTTAAATAATATACAGGACGCTTCTCCTTTGCATGGCGTAGTAGATTCACTTCCTGTTGTATGCGACAAAGACCCAGGGCATGGGGATCCCGTAGAAAAGGAGCACACCTTGGATATCATCGAAGACACACATCCTTTGCATAGCAAAAACAAATTGACTGCCTTAAATACACAATTTCCCCCAAATACTAAAGGAAGTCCGACCTACTCGAAGGATGACACACGATTCTTCAGTACTAACGAAGGCAATAACCGCCTTGATGGCACGAAAGGTGAACGGGACGTAGAGACATACAAATACCATTTGGAAACTGTGGAAATATTGGACCATGTGAAATCTAAGAGTGATCAAAACTGCCTCGATACAAAGCAACAAGAAGCAAGCGGTACGAACAACCAAGAAATCCCGTGCAATCGGGACGTTATAAACGATCTTAATAAAGGCAACCCTGCTAGAGTTTCGAAAAAGCACAGAAAGGGCAAGAAGTGGAAATGGGTATCTTTCGATACGTGGAAGAAGAACGATACCAAGACAGGAGGCAATACTACGACATCAAATGTTTGGAGCAGAAAAGACTCTGAAACGTCAATGAATATCAAAGAGGTCCAACACAAACCAGCAGCTAATACAATGCCATCGGTTGTTAGGAGTAAAAAAGACTCTCAAACTTTAAGTAACAGCAAAATGAACAACAAAGAAGTCCACAAAACCCAACAGATAATACACCAAACTGTTCGAAGCAGAAAGGACTCGCAAACGTCAACTGACAGCAAAAGGAATATTAAAGAAGTCCAACAGAAAACATCAGCTAAGCCGTCAAAACGAGCCAAGGTAAGAACAACTTTCTATATATACAGTGGCAGGGTTTTAATCGATGTCGCATCTTTCATGAAAACTCCATCCTGTTACGCAATAAAACTGTTCATCAAATTAGTAGCGCTCTCTATTAAACAAGTTCGCGCAACTTGCAATTTGGTTGCGTGACAGGTTTGAAGCTCGGAGTGAAAAACGCGCAACATCGATGAAATAGTTTGGAACCCAGCAATGCGGCGTGATGAGTTGAGGAATAAGTCGGTAAGGGACTGCCTCGTTCCTGGACAACCTTAACTTAACCAAGCCACTCTAGAGCTTCAACAAAGACTTGACTAAGTCATTAAAGCCCTACTACAGTTAACAGTTTATTTATCTTTTTCTCAAGGTGTCTGCTGGCCTCGACGCAAAATGCCGTGCGCACAAGTTTAAGCCAATCTACAACCCTCCTGGAGACGGTGACTGTTTCTATTCCGCAGTCGGTCGCCAGGTTAACATCAGTGTGGAAGAGTTGCGCTCCAAAGTGTCCAAGTGGCTGGAGAAAAACGTTATCACGGTAAGCGCAAATTTGATTAGAGCAGATTTCGTATGACTGTGAAAATTGCCGCGACACGGCGCGAGCGGCGTGCTCAAATATTTTAACAGTTATCAAATCATGCTTGTATTGATATCAAATTTGTTTTAGTCGGAGGGAATGGATTTGCGGTGGTTCTTGTCCGAGAAGGAGGCCAACGATTGGAACGGCTATCTGAGGAGCGTGCGACGCAGAGGATTCTGGGCCGACAATATAGCTGTCATAGGGACAGCAAATGTCCTGCACAGAGACATCACTATCGTCACCCATTACGCGGTAATTAGTAGAGTTAGAAACTTAGAAATCAATAATGAGATAATACATAGCTATCATAGGGACAGCAAATATCCTGCACAGAGACATCACTATCGTCACCCATTACGCGGTAATTAGTAGAGTTAAAAGGTTAATAAATATGTAATGAACTTTCCTGGTTATCGGAAAGAAGGATCTGTCCTTCGGCGGAAATAGGTATACAGCATGATGCGTACATGGGTGCGCGGTGCGTGCGGGGTAACCGTGAGGACGGTGGGTGGGTCGAACCATTGAGGAAGTCACTATATCCCAATGGTTGAAACCAGAACAGGCCCAAATACTTAGATTTTTTCAGAAAACTTCAAAGAAAAAAAGCTTATAAAAAATTATTGCTGATTCGATCCTGGACCAACATCATTATAAACCCGAGACTCTAACCACTAGGCTACGAGGGAGTTTGCTGGTCAGGTCACTAATTTTATGGCATTTTATGTAATTTATCATATATAGAACGAGGAATATACTGTAAAAAATCATATCTAAAACAAACCAAAACCCCATCCTTACTCTAATCCCTAACAAATTACTGTTTTAGGACAGTTCTCTACACTTCTTGAATAAAACGAAGTATGATAAAAGATTTATATAGATTTCTGGTTTCAACCATTGGGATATAGTGATTTCCAACCATTGACCACCTTGTCGATATGTGCGTGAAAGTGGCAAACGGGAAGGCAACGCACGGGTCCAGTTTGATGACAGGGCGCACAATGCATTACCAGCGACTGGGTTAGAATTTCTCGCATAGACTCCTACATATAAACCTAATCGTCTAACGATGTTTATGTCTTGTTGTCATCCAGTCCAGATCATGTGATTATCATTTGTGAGGATACCGGGACTTGGTCTGGTGTCAGAAAATGCATAATTGTATCCTCCCAAATGAATCATCATGTGATCTAAATTCGGCTCGGATAGAACGTGGAGAGTTCAGGTACTGGACCGGCTAGACTATGCCCACGTTACAGAGATATATCATGTTCATATCTTATTAATTATTAGTATATCATGATGTTATATAGGTAATAAGATATATCATGTTTTCTATATCTCAAGTTTTTCATTTCTAGGATTCTCACGAGATCCGTAGTACAGATGTTGTGCACCAAACCTGCATGCAAAGAACAAATCTGAAACCCACCATCTACCTTGGCCTTGACAACGAACATTACGTCCTCGTCGAACCAGAGGTAAACTAACAAGCTATAGTTAGAAGGATGTATTAAGAATTGAGTAACTAGTACGCACCAAGGCTAAATACGAGTAGAAGTAACTATTTTCTAAACTTTGTCTACAGAACTAATGAGCCCACGTCAGACAACGCAAGTTTCTCCCAAGTATCCCATACGTCACTGTGGGCACACGTTCTCCTACGATGATGAAGCGATAACGATAGTTTTGAGCCTTTCTTACAAGATTTGTTATGTCAGATTTCCGGTTTATCACTCATATTTAATATAAATATATTGGTCAGAAAGAAGAGATTCTGACCAAAATACTAATATATTTATTCTACCTATAAAGGTAGAATATACTGTTCGGATTTTAGTTATTTCCGAAGAACGTCAAATGAGTCTTCGAAAACTGAAAATAACGTAATTGATTGTTATTGTAAATACCTTTCATAAACCTCATGTAAATACAGGTTTTCATTTCATACGAAAAATAATAATTTTTTGAAAAATGGAGGTGTAGATAACATATATTGGTCAGAAAGAATAGATAATATAAAAAAAAAACGCTGACCAACACTGACAGAGCGGATTTCAGATGACCGCCGAAAGTAAGCCAGACTTTTCTATTGGTCGAGAGCAATGACTTTCGTCCTTCAGCCAATCAATTTGCGAACTAAATTATGCAAAACGCGCCATTGCTGACGTCATGACTAAACGCAGTCTGACTTCGCCTCCTGATTGGTTTGTTGTTGAATGGCTTCCTCTCCTGATTGGTTAGTGGCTTTGTATTGCGTTTTCGACACTCATCTGAAATCTGATCTATTGTAGATAACTTTCACGCCTCATGAAAATACAGGTTTCATTTCATATGAAAAATAATAGTTTTTATAAAAAAACAAATAGAGGTGTAGATAATATAGATTGGTCAGAAAGAAGATTTAGCGATTCAACACTGAACACCACCGATATATTTACGTACTTCATTTTCCCAGTGTGTTCTGATTCTAATAACATTGTTTTCTTGGTTAAAAAACAAGAAACGTCAAAAGTCAAGAAACGTTAAAAACATTTCAAGGAACGACACATAAAATGAAATACGTAATTAAAATCGTGAAATACTTTTGAAATAACTCATGTAAATTCAGGTTTTCAATTTCATATTCATATTCAATTTCAATTTCATATGCATAGTAAAAATGTTTAAAAGATGGTAGTGTAGATTTTTTCTCGTTTTTATTTTAGGCGAGTAACTATTTCGTGTTGCCGTTACGGGTAGATTATCATTTTGAATCGATTATCAACAGTTCAAGCCATTTCCACCAATTTTACACGGAAATGAAAAATCCAAGATGGCCGCCTGAGCTGGTTTCTGTTCATTCCAGCAGCAACATAGTCGTGCAGCGTACTGCTTTAGATTGCAAGAACAGAACTGAAGTGCTCCCTAGTAGAGTTACTTGTTTCAATTTGTACTGCTTTAGATTGCCAAGAGCAGAACTAAAGTGCTTTCGCCGATAAAAACAGCCTCCAACGCTTGCTAGCAGGCTAGACAATAGGTGGCTTGTGCCCTTGCACTCTCCTGTGCTAAAACTGCTTATTGTTTCTGATGAATGATTGCAATTGAGTACACTGTGGAAATGTCTGGGGTAAAACGAAAAACCCTGTGGAAATTCAGGGTTCCTCGATAAGGGGTAACGGATATTAAATGGAACAGCTCGTTCTTACTATGGAAATTAACATTTCATCCGTCCGTCTGTTCTTCTTTCTGTCTCTGTCTTTGCGGAAAAAAAACCCATTAAGTCGCGAAGCAGTGCTCGAGAAATCTTAACCTATCTATTACCTTTTTGCTCCGACGAAGGGCTAACGCTCGAAACGTCAGCAAAACACCATTTTCCACGGCGTTTAACATAAATCTCAACCTTTGGTTGTTGTTGCTCATCTACCCTATTGGTTTGAAACACCTAGTGGAAAAACAATAGGATCACAAGAACGAGGAAACAATAGAAGCAAGCTCTTAAACTACAGAAACGATTTCGCGTAAAACAGGTGCAGGTCAGTACAAAACCACAAGAGTAAAAAGGCCATAGAATTTCTTAAATACTTGAATACTTTTTATTATTAGAGCATCTAGGAAGACACATTGATTCACCGCCATCTGATATATTACCTTGGCAGCTGACAAGTTTTCAATTTATCAAAGCGCATACCCATTGAAGGTTATTCGCTACACAAGTTTAAGATTTCACTATGTATTGCTGTGCTGAGCTGTCCCCATAAAGAGTTCAAATGTATTGCGAATTACTGGAACAATAGCCTGCTAGCATGCATTGGAGGCTGTTTTTATCGACGAAACCCCGGAGTTCGTAGTCGCGAGCGCCATCTTGGATTTTTTGGCCGAGTGACAATGGGGCGAGTCACTCGGCCAAAAAATCCAAGATGGCGCTCGCGACTACGAACTCCGGGGTTTCGTCGATAAAAACAGCCTCGAACGCCTGCTAGCAGGCTACTGGAACAACAGACCTCATTCGATACAACTATCACTAGTATCTATGATAATGTACATGATCATACAAAATTGAAACACTACTCGAAATCATACCAAAAATAAAAACATTTAACTTTGTGCCGAACTTCCGAGTCCAGCATACAGCATGCAATTGTATCTGTGAATATGATATCATCACAGGTTTCGAAAAGTTTCTTTAGATGTAGTCCTATGCCCTATGTTGTCTATCTAAGACGGAAACTAAAATCTGCTCTCTGGCAATTTTCTGTCATGTTCCTATAAAAGGTGCTTTTCACTGGAAATATAAAACACAGGCACTGTATTGTTGAGACTAGTAGTTCCTCCAACTTCAAACCAAGGCATCCCATGAAATATTGTCAAAACCAGAGTGGTTGTGAGATGTACTGCAGAATATTACCCCTTGGAGTAAAATCAAATGATTCGCGCAAACAATTTACCAACAGCGCAACATAAATATAAACAAGACGTTTTTTTTTCTTTGTCATTATTACAACAAAGTATATTCTGAAAATGAAAATAGAGCCATATAAAAGTTTTTATCATATTTTTACTTACAAAAAAGAACATAATGCCTGAAAGCAATAGCGTCACTTCGTGAACTCGGCCATTTCATGTTCTCTTTTAAGTAAAACCTACTGGAGTTGCCACTGTAGCTGACATTCGCTCTCCTTCCCTCAAACAAACCGAGAAGGGTGACGTCTGTACTTTGCTTCCCGCAAAGTTGTCATAGCATGTATTTGCATACACTACGCCGAATCCGTCGACTCAATTTTTTAAACTGTCTAAGCCAATCACGTTCTTGCAGTTTTTGTCCAGTACAGTTGGTTGGCTTCTATCGCAAAAATAACGCGTGAAAATTTAGCCAATTTGGAGCATCCCAACATCCGGGGAAACACGTGACCGGAACAAAATTACGGGAAGCAAAGAACAGAAGTGACGTACTACCAAAACCGGTAGACTGTTTATCGGGCTCGACAAAAAGCAGTCGTCTCACAAAAAAACGTTGACGAGTCTGATTGCATTCCTTCATGCGAAATCATTCATGCGTTGTGTCTCTGGCAAACAAAACTTAAAGTTTCGGTAAATAAATACACTGACTTGTATTTCTTTACCCCATACAATTATTAGAACACAAGCAGATGGCTTTTCTTGTGTTTTTAGTTCGAAAAATTGCCAAATAAAATATTTGACTTGCACGCATCGCTGACCTCAATAAAGGAATTCAAACTACATCGTGAATGTTTTCGTCTGGAGACGAGTGCTTTTTCTCGAGCCGAAAAAACAGTCTACCGGTTTTGGTAGTATCCCCGATTGTTTTAGGGTAGTAGAGCGGCTACATATAGAATACTGACTAGTTCGAACATAGAAGAGCTAAGAGTTTTAACAAAACCTTTCCTGTGGTTAAATTTCCAGAGCTTTCTACGAGACACCTTTATAGTAACTTTAAAGCAGAGCCGCAGCCTTATATAACCAGATCATACACCACTACTTGAAATTCCCTGAAATACTGGTCCTTCAAAATAGCAATACAAAATATACATTTAACATGATAACGATTTGATATATGCAGCATAGCACATTATCTGCATTTGTACACTTTGCGAAAAATTTAGCAAACGTTTTCCAGCCTTTTATCAGGCAAGCATGTATATCATTGAGCAAAGTGCACATCTTGAGAATACTACCGCTGACACGACGCTGACAAGAATTTACCATTGTTTTCTCTGCTAGTGGGCTCACATGGAGAATTGAAGAATTCACAATATGATGATTCTAGAAAGAAAATTACAGGAATCACAATAGCGTAGCCTGGGGTGCTAGACACCTTGTGTCCGTTGGGTGTAACTATTTCATGATCTATTTGTTGTGTTCTAATAGGCCGTTATCACGCAAAATTGATTGGTAATAATATTTAATAGTTATCAGAAAATGAAATCCATTATTCAATTCTACACATCCATATTAGTAAAATTGCAAATTGCAAAAGTTTGGTGAAGATTGCTTGAATACTGACTAAGATATGAATTTTCCACAACTTCGTATTCTGGTTATTTTTTTGCAAGAAATGTATGGGAAAGTACATCAAACGAGACTGGACGGGCATGGATGCCGTCCAGCCTCGACTTGATGTATTTTCCCATACATTTCTTTGCAAAAAGTAAGCCAGAATACGAAGTTTTGAAAATTGATATCTCAGCCAGTTTTTCAGCAATTCTTTTGAAACTTTGCAATTTTACTAATAGGGATGTGTAGAACTGAATACTGGATGTCATTTTCTGATAACTATTAAATATTATTAAACAATTTTGTGTGATAACAGCCTATTGCACCATTAGTTTGCTGATCTATGATTAAACCACTATTAACCAGTCCGCATTTTTAAAATTGCTCATTATTGCTTTGTTGTTTGTGAACAAACAATGCGAACAATTTAAACAAGGACCCGAGTACAACGTCTCGAAATGAACTTAAAATTTGAATTTGGGGTAACTTTTGTTAGTTACATTATACAAATGAGTAGAAGAAAGCTGCAACTGCAACCAAGAGGGCAAATGGAGAATGCAACCATAATATGCATTATTGTAAAGTGCTTAGAACGCTGATATAAGTGCTATAAAAATGTATTATTATTATTATTATTATTATTAACCATAAAGTTATCCTTGGCTTGTGCTTTCGTTCAAGTAAAGTGTGAATACACCAATTCTAAATGAAGATCTCTGTGTTGGGAGTAAGGTACCGATAGATTTGGTGCCTTTTGCTATTTCTGTTTCTGTGTAGGGATTTTACAGTATTTGATGACAGCGAATTATACTGTTCCTACAAAACTTTGCCAAAAATGACAGCCCAGGGCTGCTTGTTGGCGCTTTTGTGTTTTGGTCAGCTGGTAAAGTGACGGTAACATAAGGGAATTAATTTTGTCAATTGTGACCCATGCGTAAAGCATTTTTATTGTAATTTATAGATGTTACAGTTCTCACACTCACCTGCCAAATCCACCTATTATTCGTCATCTCCTTTCTCTTGCCGAGGCTTTGCCCCACCAAATATTTTCTGCTGCTGCATTTCGGATGCCAGCGTATTGACTGGATCTTTGACTGTTCGTGGCAGAAGCTTTAGTCTGGGGCGCTCAGAAAGCTCCTCTGCAAGACAACAAGAATCCACATCATTTTCAAGTCCACATCCACTACTTGGTAAAATTTCTGAAGTTAACTTTGCAGACTACTTTTCGGTCATATTGGAACAAGAATTTTGGACACTTGTTATTGTAATTACATTACTCGCAAAAAGCGCTGACACTGGCAGTTTCTAGCTGTGCATAGCAAGTTGAATTCTTCATTGGAATTAACATGGTAGCACACATAAAAAACAGTAAGCATTCTTTTTTATGCAGTATATCCTATCCAGCATACCCTTTTTTGCTTGAATACACATGATTAAAATAAATGGATAACATCTAAAAATGTTGTTGTTAGTTTTATTGGAGGTGACTTGCAACAATGCATGTTCAGTAGAAAATGCCAAAATGGCTAAAGAAACAACAGCAAAAACAACCACACATACATACTGTATTCAAAATTACACCTGGGACATTTCACCTATACCGTACTGTTGCACCACGTTACTGTACGCACCTGCTGATGCTTCCTTGAACTCATCATACCGTCCCCCTCCTCTTCCTGGATTTCCATATCCACCTCTACTAGGGCCTCCCCCTCTGCCTCCTCCTGCTCCACACCCACGTGGTCTGGCCCCATCATTCCACCCATCACTACGACCACCTGGAACAATATTAGATTACACCATGCATGATGATGACCACCCGTGGCACTTTTCACAGTCATACGAAATCTGCTCTATCATACTTTACCTCCATATGGCCCTCTGTCATCTGAGAAGAGAAGATAAAAATTAGAACATGTACCGTTACTAAAAGTTGTTGGTTGCCAAAACCATAGTTACCATAGAGTGGAATGGTTAGGAATCTCAGGAAACTTAAAAGGATGCCCACATTTACAGACTACATTGACTGGATGTTGAAAGGGACATTGACAGTGCATAACATTTTGTTTTGTGCTCATCTAATATACACGTCTGAATGAATTTCAGTGGCTTAATTTTGGCACTTATTTAACATGCACAAACAAAAGGTGAAAAAGTGAACAAAGAGGAGGTGCAATAACATGTTAGGTTTATGGCTATGTGCACAGAGTTGATACCCAAGCGTGTAACATGCGTGTTTTAGTGCACGGTCAGCCCGGTCTTACACGCTCTTACACGGTCATGCGTGTTTCATCTGTTTAGCCGGACGCGCTGCGGGTTCGACCGTGCACGGTCTTTAAAGATACTAATCACAAGATATGCGCTCACCGTGTTTTGAAAAGGCTAAAAATAAATACGAATGTTTCAATAAAGCTTGCTCTTTCTCGAGAGCCGTGCACGCACCGTGTTTCTAAGAGAAACAACAAATTTTAGCATGTTGAATCCGGCTTTGTTTCGTATTGGTTTTATAATTTCTGCATCATATTCGGCTTTCTGCCAACTAAATCAAGAGCCTTATAAAATTCGAATGAATCTTCATGATAACGTGCTCCTTCGTGTTACATGTGAGCTTTCTTCCTTATGCGTACGAAAAACGCTTTCTCTTGTTTGTAAACGATGGAAAGATGTTGCATGTAGTAGAACGGTTTGCTTGTGAACGCATAGCCTGCGTTGTTGGCGGCTTTGGGTGTTTTCCGAGACTGGGTGAAATCTTCGCTCTTGCCGATAAAATTGAGAGTGAGATCGTCGATAAATGGCCGCGCGAATATCAGCAGCGAGAGGGAAGATTGTTAACCATGTTTCATTAATGGCCGCGCGAAGAACGGGGCCGAAAAAGCGTCGGATGTCTGCTTTTTTTTTAACGTAGTTCGTGGCTTTTGTGTCCTGGAAATTTTTGTTTTAAAAAGGTCGCGAAACTGCAAAGACATGGATGCCAGCAGACGCGTTTTACAACATTGGAAGGTCACGTCCCGGGTCACGTTCGAGATTAAACACATATCGCCTTCTTCTTTATCTGCTTTAAACTGCGTAAAACAAGAGCGCCGATGGCTATGCGTTGAATGCGTAGAAAACTCTATCATAAAATATCGGACAGGAAATGGCAGTTTTGTAAACGGAAAACACGAAAATACGGCATAAAATGACACTAGTGTACTTCCGTCACGTTCTTATTTTTGACAAAGAATTGCCTTTATCCTTTCACGTTTTTGCATCTGATAGTTTTTCCGTTCTCACTCAATCGTTTTTAAGTCAGTATGATTCGAGGACGCTTACAATATATAGCCCTAAGCACGTCATAGCGTACACGCTTCTGTATGTCTGTATTTATTCAGTCCGCATGAGTACGCTGTCCAAAATATAAATTACTTCAACACGCTTCTGTATGTCTGTTTTTATTCAGTTTGCATGAGTAGCACAGTGTTAAAATATGCCCGGTCGACCCGGCTAGACCGTGTAAAAAAACACGGTAAGAAATGCGCTCCCGTCGTATTGTAAAAAAAACACGGTTAAAAATTCAATCCTTTCATAACACCGTGTTCTAGACCGTGTAAAAAGCACGGTACGCATCCACTCCGTTGACAACACCGTGTTCTAGACCGTGTAAAAAGCACGGCATTGACGCCCTGTGCTGTTTGTAGCGGGCATATTGAGCGTGTTTCATTTTCTTTCGAGTGCGTTGGCTGCCTTGTTGGTGGACAGCTTGGTCTGACTCATTAAAACCAAACATTTTATGACTTAAAAATGGCTTCAAGGAAAGAACAACATTGGAGTTGGATTGGAAATTTCATGTCGAACACATTTGCCGGTAAGTTTTTGTGATTTGGCGTTAAGAAAGTATTTCTTTCGGTCTACTTGTTGTTAATACAACAGTCAGTGGACAATGTGGTCTGTAGGTTTAAATGTTCGTGCCGTTGCTAAACGGGATTTCCCGGGCGATCAAAAAACCTCGCAATGAAAAGAGCACCACATGTCGATTCTAAAAAGCATAAAAACGTAAGATAAAGCAAAGACAGTCTTTTGTAATTTAGTAGTTTTGGAGTCGAAATGTTAACAATGTTACGCCATATGCGAGTCATTTAAGATACTAAACCATTCCAGCTCACAATAATCGCTAAATTTTTATACTGGTACACAAATAATTTATAGCAAGAACGTGTATAACCTTTTATCATTAATATTATCCAAATTGTGAAAGTTATAGAACTAAATTCATAAGAACATGACTTATTATTAGTCACGCTACGCCACTTGTGCCTTTGGGTGTCAACACCGTGCACATAGCCCATAACCATCCCACCCTATCAACTATCCCAAATCAGAATCCACCTTTAATGTAAACCTACCTCTGTATCTTCCTCCTCCCCTGTCGTCATACCTAGACAGAACACATGCACTGATGAAAAACACTATCACACACATTACCACCTATACATTGTGCAAAATTTCAAAACCCTGTGTCTGATGTTTGTTCCATGATTGCTGTACTATGACTGCATATCATATTATTTACATATATAAATTTATGTTTTTTGCTGCTCTTCTTTTGGGGGTTCTGTGCTAATTTGGCTCTCACTGAAACTGCTTTTCTGATTTAAAGAGGCAAAGAATGCATTTCTAATGGCGCCAACCTGAAATACTTAGGCCCTTAATGGGGATGCTTTACAGGGCCAGACATTGCGACCATATTGTCGCCAATGGCAACTAAATTTGGGGGCTTGGTGACCAAAATTTTTAAGCTTATCGCCAAATGTCACCCAGTCTTTCTAAGTTCAGCTGAGATCTATGCTTACGTGGCAACTAATATTGCTTTTTGGCGACTTAATTTGTTTGAATGGTCACCAATGGCACGGTAGCGGGCCCTACTTTATAATTACCTCCTTGAGGGGGACCACCAGGACCGCCAGGACCACCATAGCCTCCCCCTCTTCCTCCACCCCCTCGCCCACCACGCCCGCCTCCTCGATTGTCTCTCCTCCCCTCAGCGATATCCACTCTCAATGTCCTACCCTCTTCTTCATTTATATACTGAAAAAGCACAGAAAATAAGCTTGATAATACTCCATATTTTTTTTATAATTACAAACTATATTGTTTTATCAGAATTTCAGCCACTGAGAAATAATGTAATTCACACATGTGAAAAATTACGATTTTGCCTACTATTGTAAATTTAACCAATCAAGAATTTTTCCCAAAAACAGTATTGACCATGTTTATTAGTAACAGAATTAATAAATGGATGACTGGAGATATGAAATTAATTTATCTACGGGTGTTCAAATTTTGATATCTCATGAGTAAGCTCAGTGAAGATTAATTCCATATCTCTGCATGCCCATATATTATTTCTCTATATAATCTGCTTTTATCTTGCCCTTGAATTTTCTACACAGGTTACCGGTAACTCCAAAAGATGAACAAAATTTATTTATAATGGCCAGACAACATACCAGTAGCCACCCGAGAGCAACTTGACAAGAAATTTATTTAATAAAGTGATTATCACCCTTTTCACAAAAAGGTGATGTCACCTAACAGCAGTTTGCACCAACAGCAGTTTGCCCCGCGCTAGGACTACAAAATACCAAAGTTCTTTCTATTATTGTGGCGCAAAAGAGTGGAACTCGCTTCCGGCTGAACTAAAACACATTAACCAATTAGATCACTTTAAAACAACCCTGAAAAGGCATCTAAGCGGATAATTATTATCGATTTGTATTTCTATATGTAGTGTATTGTATGATTGTTATTGTTTCTTAGTATAGTTTAACGCAGGCCTCCATTCAAACCAGCATTGCTGAACTGGACTGTTCTGTTAAAATATTGTTTAAATAAATAAATAAAATTGAAAGGCTTGTTTCTCCTGAATGGTAAAGATATCAAAGCAACATAAATGACATCCATCTAATATGTGATGACCTGTGATAGAGACACCTCTTTTTCATACAATTTCATCACAAGGTTGATATTTGTACCTTGTCACTGTCACTACCAAACTGTTATGTACAGTACAATGTACAGTTAACTTTACATTATAACTTGAAAGTATTGTAACAATTCACACCTCAGTCATGTGTATTTTGAGTGTAGTCCATGCATGTAGTTAAGTGTCATGTACCATGTGTATCATAAAGTGTAAGGAAAAGCATTCAACATGGTACTTCAGACTTTATTATTGAAAATAATATAAATATTAAATTCATCACTTACAGCACCATCATAGTCCAGTGCGTCTCTCAATGACTGCTCGTCTTCAAATTCCACATAACAAAAACCTATTCAAAATATAAAGCAATCATTAATATAAACAATGTAGGTAGTAAGTTACCGAGGCATTAGGAGCATTTTACATTACAATAAAATTAATTAAAAAACATAATTCTCCTTTAGTTTCACAGGTCTTCTCATGATTTTTACAATTTCAAAAAAATCATGAACTTACTGTAAAGACCTGTAAAAAATATTTATTGTGTAAAAACAAGACACACAATAAAGCCATAGAATTGTAAATTTTGTGAAAAATTTAAAAAGTTTCGTTTTATGCCTGAAATTAATACTATATGATCACTTTCTAATTTTAAGATTTGATCTCTGCCAGGGATCCTAAGTAAAGTTAGAATGCTAAAGAATACCTTTGAATCTATCGGTGTCTCTGTCTCTCACAAGCCGTATGCTTTTGATCTGAAAGAGACAATGTTTCTGTTATTGAATGACAGACCCCACAGAACAGCATCTGCAGTATTACAGGGTATTCTTATATCATATTATATCACTCGTGATTTTGTGATAGGCTAGCAGGACTTTTCAGGACTTCGATAAATAATCCAGCACCTTCCAGGATTGGAATTCCAAATTTTCAAATTCAAGTACTTTCCAGGTTTTCCAGGACAAACCCTGGAAAGTTATCAACATGTTTTGATAATTTCTATTTCTAGATAAGTTGATTTTATATAATTCATCACAACAAACATGGACTAGTTTCAGATATCACTTTCCCTTTTGGGTTATAGTCAGGGCCATTCCATTTTTTATCCACATACCCCCTATTGACTGATTTCCGAGGGGTGTTAATGGAAAATAACTGCTTTTTTGGGTGTATTTAGGCTCCTATTGACAAGAATTTCCAAAGGGTTTGGCTGCTATTGACGATATTTTCCGATTTTCAGAGGTTTTGAAGCCGTTTGTGGAAGAAATTCGAAAATTTCTGAGTGGTCTCTCCGGCCTCTGAGGCAATTTTCTGAGGGGTCTAGTCAAAAAATCATTTCCGAGGGGTCAAATTCTTAGTCATCTCGTCAATAGGGGGTTATAAAATGGAATGGCCCTCAGAAAGAAAAGGGCAAACATCAAAGTGTTTTCCATAATCTCTCAAGTACATTTACTAATAGAAGTGTAGACCTTGAGATATCAGATTATCAAAATGCCATGATAAATGTCGTTATGCACAGTATACATACTGAGCTCTTTAAAGAAGGCTTGATCCTTGTATAAGAATGTTATCATTCGCTGTTTACCACGGCAGGCAGCCTTTAATACAACGTGCAAGAGCCCACGTGTTTCATGAGGCTTCTTCTGGTAGTCTTTACAATCATCGTTAGCCAAAACAACACTAGAGGCCTTAGATCGCTATCACTCCCTTCCCTTATGGTTCAAAGAAAAGCCTTATCGATGGAGCACCCTTTTAAACTAGCAGGTCGAGTTTGATCATTCATTACGGGGCCACGAGCTGCGCAGGTCTTCCGTGATCGAACACAAGAGGCAAGTCATTCAACTTCGTGTGGCTAACAATCCCATTCCCAGCTTAAGTAGCATTTCGATCGCGATAATAATTTACCTTAAGTCCGTCGAATATCTTGTCTAAATCCCCCTGTACAGTATTGTACGGTAAGTTGCCAACATAGGCGGTAAACGGGGGTTCTGTTGGCATTGGAGCACCTCTTCGACCCCCGCCACCGCCGCCATAACCACCTCTCCTTCCTCGCCCCCCTGAGCCTCCGGAATCCCTGAAAATCAAACAATAAAACCTCAGCCTGCTAGTTTAGGTATCTAAACAGGCTATAAAGTATATTCTACTCGCCTCCCCCGCCAAAACTGTCGTAAAACCTCCCGCCGGGTCCCGATCCGCCGTGTTGTGGGAAGAAGTCCGCCATGTTGGAGAACACAAGGCTAGACCATAATATGCTACTTGACAGCGCCAACGAGACGGTCGATCAGCGGTAGGCCGCGGAAAACAAAATGGCGGCCGTCAATGAAGCAATTTCTGCTTTCAAATTTGACCCGAATTACTCCGGTAAGACAAGAATTCGTTACGTTTGTTCGGTTTTATTTATTGGAGTTTTCTTGGTCTTGAACTATGGAGAGTATGAGACGGTATTCTTTGTCTGTTTTTTTCTGTAGAGTCACCGGATCATGTGAGACAGAGGTTCCAAATTGAGCTTGAGTTCGTCCAGTGTCTTGCAAACCCTCACTACTTGACTTGTGAGTTGAAAACAGTGTCATTGACCCGGTGTAACCAGTTGAAAATTCAATTGATGAATCCATTCGAACACAATCGAATGTAACCGAACGACTGAGTTCGACATAATTTAGAAATCGAATGCAATCGAACTGAGACTTCGATTGAATTCGAACGAACAACATGTAGGCATTCGATTGGATGTGGTTAGCTTCAATTGAATCAAAAATTTAATTTCATTCGAGTGGTTAAGCTGGGCATTGTTACAGCTAAAATCGCATTACGACCCACGTTTTCAAAGCATCGATTTGTTTTTGGCTTTGCTGTTCTGCCAGTCAAATCTTATGAGCCAATCAGGTTCTTGCCCTGTTTCGCCTAGTGCAGTCACCTGGTTTATTGTCGCAACGTTGTCTGGTTTTAGTTCAGAGGGAAGCCAGTTGACTGCACTAGGCGAAACAGGGCAAGAGTTTCATTGGCTCAGATATTTCGATTGACGGAACAGTAAAGTACAAAATCAAAAAAAATTGATTTTTTTTTAAACGAGGGTCATAATGCAACAGTTTTAGCTGTAATTCCATTGACAATGCATTAGAATAGCTAGGAATGTCAAAGAAGCCAACTGTTTGACTGCCAACCAGTTAGCTCAGTTGGCAGAGCTGGTCTGCCGAGTGGGAGGTCATGAGTTTGAACTTTGGCCAGACCAATACTCAGAGCCTTCTTTCTAAATAATTCAGCTAATGGGCTACAATTCTGAAGAGTTGATCACTATACATTATTTTCATCTACATTTGAAGACAGTCCATGTTGACTATATTTTTCATTGTCTCCCTGGGTAACCATTATTCAGGGAGCCAATCAGATTTAGCCTGAGTAACCTCTCCTCTCCTTCCCTCATTTTTTCCGAGGAGGGTAGGGTACTGATACTCAGGCCTGGGGGGGTTTCTTCACATGTCAACCTGATAGGGGTGCTCATCGTATTTTTTAGGGGTCAAAATCGACTCTCAGGTATTTTGTAGGGGTATTGAGGAATATTGTGGCTTTCACTAATAAATGGTATTTTTTAGGGGTACACCGATGAATGAGTCACAAACCAAGCAAAACGTTTCCTGGCTTTCTTTATTCATTTATAGCTCTAAAAACAAGGGATATACTGGATAAACAATAACAAAAAAGGTTTATTGTTGGTATTTTTTAAGCCGTCATTTTGTTTTTATAAGGTATTTTTTAGGTGGTGGATTTTTTATGTCCAGGTATTTTGTAGGGTATATTTTCTGATGTCCTGACCAGCACCCCTATCACTCTTACTTGGGAGACCCCCCCCCCCCCCCCCCCCACCGCGGGTACTCAGGCTAATCAGATTTGACTCATCGTCTGTTCCCAGAGCCTATTTACCATGATAGGGCCATTCCATTTTTAAGCCGAACCCACCCTACAGAAGAGCTCATTTTCTTTAGTAACCCCCTCGGAAAAGAGCCCAGAAATATAAAATATCTAAAAATAGAGCCCACGGAAGAGGCTTTTTCTTATTGTACCCCCTCGGAAAAACCCACGGAAGAGCCTTTCTTTCGGTTCGACCCCCTTGGAAATGGCCATTTTGCTATACCCCTAGGAAAACTTCTTCTGTTGTGGCTAAAAAATGGAATGGCCCATAGTTATTAATGTAGTACATGCTAAATGTTGACCTTTCACTTTTTTGTTTTGTTTCAGTCCTTGCACAAAGAGGATACTTAAAAGAGCAGTCATTTATCAATTATTTAAAGTACTTACTATACTGGAAGAAGCCAGAGTATGCTAAATTCCTAAAGTAAGTCCTTGTCCTTTGCCATAATCTTTAGGAGGGTCATTAATGTGGTCTCATATTCAAAGTAGACTACATGAGAGAGTGTAATTATACCACTAGACAAAGGAGAGTATACTACAAGCCAAGCCACTACAAGTCTTTGCAAGCATTACCAGAACCCCCCTCACAAGAATGGAAAAAGTTTTCACTGTTACATTTTCCCTTTCATATAAAATTTGCTCTTTGTTCAATTTCCACAGGTATCCCCAATGCCTGCACTTTCTTGAACTTCTTCAGTATGAACATTTCAGACGCGAGCTTGTTAACCCACCATGTGCCAAGTTTATAGATGACCAGCAGATCTTGCACTGGCAGTACTACTCACGTAAACGCATGCGCATGAATACCCCCAAGTCAGCAACACAACCGACAGATCGTGAGGCACAACTGAGGTGATGAAGGATAGAAATTCAGAGAAAAAATGAGAGATCATTATTGCTGTGGAAGAATGACATTGGTTGGCACGCTGACCATAAGAGGCAGTAAAATGAAGAGCAGAGACTTTATAAAACAGCAAAGCTTGTGGTTCAGAACCCAAGCACCCAATACCATATTTGCATGTACCACATAAAACATCTGGGTCTCTGCCAGATCACATGAAATGTAAAAACAGGAACTGTTGTGAGGGGGAAGTCCCCCCAATTTGTTTTAAATGTATAAAATGTGAAGAATAAAGAGCAAAACATGACGATGGCTTCCTTAAACTGAGGTCTATGATAATCAAGAACTGCCCTATATAATTGCAGGTACTATGGTACTTGAGATTGATAGGGGAGGTAGACCCCTTGCCAATTGGCAACGCATGGTCAAAATTTGTCAAGTGGTAAAGTTATTGCTGATTGAAAGCTTCCCCCAATACCCCACGAGACCACTTGTAAAATTTGCAATTTTTGGGGGCCTTTAATAGGGCCACACTCCTAAACAGCAAATTTTGGAAAGACCATCGGGTCATAGTCCTAAAATGACACAAATATAAACGTTCAGTAAAAAAGGCGAAACGTCAAATGTGTCTCACTAAGTGTCATTTTCCCATTGTTTAGTATAGTTAGATATCCCTTGGATGTCGAAATGATCAAGATTGATGTATAGATGGATGGACTACTTGACCGTTATCTTGCGGGATTGCGCAGAATATCTGATGCTTAGCCGATTAGAGACGTAGTTCCGAGTTGGCTAAAGGATTGATAATGGTTTTATTTTTCTAGCACATCGATCCGGCACAAACGAAGAGAAAATATTTATTTTAAATTTTGCTCATATTACAGATCGTATGATAAATAACTTACGAATGAAAATGCGTGGAAAATAGTATCGAGTAGATTAATTCCCTTTTTCGTCGGTGGTATGTGTGTTGGGGGGAGGGAGCATCTCGCAATTCTGTTACAAGATTACTGAGCAGACTGCATGACTCTAACAAGTTCGTAGATTGATTCGTTAATGTTTTATTTCTGTGTAATCATCAACTTCAATAATCTTACATAAAGTAAGTTGGTCATTTCAACCCTGAGCCATTAAATCAAAGTTTTGCACGAAGTAAGTTCATGAATTAGTTCTTGGCCATTTCGGACTTGAGCCATTTCATCACATACTTCACCCTCGCGTAGACGCCAAACTTGCCAGGCGAGGCGCACCCATACCCCCAACTGGTGGCCCCGTGGAGGTAGAATCTCCCCCCTGTCTCGCACACCATGGGTCCCCCAGAGTCTCCCTGACAGGAGTCAATACCCCCCTGGTCTAGTCCAGCACAGATCATGGAATCGTGGATCTTTCCGGGGTAGGCTTTGTCACAGCGTGCACGACTGGCTATAGGGACAGACACCTGTTGTAGGTAATCCGGGGTGGCACCCCCTGACGACAAACGCCCCCACCCTGTGATCCAGCACTTTTTACCGTCGGTAGGCGCGGGGTCATGATCAGGGAGGCACACGGGGTGAACGTATCTGTGAAAGTGAGGGTAAAATTGAAAATTGTTTGGGTTGTTCTTGAGAGTTGTACGATTCACATCTAACGTCCCTCGGCCTCCCGATCCCAGCCAGTTTGAATGAGTTGGGATTCCTAAATGTGTTGTATATCTGCGATCAAGCTACTCTAAAGTTAAAGACAAAGTACATTGTTAAATCTAGTTTTCTTGGTGCCGTGCATGGAAAAATACATAGGCATTTTTCAATAAATATGAAGAATATGAAGAAAGGATGTCCAGGGGCTCCGCGTGGTCATTTTGTCGAGAATGCGAATACAAGCAAAGAAAGCGTCTTGCTCTTGTTTTGAGCAAACGTTGCGCAAACAAAACGTTTTGGTTGTGGATAATCGAGCATGCGCTGAGCAGCGTTTTTCGTTTCATTAAGTACAGTTTATTGTTTGTAAGCAAAGAGCCACGCGTCTTTCGTTCTGTTGTGCAAACTGGTCGAGCACGCTCAAAATTCAAAATCTCCAGATCACTTCAAGTACGCACGTGCGTATATGCGTATAGGACGCTGCGCACTTGAGTGAGAGGCTCTGGTGACCATTAACGCGTGCGTGAGATTTTATGCAAAGCCGACGTTGAGCGAAATAACTTTCTGCGGAGATGCCCCATCTTTCAAAATCAGCCAATCAGCAAAGGCCTTCAAATCGCTGTCATCGGCATCAGAGCCTCTCCCGCGAGGTGACGAGCAGGGGAGCTATGCATAGGGAATTTCTGCACAAACCCATGATCCACTGAATTTCCCAAGGCACACGCATAGGAGGTGTTCAGAACTCATGGATAGCCATGGGAAATCCGAACACTTCCCAGTCTTCTACCATGGGAAATCAGAACACTTCCGATTCTTCTACCATGGGAAATTCAGAGCTTTCCCCTGGGTTCTACAGGAATTCCCTGTGCTGGGTACGAGAATGTTGTGAGTCCTGTGCAGACTTACTTGTTGAATTTCAATGGTGATTCAAGTTTCAGTAGGGCGATGTCATGTGCGTATCGTGTAGGGCTATGGTAGCTCGGGTGCTTGATAATCTTCACCACCTTGACGTCCTGTTCGGTCCCGACTGTGTTGATTCTTCTGTGAGCGCCAACCCTATGTTATGGGATAATTACACAGCTTGTCAAGTGATTATTGTTTTACATGCCTGTCTATATGCCTGCATTTTGGATTTAATAGTAGAGTGAGAATAGTGGGTTCAACGCGCGCTCAATGCGATTCATCTACTTTGCGCTTCGGACGCCCACCAATAGGCAATGATGGGCTCCCTGTGCTTCGGACGCCCACCAATAGGTGATGGAGGCTCCTGTTGATGGGCTCCCTGTGCTTCGGACGCCCACCAATAGGTGATAGAGGCTCCTGTTGATGGGCTCCCTGTGCTTCGGACGCCCACCAATAGGTGATAGAGGCTCCTGTTGATGGGCTCCCTGTGCTTCGGACGCCCACCAATAGACAATGATGGGCTCCCTGTCTACCAATAGGTGATGGAGGCTCCTGTTGATGGGCTCCCTGTGCTTCGGACGCCCACCAATACAACATATCCACTTAACCTCACTTATGGATAATCCATAAGTATTGATAGCACCTCCATATATGAATAATCCAGAACTCAAGAGCATGGTTATTTGACATGCGCAATGTCCCACATGGTTGTAGGTTGCCGTAGTACACTTGTATCGAGCGCTCTGGAAAGGGTGCAGTGGGCGGGGGTTCTGGGGCTGTTTTTTTTTTTTGGTTCGGACAATTTTAGAGTGTTCATACATACACATTGCTTCGTTCTATTAGAGTTCATTTATACACATTGCTTCGTTCTATAGTCTTTTATAGAACGAAGATAATTGATATTATACAGCTACCCTGCTCTTGAGTTCTGGATTATTCATATATGGAGGTGCTATCAATACTTATGGATTATCCATAAGTGAGGTTAAGTGGATATGTTGACCAATAGGCAATGCAGGCTCCTGTTGATGGGCTCCCTGTGCTTCGGACGCCCACCAATAGGCAATTCAGGCTCCTTTTGATGGGTTCCCTGTGCTTCGGGCGCCCACCAACAGGCGGTTGAGGCTCCTGTTGATGGGCTCCCTGTACTTCGGACACCCACCAATAGCCAATGATGGGCTCCCTGTGCTTCGGACACGCACCAATAAGCAAAAATGGAGGCTCCTGTTGATTGGCACCTGCTCTAACCTGATGACGATATCAGATCTACTGACACAATGAGTGGCGGTCACGATCCAGTTAGGGGCCACCACAGAACCCCCGCAGAAGGGAAACCCGGAAGAAGTTCTGAGCTGAGCTTGCCAGGGCCAGTCTCCGTGTTTGGCATTTACACCTCCAACAATTCTGGTAAGGGGACGAACACCACATCTACCTACTGAAAACAAACAGTTAAACCTTCAGTGTTTTAGAATTTACTAGAACAAAATCTTTGCCTTCCTGATTGATTACATATTTAACAATTAGACTACGAGTTCGAGTTTTCTATGAGTTTTCTATGAGTTGAGGCGCGTAGCGCCGAGTTGATTATTTGACTCAGAAAACGAGAACGAGTAGTCTAATTGTTTTAGTAGAAACCCACTAACATACTTTACCTGTTTTCTAACCAGTGGTCTATGCCAAGATTGTATATAATTCCATTATTTTGGCATAACTTACAAGTTGTACAAGCTGTTTTGTTATATCTTGAAGTACAGTTTGTATTAGCAGCGCAAATATATGCAAATTAGTTCACCATAAATAGGCCATTTGCACTAACTGGGTCACGTGACCCCAACTACCTCTTAACAAGGTTTTTTCAAAATCAATTCCAGGAATATAAAGAACCAATTGATATTAGTCAGAAACTCAAGTTTCAGCTAAAAATCTCTAGAGCAAGATTTTATTCAGAATGTACGTTAGTGCAGATGACATATTAACCGCTTATGTTCCAGAGAAGCATAGCTAAAGTCAGGAAGTTTCTTCCCTAGAGACTTCTAAAATCCTCGTTCAGTCTTTCGTTTGCTCTAAACTTGACAGCTGCAATGCGCTACTCTACGGCCTTCCAAAATCTTTGATAGACAAGCTCCAGAGCGTGCAAAATGCTGCTGCTCGGGTCATTGCTAGAGTCAGCAAGTACGACCACATAAGTCCTATTTTGCAGCAATTACACTGGCTCCCGGTGGAATACAGAATAATTTTCAAAGTAAATCTTCTCACATTTAAATGTCTTAATGGTCTCGCTCCATCATATCTCAGTGAACTGCTTGAAGTGTACACACCCACAAGATCACTTCGCTCTTTAGCTGGCCCACCCAGATTGAATCCTACAAATTTTCGGACCAAAAGCTATGGGTTAAGATCGTTTGCAGCTCATGCTCCGCGACTTTGGAACGATCTACCCAACAATGTAAAATTAGCTGATTCTCTTTCCGAATTCAAGACCATGCTAAAAACCTATCTGTTCAGGCGAGCATTTGACCTGTAACTTGTCCCATCCTTTCCCGTCCCCCTGCACTTTCATTGACATCCCGTGGCAGCGGTCCACTTAACTGCGTGAATGCTGTCATTGGATGCCTTTGTTAATGCTCTATATTTTAGAACTACCCTCATTTTATTGAACATGTATGTAAATATTTTTTATCGCCACGTAATTTTATGTTTTTATCTTTTTTGGTACTTACCTGTTTTTACATTAATTGCTTTTCTTTTGCTTTTACTATTTTTATACTTCCTCCAGCGATTGTTTTTAATCTTTTTACTATTTTAGAACTACCCTCATATTATAGAACATGTATGTAAATATTTTTATCACTATGTAATTTTATGTTTTTATCATTTTGGTATTTACCTCTTAGGCCTAATTCATACGTCGATCTTTTGCCGCGTCAATTCTAATTGGGATTAAGGTCGACTTGAATTTAATAGAAATCGTCTCCGATTCAGACGTCGATCGTAATCTGCCGATCTCAATAAATAAAATTGAGCCAACAAGCTGACGATCTGCGGCGACCGCACAAGATAAGCATTGCGTGAGCAATTAGAATTGACGCATGAAGAATAACGATGTTTGAATCAATGCCGATCTTTAGTCGTTTCGAGCGACACAAGCGGTCGTTTTCATCTTTGCGTCGCTCTTAATTCAGTGGCTGATTCATACGTCGATCTCCTCATGCGCTTATTACAAATAATTAGAATTGACGCGGCAAAAGATCGACGTATGAATTAGGCCTAATAAATATTTCTTTTAATGCATTATTGTAAAGCGCTTAGAACGCTGATATAAGCGCTATAAAAATGTCTATTATTATTATTGTTCCAGGTTTGGGTTCCAGTTGTGATGTCGATACCTTTTACTTGAACTGACTTTTGTTTTCATTTTTTTAGTCGCATCTCATTCATGTTTTTCTAAAATAAATGAAGTTGAACTCGAAGTTTAAACATTCTTTATGTTAACAAGACTGCATCCGATAGCTGATAGTCAATATCTATCTTTACAAAGCCTGTGATTAGTGGAATCAAAATCATAATGACGGCCAGCAAAAGTCGTCTTTTTTAAGAGTGAAAATTCTCAACTAAAATTCCGTATTTCGATCTTCTGACAACTAATAGCATACTTCTCGATGTGTAATGACTAATTGAAATGAATTTTTCCGCAGAAAGAAAGCATTTGAATTTTGCACTTGTGCCACTTTAAAGGGAGGCTGTCACGATACGCGCATGCTCCAGGAACGATCACTGAGCAAAACTACTTAGACCATCCTATCAAAAAACTATTGAAGATTATGTAAAACGTAAACATTTGGTCGGATGGATCAAGAAATAGCGAGATTAAAACGGATTCTTTTCGTGGCTTTCAGCCTTCGCTGGCCATCGTTACGGGACGATACTTCTTTGTTTTGAGTTACTGTGCAGTTGCATGACAGCCTCCCTTTAAAGAACAGCTGATTGTAGTGAATGCAAATGAACACGTGTTCTTTATGGTGGGTAGATGATATGGAATGTGACATGACAGGGGACTCGGCCCTACCCTCGCGCTTCCTTGACGTAAATCTGCCAAATAGGGAAACATACTATCATATCTTTAACGATGATATTCTCTCTTTGCAACTGATTCCAATTGTAGAACACGAGATTGTAGAACACGAGATTGGCTTGTTATCCCACTTCTGACACCAAATAGCCGAATACTTGTTTTAGGCTCAAAAATGGGCAAAGAAACAAATACAGTAAACAGCCGCATATAAGAACAAACGGATTAAGAAAATCAGGCTGAAATTTGTCATATTAGATACCTGTTTTATAAGAACCTTAATGGAAGATCTATTGAGGCTGACCCTGAAATAGGCTCTTGTTATATGCGGGTGTTTACTGTAGCAATGATTTGGATTTGGGAAATCATGTTGTTGATCAGAAGTCCATTGCCTGAAGTCTGAAGTTATTAAGCATGCGCTACCTGCATCCTAGAGTGAATCTGTGACGTAATCTTCGCGTGAAGATTTGAAACTAAAAATAACTTCATACAAGCGTCATTTTCCAATACGCTGTTACCCTGTAAAGACATGGGAGATGGACGCTCCTAGAAAATGGCTCATGTATTGATTTAATAATTGCATGTATAATCATTCACAGTATAATAAAACAAAACGAATGGATCGAGATTTTGAACTGTCTTGAACCCAGCATAGCGGAACATAGTAAATGTAGGTGGATGCAAAACCCGCGAAGGAACAGGCATTTATTTCAACTAAAGCAAGTTAATAAACTACTTGGACAACCAGCTAGGAGGAAAATCTTCAAAAAGCTGAACGCCTACCTGGTGGTGCAGGGCTGCTGGGTTTTGGTGGGGTTGGACTCGGTCTTGTTGGCGTTGGTGGAACACCTGAGAGATAAATCAGATGAAATCAGATGCAATGCAATGCAATGTAATGTTGATAACTACAGGCTACAGGAAGATCCTTTGTTTACAATTTGAGCTCATTAGCATAAGCAATGTTCAGAATCGACCGTTCGAGGGAGCTATAAAATGACGAGTTCTAAGTATTAATGCAGGACTGTAAATGATACATAATTGGGAAACTTCAAGCTGATATCTCGAATTCTGAGCGCGTGGTGCAACGTTCAATTTAGAGGAAACACGTGAGCTAATGAGCGTTTTGCCTCAATGATTTCACACAATTTGGAAAAGCTTCAACTAGCCTGAAAAATGATATGGAAACTGGTCAATACATTTTAAGAATAAAAAAAACAAACTATTTGAACTTTTCGTTGCATAGTTTCCAAGCTAGATGCAGCGTTTTAAAATTTCGTGAATGTAAGCGATGACGTCACCAAGGATCGGCCTATAGCCTCACTGAATGGACTACCCTGGGGCAACATGCAAATATATGTTCTCTCTCTCTCTCTCTCTTTCACTGTCTTATCCCTCATATTTCTACCCACTCCCCTTTCTTCAGTGATCGTTGCCATGGATACCCACCTCCACAGCATTCGATTCTGACATCATCAATAGCGATATCACCTTGCCAGGAAGAACCGCGAACTCCTTCGAACACGAGCTGTCGAGCAAAACAATAATATGGCATTCGTGCTCAAATCATGGGTTAATTTCCATTTGACAAACACGGACGTAGCCTGAATATCAGGCGGAATTGAATTTTTCAAAGAGAAAACGAGGGAGGAAAAATCCCCGGTATTTATTTTTCAAGGGAAACGAGGGAGGGCCTGAACAAAAACAATCAACAGCAGCATCTAATCTGAGAATAACGCGAAAGAATTCCAGAATTCCATACAAGCACTTTGAAATCTTCACTTTGCCGTGTGAAAATGGTGGGTTATGGTGGGTTCATGGTGGTTCATATTGGACGTATGCCCAGTATTTAGACACATACATGAGCTCGCTAAAACTCTTTAAACCAGAATCGACAAATTACCGTTTAAAGGTTCCTCTTCGCTTAGCGAGGTTCATATATTCACAGCCCGCCCTTCATGTCGGTAGGGAAGCGTTGCGTGACGGACACAAATCAGCGGCGTAGCCAGGAATTTCTGAAGGGGGGGGGGGGGCGGATAGTGAAAACATGGGACGAAAATGCGCAAATGTTTTCCAGCAAATACAGTAAATGTATGGGAAAATTTCCGAGAAAGGGGGGGAGGGGCCCCTGGCTACGCCCCTGCAAATGAAACTACCGAATTGTAGCTCAACATTCTTTTGCGCGTCCCACATGGGAATCACAAAAACTGTGGTCAAGAAAACTAGAATGGTTTGAACTATGAAATAGACCCTATGAGTGTCTTAGGCCTAGTACATACACCGCTCTTATCATGAGCCGATTCTAATGCAAAATCTCAATAAAACAATGTTTTTTGTCCATCTCTCGTCTGCTTGTAGCCTAAACTATTCTAAATCAAACCGGGAATGTAGAATCGATTTTAACGCCGCGAGTTTCGAGTATTTCATGGTAACAGTTTGGTACGGCTCATGATAAGAGCGGCGTATGTACTAGGCCTTAATGGACCCGAACACTGCAACCATATGGTCGCCAATGGCGACTAAATGTGGGGGCTTGGCGACCAAACTTTTAGAGTTCAGCTGAGATCAACGTTTATGTGGCGACTAAATCTTTGCATTTTGGCGACCCTGTGTTCCAAAAAAACTAGTATTTGGGGGGTAAAATGTACGCGTTTTGTAATAAAGCTGGTCTTGTATAAACAACCCTGAGAACCTTAACATTGTATAATGCGAGCTTTTAATAAATAAAGATCTATTGATAAATGAACTGCTGTCCGCTAGGATTTCGACGAAAAAGTGATAATTACCGAATTAACTCCACGATATCCCTGAACTCGTACTTCGGCCTTCTGCCATTGGTTGCCCTGACTTCCTTTTTTCTGCCAGCAAACAGTGTTGCCGGCCCTCACAATAAGGGCGCCGACATTTGCACCATACATGTGATAATAGAAACTGTAAAGAGAAAAAGAAAACCCGGTATGGTGAGCCCTCTAATATATTTACATCGCTTTGCCTCAAATGTTGCTTGAACACGGGAACGATGACGACGGCGTACTGAACTCGGTCGAGATTCCCCTCTTGCCGATACATAAAGTAACAACATGGCGTGACGCAATATATCGTTTAATGCATGCGCATGCTCTATGATGACCGTCATCACCCTCGCTTCGTGATGCGTGCAAGGATTCTCGATACCAGAGCTCCTCGGCTCGTTGCCTCGCGGGGGACGTTCTGTGACAGCCACTGACGCATGCGCGAGATTTGATACAGAGCCGCTGAGAGAAAGACCTTGAAGCGCATGCTCCAATACTCAAAATCATCCAATCAGCGACGGCCCTCAACTGGATGTCACCAGAGCCTCCCCTGCGGGCAGACGAGCCGGGGAGCTCTGGGTACGAGAATGGCATGTAAAATATCAAACACGAGAACTCCAAGGTTTGTAACTCCGATGAGAAACACTTTCGAGTGTTTCATGTAACTTTTCAAAGAAAAAATATCAAAAGATTTCAAAAATCTGTGTTTAGAACGCGCGTATGGTCAACCTCCTTTGATTATCTCTGATAATGTTATTTGTTTAAGCTCGATAAATTATTAGTTCGAGAACGTAATTAGATCGGACGTCGTCACGATGGCGTGGGCACGAACACGCACGATGTCTAGTACGCTCGGTTTCTTAAACTCTCCAATAACACATATAACAAAGAGACAAGATCAGCTCACCTAATGCACGTGTTACCGCCAAATGTCACGCCCTTCAACTCTAACTTGGCATTGTCGTTAGGTCTCCTTGGATTGGAAGTCTCAATGTACATGTAGTAGCCTAAAAAACGAACATAAAGAATTGGCAGGAACCCATCATTTGTAACCACGCCAATTGTCTAACTTGTTCTCTCGGCATCCAAAATTTACTTCTTATATACCACGGAATGACGTAATGAAATGGTCAAAATGTTGTAGACTCACGGCGAGGCGAAGCCTTGGCGTACAAGACGACATACCATCGAAAATCAGGGGACAGCATTTGTTTTATACCACAACAAAAATGCAAAAATTGCACGCGCTAGTGATGGCAAGTTCGGTGGTATACACCTAATTCAGAAAAGGTTACTTCGGTCATTGGTCTTTGGTCATTGAACGCCTTTGTTTCGTGGTCACCTGAAATAAAGTTTTCCCGTAAAACTAGTCATATCAAAGAATTCCTTTGTTTCGCGCTATAATTGAAATACCAAAGACCAAACACCAAAGCAACCTTTTTGAATTAGGTGTATACCTTTTATGTTCCCAAGCCTGAGAGCCAATCAGAATTAAAAAAGGGACGCGTTGTGGTATAATATAACAATTTAGTATAAACCAACTAATGGTCTATTACAAATCCTGCATTCTGATTGGCTGAGTTACTAGTGGTCTATTAGTGATAGACCGTACCTGGCAAAACAACCACCTTTCTTTGCAAGAAAACTTGATTTTTTTCAACATAAAATAATGGAATTCATTGCCAAAACCGACGAATAGTTGGTTTATACTAAAACAATTAGACCTCTCGTCCTCATGTGCTATGGTATCAATAGACCATTCGGCCTTCAGCCTCATGGTCTATTCATCATAGCACATTCGGCCTCGAGGTCTAATTGTTAAATAGTTGATGTTCGCGGGCGTAAATATGTTTCGGGCCCGACTCAGGCTCATTTTAGCCAGAGCGTAGCGAGGGATAAAATGAGTACTGAGAAGGGCCCAAAACATATTTAAGCCCAAGAACATCAACTACATTACTATTATTATAACTTTGGAGAGCATTGAGTACAGAAATTAGAATTTATGACGACCATCATAACGCCATTGACTCGCGCGGGCTGTAATATATTAGAGCCCGCCAAAATGTTTATTAGAGCCCGGATAATGCGCCACAATGCTCGCCAAAGTTATAATAATAAGAAATAGATTCATATTTCGGGGGCGTCATCTACTCCTGTACTTCGCACGAACACCAATATGTCGCCATTCTATCGCCTTACACGGGCACGAAGCTCATCCAACGCTAATAATCTCCTCGTCCCTAGAACCAATACAACCACGTATCAGGGACGGCGGGGCCGGGGGGCTTTATCCCCCACATTTCGCCAAGTTTTCATACATTTTTACTAAACTCAGCCCCCACAAACAATCCCCGAGATCCGCCCCTGATTGAGATACCTCTTCCACCGTTGCCTGCGGGTGGACCAGTCCCACTACTTGGTGTTCCTCCACTTTGTCTTGTCCAGTCAAACTTGTCGTTCTTCGCGTTTTGAAATCCACACAGATCTTTCTCGAAATGGCAAGTATACGCTGCAAAAAGAAATTCACCAATGAAAGACCTTATTTACTACCATGCAGGCAGTGGTTTCCTCGCCCAAGAGAGGAGGAAACCACTGCTCGCAGGGTACGTATTTACTTACAGTCAGAGGCGTACACAGCCTATAGGCCTCCAAGCAAACGCACCTGAAATTTTGTTCACTATAATTCTGTACATGTTGTCACTTACTCTAGTTTTACACATATTGCACTGCATTTACAACCTTTGCCTTCAGTCCCCCTATTTTTGGGCGGGGTGCTCGTCGTACCTTTAAGGGTTATAAATCAGACCCGTGGTACCTTTTAGGGGTTAAAATTCGAAAACTTGCAACTTTTTTCAGATGGGTACCTTAGCGTTAGGGGTCCATTTTCGCAAATCAAGCAACAGTGGTTTTATCAATATCATATTTGTTGGTACCATTTACTGGGGTCAAATTCAACTAAGCCACGCCCTTTTGGTACTTTTTAGGGGTAAAATCGAAAGTCCCCCCCGGAGTTTTGCAAATTCCTGCGTACGCCATTGACAGTCGCCTGTTGAATGTTCTGATAGCTCAGCTACGATATACGATTGTCACATTTTTAGAGAAAATGGAATATTTCAAGATCCTTTGTTCTGTACTCGCTTTCTCTTTGGCTAACTACTTCTTACAGAATGACTGACGAGCGGTTGACGAAGCCGCACAGTAAAAGGAAAGTCATGGATTTTGTTCCTTTTCAAAACAATAGTAATGATACAAAATGTGCATTTTTTCTGACCTTGGCTTGGGGGAGCTGTGGTAGTCGGAGGACGTGTGGTTGGTCTGGTGGTAGTTGGCGGAGGTGGCCTGGTGGTCGGTGTAGGCGTAGTTGGTGGCGCTGCGTTTCCAACAATAAAACATTACATTAGTGTTTCTTGGAAACCAATCTTGATTTAACGATGACACGGTTCGCGTGCTGGAGCCCTGGCGCCCAAGCCATTGGACCATGCCCCCCCCCCCCCTCTCCTCCTTGCCTTGCACCCCCTGTTACCCCCTCCTCCTTGCCTTCCACCCCCTGTTACCCCCTCCTCCTTGCCTCCCACTCCCTGTTACCCCCTCCTCCTTGCCTTCCACCCCCTGTTACCCCCTCCTCCTTGCCTTGCACCCCCTGTTACCCCCTCCTCCTTGCCTTGCACCCCCTGTTACCCCCTCCTCCTTGCCTTGCACCCCCTGTTACCCCCTCCTCCTTGCCTTGCACCCCCTGTTACCCCCTCCTCCTTGCCTTGCACCCCCTGTTACCCCCTCCTCCTTGCCTTGCACCCCCTGTTACCCCCCTCCTCTTTGCCTTCCACCCCCTGTTACCCCCCTCCTCTTTGCCTTCCACCCCCTGTTACCCCCTCCTCTTTGCCTTCCACCCCCTGTTACCCCCCTCCTCTTTGCCTTCCACCCCCTGTTACCCCCCTGCTCTTTGCCTTCCACCCCCTGTTACCCCCCTCCTCTTTGCCTTCCACCCCCTGTTACCCCCCTGCTCTTTGCCTTCCACCCCCTGTTACCCCCCTCCTCCTTGCCTTCCACCCCGTGTTACCCCCCTCCTCTTTGCCTTCCACCCCCTGTTACACTAAAGGTCCTGTCGTAAATAAATACATATAAATGGTATAATATCACTACTTGTCTACTTTCACCCCAATTGATATACCTCCACAGGGCCCTAGAGTGACGTCATCAATGGCAATATCCCCTTGCCAATTATTTCCACGAACGCCCTCAAACACGAGCTGTTGATGAAAAACATATATTTCATTAGATGATAGACTTTTCATTTCATTTCATTTTATTTGCCACTATATAAATAAAGTATTTACAAAATGAGAGAACTAGATAGAAAAAGAGTGGCGAGGTGCCCTCTAAGAAACCGTGCAGGTTTTTACGAGAGAGGACTTAATTAAGGTATACTAGATGAAATAATTCAGTCGAACCATTTGAAAAAGAAAACAGTGCACGATTTTTTTGGGGGGACGAGTCTTGTTCAATATACTTTTTCAGTTGTTCGAGCCCGTGCAATTGTTTTTTTTTAGGAGTGGGGGGGGGGGGGGGGGGGGAAGAGGGGATTGTCATCCCCGCTACCGAGTAATTAACTGATACCCCCTTGATAGCGACTGTCAGGGCCGAAATCTCTGGCGTGGTTGTAAGAACTGTACACCATATGAAGCTTCAGCTCTCGTGGAGATTTCTAGATATGGTCCTGTTTTTTTCTCTCTGTTTTTTCTCTGCGGCGCCATTTTAAGCACATGATATTCTCAGCTCAAAAACGCTCTCGCAAAAGAGGTATATTTTGTCTGATGTGTAGAAGACTTTTAGATTGTTTTCGTCTAATCTCTCGCCGAAAGGACCGCTTTACGAGTAAAGTGAACCAAACGGATTGTTTGCCTACCGAAGGTTTAGCGAACAGGATCGATTGCTTACCGGGAAATAACCACGATCCGTAACTCGTATTTCGGCCATCTTCCATTGATCTCCTTGACGTCCAATAACGGTGAAAACGACTTTTGATCCAATTCTTACTATCAGTCTGTTGACATTTGCTCCAAGCATGTGATAATAGAATCTGTGTAAGAAAGGAAAGGGGCACCAGTAATTATCAAACTTCTCTGCGGAATAATTTATTGCACTATTAGGGTAAGGAAAATGGCAAATGCAAAACGAATTTATAGAAATTGTACGCTGTTGCACTGCATTCACGGAAAGCAGTTATTTTCAGGCAACAGAGCAGGGTTTAATTCCCTAACTCTTAATTAACCCAATGGTAGCTTATGTAAAGAAACAATAATAGGCATTGATTTTGGCAAAATATCCATGAGGCCCCCTTAATTCTTTTTTTCATTGACTCATTTCATTAAGAATTTTCAACTTCTAACAAAAATAGTCTTTTAGTCAATAATCTTGTAGCTTTTTTTAAAAAGCGGCGCGCGAAATAACGAGAATGGTACCCCCACTTCGATGATACCCCCCACTTCGATAATTACGGCATCCGCCACTGGAATCGAATGTCTGCTCCCCCCCCCCCCCCCCCCCCCCCCCCGACTAATCATGAAACAATGGATGCAGGATTTCGTCTTCTAAAAACACCCCTCTCACCCCTCAAACGTCAAATGGTCGGCCTCTAAATTTCAAAGTACGTTAGATGACACTGATATCGTTATGTATTTGCAAGCGAAAACGAGCTGCACACACGCATAGGTTTTTCGAAAATACGTGACGCGTGCCCCCCCCCCCCCCCTCCCCCCAATTTGCAATGCGCTTCGCCGCCTCTGTTGATAATTTTGTCGTAATTTGTAACTGACGAATTGCCCGTGGGTAAAATAAGGTGATCTAGAAAACAATGGCATGAATATGATCGACTATTGAAAATAGACACTTTCCTGTCGCGGATAGGAAGAACGATAGTAAAAGATCCTTACTCTTAGTAATGGGTTCTACCTATCATCAACCGGGAGCCTAGTTTGCACCCCGGTTTTGTTTTCAAATTAACCCGTTGTTTTTCGGGTGCTTTGATTGGCTAATAGACCGCAAAAGCTCTCGGTTGATGATGAGCCTCCATAAACACATTCGGGGGTAGAAGCGGAATATTTTCAAACCAAAATTCATTATTCAAACCTCAAATATTCAATATTCAAACATCTAAATTCAATATTCAAACTTCCACCTTACCGTTTCAACTATACTCTGCAGTGAGGTGGGGGTTAAAACAACGCCGTACCGATAGATATGAGGGATGGTGAATAAGGTGGTGGGTATCGGGTATTACCACCCCCATAGGTATATCCAGTAGTTGTTTTTCGAAGCACAAATAAGGGATACCCGGTTTTAATGCCGAAATATGATGTTCTCTTCGTGTAGAGCCATTTTCACCATGATGCATCAATTATTTCACGAGGTATCACCAGTCGAAAATCCGATTTTTAGGAAAATTGAAAGAGTTGGTGGATTTCGGGTAGCCTCGGTAGCCACTTCCCTAAACTGGATACTTATAAAGTATAAGTTGTTTCATGAAAATATAGACATTCGAAGGGTAAGAGGATTTTGGGTAATACGCGGTCAAAATGCAGTGATTCCCTCTCCTTGATCTCCCCTCAGAACGGATCACCCCCCCCCCCCCACCTTATGTGACACAGAAGTCGACTTTTTTTTACAAATTTTGATAAACACATTTCATCTAACCTCAGAGAAAGGGAGAGATGAACATTCCGTTTTATGTGCTGTAGTAAAGAAAACCGCAGCAAATGACGAAATTATATATATATTATTTATTTGCGTGAAGCGCGGTCCAAATGACGATTTTCTATGCTTGTAACGCAGGGGCGGATCCAGCATTTTGGAAAAGGGGGTACGTTTTCTGTTTTGAGGAGCCAGATTTGTCAATAGGGCTATTGTAAACCTAGTCTTGGAAACATTTTGCCGTTTCAAACCATTTTTGCATCACAAAAGGGGAGTGCGTCCGCACCCAAAGCACCACCCCTGGATCCGCCACTGTAACGTCGAACTCACGCTTACCTAAGGGGTCTTTTTTCGGGCATAGTGTGACTGCCCGTCAGGCCTATTACTGCAAGTATTTTTGGGAGTGTTTGTTGTAAACGGCGCGAGGGTAGTGTCTTCATTGTGCAGGTTCACAAAGACTATATTAGATGTCATTCTTTATGCGCGCGAAGCGCGCCAAATTTTTTTAAAGTATTGAATGAAGTGAATGTTAAATCAGTTAGGTATCATTGGTCGACAGGCAAGGTTCAAAAATCTTTTAATTGATTGAAACTTTCCAATCCTCGATTATTCAAATTCAAACTAGCAATATTCTGATTATTCATATTCAAACTAAGTTCTCAAATATTCAAACTAAATTTGTAAATATTCAAACTAGCTTCAAAGTCAATATTCAAAATTCAAAATTCCGCTTCTACCCCCGAAACACATCAGACTGACCTTACACATGTGTTCCCTTTAAATGAAAGACCCGGTTTCTCCAGCTTTGCATTATCATTTGGCTTCCTTGGACTGGAGGTCTCGATGTACATATAGTGACCTAAAGAAATTAATCACGCTGATTATAGGCTCATTTACACGACAGGGATTTTTTGGGCACGGCTTGGATAAAAAGTGGTACGGGTACCAAATTTAATGGCACGGCTCGAGTATATTTGCACTGCGTAAATGGCTTTGCCGTACTAAATTTTGTCAGAGCCCGACCGAAATTTCATCCGTGCCGGGATTACGTGGCGAAATACTCCTAGAACCATTGTTATCCGAGCTGTGCCAAAAAAATCCCTGCCATCATGTAAATGGGCCATATTGAACAACCGCATGTTGCACAAACTTCGACGTTTGTTTTCTTCTGGTTACCATGGAAGTGCATTTTGCTGCGAATTTACAAGCCCTCTTCATAACAAATGCCGCTAAACAGAGCATTTTTTTATTTCTTAGCATGTAGAGCAAAAAGTTACAGGTCTTTTCTTATCTGCTGAAGCACAACATATTTTATCAGCTTCTTTTTATACTAGGATAAGGAACATCGTAAAATTTGCCAACAGCGAAGACGCGATAATTTTCTCAGTCAATAAGGATCTAAATGCCGCACAACATGCAAAATAAATAAAAAATAGCCTGGCTCTTTTTCATTAGATCGTTTTACTACGAGAATCGAGCGAGAATCCCGATGAGGGTGCCATCTTGGACGGGACAAAAGTCGGTCTGGGGAGAGTGACAAAACAAGGCGCAGGCATTGGGATTCTCGCCGTAAAACGAGCTAAAAAAAGCCAACCAACGGCTGCTAGAGGCTAAAAAAAAAAAAAAAAATTAACCACGAAAAATTCAGAATAATGCGTAAGGGATATAAGAAATTTCAAGTCATCAGTTCAAAGATTATAATAAATTTACCACGTCACAGGTTTTTATTTGTGCCAGGACCCGGTGAAAAAATAAAGCAAAGATATGAACAAGAGGTTGTCTGGCCTTTTTACCAGGCAGCAGCGAAAGTGGGCGAGAAACAAGTTGTGTGCATGTGCACCTTGCAATGGTCCCTGCGAAATATACCAAGAGTCTTATCCGCTCGGGATACCTGTGCTAGAATCTTGTCTCAGGTAGAGAGAAGAAACGTCGTACTAAGTGTACGACGTTTCTCGACTATCTGCAAAGTTTGGTGAATTTTCGTTCGCTAAAATATTAGCAAAACTACTCACAGAGACCTTCCAAGTAAGGAAAGGGGAATTTCCTAACAAGTAGGCTTTACGGCGTCAGCAATTAGTCGAATATATTTAGCAAAATTATATTGTTTACATGCACAAACGAGACATGCATAAAGAAATATTTTGACGACGAGGATACGCTTAGTAACTAAATGGTGAAAGATGCTATGAATGTTATAAATGTTTTGTTACAGTTGAGATAGTAACAGAGATATCATCAATAAAGGCTGCTACAGTTCGTACCGTGGCCAGTGGTGTGGTCTCCCTGTGGTCCAGTTCCCGAACTTGGTGTTGATCCACTTCGTCTTGTCCAATCAAACTTGTCGCTCTTCAAGTTGATAAATCCACACATATCTTTATCGAAATTGCATTTGAACGCTGTTGATAGATACACAAGAACAATCAACACAGGGCACTGATCAAATGGTCCTTCGCGAGCCGGACTTTGAAACCTACATAGGATTTTGTTTTGAAGAAAAGAAAACATACAAATTATTACCATACTAGTTTTCACTAAAAAACATAGGTGAAAATGACTTCGAAGATGCAAAACGCATTGTAAATGTAGATTGTAGATTGCATATAGCAATTACAGATAGGTAATAGAGCGAATTTCATGACTGTAGCGAAACCACTCGCAATGTGATTACATCAATTCTGAATAAAAGCTGGGAGTCATCTGAAATCCGCTCTAATGCTATAATAATAACACATTAAGATAAAAAATAACACATTAAGATAAAAATACACATTAATTGTTGTAATCAATAAAACGCGCTAATATAATTAACGTGATATAAAAAATAGTTAATGTCTATATTCCTAAATTATGTTTAGAATTGAAACTATACACTTTTAAAGCGGTCTGTGTATCCTAGGCTTTGCACATGACTTGTTGATTGACAGGTGAATTGATACCTCCAGGCAGCGGGCCTTGCGTAGTTGGAGAAGGCGTGGTTGGAGGAGGCGTGGTTTGTTGACCTGAAATTGGGTATCGTAAATCGGCGAGGAAAATATGCCTTATCACTATTCAAGGACTCCTTGTCGCAAGGGTGCGACAAGGATGTGTTAGTTTTGTTTAGTTTAGTTTATTAGCTTTGCCTGAGGGCCGGATTTCCTCACAGAGCGAGGCTCCAATTACGAGGTTCCCTGGTCAGTGTGGTGGGTTAGTAAGTCCTGCACTGAGTATGGACAACTTTCGACGTCCCCGTGGTTCTTTAACGTCCCTCTGGTTGAGGTTAATGTAGTGCATGTGAGAGACCTACAGTTTAACGTCCTTATCCGAGAAGACGTTAGGGGGGGGGGGGGGGGGGGGACGCCTCTTATCCTCTCTCTCGTGACACCCTTTGCGCATGCTCTAAGTTCATGGCAGAGTCTATCGGGACCGTAACCTTGGTGATGGAAATGTTTTTGGAAGCAGAACAGGATTCAGATTCAGAAATGTGTTAGCACCTTATAATAATGGTAATTGAACTAAGTGGAGTGAAATTTGGTCCGGTTTTTTGCTCGCAGGATTTGCTAGTGCTTTAAAATGGATAATAAGTATGTGTACATAGGTATAAGCAAAAATGCACACACGAAATAGGAAATATATTGAAAATGTTTTTACAGGCATTCAGAAGGGGCCACTGGAAACAAAAATGCTACAAAATTAAGTGAACTATGGATAACCTGGGTAACAGTTAGGGTAGGGTACTCCTTCTTTCTATCATAAAACAAGATAGGACAAAATGTTTTTCGACTTACAGGAATAGTGCATGTTGACTTGTTTTTGGTCAATTGCGCTGAGACCTCGTCTTTGTCCAAGGGTGACCTACAATGATAGGCTATTAGGGACCGGTCATTATTTAGGAGAGGGTGCGTGTGTGTGTAACCCGCATCCCCTACTTCGGGCATTCCAGAGGTGACCCACATGGTGATATGCTATTATGACCCACCCCCTATCGGATATGCGGCCAAGCAATGATGCAAAGTTTATAGTATTCATCGTACCACAAGGCCACTCTTCCTTAGAGTTTCTTTGTCAGAGCTGGTTCAAACAGGCGGAGCCTCAATTTGTTCTCGAAATACGTGAAACGCAGGAGAGCTGAGCCAAGCCCCTCAAAAATACACACTCCCGGTTTCTTGGATACAATAGTGGGCTACATATCCCCGGTTTCTTGGATATAATAGTGGGTTACATACCCCTGTTTCTTGGATACAATAGTGGGTTACATACCCCCGGTTTCTTGAATACGATAGTGGGATACATACCACCGGTTTCTTGGCTACAATAGTAGGTTACATACCCCCGGTTTCTTGGCTACAATAGAGGGTTACATATCCCCGGTTTCTTGGATACGATAGTGGGTTACATACCCCCGGTATCTTGGATACAATAGTGGGTTACATACCCCCGGTTTCTTGGATACAATAGTGGGTTGTCCGTTCTTGGTGAATGCTCGTCCACCATAATGCATCACACTGTTATAATCATATGGAGTATTGTGTGTGGTCACTTGGGATGTGGAGTGCTTGCGGAAATTGCCTTCTTTTCCTGAAAGTATCACATCACCCACAATCATCATTAAGCGATACCGCGTGCTGATTGGTCGAGACGTTCGTCATATTTGCGTTATTCACCTTTATTCATTTGAGTAATTATACTAAATTTGTTAACTGTTAATATAATAATAGCCTCGGCATCGTCTGTCAAAATAATTGCCTCGTCGTTATTTGTGTAATGGTAGAAAAAGTATGATTACCACACAGATGACCATTATATTCTGATGATCGATCATCAAAAATTGTTATCATTATTATCATCATTCTTCATCATCATCCTTCATTATCATCATCATATTAATATTGTCATCATTAGAGTGGTTTTCAATGACTGTAATAAAACCAATCGCAAAGTAATTACACCAATCGAATTCTGAATAAAACCTATAGGAGTAATTACAAATTGCATATTACTCACGACAGTCATATGAAAACCGCTCTTTCAAGATCATCTTTTACACTGGGTTCGAATTTTTTTGTTCCCAAGTTTTAAGACTTTCTAAATTCCAGGACTTTCAAGGACGTCTGAAAAAATTTAACGACCTTTCATAATGAAAAATGTTGGTTTTCGCGCATTATAAGAACAACATGGGTATACATTGTTTTAAAGCTAGCCACGTTGATTATTTTTGTTGAGGTTTTTTTTTCATTCATTTTACAATACTGCAGACTCAACATCTTGTAAATGTTTCTTCAGGAAAATATTTCAATGTCTTTTAATGACTTTGTGATAAGTTTTCGTAAAAAATCCACGAGTTTGCAGGCCTGGAAAAGGACATTTCGAAAATCCAAGACTTTCCAGGTTGACCCATGGGAACCCTGTTACATCATTCATCATCCTCATCGCCATAGAGCGGTTTTCACATGACTGTCGTGAAAACAATCGCATTGAGCAATCACTGGCCAATCAGAATCGAGAGAAATCACAACTTGCTCCAAAATGGCTTTTTTTCTCAGCCAATTGCAAGCCGAACCAATTACTATAAGTAATTACACAATTGTATTCACTGCAGAATTTGATTGGCTGAGAAACATGATTAGCCAATGGCGCAAAGCAATCGCAATTACATAACAAGTCTTGGCAGTCATGTGAAATCCGCTCTATTTACAAATTGTATTGTGTCCACGATTACCTGTTTGGATGTTCTCAAACTTGATTGTCACATGCTGGTCTCTATCAGGGCGGGACTGTTCGTGGTAGAATCCCAAGGCGTGAGCTATTGAGTCGTGCAAGTGTGTTCATGAGTGTAACTCTCAACATTGATCACTACATAGTTATAATATTACAAATAATATTGTATTTGTATAATTACGCTTACTGGTTAAGCAGCCGTGTTTTTGTATTTGGCTTTACAATTTACATAAATCTCATGTTATTGTCCACATCCACAGGGAATTTCTGCAGAAACCCATCCATGGGAAAAGCTAAATTTCCCATGGTGGAAGAATGGGAAGTGTTCGGATTTCCCATCATTCAGCTTTTCCCATGGATGGGTTTCGACTGCAGCTGAAAGTCTCTGTGATTTCGAGGGGGCTACGGATTTCTAAAGTCCACGTACAACACGAGCCATATTCGAGTGATGTACTAGATCTGATACAATGCGGTAGACATTCCATCTCTCTAAAGACCGGATTTTTGTTGCATTTATCGCGGTGATTTTTCTCGCGCGAGTTGCAATTATTTTGAGTAAACGAGATGCACATCCTGCGCGATTTCTGTCCTCTCTTCAAATCGCATCAAGTTGCAAAGAGTATCGTACATGTTTCAAATCTTCGCGACATCACACGACAAAAATCGCGGCAGTTCGCCGAGTTGCACATAATCTACTTTTAGTGATTTTGATTTGACGCGTACGTGCAAAAAAATTCTCCGCGACTCGCGCGACAACAATGCAAGTCTAAACGGGCCCTAAGTGTTGATGGGTTGCCTGTGTGAACCTAGGCATGCGCACTAGAGCTACGTTGCACGTGGAGTTGTGGACGCCATGTTGTACAGCCTGAGAGTTATCCAAGTAAAATGTACGAGTAAATCGACACGTTATCAAGATTAAGGACAAAAAAAATTGAGCGAATCGAGCCGAGAATGGATGAGCCGCGAAGCGACGAGCGAACATAATCCTAAGCAGCGGGAAAAAAAAAAACATCTGAAAGGACTTTGAGAAATCTAAAACAATTTGTGAAAATTGTCGGAATTCCCTCAAAACAACAGCGTGCGGGACTTACCAAGTTCGTGAATGACAATACCCTTGTGCCAACAACCGGGCGCAAGAGAAAGCTGTTGCTTTGAGCCAGTCATTCCTACGTAAGAATAGCACCTAGAAAACAAATAGAATTCAATAAAACAGCCAGTTTTTTTAATCATTTTGAATAAAAAAAACTCATGGATTTAGAAAACAAGGTTAATGTAATAAATAAATGCAGCGTGTTAGAGCAAGTGTTGTCGCCGCATTTGTCACCTGGTTTGTGAACTGGTTCGTTTTCATTCCCGATTCCTTACCCTCCTCCCTTGAAGATTGAGATGTACGCTCTGTCGCTAGACGTTTTGGGTCTGAATTTTATGCATGTCTTGGCAGCGTATTCTGCAAAGGCGCCATTTATAGCAGTCATCGCCTTAGACTCGGAGGCTAGAAAATCAAAATATATATTAAATACATATAAAAAGAATCGTCGTTTTTTTATTTACGACACCGCGCGGATGTCCTGACTCATCACCAGGCCCTTGGGCCGAGTAAAATGAAACAAAGTAGCGAACAAGAGATGCTTCTCGAAAGTCTGCAAGTTTTGTTGAATTTTCCTGCTTTTTTCGCTAATACGAGAAATCAATAAATCCCACATAGGTCTTTGCTGTGTTTTAAAGCATATCTATTTTCTAAGTCGCGTCTGCAGTGTTTTGCCGATGAGGGATGAAGTATACTGAGGTAAAACGCGGCTATGCCATTCTGATGAGTCCTAATAATGACGGTACAGCTGTTCATGATTGCCGAACTGCACAGGTAATAGACTGCGTTCCGTCTTGGCCAGACTGATGTGCCGATGTATGTATGGTTAGTGTTCTTTTTCACTTATTGAAAAATACTTGCAGACCTTCCAAATAAGATAAGAGGTATTTCCAAATAAGGAACTTTTGCGGAACACGGTACACCCAAGCACAGTGCGGAACCTCGCCTTCTCTTTAACTGTCTGCTGATCAACCAATCAAAATCCTTGAAGACGGAACAGCGCACTGAGCATACCGCATCTTTTTCATAGTCATACGAAACCTGTTCTTTATACTTCACTTCTTTTATTGTGCTACCTAATAAGTAAACATTGCGCAGCGCACGTAGACAGCTTTAGCTGATCGAATCCAAATGTGCGTACAGAAAGAAGAGCAAACACATTTTTACATTTTAAGTAAAATCCACTGTCCGTGCCCAACAACGATTTTGACCTTGGTTGTAGTTGTGCTATATTTTTATCCTGGTACTTATATTTGTACAGTTCTTCGATTTCACTGAAATAAAGTTGCTATTACGTCATCTCATCTAATCCAAATGATCGTTAGAACATGTGGCGAAATCAGGAGAAACTGCGAACAAATAGCGGAGCAAAGCAACACACTGGCCGTGCCTCATGCCACGTGGCAGGGAACAATTGAATCGGTTTTACCTCATCAATTCAACCACAAGAAATAATTTATGCCTCCTCATAATTAGTATTCCCCCGCAAAAGGTCTCATTCCACGTGGCGGAGAACAACAGAATTATCGATCTAACCTCATTAATTCAAATACAAGAAATAATTTATTCCTCCTCGTAATTAGTATTACCCCTCAAATGTCCCTAATTAGCCCCGGGCTATTTCTACTCAAGTGATTAGTCCGGGAGCCAGACCTCTGAAAATATCGTTTCGTTCAACCCACCGAACTGAAAAGGTTTGATGGTTGATTCTTATGCAGGAAGACCTGCTCTTTAAGGCCAGGTACTATGTAGTCCAAAATTGTGGTCCCACTCTCGAGTTATTAAGGGGTGTATTACCAAATATGGTATTTAACACGTAAGCGAGGCTCAAAAGGCATTTTTAATATAACTTCTCCGTATTAAAACATAACAGCACCAAATTTGGTATAACGGTAGACCTCTATCAGGTCTATCATTAAATATCATCAAAAAATTAAATTTGATCACGTGACCAGTCACGTGACCATCATCTTTCACAAAAATACCGTTTTTTTACTGAATTGACCGCCTTTCAAACCCCCAAAATAAAACCCAGTTACATGAAGAGCTCTTATAATGGCAGCAAATGATGCTCTAGACTTTGCTCAGCAGTTATGTGGCGGAAAATTTGTCATGGCGCACGGCGTTTCACAGAGGAATTGCGTTTATTCAAGTCCAAACTTTCATAAAAGCAGCAGCATGGAAACGAGGCTGGAAGGCTATAGGCCTTTATAACTTCTCCGTATAAAGTCATAGCAGCACCAAACCTGGTACAATGACAGGTCTTTATAAGAGCTTTGACTTGATCCTATCAAAATATGAAATATGATCACGTGACCTGTCACGTGACCATCATCTTTGACAAAAAAAGACGTCTTTCTACCAAACCGACCGGCTTTTCAAATCCCTAAAAAGCGTAAATAACTGTAGAGCTCGTATAATGACAGCAATTGTTGCTTTGAACTAATTTTATATTCTTAGCTGATCACGTGATCGATCACGTGACTGGTGACGCCACACAAGTCCTTTTCTTGCAACGTTTACCTTTCGTTGGTTCGACAAAGTCTGTATTTCTTACTTAGATTTATGACTTTTGATCCCTTTCATTCAACCTCGTATCTCGACCCAAAAATATCAATCGGGAAGGAGAGTTGGAGGTGCTGTTTTTCTCGTAAAGTTGCCCAAAAGCTGCCTAAACTTAGTTTTAAAAAACAAATGTGTCCCGAAGATGTACCAACGAGTCACACCGATCGAACCGATCGCATCTAAACTTGTTCATGGGCATTCAGGAAAACGTTGCTTTTGAGAAAAGGTCGCCGCGATTTCACCTTGGGGGAATCCACTTTGGGGCGGGGGTGCTCGTCGTGAACGTTCGGTTTTACCGCTAAAAGGTACCAAACATGGCGTCGCTTAGTTGATTTTCACCTCTAAAAGGTACCAAACATGGCGTCGCTTAGTTGATTTTCACTCTAAAAGGTACCAACAAGACGTAATTTCTTCTTCTTCTTTGATTTCCCTTTTTCTGGGGTTTGCCCCCACTAGAGTGTGTCCATTTTATCTAATAGACACTGGAACACAGTTCTGTCCATCATTATCCTCCCTTTTATACGAGGGAAAATATGTCTGAAATTCAGGCTACCAACAAGTGTGATTTACTTGCTTAGCTAGAACATAACAGGTACCTATCTGGAAAAAACGTTTTTGTCTTTGAATTTTACCCCCTAAGGGACCGGTCAATATTTTTGGCCTGAGGGCTGAGGATTTTGGGGGAGATCACTTCATTTGGGGTAAGCGAAAGGGGGGATCACAAGAACTTTAAGTGGGGAGCGATTCCAGCAAGTTATATGTGCATTAAAAAATGTTCGCATAAAGAAGGCACGCGCAACGAAGCCAATAACTCGCAAGTATAATCTCCCACTTAAAAAGCCTGGCGGGCAGTTGCTACTATGTTTGAAAGAACTGGCAGCTTAGGTCAGCGTGAGTTCGACGTTACAAGTATACAAATTCGACGGGCCGCATTTTACGCACATGAATAATAAGATTTTTTTCGGCGCGCTTTGTGCGCATAAAGAATTTACAGCCTTTGTTTACTCTCCAAAAAAATGAAATGCTCATCAAATTTTTCTCTGCTTGATGAAATGTGTTTGTTAAAATATGGGGGCACTTGGCGCGCCACAGAACAATGCAAAACGTCGGGGGGTTCCTTTCATCATGATTCGTTCTACTAATTTGTGAGTTGTTTCAGGTTCGTACACAGGAGAACAGCCAAAACGTTTTCCACTAAAATGGGAGAGGGGGGTTCACGTAAACCATAGTAGCTATGGAGGGGGATCACTTCATTTTGAACGCATATTGCCCAAGACTCCCCCTTCCCCCAGGCGATAAATAAAGATCGGTCTCTAAATGGTACCAGTGGCCTAACTTCCTACTACCCATAGACTGAAATACATGTCAATACAAAAGTTGGGGAGATCGGAGTTAGAATCACGTGACAATCAGGCCACGCCTATTTTTACTCTCACCCTCATTTTTTGCAATATATGCTCTAAGGTACCTGGATATGTAGTGATTGCCTCCGTGTAATCGAAGTTTGAATACAAGCCCAATTCAGAAGATTTTAGGATTTCCAACAGGGCTATAATTTATGTAAAATTCAGTGTAGTGAATTAACATGGCAGAGTTTGGTAGTTTAAAAAATTAAGGTTTTTATAGCTCATTGAATGTGTTTTTATTAAGGAAGGTCATGCTTTTTATAAGAATTAAATATTTCTTTTTGATTTCGGACAGGATACAAATGTAAGTATCAACATAATTGCCCCACGCATCGGCTCACCGCGTAAGGGACTGGTCATAAAGTAACGGGGGGTGGGCCGGAAAAAAGTGGGGGTGGGCCAAACAAAAAGGGGTAGGCCAAACAAAATTGAGCCATGCATTTGGGGTGGGCCACCAACTATTTGAGCTTTAATATTTCGGTCATGGCTAAAAGGGATAACTCAGAAGGACCTGATTAATAATTCATAGGAGAAACAATAGAACGAAGCTACATTGCATAACATGGCATATGTAGCTTCGTTCTACCGTGAAGCCTATGAATTATTAATCAGGTCTTTCTGAGTCATCCCTTTTAGCCATGACCTAATATTTCGCACCAATCAAGTGCAATTTGGTGATCGTTAAAGCGAGCTCTAAGTTGACCGCTGCCCAGTAGATAACCCTGAATCACGTCTCAACGTCTCAGAACATTTTCTTCACTCACCTAATCACTGTGCTTCCGATATGCAACTTATACCTCTTGAAAAAATACTTTCCAGTCGTGATTCTGTCCGAAAAGCAAGAGAAGCAAATTTGATAATACGTGCCAAAACTTTAGAACCTGATGGTCTCAACAAACGAGATGAGACCTAATTAGTATTTTCATTATTATTAATATATTATTGTACATATTTTAATCTAGTTTATCTGTGTGACGTCATAAGCTTCATATTTCAGATAGTATATATAGTGATAACATGCCAATTTGTATTCACCATACCTGAAGAAGGCTGGTTTGGCCAGCCGAAATATTGTATAAAACTATATTCTCTATGTTGTGTCGACTTTTTCTGAAAAATGTTTTAGAATCACCTGACTTACTGTGATACTGTCGACTAGAACTCAACCGTTCCGACGTACACGAGCAGGGGAATTTATCGAGTGGTCTTCCAAAAAGCAACCTATTTTGGGCGCGGGGATGCTCGTCGTACCTGTTAGGAGTTACAATCAGGCCTCTGGTACATTTTAGGGGGTAAATTCGACTTTTTTTTTCCAGAATAGGTACCTCTTAGGGGGTCCGTTCTAGCAAACCAAGCAACAATAGCTTTATCAATATCACACTTGTTGGGTAACATCGAAAGTTTCCGACGAGCACCACCGGGCCAAAAATAGGGGAGTATTTCAGTATGACCGCATTTGGTGACAAACCTTTAGTTGATTTAAAAAAATTCTGCTTTGATCACTACCAACTGGACCATCCTTTTGACTAAATTTAGGTCTGTGTTAGAGATGTTTTTTTTGGTCTCGGATACGGTCAGGTTTTGGAGACTTTGGCGGCACACCCCTACCCAAACATTAGTGTAGTACCCCGCCCACCACCCTCCCCCAAATGTTTTTCCACTCATAGGTCTCTGGGATATGATGCAAATTTTTGCAAATTTAGATCTGTAAGATCCTAAAAGGGTGTGACTCAAATAAATTTTTTACCCATAAATACCCATCAAGAAATTTCCATGATTTTAAAGGGGCTATGTCACGGTTTTTTCAGCAAAATGTTATAAAATAAGACCAGTGGGCTACATCAACAACTCAGAATCCCATATTATACTGTTGTTTAGTGTTATAAAGAAAAAGGAACTGAAAATTGCATTGTATTGGCATGCTTACGTTAGATTTTATAGCTTTCGCTATCAAATTTCCAAGTTTTGGCCTGTTCAGCCTGTTCAGAAATCAAAAATATCATTTCGAAATCCAATTCCATCCGCTCGATAACACACGAAAATACTCCAAATTTGTGCTTAGCCAGAAGTTAAAAGGTTATTTAACAAACCTAGATGATACTTTTGCTCATTTCTTTTGAATTTGGCTACATTTAAGCTACCTAAGTAAGCCCTAAAATCGCGACACTGCTCCTTTAATACACTGCTGATTGACTGTCTAATACCAAATAGCCTCGGAAACGGTAGCAGAAATACTCGTTTTCTCCATCCTGCGAACGGGACGATGTACAATCCAAAACAAAAATGGCGGACATAGATAAGGCCTGGCTACGAGTTTGCTAGTGCAAGGCCCTCTAAATTATGCAACCAAAGGAGGACCGAAGGATAAATTATTTCAACTGTTCAGACTATATTGTCAGAGTGATTAAAATCGTTTGGTTTTAGAACAATCACATTGTCAAGTAATTTCGAAGAAAAAAGTTTTTAATACATTTAATAGAATAAACTACTGCAGCGTTTTTCTTTAATGCAGAGTTCGTGTACGCATACAAGGATCACGTGACTGATGGAGTGATCAAATTATTGCAACAAGGTGACAATCAGTCCCTTCCGTGGTCTTTTCCAGCATATCTCTACTTCCCATGCTGTTTTTGACTAATTAAACAAGGATGAAGAAGTTGATAGCCTTCCAGCCTCGTTTCCATGCTGCTGCCTTATGAAAGGTTTGGACTTGAATAAACGCAATTCCTCTGTGAAACACCGTGCGCCATGACAAATTTTCCGCCACATAACTGATGAGCAAAGTCTAGAGCAGCATTTGCTGCCATTATAAGAGCTCTACATGTAACTGGGTTTTATTTTGGGGGTTTGAAAGGCGGTCAATTCAGTAAAAAAACGGTATTTTTGTGAAAGATGATGGTCACGTGACTGGTCACGTGATCAAATTTAATTTTTTGATGATATTTAATGATAGACCTGATAGAGGTCTACCGTTATACCAAATTTGTTGCTGTTATGTTTTAATACGGAGAAGTTATATTAAAAATGCCTTTTGAGCCTCGCTTCCGTGTTAAATACCATATTTGGTAAAACACCCCTTAATAACTCGAGAGTGGGACCACAATTTTGGACTACATAGTACCTGGCCTTAAAGAGCAGGTCTTCCTGCATAAGAATCAACCATCAAACCTTTTCAGTTCGGTGGGTTGAACCAACTCATTAAATAAGGCCTTCTGGGGGGTTTGGCTCCCGGACTATTATAAGCATTTACGCGCGCTGATTTGTCAAGAGGTTTGTTTTCTCAGGTGACTTCATAGCATTGAAAGGATTGGGAGTGGGCGCTCGAGCCTTTATCAAAAATCAAACAAAAACATAAGTTCTTTTGTCTACAAACCTTATGAATCTCTTGAGCAATTATACTAAAAACGATAAGTCTCCTCAGACTTCGTATCGGTGACAATTAGTCGATAATTTAACTTAGTGTTAAATATAAGACGGTTTCCCTTTTCTACGCGGGTTTCTAGGCAGTGACCGCTTGCTTGTAGATGATGAGCTAAGATTCCTTTCTTTTGAAGAGAAATTTCACGAGAAACAGCCAAGCATTATCACAAACTCTATACAAAGGATGGTCACTTACATATGTCCGAGTTCAGCTCGTACACTACTTCACCGCCGGGCCATTTTCTTGTGTGAAGAGCCGCTCTCGACTCGAGCGCATTCTTCTGCTCTTCCGTCAACATGATGTCACCTTCAAACAGATCTTCTTCTTCCTCTATGCCGCGGTTTTCTAGCAAACAAATTATAGAAAGAACAAATAGTATCAGTGATGTTTCTTTACTCGCTTCTTGCTCATTTTCTTGATTCGAACTGACTAGCAGGCTTGCCTGCTGCCTGGTTTACTTAGGCCTACGTCAAACGCCGTACCAGAGTCATGCCGTCCCAATCCAAAAGTAGGAAGTTTTTTTAATTAAAAAAGTCTAATGAATCGGCATGCTTTGAAAAAGGAAAGGTTCGACAGAAGATTTCGACATTTGCGCTGGACCTAAGCATTCTTTATTTTTACACTCAACCCGTTAATTAAGTAAAAAATGTTTTAGAGAATCACAAATGGAAAGTGAACGTCGTCCAAGAAGAATTTACTCAATTTTATTCATTCATTCGTCAGGATTAGAAGTGATGAAAATCTTTTTTAACCCACATCTTCGCCACCCTTTCAGAAGCTACGTTATATCCTCGATAAAGAAAATTCATTCATTTCTGCACTTGGCGTATTGAAGGGTACGCTCCTAGAGAAAGGGGCGCTAAAAATAGCACAATTTCCACCGCATGATGGCTGATAATCCTCACGAGGTAGATACTCCTCGCTCCTGGGAAACTCCTGGACTTCTGCATCAGTTAACGAGCTACTTTTTCTTATGTAACCGGGAGTTTGATTCTCTCTGACACACTAAAATAGCAATTCAATCATAATATTTCTATCTTGTGTGGCTGATTGTTAACACTAATACAACAACAAATAACATTTTATTAGGTAATGTTATATTATTTTGAAAGGCCATTTTCCTCTACATACCTTCAATAGAAGCTATCGCCGAGGCGAATAGCGTTAGTAAGATGATCAAGAGCGTCCTCATGTTGACGTCGCTTGGTTGAGCTCCGGCGTAGAGTAAGAGGATTGAATTAACCAAGCTCTTAATATCATTCAAGCCGTCACGAATAGTATTGCGTGGGCCTGCGACAATCGGTTACCAATATTTGATCATCTTTGAAGATGTTCTTTTCTTTCACAAAAGAAGTTTAATTTTTGCTTTAAGTAGCTGATACAATAAATCACTCATAGTTCAATATTGAGTGTAAATTGTTATTTAACAATTAAAATATTTCAAATAAAAATCGACATTTTCGACAGCATAAGTGCGTACAAAAATTATGTTTGTTCACAGAAAAAATATTTCAAGATTTCTGTTTGTTCAGCATCCAGTCTTTGTTAATTTTCAGGTCATCGCGAGTTTAGCAAAATAGACTTTATCACGCGAATAAGACATTTTTGTACTTTAAAGTTCTGGCCTGACTTTTTAAAAACCTACCTATTAAAGTGTCTTTAGAGGAAGTCTGCCACGCAACTGCGCAGCTGTTCTGCGCATCTCATCCGACCATGCTTTCTAGCTTTACAATTCAGTGAACGCTCCCGGAGCATGCGCGTATCATGACAGGCTCCCTTTAAAGAGCCTGTGTCAGTCGCCATGTTGACAGCACAGCAAAATACCAAGTCGGGGAAAACATCCATTTCCAATATAGAGCTCTATATAGAGAATATAGAGCAATTTTCTCGATTGAATTTGGTAAATCAAATCTGAAACTTTGTTTTTAGATGTTTATTTAGTGGTTTCTACACGTAATTCGTCTTCTAATATCGAGCGAAAACAATAACAAAGGAGTGGCTGACACAGGCTCTTTAAAGTTCAGCAGAGTAGACTGAGGCAAGAGTTTTGCATATTCGAAGTTTTCATATTTTACTACTCATGTGTCTGTCAAGGCTATAGCCAAGAAAGCTAGTAATGTATGGCTCAAGGCCAGCAGGCATACTTTGAAGCACGGGAGCACATATAATTAAACGAATGTATCACAAACGTGGTGTGCTGAATTCTAGAACATGTATTATGACAATTCTAGAAAAGTGCAGCCATGTGCAGTTACACTGTTGTAAAAGAGGGGGGAGGGTATAGTATCTTCCTTGTAGAAAGGTTGACTCGTAATCAAGGCCCGTGGAGCACACATTGAAGTATGGGGGTATATAATAGAGAATATACCACAGCGGGGGACTGTATTCTAGAACAAGTTCGTCAATTCTAGAAAAGCCCCTCCCTTCTCCACGGGCCGTGTAATTACAGTTATGGTCCTTGCAAAAAGGTTATGGGTGGACCATTAGAAATTGGGGGAGAGGGGTGGCAATTCCCCAAAACAAAATTCGTGCAAGGCCAATCTTTCCAAAAACATATCTTGCAAAGATTCAAGCTAGAAAAAAAAATCCTACAAAGACATGGCTTCGGCTCTCGTTAAAAAGATGTCTGTCATTTGCATTTTCTGCTTCACTTCTCTCAATACTTAATAAAAATCAGTCTGTGAGAATTCGCGCAACGAACACCTGACCTCGAGCTGTTTACAAGAACAAGTGTATCTTGTCAAGAAAAAACAAACTCTCCCAAAAATGCCAAGCAGTGATAGACCTTGCAGGCAGTCACTATGTTCAAATGAAGAACCCATAGGTAAGCGTGAGTTCGACGTTACAAGGATAGAAATTCGTCATTTGGACCGCTTCGCGCAAATGAATAATAATTTCGTCATTTGCGGCGCGCATAAATAATAAAACCTACAGGCTTTGTTTAGTATATACAAAAAAACGGAATGTTCATCTACCCTTTCTCCGAGGCTTGATGAAATGCGTTTATCAAAATTCGGGTACGCTTCGCGTGCAACGAAAGAGAAATGCGATATCCTCTGTCTGTAAAATGTCTTCTATAGGTCAAATAGGGGGCGGGAGGATGGCGAAAACGTTTTAAAAAGCTCCATTTCTTTTTTAACTCAACCAATATAAATAGAAAGGCTACTTGAAGTTGGATTCGTCCAATTGAAAAGGAGACTCGTGAATCGCATGATAACTATTGACATCTAGTCATTCTGATCTAGTGGCCCTGTGTGTATCTAGCTGTTGGACCACAAACAAAGTAGATAAGTTTTTAAAGAAATGGGATTCAAGGATTTGGAAACCTACTCTTGGTCATAAAACCGGTCTCGAAGAAAAAACCCCGGAGACTGTAAAAATGTTGACGTTTCCTGAACGAGTGAGCTCTATACTAATCCTGCAATCGGATTGGCTCCACTACTCACCATCTATCAAGGAATTAGTCAAATCAAACTTAGTGGTCTATTGTCAATGCTGTGTCCTAATAGACCTTCTCGGCTTGGGCGTAAATTTTTGCCCATTTCAGATCACGTGGCATTCCCATGAGTATTTTCTCTTTGTTTGGGAGCTTCCATATTCATATATCCTTCGGTGTGTAGCAGAAAAAGAAAGAGATAATACTCATGGGAATGCCACGTGATCTGAAATGGCAAAACATTACGCCCAAAGCCGAGGAGGTCTATTGGTTGAGCGACTTGTAGGCTATAAGTTATTTAAGCAATAAAAGTACTTTCCGCGTGCTCTCTGCTTTCTTACAAACACGAGGGGGATGTTGGGAGAACTGATCAAAACTTGAAAGACACGAGCCGAAGGCGAGTGTCTTTCAAGTTTTATCAGTTCGACCAACATTCCCCGAGTGTTTGTAAGAAACCAGAGAGCACACAGAAAGTATTTTTATTGCTTTTAGAAAATAACATACACACGCGCGACAGCGTTGCGTGACAATCGTGTTCTCAGGTCTCTTACAAACACGCTTTTCAACCAATCAGAATGCGCACATTCACAATACAACATAGGTGTTATTTTCTAAAACCTACTAGTAATGAAAAGTGTCGAATTTGAAAGCAAGAAAATAGCAAATGAATGACCAGACCAGAAAACGGCTTACAAATTGACCTACTATGCTACTGTGATTTGACAAAAACAATTATTCCTTTCACACTCATGCCCATTCGCCTCTTTGGCCTAATCGGCTATAGATTCAGAGCCCATTCGGGCTCGAGGAATTAAAAATAGATAGTGAGTAGCGAAACTTTCTAAAACTGTTAAAATAAAAACGTTTGAGCAACTCGAACTCGTAACCTACAACTCCACAACTCTCTTGACGTGCGTTTATTTGGATAAACAAACAGTATGACCATGTTTAAATATACGAATTTGCTGCATAAAACTTCATTCAAAATACAAATTTGACAAAACCATAGGATTTATCTTCTGTAGGGGGAATCACACAATGAGGATAAAAGTTCATGGCTTCTCTGAAGTCAGGTGATAAATAAAACGATTGATTGAATCGTGCCAGCCCGGTGGTAATACAAGGAGGACCTCCCGAACAACGCCACGAAAAGATACAAAAGATCAATTATATGAACACATACTCCATTGAATTAGTCAGTCCAAGTTTTAATGTTCACGATCAGACAATACAGTTTAGTTTGACTAAGAGTCCATTACAAAGAGAGTAAGAATCTTCTACTGGTGTTTTTCCATTGTCTTCAGTGTGTCTGTTTGCTTGGTTTGGTCATGGCTAAAAGGGGTGACCCAGAAGGACTAATAATTCATGGATAAACAATAGAACGAAGCTACATTGCATAACATGGCATATGTAGCTTATTCATTCTGCCGTGAAGCCTATGAATTATTAGTCAGGTCCTTCTGACGTCCCTTTTAGCCATGGCCTGGTTGGTTTCCCTAGCTGGAGGCCAGAATTGGCATTTCATTTGGCCGTATGGCTTGGTGCTTATATTATGTATAACAGTGCGCTACGGGGCTGGTTAACTCACTGTTCAATGTTATGGGAAAATGTATTTCTAACGCGCTTTAGGAGGTACTGAATGTGTTGGATTCTAACTCTTAGTAATGATATCTTGGTCTAACATGTTCCATAAGTTGATTAATTCTTAGCCATCTCGTCTCGTACCCATTTCATCAGATCGTGGACACGTGCGTAGACTCCATACTTGCCAGGTGCAGCACACCCATATCCCCAACTGGTGACCCCTTGCAGGTAGTAACGCCCCTTACTCTCGCACACCATTGGCCCCCCAGAGTCCCCCTGGCAGGAGTCGATGCCCCCCTCTTTACGACCGGCACAGATCATCGTTTTGTAGTGGAATTCTTTCGGGTACGCCTTCCTACAATCATCATCACTTACCACAGGGACATTAGCCACTTGGAGAATGTTAGGACGAGCGCCCCCTGAGCTTAGCGTACCCCAGCCTGAGATCACGCACTTGGTACCCACTCTAGGGACTGGTTCGCCATGTGGGAGGCAAGCCAGACTAACATACCTGTATGATGGCGGTAAAAAGGTATCATGAATGATAAGCTTAAAACGCGAGGACAACGCGAGGTAGAAGCCCGAGGAGACTTAGTGGTAAAAGTGATAGGGACGCTCGTCCGGGATTAGAAAAAACACCCTAAACAATACCAAGCAGTGACTAAAACTCGACTCTGGTACTTCTACGACGATTGCAGTAACTAATCACACAGGGATGTTTTGCAGAAACCCATCCATGGGAAGGCACACGCATGGGAAGTGTTTCAGGAATTCACATGGATAGCCATGGGAAATCCGAATACTACCCATTCTTCTACCATGGGAAATTCAGCGTTTCCCATGGATGGGTTTCTGCATGGATGTGTTTCTTTCCCCTGTCACTCTCTGAAAATTTGTAAAGAAATTGTTTGCAGAGCCAAAAACACTGAAATAAATTGCGTAATAAATAAAATAAGTGATTTTGCAATCAGTTTTGATACATCTCTAGCTATCTTGGAACATTAAATTCAACATTTCTCCCTGGGGGTGCATGCTCCCCAAACCACCAAACGAAAATATAACACAACTTCATTTTCTCACAAACCTAAGAAACACTGTTTGAGATTTTCACAATAAGCGTTTTAGCTAGAGTTTTAGAGAAATCTTGCTCGATTTGTTTTTTCGCCACCAGCTTCTTGCGCGATATTTGTTTTCTAGGTTTTCTAGGAATTAGCGACTAGTTACCTGCCAAGTTTGAGCGGCGATTCCAGTTTCAGCAGGGCAATATCATTGTCCATTTGATAAGGGGGATTCTTATATAGCTGATGCTCTATGATCTTTACCACCTTGCCGACTTGTTCGTTGCCTTTAGAACCATGTAAATAAAAAGCACCAGCCCTGCGGAAGATACGTGAAAGGCACATGGTCACACATTATTTCAAATATTATTAGAAAATAACACCTATGTTGTATTGTGAATGTGCGCATTCTGATTGGTTAAAAAGCTTGTTTGTAAGAGACCTGAGAAACACGATTGTCACGCAACGCTGTCGCGCGTGTGTATGTTATTTTCTAAAAGCAATAAAAATACTTTCTGCGTGCTCTCTGGTATCTTACAAACACTCGGGGAATGTTGGTCGAACTGATAAAACTAGAAAGACACTCGCCTTCGGCTCGTGTCTTTCAAGTTTTGATCAGTTCTCCCAACATCCCCCTCGTGTTTGTAAGAAAGCAGAGAGCACGCGCAAAGTACTTTTATTGCTTAACTAGAACTCATTGTGTCATCGGAGGCGTGACACAATTCATAGATCCGATCTTTCTCGAACCCGGAGCTCCCTACCCTGGGTACCAGAGTCTCCAAGCTTCACTCGTTACAAAACGCATAATTTACAGTGAAGCTTCGAGCCTCTGGTAACCAGGGTAGGAGCTCCCCGGCTCGTCAAGTTTTGATACAGAGCCGTTGAGAGAAACAACTTTCTGCGCATGCCCCAACTTTCAAAAACAGCCAACCAACGAAAGCCCTGGATTGGATGTCCCGAGAGCCTCCCTCGCGAGCATAGGAGCGGGGGAGCTCTGTACTAGAATGAGATCCGATCCGACTTGGCGAGAGGGAATATCGGCCAATCAGAATCGGGCTATGATTGGCTGGCGCCAGAGCCTCCCTCGCGAGGATAGGAGCCGGGGGAGCTCTGTACTAGAATGAGATCCGATCCGACTTGGCGAGAGGGAATATCGGCCAATCAGAATCGGGCTATGATTGGCTGGCACCAGAGCCTCCCTCGCGAGCATAGGAGCCGGGGGAGCTCTGTACTAGAATGAGATCCGATCCGACTTGGCGAGAGGGAATATCGGCCAATCAGAATCGGGCTATGATTGGCTGGCGCCAGAGCCTCCCTCGCGTGGATAGGAGCCGGGGGAGCTCTGTACTAGAATGAGATCCGATCCGACTTGGCGAGAGGGAATATCGGCCAATCAGAATCGGGCTATGATTGGCTGGCGCCAGAGCCTCCCTCGCGAGGATAGGAGCCGGGGGAGCTCTGTACTAGAATGAGATCCGATCCGACTTGGCGAGAGGGAATATCGGCCAATCAGAATCGGGCTATGATTGGCTGGCGCCAGAGCCTCCCTCGCGAGGATAGGAGCCGGGGGAGCTCTGTACTAGAATGAGATCCGATCCGACTTGGCGAGAGGGAATATCGGCCAATCAGAATCGGGCTATGATTGGCTGGCGCCAGAGCCTACGACAAACAACAAACAGTGGTGTAGGCTCTGGGAACGAGATTTACTATGAACATCGTGAGCTGGGATCCTTTCTAGATAGTTTGCCTCTATTTTACCCTGCTCTGTTGCAATCAACATTTCCGGTTTCGCAAGCTGTTTGGCCGCCATCTTGCTTTTACTGACCGATCTATTTTTAGAACACTTCATGGCAGAATTAAAATTTACAAGTGAAATACCTCCCATTGTTCTTATTTCATCTTAATCTATGTACACTTAATCTAGCGTAACCAGTAAACAACAATAAGCTAGCAATTCTATTCTACAAGTATATAGGCCAGGAAAAACGGTGCCTCAATTTTAATAGCCAGTTAGGACCCTGCTTATTGGCTCCTGTATCACGGATTAAGTCACGGATTTGAAGATTATGAAGTCTATTTTCTATTTATTTTCTGTAAAACAACAACAACAAACAAACACTGAGGAATACAACCTTATTCCAAAATGGCCGACTGGCCCTTGTGTCCTCGTTCTCATAAAATTATTCTTTTGTTTAAAATTCAATCAAGCTCATAGACAAAAGATAATTTCATGAGAGCGAGGCTATGAGGGCTAATATGAGCAAAAGTCGGCCATTTTGGATTTAAGATGTATTGAATGAATGTATCGCCGCAATCAAAATCATATCTGCACATAAGTGCTACGTCTGTCCTGATTCAAATGTTCCAGCTTGATTGTAAAACTGGAGGGCAGCTTTCGAAATATTTCAGCACTATGCAGTTTTTCGTGAAAACGTTTTTTCGTTAAAAGGTGACTTGCTCATTTCTGGATTTCTTTTTGTCGTTATTATATACTTGATGGATCCAAGAGTTCATAATTAAGAGTGAACAACTCCGATACAGTATTCGTGAGAGATCCTTTGTACAGACCTAGTTATTTTTAGAACTGTTTTTCTCGCTGAATTATAATTTTATTGTTTTTGTAGCCAATCAAATTCATTTCATCAGTAGATCATTAAAGCTTTGGTATTTACAACCGCTCAACCGATACGCACGCTCTTGCAAGACTATATTCTTTAATTAGGCCTATTGTTTTATGCCTTTTGTTGTTTTCAGTGCGTGACTTTAGACTAAGGTATGACTAGTTTTACGGGAAAACTAGGTGGTCTGCGTCGGCGGAGACGTGAACATGAACAACAACAACAAGGGTTGAGATTTATGTTAAACGCCGTGGAAAAATGGTGTTTTGCTGACGTTTCGAGCGTTAGCCCTTCGTCGGAGCAAAGAGGAAAACAGAGGGAGTGGGGCTGTATATAAAGTAAATGTAGAGCCGTTGCTAGGCAACAGATAAACATTCGGAATGACTAAAGGCGATAATTGGTTAAGAATAACAAAGGATGCCATGGGCCATTGAAATCGCAAACTAGTGATAAAAGTAAAGAAAGAGGAAATATGATGAGATGTAGAAACTAGGTATAAGAGAAAAATTCATTGATGCCGTGGGGTGATCGGCAACCGAGTGAAAGAATAAGTCTATTCTCTTTATGGAAGCGAGAATGATTAGACCCGTTGTGAAGAGAAACACCGCAAACAGTCATATGATCTCTAGTGTGACCGGGAAGATTGAAGTGTCGGGCCACTGGTTTGTTACGGTCATTTTTCCTCACATCATTGCGATGCTGGCAAAAGCGCGTAGAAAGCATTTGACCGGTTCGTCCTATATAGATCATGCGGCAAAGGGAGCAAGTAATACAATATATGACGTTGGCGGTGGTGCAATCAAAGTGATCTGTGATGTTAAAAGACTCGCCGTTAGGGCCGATGATCCGGGTGGTGGAAACGACATGATCACACGTTGTGCATTTTGATCTAGTACATTTGAAAGTGCCGGGTTGTAGACCGCCAGGCGCGAGAACGCCTCTAACAAGAGAATTGCGCAAGTTTCGGTCCCGCTTAAAAGAGAACAAAGGCGGCTTGGGGAAAATTGCGGCTGTTTCCGGGTCCCTTTGTAGGATCTTAAAGTTCCTGGACACAAAATGCTTGATTGCTAGGTTAGTAGGATGAAAAGTAAGGGGGAAGGGAATCCTATCCTCTAGAGTGGGTTCTGATGGCTGCAAGGCTGTGGTTCTGTCGATCGAACGGGCGCGGCTAAGGGCGTTAGCGACGACATTGTCAGGGTAACCACGATTTCTGAAAAACTCGCTCATTTCGTCCGATTTAGCCATAAAATCGGCCTCCTCGCTGCACAAGCGACGGAGTCGGAGAAACTGGGAGAACGGGATAGCTGTCTTGACATGCGCGGGGTGCGATGAAGAGAACAACAGGTAACCATGAGAATCAGTAGGTTTGTAGTGAACCGAAGTAGCTAAGCGATCTCCGTTAATAGTGAGATTGATATCTAAGAATGTGAGAGAGGTCTCCGAAATTTCCCATGTGAATTCGAGCGCTGGGTGAAAGTTGTTGACAAAAGAAATAAAGCGCTCGAGGTCAGGCTTAGGGCACGATGTAGCGCCAATGCAATCGTCAATATAGCGTCCGTAGAAATGAGGCGTGGGGCCATCGTATTGCTGAAAAATTAGGTCCTCGATGTAGCCAACGAAGAGGTTGGCGTAACTGGGTCCCATTTTAGTGCCCATGGCTACTCCATTGGAAGACTAAGTACCAATCTAAAAATAACTAGGTTTGTCTAAAGGTTCTCTCACGCCCTATTATCATGTTGTACACTCTTATTTATTTACTCTTGATGGATCAGAATGGGTCAGAATGGGATCAGAATATTTAGTCATCATGCTCACCTGATATCCAACTTAGATGCATCCCCATGAAAAAAGTCAACGCAGTGCGCAGCTGTCACGACCCAGCGTGGGTGGACCAGAGTGCCGCCACAGAACACAAAGCCGTCCTGCTTTCGGCGTATCTGTACTTGCCAAGTCAAGTCCCCGTATGCTGCATTTGTCCCTCCAACGATCCTGCTTCCTCCGAGACGTTTTCCACAGTTACCTAATGTTTTTGAATACAATGATTATTGCAATTTCTGCGTGCTCGCGGAGCCAGCGGAGCCAGGAAACATCATTTTGTATATTCTTTATAATTCTATTAGGCATCCAGTGTTTAGAAGTTAATTTAGAGAAATAAATTTCGTCATGTGACATGTGAAAATCAAGAATACGACCTACATGACAAGAAAGAGCATGCTGAAGTATACAAAACGCCGAAGTTTGGTAGTGAATACTAAACGAGATTCAGCCATTCAAAGGAATTGCATGAGACCGGACATGGCGTCCGGCAAACCATACAAATCTTCTTAAATTTTGGAGTTTTGGAATGGCTGTATCTCGATCACCCCACCCCCAATTTCTAATGGTCCACCCCAATGTATGTATGGGAAGCAAGTTTTTAAACGGACGCAGTAAGTACATCATTTTCAGCGCAAAATGTACAAACAAAGTTACCTGTGGAAAACAGGTCCAAGCTGGTGTGACTGATGTATACTCGAAAACTTACAGGTGAATGCGAATTGCTCTTTAAATGGACTAATCACATGAGGACCAGTGTCCTGTTTTAATGAGCGATTGACGCAACAAGCATCAAACCAAAAGCAATTCCTTTTTCACTCCTTTGACGGGACTGGAATATAAAAGGTATGGGACTTCTTTGTTCATTTGTTCCTCATGATTTTATTTGGTCTCTGCCATAAGTGCTGTCACATCCATTCAACATACCAGAGCCCCTTTATTTCCAACACCCTAGAATTATATCGGGCCCGGAAAGTTTTACCTGTAGAGAATTGCGCGTAAGCAAAGGCTTTACCCTTCCATTCAGGGTCACAATAGTGCTAAGCACAGAGAATTGCAATGGAAAATCATTCAAAGAACTTTATATGGAGAAAACGCTTTATCAAATGAAGAGTCTCCACTTTGCACCTTTTGCGCTAAGGAAAAGAGACCCTCTCAGAGCATTTATTTATTTGGTGCAAATACGTAAAACATAGCAATACAATATCAGTTCAGATCTATAAACATACTTGAAAATAGTCTTTTGAAAGTGAAATTTTACTGGGCGGTTTCGCCCAAACAAATAATGAAATCCTGTAAAAAAAATACTATGATAGCCAAAGGCGTTATATTTCTTTTTTTCCGCAATAAAAACTTTCAGAACTGTTGTTTCTTGTCAAGACAGAATGGGAAGCCCTTATTCCCTTATAAAGTAGCCTATTTATTATTTTGCCATGTCAATCAATGCTTGGAGGCGCGATTAAAATATGCAATTTTAACATCAGAACGTCAAAAAAAGTTCAACTGAAATCCAGCATTTTTTTTTTCTATAACTCGCTTTGGATCTGCTTTCTTAGTCCCCTGCGTTTTAATAGACCTTTTTTCCAAAATGACCGTCGCAAATTCGCATGTCTTAAAATTAAACTGACTGAAAATCAAATACTGGCACTAGAAAGAGTATCCTCAGATTACTTTAAATTTTCGTTATGCCAAATGTCATGTCGGCTGAGAAAGCAGAGTCTGAAAATTGAAAATTTTACAGCGATTTATATGACTGGGGGTATGCGTCATACCCCAAGTCATACAAACGTCTGTAAATTTTCAGATTTTCAGCGTTCGTTTTCTCGGAAGATATTGGATATAATGAAGCAAAATTTTATAGTTTTACTAAAGTGATGATGTGTGTTCTGTGCTGGTGCTCATTTTAACAAAAATCGATTTGAATTTTCGGCGGCCATTTTGGAAAAAGGTCTAATGACAGCCATAGCAACTCACGATTCTAGACATTGGATCATCACGACGAGAATTCGATGTAATATATCAAACACGAGACAGGGCACGTTTAATTATGATTTTCAAACACTGAGAAGTTGCTTGAAAAAAACAAATGCAAAACCGAGCTTTTTTAACCGACCGAGGTTTTTGGAAATCCTGATGAACGCTGTCGAGTGTATGATATAGCTTCTCAATCGAATCATTTAATGTCGAGAAAAAGAATAAATAAAAGCTTAAAAAGCTATGCAAATTACGATCGCGAATCCAAACCTCCTTCACGCTAATGATTTTCATTTTTTAGGCTTGATGAATTATTAATGAGTTTGAGAATGTAATTTTCAGATGTCATCGATTCCCCAACTTGTTATTCTGCTACTTCTTGTTACTCAATCGCTTGGGGCCACTCAACCAGCTGGCCCCATAGGGAAAGGCTTCTATCTGGCCAATACCGACATTCTATCAAGGCCTCTAACAGGTGGCAAAGACGTTTTCGAAGACACGGGCATCAGCTGCGTCGAGGACGCTGTCATCGAGCGAGCTACGAAGCAAGAAGAGACATTTTACAGCTCCAGGGCCCATTTCTTCTCAGACATCGCATCAAAGGTTGGATTTTTGCTAGAATTTCGCCATCTATGCGTTTTTCCGGGGACAAAAAAAAGGTTTCTCATTGATTCCCTTGTTGAACCTATTTATCTAGGCCTGTCCAAATTGCGCTAAAAAAAATTGCCAAAACGTGCTTAAAATATAGCAAAAAGGTACTCAAATAGTGCTCCATTTCTATAAAAAGTGCTTCAAATTTAGAAATAGTGCTCGAAAAGTTGCTCACAGTTATTTGAGAATAAAATAAATTAGTATAGAAATAGAACAGAAGAGAAGAGACTTTATTTACTACTTGGTACTTGGTAGTAGATGTTTGCACCATAATCACATATTTCTCAAGTTCTTCTTTTTCTCTTCTTCCGTTAAACTCCCCTCCTTCACATTTGAAGATTTTTGGGAGATTTAAAAACTTAACTAGCAAAGCAAATATATGATAAATAAACATAATAAAGTTTGGTGGGTTCAGGAGGCTATGCTGGGCGCCCGCACCACCTCTTCAGGCGGACTATTCCAGTCTCGCATGGTTCTTGGGAAGCTCATACCATTTAATTCGTTGTACATTTTGTAGGCCTATTCTGGGACCTTATCTCGCCGGGAGTTTACTATGCGAGATAAGGCGAGATATGGGGAAATGGTTGCCAGATTGCAAGGCGAGATAAGGGGGGGAAATGCAATACTGTCGATTTGCCGTCTTTGCAAAATGTCCTTATTAGGGAATCCCCCTTACCTTATTTTGAAGGACTGTAAGTATTTTTTCCTCAAATCTTAGCGAAAAAAAGCAGGGAAATTCACCAAAACTTGCAGATACTCGAGAAACTTTTTTCTCGTGGTCGCCATTTTGTTTTTTTTCCCCGCCGAGGGGCCTGAGTCGAGATTTTAACACCACAGGCAGCCCGCGCGAAATTGCCATATGATTGTGCCGTGAGATATGGTCCCAGAGTGGGCCTTTTTGTGAAGTTGAAAAACGCAAGAAAACAGAAATTGGGACCCCGTTCACACGAGACCGGTACAAAACAGGACCGGTACAATGCTGGTACGGTACCGTCGCGCGTTCACATGGGACCTGCGGTACCGGACCGATTTTGGCACGGCTAGGCCGTGTGAACACTGTTGCAAACGTGCCAGAATTGTACCGGTCCGGTTTTTTACCGGTCCCGTGTGAACGGGGTCTCAGGGAGATCACGGAAGCGTTCTACAACTTCCATGCTCGCAGGCAAGCTTCAACTACGAAGTTCTTTACTTGATTTCAGGTGGATCTCGATGACGATAGCAACGTTGCATTCACCCTTGGTAACACGCTAAGTGCCGTGACAGGAAACGCAGCCACGGGACAAGGAGAAGTATGTTAGAGCCGATTTCACATGACTGTGAAAAGTACCGTGACACGGCGCTGTACTGTCGCGGTGGCGGTACGGAACCTGGCCTGCTGTAGATACCGAACGAAACCGCGTAGTCGCGGCGCGGACACGGTCGCGGAGTGGTACAACTGTCGCGGAACTTTTCACAGTCATACGAAATCTGCTCTAATACCTGCTGTATGTTAATACCTGCTGTTAGAGCGGATTTCACATGACTGTCGTGAAAGCAATTGCAATTGAGCAATCACTAGCCAATCAGAAACAAGAGTAATTACAACTTACTGCTGAATGGTTTCCAGCCCAGCCAATCGCAATTTGATTGGTTGATAGAAATAAGCAGCAAATGAGAAAGCAAACCAATTGCAAACACGACGGTCATGTGAAATCCGCTCTATTACACGACTATGACGTCATTTTACCATATAAGATCAACATTCAGTGCAGATATGCAGCCGTATTACACGGCAAAAGCTGTATTCCACGGTTGAAAGCCGTATTACATGTACACTGTAACAAACCGGTTACGAACGGGGTTTGCGCGCGCACTTGAATGGCTTTCCGATCGTGTTCTAGTCAAATCACGTACGTTTTCGACTAGTGAATCTTGAAAAGAAAAGAAAAAAGCTTGTTCCTCGTATAATAAGCGGGGCTCGAAAAAATACGTCCGCAACCCGTATCCGCCCGTATTACATGAAAAAAAATCATCTAAAAAGATATATGTATTTAGTATGTCTGTCTCGGAAATTCGAGAGTCTAACTGAGAGTACTACGAGACACACAGGTATTTGCAATTGCAATGTACTTTTCGTTTCGAATGGGGGGACGGCGGGCCCCCTGCCCACGCCCCTGAACAAGGACTGGAAATCAACAACGCCGGGCGCCGGCGGCGTAAAGGCCGGTTTACACTCTGCGATTTTTGTTGCATTTGTCGCGGCGATTTTCTCGCGCGAATTGCAATTCCAACAACAACAACAACACTTTATTACACAATAAACTTAAATACATTTTGAAAGCTGAACCCGCAAAATAGCTCAAAAGCTAATCGAGGCGGGAAGCTACTTCCAACTCTCTAGTGTAAACGAGATGCAAACCCGGCGCGATTTCTGTGCTCTCTTTGCTTCAAATCGCATGAAGTTGCAAAGAGTTTCGGACATCTTTGAAATATCCGCGACATCGCGCGACAAAAATCGCGGTCAGTCGCGCCGAGTCGCACTTATCTACATTAGTGATTTTGGGTTGACGCGCACATGCGAGAAAAATCGCCGCGACTCTCGCGCGACAAAAAAGTGTAAACCGGCCTTAAAAAAGGGGAAATATGGGGAAATACATTTCCCCATACAATTCAACAGAGACTTGCAGACAAAAATAGCGGCGAAGCGGTGCATTATGGGAACTGAGCACGCCGTCTACTGTAAGCGCTGTATAAGGGGCCGACCATTTAACTTTTGAGGGGGGGGGGGCTTTTTTGTCAGTGCAAGATTTTTTTTTTCTACCTCTGTTAAGCGGTGAGAATTTTTTTTCCAATAAAAAAGAAGGGTTTTAGTCACCATTTTGCTGCAGGAATTTTTTTTTCAAAAAAGCCCCCCCCCCCCCCCTCAAAGTTAAATTGTCGGCCCCTAAAATGACTTTACCCTCTTGGTAATCGAATATTCATTTATCAGGTAAATGGATACTTACTCCATTACTACACGCATGTGCAGAAACAGCAAATGACCCAAAACTGCATCAACAACTTTGAAGCTACAGATGACCTTGCTGAGGATTTCGAGGCCCTCCCAGCAACAGTCGAAAATCCTTCCAACCCTTCATCTTGGAGTAGCTATAAAGCGTTTTTCAAGAAGTATGGAACTCATGCCGTGAAGTCCATAACTTATGGAGTTTCTATGGAGAACTATTTCTTCGCAAAGGCTTCAAAGAAGTAAGATTGGAAGCAAGGTTGGCTGATGCAGCGTTGAAAGGCGCTGGCATATCACCACAGGGGACCCAGATTAACGAAGAAGTATGGTTGGTATTTTCTTCCGTCAGCTGTATATTGTAGTTGCTGGACGCAGGTTAATTCTGCACACAATAAACGTCACGCAAGTGGCCAGATAACTCCATCATTGCGTGTGTGACTCTTGTCCGCTTTCAGCAAACAGAGCGCGGCGCAAACAGAGCTCGTCCCAGCCGTAAATTGTTTTGACGAACTGTAGGCAATACCTGATCGGGATAAATGACTATTATCTTAGAGTATTGCCTTTTAGTAGAAATCCACTCGCATACTATCACGAATCCTGCAATCTGATTGGCTCCGCTACTGACTATCTATCACGTAATAACAACTCGAAGGTAGTATGCTAGTGGGTTTCTACTAAAACATTAGACTACTCGTTCTCGTTTTCTATGAGTCAAATAGTCAACTCAGCGCTACGCGCCTCGTTAACTATATATTGACTCATAGAAAACTCGAACTCGTACTCTAATTGTTAAATAGTAGTCGATGATTGAATACGATTTTATTTCCATTTACCGCAAAGATAATGTGGAGAATTAACCCTCGTTCGGCCACTATAATAAATAGACAGCTGACGGCGAGTAAAACCAACCCTACTTTCTCGTTGCCTGGGCCCCCTGTGAGATCACCGCTGTGGTCCGGGATCAACTCCCGGCCGCGGGTGCACGAGGAAATGTCATTTTTGTTGAGATCGTTGTCGATATAAGTATAAGTTTACGTGCTTCTCAGCTTTTATTTAGCTCTTCTTTTTCTCTGAAAAGGACAGGGAATCCATTCATGTCGTAGTTCTCTTTCAGCCAATCAGAAGCGTTTGCCTGACTGAGGCTTCATGCAATATATTTTAATAATACAGATATTCAGTTATAACAGCATTTTTGTCACCCCGCAGTAAACATTTTTATTCTCCTCAGGTACACAAGAAATAACTTCAAGGTGAAAGCTTGTGGCTCTCTCGCTGCTCCCCAGTCTAACAGCGCCGATTTTATGAATGTCTGTTACAAGGTGAGGCATTTTGAATCGCGCTCCAGCCGTTGGTATCAGTGACGGTGGTTTTCACTCATTGATATGCGAAGCAAAGAAACGAGCGTTATTTGGAATGACTACAGTGGATTTAGATGAGTGTCGAAAACTAATCGCAAAGAATATACAAATGTAGGCAATCAGGATCGAAACCCATTCAACAACTGACCAATCAGGAGTGAAACAAAATAAAAAAAAACTGACCAATCAAGAGCGACAGATAAATTCAGAAACTGACCCCTGGGAGCGAGACAAATAAAGAACTGACCAATCAGGAGCGAGACAAACCAGAGGCCACCAAAAAACTTACCAATCAGGAGTGAGACAAATTCAACAACTGACCAATCAAGAGCGACGGACAAGTTCAAAAACTTATCAATCAGGAGCGACACATTTTTCTTTATTTGTTTGTTTTCTTCGTTACATTCTCATGCACTGGATTCTCCAGGTTATGAGATTCTCCTTGCAAGATTCATTCTTAAATTGACTTTTTCTGACATGCAAATCATTTCAACAGGTCACTTCTACAGAGAAGTCGAAGGCAGGTCAATATCAGATGGTACACAAAAAGATCCTCAAGGGTGGTACGTCCACGACTCGTACATCTCTCGAGTCAGGAGTCACCAAGGACAAACTCACCAGGTTCCTAGAGCACGAGGCAGATTCCCACCCAGAAGCAGTTAGCTATGAGTTCATCCCCATGTGGGAACTTTTAAGGTCTAAATATTTCAGGAGTTCTTTTAAGTCTCAGGTCGAAAACCTTGAAATGTTTTACAACAAGTATGTCAACTGAAGATGGGAAAAGTAAAGTACACTTTGTAAAACTTTATTTTCTTTGGTACTCATTTGTTTTAAGTTGGGGCAAAACCCCCTACCATTGTAACCTTCAAGTATCACCCCCACCCCCACCCCCTAGTCGGCTTATTATCGCCAAACTTTCTCCAATTCAAAAACGTTTTTTTTTGGGCGTGATCACAGAAGAACAGGGAACCACATTCAAGACGAAAAACTCGTCTCTAGTTTGAATTCGGCTAACGACTGTGACGAGCCGGGCCATGATGATACGTTACAAAAATGCGAGGCGAGGATCGCGTCAAAATCTGCCAGATTGATGGTCAAGCGCTGGACAATGATCCGAATGAATCTGGACATTGGACTAATAATAACTTGATCGTGTTTGCTCTCCGGCGATTCGATCATTCCAATGTTATTTCAGCCAGATTAAATCAGGAAGAATCACAAGGATAACTGTCTAGAATTGCCATTCAGATAATTATACCGGTTAAAGCTAAACACAAGATTGCCGAAAATAATATAGCCAAGATTTGACAACAGAAGTGCGCTCCTGTTAGCAGCCCCGGGCGGTGTACTACAAAACATTTTGCAATACATTTTGCAAAAGGAGATCGCAATTTTCTTTCGTTGCGCGCGAAGCGCGCCATGATTTTGATACGCATTTCATTAAGCATTAGAGAAAAGGTAGATAAACAAAGCGGGTAGCTGACGAATTTATTATTATTCATGTACCAGTTCGGCCCAAATGACGAATTTCTATGCTTGTAACGTTGACTAACGTTAACGTCGACTGCTTGCAGCCCCTTCTTTGGCGAACGTCCGTAAATCGAGAGAAATGTGTTTTTTTTTACCCGCGGCGCGCTACGATTTGTTACGGTTTTGAGCTACTCTCAGGAGAGAGAGAGAGGCGCGCCACGGGAGGAAATCTCTCTCTATCCTGAGTAACTCGACACCGTAAACAAATCGAAGCGCGCCGGGGGTAAAAAAAAAACAATCTTTCCTTCGATTTACGGGCGTTCGCCGAAGACGGGGCTGGAAAAAACGTTAACCCTATTCAGACTGCCCCGAACAACACCAAACTTCGGCATGTTGTATACTTCAACATGCTCTTTCTTGCTATTATGTCGATTGTTCATGTTAATGATAATATTAAACGACTCGCCCCAGGAACTCACGATATATGAAACCCGAAAATGTCGCTGGGATAGTTTTCACTTGGAAATATGATGTTCAAGCATCATGCTATATTAATTGTGAACATAAAATTCCCACCGTCAAACCATCCTGAAAGTGCGTCCAACGGAATAAGCGGCCCTACTTTCAATGGAATAAGCGCCCCTACTTTCAATGGAATAAGCGGCCCTACTTTCAATGGAATAAGCGGCCCTACTTTCAATGGAATAAGCGCCCCTACTTTCAATGGAATAAGCGGCCCTACTTTCAATGGAATAAGCGCCCCTACTTTCAATGGAATAAGCGGCCCTACTTTCAATGGAATAAGCGGCCCTACTTTCAATGGAATAAGCGGCCCTACTTTCAATGGAATAAGCGGCCCTACTTTCAATGGAATAAACGGCCCTACTTTCAATGGAATAAGCGGCCCTACTTTCAATGGAATAAGCGGCCCTACTTTCAATGGAATAAGCGGCCCTACTTTCAATGGAATAAGCGCCCCTACTTTCAATGGAATAAGCGGCCCTACTTTCAATGGAATAAGCGGCCCTACTTTCAATGGAATAAGCGGCCCTACTTTCAATGGAATAAGCGGCCCTACTTACCGGGTCTGGGCGGAGGAGGACGCCGGGGTGGCTTTGTAGTCACTGTAAAGAAAACAACGTTCAGCTCATACTTTATATGGTCAGTGTTCTAAATACTGGCGCACTTTGGCAATTTTTTGGAAACATTATGTTCTTTTGTATTACAGTTGATCTAAGTGATTGATTGTAGAATAAAAGTCACAAAAGGGGTAATTTCTTAATTTCCCTGTGGAACAAGCCGATCCCAACATGATGTTGTACCCGGGGGTGGGGGAGGGGTACTTAGCCTGATATAGCCTGATATAGATATGTGCCGCTGCGACCTCAATGCGGACTCCGTTCTAAAAACGATTTTCATAAGAAAATATACCCCGTTCTATGATTTGCATCCAAACTGAGACCCCGTTCTAATATAAATTAAAAGATACCCCGACCTGGATAAAATTTCTGTGTCAAAATGAGTCTATTACGTCGTCTCGTAGAAGATACCTTCTGTGTGGATGGTCTGGGTGGCCCTTTATTATCACACCCCTTTCTAGAGAGCATTTCGTTAACGAGATTAACGATACCCCGTGCTAGATGGCGGCACATACCCGCATAGATCTTGTAATTAGGGAGTACCCCCAATATGTGACTTTTCCAAAAAAAAAAACCGTCATTAACCGCATGGCATACTTTTTACGCTAGTGTTTTCGCTACGCGCTATCTATTTAACAGTTATTCCTCGAGCGCGAATGGGCTCTGAGTCAATAGCCCATGAGGGCGAGAGGAATAATTGTTTTAGTCAAATCACACTAGTAGGTCAGTTTGTAAAGCCAAAAACGTTTTCTGGTCTGGTCATTTGCCATTTTCTGGCATTTAATTCCGACACTTTTCGCTACTAGTAGGCTATAACTTATAGTCTATTAGTAGCTCAACCAATCAGAACGCAGCATTGACGATAGACCACTAGTGTGATTTGACTAATTAACAATTAGACCTCAAGGCCGAATGTGCTATGATGAATAGACCATGAGGCCGAAGGCCGAATGGTCTATTGATATCATAGCACATGAGGACGAGAGGTCTAATTGTTTAGTATAAACCAACTAGTTGGTCGGATTTGGCAATGAATTCCATTATTTTATGTTGAAAAAATCAAGTTTTCTTGCAAAGAAAGGTGGTGGTTTTGCCAGGCACGGTCTATCACTAATAGACCATTAGTAGCTCAGCCAATCAGAATGCAGGATTTGTAATAGACCATTAGTTGGTTTATACTAATACGTGATAGATAGTGAGTAGGGGAGCCAATCAGATTGCAGGATTCGTGATAGCATGCGAGAGTGCTTCTACTATAGATCTATAGGGTGCGTTCGATGGAATAACTCCTACGTTATAAATGTAATCATACCGGGTTTGGGTGGGGGAGGGCCAGTGGTTGGTTTTGTTTTTTCTGTAAAGAAAAACAAAGTTCAGTGCATACTGTGAATGGTCAGTGCTCTTAATTCTGGCGCCAGTTCTTTGGCAAAAGTTTTGAAAGATTATGTAAATACATGAATATTACGATTTTTTATCAATCAGTACATAGTTTATGTTCAGAGGGGCTATCACGTGACATTGAGAGTGCACAATCTTTTGTTTCAAGCTCATATAATGTGCGTAGGTGAAAGTACACTTGCATCTTATTGGCTGGATTTTGGTACTCATGTACCGTGACAGTGCACAGACAAAAGGATTCCACAGAAAAACTTTAGTACAATAACAGGGTGTCAGGTTTCCTAACCATTCCACTCGATTAACTTTGAACAGTATAATTACTCGATGTGAGTATAAGAAAATCCGCGCGCATTTGGTCGAGACATCTACCGGTAGCTATAACAATAAAAGGATTGGTAGTCGAGTGCGCGCGCGAGTTTTTTTCTGATTCTAAAAAATCCAACAAAAACATTTATAGACATTAAAATCGTATGGGTCACTTGAGCAATCATTCGCCTCCAGCACCGCGTGATTAACACCAATTCTATTGAAACTTATCGATTCAGATTTATCGATGTTTTGCCATGTTTGCCACAGCAAGACACACCCCCAAACATATACTTGCCCCCCCCCCCCCCCCCACACACACACACGCAAAAGCTCTATCACCCACCATCACATGGCCCAACTTCCACGTCATCAATTGCGATGTCACCCTGCCAACTGTTTCCGCGAATTCCTTCAAACTTGAGCTGAACAAGAAATTAAGCAAACATAACATAGAATTAGAATTCACTAGAATTTTTCACTTTTTTTCAGCCATTTTCAGTCCGCTATTTTCAGATCCGTAGTTATAACGTAGATATTTTCAGATCCCATTCAAGAGATATGTGGCCCCCAGTTTTTCCCAAAACAATCCTTAAAACTCCCGATTTTGCGCCCTCGGCATATCAAAGTTCCCCCAATCATGCGCGGTAGTTTCACATGTTGGGCTCTAAATTTTCGGCGCGGGCGCAAAAGAGTAACTTTCCGCTAAATAAAAGCTGCCTTGAGTTTTTTATATGTCGTGCCACTTCTTGGAGGCTTGCTACGTCCCTGTAATATATAATATTTAACAACTATACCCCGAAGGGGAGGTGAATAGTGGTGGATATATACCGAGACGCGAAGCGTCGATATATACCAGTATTAATATACCAAATCAGTAGAATAAAATACGGTTTTAAACGATTCAAAACGCAGTATCGCTCGCGAAACGAGCCGCCATTTTGAGAGTTTTCTCAAAACAGTAAATAGTGTTGGATATCTACTATATCAGGAACCAATCAGAACGCGCGAAAATGACTATTCACTGATTTGGTTATACTAATTACATGTATCATATAGCAAGCTTCAGGCTCTTGAAATACCAGAGAAGGTGAACATTCAAAAATTGCAGGGGACCGAGAATGGATGTTTGAGGAACTCCACAAATGACTCCAAGCGTTAAACCATGCTTCATGTTCAATATATCAAATGTGCCTCAAATGTCGTATTGTTTGGGCCATCAAAAACATGTTTTTGAAAATAAATGAAATTGTCAATAATTGCTTTCAATGCCGAGTGAAGCGAAAGGTATTGTTTGCCTGCCGAGGGATTTACAGAACAGGATCGATAGCTTACCGGGAAATCACCAGTTTCCGTAACTCGTATTTCGGCCTTCTTCCAATGATTTCCTTGAGGTCCACTAACGGAGAATATCTCTTTTGATCCAATCCTTACTATCAGTCTGTTGACATCTTGTCCAAGCATGTGATAATAGAACCTGTGAAAGAAAGAACATGGGGGCAGCAATATTTATCAAACGTTTTTGCAGGCTGATTTATCATTTTACACCAGAATGTAGAATATTAAGAATTCTCAAGAATTTTCCAAAGCGACGGACTAGTGTTCTATTAATCAAACACGATCACGATCACGATCACGACACGACTACAGTCAAGACACGACTACAGTCACGGTCAATGTCACTATAACAGCCACTGTCACGGTCATTGTTATGTTATATTTCCCAGTTACATTAGTAACATGGGCCCGCTTAACAACTCACCTCCCACTAGTTTTCTCATCAAACTGTCACGATCACGATCACAGTCACGACACGACTACAGTCACGGTCAATGTCACGGTCACTGTTACTGCCACTGCCACTGTCACGGTCACGGTCATTTCACGACACACTACAGTCACGGTCACAGTCACGATCACGGTCACGGCCAATGTCACGTCACTTTAACTCGCTTAACAACTCACCTCACACAAGTTTTCTCATCAAACAACAGACCGTTTTTCTGAAGCACAGCCATGTCATCCGGCCAACGAGGGCGTGAGGTCTCGATGTACATGTAGTGCCCTAATAAAACAAAGCTTTCGATAAAATTGTAGACCATTGACATCCTTTCATATTCTAGTTAGGATGACCTCATGTTCTGCGTCATGTGACGTGGTCATGTTTCTTATCAAGGTTTCAGTCGGATCCATATCAAGAAGTTGATGTCTTATTTTACGAATCCGCGCGGGCAACAACCTGTTGTTTTTCATATGAAGAAAATTTCGCCAACAATTTCCAAAGGCGCAAGAACCATGGAGCCACATAGCTATAACCATAAATTTAAGGTAAAATTTAAGGTAACTAAATTTAAGGTAAAAGCAAGCGCAGCGCCTTTTCATCTACTATAGTGTGTAAAGAAGTTTGCAATTATTGGTCCCTATTTTCACTCCCCCCCCTGTATCTGTCGACGTATAAACACAACCGTAGCCCAGGGTTCGTAAGTTTTCTGAATGACAAAAATCCGGAATTTTTCAGGAAGTCTTCAGTTATTTTTCTGAGCTAAAAATTTATGGGGTAGAAATTTCTGGGGTAGAAATCCCCCCCCCTCCCCCCTAAAAAGGAAGCTGCTTCACTATATTGGATCGATCTACGGCACTTTTACATACTTTCTTTTCTATTCACTCTTGTTTCACGAAACATACTCATTCAACCACATTTGAGTTGAAACATTTTTCCAGGACTTCCCAGGAAGGCAATTATGAACATCCAGGATATTCCAGGATTTTCAGGACGCTACAAACCCTGGTAGCCGTAAGACGTACATATCCGTGACGCTTAACCACCGCATTTGCTTACCTTTCCCGTTCGGGTGGTCTCTCCAAACCCTGGTAGCCGTAAGACGTATATATTCGTGACGCTTAACCACCGCATTTGCTTACATTTCCCGTTCGGGTGGTCTCTCCAAACCCTGGTAGCCGTAAGACGTATATAATCGTGACGCTTAACCACCGCATTTGCTTACCTTTCCCGTTCGGGTGGTCTCCATTGGGCCCTGTACCGCGACTGGGCGTCCCGCCTCTTTTTCTTCTCCAGTCAAATTCATCATCTTTCATGTTTTCAAACCCACACAGGTCTTTGTTAAAGTTGCATCGGAAGCCTGCTTAAAACAATGTTAAAAGAGGTGCGGCCATTAAGGTTTCAGGTACACTTTCGTTCAAATTGCATGATCTCACGAAAAAGAGCAGTCAGTTTGTAATTTCATCCGTCACACATAAGCCACCAAACTATATTACATATTATAATATAGCTACGATAACGCGCGCTCTGATTGGTTCAAATCTATGCTCTATTACACCGATAAAGTAATGGTTCTCCCCCGTTATATCATAAAAGCATTAGAGCACAACTTTCTATGACTTTATCGGCGCAATAGAGCACTTGTGATGTTGGGAGAGACACTCGCCTGCGGCTCGTGATTTTTCAACGTTCTCGTGTCTCTCCCAACATCACGCGTGCTCTATTGCGCCGATGAAGTCATAGAAAGTTGTGCTCTAATGCTTAAATACCGTGATCGGTTGCTGTCACATTTGGAAGCATAAAAAAAAAAACAGCCGAGAAGGAGGGCCCGAATCTCGCCGGAGTTTCTCTTCTTGAAAACGCCACAGGAATCCCCCCCCAACACACACATACAATCTTACAAATGAGCCTCCCATTTTGAAAACTGTTTCGCCGTCCCTGACGCTTGCTACGCAGAAGATTTAAATACAGAACTCATCACATACAGAATAAGTTGATAGGGTCAATACTATACTGCGTGATACGCTGTCAGATTCTTACCCTTGGTCGGTGAAGTGGGGGACGGTTTAGGACCTACGAGAGAAAAAGTAATTTTATCTCATCGTCGTGGAGTTTTCTGAATCCAGGACGACGTCAATTTTCACTATTCTGTGTCCCTGTCCTATGTATTGCAACAGTACAGTACTGGGGGGGGGGGGGGGGGACGACGTCAATTTTCACTATTCTGTGTCCCTGTCCTATGTATTGCAACAGTACAGTACTGGGGGGGGGGGGGGGGGACGACGTCAATTTTCACTATTCTGTGTCCCTGTCCTATGTATTGCAACAGTACAGTACTGGGGGGGGGGGGGGGGGACGACGTCAATTTTCACTATTCTGTGTCCCTGTCCTATGTATTGCAACAGTACAGTACTGGGGGGGGGGGGGGGGACGACGTCAATTTTCACTATTCTGTGTCCCTGTCCTATGTATTGCAACAGTACAGTACTGGGGGGGGGGGGGGGGACGACGTCAATTTTCACTATTTTGTGTCCCTGTCCTATGTATTGCAACAGTACAGTACTGGGGGGGGGGGGGGGGGACGACGTCAATTTTCACTATTCTGTGTCCCTGTCCTATGTATTGCAACAGTACAGTACTGGGGGGGGGGGGACGACGTCAATTTTCACTATTCTGTGTCCCTGTCCTATGTATTGCAACAGTACAGTACTGGGGGGGGGGGGGGGGACGACGTCAATTTTCACTATTCTGTGTCCCTGTCCTATGTATTGCAACAGTACAGTACTGGGGGGGGGGGGACGACGTCAACTTTCACTATTCTGTGTCCCTGTCCTATGTATTGCAACAGTACAGTACTGGGGGGGGGGGGGGGGGGACGACGTCAATTTTCACTATTCTGTGTCCCTGTCCTATGTATTGCAACAGTACAGTACTGGGGGGGGGGGGGGGGGGGACGACGTCAATTTTCACTATTCTGTGTCCCTGTCCTATGTATTGCAACAGTACAGTACTGGGGGGGGGGGGGGGGGGGGACGACGTCAACTTTCACTATTCTGTGTCCCTGTCCTATGTATTGCAACAGTACAGTACTGGGGGGGGGGGGGGGGGACGACGTCAACTTTCACTATTCTGTGTCCCTGTCCTATGTATTGCAACAGTACAGTACTGGGGGGGGGGGGGGGGGACGACGTCAACTTTCACTATTCTGTGTCCCTGTCCTATGTATTGCAACAGTACAGTACTGGGGGGGGGGGGGGGGGGACGACGTCAACTTTCACTATTCTGTGTCCCTGTCCTATGTATTGCAACAGTACAGTACTGGGGGGGGGGGGGGGGGACGACGTCAACTTTCACTATTCTGTGTCCCTGTCCTATGTATTGCAACAGTACAGTACTTGGGGGGGGGGGGACGACGTTAATTTTCACTATTCTGTGTCCCTGTCCTATGTATTGCAGTACAGTACTGGGGGGGGGGGGGGGGAGCTTTTATTCGACTCGGGGTAACTATTTTGGGTGTATACTTTAGAACAGGGTGTCGAATTTTGAATTTTTCACTCTAGAACAGGGCCAGGTTATCAGAGAGCCGGCGGCACACCCTAAATTTTCGGGAGTACCGTAAGCGTAAACCCCATACAATCGTGGCCTAAATTATCGGGACGGCTTAGTGATTTGGATCTTATTACCGATAAACATGTAGGGAAATACCACGTACTCCATCATTCTCGCCCCTTTATGCGCTGTCTACCCCTCTCTTCCCCCTTTCCTCCCCCTCCCCCATACAATGTTGTTATTATAGTCCTCCTAGCGATATCACCAAAACAATTACCCACAATTTGGAATGGATCCAACATTGTATGGGGGAGGGGGGGAGGGGGGTCGGAGGAGGGAGGGCGCGCGAAAGAAAGATGGAAGCGGGCGATTTTTAAAAATGGCGGGACATTGTGTTTTAGGCAATCAAAAGTGGGTAATATTTGTCTCAGAGTTTGCATATGAAAGTTTATATGGCAGACAGATACTAGAGCTAGGGGTTTTATACGTTTGGAGGGGTCAGAGTGCAGTGGCTTTAGCGTCACAGGCGCTCAAACTGCAAGTTGTTTAGCGTGCGCGCTCGCGAAGCAAAAGCTGATCTTGGGAAGCCTGTGTCCCATATTAAACTGGCCAGGATTGTAGACCTAACACGGCATTGTAATGCAATACAACAATACAAACATGAATTATAAACTGCTGTAAGCAAGCGTTGTTGTTTACCTCCACAAGAATATCGACGTCTCACTTCCGTAATATCAGTAGCGCTCAAACCCCGTCTTTGCCCAAAGTTTTCCTGAAGTAATAATAAAAACATGGCAAGAGCCCCATAACGTCTGCTATATATTTTAGCGCTTGTTATTCCATATTTTATATATTTTATCTACATACCACTAGCGCTACACAGTCTATGCTATATATTAGCATTTTTCTTGACTAAAGTTTAAATAATGACTTTTAGTATATACCAAATCAGCGAATAGTCATTTTCGCGAGCTCTGATTTGTTCCTGAAATAGTAGAATGTAACACTATTTACTGTTTTGATTATTTAGTCATTATTTTGCAGAACACAAAATTCACATCTATGCAATCACATTATGTAGTAGAAAGAAATTGCTCGATATCGCGTTCAATATCACACAGAGTTACGGCTATACAGTCGATAGCCCTTTCATCAAATTGTTCGTTTTCATTGTCCAAGTGCCACCGAAAACACAAGCTTTCCTTCGTGCAGACGGAGAACCCTAAATTTAACCGGACAATTTGCTGTATGAAAATTCCATGATGAAATTTTTTCCAGGTTAAAAGCTAAATTGACCGGACTATTGGTACATTTGCTATGGACTACTATGGTATTTGCTCTCTTTGCTATCCCTTAGGATGGAAGTATTTCTTGTAGACGCTCATCCCTCTATATTTATAGAGGAACACGCCACATTGACCGGACTATTGGTACATTTGCTATGGACTACTATACTATGCTATTTGCTCTCTTTGCTATCCCTTAGGATTGGAAGTATTTCTTGCAGACGCTCATCCCTCTATATTTATAGAGGAACACGCCACATTGGAAAACTGGTTGCACACCATCAGTGGCGGATCCAGGGAAAATCTGACTGTAGCGCAGCTGTGATTTATGTCAATAAATGACAAAACAAATATAAAAAACTCCCTGAAATCTGACTGTAGCATTTGCTACCGTTGCAATAGTCTAAATCCGCCCCTGACCATATCTATTCACAAGGAACGGGAATAATTTTTAACCACAATTTATAATATTCATCCATTATTCATAGGATGCTCATCCAATCTCTGCACTGGATTCGCATCAGGTGACACTACTTGTAACCCCGATACTACATGGCTAGGTGTCTGATACAGAATAGTAATTGATCTAATTAGTATTCTGTATCTAATACAGAATACTAATTAGACCAATTACTATTCTGTATAGTACACCTTCCAGTGCAGCCCTCAGTCTTTGAACAGTTGGATATTTGTTTCAAATAACAAATATCCCCTACTGTCCAAAGGCTGAAGGGGACCACTCTAGAGAAGTCCAAGTATGGTCTTCTCTCGTAGAGCAGTACCTAAAAAAAAAGCTTCACCTGAGAGACTATATGTTGTTTTAGTCCGGCTAGTTCCATGTGGGATAGGAATCATGCCTTCTGCGCATGCTTGCTACAAAACGATTTGCGTTTTTTGTGAACACCCGAATTCTCTCATTTTCAATGCACATTCAATTTAATATAAGTACAAAAGTAGAATATCATAAGTACTTTACAATATTCGTGTCTATGTTGCATCGGTACAACATAGCCACTCATATTATAAATAGTACTTAATACCTACCCCATTCTTGGCTACAATGGTCGGTTTTGAGTAGTCTTTGGCGAATGCTGTCCTGCCATAGTGCATGATGCTGCTATAGTCGTACTTAGTCCCGTATGATACGGCATTTGGATGTTTTTGAAATTACTCTCCTTTCCTAAAAACAAACAAGCATAATCCGCGGTGATACGAAATACTTGACCATTATCCTGCGAGATTGCGCAGAATATCGTCTGATACTTAGCCGACGAGGGACGCAGTCCCGAGTTGCCTAAATCAGACGATATTCTGCATAATCGAGCAAGATAACGGTTTTATATTCAGCACATCGATAGCACAAAAAAATCCCAGAAATGATTTACGTTTGCGTATTAAATACGAGCTCAACACATCATATTTCCCTCAGACGACGGATATCGCAGGATGTCATGTACAGAAGACAGCTATTGGCATACCAATGACCATATTTGGGCAGTGCATCGATGTGCAGAATAATAATAGGTATTATTATTCAGCACATCGATGCACTGCCCAAATATGGTCATTGGAACGCCAATAGCTGTCTTCTGTACATGACAGCTATCCTGCGATATCCGTCTCTGAGGAAAATATGATGTTTTGAGCTCGTAAATAATACACTAAAGTCATTTTTTTCGGGGTTTTTGTGCTATCGATGTGCTGAATAATAAAACCATTATCCTGCTCGATTTTCCAGAATATCGTCTGATTTTAGCCAACTCGGGACTTCGTCCCTCGTCGGCTAAGTATCAGACGATATTCTGCGCAATCTCGCAGGATAATGGTTAAATAGATGCTCGATGGTCCAGCGCCTAATACACACATCAACATCTGACTATAGACACATCAAATCAACATAAGACTACCTTATTGGTACTAATTTTCGGGTCGCTGCGAAACAAAATTCCCACGAACTTTAATGTCGCGAAATATAATACCTCCTATATTTCTTGTTTTCTCAATTTAATGAAGAATTCACGGCTACAATGTAAATATGTTTAAACATAAGGATAATGTCTTTGACTATGCCTATGGTACCACGATACGGTTTCTAAAGTTTGGTTCTGCTATGAGTTGATGATTTACAGCAATAAGAAGTGTAAAATAATAATAAAATTCTCGAAATAAAATGTTGTTGTTTTCATTTTCGCGAAAATTAATTCCTGAGAAAATAATTTTGCACCCATATCGTGAAAATAAAGACCCTTCAAATATGCCGACCTTTTTTTCGCGAAATTAAGTGCCCGCGAAAATTAGTACCAATAAGGTACACACTACAATAGACATAACAACATATGGCCACAGGCAACCCACGCAAATCATCATCTTTGTCGTCAGCTTTCATCTCAGCTATCAGGCATGCTGTGCGAAAAACAGTCGACATGTGTATCAATGTTGATCTTATATTATCTAGAGTTTACCGTCCTGAATATTGTCCCATTTGATAGTGACATAGTTATCTCTGTCTGGACGGGACTGTTCGTGGTAGAAACCCAAGGCGTGATCTAGCAAACAAATACATCAAAAGAGAATATTTAATATTACTATCATTATCAGGACCATGTATAATCGCGTTGTACATAATCATTTGTGTTCAGGCGGCGGCTTCAATAAGTTGCGTGCGTTCAAACCCACATCTCGCCCTCGTCGCAGTCTCGTTTCCAGACGTTATTTTTTTGCGTCTCTTGAGGTGAGATCTCCATGAAAATAGTTTTGGCTTTGCGCGTTACTATCCCAAATTTTTGCGCACCTAAAAAAAGGGATAGATTGCAGAAAGGACAGAACAGACGGATTTTGGCAACGTTTCAAGCTTTCACTTCAGCTCTTCTTCAGGGCAGTTATCTATTCCTTATTCATTTTGGGACGTTCTATCAATACGGATCCAGACGCGTCGTTGTTTGTGTTTTTCACCTATTTCCTAATATATAGATGTAGCCACTGGCTAAAAGCGGAGCTCCGGTTACATATTTTTTCTGTGTTGGGGTCTTGGTTTACCTGTGTGGGGGCGCGCAGACACGGACGCGCCAGCGATACCCAAATGGGAATACCGCTGAACCATGAAAATGAAGTCGATCGTTTTACCGGAGTTCTACTTTGAGCTATTGTATTCTTCCTGCGATACCTATGGTGCTCCGCTCTAAGGAGCTCCGCTAAAAAACCCCTGAAAGCGTCTGGGTACGAGACTTTTAGCGGAGCTCCTTAGAGCGGAGCACCATAGGTATCGCAGGAAGAATACAATAGCTCAAAGTAGAACTCAGGTATAACGATCGACTTCATTTTTCATGGTTCAGCGGTGTCTGCGCGCCCCCACACAGGTAAACCAAGACCCCAACACAGAAAAATATGTAACCGGGAGCTCCGCTTTTAGCCAGTGGCTAAATCTATATGTTACAAAGCAATTACCCGGGATCTTCTGGATTTCTAGATTTATTGTAAATTCCTTTAACAAGCTTGATGACGCGGGAGGTTAGCAAATTGGGCAGAGTTGAAGGCTCCAGACGACCAGCGTAGGTTTTCATAGAAGGTTCAGTCCTGAGAAGAGCTTCATTTCTCAGTATCTACTGTACAACTTACTAATCCGTCCTACGTGGAATTACAGACTGTAACCACAACTCGCCTTCCTTGCTCCTGCTTGTAACTTGTTTCAGGGACTCATTTACTTGTGAGTTTACAGTTAAATTCGTTCTCTATTTATACACTATGAACGGCATGAAGGTGATTAAGAGGAGAAAGGTAGTTTCGGTTTCTATCGGAAACATAGCAGTAGTTATAAATAGTGAAATGCACAAGCCTACTTTCTTTACCCTACAAGGAAATCTCCTAGATCTAACAGAATTGGTTTCAACAGCGCAGAAAATGCTGACTCATCCAAATTCTGGGTACACAGGGTTAACCGAAAGGTCTAGTGATGAAACAGAAAGGTCTAGTGATGATGAATTAAAACGAAATATTAAAGTGTTAATACTATTCTAAAAATATCAAAAAGTATTTCCGTAACATATATATTACCACTACTGTTAGTTATCTCACGTTCTGATTGGCCAATGTGCCGTGGTAAGTAAGAGTCCACGCCACTCTGCTTACATCAGCATGTCACGCAGTGACGAGAGAGGATTTTCACGAGCGAAAACGTTTTCACAAAACAAACAAACTGATCATTTCCGATTTTTTTCTGAACCTTGAATGAGACGATACTGAAATAAGCAAGTACGAATTGAAATACATTATCTTGAGCCACAGTTCATTTATCTAAGTTCCTTATGGAATTAGAAAGTGTTCAGTGCTACGGACGTTTCTTTTTAGAACAATAAAGTGGTCGCGTAAATATCCGATCTCCATTGGCTTTGCTCGCAGTGCAGTTCTTTCTTGCAGTTGTACCAGATATAAAGGACAGCATTTCGTAGTTCCATGCTGTAATATCTAGATTGTCTCTCCCTCCTTTGATAAATTTCCATGTGTGTGCTTCACTTGCTGTTGAGTGTTGCTTTTGCTTTCGTCGAGTTCCGCTATTCCCCGGGCCTGGCCTCAAGAAACTTTTCAAGCTTTGCAAGCATCCACTTCAGCTCTACATGTTATTCTATAGTGATTCCCTGACAGCTTTTAAAATTTTTTCTCCCTTTCTTCAAATTCTTTTCTTCTCGTAGTGAGCACGCGGGGGCGTTGCTTATCAAAATTATATTTTGTATTGACCAATCACAGACGCGTATTTGGACAGTCCTCCGTATGGAATTCAAAATATCCGAGCAACAGACTCGAGATTCGAAGATTTTTAATGAATTCTTCAGCTTTTCGTGACGAAAACATAAAACCCATATACTATGAACAAACTTCTAACACTTTCCTGCAATCGGTGTATTTTCCATGCTCTATGCGAAAGTTAAAATTTTGGCTTGTCCGACGTAGCAACAGTAACTAAGGAGTAAAACAATGAAGCGGGATCGGTCAATGAGGAGAAGGTGCAGCCTGCAAATGGTTCGGCCCTTCACGTCTTCTCGGATAAGGACGTAGCTTTATCTCTCACGTGCACTGCATTAACCTGAGCCAGATGGGGGGGACGGCTGAAGTTGACCATCCTAAGTGCAGGGCTCACGACTTACTAACCCACTACACTGACCAGGGAACCTCGTAATTAGAGCCTCGCTCTGTTTGGATTGCCAGACTTCGGACAAATTCAATAAATAAATAATATTGTCTAAAACGTAAAGAATGATAAGTATCTTACTGAATTCATGGATGACAACTCCTTTGTACCAACAACCTGGCGCAAGAGAAAGCTGTTGCATTCTCCCGGTCTTCCCCACATATGACCAACACCTAGACAAGATCAGAATACAGTACAAGCTAAGCTGGGGAAATACGAGGCAAAATATCCCTCAAAATGTCGCGCAACATTGTTGCGTTGCAAGTCTAATGTTTGTTGCTCGTTTTTCGTCAAATTCACAACTTGTCGCGCAACATTTTGTTTTGATGATCACACATGCGAGCCCAAGGCAGATTTTGCCCCTTAGCACCTCATTTCTATTGACTAATCAACTTGAATTGTAGGCAAAATGTTGCGCGACAAGTTGTGTGTTTGATGAAAAACGTACAACAAAGCCAGAATGTATGGCTCAAAGCAGAGTCTGGACATGACATTGACAAAAAAATAAACAGAAGTTAGTCCCCCACACCATGCATGGGCCCCCCTCCCTGAGCCTTTAAACATTGAAAGGTGCATAAATTGTATACATTTCAAATGACTGATTATAGTTGTATCTGACCTGAAGGCTGCAGAACAGCAACTTCAATGTTTTTGTAGCTTTTGGTATGACTAGTTTTACGGGAAAACTAGGTGGTCTGCGTCGGCGGAGACGTGAACATGAACAACAAAAAACCAAAGGTTGAGATTTATGTTAAACGCCGTGGAAAAATGGTGTTTGCTGACGTTTCGAGCGTTAGCCCTTCGTCGGAGCAAAGACGAAGGGCTAACGCTCGAAACGTCAGCAAAACACCATTTTGTAGCTTTTGCAGGAATGTTTAGATGTTTCTAGGGATACCACTCTGTTAGTTAACAAAGTTCTCCTTCGAGCCAATATTCCTGCAAAGTGACTTGATTTCTATAAAACGCGCGAGCTTCTCCCAGTACTATAATGACTTCTGATGTAGTTATAATCCAACTAAGCTTATATGAATGGTGTAGACAATGAACTGCATGTTATTAAACTCCTTATGTTCCCAGGACAGAATATAGCCCGGGGGAGGGGGGGGGGGGGGGGGGGTTCTTAACATGTCGACCTGATAGGGGTGCTCGTCGTATTTTTTAGGGGTCAAAAATCGACTCTCAGGTATTTTTTAGGGGGCATCGGAGAAACATTGTGGCTTTCACTAATAAATGTTTTTTTTTTAAATTTTTTAGGGGTACGCAAATGAATGAAAGGATTACAAACCAAGCAAAACGTTTTCTGGCATTCTTTATTCATTTATAGGTATAAAAACAAGTTTGTTTCATAAAGCAGTCTGTCATCTGCCGTGCCACAATAATAAAAAAAGTATTTTTTAGGGGATGGATTTTTTATGTCCTGGTATTTTTTAGGGTATATTTTCAGATGTCCCGACGAGCACCCTATCGTAAGAATAGTAATTATAATTTTATTGATAGAAACTATAAAATTAGGGTATTTACAATTAAAAAAAAGAAGAAAACTATTTATAAAATTGTAAAAGCTTGGGTCTAGGGAGATATTATAAAAACTATGAAAACATAACTAAAAAATATATACAAAAAATATATATATATTACATGGTGGCTTGAAGATATGAGTTTTATTTTCGAGTGGCAAGAACAATATTTTACGAATGAGCGCAGCCAATGAGTAAAATATTGTTTTTGACACGAGAAAATAAAACTCATATCTTCAAGCCACCGTGTAATTTCTTTTTATTATATAGACAAACCAGAAAAAATATTCCAAATTGATTTCCAAGCACTTTTGTTTTGACCGATATCCTCACTAGTGAGGATATGGAAAATATGTCACTGAGGACCCGGATGTAGCTTCGTATGAGATCTACGAGTGGCGTATTTCCCAGTAAAACACTCGTGTCTATATAATAAAGATATATACAAAATATATGAAAGAATGATAGTGTATTTTAAACTTGAGAGAATACATTTGATGTATATCAAATAAACGGCCAGAATAAAATTTAATCTGTCAAAATTGTTGGTATTTTTAGGGTATTTTCAGTTTTAGGGTGGAAATTTTATCCGACCAGGTATTTTTAGGGACAAAATTCACCCCTAGCATTTTAACCTTAGAGTCCCCCCCCCCCCCGGGGGATATCCCTCTTTCGTTGAAGCGGATCAACCACTGCGCGACATTAATCCATGGAAAAGATAAAAAAAACTTGAAAGGCACGACAACTTACCCTGATCCTTTGAAGACTGAAACGTAAGCAGTGTCACTATCGGTTTTCTTTCTGAATCTCACACATGTGTTATCGGTAAACTCTTTAAAGGCTTCTTTTATGGCTTTCATCGCTTTATCGGAGTCCTCTGCGGAAATGAGAATCAATAATAAAGATACAACAAAGATACGAAGAAAATGTCTCGGGATTCCGGACGATTACGATCAAGTAGCTTTAACCGGTGCACGACGATCTCACCGACGTCCCTGTTTTTTCGTTACAAAATAGACATTTTCGATACCATTCAAACCCTCAAATCGACGAAAAATCATCCGAAACATCTGGGGGGAGCTTCTCCCGAGAACGTTACATTTTTTTTTACCAGAATTATTCGGGTCCCGGAAAATACGGATAAAACTATGAAATTCTGAATCTGAATAGGGAACAACCAAAGAGTTATCGTGGGGGCTCTATGTCGCTCACTCACTCCTACGTTAGCACACTATTAGCATAATCTATGTCAACCATTCAATCCCTCGGGACGCCCGCTAGCCGCTATTGCGTCCTCGATCGAGCGCGGAATCAACAGCGGGACTAAGCGCGATTAAAACACATGGCCATCTCTCTGTTATTCTTACACCTTGACCGAGGTCAGGTTGCCGCTTAGTTGACCCATGTGGGAGACTACCTTATTTGCCAAAAAACCGTTTGTTTTAGAGCGCTACCTTTTAAGTCACCCGGATCATACACCCACGACAGAGCCACGAGATGGTCTACAGCGTAGCTTTGATCTGATACTTGTTCCTGTCATTTCATGTCAGTCATAACCAGCAATATCAAGATAATGTGTCGTTTTTGTCAACGCCAATCCGTGCGTGACGCGGGATACCTGTGTACGTATTTCCGGGCTCCTGGCCGCAATCTGCCAAAACAAAGATGGCGGCCTACACGAACAACCGTCATTCCTAAATGGAGGAATGCTCACCATGAATAATTTAACGATATTTTGATAATATTACTTCAAATTGACCTAAAAACGTTCAAAATATCTGAACTATCAAGACTACTAGTCAGGATAAGGGTTAATACATCGTTTTAGTATATTTTTATAGTATATGCCTCGTTCTATTAAAGATTAATACTATTAAGGTACGTAACCAATAAAACGAGCTGTCCGAACCAGCGAATTCACTCATAGCGTAGTGGTTAGGGTTTGGGTATAGTAACTGGAAAGTTACAGGTTCGAACCCTGATGATTTTCATAATTCTTTTTTCATTTCTGTAGGTGAGCGCTTGTTTAGAAAAAAGTGCCAGTGAGCATTCCTCGATTTAGGCGTGTGTACGAACAGCCTTTCTCTCCAAAATCTGCAAGTTTTGACGAACTTTTTGAAAATTTAGGGTAAGAAATAAGATAGGAAAACTACTGGAATTCCAAGTATGGTTAATGTAGAAACTTCCATACAAGGAAATAAAACACGATACATTTCAACGGGAACTATCAACTAACCTATTTCAGGGCTCAGTTCATATGGCACCACAGACTTATCCCACTTTCTTGAAGGCGTAGCTCCACGAAACATTAGACCAAACCTCTGTTCTGTGGTCAGTCGCATGTCCCCTTCAATTAGGCCCTCGGAGTCCTCGGTACCATGGTTTTCTACGGATAACGGGACATTATTGTACGATTGTGACTCATTTTACCACAAGATCAACTGAGTGCAGATATGAAGCAGTATTATTATTTTTTAAATAAGCCAAATTATTTTTTACATAAATTTACGGCGAAATATTCAACTTTAAAAGAGCATGACGCTGCTGAAAGCCGTATTACACAGCAAACCGGTTACGAACCGGTTTTGCGCCACAGTTGAATGGCTTTCAGCGATACTTTTTCTGGTGAATCTTCAAAAAGAAAAGACCATATATTTGTTCGTCGTTATAAATAACTCATTGGATGATTTTTATGAAATACGGTCGGACATTTTACTCGTTGCTCGCATTTTTACTCTCAGCGAACGATCGATTGAAATAACAGTTATTTAGAAACTTTTTGAAAACTCACATGTGCAATTGATTCCAATCTGAACGAGAAAAGTCGTATGATTACTTACAAATAACGTACATGCAAAAATTTAGAGATTCAAGTCTTTTATTCTTGAACTGCATTGCTCTCGACCAATCAGAATCGATAAATTTTTGCAAGTAAAAAAAAAAAAAACGCGACTGGGAGTCTAACCTAGCGTTAATGGCTGTCAACGATCAGCGCATGTCAAATGAGATTTGGGCTGTCAAGACTACAGTCGCGTGTCGGTAACACGACGTATAATAACAGGAATTTGGCTCTCCGCCTATTTAGGGACGGACCATTTAGTGATATTTGATTGGGGGAGTGGCAAATTTTTTTGGGTTCGATATTTTTCCGCGTCCAGTTTTGCAGCTCGAATTTTTTCCCTAGAACCTGTCTGTGCTCGATATTTTTTTCCTGATATTTCTTTTTTTGGTTCGGGACATTATTAAATTTTTTCGCTCTCAAAACGACAATTGATCACTTCAATAAAGTTTATTTCATACTCTCCTGTTATGATAGCATTTCGCGAAATCGGATCAGTTTACGATCGAGGGCTGACAACAGATAAGTTTGTATGTTTATCAATGCGCGCGAAGCCCGCCGCGATTTTGAAAATCTACGACGTTAATGATGTTCTTATTTCTGGGAGATGAGAATCACGCTGAAGAAATGGAGTCACTGAACAAAAGCATCATAAAAATTTTCAAAAATTAATCACGCATGCCTAGTAGGATGTTATAGTTTTGAAATACTACACCACAGCTTACGCTTTTTATGAGCGCGACGCTGCTGCAATTTTGGACATATCAGTTGAAAGTAAGTAAACCTTTACTTATTTTCTGAAATTATTTAAATTTGAAAACAAATATTAAGTGTTTTAATTGTTGCTGATGGCGAGCGCGCAGCGCGAGCCGACCAAAAAATTCCTCTATTATAAAGACATCAGGTTCCCTAAAAAACGGTATCAAGAGAGGGTTTAAAGTGAGTTTGCTCGATTTTTTTTTCTCCACCAGCTTTGCTTGCGCGTTATTTTTTTTCTAGGTCAGAGGCTTGCTCGAATTTTTTTGGGGGAATCAGCCCCCCCCCCCCCCCCATCAAATCAAATGGTCCGTCCCTTATCAGGAATAATGCCTCAAAACCTCAAGGTAAGCGAAAATTAGTTTTATTAACAAAGAAATAAGAAGATAAACGTTAAGCTTGAGCAGTTTCGTGCTTCAAAAAGGAAAGGTTTAAAGAGATTTCGAAAACTTTTGTAAGACCTATCGGCTGATAACGAACTTCTTGACCAAATTCGGGGAAATCCATGCGGGTCCTAACGCCCGTGCCTTCAATGGTAATGAGAATGAACACTAACTATACACACATCGGCATAAGTCTGGCCTAGACGGAACGCTAGCACAGTCTATTACCCGTGCAGTTCGGCAACCATGTACAGCTGTTTCGTCCTTGTTAGGACTCATCAGCATGGCATAGCCGGTGTTTGCCTCAGTAAACTTCATTGGCAAAACAACTGCAGAGGCGACTTCGAAAATCGAAGTGCTTTAAACCACAGCAAAGACCCATGTCTCTGCTAAGTACAGAGGCAATGAGGCCCACATGGGACCTTCGAATATGTTAACATTTAAATATACTTGACTCAGATCGATATTCTTTCTCTTATCAATGCTCAGAAATGTCCAACTCGTGTGATCGCGAACAGTGATATCTTACCTTCAACAAAGTCAGCTGTCGCCATGGCGACTAAAGCAAGAAAGATAATCAGCTTGTTCATGATGTTGCTCGGATGATCCCCAGCACACTATGATTTGGGGGTCTCAACTTGCCTCGTTAAATATTCTCGTTTAGAAACGTCGTTACGAACTGGCCAAGGTTAGCTGCATCATAACATTTGAACATCTTGAAAGATGTTCTTTTTGTCAGAATTGGAGCTTAATCCGACCTGGTTCCCTTGATCTCTTAATTCCTCTTTTTTTTATTCCAAAGAAAACTTCAAAAGTAAACTCATTTCGCCCTCTTTAATGAATACTTGGTAACGGATCAATGGAGTGAATGAAAGGGGAATTTTGTTTGCTCTCGAATACAAAATTCAAAAGACTCTTAATCTAGCGACTCTAGCAGAGGGAGAGCGCCGTGGCTGAAAAAACTAGTTTTAAAGAAGCAATTAAAAATGTGTCCGTTATGTATTATCGACGTTAGTTTTGCTAATTGCAAGATACATTTCAAAGCTTTTGAATCATGCTTAGGTTTGAAGGTTAATAGAGCACAGTACGAAGGGCTTTGACAGAGTAACAGAAATCTCAAAGAGAGGCTTATTATATACACCTAATTCAAAAAAGGTTGCTTTAATGTTTGGTCTTTTCAATTATAGCGAAAAACAAAGGAATTCTTTGCTTCAGTGACCACGAAACAAAAGCCGTCAATGACCAAACATGAAAGACCAATGACCAAAGCAACCTTTTCTGATATCGATAGATACCTGTGTCTCTCTAGTGTTGAAAAATTGATATCTTTTAGGCCAGTTTTAGACGTCGAACTTCATTCTTGTCGCACTAAATGTCAATTTCCCATTGTTTAGTTAGTTAGAGCTATTGTCTTGAGCTCATTTGCATTAGGAACGACACTATCTGCAGTGCCAACGCCGCGCTACTGCCGTGCTAAATTAAAATTTTGAATCCTTCCAGCGCTCATAAAATCAGGGCTGAGATCTTCTCCATTGGCCAGACCGATTATTTTAACCTCATAAAATACTACTCATATCGAAATAACTTGTTTTCACTGGCTAATAAACCCAGTCAATTTAGTGCGACAGAATTAAGTTCGACGTCTAAAACTAGCCTCACATGTAAAGATACCGCTGTGGCATGAAACTGGTATTTATTTTACCTTGTGATTTTAAATTTAATTCGTAAACTTTACAGCTGTTTTGAGTATTCTGCGAACTCTCGCGTTGGACTTCCAATGGCGTTCTGGCTTCCGTCAATCAAACTCTCGGGTCTAATTTGAGTCTTACCCGACCGTAAGTTATGCCCTTTGTTTAGAAAAAGATAGTAAAAGACGCTGTGTGTTGGGGCATTTCACTAGGATGGCAAAAAACTGAATTCTATGTATTCCAAAGAGTTTCAAAGTTTGATTGACGGAAGCCAGCAAGCGGTTTGACGGTTGGAAATCGATCTCGAGAGTTCGCAGAATACTCAAAACAGCTGTAAACCTTACCTTGATATGTTTATAATATTTAAAAGAGTTTTTGTATAAACTTTGCTCGTAGAGAGTTTCAGTGCCAGAAGCGGCTTTGCCGGTTTATCGATTCGGTTTTACAATTACAAAAGGCTTTTTTTTTTTTTAATCAATATCTATATAATAAACAGAACATTACATGGGCGCTTGGAGATACGAATTTGATCTTCTCGTCAGTCTCGTGTTCAATCGCTCAATCTCTTACTCGTTCACGCGCAAATGGTAGTTTAGTCAAATAAAAAAAGTAAAACACCACTCAAAGACAAAACTCGTATCTCCTCGCGCCCATGTAATATCCTCTATATATTAATATCCGCTATTAGTAAATACCAAATCAGTGAATAGTCATTTTCGCGCGCTCTGATTGGTCCCTGAAATAGTAGATATCAAACATTAGTATATACCAGCTCGGCAACCTCCTAAGAACGAGCATTTTGATTGGTTTAGAATCTCGGAATCTGAGACATTATTTACCTCCGAAACAGTAAATATTGTGTTGGCAAGCAAATTTCATGTAGTGGCGAGGAAAAGTCAGTCAACAAAACTAAAGAAGTAACAAATTAGATTCTTTGTCTCAGACCCCGGTTACACGGGTCCGGACGAATTTTTGACCGGGCGAATTTTGTACCTGGAACACCTGTTTACACGGTATCGTGCAAGTTTTGTTCCACATTGCAGAGGTGTTTACACGGGTCCGTGCAACTGAACAAACACTAACATGGCTTCTTCAGTCTCGTTCTCTGATGGTTGAAGGTTGAATAGTAGCTTAGTATCCTCGCCTGAAGAGGGCTAGTTTCCAGGCCATTACCGTGGAACTGTGCCAAAACTTGCACGGTTCCGGTGTTCACACGGGTCCGGTACGAAAACGGAAACCGTACCGGTCAAAAGTTGTACCTGTTTTTTGCAGGTCCCAAACTTGCACACACGGGTCAGGACGAATTTTTGACGGGCGAATTTTGTACCTGGAACACCTGTTTACACGGTACCGTGCAAGTTTTGTTCCACATTGCAGAGGTGTTTACACGGGTCCGTGCAACTGAACTAACACTAACATGGCTTCTTCAGTCTCGTTCTCTGATTGGTTGAAGGTTGAATAGTAGCTTAGCATCCTCGCCTGAAGAGGGCTAGTTTCCAGGCCATTACCGTGGAAGTGTGCCAAAACTTGCACGGTTCCGGTGTTCACACGGGTCCGGTACGAAAACGGAACCGTACCGGTCAAAAGTTGTACCTGTTTTTTGCAGGTCCCAAACTTGCACACTTTGCCGTGCAAAAATTGGTCCAGTTCCGCCGGACCCGTGTGAACAGAAGCCGTAAGTGGGTCAGAATTCGCCCGGTCAAATATTCGTCCGGACCCGTGTAACCGGGGTCTTTGCCGTGCAAAAATTGGTCCAGTTCCGCCGGACCCGTGTGAACAGAAGCCGTAAGTGGGCCAGAATTCGCCCGGTCAAATATTCGTCCGGACCCGTGTAACCGGGGTCTCAAAATCGGTCTCTCTGGATTTAATAAGCTCACAAATCGTCTGAGCGTTGTTTGTGAAAAACACGCTTGCACTGAAACCGAGTTGAAAAACTTTAGCTGGCAAAACATGAATGAAAATTATTTTAGCCATGTAACTTATTTTCCCTTTATTTTATTAATCTGACAAAAATCAAAACTATAATCTACAATATGTCGAGAAAATACAGTCGAAAGAGCTAATTTTCAAAGTACCTGAGGATGGTCTGTGTCTTGCAACGACTGATCGGCAGCTTTCTTGTAATTAGTTTTTTTGCGAGCGAACTGTCCGCCACAAAGGAGACTTCTGTTAGTTTTCCTTCTTCTTGCCTAATGATAACCCCATAAAGCCTTTTCACAAGGTTTCGTGTAGCTGTTTTATCCTGCTAAATCGTTTTTTTTCCCTCTCAAATATCCAGTGTTTACGGTGTTTGTTCACTCCATTTTTCCAGCAAAGTAAGACTTGTGCAACGAATGGCTACCGACAAATAATTTTCATCTCGAAAACTTTTGGCGAATTGCTTACAAATGCTCTTCCATTTGAAGCTATATTCCTTCTTGAATTGAAATGATACAATATATTGCTCGCTACATGTCCAATTTGTTGAAAATCCATTGAATTGTCCATTTTTTCCCCCAGCTTTTCGAAGTAAATGCTTGCAAACTTTCTAGAGCTGTCAAAATCGACCAAAACGTGCTTATGCAAATCATCTAAGTTTGCGTGAGTTTTGTCACGCGTGTAGTTTTAAAACGCTAACACAACTTTTTGTATTGTTTTCCGACTGAAAATTCGACAGGTTGCCTTGCTGGTATATACTAAAACACTTATTCTATTTCAATTTCGGTGGATAGTGGCTTTAAGAATATTTACCTCGAGCCTGCGGCTCTCGGTAAATATTCTGCCACTATCCACCTCAATTGAAATAGAATAAGTGCTAACTATTTACTGTTTTGAGAAAACTCTTAAATGGTGGCTCGTTTCGCGCGCGATACTGCGTTTTGAATCTTTTAATCACCGTATTTAATTCTACTGATTTGGTATATACTAAAACAACTATCCCTCTCAGGGTCGGTGCCTAGCGGTGGATATATACCTCGACGCTTCGCGTCTCGGTATATATCCACCAATATTCACCTCCCCTTCGGGGGATAGTTAATTATAACATCCAGCGACAAAGTCAGTTTATTGGTTCACGAAAATGAGGTGTTTGCGGCGAAAAATCCGTGTCGCGTAGCAATTCAGGCAATTTCTACTAAGAGGGTCGTTTATATATCGTTTTATGACCTATCTTGTAGAATATTTTGTTTACATTAAAATTCACTTTTTGGCTTTAAAGAAAAAAGTAGCGTTATTTTGCCGGAAAGAAAGAAGAATAAAATGAAATAAAATGTTTCCAGCTAGATAAAACGTGATTCACTGCACCGATAAGCTGCTTCAAACACTTGCACATCTTGATGTGATGTTCTTTTCCTTCTTTATTATCTATCTTTCTTTCATTGTTGATAAAGCTACGAAGCTTAACTACCTTTAGCTCACTTTAATTAAATGTCTACAGCCTATAGAAAGTTGAATGGAAACGGAGAAAAAATGGAAACGAAAAATTCTGTTTGTTTAAATAAACGATACAGAAATCTGTTTATCCAATGGAGATTAGCAAGTAAAGTGGAATGCAGGTGGTATTGCAAATCGTAAAGCACCATCAGATTTGGGCTAAATCAGTTCAAACTTGCTCATTTTCTTTTGTTCTTGTAAGCGTAATCTTAGTATGGACTTTTAGTCCTATACTAACGCGTTTTCAAAAGTATTCGTTTTCAAACTGATACGGATTCGCAGCGTGTTAGTGTGGACGGGAGATTTAGCTCCAAACAAGCGATCAGTTTTATTTTGTGACGTGTGCAAGGACAGTATACGGATTCAAACGAAAACGCGTTAGTGTGGACGGCGTCTTAGACTAAATCGGCTATAACCATGTATACATCATGTGATGATTCCTTTGGGTGGTTACAAATTGACCTATTTTTCTCACACGACTGCACGAGTGCATCAAACGTATTAGTCCGGTCAAATTAGCCCGAAAAAAAACCCGAACCTGGAAAAAATTGCAACATGGGAAATTTTTGGTACTAAGTTTTAAAAACATATGTAGGAATAACATATCCAAATTTCGTAGAAATCCGACAGGGGGAAGTTGGTTAAATTTTTGGTTTTACTGGCGACGTCAAGGGCGCCTTTTGTTTTCGGCGGCACTTAGACACTGAAAACACAGAAACTGGGAGAATGTTTATGGACTGTACAGATGAAACCGGTGAAGATTTAACAAGGGTTTTCGGTTGAAACAAATTATTTCTGAGCGATGAGTTACGGCTATGAACAGTTTATTTCTTTATTTCTTTTAGCGTATTATATTCGAACTTTAGTGTATCACCACGCGGGAAATACAAGGATCATATGGGATTTGTCGAAATGCAGGATTATTTAGTTATTATTTTGCAGAATTGGTTATAAACAAACACAAAATTCACATCTATGCAATCATATTAAGCAATAGAAATAAATTGCTCGATATCTCGTTCAATATCACACCGAGTTACGGTCCTACAGTCTATAGCCCTCCATTCGAATTGTTCGCCTTCATTGTCTAAGTGCCACCGAAAACAACGGGCTTTCCTTCGTGCAGACGGAAAACCCCAAATTCAACCAACTTCCCCGAACGGATTTTCACAAAATTTGGACACGTATTTCTCAGATATGTTCCTGAGAATTTGCTGTATAAAAATCCCATGTTGCAATATTTTCCAGGTTAAACGCTAAATTGACCGGACTATATCCACCTACAGCTGTTTCAGGTAACACGCGACTTCATTCTTGGAGTTTGGCAGTTGTTTTTTTCTGCGCTGTCATCAATGCAATCCGTGTGAGCCAATCAGATCCTCGCCCAGTGCATTTGATTGGCTTCCCTTGCGAGACATGTCGCCGACAAAAGCCAATTTACTGCACCTAGGCGAGACTGAGCAAGGACCTGATTGGCTTACGTGGTTTAATGATAATGATAATGATAATGATAATGATAATGATAATGATAATGATAATGATAATGATAATGATAATGATAATAATATAAATTTTGATATAGCGCCATTTCTACTAAAAATCCAATAACGCTTTACAATAATTGTTCTACTAAATAAAATTAAATCAACTAAAAATATAAAAATATAAAATTGAATAAATAAAAAGATAAAAATGGTTACAGTCTGATAAAAACTATAAAATGAAAACTTTTTTTTTTGTTAAAAACGCGCCTAAATAGTAATGTTTTGATGGCTGACTTAAAAACACTCAGTGATTTAATGTCACGTATATCATCAGGCAGGGCGTTCCAAATGGAGGGAGCTGTATAAGAGAATGCCCTTTGGCCATAAGTCTTAAGTTTGCATTTTGGTCTAGTAAGGAGTGACTTGGACGAGGAACGTAGTGTTCTAGTTGGGATATAGGGTTCTAAAAGATCAAACAAGTAAAATGGTCCCTTATCATTCAATGCCTTAAAAGTCAAAAGTCAAATTTTATAGTTGATCCGCTCAGATATCGGTAGCCAGTGTAGCTCTTGCAAAATAAGGGTGATATACATACATTGAACAGAAGTCATCCGTATGTTCGTATGTGACGTTACAAGACTGAGCAGAAACGCAATATTAAAATAATCAACTCGTAACAGATTATTCTTAGAACGTAAAAGTATAGGTTACTCTCAATCTCTCTGAAGGGCCTTTCTGAGCAGCGCTACAGTCTATAAATAAATTGCCTCTTCATTGGATAACAAAGAATCTCATTAAATCACCGAAATGTGGCAAAATGGATAACGGGGGATACGTGTTCGAGCTGTTTAATCCCAAGTTCGTTTCTAGACATCCCTAGGATTCTAAAAATATATGTTTAGATAATAGTTCTGGGGGTGCCATGTAAACGGCCTACCGCCTAAAGCTTGGGGGCAAACCAGGTCAACATTTGAGAAGATGGCTAGATCAAACACGAGAGCGTGTTTCATCAGGATTTCCAAATACTGATTGGATAAGTGATTTAATGCCAAGAAAACGAAAGAATAATATTTCAAAATTCTACGCAAATTAAGACTGCGTTTTCCGACCTCCTCCACGGTTGTGATTCTTTGTTCAAACTTGATGAATTATTAATGACTTTGAGAATATTTATTCAACATCAGGACGAAACTCGGTACTGAAATGTTTTGAAATGCCGGGTATTTCCTAAACGCAAGCGTGACTGGGACTTATAACTGTTTATCAGTATAGGACGTAACATGTATAAAACAAGCATTTAGTTTTTAATTTTAGCGGGTTCTTTGACCTATTTGATAGCTGAGAGCTACAAATAAAATCAAATGTGGCATTTTGTCATTTTGGCTTTGTGACTCACACAAGCGCCTGTTTTTCGCGCCAAAATCCGTGCTGGCCAAAAAACGTGAAAAAACTTTCCACGCTTTTTTCTGCTGTAAAAAAATATTTTGGGTGCTCATTTAATTTATTTCGGCATGAGAGAGGGGTCTATGTTGAGGGAAGGTTATTGTAAGTCATGTTTTATAATGCTTTGATAGCTTTATGGGGGGGGGGGGGGGGGGGGGGGGGAGTGGGGACTCTGTGGAATCATGACCTCCCCCCTCATTATGTCCTAAACCAGTATTAGGAATTTTGTCGGCGACGCTTGACAAATGAATGCGGCTGCAACCAAGAGGGCAGGCTTGTGAGTTTGCGCAAACGTCGCATTCCTGGCAAATTTTCATGCTACGGGTCAGACGGGTGGACTAGTTCTTTATTGCCCCCGCAGGGTTTTTGGCCCAGAGGCCAAAACCCGAGGAGGCATTATAGAACCCCCCGCGTAAAGAGAAAACATAAGGGTATATGGTACATATGCCAGAAAAAATCTCGATCCGTCGGAGCAGGGACCGCAAAAGGTCTTGGGTAACGTTTATGATTGGATGACCGGATCATGTGATTAGCAAAGGAACGCAAATGATTGGCGCAAAGTAGCTATGGTCATTGCCAAAAAGCCCGCAAAAGGTCTTGGGTAACGTTTATGATTGGATGACGGGATCATGTGATTCGCAAAGGAACGCAAATGATTGGCAGAGCCTAACAAAGAGCTGTTGTTCGTAAGCGTGGGTTTGAGACCTCTACTGTTGTCACGTCACTGGCGGATAATAAAAATTCTAAACATTCACAACAAACTGGTCGTGACATTTAATAAATCACCAAAAACTCTAAGGAGACGCTCAGCCGAAGTCAGTCAGTGCAATCCATAGTTCAGAATTAGCAAATGTTGAGCTGCTGTGGCTGTGTAGTCTAGAGAAAAACTTGAATGTTAACAAAGCTAACAGCTCTAAACCTCATAATAGTAGTAAAGCATTCAAATAGTTGCTATTGTGCTTAACAATAGGTCCGCTACGAAAGAATGTGATAATTTAACGACAAGATTTCCTTTTCTATAAGTTCACCACACTCAGAAAGAGGACTTTAGAATTATTATTTTTGCATCAGTACAAGGGAGAAGTAGGCGTTTTTGTCTTCTTCCGATGTGTGCGCTGTCTGCTGTGTAATGGTTGCCTCTAAAGTATACTAAGTAGGTTAAAATAGTCTACCTTTGTTGACCGGAAATCTGACAAGGGCGGAACGCGTTTTTTAGTGCTGTTAAATTAAGTTCTATTATAAGCTCTTTAGCAGCTTCAGGTGATAGCTGGTATAAAAACGCAGATATAGGTTATTAGGGAGCAGCGATTGAAAAAGAGCAAAAGCAGAGAAATCGTGAAGCAGAGACAGCCAACGAGACACGAGAGTCTAAAGTCTTGTGTTCTGTTCTCCGTTGTAAGTATTTCCGGAAAGATCAAATGGCTTTAAGCTTTCAAGTATTCATATTCATAGAGTTTTCAAACAAGATTTTTGTGCGCAAGTGTTTCTGAGTAAGAATGTGTATTAATAGTCGTTTTGGAATTGTGACACAATAGTTTTCAGAAGAATTTTCGGTATTTCGCTAGAGTTTCACAAGAGTTTTGACGGCTTTTCGTACTTTTGGTTAGAATTGTTTATAGAGTTTCGGCTTATAGAATTTCACATGTATCTTTAACGGTTTTGTAATACAACTGACAAACTCCAACAAGCTGATAACGGTGGGTTCGCGTGTTGTCTGAAACAGCTGTAAAAATGTTAATTGAAATACATCTGCAGTTTAAAAAGCACGGGGGAAGCTCTAGTGAGAACTATATATTACTAGTATTATTTTTGGCACGGATTCATCTTTAACAAAGAAGTTTCACACATAGTTTAACCAAAACATTCCAAGCTATATATCGTTGGAAATTAAGCTTATAGAACGGACAACAAGCGGCTTTGGCGATGGAAATGGATGCTTTCTCTCACTCGGTTTGTTGCTAGGCTAACAAAATGACGGTTTCCCGCGCGCGTCAATACATCGACGCGATTGGTATGCAATCTGAGTTGTAGGCAGTATCGAGTGACAGTAATAAAGTGGCGTGATGTGACGCGAGAGTTCTACATACTCAAAGACATATCTACTCGGGACCCTTCGCCCTCTTCGTCCTACAGGCCCTAACACATCTATTACACCGCCCGATATATGCATTACCATACTCAGAAACCTGTCGCACTAATACTCAAAAAGAGGCTGCCGAGGAAGTGAAGCCACTGCATTCTATAAACACTATAAATCCCTACCTCGTGGCGTAAATCTCAGTCATCAAACATCTCTACTACTACGGCCGCTGGGGGACGTCAAACACCATTTTGAGACAAGGGCGAAACGCTGTGCGTCTTCGGTGAGTTTTTTAAATCGTTAAATTGTCATGAGAAAGTTGTGCATGTCATAGGTGCTTACGAAGCAAAAATGCGACAGCGATGTTGTGTAGGGTTGTGTAATCGACTGTTGAAGTCGATAATCAACTGATCACTAATTAACTTTATGGAATTTACACGATTTTGATATAGTGACACACAAGTCTGCAACTATCATTGTATTTTTCGTCAATAATTTTACATACTAGTCCAATACTCTGACAAATTTATGCATGGTATTGTTCTCCTCCATTGTATTGCCTCGTTCTATAATACACTCCATTGCACTCTATTGTTTTAGACAATGCCTTGCATAAATTTGTCAGTGTATTGGACAACCTGGCACAACATCCACTCTACACAGAAAAATGTCAAATTATTTTACCCACTATCTATTATCAGATATTAATATAGAGAGACACTCGGAACGCGTGCGGCTCGTGATTTTACAACGTTCTCGTGTCTCCCAACATCACGCGTGATAAGTCATAGAAACTTGTGCTCTAATACTTAACTGTAGAGAGTTTTTATATCGAACTGTCAGTGTTTATTCTTGTGACATTTTTTTGTCGTTCATTTCTTCAAAATTATACATCCTTTAGAAAGTGTATTGTGACCCATGACTTTAGTACACTAGTCAAGTGACTGTTGAGCCTGATGAGAACAACTTGACATCGCCTTTAGTCTATAGGAATCAATGATTATGAATTAGAGTCCCCTAGTATCCACGTTTTTAGACTTGTGTTGTTTATACTCTTATACTCGTACTATCTAGCGATGTAACAGGTTCTTTTGTTATTCGCCACTTTTACCCGCCTGTCTAGTTATTACTGTTGTCAGCATGAGCCTATTTTTTGCATCATTGTAGGAACCACCTTCTAATGGCTAAATCTTATTCATATAACCATAAAGTTTGTAGCCCCACTTGTAGCATAGTGCACTGACCTCTGTTTCCAACGTGTGCTTGACCCAAGAAACGGAAGTGAAAGAATCTTTACTATCGCACCAACTATGTTTATTTACACAAAAGCTTGTTAGCTCTTGGATTAAACATTTCACGTAGACTTTTGAAATTATCATAAAATAGACAAACTCAAGCGGATTATTGTTTATATTTAGTTTTTTTTATTATTTTTGATCAGAAGTGTTTTGTCTGTATATATAACCTGAGTCTGCAAATGTTTCAATTGCGGAGTCTCTGTATGAAGGTGTATCGAATTGTCTGTTGTAAAAGCTTGATGTTCGCAAAATTATGTCGTTCCGAATGCTCGCCCTTTCAAAAACCACTGTTCGAATTTTTAAAGTTAAATTTTTTTTTTTTAATTTTTTAAGTTATGTTCGCCGCTCGGAATCTCGGAAGTATTGATGAGTTTTATAAACGGTTTGAGCCCAGATTCGCTGTAAATAAACGGAAAGTTCGGATTTGACCATTCAAAACGGTGAAGATCTTTACAGCGCACCATTCTTTGGGCGGTTTCTGGCCAAGGATGGGGGTCAAGTAGGAGATACTTTGCACAGCAGGGGGGACGTCCTAGTATAGAGTATTGATCATTGTTGCGTGAAGTTATAGCCACTGGTTCTCACTATAACGCAAGCGCAGGACACAAGCGCAAGGCAAGTGTGAATCATAGCGACGCAAGCGCAAAACCTAAAATCGATATCGATTAGTCTATCTATCTATCTTGCGTTCACTTGATTCAAACTAGACGCAAGCACAAGCGCAAGGGAACGCGATGTCTCGATTTTCTTGAGCTTGCGTCTGCGCTTGCGTTCTTGTTGTGTGAACCACATAAGAAGAAATGTATGTGTTTGATATCCTTGCGCTTGCGCATGCGTTCTAGTGTGAACTACAAAAGAGTAATGTGTGAGCTTGATATGTTTACGTTTGCGCTTGCGTTCCAGTGAGAACCAGCCTTAATAGTTTGCTTGAGCTTGCGTTCACTTGATGCACACTACACGCAATGTTCTTACACTTGCGTCTGCGCTTGCGTTCCAGTGAGAACCAGCCTTAATAGTTTGCTTGAGCTTGCGTTCACTTGATGCACACTACACGCAATGTTCTTACACTTGCGTCTGCGCTTGCGTTCCAGTGAGAACCAGCCTTAATAGTTTGCTTGAGCTTGCGTTCACTTGATGCACACTACACGCAATGTTCTTACACTTGCGTCTGCGCTTGCGTTCCAGTGAGAACCAGCCTTAATAGTTTGCTTGAGCTTGCGCTCACTTGATGCACACTACACGCAATGTTCTTACACTTGCGTCTGCGCTTGCGTTCTAGTATGAATTATAATAGCCTGAGTATCATGCGGATTTTTTCCGAGAGAAAATGAGGGAAGGAAAAATAAAATTACGCCTGATACAATTACTTGTCGCGGCGCGCGGCTGTCAAAATCATGTCAAAAAAGAGTCAGCTGTCATCGCCTACTATTGTCTCGCTCTAGTACCAGGGAAAATAGCCAAACCAAAACAATGTGGAGCGCGCGTGTTTCTTTCACAAACAGCCCATGGATTATTTTGGCATGAATGTGTAGGTATTTCAGCGATCGGATCCGAACGTGTGGACTGCAGGAATTGCGCAAGGAAAATTGTAAACTGCACAGCTGCATATCACCAGCTCATATAACCGTTTCTCGTTTGTAAAGTACGAGCAAAAAAGCACAAAGTCTTTGCGATCTGCGAGTATATAATGCTTCATATCGCATTCAGATTGTTCTGCTTTAATTTCTGGATCTCAAGGCAGTTATGCAACAGCTGCTCGTAAGATCTAACGCTATTGGCTTGCTATGCTACACCTCATTATTCTATTGTATTCTCGTTCTATTCTTGTGTTTTCCTTGTTTTCACTGTGATGTAGCGATCCTATTATAGGATTAGGTCTTTCGATAGGTTCTACATGACCTCTCAAAGTCTTCTGGAGCCTGTTACAAATCTGACTAAAGCCTGATAAAGCATCTGGCATGTTTGTAAACTAAATATTTCCAAAGACGCAAAGCTATATAGCCCAGAATTCACAATCAAAGTCAAAAAGAGTAATGGCGAACATCGACTTGACATGACAATAGATCCGCCACGCGCCTTGGCACACATTTGACCACGTTGTATGAATCTTTTCAAGAGAAACGAGGGAGGGACTGATCCTCAGGTTAGGGAAATATATCAGTTTGTTCTTGCGTTACAGTGAGAACCAGCCTTTAAAGCCTAGATCCTTCATATATGGTACACTATAGTGTCCTTCTGTATATCCTCGTTCTATAAGACATGGGAGATATTTATACGGAGGACACTATTGTACCATATATGAATCCCTAGATCCTTCGTATTACCATATATGAATCCCTAGATCCTACATATATGGTACACTATAGTGTCCTTCTGTATATCCTCGTTCTACGAAGAACACATAGTGTACCATATATGAAGGATCCACCCTTTAAAGTGTCTATTACACGATATCGACATGATTTTACAACTTGGGCTCAAATGAGCTCAACATGAGGTTACAACCGAGACATATCTTACGACAAGGAAACTGTGTTCGTGAAACTTTATTTCTCCTACTTGTAAAACTATAAGAGCTGAACAACCCACTACGAATGTTAATTTTTCAGCCTCTTTGATCAGTTCCTGTTTTGTTGTGACAAGCGATTAAATATACACGCGCCAAGTGCAATGAGCCGTGTCATAATGAGAATAAGGTCTTTGCCACTCGATTAATTAATTTCGATTGTCAAAGAAAGAACTTATCATCTTTTATAATATACAGGGCAAAATTACTCGATGCTGATTGGCTTAGAGCGAGGGCATTTTTTCTTTATTGAGGGCAAAATTACTTCGCACACGTCTGAATACGTGCAGTCAACACGCGCGCTGAATTTTGCCCTTTTATATCAAACATGTAATGGCTCGGGCAAATTAATCCCTAAAAAAATTAACTCGTGAAATTAATCCCTAATTTTACTCGGCCCCATGCGATTACCTATACTTATTCGAACAGAAATGAAGGCAACAACCTAACGGCGCGTCCTATTGCATTCAACGCGTGAATATGTACGCGCTTTTCAAAATTTAACGAGAGAAAAAACCTCGAAAAAACACTCATTCCTCGCCACAACATATATTTTTGAACATGATAACATCATTTTTGAACTCCTTTATTTTTCAGCCTGCAATGCAAGTAATGTATTTCCTTACCGCTCTTCTTGTGTTCTTCTGTTGCTTTGGAAACGCTCGGGGTCTTCGACCTGGAGGGTAGGTAACGTGACTATATAGATGGTCATAGGTCCGTCTTCAAATGTCCTCCGTAGCTGGCTCTACAAAAAAGCGCAACAGAAACATCTAAGCGTGTCTGTGTGAGAACATCGAATTTCTGAACTTCTGCTTACGTTTCGAGGCGAATTCGCGTCGTCCCGTATCAATTTCAGTTTCTTTTTCATTCACCTGATACGCTGGGATTACCAATAATTGGACTGGGATTTTGAGGATTATCCGACTGGGATATTGGACTCCCCCCCCCATTCCTTTGGACTTGCAAACAAAGATTAACGTTTTTATAATAGAGTACGCATGCTTTAGCTATTTCATTCTGCTTTTGCACAGTTATAACTCTACCATGACTGCGAATTTCGATGATTCTTAGCTCGGGCCAGATCAATTCCACATTTTGATTCAACATTTGTTGAACATGTCATGTTGAATGACGTTGAATGAGGATACAAAACCATTACAACATGGTTGAACTCATCAAGAAACACGATAGGTGAATGATGTTGAATCAGATGCTCGATTGGTTAATTGGCCTAACCTTAAGGGCCGTTCACACGAGGCGATTTCAGCTGCGATCTGAAGGGCCGTTCACACGGCGCGATCTTAGCTGCGATTTGCGGTGCGATTTTTGCGGCGATCGTCGCCGTCACTTCGCGCGGTGTGAACGGCCGGCGATTTGGCTCTGCGATATTTGTCAGTTTGTTGGCAATCTGAAGAAATCGTACCCGCATCGCAGTAAAATTTGAACATGTTCAAAACGCCTGCGACGTCGCGGCGACATCGCAAATGAAACCGCCATAAGATCGCCGGCCGTTCACACCGCGCGATATGACATCACCATGAGATCGCCACAGAAATCGCACGTCAGATCGCAGCTGAAATCGCCTCGTGTGAACGGCCCTTGAGGTGCGATTTCTGTGGCGATCTCATGGCGATGTCATATCGCGCGGTGTGAACGGCCGGCGATCTTATGGCGATTTCACTTGCGATGTCGCCGCGACGTCGCCGCGACGTCGCAGGCGTTTTGAACATGTTCAAATTTTACTGCGATGCGGGTACGATTTCTTCAGATCGCCAAATCGCTGGCCGTTCACACCGCGCGAAGTGACGGCGACGATCGCCGCAAAAATCGCACCGCAAATCGCAGCTAAGATCGCGCCGTGTGAACGGCCCTTTACACACCACGATCTTTGTCCTCTGTACAGGAGAAATGTCTTGACCAAGTACAGGTCTACTGGTTACTACGTACAGCAGGCTTATCAACAGCAGGCCAGCCGACGCAACTGCCGCCAAACGTGCGACTGCTGGTTTTGTTTATGCAAGAAAACTGTCTGCTGGTAAGACAATCGGATCTCTAAAAGACACCCGACTTATCCACAGGCAGCCCAACAAGTAAGGGTTGTCGTTGGAGACTCCTGTTGATGGGCTCCCTGTGCTTCTGACGCCCACCAGTACGGTGGGGTTGTCGTTCTTTATGAATTCGCACGGGCTACCTGTGCTTTTTTTAAAATTCATAACCAAGAAAATCAAAATGGCGACCAAGAGGACGTTGTTCATCGACGTTGCTAATAAGGACGTGTGCAACATCGGCAAGTACTGAAAGACGTGAGAAAAGAATGATTTAGCAAATTTCAACAAACAGCCGGAATCAACTGTTATTTGGAATAATAGGGATATTAAAATTTCAAGTAGAGCTGTATTCTATGCTGACTGGCTCCAGAAAGGGGTGACCACAGTGGCTTCCTGTGGACAAGAGGCTGAAACGCTGTCCGTTCGCGTTTGTGTTGTTCTATTATATGGAATGTCTGGTATTATTCACCGTCGCTCTTGTTCCAGGACCACGTACTATATGCGTACGCTCTACCGCTCAGTACGTGTCTACAGATCTACTGCCTACTACGTCTGCGCACCCGGATGGAGGCAATCAGGATCAGAATGCACGATCGGTAAGTGACCTCTTCCTTCTCCTTTTCTTGTGTTATGCCAACACGAAATGGCTCTTGTCATTCCCGTACCCAGTGCTACCGAGGTCCCGTACCCAGTGCTACCAAGGTCGTCACCTCGCGGGGTAGGCTCTGGTGGCAGTCATTTGAGGGTCTTCGCCATTCTCGTACACAGGGTTCCCAGGTTCCTCACCAGCCATTTGAGGGTCTTCACCATTCTCGTACACAGGGTTCCCAGGTTCCTCACCAGCCATTTGAGGGTCTTCACCATTCTCGTACACAGGGTTCCCAGGTTCCTCACCAGCCATTTGAGGGTCTTCACCATTCTCGTACACAGGGTTCCCAGGTTCCTCACCAGCCACTTGAGGGTCTTCACCATTCTCGTACACAGGGTTCCCAAGGTTCCTCACCAGCCATTTGAGGGTCTTCCCATTCTCGTACACAGGGTTCCCAGGTTCCTCACCAGCCATTTGAGGGTCTTCGCCATTCTCGTACACAGGGTTCCCAGGTTCCTCACCAGCCATTTGAGGGTCTTCACCATTCTCGTACACAGGGTTCCCAGGTTCCTCACCAGCCACTTGAGGGTCTTCACCATTCTCGTACACAGGGTTCCCAAGGTTCCTCACCAGCCATTTGAGGGTCTTCGCCATTCTCGTACACAGGGTTCCCAGGTTCCTCACCAGCCATTTGAGGGTCTTCGCCATTCTCGTACACAGGGTTCCCAGGTTCCTCACCAGCCATTTGAGGGTCTTCACCATTCTCATACACAGGGTTCCCAGGTTCCTCGCCAGCCATTTGAAGGTCTTCACCATTCTCGTACACAGGGTTCCCAGGTTCCTCACCAGCCATTTGAGGGTCTTCACCATTCTCATACAGGGTTCCCAGGTTCCTCACCAGTCATTTGAGGGTCTTCACCATTCTCGTACACAGGGTTCCCAGGTTCCTCACCAGCCATTGAGGGTCTTCACCATTCTCGTACACAGGGTTCCCAGGTTCCTCACCAGCCATTTGAGGGTCTTCACCATTCTCGTACACAGGGTTCCCAGGTTCCTCACCAGCCATTTGAGGGTCTTCACCATTCTCATACAGGGTTCCCAGGTTCCTCACCAGCCATTTGAGGGTCTTCACCATTCTCGTACACAGGGTTCCCAGGTTCCTCACCAGCCATTTGAGGGTCTTCACCATTCTCGTACACAGGGTTCCCAGGTTCCTCACCAGCCATTTGAGGGTCTTCACCATTCTCGTACACAGGGTTCCCAGGTTCCTCACCAGTCATTTGAGGGTCTTCACCATTCTCATACAGGGTTCCCAGGTTCCTCACCAGCCATTTGAGGGTCTTCACCATTCTCGTACACAGGGTTCCCAGGTTCCTCACCAGCCATTTGAGGGTCTTCACCATTCTCATACACAGGGTTCCCAGGTTCCTCACCAGCCATTTGAGGGTCTTCACCATTCTCATACACAGGGTTCCCAGGTTCCTCACCAGCCATTTGAGGGTCTTCACCATTCTCGTACACAGGGTTCCCAGGTTCCTCACCAGCCATTTGAGGGTCTTCACCATTCTCATACAGGGTTCCCAGGTTCCTCACCAGTCATTTGAGGGTCTTCACCATTCTCGTACACAGGGTTCCCAGGTTCCTCACCAGCCATTTGAGGGTCTTCACCATTCTCATACAGGGTTCCCAGGTTCCTCACCAGCCATTTGAGGGTCTTCACCATTCTCGTACACAGGGTTCCCAGGTTCCTCACCAGCCATTTGAGGGTCTTCACCATTCTCGTACACAGGGTTCCCAGGTTCCTCACCAGCCATTTGAGGGTCTTCACCATTCTCGTACACAGGGTTCCCAGGTTCCTCACCAGCCATTTGAGGGTCTTCACCATTCTCGTACACAGGGTTCCCAGGTTCCTCACCAGCCATTTGAGGGTCTTCGCCATTCTCGTACACAGGGTTCCCAGGTTCCTCACCAGCCATTTGAGGGTCTTCACCATTCTCGTACACAGGGTTCCCAGGTTCCTCACCAGCCATTTGAGGGTCTTCACCATTCTCGTACACAGGGTTCCCAGGTTCCTCACCAGCCATTTGAGGGTCTTCACCATTCTCGTACACAGGGTTCCCAGGTTCCTCACCAGCCATTTGAGGGTCTTCCCTTGTTAGCTGGGAGATGAAGGTCTGCGCATGCGTTTTGATATGTCATATTTTTGTACTTCTAGCAATATGTGACAGAATACAGTGCGCTAACGGGGGTTCCTGTGTCAGACCGAACGTGTGCTCCTGTAAATCCGGGTGGACTGGAGCTGACTGCAGACTTAGTAAGTACGCCAATGAAGGGACAAGGGTCCAATTGAACCTCGTCATACTAACCGAAACATAATCCACGGGTAAAACGTCTTACAGTGTCATTTTCCTCCCCTGACAGATGTAAATGAGTGTGCCACCAATAATGGAGGATGCGATCACCGCTGTAATGATACCGTGGGCTCATTTATCTGTTCTTGTTTCCATGGTTATCAGCTTGTTAGTAAGACACGTTGTCAAGGTAAGATCTCATTACGTTTAGTGTCGGATGTACTTTTGGCGTCGTTTTGGGGTGATGCAACCAAGCGAACCTGTGCAGAAAGCGCTTACCACTGTGCCCAGCGTTCGATTCCTGGCTTGGGCTGTTAGAGTTTTTCTCGGCTGTTTCGGTCGTGCTCTGGATCGTGGGTAGGAATGAATCGTCATTCCTCCCGTGTGTCACGTCTTTCTGCGTACTAGGTTTCGCAGAATGATCAAACTTGCAGTAACTTTCAATCATACCTCTCCTTCTCCTCCCCAGATATTGACGAATGCCAAGTCAGCCGTAACAGCACGGGATGTCAACAGCTGTGTGTGAACCAACCAGGGGCGTACCACTGCGCATGCCACAACGGTTACACAATGAACAACGACAACAAGACATGTACAGGTGAGAAAATACCAGCATGCAACGCGCTCCAATCCATGCCGACAGCTATTACGGCGCGTTCTGTATTATCTCCCTTAATGCATTGCTTTGTTTATGTTTACATGATTTATTGTATCAGAAACTCTGACTTAGAGTGCTTTTATTCACCCAAAGGAATCATCACATGATCTGAATTGGATGGCAACAAGATGTAGACACCGTTAGCCGATTTGGTCTATCGGTTTCGCCCTGTGGAACTAAATGCTATTGCAAATATTTGTGTTTTACTTGACAGATATTAATGAATGCCTTATCAATAATGGGACCAGTCACGGATGCGAATATCGGTGTAATAACACTCAGGGGAGTTACGAGTGTGATTGTCCACCTGGGTATCTACTAACAACAGACAGGAGACATTGCGCAGGTAGGACCTCTTATTATATCGGTGTAATAACACTCAGGGGAGTTACGAGTGTGATTGTCCACCAAGGTATCTACTAACAACAGACAGGAGACATTGCGCAGGTAGGACCTCTTATTATATCGGTGTAATAACACTCAGGGGAGTTACGAGTGTGATTGTTCACCTGGGTATCTACTAACAACAGACAGGAGACATTGCGCAGGTAGGACCTCTTATTATATCGGTGTAATAACACTCAGGGGAGTTACGAGTGTGATTGTCCACCTGGGTATCTACTAACAACAGACAGGAGACATTGCGCAGGTAGGACCTCTTATTATATCGGTGTAATAACACTCAGGGGAGTTACGAGTGTGATTGTCCACCAACATCTACTAACAACAGACAGGAGACATTGCGCAGGTAGGACCTCTTATTATATCGGTGTAATAACACTCAGGGGGGGTTACGAGTGTGATTGTTCACCTGGGTATCTACTAACAACAGACAGGAGACATTGCGCAGGTAGGACCTCTTATTATATCGGTGTAATAACACTCAGGGGAGTTACGAGTGTGATTGTCCACCTGGGTATCTACTAACAACAGACAGGAGACATTGCGCAGGTAGGACCTCTTATTATATCGGTGTAATAACACTCAGGGGAGTTACGAGTGTGATTGTCCACCAACATCTACTAACAACAGACAGGAGACATTGCGCAGGTAGGACCTCTTATTATATCGGTGTAATAACACTCAGGGGAGTTACGAGTGTGATTGTCCACCTGGGTATCTACTAACAACAGACAGGAGACATTGCGCAGGTAGGACCTCTTATTATATCGGTGTAATAACACTCAGGGGAGTTACGAGTGTGATTGTCCACCTGGGTATCTACTAACAACAGACAGGAGACATTGCGCAGGTAGGACCTCTTATTATATCGGTGTAATAACACTCAGGGGAGTTACGAGTGTGATTGTCCACCTGGGTATCTACTAACAACAGACAGGAGACATTGCGCAGGTAGGACCTCTTATTATATCGGTGTAATAACACTCAGGGGAGTTACGAGTGTGATTGTTCACCTGGGTATCTACTAACAACAGACAGGAGACATTGCGCAGGTAGGACCTCTTATTATATCGGTGTAATAACACTCAGGGGAGTTACGAGTGTGATTGTCCACCAAGGTATCTACTAACAACAGACAGGAGACATTGCGCAGGTAGGACCTCTTATTATATCGGTGTAATAACACTCAGGGGAGATACGAGTGTGATTGTTCACCTGGGTATCTACTAACAACAGACAGGAGACATTGCGCAGGTAGGACCTCTTATTATATCGGTGTAATAACACTCAGGGGAGTTACGAGTGTGATTGTCCACCTGGGTATCTACTAACAACAGACAGGAGACATTGCGCAGGTAGGACCTCTTATTATATCGGTGTAATAACACTCAGGGGGAGTTACGAGTGTGATTGTCCACCTGGGTATCTACTAACAACAGACAGGAGACATTGCGCAGGTAGGACCTCTTATTATATCGGTGTAATAACACTCAGGGGGGGTTACGAGTGTGATTGTTCACCTGGGTATCTACTAACAACAGACAGGAGACATTGCGCAGGTAGGACCTCTTATTATATCGGTGTAATAACACTCAGGGGAGTTACGAGTGTGATTGTCCACCTGGGTATCTACTAACAACAGACAGGAGACATTGCGCAGGTAGGACCTCTTATTATATCGGTGTAATAACACTCAGGGGAGTTACGAGTGTGATTGTCCACCAAGGTATCTACTAACAACAGACAGGAGACATTGCGCAGGTAGGACCTCTTATTATATCGGTGTAATAACACTCAGGGGAGATACGAGTGTGATTGTTCACCTGGGTATCTACTAACAACAGACAGGAGACATTGCGCAGGTAGGACCTCTTATTATATCGGTGTAATAACACTCAGGGGAGTTACGAGTGTGATTGTCCACCTGGGTATCTACTAACAACAGACAGGAGACATTGCGCAGGTAGGACCTCTTATTATATCGGTGTAATAACACTCAGGGGAGTTACGAGTGTGATTGTCCACCTGGGTATCTACTAACAACAGACAGGAGATATTGCGCAGGTAGGACCTCTTATTATATCGGTGTAATAACACTCAGGGGGGTTACGAGTGTGATTGTTCACCTGGGTATCTACTAACAACAGACAGGAGACATTGCGCAGGTAGGACCTCTTATTATATCGGTGTAATAACACTCAGGGGAGTTACGAGTGTGATTGTCCACCTGGGTATCTACTAACAACAGACAGGAGACATTGCGCAGGTAGGACCTCTTATTATATCGGTGTAATAACACTCAGGGGAGTTACGAGTGTGATTGTCCACCTGGGTATCTACTAACAACAGACAGGAGACATTGCGCAGGTAGGACCTCTTATTATATCGGTGTAATAACACTCAGGGGAGTTACGAGTGTGATTGTCCACCAAGGTATCTACTAACAACAGACAGGAGACATTGCGCAGGTAGGACCTCTTATTATATCGGTGTAATAACACTCAGGGGAGTTACGAGTGTGATTGTCCACCTGGGTATCTACTAACAACAGACAGGAGACATTGCGCAGGTAGGACCTCTTATTATATCGGTGTAATAACACTCAGGGGAGTTACGAGTGTGATTGTTCACCTGGGTATCTACTAACAACAGACAGGAGACATTGCGCAGGTAGGACCTCTTATTATATCGGTGTAATAACACTCAGGGGGGGTTACGAGTGTGATTGTTCACCTGGGTATCTACTAACAACAGACAGGAGACATTGCGCAGGTAGAACCTCTTATTATATCGGTGTAATAACACTCAGGGGAGTTACGAGTGTGATTGTCCACCTGGGTATCTACTAACAACAGACAGGAGACATTGCGCAGGTAGGACCTCTTATTATATCGGTGTAATAACACTCAGGGGGGTTACGATTGTGATTGTCCACCTGGGTATCTACTAACAACAGACAGGAGACATTGCGCAGGTAGGACCTCTTATTATATCGGTGTAATAACACTCAGGGGGGTTACGAGTGTGATTGTCCACCTGGGTATCTACTAACAACAGACAGGAGACATTGCGCAGGTAGGACCTCTTATTATATCGGTGTAATAACACTCAGGGGAGTTACGAGTGTGATTGTCCACCTGGGTATCTACTAACAACAGACAGGAGACATTGCACAGGTAGGACCTCTTATTATATCGGTGTAATAACACTCAGGGGAGTTACGATTGTGATTGTCCACCTGGGTATCTACTAACAACAGACAGGAGACATTGCGCAGGTAGGACCTCTTATTATATCGGTGTAATAACACTCAGGGGAGTTACGAGTGTGATTGTTCACCTGGGTATCTACTAACAACAGACAGGAGACATTGCGCAGGTAGGACCTCTTATTATATCGGTGTAATAACACTCAGGGGAGTTACGAGTGTGATTGTCCACCTGGGTATCTACTAACAACAGACAGGAGACATTGCACAGGTAGGACGTCTTATTATATCGGTGTAATAACACTCAGGGGAGTTACGAGTGTGATTGTCCACCTGGGTATCTACTAACAACAGACAGGAGACATTGCGCAGGTAGGACCTCTTATTATATCGGTGTAATAACACTCAGGGGAGTTACGAGTGTGATTGTTCACCTGGGTATCTACTAACAACAGACAGGAGACATTGCGCAGGTAGGACCTCTTATTATATCGGTGTAATAACACTCAGGGGAGTTACGAGTGTGATTGTTCACCTGGGTATCTACTAACAACAGACAGGAGACATTGCGCAGGTAGGACCTCTTATTATATCGGTGTAACAACACTCAGGGGAGTTGCGAGTGTGATTGTCCACCTGGGTATCTACTAACAACAGACAGGAGACATTGCGCAGGTAGGACCTCTTATTATATCGGTGTAATAACACTCAGGGGAGTTACGAGTGTGATTGTCCACCTGGGTATCTACTAACAACAGACAGGAGACATTGCGCAGGTAGGACCTCTTATTATATCGGTGTAATAACACTCAGGGGAGTTACGAGTGTGATTGTTCACCTGGGTATCTACTAACAACAGACAGGAGACATTGCGCAGGTAGGACCTCTTATTATATCGGTGTAATAACACTCAGGGGAGTTACGAGTGTGATTGTCCACCTGGGTATCTACTAACAACAGACAGGAGACATTGCACAGGTAGGACCTCTTATTATATCGGTGTAATAACACTCAGGGGAGTTACGATTGTGATTGTCCACCTGGGTATCTACTAACAACAGACAGGAGACATTGCGCAGGTAGGACCTCTTATTATATCGGTGTAATAACACTCAGGGGAGTTACGAGTGTGATTGTCCACCTGGGTATCTACTAACAACAGACAGGAGACATTGCGCAGGTAGGACCTCTTATTATATCGGTGTAATAACACTCAGGGGAGTTACGAGTGTGATTGTCCACCTGGGTATCTACTAACAACAGACAGGAGACATTGCGCAGGTAGGACCTCTTATTATATCGGTGTAATAACACTCAGGGGAGTTACGAGTGTGATTGTCCACCTGGGTATCTACTAACAACAGACAGGAGACATTGCGCAGGTAGGACCTCTTATTATATCGGTGTAATAACACTAAGGGGAGTTACGAGTGTGATTGTTCACCTGGGTATCTACTAACAACAGACAGGAGACATTGCGCAGGTAGGACCTCTTATTATATCGGTGTAATAACACTCAGGGGAGTTACGAGTGTGATTGTCCACCTGGGTATCTACTAACAACAGACAGGAGACATTGCACAGGTAGGACGTCTTATTATATCGGTGTAACAACACTCAGGGGAGTTACGAGTGTGATTGTCCACCTGGGTATCTACTAACAACAGACAGGAGACATTGCGCAGGTAGGACCTCTTATTATATCGGTGTAATAACACTCAGGGGAGTTACGAGTGTGATTGTCCACCTGGGTATCTACTAACAACAGACAGGAGACATTGCGCAGGTAGGACCTCTTATTATATCGGTGTAATAACACTCAGGGGGGGTTACGAGTGTGATTGTCCACCTGGGTATCTACTAACAACAGACAGGAGACATTGCGCAGGTAGGACCTCTTATTATATCGGTGTAATAACACTCAGGGGAGTTACGAGTGTGATTGTCCGCCTGGGTATCTACTAACAACAGACAGGAGACGTTGCGCAGGTAGGACCTCTTATTATATCGGTGTAATAACACTCAGGGGAGTTACGAGTGTGATTGTCCACCTGGGTATCTACTAACAACAGACAGGAGACATTGCGCAGGTAGGACCTCTTATTATATCGGTGTAATAACACTCAGGGGAGTTACGAGTGTGATTGTCCACCTGGGTATCTACTAACAACAGACAGGAGACATTGCGCAGGTAGGACCTCTTATTATATCGGTGTAATAACACTCAGGGGAGTTACGAGTGTGATTGTCCACCTGGGTATCTACTAACAACAGACAGGAGACATTGCGCAGGTAGGACCTCTTATTATATCGGTGTAATAACACTCAGGGGAGTTACGAGTGTGATTGTTCACCTGGGTATCTACTAACAACAGACAGGAGACATTGCGCAGGTAGGACCTCTTATTATATCGGTGTAATAACACTCAGGGGGGGTTACGAGTGTGATTGTTCACCTGGGTATCTACTAACAACAGACAGGAGACATTGCGCAGGTAGGACCTCTTATTATATCGGTGTAATAACACTCAGGGGGGGTTACGAGTGTGATTGTTCACCTGGGTATCTACTAACAACAGACAGGAGACGTTGCGCAGGTAGGACCTCTTATTATATCGGTGTAATAACACTCAGGGGAGTTACGAGTGTGATTGTCCACCTGGGTATCTACTAACAACAGACAGGAGACATTGCACAGGTAGGACCTCTTATTATATCGGTGTAATAACACTCAGGGGAGTTACGAGTGTGATTGTCCACCTGGGTATCTACTAACAACAGACAGGAGACATTGCGCAGGTAGGACCTCTTATTATATCGGTGTAATAACACTAAGGGGAGTTACGAGTGTGATTGTTCACCTGGGTATCTACTAACAACAGACAGGAGACATTGCGCAGGTAGGACCTCTTATTATATCGGTGTAATAACACTCAGGGGAGTTACGAGTGTGATTGTCCACCTGGGTATCTACTAACAACAGACAGGAGACATTGCGCAGGTAGGACCTCTTATTATATCGGTGTAATAACACTCAGGGGAGTTACGAGTGTGATTATCCACCTGGGTATCTACTAACAACAGACAGGAGACATTGCGCAGGTAGGACCTCTTATTATATCGGTGTAATAACACTCAGGGGAGTTACGAGTGTGATTGTCCGCCTGGGTATCTACTAACAACAGACAGGAGACATTGCGCAGGTAGGACCTCTTATTATATCGGTGTAATAACACTAAGGGGAGTTACGAGTGTGATTGTTCACCTGGGTATCTACTAACAACAGACAGGAGACATTGCGCAGGTAGGACCTCTTATTATATCGGTGTAATAACACTCAGGGGAGTTACGAGTGTGATTGTCCACCTGGGTATCTACTAACAACAGACAGGAGACATTGCGCAGGTAGGACCTCTTATTATATCGGTGTAATAACACTCAGGGGAGTTACGAGTGTGATTGTCCACCTGGGTATCTACTAACAACAGACAGGAGACATTGCGCAGGTAGGACCTCTTATTATATCGGTGTAACAACACTCAGGGGGTTACGAGTGTGATTGTCCACCTGGGTATCTACTAACAACAGACAGGAGACATTGCGCAGGTAGGACCTCTTATTATATCGGTGTAATAACACTCAGGGGGGTTACGAGTGTGATTGTCCACCTGGGTATCTACTAACAACAGACAGGAGACATTGCGCAGGTAGGACCTCTTATTATATCGGTGTAATAACACTCAGGGGAGTTACGAGTGTGATTGTCCACCTGGGTATCTACTAACAACAGACAGGAGACATTGCGCAGGTAGGACCTCTTATTATATCGGTGTAATAACACTCAGGGGAGTTACGAGTGTGATTGTCCACCTGGGTATCTACTAACAACAGACAGGAGACATTGCGCAGGTAGGACCTCTTATTATATCGGTGTAATAACACTCAGGGGAGTTACGAGTGTGATTGTTCACCTGGGTATCTACTAACAACAGACAGGAGACATTGCGCAGGTAGGACCTCTTATTATATCGGTGTAATAACACTCAGGGGGGTTACGAGTGTGATTGTCCACCTGGGTATCTACTAACAACAGACAGGAGACATTGCGCAGGTAGGACCTCTTATTATATCGGTGTAATAACACTCAGGGGAGTTACGAGTGTGATTGTCCACCTGGGTATCTACTAACAACAGACAGGAGACATTGCGCAGGTAGGACCTCTTATTATATCGGTGTAATAACACTCAGGGGAGTTACGAGTGTGATTGTTCACCTGGGTATCTACTAACAACAGACAGGAGACATTGCGCAGGTAGGACCTCTTATTATATCGGTGTAATAACACTCAGGGGGTTACGAGTGTGATTGTCCACCTGGGTATCTACTAACAACAGACAGGAGACATTGCGCAGGTACTAGCACCTGTCATTTTACATTTACCAATCTCGTCCCAAGAGCCTTCGATTATCTGGCCAGCGAAAGGCGACAAGCCAAAATGGCTATATCCTTCATATATGGCATACTATAGTGTCCTCCGTAGAAAGATCTCCCATGTCTCATATACATACATATACAGAAGGACAATATAGTGTACCATATACGAAGGATCTAGGGATTCATATATGGTACACTAGTGTCCTCTGTATGAATATCTCCCATGTCTTATAGAACGAGGATATACAGAAGGACACTATAGTGTACCATATTTGAAGAACCTAAGCCAAAAAGCCTAGATACAGTAAAAACCCGCATAAAAGAACAGGTGTTTGGAGAATCAGGCTGATTTTGTTCTTGTATATTGGATGTTTTCTGCAAAATCAGACTGAAAATGTTCTTAAGGTGTTCTTAAAGTTGTTACTTAACATCAAATACTGCATACCACTACCAACAGTCAAATAAAGAATGCGATTGGTAGAAAGCTGACAGTCATTTAGTAACAACAATTAGTCAAGTCTAAAAAAACAACTGCTAAATGTACCCTGGAATTCCTGCTGTAGAACTGTGTGTGCATGGTCTAGCACATTATATTGATCTCCTTGGTACTCTTCCACACAGTGGGTTACTAGTACTTGAAAAGTGGCACCAATTTTTTTTATACAATTTTCATTTTTCAGGCTGCATGTGTTCTTATGTATAAGGTACCTTTTTGACCAAATTTCAGCATGAGTGTTCTTAAACCACTTGTTCTTTTATGCGGGTTTTTACTGTACTTCATATGGTTCATCCTACAATATTTCTGTTTAGTATAATTACTCAAGCGATGCCGCGCGCTGATTGGTCGAGACGTTCGGAATAGTTTGAATATAACATTGAAAGCATTGGGGATCGCGCGCGCACTTTATTGCGAGAGACTAAAAAAATACCCCTAAACCCGATTTTTTTTGTCTAAAATCTTAAAAGTCGCTTGAGTAATTATACTAAAACAATTAGTCGCCTCGGGCTCCGTAAATATCGGCGAATAGTCACCTCGACTTCGTCTCGGTGACTCTTCGCCGACTAATTGTTAAATATCCTCGTTCTATTTGGGAGAGATTTATATGGAGTACATTAGAATGAACCATATATGAACAATTGGAGGAATCCAATTTCTTGAGCATGCGTAGTGACAAATGTCGCTGTTTTCGTCACAAGTTAGACGAGTTTCGTTAAACCGGAAGTCATGGTCTGCCAAATATGGATTCCTTCAGAGCCTCGTCGCATTCCGCTGGCCAGACGACCGAAGGCTCTTCACCTCTTGGGACGAGCACGTACCCATGCATGCTTCACCTCTATGGATCCTCAGAAATGTCGGACACAAAAATAGAAAAAAACAATACGATTTCTCTAACTATATATGTTGTCATGGAAACGTTACGCGTCATTGTCTCTTTCTTTCTACAGATCACGACGAGTGCGCGACGGGCAACAACACGTGCGAGCAGCTTTGTATCAACCATCCGGGACATTACTCGTGCGAGTGTCGCGGGGGGTACGACCTAAATACCAGGGACAATAACACGTGCTTAGGTAAAACAATCAACACCATCCGGGACATTACTCGTGCGAGTGTCGCGGGGGGTACGACCTAAATACCAGGGACAATAACACGTGCTTAGGTAAAACAATCAACACCATCCGGGACATTACTCGTGCGAGTGTCGCGGGGGGTACGACCTAAATACCAGGGACAATAACACGTGCTTAGGTAAAACAATCAACTCACATCGCCAAATATTGCAGCAAGTTTTAGATGAGTGTCGAAAGTTATTTGTATTTCTGTTTACTTTGCATTCTCATTGATCCCTCATTTTTGTCAACCAATCACATTTTGACAACAACCAAAGGTTGAGATTTTTGTTAATCGCCGTGAAGAACTTGTGATTTGCTGACGTTTCGAGCGTTAGCCCTTCGTTGCAGCAAAGAGAGAAATCATTGAGTGCGGGGCGTCGTGATACAAAGTTGTGTCACGGATTTTTCAGGTTCGGGGTTACACCGAATGTAACTTACAATAATCGTCCCGACTAATCAAAGCGTCTAAACAAGCCACAACATTTCTCTCATGTCATATTTCCGTTAGTGTTGCAATGCCCCAGGAACAAACGGGGAAACAAAGCGTTTATAGGTTCAAATGTATATGTCTGTTTGTTTGCAGACGTAGACGAGTGCGCCCGCGATACAGATGGATGTGCGCATGTCTGCAACAACACAGTGGGTGGTTACATATGCTCCTGTCGTCATGGTTACTACCTCGCGGCTAACAATAGGAGTTGCTATGGTGAGATATGAAATTCTGATTGGCTCATTGGACAAAGGTTGCCCGGGGAAACAATAACAACAGACCATAGTACATGATAAATTGCGATATTCTTTAATATGTCACCTTTTGTTTTCAGATGTTGACGAGTGCTCGCGCCCAGGCTCTGGCGGCTGTTCTCAGCATTGCGTGAATGTGATTGGTAGTTACTACTGCACATGTCGCCATGGTTACTACCTGGACATGGACCTCAAGACTTGTAAAAGTAAAGTCCTTTTTTTCCAGATTTCACATTTCGTGGTCGTGTTTTTTCTTCTTCTTCTTCCTCTTGGTTTGTTTGTTTATGTAGGGCCATACCCTGCGTGCAGTAAGTTAGTCTTCCAATAATTATTCTATCCCGAATATCCCCTCGTGTGCAAGGCTGTACCATGGTGCGTGTTTGAACATCCAATATGCTAGTGTATACACCTGTTTCAATTAACGTTGCTCTGCAAAACGTAAAACCATGAACCATGCTTCATAAGTCGTAATGGTAATTCCTGCCTAAAACGAAGCGGTTCACGCCAAATTGTGTCTCAAAGTAGTAAACAAAGTGCCATTGGGTGGTTTTAGTTTAGTTTGGTTTGCCAAACTCGAGGAAAATACGAGAAATAGCGTCTTCATTATGATGCATGGTTCATGGTTTTACGTTTTGCAGAGCAACGTTAATTGAAATAGGTGTATATCACATAGGAGAGACGCTTTCGTATTCTTTTCATTAACGCGTTTGTTGCTTATGAGCGTCACATACCTTTTACATCACCAAATGTGTATTTATCGTAGAGTACCCATGCCTGTCCATTACCTCCCCGTCCCACGGAAGCCTGAACTGCACGGGGCACAACACTGATGACGTGTGTCAGTTTACGTGCGAGCCTGGGTACGAGCTCCTCGGCTCCAGGACACGAGTTTGTCTCTCGAACGCGCGATGGAGCGGACAACCCACTGAGTGTGCGCAGAAGGAATGTGCCGACTTACAGCCTCCTGAAAATGGCTTCATTCAGCTTCCATGTGGGACATCGTACCGAGCCAATTGTATTGTAGGATGTAATCCGGGATATTTGGCTAATGGGTCCACCTTGGTTACGTGTTCTCATAACGAGGCTTGGGAGCCGAGCTCGCCCTATTGTCAAGGTAAAGTATTTACACTTTGGATAAGCATGGGGCATTTTTTTAATTGGTATCATACTGTGGACTTGCGCTGTTGCAGCTTAGGGAATCCCCATTACCTTATTTAGAAGGTCTGCAGGAAAATCACTAGAACTTGCAGATGTTCGAGAAACATCGTTCTCTTGGTCGCCATTTTGTTCTTCTCGGACAAAAGGCCTGGTGACGAGATTGGAAAACCCACAGGCAGCCCACTGCCTTGATATGCATCAATTGGAAAACTCGTCTTACTGGTTTTTCTTATTTCCAGTCGAAGGCGTCTGCTCTGTGAACCCGTGCAAACATGGTGGTTCCTGTCAGGCCATCAACTCAACTCACTTCCGGTGTAATTGTACCGGAACTGGTTACAGCGGTGACCTCTGCACACGTGGTCACGTGACGAGCCCTAGCATTCCACTGTTGCGGCTTGGCAACACAATGACCTTGACCTTCAGACTGTCAATCCCTGATCAGCCAATCAGCATCACCGCTCAGTCACGTGGTGTAACCTTTGACCCACAGATCAACACAATCACAAGAAAAGGAAACTCCTTCCCATATATGGAGTTCAAGTGGAACATGACCGCTGTCTCAACCGGAAGTTACATAATAAGCTACGTCGTATCCGGTCCCGGGAGCGAAGCTTACGAGGGCATCCATCCTAACTTGGTGACAATACGTGGCGATAACTCCTCGTGTTCCGCCAATCAGAGCTCGAGTGCCGGTAGAGGGTGTTACAGGGTCAAGTTAAACACTTGTGGGGATTCCCATGGGGGTCTAAGTGCGACGTCATCGACACCCTGGACACAGGAAGACCGTGGAATCAGCACTAAGGGCGTGGTTTATCTCAACAGCTGGGCCATGGACTTGCCCTTGTCACTCAGAGGACTCAGCCTTCCTAGTGGCTACGTCATTTCCGGTTCCCAGTCCACGCCCTGCTTGACTAACAACTCTATCCTCGCTTGCGATTCGAACACAAACAACTTTGCACAATCGTTTCTGAAGTCTCTCAATACGAGCTTTCCATATTGGTTTTCCATCAGATCTGACCCACTGGTCCATAATCTTAGTATGAGTGATATTATGAGTTATATATGGACCGGGCATCAGTTGCGTATGGTGGTCCGTAACCCGAATATAGTCATCGATAACGACGGGGTGTATTCTGTACTACTCATCACCAATCCAGTGACTCTCAAAATTGACGGAGACTCAGTTCGCTCTCCACCTCGCCCCAGGGACACGCCTATTATAATGGCCGTGAAGCTGTGTGAAGGGCCTATGCCTGACATCTTCGTACAGTTAGACGCTGCGTCTTCCTTGGCTTTACACTCTCTACAGTACAACAGGCGTCTTGCGTCTCTCGGAAGGAGTGCTTTAATCCATTCTCTCCAGTGGTCCCCAGTCCATGCCCTGATGCATAATACCCTGGAGCACTGGTTCTGGAATGGACTGCGCATGTCAGAAGCACGCCCGCTAACTGGTAATACCGAAGTCACGGGTGAATTTCATGCTATCTTCAATGAGACGATCAACATAGCGTTTACAGGCTCAGTCATCCTTAACTCCTCTGTACTCACCCAGGTATGAAATAGTTATACACGCTAGAGCTCCCGTCCCTCACCATGGGTTTGCTTTCTCAGCATCACATAATTTCTTCCCCTAAACAAAAGATTTCAACTGGCTGTCGTATTCGTAAAAATGTCAATTACACCTTACATTCTACTTTCCTGAAACAACCTACTGTGTATTTCCCATTTTCCTTATTATGCGTTTTGAAATGAACTTGAGCAAAGAGCATCTTGCTGTGCGGCTTTGTTTCTAGCTGATTGGATTTAAATAAACTGATCTATACCGGCAGTGAATGAAATGAAGTTTGACTTTAAAGTTCGACGGTACTAATACCTTTTATATGAGGTTTCGAATCTTGCCAAATCTTTATCGCATAGCGTCGAGATGGATGCCACGCTCTTTTACAGTCACGCGCTGTTGGAACACGTGACTGTAAAATATTTATTTCAAGTTAGAACACGGAAAAGCTAGAACACGGATCTTCTTGACAGGAGAGCACTAAAGGCCACCACACACGGGCCGATTTTTCGTCGCAAGACAACAAATGCTGACCGATCGGCTCGTGTGTGGTCACTCGCGACAAGCTTGCGACAAAACATCGCGCGCCGCCACACACGAGACGATTTTTTGTCGGCGACGATTTGAAAATCAAACATGTTTGATAAGACGAGCGGACGAAAAATCTTGTCGTAAGCTCGTCGCGGGTCACCACACACGAGCCGATCAGTCAGGATGTTTTGTCTTGCGACGAAATATCGGCCCGTGTGTGGCGGCGCGCGATAATCTTACGACAGAAAATCCTGTCGGAATCGGCCCGTGTGTGGCGGCCTTAAGCAGTTTGATATTTGCACTTCTATTTGAGAGTGACAATTACTTGCCTGTTTTTATTTCAGTTGTTCAACGCATCTGGTAACTTTGGGTCCTCGCCTTGGCAAGTCTCCTTGCGTGGTGCCATGTCTACGTCTCTCGACATCAAAATTCTTGGCCAACAACTTCAACTTGACCTTGAACAGGCAGACGGGTTCGCTGTGCACACAGGTAACCAAGCAATGTGCCTTTCGATTATTGTAATCCAAAAGTTTTACAGTTACAATCAGTTCGCGAAAAATTCCAATCCTTCCCCGACAAGAGTATGCAAAATTACCTTGAACTCTCTATTTGCAGATGAGGTGACATCACAAGGATTATGCAGCAGACAGGGTCGTACCAACCTCTACATGTCCGGCACGGTACCCGACCACGCCCTCTCCTCCAGCGTCCTCTCCGCCTTACTCTCCCCTAGAGACACCAAGCGGGTCATGTTTTTCCTTGAGACGGAGACCATAGGTGTCAAGAGGGAGATGGGAGGCGGGAATAGCACGCGATCGTACTGGAACTGCACCAGTGTGGTTACTAACAGCACTCTTCCAACAGAAAGGAATAATACCAACATCTCATGCAGTAATACCAGTAAAGCGTGCAATAACAGCAATATAGCGTGCAATAATAGTAATATACCATACAATAATAGTAGTATACCATGCAATAATACCAGAATACCGTGCAATCATAGCAATATACCGTGCAATAATAGTTGCATGCCGTGCAATGACAGTAGTATACCGTGCAATGACAGTAGTATACCGTGCAATAATAGCAGCATACCGTGCAATAACAGTACTTTACCATGCAATAATACCAGAATACCGTGCAACACTACCAGGATACCGTGCAATACCACAATCAGTAACCGGACCCTGCACACCAACAGTACGATAAACAATCAAACAATGTGTGTTCTTACAAACGTCACGCAAGTTAACGAAACAAAAGAAGTTATTGTTAACAGTACATTACGGATAACGCGCACGGGCGTGAGGACGAACACTACTGCAAAATATGGACCGCTACTATTTCCGAGTGTAGATTTACAAGTCAGTCTGACGACACCTTTCGCTAGAGATTGTGTTGCTAATGGCAACCATGGCGTCACAGCTGAAGGGAAGTTTACAAAGGACGTACAGCTGGGGAGTTCTTTACTTGTAAAGAAACCTTTGGTCACAATTTAAAGTTGAATTTTACGGATAAGGGTTCGTTTAGTGGTGTATTCTCCACGCAGGGAAGTTTACTCGGTGCGACGGTGCCGTTAAAAATTCAGCTTCAACCCAACCGTTTGCAGTTTGACATTTCGCTTCTCGTGTTCGAGCAGTTTCCGGCGGAAGTGAATGCGTCTGCTCGGCTAAAGGCCTGGGACTCACTAAGCTTGGACATTTCCGGTGTGTTTACTGCGCTATCGCAACCTGGGAACGCATCGTTTGTAAGTAGCCTCCAAACAGCTGTGGATAGTTATATTGAGAGGGTAGCGTCTGAGGCGGAGGCGAGCATCAATTTAACAGCCAAAGCGCTTTATCTGAATGAATATCGCATGAATAATACCAAGACGCGCCTTACTCAGGCCGAGAGCTCACTACAGGACGCTAACAACGAGTACCTCAATGCAGTCACCGGACTCAGACAGGCTACTGATATCTTCGTGCAAGCGCGACAAAATCTCCTCAAGAACAGAACAGCGGAGTTCATAATGGAAGTGACGTCATTACTGGATTTATGTAGTGTAGAAGACTGCAAGTTTGTTTGTGTATCGGGTACCCTGTGTACCATGTGTTCTCAAGCGATCACGAGCCGAACACGAGGGTTGTGTCCTGGTACGTGTAATAGCACAGTGCAAGATAGGGTTGCACCCGCCGGGAAATGGGGCAAATGTGAGAGGGTCTCATGCAAAAACGTCACCGCTACCCGAGGACAAGACTCTACATCTTCGAACTTAAAGTGTAACTTTAAACAAGCCTTTCGAATATAGGCGTCAAAGTGAAGAAGGCTTCAAACAATGGACTGTCTCCGTTCGATCTTCCACCGTCTTTTATCACGCTATTGAATCAAAGTTCAACAAATGATATCCCAGTTTCTAACACAGACCGGCATGGTGGTAGGCCCGGAGGGGTGAGACCAGCTTGTCTGTACAAGAGCTCTTGGCGTTACAACTGCGCTGAACAGGCTTATGATTGCTACAAGGAGGAGTTCAACTATCGCAACACGCACGTGCCTTACGCGTGCGAGGTCACGTGCGATACCAAAGTCCAAAATGAAACCATAGCAACGCCATGCTGCGTAGCCTCGCCATGCGCCGTCCGAACAAAGGACATCTCGTGTAGAAAGCGCAACGCGTTTTGTGGAATTCTCAGGGATCGAGTCATGAGCAAGATGTCGGCTTCCAAGCAACAAATGCTGAAGCCGTTCAGGCGGATGCAAGAATTACAGAGTAAGGTTTTCGAGGCGGAAATGGAAGTCGAAGTGAGAAAGATAAATCTGCAGTCTGCTACCTCGTCTCGGGACACACTACTTAGAAGTTTTCAGAGCCTTAGCGAAGCCTTCGCGCTCTCGCAAAAATCACACAGCACAAAACTTCGTGTGTTGCGGAATGCGCTTGTTATGAACCAGCAACTTCGTGCTAATGGCAAGCCATTAGTGAAGATTAGTGAAGCCTCTTTTAGTTTCCATAGCAACACTTCCAAGCTCAACAAACTTCCTGTTATGTTAACCGCAATCGCTAATACTAAGAGGAAACAATTTAATATCTCGATAGAAAACAGTGCGCTTTCGGAGTCTTTCCAAACCGCTGCACAGATAGTGACGTTTGGTTACTATGGCAACGTGTCCGCGGGACTACGGCAAGAGACAATTACATCTTCCCAGAAGGCCAAGCGAACCGCAGATGAGAAAAACAGCGGCGAGTTATCGTTATTGAATTTCCACCGGATGTGCTCGTTGTCTGTTAACTACAGACGGGCCTATCGGATGTGCTAAGCTCCCTTGAGCGTATTACACAACAGACTTTACAACTTCTAAAGAATGCGTCTACTGACACCGGGTATGCGCCGACAGTGAACTACACCTTCAACAAGCACATGGCTGATAAGTTGGGGTTATCAAGCAAAGAAATAGAGACCGCGAAACAGAGTGCAATAGGTAACGCGGAGGTCAACAAGGCAGTGAGTGTGTTACACCTGGTGAACACGACCACGTCACGTAATCTCCAAGAGGTAGCTTTTCTTATTTTCAGAGACTGGGCGTCAGTGATGGAGAAATTGTTTTTTGACCCCGCCATGGAATGCAGTGGCTTTATCGACTGTATGACGCACGTGATTAGTAGCATGTTTAGTCTCTATGACAACGTGGATTTGCCGCAAGCCGCTGAGCTGAAGACGCGTATTGCAGACGTCAGGGTGCATTTTACAAGGGTACTTGACGCTCTGGATCTATCGGCGACGCGCGCTAATGACAAGTCCAAGAATATACTGGACATGGTTAAGCTTACTGACGATACGCAGACCTACTGCGCAAAAGCACCAATCATTACGACGCAGCCCCAACCGCTGACTCAAACTACTGCGGGCTTAGCGCTATCGTTATCCTGTGTTGCTATGTCAACTCCCTCGCTTGCCTACCGTTGGAAAAAGGACGGTGTCTCCCTTGAGGGGCAAACCAACAGTAACTTGAGAATTACTAAACTGAAGGAAAATGATAGCGGTAATTACACATGTATAGCATACAATCACGTGACCAGTGTCGAGTCGGTGGTAGCTCACGTGATTGTACACACTGCGCCATCGATAACAAGTCAGCCTCCGGGTCACGTGACTATCGCGACACAGGATACCCGGTCCCTGGCCTTGGTAGCCACGAGTAAAGACAAGCCACTAACCTACCAGTGGTACTACAAACCGACGAAAAACGACGTGTTTAGCGTCGTTAGAAAGGGAATATTTCCGGTATTGACCATAACGAAAGCACAGCCGAGTCACCAAGGCTTCTATCGCTGCACGGTGTCAAATCGCTATGGTAACGTTGTCTCGCGTAACGCTCGCGTGACAGTACTGGATTTCTCTCTACCAAGACCCAGCATGCTAATGAGCACACAGATCAAGCACGAGCGCACTAGAGCAAGTGGAAAATCAAGACGAGGGTTGAGTGAGTTCGGCGTGCAGTTAGAAGATCCGAGGGAAACACTGCGACAACACTTTGACTCGTTCCTAACTACCCTGATATGTCCAATGGTAACGCTATCCTCAGACTGCGTGACAAACACTAACGTGACGTCATGTTACTATGGTAACGTAGGGTCTAATACAACGGTCTGTAACGTGACTTTCCTACTTCAAGGCGTTAATGTCAGTAGTGGTAGCATAACAAATGAGGTTGCCGAACACAATGCCGTTAGTGTTGAACAATCAGCTAATCAATTATTGGATGCATTGGTTGCTTTATTGAACATCACGCAATCTCGTTCAGAAAGCGTCACGTCTGGGCCTGATCGGTTTACGCTATTGAAGGGAAGCACTTCTGCTGACCAATACGTGGGCTCGTGTTCCCCGGGAAGCGTCATAGACGACACGGGATTCCTGTGTGGTAAGTATGGCCTTGTGAACAAATTATTTTCCTTTACATTTTTCGCGTCCCGTGAACAGAAAGTTCGAGATTCTCGTAATATGACGATGAAAATCTTGCAAAAGAAATAGAATGTGGGCCTATCTGTATCCATAATTATTTATTGTTTATATAGTTATTTGTTTATTTTGATAATCTTTAATTCAAGGTAATTTATTTTATTTCATGCTCACTTTATACCGCTTTTCTCGCTGACGTCATTCATTGTTATAAACGTGCCAACCAGAGATCGATTGGTTCACAGAACAAACGGCGCTATTCATTCTACGGTAACACATTAGCACTAGGATGATGGCACTGGTTCGGTTGCTCGAAAGTGGTTTATCACTAACCAAGGATTAACTACCATCGTTACTCGATGCGTTTATTCAGAACTAAGCCTGGTTAAAATATAATCCACCTTTGAATAATCCACGCCTTGCCTATGTATTTTGTTTCAAGATTTCAAACGTTTTGTTGCAGTTAACTGCGCCCCAGGTACATTCTGGACGTCCAGCGGCGTTACGAGCACTTGCGAGCCGTGCGTTCAAGGATCTTACCAGCCAAGTCAAGGCCAGTTGTCATGTATCCCGTGTCCCGCGGGAATCACGGGCCAAGAAACTGGAATGACAGATAACTCATCTTGCGTCGGTGAGTCCCTTGTTATGCAACCACCTCGCTAGGAAGCTTTTGAAGCCGGAGTCAGCCACTCTGTTATTATTGTGTATATTCAATATCAGAAAGCGAATTTCTGATATTAAAAATGTAAAAAAATTTAAATAACCATCTACAAGAAATGTTTTATACTCGAATTACCAACTTCAATCGAAAATATCGCACTACATTCCCTAAATCAGCCGATGGAAATGGATGCTTTTTCTGACTCGGTTATTGCTAGGTTGACAAAATTGTTAAGGGTCTTTGAACTAATAAAGTTCATGTTATTTTACAGATTTCCGATCATCTACTCCTCCCTCGATGACCACTCTCCCTAGTTCCCCTACCACCCCCTCCACCACCACGACCACAGGTAGCCTGCCCTCTACAGATGAGCCAACGCCCACCACGGCTGAAACTATCAGTAATGGCACCGTACTGGAGCAAAAGGCGGGAAAGGACGAGTTATCATGGGTCATAGCGGTCGGGGTGTCTATCGGGATCATTGCTATTGCCTTGATTAGTAAGTTTATTTTTAAGAGAGGATGCACTATAAAATCTGCTACAAAAACCATTGATGTCTTATTTCAAAGTTCTGTATGTATGTACGTGTTTTAGATTTGTTTTCAAATTATTTGATTTTAGCTGATACCAAGGACATAACAAACACACAGAAAACAATGAGTTTCTAAAAATAGATGCTTTCCTGCCGCCGATGGTTTCTCCTAGCATTTGACTCTTGGTATAATGCAACGCGCAGTTTTTAAGCCGGATTTTCACTAGTGAAATAAGCGGAGACGGAGAACGAGACATAGACATAGACGTAAGAGCTTACGTTAGTGTGAAAATCGCCGTGGCAGTTAGCGACGTATAAGCGTAAGCGGAGACGTAAGAAAAATGAAACCTTCCGTTCTGCTTCCTTCACGCCTACGTCTCCTTCTCCGTCTCCGTTCTTTGATTTTCACACGAACACAAGCGTCCTTGCGTCTCCGTCTCCGCTTACTTCACTAGTGAAAAGCCGGCTTTAATATACCACTCGGTATACCACATATACACCATTACTTACAGTGATGGAAATATCAACAATATAAAAGTACTATTTAAAGGTCCATCACCAACCGAGAGCCTTTGCGCCCCGTTTTCTTTTGTTTTCAAATTGATCCATTGTTTTTTCGGGTGCTCTGATTGGCTAAGAGTCCGCAAAGGCTCTCGGTTGGCGATGGGCCTTTAAAGAGGCCGAGTCACTCTACCCATGACGCACTGCTTCGCCGCCATTGTCGAAATAATTCCTAGCGGTTACTAGCATTCTTCGTCTTTCTTCTTCGCAGTCGCCTTTATCTATTTCTACAAAAAGCGTCAAACAAAGGAGGGCTCTCCGTTCCCATGGCAACGAAAGAAGCTAAATGTGGAGATGCAGAACGAGGATGCGTATTCAAAAGATGGCCCAGGCCCCGTGTTTGACAACCCAGTGTATCAGCACGATGAGTCCGACTACGTCCCCGGGGACAGCATGGAAATGGAGTCGTGTGAAAGTCCACTTGATGCGACACAAAACCATGCGGATAATAATTCAGTCGAGAGCCACAGCAACCCGCTCTACTTGGCGTTCGCTGGCTCAAGCGATGCGTGACAATACCGCTGGAACTCGTGCTAGTAGGCTCAAGCAAAGCTAAGAATCCGTAACCTAGAATTAGCGAAGATTATCCCTTAAAAGTTAATGTCGCTTTTTATAAGGTCGGATGAGTCGTCCCAGTCGGCATCAAACCCGGGTACCAAGTGTGCACGCAGCTTAATACAACTGGGACGAGTGACATGACTTAATGGAAACGACTTAATGGAAACTAGGCTTTAGTCTCCTACTAAAGGCCATGTTACACGAGGCAATTTTACTTGCAACGCGCAACGCAACGATGACGAATCAAAAATCATTGCGAGTTGCCGCGGGATGTTACACGTTTGCAATAGTCTTTGCAACCTGCAATGTGCCCGCGTGGAAAATAATAAATTACAGCGGCACTATCAAAATCAAGCGCGCTGTTTGGCTCATTAAGGGAATCATTGCGCGATAAATTGCCAAGACATGTTACACGTAGCAACTTGTCTCGCAACGTTGCGAAAACTAGAGCTTGGTTCTACATTTTCTGCAACTCGCAATGCAACAAACATTGCATTGCAGGGTGATGTTACACGCGCGCTTTTAGCTGCCACTCGCAACGCAACAAATATTGCGTTGCGAGTTGCAAGAAAAATTGCCCCGTGTAACATGGCCTTAAGGGAGGGCGAGCAAGCACTTTAGACATGACCTAATTGACATGTCTCACAACTACCACTTTACTTTAACTTTTTAATTACACTTTGTTTGACTACCGACAGAGGAACAGGATGTAATGACGCCTACTTTTTGTGGACGTTTTTCCCGCCAATCATGATTACATTTGACGGGCTTCTCGATAGTGTAAACAAGGCTGATAACCAAAAAGGACGTGAGCCATTCCCTGTATCGATACCGTTCTTTTATTATATAGACACGAGTGTTTTACTGGGAAATACGCCACTCGCAGATCTCATACTAAGCTACATCCGGGACCTGAGTGACATATTTTCCATATCCTCACTAGTGAGGATATCGGTCAAAACAAAAGTGCTCGGAAATGAATTTGGAATATTTTTTCTGGTTTGTCTATATAATAAAAAGAAAATTACACGGTGGTTTCGCTCATTCGTAATTTGTTCTTGCCACTCGAAGATAAAACTCATATCTTCAAGCAACCGTGTAATATCCTCTGTATACTAATATATTTGGAAATTGTAAATATTATCTGAAATCTGTGTAGGGGTGAGAATTGCAACGTGTGAAACATAGCGCTCTATTTAGTTAGGTTTATTTAGTAAAATTCAAGGCGGCTAAGTATATTTCAGCATGAGTCGTGTGGCAGCCCTCATATACGATTTACTGCAAAACGATAGAAACACACAAAAAAGAGGAAACAAAAGGGGCTCTAGCCCGGTTGTTCATGAGTTGCGTCACAAAGCTTCTTTTGTTTGGTAGAACGAATCATGATGAAAACAGAACTGAACACAAAGGTGTCCTCTGGGAATTGAACAGACACCTTAAGCAGTGACGACGGCAACGAGCACGACGACGTATCACTGAACTCCGTCTACTCGTTTGTTCATATTTCTCCATATTCAGCAACAGTTTATAATTGCATTTTAACTTTGATAGCAGCAAATTAACATCTAACTGCAATCATATCAAACAAAATTATCTGTAGTAGCGCTCACGTTCTCGTCAGACCGTAAAACTGAAGAAAACGGTTGAAATGAATTTGATTTCATTCATTTGCACGTGCGCATTGTGCTCTGTAATCAAGTATATTGTTCTTTGGCGTTGTCGTCCTCGTTGCCGTCGTCGCAGCTTAAGGTCTCTGATCTTACACCGAGGTAAACGCACAAAAGGACAATGAGGTGCATCAAGTCACTGGATAGCGTTAGATATTGCGAGCAAGCTGCCGGTGCATCAAGTCACTGGATAGCGTTAGATATTGCGAGCAAGCTGCCGGTGCATCAAGTCACTGAATAGCGTTAGATATTGCGAGCAAGCTGCCGGTGCATCAAGTCACTGGATAGCGTTAGATATTGCGAGCAAGCTGCCGGTGCATCAAGTCACTGAATAGCGTTAGATATTGCGAGCAAGCTGCCGGTGCATCAAGTCACTGGATAGCGTTAGATATTGCGAGCAAGCTGCCGGTGCATCAAGTCACTGGATAGCGTTAGATATTGCGAGCAAGCTGCCGGTGCATCAAGTCACTGGATAGCGTTAGATATTGCGAGCAAGCTGCCGGTGCATCAAGTCACTGAATAGCGTTAGATATTGCGAGCAAGCTGCCGGTGCATCAAGTCACTGGATAGCGTTACATATTGCGAGCAAGCTGCCGGTGCATCAAGTCACTGGATAGCGTTAGATATTGCGAGCAAGCTACCGGTGCATCAAGTCACTGGATAGCGTTAGATATTGTGAGCAAGCTGCTACACTAATACCTCAGCAGACTGAGCTGAGTGTTCCCTGAGAGGAAAACATTTGTGTTGATACAAAATATAGGAAAGTATTTATCACAGCGACGCGACTACTTGAGGTTTTCCTGGCGAAAACTATTTCATTAGTAGTTAAGGCAACCTAGCGAATACACCTCGAATTAGTAAAGTGTACCTCTATGATTATTCCGGTCATGATTAAGGGTTTTAAACGGTCTCTTTTGCCCTAGTTTGAAGAATACCCGGCCACTTGTTTGGATATGAATAGTTTCCTTGTTTTATTCTACCTCGAATGGTGGACAAAAGTGGTTGAGACACACACTTAAAATTGGTCGGCCATGTCGAAAAGATCCCTCTCCAGTAAACCATCCTGTTTTCACCCCTGTTTTCAATGTTGAGCTCCGGACTCCGGCACAACGTTTGCCGATGGGTGGGGGACTATTGTCTTTAAAAAATCAGTGGCCGGGTATTCTGCAATACACGATTTTGCTAATGCATGACTAACTGTCTAGTAACCTTGGTCCTCAGGGACAAATAACAAAAGAACGAATTGATCGGCCTCGTTCGACCTACCATCTTGGTACAAATCCTGGGCACATTAAGCTACATTATCTTTTTGCTCAAATGATATGTTAGGTCTTTACTACTTCATAATAATCAACATTTATGTATATTACCTCATACTTTTATCTTAACTTTTATTAAAATTGATTATTTTTACAGTTTACAGTTAATGTTTACATTTTCATTCGCATGTTCAACCTACAAACGTTGTTAGAATGGCTTATGTTTTATTATTGCAATTTTTAACAAACTGTAAAATCGAATACCACTGGAGAAAAAAATTATCTATGCAGGAGTCGTATATTGAGGAGTGTCAACCTACAACCCAGTTGATGTCACATAGAACAGTATAATATCCCTATTTTAAGCAACATTTTAATGGACTGTTAACGTGTGTTGGAACGACTTTGCTTCCTGGAAAACGTTTTGATCATCGATTGCTTATGCGTAGTTTCAACGTCATCAATATGGAAACCCATTTTATTTCGTACGTTTTCACTGGCTGATCGCCATTGTTCAAGTGAAATCTGCTACCGTCAAACGTCGCGGTTGAACAGTGCTCATGCTACAACTTCTCCAGGTTATATAGCTCCTGGTCTAAAAAACATCGACTAATTAACATTTTAGTCAAGAACAATCTAATTTTCGTATGCCTATTTGTATTTTGTTTGCGCAATCCACTGGCTAATCGGGATCGGGACGACGGGCTCTCGAAACCGGGAGCAGAGGCGAGAGGCAAAGTAAACATGTTTCATGTAATATATCAAACACTAGAGAGCGTGTTTCATCAGGATTTACAAACACTGAGAAGTGGGTTTAAAAAAAGAGGCAAAGCCGAGTTTTATTAACCAACTTCGAGGTGTTTGAAATCCTAATGAAAAACTCTATCGAGTGTTTGATATTACTTCTCAAACGAATGATTTAATGCCGAGAAAAAGAAGGAATAAAATCTCAAAATTCTATGCAAATTAAGATCGGGTATCAAACCCTTCTCCACGGTTGTGATTTTCTTTGTTCAAACTTGATGAATTATTAATGAGTTTGAGAGTGAATATTCAGAACTCAAGAACTCTAAACCTCAGGTGCAATTTGTTACAAATGTCACCACAGTAGATAATATTAGAGGCAAACAACACATTGGCAGTTGTAAGGTTTCACAGGAGGTACAAATTGACGAGATAAATTTTGAAATCGTTTAGCCATAGTGTGGACACACTATTAACACCATTTGGAAACCTGTGCTTTCCTAATGATGTAGAAACATTGCCATATATATTACGGGCAAATATAATGGCACGGAAAGGGTATCAGTAGTAGTATAGTAGGTATAAAATTACCCCCTTTTTTGCGGAGCCCGAGGCTCCTCATCTGTGACGTCATGGCTCCGCGGCTTCTCGCCGGGCTCCTCATCTGTGACGTCATGGCTCCGCGGCTCCTCGCCGGGCTCCTCATCTGTGACGTCATGGCTCCGCGGCTAAGCACCGGGCTCCTCATCTGTGACGTCATGGCTCCGCGGCTAAGCACCGGGCTCCTCATCTGTGACGTCATGGCTCCGCGGCTCCGCACCGGGCTCCGCAAAAAGGGGATATTCCATACTGACTATACTAGTATCAACCCGATACTGAATTCTGCACGGGTATTTCGGCAGTTAAATATGGCAACCCAACGCCATCTACTAACCTAGCTCGTCGATAACATTTCGGCCCAACTAATGTATTCCTTCCTAAACTGGCCCCAGTCCTTGAGTTCCGTCTCCGCCACATTATGTGTAGGTAACGCGGGATCCTGAACAACAGGGCAGTTACACTCGAAGGGGACTTCGAACCGCTCACGGGGGTAGTTGGATGACAGGTAATAATGGTTCCAGAATACTCTAGGGAATCAGAATTTATGTTTGACAATCATTGGCATTATAAAATACAAAGGTGAAGCTTTCGGCTGATTACACATTCCTTGACTCTTTGGGTATTTACTATTTGCCAAGGAAAACCGGTTGGTTTGATCGGCGTTCAAAAGCATTTCGGTTGGGATGACATACCAAGTTGAATAGTTCCGTTTCGAATTCTCTACTACCGCTGAATAGCCATCGACGGGGCATAAATACAGTGGGGACCTCAATTTGAAGCCAAAAAAGTTGTGAATTCCGACGAGAAACCGATGAAGCTTGAATTGAGACAAAAGACAAACTTGAGGAAACATTTTTGGGGTCGTTGGTATTCACAACTTTTTCGGCTTCAAATTGAGGCTCCCACTGTATTTATGCGCCGTCGATGCCTATTCCGCGGCAGAGTAGAGAATTCGAAACTGGACTATTCCACTTGGTACTTGCATAGTTTATAGAGGGGAATGTTTAGGAAACCTGACACCCTGTTATTGTACTCTCTCTTTGTTCACTCTTTCAGAGGCATCCTTTTGTCTGTGCAGGGTCACGGTACATAAGTACCAAACTTCAGCCAGTAAGATTCAGTAAGATTCAACCAGGCATGCATATTAGATGAGCATGAAACAAAAGATTGTGCAGGGTCACTATCACGTGATAGCCCCTGTCAACATCCAGCCGACGCTATTGTGTTGACCCTTTGAAGTTTGCCGGGCTTCCCAACCATTCCACTCCATTAAATATGGTATTTGTTAATTTCTATTTTGCTTTGGAACGGTTGCCTTATTTGGTCATCAAACCGGTTAGAGTGTCAATGCTACAAGCTCTTCCGATTGGTTCATTCTAACCAGGACTGCGAGGGAACCTCTAGAGCTTATCCATTCCTCCCAAATGGAATGACCAAAACATCGACTGTGCTTTTCTATCCCAAGCGTAAGTTCCGGGATTTTTTGACAAACGGCAAGCGCCCTAGATGACAAGATGAATGGCGCGGAATGGAGGCCGAAAGGCAAACAGACAAATAGACAAACACATCATAGAGACAGACAGGCAGTACGAATTACAGAGAAGATAGAGAGACGAACCAAGTTAAAGTTTACAAAGTCTAGCGCCGCCAAATCTCAATGAAATCGTATCAACAAAACGAGCCATACGAACTTCACGCGTGTCTAAAACTTTGTTGACCTTTGAAGACTTGAGTGACTTGAGTTCAGAAACGATAAAGATTCAACAAAAGCCAATCAGGCGAGGAAGGACGGATATGTCATTTGGTAATTGGTTTTCTTTGCAAGGAAGGTGCTAGAGCAGATTTCGTATGACTGTGAAAAGTACCGCGGTACGGCGCGGTACTGTCGCGGTGGCGGTACGGAACCTGGCCTGCTGTAAATGGAATGAAATCGCCAGTGAAATCGCGTAGTCGCGGTACGGTCACGGTCGCGGAACAACTTTGTCACGGTACTTTTCACACTCATACGAAATCCTCTAGATTTTACCAATGAGTATCTTGAGCTATATTCATAAACCATGAGACTAGGGACTCATTTTCGCTCTGCCATCAGGGGACGGACTAAGTACGAGTTGCGTTTAACCGTAACGCACGGAAACAAGAGCCGATGTGTGTTTGGATTCTCTCCGCATTCTGATTGGCTGACTAAACAAAAGTCCAAGAGCTCCACCAATAGGAACACAGCTGATGTGTACTTACTCCATGTTCTCCTCGTTGATCATCTCGGCGAGCTCAAGGAACACTTCTTTGTCAGCGATGATCGTCTGCGATGTGTACGAACTGCAGAGGAAAAAATAATTTAGGTTGCTCTTTGTAACGCGCAAACGTTTTCTTCAGACAACTTAAGAGCTTCAGTTAGCCGCCATTTTGTCAGCCTACCAACATACCGAGCATCCATTTCTATCTATTTCCAATGAGGTGCAATATTTTCGAATTCATTAAGAAGAAAAATCTATTTTATCCCAAAAGATACTAACGAGCCTCCCAAACTGGTTGTACACATTGGGTACCCCACCCATCCTCCCCCAAGGGAAAGATCCTCAAGCACGAACAACAAAAAGAGTTGTGATAAAATAAGGTCTAATAAATGAAACAAGCGATGAGGTGGTGGCCGGATGAAGATCTTTTTACTCTAATGGGTACGGGTGACTGAATTGTCAAACGGCCGGTTGTTTACATCTTATTGCCACCCAATTCAGATCATGTGATGATTCCTTTGGGTGGTTACAATTGTTTTTTTTTATCTCACTCGACCGAGTCAACAACAATAATAACAACAATATCCACCCAAAGGAATTGTTACACGAATGGGGTGGCAACAAATCCCAGACATTTTGTTCAACGACGAATTAATTGTACTGAGAGCGGATTCCAAATGACTTTCGAAAACGTAACTTAACGTAAACACTTGCCCAATCAGAAACAAAGCAAATGCAACAACTTAAAAACTTACATAAGAATCGATAAGAATGCGTATATAATGCAAAGTTCCTTTTTCTGTCTATAGTAGACAATTGGCCTAGGTTTATGGAATTGTGTTACAACAGCCGTGACATAGCCCTTCAAAAGTAATGAAGCAGAGATGCGTGCTCGAGGTAAGGCAAGATAAGTGGAGATAAATATAATGCACTGCAGACATCATTGTGTGAAAGAAAAATTGCACCATCCTCACTAAGAAAAACTTAAGTCCTCTCTTGGGTTTAGTCAGAACCCTACCGAGAGCATAGCTATGTTCATTTGAAGATCGAAGCTCTGATAAATAAATAATACCCATGGTTGCCCATGCAAGAAGAGAAGCAATAAACCCAAGAAAAGTGATCCAGTCATTACAAGGACAAGGATGTGTGAAGAAATTTTCGCATTTATTCCCAGTGATTTAAAGGCAGTCGCAAACTTACTCCTGTAATCAAAAATTGTCTTTACGAATGCTTTTACAGGCTTATTCTAAAATGGTGCTCAAATATTTCTATACATAACTGAACTCAATTTGCATTGGTAATCTAAATTCAGAAGCAGAGGCTAAATACTTCAGTGAACCGATGAAAACAACACTTTTCAATACATTTCTTGACAGAGAGCTTTCTGAGAAGAGCGTTGGCGATACAATCAAACCAAAAAGCTACCATGACAGATTTCTCTTTTGATTTAGAAGAGGAAATTTACCAAGCAAAATGGTTCAAAGAAGATCTAAGTAAAGGCGACTGGGATGAGGTATACACTGGCCCCGCGGCAAAGTACTGGATTAAAGTGTTTGCCAATGAAAAGGTACCGATCAAGGTCTTATACGAGTGGGAGATTCCCGTCCCTGCCAAGAAACTTCAGCAACTTACACATCCAGCAAGTACAATCAAGGAAATGAGGTCAAAATGGGATGACGAATTTCTTGACTTCAAAACACTAGAGGAATACAGCAATGGCGGTGCGGTGCTTTTTTGCCGGAAGGCAATGCCATGCCCTCTATCTGATCGATCGTTTGTTATGTACCATTCTCCGATAGAAGAGATAGAATGGTATGGGAAGCAAGCCCAGGCCATCTTCCAAAAGAACACAACTCATCCCGCTAAGCCTGAAGGAGCGGACGGTTGTGTCAGAGCGTTCAACGGTGGGAATTTTATGATAGCCATTCCAGATGAGAAAAACCCCGAGAATACATGTACATTGTTTGGGATGTCACAGAACAACTACAACGGCTGGATACCTAATTTCAAGTTCATTGTACGAAAGGGGATAGTGCCCGCGCGTAATCAATACAGAGAAAACATTATTCGCGGTTACGAGGCGTTTGGTACTTTAATTGGGGACTAATAAAAATATGACTTGATGTAAACCAACACGGCGTCTGTCAGGGAGTAGAATTTCCATAAAAAGACTCTTATATCGGCCACTCCTTTTTAATTTGACCTCGAAAGAACCACCTACACGAAAAGGTTTTGTAATTGAAAAGGTTTTGCAGGGTTGTGCAGGCAATCTTCTAGAGGTGTCGCGTTCTCGACGCGAGCAGACACGGGTGTCGCTATCGCTCCTTCTCGTAAATAATTCTTTCTTTCATATTCGGAACATTCTGTTTGTTGAATTTCACCTCTGAGCTACGAATATCCGATGTGTCCTTTCAATTGATCGAGTTTCCACTCTCCTTTCAATTGATCGAGTTATTTTCGAAAGGATTTCCTGGTCAGCATAATAATTCTGAAGTAATCTTTATAAACTTAGACTAGAACACGCGCTGAATCGACAGTTAGTACACAAAGAATTGTATAGGAATCACTGAAGATAAAAGCCATGTAATAATTGTGAGAAGAGAGCTTGAGCTTGAGACTACAGACTGCTAGCAGGGTTGTCTCAGACGGGAAACTCGTCTCTAGTGTGAATACAGCTAATGATTGGGAGAAGAGAGCTTGGGCTTGAGACTGCAGACTGCTAGCAGGGTTGGCGCTTGAGACTGTAGACTGCTAGCAGGGTTGTCTCAGACGGGAAACTCGTCTCTAGTGTGAATACAGCTAATGATTGTGAGAAGAGAGCTTGAGCTTGAGACTGCAGACTGCTAGCAGGGTTGTGCAGGCAATCTTCTAGAGGTGTCGCGCTCTCGATGCGAGCAGACACGGGGTGTTGTGCGTCCAGCTCGCCAGCTCAGACCCCGTCCACACTAACGCGTTTTCGTTTGAATCCGTATACTTTTTGATACTTTTAGGCCTTCCGTCCACACTAACACGCTAATCGTTTTCATCGAATACGTATAAGTTTGAAAACGCTCTCGAAAGTGATCCGTATACAGATCGTTTTAGTGTGGACGGTCGAATCCGGATAAAAATGAAAACGATTACTTCAACTGTACCACTTATTTGAGACTGTCCTTGCACACGTGAACATAAAATAAAAACTGATCGCTTTTTGTGGAGCTAAATTTTACGAATCTCCCGTCCACACTAACACGCTGCGAATCCGAATAAGTTTGAAAACAAATACTTCTGAAAACGCGTTAGTGTGGACAGGGCCTCAACCGCAGTACGGCAACATCATAATTTACAGCACGTTTAATCAGCTATTTACAGTACACGCGGTGAAAACTAGAAAAAGATTAGAATAAGCATTGAACTTCCAATCTAAGAAAAACTCACTAAATCAAAACTTGTAACAACATTTATAACTATCTGATCCCGTCTCCAAGTGGCTAGTAGAAAACTATTTATATCCGTAAACTCCACTGAACTCCAAAACTCCGTTCACTCCAAACTTCTTACTCCTTTAACTCTTAAACTCCGTATAACTACAAACTCCACGTTCCAACTTGACTAACTGAGCATAGTACACGCCCAGGATACTATTTAAATGGCTTGAATAATAATTGCGTTACAAATAGCTGTTAATCATTCTAATAATAGCTCAAATCAAGTGTCAAATGATTAAGGTTAATAAAACAAAACAAATATGAGTTCTTAGCGCACGAATGCGCGAGTTCATGACACTCCTCGCCCAAGGATGGCGTTCATCCTTGCTATTGTATATAGTCTCTACTTTGGGTCAGTGTCTGTTGTGTCCACGGGAAGCAACAGAACCAGTTCTTTGATGAGTCGTAGGAAAGTCTTCTTCGCTCCCTTCCTAACTACAACTATCTCTGCTTTCCTTACTCTGCTATCCGCATTCTGTTCCGCCTTTGTCACTCGACCAAATGGCCAGTCGTTGCGATGATCATCCGGGTCTTTGAGGAGCACAACAGTTCCTTCTTGCAGGTTCCTTGTTGTCTCACACCACTTCCGTCTGGGTTGGAGGCTCTGTAAGTATTCACGCCTCCATCTGGACCAGAAGTTGTTCGCCAGGTACTGCACGCGCCTCCAGCGGCGACGAGCGTAGATGTCAGCGGGAAAAAAGTCGCCCGGTGGAGGCACGGCAGGGCGTGGCTTCATCGTTAGCAGCATGGCGGGTGACAAGAAATCGATCCGACAAGATACAAGAAATCGACTCGAAAAGGCTCGACAGTTCACAAGAAGTCAGCCCGATAAAATGACGAAAAATATTACTGCAAAAGTTGCATCACTATACTATCTTGGGGGTCGTCTGTTCCAGTAGGTATGATCGTTATCGGCCTGGCGTTAACTATCGCGACCAACTCTGCCATCAGTGTAAATAATAGCTCGTGTGTGAGGTGGGTGGCGCCAAGCTCCGCAAACATGGCGTCTAGAACTCTCCGAATGGTGTTTATCTGTCGCTCCCACACGCCTCCGAAGTGAGAGGCATGGGGAAGGTTGAACTTTCATGCGCAGCCTTGTTCTCTCAAGTAGCGCTCGATTTTCTCCTTATCCATGTCTTCGAGTACTTGATCTAACTCCGTTTTGGCGCCCACGAAATTGGTACCACGGTCGCACCTTAGAAGCGTGGCGTGACCTCGTAACGCAAAGAATCTCCACGGCGAAGGAATGATGTTGCACGGCGCGAATGATGACCGTCGTTGCTTGGTTGAGGATGTCGATCGTAGGCGTAGGTAACCTCTGAAGTTCTGGCGTGCACTTGGCGTTGCTCCGGGTATTGTGCTTATTCTCCTCTCCTCGCCTTCGTTTGAACTCTCTAACTTTGACAATAAGAATTGCGAGCGCGCGCTGCAGCGAGGACAGACTGGAAAAGCGAGAAAACGTATCGGCTCCTAGACCGCTCTTAATATTCTTGTTAAGGTCGATCTTAACAGCCGTGACGTCTTTCGTCCGAACTTCAGGGTCGCTCTCACTTGGGATCTCAACCTCAACCACCGCCTCAATTTCGCCGCTTGCGTGCTTTTCCATAGCCACTAAATGCTGGAGTATCTTCCTTCCTTCTAACACAGTCGGGCTGCTAAGCCTAGTTGACTATCGAAAGGACGCCTCTTCTCGTGAAAGGCTTGTCGGGAAGGGTTACTTTAAATCCAGTGTACTTCGAGGTCTCTAATGTGCTTGGCGCGGTCGTCGGCGGGAAAAGCTTCTACAAACCAAAAATTGTAAAATTGGTTAATATTGAAATAAACCATGAAAAAAAGGGAAAAGCTTCTACAACCGCTGGTTCGTTTGATACAACCTTGTGTAGTCGCAGGTTGCGGGTACCAAGTACAGCTTGAGTATCCGCAACGAGATCTATGGCTTCTTGAGCGCAGTTTACCGATACAAGCCCGTCGTCGACATAAAGTTTCGTGTAACGAATTGTTTTACTTCCTCTCTGCATGTCTCCTCGCCAAGGTTGACGGTCTTACGAAGCCCGAACGTGGCGACAGCGGGACTCGGGCCGTTGCCAAAGAGATGCACGTTCATCCTGTACTCGACTACTTGTTTGCTCGGGTTGTTGTCGACGCACCAAAGAAATCTCAAAAAGTCTCTGTGCTCCGGATTGACGTGGAAGGAGTGGAACATCTGTTCCACGTCACATATAACTGCCACATTAACTTTCCTGAAGCGCATGAGCACGCCTATCAGGCTGTTCATCTGTTCTAGCCCGGCTATTAAGGCTTTGTTTAGTTAGACTCGTTGAAATTCTAGGGAACTGTCGAACACTGACTTTCATTCTAATAATGAGTTTTTAGCGCACGAATGCGCGAGTTCATGACAAGAGGTATCGAGTGGAATAAACATCCTTGACCAGTAACTCGGAGTTTGTTGTGGTTGCTATCTGTTATTGTAAAAAAAAAACTTTTGACACTATACTATGCTTTAGCTAAGCCTTAGACAGAAAAAGGAACTTAAATTGCATTATATATGCATTCTTAAGCCTATAGTTTCCATATAGTCTTATCTGTCGTATCTGTCATATCAGTCGACGGTGGAACAAAAGAATAATTCCAATTTCCATTGTTCGGCTGATGCGACAGATACGACAGATAAGAATATATGTAAACCAGGCTTTACGTAAGATTTTATAGCTTTCTCTATCAGATTTCCGAGTTTGAAAACTGCTCAGCCTTGTTAAAATCGATTGCGTAGCAGAAAAAAAGATAAAGTGAAGTAATAAATCGAAGATGAGTGCTCCAAGTAAGGCAAGACAAGAGATTGAAAAAATAGTGCAGTGTAGAGGTCATTGTATGAAAAAAGCGCATTATCTTGAAGACTTCCATAGAGCAGCACCTCGAAAAAAACGTCTTAAAATCGATTTGATGCTCAGAAAAATAAGTAATACCCATGGTTGCACATGACAATAAAGAGGAGCAATGAACCCAGGAAAGTGCTCCAGTCATTAGAAGGACATTGAATAATCAAGTGCACGAAAAAAAGGCATTTACGTGTGAAAAAGATTTCGCATTTTATTCCCATTGATTTAAAGACAGCAGTCGCAAGCTTGCTCCTTTAATCAAAATCGTCTTTGTGAATGCTTTTACCGTTACCGTTTTTACGTTAATGATGCTTAAAAATGCTCTATACATAACTGAACTCAATTTGCATTGGTAATCTAAATTCAGAAGCAGAGGCTAAATACTTCAGTGAACCGATGAAAACAGCACTTCTGATTAAATCAAATCAAATCAAATTTCGATAGTCTATTTTACGGACAGCTTCAGGCGAAGAGCTTTGGCGATACAATCAAGCCCAAAACCTACCATGTCAGATTTCTCTTTTGATTTAGAAGAGGAAATTTACCAAGCAAAATGGTTCAAAGAAGATCTAAGTAAAGGCGACTGGGATGAGGTCTACACTGGCCCCTCGGCAAAGTACTGGATTAAAGTGTTTGCAAATGAAAGGTACCCATCAAGGTATTGTACGAGTGGGAGATTCCCGTCCCTGCCAAGAAACTTCAGCAACTTACACATCCAGCAAGTACAATCAAGGAAATGAGGTCAAAATGGGATGACGAATTTCTTGACTTCAAAACACTAGAGGAATACAGCAATGGCGGTGCGGTGCTTTTTGCCGGAAGGCAATGCCATGCCCTCTATCTGATCGATCGTTTGTTATGTACCATTCTCCGATAGAAGAGATAGAATGGTATGGGAAGCAAGTCTACGCCATCTTCCAAAGAACACAACTCATCCCGCTAAACCTGAAGGAGCGGACGGTTGTGTCAGAGCGTTCAACGGTGGGAATTTTATGATAGCCATTCCAGATGAGAAAAACCCCGAGAATGCATGTACATTGTTTGGGATGTCACAGAACAACTACAACGGCTGGATACCTAATTTCAAGTTCATTGTACGAAAGGGGATAGTGCCCGCGCGTAATCAATACAGAGAAAACATTATTCGCGGTTACGAGGCGTTTGGTACTTTAATTGGGGACTAATAAAAATATGACTTGATGTAAAACAACACGGCGTCTGTCAGGGGGTGGAATTTCCATAAAAAGACTCTTATATCGGCCACTCCTTTTTAATTTGATCTCGAAAGAACCACCTACACGAAAAGGTTTTGTAATTGATCTACCGAATTCAGTAGACTTCGTCGCAAACGGAATATGTTAGATAAGCTCTTTAAGAGTTTATATCTTTCCCCCAGAAAGAGATTTTGTCTACTGAGCCATCTTCGTTTCACATTAGCACGCTGATCTTTCCCGCTTTTGTTTTGAATCCTAATAACAATGAATCGTATTTCCCTCGAGACGAGTCTAACAAAAGAATCCAAAACAAAAAGAAAAGCCAAGGGTATTCAGCCTTTTGTTTAGGTGACGAGGCTTTTGTTGTGGCAAATAAAAGAGCTCCAAGTCAGCTTTTTGAAATGGTAATATAAACATCCAGAGCAGATCGACGATTTTGAGCATAGCCAAGTCATGAGATTTGTTTTGGTTTACTTGATGTTGCTTAGAACAAAAGGATTGTACTCGATCTAAATCAGCCGATGGAAATGGATGCGTTCTGAACCGATATGTTGCTAGGCTAACAAAATGGCGGGTGAGATACAAATTAAGCTCAAATTAGACACTAACGAGAGCTCTGTAATGGACGCACGGGTTTGAGCATCACGTACCTCTGAATGACATCATATGCAGCCGCGACAAGGAGCTACGCTAGCCTTTTGCTAAGTCATTTTTGCGGCGCGAGTCATTCTCGAACCCAGAGCTCCCCGGCTCGTAACCTCGCGGGGGAGGCTCTGGTAACAGCCACTGACGCATGCGCGAGATTTGATACAGAGCCGTTGAGAGAAAGATCTTTCTGCGCATGCCCCAACGTTCAAAACAAGCCAATCAGCAAAGGTCCTCAAATGGATGTCACCAGAGCCTCCCCTGCGAGGTGAGAACGAGCCGGGGAGCTCTGGGTACGAGAATGGCCCTCAAATGGATGTCCCCAGAGCAACACCGCGGCAAAACGCATTTGCCATGCGCTAAAGATTCACTTCCTGTGAAATGAAAGCTCCAGACACAAATATTAAGGCCAAAAATTGCAGAGCAGCTAGAATATGATCATATCTTTCTCTGAACTTTTGCACCACATACTTTCAGGCTTGCACCAGAGGCGAAAATTATGGTTAAAGTCACAATTGATCGTTCGCTGTTGTTATGCAGATTTTTTCAATTGTCTTCATTTTACAGGCCAGTGAATCTTTAGCGCATGTGAACTGCGTTTTGCCGCGATGTCCCCCAGAGCCTTTCCTGCGAGCAGACGAGCTTGGGAGCTCTGGGTACGAGAATGGGCGCGAGTCACCTATACTTTTGGTCATGCGCGAGTTTAATTATTCTTACGCCAGATTATGTTACTTTTGTTCACGAAGAATCGAAATGAACCACGAAAAGGAGCTATTAGGGATTTTTGATATTTTGTATGGTTGGTCAACTTATCAAAAAGGACGCTATCGCTCCTACTCGTAAATAATTCTTTCTTTCATATTCGGAACATTCTGTTTGTTGAATTTCACCTCTGAGCTACGAATATCCGATGTGTCCTTTCAATTGATCGAGTTTCCACTCTCCTTTCAATTGATCGAGTTATTTTCGAAAGGATTTCCTGGTCAGCATAATTATTCTGAAGTAATCTTTATAAACTTAGCCTAGAACACGCGCTGAATCGACAGTTAGTACACAAAGAATTGTATAGGAATCACTGAAGATAAAAGCCATGTAATCATTGTGAGAAGAGAGCTTGAGCTTGAGACTACAGACTGCTAGCAGGGTTGTCTCAGACGGGAAACTCGTCTCTAGTGTGAATACAGCTAATGATTGTGAGAAGAGAGCTTGAGCTTGAGATTGAGACTGCAGACTGCTAGCAGGGTTGTGCAGGCAATCTTCTAGAGGTGTCGCGTTCTCGACGCGAGCAGACACGGGGTGTCGCTATCGCTCCTACTCGTAAATAATTCTTTCTTTCATATTCGGAACATTCTGTTGTTGAATTTCACCTCTGAGCTACGAATATCCGATGTGTCCTTTCAATTGATCGAGTTTCCACTCTCCTTTCAATTGATCGAGTTATTTTCGAAAGGATTTCCTGGTCAGCATAATTATTCTGAAGTAATCTTTATAAACTTAGACTAGAACACGCGCTGAATCGACAGTTAGTACACAAAGAATAGTATAGGAATCACTGAAGATAAAAGCCATGTAATCATTGTGAGAAGAGAGCTTGAGCTTGAGACTACAGACTGCTAGCAGGGTTGTCTCAGACGGGAAACTCGTCTCTAGTGTGAATACAGCTAATGATTGTGAGAAGAGAGCTTGAGCTTGAGATTGAGACTGCAGACTGCTAGCAGGGTTGTGCAGGCAATCTTCTAGGACGCGAGCAGACACGGGGTATTGTGCGTCCAGCTCGCCAGCTCAGACCCCGTCCACACTAACGCGTTTTCGTTTGAATCCGTATACTTTTTGATACTTTTAGGCCTTCCGTCCACACTAACACGCTAATCGTTTTCATCGAATCCGTATAAGTTTGAAAACGCTCTCGAAAGTGATCCGTATACAGATCGTTTTAGTGTGGACGGTCGAATCCAGATAAATGAAAACGATTACTTCAACTGTACCACTTAATTTGAGACTGTCCTTGCACACGTCAACATAAAATAAAAACTGATCGCTTTTTGTGTAGCTAAATTTTCCGAATCTCCCGTCCACACTAACACGCTGCGAATCCGAATAAGTTTGAAAACAAATACTTCTGAAAACGCGTTAGTGTGGGCAGGGCCTCATGCAACCGCAGTACGGCAACATCATAATTTACAGCACGTTTAATCAGCTATTTACAGTACACGCGGTGAAAACTAGAAAAAGATTAGAATAAGCATTGAACTTCCAATCTAAGAAAAACTCACTAAATCAAAACTTGTAACAACATTTATAACTATCTGATCCTCGTCTCCAAGTGGCTAGTAGAAAACTATTTATATCCGTAAACTCCACTGAACTCCAAAACTCCGTTCACTCCAAACTTCTTACTCCTTTAACTCTAAACTCCGTATAACTACAAACTCCACGTTCCAACTTGACTAACTGAGCATAGTACACGCCCAGGATACTATTTAAATGGCTTGAATAATAATTGCGTTACAACTAGCTGTCAATCATTCTAATAATAGGCTAAAATTAAGTGTCAAATGATTAAGGTTAATAAAACAAAACAAATATGAGTTCTTAGCGCACGAATGCGCGAGTTCATGACACTCCTCGCCCAAGGATGGCGTTCATCCTTGCTATTGTATATAGTCTCTGCTTTGGGTCAGTGTCTGTTGTGTCCACTGGAAACCAACAGAACAGTTTTTTGATGGGTCGTAGGAAAGCCTTCTTCGCTCCCGTCTTAACTACAACTATCTCTTCCTTCCTTACTCTGCTATCCGCATTCTGTTCCGCCTTTGTCACTCGACCAAGTGGCCAGTCGTTGCGATGCTCATCCGGGTTTTTGAGGAGCACAACATCTCCTTCTTGCAGATTCCTTGTTGTCTCACACCACTTCCGTCTGGGTTGGAGTCTCTGTAGGTATTCACACGTCCATCTGGACCAGAAGTTGTTCGACAGGTACTGCACGCGCCTCCATCGTTGCCTTTTAGAACGGTCGTTGCCATCTCTCTGAACGGTCGATGCCTTTTCAGAAAGGTCGTTGCCATTTCTGATCCCTTGGGATAATGAGTAATTATCATTCATATAGCTTCGCTCTATAGATGCTAATGAAAGATAGTACAATTCCAATAAAAAGCACCTCCAACCGAGCAAATTCACTCGTAGCGCACTGGTTAGGGTTTGGGTTAGTAATCGGTTTATCGGTTAGGGTTCTAAACAGGGTGGAATTGAGATACGATTTTTTTTCCTTTTCCTTTTACTGAGACAACGAAACTAAACGTGTAAATTTTGTAAGTGCCGTCCAAAAGGCAACGATGGTTTACGAAAGGGAAAATTGCGGCGGCGAGCGTAGATGTCAGCGGGAGGTCACCCGGTGGAGGCGGGTGACAGGGGTCTGCTTCAGTGGGTATGGTCGTTATCGGCCTGGCGTAAACTATCGCGACCACCTCTGAAATTAGAGTAACTAATAGCTCGTGTGTGAGGTGGGTGGCGCCAAGCTCCGCAAACATGGCGTCTCGAACTCTCCGAACTGGTGTTTATCTGCCGCTCCCACACGCCTCCGAAGTGAGAGGCATGGGGATGGATGAACTCCCATGTGCAGCCTTGTTCTCTCAAGTAGCGCCCGATTTTCTCCTTATCTGTCTTCGAGTGCTTGATCTAACTCCGTTTTGGCGCCCACGAAATTGGCACCACAGTCGCACCTTAGAAGCGTGGCGTGACCTCGTATGATCCAGTGTGCTCCTATGATCCAGTAGCCAGCCTCGCGCACTGCACCGCCAGTAATCTGTCTCCCCTGGTGGTGTACTCTATGATGGTAGTGCTCGATGACCAGTTGCGAGACATGGTGGTCTTTCGGTAGAAGCGCGGGGTGCTTCTCGACGTGCTCGAGCTCAGCGTGTCTGAGTCGACCTCCCACTCGTATTATCGACTGGCTGTCCAGGTAGGGATCCAAGAGGTACAACTTGGACTACTTGAGGGTCGCCTTTCTTTTGTGATCATGGTCTTCCTGTACAGTCGTAGCGTTACTAACGGCTGCCATCTCCGCGGCGAAGGAATGTTGTTGCACGGCGCGACTGATGACCGTCATTGTTTCGTTGAGGATGTCGACCGTAGGCGTAGGTAACCTCTGAAGTTCTGGCGTGCGCTTGGCGTTGCTCCGGGTATTGCGCTTATTCTCCTCTCCTCGCCGTCGTTTGAACTATCTAACTTTGACAATAAGAATTGCTAGCGCGCGCTGCAGCGAGGACAGAGTGGAAAAGCGAGAAAACCTATCGGCTCCTAGACCGCTCTTAACATTCTTGCTAAGTTCGATCTTAACAGCCGTGACGTCTTTCGTCCGAACTTCAGGGTCGCTCTCACTTGGGATCTCAACCTCAGACACCGCCTCAATTTCGCCGCTTGTGTGCTTTCCCATAGCCACTAAATGCTGGAGTATCTTCCTTCCTTCTAACACAGTCGGGGCTGCTAAGCCTAGAGGGTCGTACAACGAGTTGACTATCGAAAGGACGCCTTTTCTCGTGAAAGGCTTGTCGGGAAGGGTTACTTTATAGGTAAAGCCATCTTGCTCTAAATCCCAGTGTACTCCGAGGGATCTTTGTATCGGAATGGCGTCCTGGCGCAGAGGGGTCTCTTATGTCCTTGGCGCGGTCGTCGGCGGGAAAAGCTTCTACAACCGCTGGTTCGTTTGATACAACCTTGTGTAGTCGCAGGTTGCGGGTACAAAGTACAGCTTAAGTATCCGCAACGAGATCTGTGGCTTCTTGAGCGCAGTTTACCGATACAAGCTCGTCGTCGACATAAACGTTTCGTTTTACTTTTACTGTTTTACTTCCTCTCTGCACGTCTCCTCGCAAAGGTTGACGGTCTTACGAAGCCCGAACGTGGCGACAGCGGGGCTCGGGCCTTTGCCAAAGAGATGCACGTTCATCCTGTACTCGACTACTTGTTTGCTCGGGTTGTTGTCGACCAACCAAAGAAATCTCAAAAAGTCTCTGTGCTCCGGATTGACGTGGAAGGAGTGGAACATCTGTTCCACGTCACACATAACTGCCACATTATCTTTCCTGAAGCGCATGAGCACGCCTATCAGGCTGTTCATCTGTTCTGGCCCGGCTATTAAGGCTTTGTTTATTGAGACTCCTTGAAATTCTAGGGAACTGTCGAACACTGACTCATTCTAATAATGAGTTCTTAGCGCACGAATGGGCGAGTTCATGACAAGAGGTATCGAGTGGAATAAACATCCTTGACCAGTAACTCGGAGTTTGGTGTGGTTGCTATCCGTTATTGTCAGAAAAGACCTTTTGACACTACACTATGCTTTAGCTAAGCCTTAGTCAGAAAAAAGGAACTTAAATTTGCATTATATGCATTCTTAAGCCTATAGTTTCCATATAGTCTTATCTGTCGTATCAGTCGACGGTGAAACAAAAGAATAATTCCAATTTCCATTGTTTTACGGTCGACTGATGCGACAGATAAGACTATATGTAAACCAGGCTTTACGTTAAGATTTTATAGCTTTCTCTATCAGATTTCCAAGTTTGAAAACTGCTCAGCCTTGTTAAAATCGATTGCGTAGCGGAAGAAAGATAAAGTGAAGTAATGTAGCGGAGATGAGTGTTCAAAGTAAGGCAAGACAAGAGGAGATTGAAAAAATAGTGCAGTGTAGAGGTCATTGTGTGAAAAAAGCGCTTTATCTGGAAGACTTCCATAGAGCAGCACCTCGAAAAAAGTCTTAAATCCTCTCTTGGGTTTACGTAGAAAATTACCGAGAGCATGTCGATTTGAAGACTTGATGCTCAGATAAATAAATAATACCCATGGTTGCCCATGACAATAAAGAGAAGCAATGAAGCCAAGAAAAGTGCTCCAGTCATTAAAAGGACATTGAATAATCAAGTGCACGAACAAAAAGGCATTTACGTGTGAAGAAAATTTCGCATTTTATTCCCAGTGATTTAAAGACAGCAGTCGCAAGCTTGCTCCTTTAATCAAAATCGTCTTTGCGAACGGTTTTACCGTTACCGTTTTCACACGTTAATGGTGCTAAAATATGCTCTATACATAAATGAACTCAATTTGCATTGGTAATCTAAAGTCAGCAGAGGCTAAATATAAATACTTCAGTGAACCGATGAAAAAAGCACTTCTGATGTAAATCAAATCAAATCAAATTTCGATAGTCTATTTTACGGACAGCTTCAGGCGAAGAGCTTTGGCGATACAATCAAGCCCAAACCTACCATGTCAGATTTCTCTTTTGATTTAGAAGAGGAAATTTACCAAGCAAAATGGTTCAAAGAAGATCTAAGTAAAGGCGACTGGGATAAGGTATACACTGGTCCCCGGGGGGGGGGACTCCCAATATTTTAGACGGGGGTGCTCGTCGGGAAAATTGATTTTGACCTAAGGGATAGCAAAATGGGTGTGGCAAACAGCAAATTTACCCCTAAAAGAAGGCAAATTTGGCGTGGCGACCGCCGAATTTACACCTAAAAGATAGCAAATTTGGCAGGTCAAAACAAATAAAAGCGAAATTTTGGTTCTTTTAGGGTTTTCAACCAAGTTTCCTTTGTAAATATCGGTTCTGGTGTCAGTACCAATATATTTCTGGGCAAGGATTGGTCTGAGACTCCCCTAAGGGATAGGGCTGATTTTAAACACCCCTAAGAGATAGCACGTCTGTCAATTTTATACCCTAAAGGATAGGACGAGCACCCCCGTCTGAAAATATGGGGAGTCCCCCCCCGGGCACTGGTCCCTCGGCAAAGTACTGGATTAAAGTGTTTGCCAAAGAAAAGGTACCGATCAAAGTATTGTACGAGTGGGAGATTCCGTCCCTGCCAAGAAACTTCTGCAACTTACACATCCAGCAAGTAAAATCAAGGAAATGAGGTCGAAATGGGATTACGAATTTCTTGAGTACAAGACACTTGAGGAATACAGCAATGGCGGAGCGGTGTTTTTTTGCCGGAAGGCATTGCCTGGCCCTCTATCTGATCGATCGTTTGTTATGTACCATTCTCCGATAGAAGAGATAGAATGGTATGGGAAGCAAGTCTACGCCATCTTCCAAAAGAACACAACTCATCCCGCTAAACCTGAAGGAGCGGACGGTTGTGTCAGAGCTTTCAACGGCGGGAATTTCATGATAGCCATTCCAGATGAGAAAAACCCCGAGAATGCATGTAGAGTGATTGGGATGTCACACAACAACTACAACGGCTGGATACCTAATTTCAAATTCATTGTAGGAAGGGCGATAGTGTCCGCGCAAGATAAATACAGAGAAAACATTATCCGCGGCTACGAGGCGTTTGGTACTTTAATTGGGGACTAATAATAATATGACTTGATGTAAACGTTTTCATTTGATATTAGAAGACCAATATCGAACTAACCATCTACACGAAAAGTCTTGTAAGGGGTGGACCATTAGAAGTGGGGGAGGGGGGTGGCAATTCCCAAAAAAAAATTCGCGCAAGGCCAATCCTTCCAAAACAAAATAAATCTTGCAGAGATTCAAGCTAGGAAATAAAAATCCTACAAAGACATGGCTTGGGTTTTCATTAAAAAGATGTCTTAAGTAGTTATTCCAGCAACTTCTCTTCTGCATTTTTCTACTTCACTTAATAAAAATTTCGGCGCGCATCGCGCGCATTAAAAATACCATCAAACATATAGTCGGTGAGACCTCACGCACCGAAGACACTACCCTCGCGCCGCTTACAAGAACAAGTGTATCTTGCGAGGAAAAACAAACTCTCCCGAAAAATGCCCTGTAGTGATAGGCCTGGCAGGCAGTCACTATGTTCTAAAGAATCACACTTAGGACTTAGGTAAGCGTGAGTTCGACGTTACAAGTATAGAAATTCGTGATGTGGACCGCTTCACACAAATGAATAATAATAATTTCGTAATTTGCGGCATCAATAATAAAACCTACAGGCATTGTTTATTATACACAAAAAAACGGAACGTTCGTCTACTCTTTCTCTGAGGCTTGATGAAATGCGTTTATAAAAATTCGAGCGCGCTTCGCGCGCAACGGAAGAAAAAGACCTCTACCATGTCCAATAGGGGCCGGGGGATGGCGAAAACGTATAACAGCTTCATTCTTTTTTAACGGCAACCAATAAAAATAAATCATAAAAAAAATGTTGTATCTATACATACAGCAACAAGATTTTCTTAATCCATTTCTGAACCAAATATAGTATATAGTATAAGAACATTTTGTTGATTTGTTGATGCGGATTTGGACGGCCTGTAGGAACGGAACGCCACGGGAACAGGTAGTGCTCGATGCGCAAGATACCGCTCGTGGGTTTATCCTTTCCACTTTTTGTGTGTGTGTGTGTCTGCGAAAAAAAAAATTCCTACATGGCCTTCGAGTCCGAAAAAAATTCCTGCACAACCTGATCCCCGAAAAAAAAATTCATACGCAAAATTATTGCCACCCCCCCCCCCCCCCCTCCCCCAATTTCTAATGGTCCACCCCTAATTCACCGATCCCGCATTCATTGTTATACCCCTAGTTAATGTTGCTACATCGGACAAGCCAAATTTTATCTTTGGCATAGAGCGCGGAAAAGACACCGATTGCAGGGAGGTGTTAGAAGTTGTTGCATGCAATTTGGATTTTATATTTTTATCTTGAAAAGCGGAATAATTATTGAAAAATCTTCGATATTCAAGTTTGTTGCTCGGACATTTTGAATTCCGTAGGGAAAACTTCCTATTGTTTGCTATGAGTGGGCGGAGCTATCGTCAAAATAGGGATCGGTCTATTGCATGGTCTACCGAATTCAACAGACTTCGTCGCACTTCATTTCCTAAATCAGCCGATGGAAATGGAGACCTTTATCACGCAATATTGATTAATAATATATAATAGTTATCGGAAAATGAAATCCAGTTTCAAATTATACACATCCGTATTAGTAAAACTGCAAAGTTTCGAAAGAATTCCTTAAAAACTGGCTGAGATATGAATTTTCAAAACTTCGTATTCTGGCTTACTTTTTACAAGGAAATGTATGGGCGAATACGCTAAGACGAGGCTGGACGGGTATCGATGCCCGTCCGGCCTCGTTTCGATGTACCTTCCTATACATTTCTTGTAAAAAAATAAGCCAGAATACGAAATTTTGAACATTCATATCTCATTCAGTATTCAAGCAATCTTCACCAAACTTTGCAATTTTACTAATACGGATGTGAAGAATTAATACTGGATTTCATTTTCTGATAACTATTATAAATCATTAATCAATATTGCGTGATAAAAATAAGCTCAAATAAGCTCAGACCCTAACAGTAGGGTGGCTTAGTGACTTTTTTGTGCAATTTCGCGTAAAGGCACCAAATTTGGCATAAATATTCCTTGCATCATTTTGAACAGAACTCTAAGGGGTGCCACGCGATTCGCACTGTGTAGGGGTGGGGAGAGGCAGTTTTGTCACCAAAATGCAATGCTATTTTTCTGGCCAAAAATAACTGAATTCATGCTTTGAATAAATCTACGTGTTCCCTGATAAGTTTTGAAGAATTCCAGAAAGATGTTACATTTTGAAATTAAGGGAGGAGGGGAATTTTGTCAAATTCTCATAATATATTGCCTTTACGCGAAATTGCACAAAATGGCCCGTTTTTGTCCCTAAGCCACCCTACTATAACAAGAGCTCTGTAATACACCACTTTCATAATGGCCGCTGCTCATTTGCATGACGCATTCAAACTTTAAAGAGCTACTGACAGGGTTTGACCAATATTTTGACTAAAAAATTGTCGTAAACTTGTTTTTTCATTGAGAAAAGGCAAAAATAAACACCACAGGAAGCCCAGCCCAAAATGCAAACAAATAGTCCCGACCCTTCTGTGACGTCACATCCAGAACTCATGACGGCTAAAGATGGCGACTTCATCAAGCGAGGAAAACATTTGTAGCTTCTTTTCTGATCCGAGTAGCATCTAACAAACCCAGACAACGGAAAAAGCTCACGAGACGAGAGTGAGGTAGGAGTTATCCTACACCGGTTCTGGATGTTCTGGATCACAGCCTCGATTTCGCGACCCGGGAAAATTGAATTTGACTATCGATATAAAAACCGTAACGGTAAAAGTACATATATTTACCGCTTCAGTTACCAAGTTGTTTAAGATCGGTACAAAAAACCCTGTCAGTAGCTCTTTAAAGCTATTTGAAATTTTGACATGAAAATGATTATAAGTTATAGCATGGAGTTATTATGCGGGAGATACAGTAAAAACCCGCATAAAAGAACAGGTGTTTTGGGGATTCAGGCTGATTTTGTTCTTATACATTGGGTGTTTTCTGCAAAATCAGCCTGAAAATGTTCTTAAGGTGTTCTTAAAATTGTTTCTTAACATCAAATACTGCATTCACTACCAACAGTCAAATAAAGAATATGATTGGCCGAAAATTAAGCTGCATGGCTAAATGCACCCTGGAAATCCCCATACAGTACCTGCTGTAGAAATCTGTGTGCAATGGTCTATTGATCTACTGTACTCTATCACAGTAGGTTACTGTCCTCGAATCTAACTAGCAGCCATCTTTTTATACAAGAACAATTTTCATTTTTCAGGCTGCATGTGTTCTTATGTATAAGGTACCTTTTTGGCCAAATTTCAGCCTGAGTGTTCTTAATCCACTTGTTCTTTTATGCGGGTTTTTACTGTAATAACTCCATGGTTATAGTGCCTGATTACTTTCAAAGCACTTGTGGGGTTGAGTTGAAACCAGCAAATCTCGGACAAGATATAAGTATTTGAAATTCTCAAAATACACCAAAACGAGGCTAGAGAGGCTTGTAGTGAAAATCCCATACAAAACTCTGTATTTGTGAGGTCCTATAATTCCGTCAATATTTAACCAAATTATACTAAATTTTCTGAAACTGTGTATTCTGATGTAATTTTACTGAGCAGCAAGTTTTTGACTACAGTAAGTATTTCTTTCCTCTTTAACTACGAAATCTAAATTATGAAAGTGGTGTATGGACGCACGCGTTTAAGCATCACATACCTCTGAATGACATTATATGCAGCCACGACTAATAATGACAGCAAATAGTCCCCGGGCCTGGAACTACAGTTTCGCCACTGCACCCCATTTCGCCATCCTTTCACTGCACGAATAAGCTCTTTGCACTAAGGAAAAATGAATAATGGGAGCCTGTTTAATTAAGAATGTGGTAGAGTTTTCTTGGCGAGGTGTCTAGAACTTGGGTGCATTTGAATTGTACATACAAATCTTCGGGTTATATTTTCTTTTTTCTTTGTATAAAGATGGAGTGCATTATTTCGTGCATGAAAGAGCCCTTGTCAGTCACTCCTTTGTTATTGTTTTCAGTCGATATGATACAACGAATTACGTGTAGAAATCTTGAAATAGTCTTCAAAAAACAAAGTTTTATCATTCATTTATCGAATTCAATCGCAAATATTGCACTACATTCCCTAAATCAGCCGATGGAAATGGATGCTTTCTCTGTCTCGGTATGTTACTAGGCTGTCAAAATGGAGGCTGACAGAGGCTTTAACCTTAGGGAAATATAAAGGGGAACAGAGGAAGGGGAGAGGGGGGGCAAACAAAAGACTCTCTACCTTGTCATCTTGATTGGCAATAAACTCAGTTTGCCGTTCGCATGCTGCCACATTGTAGCTAAAAGACAAAATGCGAAATATAAAGCGTACATGTTAGAATAAACCATTTGCACTAAATGGATGGCAAGAGAAGATTGCGTGTAACTGTGACTGAATACTTTTCGGGCACGACAAAGTCCGCCTTCTATTCAACATTTAGCCAATCACATCACGCGGAATGATTTATCAACCAAATCAAAATGCAATAGACACGGCACGTCAAAGTAAAGTTACGACACGGAGATGGCACGGCAAGTGACCATAACGTCAAGGCACCGACATGCTTTGGCCTATGGGAAGTGTTCGGAATTCACATGGATAGCCAAGGGAAATCCGAACACTTCCCATTCTTCTACCATGGGAAATTCAGCTTTTCCCATGGATGGGTTTCTGCAGAAGTTCCTTGTGTTCTGTCTCAAAAGCTTTGTTGGATAGTTTCGCCTAATTTGATGTTCAAACTTCATAAAAGCTCTAGAGCTATGTTTATCGTGCTAATATTTGTTGAGAACAACAAATTTGCTTGAGCAAACTATCCCATCTTAGTAAATGCGTCATACCTCCAGCCATACAAATCTCTCTAAAATTTTCAATTTTCAGACTCTGCTTTCTCAGCCGACATGGCATTTGGCATAACGAAAATTGAAAGTATTATGTGAGGATACTCTTTTAGTGCCAGTATTTGATTTTCAGTCAGTTAATGTTAAGAATTGTGAATTTGCGGCGGCCATTTTGGAAAAGGTCTATTGTAGACATCCTTTAAAGTTTCCCGAGCTTCCTGACCATTCCTGACCATTCCACTCTATTAACTATGGATTAGACTGCTTGCAGTCCCTTGGTCGGGGAACGCCCGTAATAAGAGGGTAAAAGTCTTACTTTGCGCGCGCCTAGTACTGTGCACTTTTTATGCCGGGCTCACGTCACGATAAATGCGCACCACAGGGTTACGTCACGATAAGCGCGCACCACAGGGTAACGTCACGATAAGCGCGCACCACAGGGTCACGTCACGATAAGCGCGCACCACAGGGTCACGTCACGATAAGCGCGCACCACAGGGTCACGTCACGATAAGCACGCACCACAGGGTCACGTCACGATAAGCACGCACCACAGGGTCACGTCATGATAAGCGCGCACCACAGCGTCACGTCACGATAAGCTCGCACCACAGGGTCACGTCACGATAAGCGCGCATCACAGGGTCACGTCACGATAAGCGCGCACCACAGGGTCACGTCACGACAAGCGCGCACCACAGGGTCATGTCACGATAAGCACACACCAGTGTCACGTCACGATAAGCGCGCACCACAGGGTCACGGCGTGACGTAACCCTGTGGTGCGTGCTTATCGTGACGTGACCCCGGCATAAATGCACAGTACTAGGCGCGCGCAAAGTAAGACTTTTACCCTCTTATTATGGACGTTCCCCGACCAAGGGACTGCAAGCTGTCTAACTATGGATCAGCTTACTATTTCAGTGCGTCTTTATGCTGGCAAGAGAGGCACATTTGGTACAAGCCTGTATAACCACCATATTCTTCCCAATCATTGGTAGGAATCACTGTCACGTTCACATCATCGCATTTGAACTTCAAGGAAATGTCTGTTTCTGTGAAGTCTGAGCACCCGGGAAGGGGGTCTTCATCCTCCTGGTCCCCCTCCTCCTCCCCCTGGATGCTGCCGACTGTTGCTTTAGCAAGGTCTTCATGGTGAATATGATGGCGGCAAGCCAACTACAGTGCTCAGTACGAGGCAGATCTGAAATGAAAAATGAAATGAAATAAAATACAAATAAGGCTTAATAGTCGCAACACAAAAACATACAAATGAAAAATGAAATGAAAAAAAAACAGGTACCGAAGGGCTTTAGGCAAAACATGGAAAAACGTTATTATAGGTTTTCTCATCAGGGTCACATATAGTGAGTCGAGTGAGCTCTGATTAGCATGATTGTGGATGTGGATACCTTGTATAAACACTGCCAAGTCCACTTCCTTGGCGCCCTTTACACAAGTCCCTTGGCCTTCCGAACCCACCAGGGATATGCGATTGACCGTGAATGGCAGGTTGTCCTTGGAAGAAGAAATAATTATGCAAAATCAAACTTTACACTTGCGATTTTTGTTGCATTTGTCGCGGCGATTTTTCTCGCGCGAGTTGCAATTTTCGAAAACGATGACGTCATGTCACACGGCTGCGAGGAATTTTTGACCGCGAGCTCTCGTTTTTTTTTTTCTTTTTGGCGCATGCGCTTAGCTGAAGTTTTTTGTGTGTTTTCACCGTTTTCGAGGCATTCTCGAACCAAGACCTCCCCGGCTCGTCTCCTCGCGGTGATGATCTGGTAACAGCCATTGACGCATGCGTGAGATTTGATACAGAGCCGTTGAGAGAAACAACTTTCTGCGCATGCACCAACGTTCAAAATCAGCCAATCAGTGACGGCCCTCAAAAATGGATGTCCCCAGAGCCTCCCCTGCGAGCAGATGAGCTGGGGAGCTCTGGGTACGAGAATGTTTTCCAGGCAAATTAGCCATTCTCATATTTAGCCAGTGTAGTGTGAACGGTGCTTAAGAGTCCAGGCAATGCTGAGTCGCATTCAATTTGTTAATTTCGCTCCCTCATAACTTGTTATGACTCATCATACTAGTATTTACCATTAGGTACTTTTTCACATTTTCAGCAACTTCTTGCTGTTTTTTATATCTTCTGGTTCTGGTTCACTATCCTTGATCAGCTCTTCAATGCTTTTATGTTTCTGATCCTAGAGAAATCATTCAATTTAAGCATGTTATAATAAATGGAAAACATAATTTCAAGTATCATGTTAAGGTTACTGAGAACCTCAGAAAAAAATCATACAACTCCTTAGTTTAACCAAATCATGTCAACCTATATATCGCTGGAAAGCTTATAGAATGGACTAGCGGACTATATTAAAAAGAAATAAGTTTTTGATAAACATAATTTTTTTAAAGGTTTTATTAAAAATGTGGGTGTGGCACTTTCAAGAGCTATCGCTGCCGAACTGCTTGACCTTGACTCCCAAGTAAAACATTGTTTTAATCCTTAAAGGTGTTTCTCAAAAAACCGTGTCTGTGTTTTTTGAAATTTTGCGTAGTTCAAAAGTTTATGGAACTTATCAAATTTTATAGAATTTTCATGCTCTGAAAATTTAAAAAATTCATAACTTTTGAACTAAACAAAATTTAAAAAAACGCAGACATGGTTTTTGAGAAACACCTTTAAGGATTAAAACAATGTGTTTCTTGGGAGTCAAGGTCAAGCAGTTCGGCGGCGATAGCTCTTGAAAATATGACACTCAATTTTTTTATAAAAGCTTTAAAAAAATTATATTTAATAAAAAGTTACTTCTTTTTGCCATAGCCTGCTAGTCCATTCTATAAGCTTTCCAACGATATATAGGATATGTTTAGGACATGTTTTGGTTAAACTAAGGATGAGTATGATTTCTTTTCCAAGGACGTGCGCGAAGGTTCTCAGTAACCTTAATTTTCCCTCCTTTAGTACCCCAGGTATTAAAGGAATTAATTGCCCCATGTTGGCAGTAGATATGTGACTGACACTAGCTCCGCCCATTAAGGGTGTGCGACTAGTGTAGATAGCTATATAATCAGTTTAGTTTTGTGTACAGTTACAGTTGTAGAGCTCTGATTTTTACGCTGTCTATCTTTTGTCACCCACCCACCCAGAAGGGGCAGAGAAGGGTCGTCGTCGTTCGTTTAATCTCTTTGAGTCATAGTTGGGTGGCTTGGAGCCAGCCAATTGTATCAGGGTCAAGTTCAATCAGCCCTTCCAGGCCATGTGGTGGTTCTTTGCCAGTAAAACTTTTCTAACAGAGGAATTTCATGGCAATATTTTCAGGGTATCCTGGCACATCACTCGATTTTCAAATGGATTACATCTTAGGCGCTTACATATAGCACTACATATAGTGCTTAGAGGCTGTATATAGGTTGTACCTCATCAGGTTTTATCTGCCCATCCTCAATGTCATGAATATACTCTTCATTCTCCTTGATCTCTTGCTCTAAACTGTGAATGGCATCCTCCTTATCACCCAGCTCTTGTTCTTTTGTGTTGATCTTGTCCTCTTTCTCAGAGATGATCTTGTCTTTCTCACTGGCAACTATCCTAAGTTGGTCTTCCCTGGTTTGGAAAAATTGGTATGAATCAGATACTCAAACATTTACTCTCGATCCTACCTCACTTTGTGAGTGGAGATGCCTGAATTCAACACAAGATTTTCTCATGCATTATGCAATCAGTGTCATGTAACAACCGTTTATATTTTACAATATAGTATTTTATTTTTATAGTTTATGTATTATTGTAAATTTTCCAGTATTCAGCTTTCTGGCTGCCAAGATAACTTTTAATAAAGCGTTTCCAAGACAACACATGGCTTCTTCAACAGGTATGGCACCTTGTTGTCTGGAGGGAACATGTGTTGTCATGGAATTGTTCACCTGCACTTCTTACTGAGAAACGCAGTCCATTAGATTCTACTGACAGATTTTGGGTCAGTAATTATGTAATGGATGAAAAAATCTCCAGGTAAATTCAGGCGTTTCCTCTCGCAAAGTCAGGTACATTTGTACAATAGAGAGCAAAGGGACCACTGGAATTCAGGCTAATTAATCCTTTACATACCAATACTTTTCAGTAGAACATTTAGTCTGAGCATTGATCTCTCTCAGCTTGGCAATACTGTGTTTGTCGGCATCAATCAGCAGAGGTCGTACAGCTCATTATTGTTATGAATAATGAGTTTGACACTCAGAAGCTTCTCTTCATCCAAGAATGGGCTGTATGGATTCACAGCCTGAAGAAAATACATATTATGTCAGTCGCCAAGTATTATTATTGCTTTCAAATTATTGGCTTATTTTCAAAGGTACAGTAAGTTATTCTGTATTTTCAGAATGTGGAATTCCAGAAAAAAAAGCATACCCCCACCCCCCAAGTAGGGAATTGGAATTTTAGAGGGGTAGGGGCTGGGGTCACAATCAATGTGACTGTAAGCTATGTTATGATGTAACAGAATGTAAACATATCATGCAGAATCTGAGAGTAAACTTATCCCAAATCTGAAGTGCAGGGCTCGAATTGTGCCCAATACAGGTGTAAATGCATCTAAAATTATTCATTTTAAGAGTAAAAACTCACCAGAAAAATAGAAAGGGGTGCTCATCGGGAAAATTGATTTTAACCCTAAGGGAAAGCAAATTGGGTGTAGTCAACAGTGAATTTTACCCCTAAGAGATAGCAAATTTGATGTGGACAATACTAATCTTATTGTAGATGTTCAGGCAAGCCTGTGGCCGCGTAGCACTAAGTTCAACAGAGTGGAGATAAGGAATTAACCTTGTGTGAAAGCTAACATGCTAATGAAATGGTCCCATGTGTGCTTCTGAGCGTTAGCCCTAGTAAGCGGAGAAAGAGAAAAAAATCTCTGACCCCGAGAGGGATTCGAACCCACGACCTTCAGAATTGTACATCCGATGCTCTACCAGCTGAGCTATCCAGGTCAGACTGGGAGCAGGTCGGGTAAATTAGATGTTATGTTCGCGGTAATGAAGTGAATATATGTAGATGTTCAGGCAAGCCTTTGGCCGCGTAGCACTAAGTTCAACAGAGTGGAGATAAGGAATTACCTTGTGTGAAAGCTAACGTGCTAATGAAATGGTCCCATGTGTGCTTCTGAGCGTTAGCCCTAGTAAGCGGAGAAAGTCTGACCTGGATAGCTCAGCTGGTAGAGCATCGGATGTACAATTCTGAAGGTCGTGGGTTCGAATCCCTCTCGGGGTCAGAGATTTTTTTCTCTTTCTCCGCTTACTAGGGCTAACGCTCAGAAGCACACATGGGACCATTTCATTAGCACGTTAGCTTTCACACAAGGCTAATTCCTTATCTCTAATCTTATTGTAGCGGTCCTTGAAATTATCATCAAGTTTAACAATTTACTCTGTTGTCGCAGAATTTCTAGGTCACCTTTGACGTGAGACCCCCTAAGGGATAGCAGACTCTTTGGACACCCTAAGAGATAGCAGTTGGGTGAATCTTATACCCTAAGGGATAGGATGAGCACCCCCATCTTTTTTTCTGGGGAGACCCCCCCCCCAACCATTATGGCATGATTATTTCTAAATTTTCAGCCCTGTTTTTAAACAGCGGGTAACTATTACTTTTTGCAAACTGTATAGCTGATAATTAAATCTCATAATTATCACTAATTCTGTTCTTGTATTACTTATTGATTTCAAACACAACATAATTATCATGATCATGCCAGCACTTATTCTTGCTCCACAGACATCATAGCTGAAACTCTGATGCCTTGGTAATAACTACTGATTATACAAGGTTGTCAGTACATACATCACTGAGCAGAAGAGGAGAAGGCAGCATCATCTCATCTTGACTGTAGCAGAATGCACTTCTCCCTGGGGAATCCCAGGAGTCAATGACTGTGCTTTTGCCATCATCCATATAACAAAACACCATCACACTCCACAAGATCTTCACATAATAAGCACTATCGTCCAACTCAGTGTACTCACACTCAGGGCCAGGGTCAAACTGCAACTTGAAGTCAAGCCTTTTCTGATCCTGTGATTCAGCTTTAAATGACAAAGGGCTTTTAGTATAATCATTCAGCTCAATAGAGGAGCCAAGATTCTGAGGTGGGGACCATTCTTTGGTGTCAAACCCGAGGTAAAAGTAGGATTCTACAGACGTTATTCTGACCCCTACAGGGACAGTACCACCTTTGGCAAGGGCCTTCAGGTCACGGGTGCGAATGAACTTCTCAACGCCAAACACTGCTGAGGATTCTGCTTCATAGAAATGGTGAGTGAGGGACACTTCTTTTCCATGTGGGATGTAGAGAGTGTATGCAACTTTGAATCGTAAAGTGCTTGGGTACTCTTGTCTCAGGTACACAGACGCATGCTCATATTTGCTCCCTTTAGCTTCGTCCCTTCTGTCCCCTTTTGGGTACAGAATTAAGGACCATTCTGTGCCATAAATTGAGAACTTAGAGCTGACAGTAAATTCAGTATCAGGAGATAGGGCCACAACCATTTTATCCTCAAAAGCAGTATGAACCATCTTGCATTTAACCTCGATGTATAAACTGTTCTCATCTAAGAAACCAGAGTTGGGTTTCTCTATTTCCTCCACTGACATTATCTTGCTCCAACCAATGCCAAACCTAGGACGAGTAAATTCATCCTCCTCTTGTATACTGCCAATATGGACCGACGCAGAGGGGTCTTTATTGTTAAGCACATCGACAGTAAATTTCATTCGACATTTTGTCTTCAATGAATGCTCCCCTCCTCCAATCCACCGTAAGAAGGCACCAAGTTGTCCTCCTTTGACGCCACACTGGAGTCGCCAACGATGGCCAGCAAAATAGAATGGTTTTGAGAAAGCACACTCTCCCACATTAGGGAACTCTTCTATTATAAAGGTGAATCCATGAACACCATCGTCTAGCAATCTTGTCTGATTAAGCCGCAAAGCCATTAGTAATCTAATTACTCCTCAAACAATGGAGAAAAATAGACAACGTTTAAGACTTCTAACTGCTTATAAATAAATAGAGCAAACACGGGAATACAAAGTCCAAGCACAAATCAAGAGGGGTAGCCAGTGAATGGTGTCCAGTGAACTATCAGGATTTCAGTTCATTAATACCGGATTTGTGCAGTAATGAAAGGTCGCGTGGGGCGAAATCGTCTTTAGAAACTCCCTTCACGTTCCCACTAAATTTGCGTTGAGTGTTTTGAAGCTATATGTTGCTATGATTAATAATTCATTGTGGTTTTCAATTCTGTTCTGGATGCAAATTTGAAATTTGACTGGATGCATTTGGCTGCAGCTCACGTTTCAGTTTTGCGACAACTTCGCGATTTTCTTTACCGTCTTTTCAATTCAGACTCTCGCCAATTCATCAATGAAGACTGTTAATGTATACACAGTTCGGTGGGGTTGTTTTGGAGAGTTTTCCTCCTCGTCGCGTCGCACACTTTTCGTTGTTTTGTTTGGCACGCTGCCCGACACAACCTGTTTAGAATACTTGCAAATCAACTGTGCCTTCCTCAAGTCGTCTTCAAAATTAACTAAGCAATTTCTAGAGTTTTCGTTCCATTCCATCACCAAACGCCCATGCAAAATCGCAGGTCGCAACAAAATAAGCCGAGAAAGAACGAAACTTAAATCCGCCGCCATTTTGAATTTGAGCGCGGCTCGCGCCCGCATGATTACATGTGACATACCACTGACCATTCGCGGGCTCACAGTTTCTCATTAATTTGCGCGCTCTCTGCAAACAAAAGCCATGAGACGAGTGAAGTCCACTGCTTTCAAGTCCAACAATAAAATCCTTGCTTATCACAAATTATATATTATTACAATTCCGACTTTAGACTTGCGATTCGCAGCGATTTTTCTCGCGCGAGTTGCAACTCTCTTGTGTAAACGAGATTCAAACATGTCATATGGCATCAAGTTGCAAAGAATTTCAAACATATTTGAAATCTCAGCGACATCACGGACAAAAATCGTGGCAGATGTCGCAGATCGCACCGAGTTGCACCTAGTTAGTGATTTTGTGTTGACGTCGCGTACGTGGGAGAAATTGCCGCGACTCACGCGAGCGACAGCTGTCTTTGTTTAGTCAAAATATAAAACGGAAACCCTTCTGCGGCGACAAAAATGGGAAGTGTGAACGGGACTTTAGGCTAGCGCCAAACCAGCTCAACATACATCTCCATTCAACTTAGTGTTCTCATAACGATGTTCAGTAGACTCAGTAAATTTCAAATCAGTTAATAGCAATAGCTGTTTGAAAGATATATTACTTGTGAAGGTTTCAAATTCACTTTTAACCGCGACCGACGGGAACCTTATTTTTAAAGATCTTTTTCACGATTGAATCTTGATCTCGCTGTCTCATAAAATCTCGCATTTACCATTTTGTGGGGCAAATGTTCTGTTAAATCCGATTACATATCAGCGATGCGCAAATGGCGGCTCCGTCACTATTAAGATCTTACTCAAATGGCAATGGAAATAAATATCAATAAATTGAGAGAAAATAGTACGTAAATAAGAAGCTGAGAGTACAACACTAGACATCCTTAGAGGAGCTCTCTGGGGATTAATGATCGTCTGTTCAACAAGGAAAGTTAAATAAGACGGGATGACGTGTATGCGCATGCGCAAACATAAAAATGCTAAAGAACCTCATTGTCGTGTCAATATAATGCATGCGCGTATTTAATATTGGATGATGATGAATATAACAACAATATAGCATGTGAAACGGCAGCTGTCAGAAAGTTGCCTGCATTATCGATGAGATAAAGAATCGACAACGTATCCCACATGGATCTCTTACACACTCATCAGACCTATAAATATGTTGGTGATGCATAGTAATTAGTTGATTGTTCACTAACGGTACAAGGGGCGTCCTTATATATGTGTTTATGTTGGGCATTCTATTAATTCGCGCTCTGCGCATTCCATCGAGGCCTCTTGGCGTATATATTCTTGTTAATTCATTAGTTATTCACTTGACAGTTTACCAGTCACATAACGCTTCACCGTGTCTAATTTTCAGTTCTTGATGTATCAATTCTTAGGCGAATTGTGTATTTTTAGACAAATTGTGTATTGTTAACATCGTCTCGTCTCCAATAAACTGGTACACGCGTCTACTCCTACACCCTTTGTCTTGTTATTGTAGAATATACAATATAAACGCTTTCTGCGCGTAGGAGCGCAGCGACAGAGCGCTGAAGGTCTGGTGGCCGGGCGTTCTCTCACCCATAGGTATCTAGCTACTAGTAATTCAACACCAGGATAGCGACTGTCAGGGCCGAAATCTCTGGCGTGGGCGTAAGAACCGTACGGTCGCCATACGACGCTTCAGCTCTTTGTCTGGATGTATGGTCCTGTTTTTTTTTCTCCTTTTACCTCAAGTCGACTAAATATGCGGGAGTGATCAGATTTCAGGGAGTTTTTTGTCATTTATTTTCAAATATTTTAGTGCGCTACAGTCATATTTTTTCCTAATCCGCCCCTGAATGTTTACAAAGTTTCGACGGGTTCTGAAAGCGGTGGTTACGAAGAAATGTTGCATAAGTATTCAAATGTGGATCTTGAATCAGTTGCAGAATTGGTTTGGCCAGCTTTTGTCCACACTAACGCGTTTTAAAAGTATTTGTTTTCAAACATATAAGGTGTGCTTTGGATAAACATCACCGAGACACAGCGTATCAATCTGCAACACGCGAAAAGCGTACTCAAGCAAAGGCTTCATTACATAGAATTTAAAAATTGGCTAAAGTGAAGTGTCGGATGACGACAAAAAAGCGGACATAAAAACAAACTCCGTACCAATCGAACCTTCAAACTCACTTACACTCTAGAGCCTTCTTCTTAACGTCCATACCATCAAGCACAGAATTGCCCTCACGCGCCTAAGGATCAGTGCACATAGATTAGAAATCGAGCCCGGGCGGCACGATTTGTACTAAATGCGATTTAAAAGAAACAGAGGACGAACGTCATTATAAGTAAGGTGCAAGCTTTATGATGAACTAAGGAAAGAAGTGCTTGATGGTTTGGAAATAAAGAATCTGATAACAAACAAAAAACACCAGAAATAACGACGTACTCTTTCACTGCCTTATTAATCCGCCAGGAAAATACAAAAAGAAGTGAGCGAGTACGTTTTCAAATGTTTGAAATTGCGTGACTGTACTCAGCACCATTCAGGTTTTTTTATTATTAACAACACTATTTTGTATATATTTTAGTATATATTTTCAGGGGCGTAGCCAGGGGGGGGTTCCAGGGGTTCCGGAACCCCCCCTCTCCCACAGCGGAACCCCTCCTCGCCTCTGTTCTGGACCGACTTACTACTAAAATTGTAAATATTTAATAAACAACAAATAAAAGCTCCAATAAAATGTAGCAAATTTCTTCAAACGCTAGTTTTTCCCCGAGATCTATGTGGAGTTTTTTTTTTTTTGAATTTTGGAACCCCCCTCTTATAAGTGCTGGCTACGCCCCTGATTTTGCTGACCTAAAACCAATTTACTCTAATGTATACGGTGGCGATAAAATAAATGAATTGAATTGAATATAAAGGCCCTGGCCAGTTAAACCATTTACTTTTCATAGCTCGGAATGTTCGCGCGCTGCAGACGCCTCTTTGAGTCTTTTGGCGAGCGGTAAGTGATATCGACTTTCACGGGCGTATATATCTAAGAAAGAATGAAACATGAATGGTTGATTAGCAGCTTATGATTTTCATTTATATACGATATTTCGGTCAGCCAGTACCGACCTTCTTCAGGTAATGGAGAATATTTACATTGGGTAATAAACTGCTATGAATAAAATAACCGTCAAAATTCAAACGTGAAATGGACACATTCAGGTAGGAATGTCACGCGATTAAACGCAACAGAAAGAAACTAACATAGAGATACATAGATAAAGATCCAGCAGCTGAAATTGTTGTAATTTTCGTCTTTTGTATTGAGACCTTTTGGGATAAAGTCTGACCTCTGTTCATAAAAAAAATTCCTCCCTTGCTTTCCTAACAGTTAGTGAGTAATATATCTAACAGCGCATTCTCCAACCCAGACTCCAACGCTCGTCACACCTCGCTCTGGTGACAGCCATTGACGCATGCGCGAGATTTGATACAGAGCCGCGTCGAGAGAAACTTTCTGCTCATGCCCCAACGCTCAAAATCTGCCAATCATCGAGGGCCCTGAAATGGAGCTCTGGGTATGCGAATGCTAAGGGACTGGTCATTATTTACCGCCTGGGGGGGTCAGAGGATTTTGGGTAATACAAGGTCAAAATGCAGTGATCCTCCCTCTATAAGTAAAATGATTAACGTGATCCCCCCTCAGAGCAGTTAAACGTTTTCGTGATCCCCCCGACCCCTAATTGACCTAGTAGAAGACAATTTACAGATAGAGGGGATTGCATTTTCTTTCGTAGCGCGCGAAGCGCGCCCGAATTTGATAAACGCATTTCATCAAGTCTCAGAGAAAGTGTAGATGAACATTCCGTTTTTTTTTTTGTGCATAGTAAACAAATCCGTAGGTTTTATTATTCATGTGCGCAATTACGCGCCGAAATGACGAAATTATTATTATAGTCAGGTACACAGAAGCCCAAAACGTGACACCCGCGGGCATCTTTTTCTGATTTTTGGCAACATAGCTACTTTTACTAATTCGAGTACGCTGATTTTGAAAATCGTTGTTGCCAAAGCTCATTTTTGTTTTAACATGGTGTTTTCGATCATCATAAATGACGTCATGATCCATATATGGCAAAACACTATATTTGACGCTTAAGACAAAAACAAATATTTAATAGCAAATAATTGAAAAAATAAATAAATTTCAACGTTATCTGCTGTTTAAGGTGTTAGAAGATGACGTCATCCTCCAAATATGGTAAAAATTCTGTTTTTTTCGGATTGAAACTAGAAACTCGCTCTATTAATCAAATGAAGCATGCTGATTTCAAAAATTATCGCTAGAAATGACCATTTCGACATCGACGTGCATTTAAGGTCATCATTATGAGATGACGTCATCTACCTTATATGGTAAAAAATCTATTTTTGCGGATTGAAACTAAAACACGCACTATTCAGCAAATGAAGCACACTGAATTCGAAAATTATCACTCGAAATGACCATTTCGATGTTGACGTGCTTTTAAGGTCATCATTATTAGATGATATCATCTCTCAGGTATATTAAGGCATGGGTGCTTTTCACAAAAATGCGAAAAACACTGAAAAAATTCCCTAAGCTAAATAAAATGTCTTGCGTAGAATGTTTTTCGTTAAGGTTGCTCTACCCGGTGAGACGTTTCATTTGATGTATTTGGTAACCATGTCAACGGGTTGCGTGACTTGTAAGAGCGTGACAAAGCCACAATTTTCTTTCAGGTCTCTGCATTCGACGGGGGTCATACCAATGGTTTCCCAATAGGTCTTATTATGACCGGTGTCGGGCGTACATTACCATTCCAACGAGGCGTGCTGGCCAAGTTATCCTCATTTTAAGTAAATGAGAGGTATCAAATTACATCATCACAAATATAGCTATTCGAAAAAACATTTCCAGGCAGCCTCGTTAGATCAATAACCTACACTAGATAACAAACACCATCACACACTCAGCTGAACGATTTAACTTTCCCCCATCGAATGCAGAGGCCATTTTCCAAGAAATTAAATTTAAGGTCAGAGGTCATACTTTTGTTGCCATAGAGACCAACATGGTGAAAATGATTGAGAATGACCAAAGGTATTGAAATGCAAATTGATTGGATCCCTCAGAGGCATTGATTTAGAGATATACTACCCCCCTCAGTTTTACGACCGCCATTTTGGATTTGGCTTTCACCCAGGCCTTAAGTTACCTGAGCTACCTTATATGGTAAAAAAATCGATTTTTGCGGATTGAAACTAGAAACTCGCTCTATTAATCAAATGAAGCATGCTGATGGTCATCATTATGAGATGACGTCATCTACCTTATATGGTAAAAAATCTATTTTTGCGGATTGAAACTTAAAACATGCACTATTCAGCAAACGAAGCACACTGAATTCGAAAATTATCACTAGAAATTTCGACCATTTCGATGTTGACGTGCTTTTAAGGTCATCATTCCATCATTCCATCATCTTTCGTATTCGGTAAAGTAAAAGTTTGGACTGTCAAAATGAAACAGCGTGGTTTCATGTTCTCACTATATTCTTTCATATTTTAAGAGCTACAATGAGCGCAGACGCAAGCGCGCAAGTGTAAATCATAGCGTCCCAAGCGCAAGCACAAGCCTAAAATCAACATTGATGAGTTTCATTGCGCTTGCGTTCACTTGATTCACTCTAGACGCAAGCGCAAGGGAACGTAATGTCTCGATTTTCTTGGGTCTGTTCTTGTGTTCCAGTGAACAGTTGTATAAATCAATTCACGTTCTATCACATGTATGAAAGCAGTAATAGTTATCGCCGGCTTTGATACATCAACACAAGCTTACCCACCACTTTGGATTTCCTGCATTTACAGCGTATTTCAAACACAGCCTGATGTACATCTGCACGATACCGCCCTCCAAACGGTGTCATATGGACGTGTCATTATTTAGCGGGGGGTTCCCATTGTTTAAGCAAGGCTAAAATAAATTAGGACCCTCCCCTTGAACAAACAAAACAATTGTGACCCTCCCCCAGTCGTAGGTAAAAAAATGACCCTTGGGACCCTACTTTATAAAATAAACTGTCAGATAGTCTCTTGTCCCAGTGATCTATTGTCTCTTTCATCCTTTTTAATAGTGCTTAGAAATGCTTTTTCTTACTTCTGTCAAAGCTAAGGAACAGGTCATTATTAATCGCCTCGATTATTTATCGTCAGAGGATTTTGGGTAATACCGGAAAAAATGCAGTGATCCTCCCACTATAAGTCAATGATTAACGTGATCCCCACTCAGAGATATTAAACATTTTGTGGTACAGGGACCGCTTACATATACCGCTCTGTAGGACGGCTACAGGTCAGTGCATTTTTACGTTTTGAGGCCAGAAGCTGTGGAAAAGCCTCTCAGATGAAATTAAATTTATAGTAGCTTAGAAAGCGTTAAGGTTGCATCAAGACAGCACTTTTTACACGAATTTCTAAATAACTAGTTTTAAGTGCAACAACATCGACTCTTCCATCTAAACACCCGCCAGCGGTGACAATCGTAGTGTCAGCAGGTGCGTGCGCAATGAGCTCCTCTGACAAAAACCGCGCCACGTCCGCCTTTTTGTCTCCTAGGGAAAGAAATGATTGCCATTTCATAGGCAACGATAACGCCCTTCCTTCGATGACTCTTCTTACAGGGTTAGGGTTCATAGAGCCACGAGCCCGTGTTACTTATTTGATTTCGGTGGCGATCAAATAGCACATCTATTTTCCAGTGTCCGTACCAAACGTCTTTGCTTCTTCTGGTTACCCGATTGCGGTTACCAGGGCAAACCGATCAATAATTAAAGCTGCATTTCCTTGGAGTGTAAGGAACGCACCACCCTTAACCATTGTAAGTGCGTGTCCTGCCAGAAGTGTTCATCTCGGTATTACGCGTCTAACGGCAATAACTGAGACGTTTTCCACGTCCACCTTTTCCTGTCTGCTTTTTCACATTTCGCGCCGAATTGTGCGGTGGTTTCCTGTGTTGTGTTTCCAATAATAATAATAATAAGTTTAATTCACCCTCTTGCAGTTTACTAACTGAATTACAGGGGAGTCAGCAGTGTGACAATGTAAATAGATAGCATAAGCAACACTCAGTTTAGGCAATCAGCAAACTTTACAGTTACAAAGTCTCTAAATCGATTGGTGTTAACGGGCCTTTGATAGGAAGCACTTTTTGATCTAAGGTTGTAACCTGACTCGTGGTGAACTAGGCGATGGGATATAGCGGGTTCCCCGGTTTAATGCGGGAGACGAACCGCTGGCACGCATGTTTTCTCCTCTCATACAGCGCTGGAAGGGTTGCGAGCAACAGAGCTTCCTCGTACTGAATGTTAGGAAATACAATCCTTAAAGCGCGCTTCTGAACGCTCTCAAAGCGTCAGACAAACAGAGGGGAAGGTTGGCATAAGCAGTAGACGCATATTCAATAACAGATCTCACGAGTGAGCGATATACAGCAATAAGCTCGTCTGTAGCAAGACCGCATTTCTTTAACACCCGTAGGGCGAATAACCTTTTGTTTGCCTTCTTTATTATGACGTCGCAATGGTCAGCCCATGTCAGGTCGCTAGAGATGTGCATACCGAGCAACTTGAACGACTGCACCCGGTTGATAGTGCTACCGCCAAACAGAATTTTCCACCTAAGATATCGGCGCGCGCGTAATACCATCATCATTTAAATAGAAACTCACTGAATTTTTTGCTTTCTCGTTAAATTTTCTTGTAATCTTTATTTGTCTGTTTCGTGCTTGAATGCTAGTATAGTTATTTAACTGTAAAGACGGGTCCTCCTCGCACAAGCCTGGTGGTTTTTTGAGGCCCTCTCGCCTCTATTTTTTGTGTACTGCTTTTTGTATTTCTTTCTTTATGGCAATAAAATTGAATTGAATTGAATTGAACCAACAGATGGACATTTCTGTGGTTATGCACTTCTGAAAAAAAACAAATGTATTTTTTTATTATTTACAGATTAAAAACGATGCAATTAAAAGAAAATTAACATCGTATCCTCCCCTTCCCCGTATAAGGAAGACTTTAAAAAGACGTCAACAACGAAATGGTAATTTCTAGTGATACTTTTCGAAATCAGTATGCTTCACTTGGTGAATAGACAAATAGAGTGTGTTTTTAGTTTCAATCCGCAAAAATAGATTTTTTACCATATAAGGAAGACGATATCATCTAATAATGATGACCTTAAAAGCACGTCAACATCGAAATGGTCATTTCTAGTGATAATTTTCGAATTCAGTGTGTTTCATTTGCTGAATAGTGCGTGTTTTTAGTTTCAATCCGCAAAAATAGATTTTTTACCATATAAGGTAGATGACGTCATCTCATAATGATCACCTTAAATGCACGTCGACGTCGAATTGGTCATTTCTAGCGATAATTTTTGAAATCAGCATGCTTCATTTGATTAATAGAGCGAGTTTCTAGGTTCAATTCGAAAAAACAGATTTTTTACCATATTTGGAGGATGACGTCATCTTCTAACACCTTAAACAGCAGATAACGTTCAAATTTATTTATTTTTTCAATTATTTTCAAATTAGCGTATTTGATTTGCTATTAAATATTTGTTTGTGTCTTAAGCGTCAAATATAGTGTTTTGCCATATATGGATCATGAAGTCATTTATGATGACCGAAAACACCATGTTAAAACAAAAATGAGCTTTGGCAACAACGATTTTCAAAATCAGCGTACTCGAATTAGTAAAACCAGCTATGTTGCCAAAAATCAGAAAAAGATGCCCGCGGGTGTCACGTTTTGGGCTTCTGTGTACCTGACTGCGTGAAGCGCGACCCAAATGACGAATTTCTATGCCTGTAACTTCGAACTCACGCTTACTCTTCTTTCGAACATAGTGACTGCCCGCCAGGCCTATCACTGCAGGGCATTTTTGGTAGAGTTTGTTTTTCCTCGCCAAGATACACTTGTTCTTGTGAACGGTGCGAAGGTAGTGTCTTCGTTGCGCGAGTTGGCAAAGACTATATTAGATTATATTCTTTATGCGCGCGAAGCGGGCCGACATTTTTATTATGTATTGAGTGAAGTGAAGTACAAAAATGCAAATGTCAGAGAAGTTGCTGGAAAAACTACTTAGAAAATTTCTTGTGATCCCCCTTTTCAGGGCTTCAGGCTTTGAGAGATCCCCCTTCCGCTCGCCCCAAAATGAAGCGATCCCCCCTAAATCCTCTGCCCCCCTCTCCCCTCCCTCCCCCGATAAATAATGACCGGTCCCTAACAGCCTAGCCTGCCATGATGACTTGTTTGGCGAACTTGGAGAATTCGTCTCTAAACTGTGTCCAGTTTCCCAGTCCTGTCTCCGCCACGTTGTTCGTCGGTATAGCAGGGTCCTGGACAATAGGATACTCGAATGGGACAGCAAATGCACTGCGGTACTGGCTGGGAAGATAGTAACGAGACCAGGATATGCTAACAAGACAAGCAAACACGTGCATATTAACTACAGAGCAAGGGGAGAAACAAGTTCATTGCAGAGAACGATCCCTTGATCGGACGGGGCAAAAACCTCATGGAAAACAACTGAAAAGGAGGTGATATTTTTCTTTGGAAAGGCGAGGGGAGGGGGTTAGCTCTAGCCACCTTAATTTCAGCAAGCATTGAATTTGACGCCTAAAAAAGTTTCAAGTTTAAAAATAAGCTCAACGTACCTCAGGAAGCGCACGGTTCTTAATAAAGTTGTCTTGCCTTGAACGTCTTATCTCAGACGATTCTGAGGTTCACTTATCGATCCTGGGTTCGGGATCTAGAGACCGGAATATCAATAACTGGATTCCGTATTCTAAAGCCGAAAAAGGGATTCCGTATTCCGGGATTCCGAATTCCGATCAGTCCGATCCCTTAGTGACGAATAACAGCCTTGAGTACAATGCTTACTCGAGGTTGGTTTCGTTGACCATTTTGACAAGCTCTTGAAATACTTCCTTGTGAGGAATAACCGGCTGTGACTCATTGTAATTGCTGGTAAGAAAAAGAAAATGAATAGTAAGTTTAGTAATTCCAAATGAAAAAAAAATACTGTATAGAGGGCGCCTGGCGAGTTCTAGAAATTATGGGTTTCTCGAAATGATCACTTTTGTGTTATTCGGACCTTGCGCCATTGTTACCTTGCGAGCCATGTTACCTCAGCGATAGAGCCACTTTCAGTTTGGACTCTATCATGACATTGTCCTGTAAATATTTTTTTTCGCGTAGCCATCAGAGCGATCAGCCATTCCTCATGTTTCCTCCAAAGGCGAGGTTCCAGAAGTATATCGGAATTGAAGGGAGGCGGGATATTGAAAATATAAGACGAAAATTTGCCAAATTTCATTCAGCAATACAGTAAATGGAATGAAAAAATCTATTGTGAAAGCTAATTCGAGAGCAATTTTTGGTGCAATTTTTGTCGCGCGACTCGCGGCGATTTTTCTCGCTCGTAAGCGTCACTTTAAAATCACCAATGTAAACTAGGTGCAACTCGACGCGATCTGCCGCGATTTTTGTCGCGTGATGTCGCGAAGAATTCAAACATGTTCTAAACTCTTTGCAACTTGATTTGATTTGCAGAAAAGATAGCGCAGAAATCGCACCGGATCTGCATCTCGTTTACACTAGAGGTTAGAATTGCAACTCCGCGCGAGAAAAATCGCCGCTACAAATGCAACAAAAATCGCAAGTGTAAACTGGCCTTTAGAATACCTCCTTACAACTCCATAAGCGGCGACAACGAGGAGGGATAACAGATAGTCTCCAGGCCTGCTAGACGTCCGCCACAGGATCCCATTACGCCAGTATTTCACTGCCCGGATCAGCTCTTTACACTACCGATAAATATTACAGTGTTACTCCTCCCGGGGGAGAGGGGGTACTCCTTCATGTTGACTAAACGGGGATGCTCCGCCCGAAAGGGGTAGGGTTTTGAGGCTCAAATTATATAAAAGGGTAGCGATTCTGCGAATTTCACTATAAAAGGGTAGCGATCCTGCGAATTTCACTATACAATACGTCATGCAAAGGGAGTAGCAAATCAGTGCATTCTGTTTAAAAGAAGTTAGAGTTTTTGTCGTTTGCAGTTATAGAAACGGTTTCAATATTGCACTACGTTTCGGAGCTTTTAACGCTTATTCAAGACATGCATTTTTTTTCTTAATTCAGTATTTTTCGTATTACTATAATTAAGGGTAAGGGGTCCAGTGGCGGATCCAGGGGTGGTTCCATGGGTTCAATAGCACCACCCTTTTGAGACGAGAAAAAGAAAACTCACATCAATTCACCTTGAAATAAAAAATTATTCAGAAGCATCGTGTGCCGTAGTTGACAAAAATAGAGTCGTGGTTACCTGTGCTCAACCATTATGAACCCACTTTATACCAGGGATTTTTAAAAGCGAAATGATGCTTGTCCTTAGGGCAGACAATTTGAGGGGTTTGGTGACTTTGGTAGTTTTCAAAAATGGAACCACCCTTTAAAATTCCTGGATCCGTCACTGGGGTCTAGAGTCTGGGCTGAGCATCCCCGTACTAAATGTGTTAACGTAATCTGGAATTCGAACATCCGTTGTACACTTTTTTGTATAAGAGCTTGCACGCCTGTGCCAGAATTCGTCTCGTTCGTCCGGATTCATATCACAGCCAAAATCGCGATGGGCCAATTTCGGCTTTTCTTATCCGCCAGTCAGCCATTAAGCCAATCAGATCTTTGCGCTGTTTTACCTTGTGAGTAGATCGGCTATCCAGTTCTTAGACATAAAGCCAGTTGATTTGACTACACTTCTCATGTAGCTTCATGTAGTCGAACAAGGCCAGGACCTGATTGGCTTGGGTAGTTTAACTTGCGGAACAGAAAAACTCAAAACCCCACCAAGCGTCGTTTTGAAAATGCGAACAACAAAACGGATTTAGCTGGAAAACAGGAGTTCTCGGTACCACATTCGCTAAAATGTCATGGAAATTGATTTCTCAGACATTTCCTTACCTTAACTGTTTGATTGAAAATAAACTCAGTTTGGCGTTCGCATGCTGCCACGTGGTAGCTAAAACAGGGTAGAGATTAATTAGTACTGCAAAACATGCTCCACTGATGTTCGCTGGCGGTCAGTCGGTCAGTCGGTGTAATTTTTGTTTTCCTTTGGAGGCGACTGGATAACCATGACAACTCTATAGGAAGAAACTCAAAAGAAGATGAAATAACAAAAAAATCAGACTTACTATTTCAGTTGTTCTTTCGTCCTAGTCAAGCATATTTTGTAAAGTCTGGGATAGCCACCTCGTTGTTTCCAGTCATTGGTCGGAAATATCTTGATATTAACATCATCGCAAGTACACGTCAAGGAAATGCTCGTCGTGCTAAAGTTCGAGCAGAGTTGGAGGACAGATCCGCTGGGCACATCGGTTCGCTGCTTTAGAACTATCTTTATGGAATATATAACAGCAGGCAGCCATTGCGTGTGATTATATTCAGGGACATCTAAAATCAGGTTAAAACCATACAAGGTGACGGATTATTTCTGGTTCATTTATTAACTATATTTAAAAATTCATGAATAATTAATAAGAACAACACAATAGAACACAATAAGATTCACGGGACCGTAGCGTGTTGTAATTCTGATACAACCACTAGTGGTTGTAACTAATTTGCACAGCAACTTTCATAAAACATATCTTGAAGTTTCTCTGCCAAATTTACAAGATTTTTAAAACAGCGGACACTAGAAGCGATGAATTTTTTAAGTAGTTTACAACATTCGCCTCCGTGTTGTATCAGATCTACATCACTCGCGCTACGCGCTCGTGTTTTCGTGTGTAAATCTGATACAACACGGCTGCTCATGTTGTAAACATAACATATATATTTTTGAATTCGAAACACGCGACCTGCTCCTTTCATGGCTGTCTTCGGGGGCTAAGGTGAGGGAAAATTCTGCTCACTTTCACCTATCTTAAAGGAATAGTAGCTTATAACTCAACAGTAATGTCACACAATTTTACCCAAACTGCAGCGGCCCCCGAAGTCGCAGCTCGCGCAACGACAATATTTTCGGTGCTCGATTATTGGGTTCGATTTCTTGGGTAGTACGTATAGTACTCGATTCGCAAAAAATGATGGAACGTGATCGCTGGTGATCGATTTTGCATCAAAATCGAAAAATGTTTAATTCGGTCTCACTCAGAAAAACCCGGTGCTCACAAGGGACCATTTGAGTGCCCTCAAAAGATACCTCAAAGTTGAAAGTACAATCGCCATTTGCAAGGTACAAACACTCCCTCATCTAGATACACTGAGAATACCTTCTATAAAGACTGCCAGATCCACTGCCTCGACGCCCCTAAGGGAGGTCCCTTGGCTTAAAGAACCCACTACGGATATGCGACTAATCTTGAACGGTGTTTTGGCCTGCAGCAAAAATGAAAGATAAGAATATGTACGCGTGCGCGTTGATTATTAGCCAATCAGCAAACATTCTCGAACCCAGAGCTCCCCGGCTCGTAACCTCGCGGGGAGGCTCTGGTGACAGCCACTGACGCATGCGCGAGATTTAACACAGAGCCGCTGAGAGAAAGACCTTTCAGCGCATGCTCCAACACTCAAAATCAACCAATCAGCGACGGCCCTCAAGTGGATGTCCCCAGAGCCTCCCCTGCGAGCAGACGAGCTGGGGAGCTCTGGGAACGAGAATGATCAGCAAAGGCTCTCAAACGTCTCACTTGACAAACGTCAGTGCTGGATTTAGCGCTTTTACTTTTCTATCGCACCCACAATGTCATTCAAAAAGAGTCCTAAAGTGTGGAGTCACAAATTTGAAATCAGAGTCCCTCCCGAATAATGACAACACAACCGAGATATAACCCGCTGAATGCTAATAATTTTCGTAAATCACTGTATTTTAGGCACATTTCAAAACTTTATGAACTGAGCTAAAAATACAGTGATTTGTTAAAGAAAATTATGTATTCAGCGGGCCATATCTCGAGATAGATAGATAGTTTATTTAAATAAATCGCATTGCAGCCCGTAGGCTGAATTACACAATTATTTGCAAACTATAAAAAGAGACATATAACTAGAAATATCTGAAAGATATGGGAATGCTCGGAGCTATGGCAGTACAATCAGACAATGAGTATCGTTGAAATGGTGTAGACTGAAACAGTGCAGTTTCTTTAGCCGGAAATGTTTTGGGTTTTTTTTATCTACAAATATTGAATTTCTCTCGGGTGCCTCTAGTTCGGAACGGTTTGGTTGACAGCTGTAAGAGCTGGGTTTAGTTTTAAGCTAAATAGAATATGACGGTTGTTCACTTGCTCAGATAAGTTATCGGTCTCACAAATTTACGGGCATCACTTTGAGTGGTCTCGAGAGGTTTAGATAAAAGCGAAATCTTGCATTGACTAGGTGTAGCTCCCGCTAAGTGCCAACGTCAGCATGAACAGAAATGTAAGCAAAGTATCTCAAAGTAAGACTTCAATATTTCGCGTAATTGACCTACTATGGAATGGAACTAGTGCTAACACAAATTATGAACCTTGTCCTTTAATAATTTTCACAATTTTCACTTGTTTGCTTGACCAACTGGAAACCCGCGAGCCTAATAAACACCCTAGCTGAAATCCGATAAAAATTGCTCGACCGTAATTAAAACTATGTGTCAGTTATCGAAAACGCGAACTCTGGGGTCAAGATGTCATTTGAACAACGTCTAGAATGCACATGGACATGAACATTGCTACTGGACATGAAAATTGCCTATACTATCATCTCGCGCATGTACGGCGCATATATTGACCGCTGACCTCCAGATAATTCACTTTTGAGAGGGGTAGATGATTTTGTGGACATGAAAAAGGACATGAAAAATCGCCTCTCACGCACGTAACGGCAAGAATAGACTTGCTCTCCGCTCGCTACGCTCGCTCCGAGCAAATATATACCTAACGTGAAATTTACACTATAATAAATCAAGAGAAAATGATCCAATAAATATGATAGTATTAATTTCTATAAAACGTATCTTATTCATTAAAATGTGCTAAAATCTGTATCTCGGTTGCATACAGTATTGCAACCGATTTGCCTCATTTTTGGTGTGTAGGTTTTGGTGTGCCCTTACTATAAATCAAGGGACAAATATTGCTAAATCGAAAATGTTTTTTTGTGACGTCATCAGTTTATATCCCGGCATGGGCTTGTAAATACCTTGAGATACGTTTCCAGTTGTTCAGTAACATTCTTCTGTTTCTCGATCTCTCTAGGGTCTGGTTCTGTGATATTGATGAGTTCCTCGATGCTTTTGTGAATCTGACGCTATGAATTCCATGAGAAAAAGACAGTGAACACAGAATAACGATCTGAGGGTGGCTTCAATGAAACCCAGGCACTGGTCTTTTTTTCTCATTGGGTAGTTTTGATGGTTGGTCTGCCTACAATGATATTGATGGCTAAACCCAAGTAAATAAGCAAAATAAGCCTTTAATTAAAAATATATATATTTCCTCTTTCGACAGTTCTCACATGGAGGGGAGGCGAATAGTCGTTAAGAAAATTTGGGCAAGAGTGGATTTTTTTATTTACTTGCCATCTTGGCTACTTGAATTTTTGCATCTAAAGACGAACTTACAAAACATTTGTTCACAGTTTACACTCGGCTTGTGACCATTTCATTTTTTGGCATCGGTCATCATCTTGATTGTGCAGGAGCAACGACTCATAAACTAAATTGAGTCATCTTAACAAAAATTCACACGTAGCTGGCTCTTCGTGTGCTATGTATGGCTAGTGAATCCTGCCCCCCCCCCGGGGGGGGGGGGGGGGGGAATTTCCATATTTTTTGGTCGGGGATGATCGTTGGAAATTTTCAGTTTCACCCCTAAAAGATACCAAACATGGCGGGCCATAGCGTGGCTCAAAAAAATTACCCTAAAATATGAGGTCTTATGTGCCAAGTAGGCGCGAAGGACACAGGTAGCAGGGGAAAAATACCCATGAAAACATTTCCGTGTTTGTTTCTAATTCATCGTCTTCTCATCGAATAATCTCTCTTTCTTACACGGTTTTTAGAAGCACCATCATGAGAAAAAGCAATTTGGATACAGTTTCGGCCCTAAAAGATATCAATCTGCCTAAAATTTATTGAAGATCAAGATCACCCCTAAAAGAGACCAAACCAACGTGATTTTAACCCCTAAAAGATACGACGATCATCCCCGACCAAAAATATGGGAGTCCCCCCCCCCCCCCCCCCCCCCCCCGGGATCCTGGCCATTTACCAGCTATATTGAGTTCAAAACAAGATAGCCCTGGCTCACTTGCACATGTTACTGAGCAGGATATAAGCCCGGCTAAACTAGGACACATGTAGCGCGCAGCATTGTAGCCGGATACATGTTTCCTTCATGTTTCGCACGCAAGAAACATCGCAAGACAAGAAACATTTTATGAGTCTAAGCCATTCAGGGAAAAATGCAGGACCTGCGCAGTACTGACGTAATGGACGAGGAAATCTGAAGGTGTATTTTCAGACATATTCCTTTCGTCAAGCGAGGTACGATCGACAGCGAAGGGAGGCTTTTGTTTGAGATATTTTCTATTATATTCACGCAGTCACTCTCCCAGATCGCCAAAAAACCTCGAGGGTCGCCTTTGTCCAATATTTTCTCGCTCTCGGTCGCAACAACTGCATAAGGACCCAGAGTGGTCCCTGAGGCTGAAAGTTCTTGTTCTTTCACGTTTCAACCTTATAAATTAAATGTCCTTTTTCCAATATTGCTGATATAGGATAATAGGAGATAAAATTCCATGTTGCATCAAAGTGTATTTGAAGAAAAACAGCGAGAAAAAATCTCGCACAATAATTGATGTAGGCTATATTTGTTGTACTATAGCCTGTGAGAACAAACACCGGTTGACACCTGCTATAGATTCGTTACTTGAAAAGAACACTCAGAGCATGTGGAGTCCCTACAACAATCCCCTGGCGGTAGCGTGATAGCTACAGGTATCAGGGACTCCATGGAATCTAATCCCCGATTTACGATGTTTCTATACTACAGGGGAGACAGCCTTAAAGGGGCTCTCGCACGCTTGCTGACCACTTCTCTGACAAGAAAATAGCTCAAATCGCAATCCAATTCCATCCTCTTGATATCAGGTCAAAACAACCTGGAATTGCATTTGTCTAACGCTTGAAAGGTTTTTCTATTAATCTGGAGGATTATTTTGATTACTACGGGCAAATGTACATGCGTTTTCACGGATACAATTTTACCTATTTTAAGTCCACGGTGGACGAATATTAAGCGTGCGAGAGCCCCTTTAAGAAAGACCGTTTGGGCTCTCTGAGAAGTATAAACAGATAGTCCCGAAAATTTTTTTCTCCATTCCCGAAAAACTTAATTATACTCCCGATGAAAATTGAGGGTTAAACAGGCAACAACATGACTAGCAATCAATCAGTTTATCTTGTGTATTCTTTATCGGTAAAGAACTCTTTTAACGGTAAGAACATTTTTTACTAGACTGAATATGAGACTGACATTTGCACCTTACAACAAAATATAACTCGGGAACTATAACCATGCTTGTGCCCACAAATTGCATTATAAACCGAAATGTCTCCCGACTTTTGTTACATCTCCCAGATATGTTTGCAAAGCTCACGCTTTTATTTGATTTATCCCGTAAATTTGCGCCCAACTCCAGATTCTCGACAATTTTATCGACGTTTTTTCGGAAGACTCCCGAAACAGCCTTTCTTAGTGCTGTCACCTCCCGCTATACTATCAGGCGCGAGGCCATACGTTTTTACGGTACGTCATTGTATGTCTTCATAGCTCAAAGCAAATGCGTATTGGCGTACAAGTAGCTACGCGCGCGCCTGACTATTAATTTTCGACTTGTCTCTGTCAAGAGAAAATGATCTCTCTGTACAAGGAAAGCTTCTGCTGTCTACAGAATCTTCGTTTCATAAATGTGAAATTCGTGTATTGCATCTTACCATAGATAGCTTCTCATCCCGCATGTCGCCAATAAAATTATCATCTTCATTCTCGGACTGGATTGCCTTTATTTCTTCCATGTTATTAACCTCCTCTAGCTCTTGGTCCACTCTATCGATAACTCCCTCCCCCGAAATGTTCTCTCTCTCAGCCGACACATTTTGTTTGTCAAGCTCGAGTAGGGCCGCAAGAATTACTAGAATCCTGAATACGGTCGTTATGAAAGTTTTACCCAACCCCATAGTTGTGGCAGTGCTTGCTGAGTTAGGAGCTTATTTTATTATACTAACCTACAATCGATGCAATTACATTAGTTATTTAAAAAGAAGCAAGTTCCGGGGATCATATTGGTCAAGATCAGAAAATCATATTCATTCAATATATTCCGCTCGTCCATTGGTCTGTTGCAAACAATATTATTGTACATTGAACTTACTATCGCAAATCTGATTGGTCGAGAGCAAACAATCGATTCTCAATGTCACGTGAACTTGACATGCTAAATACAATATTGTCTTTCTCGATGGATTTGACCATCAGCGTCAGCCTAGACCCTGGCGTTCCGGGTGGGCTTCCTGTGGTTTGTAAGACAAGCGTGACGTGACGTCACAGGAAGCCCATTGCTCGCGCATCCTAACGGTTCATCTCCGAGCACAGGAAGCCCACCCAGAACACCAAGGGACTAGACTGCATCAGCGTCATGATTGGTCGGATCCTACACGACATGGTTGCGAGGCCGGCCATCTGCAGAGATCCCATATTACTCTACCGTTAAAAATCTTTATCAATAATTCAAATAGTTCTTTAACAAGAAAGTATTCAGTGCTTCTTTTAAAACATTATTCTTGCAGACACTATAGAGATAGATAGATAGTTTATTGATTAAAACATTGCAGCTAAAAGCTGAATTACGTTAAAACTTACAAAGAATATAATTAGACAAGAACTAGGAAATACAGTAAAATAGTAAGCGGAAATACAAAATGTATAAATATTCTAATAAGAAAAGGTATGTTTAAAGCGTTCTTGTATATGAAAGAGTTCTTTTGTTCTTTAAATACGAGAGCGCTCTATAAAAGGCAACGCCCCGCCCTCTTACCAGTTCTTCCCGTGAGTCGGGCAGGAAGTTAGGGCTGGAGTTAGCAACTGAGAACTTATCAGTAAAGTACAGAATAAATTAGTTTAGTACAGTTTGGTTCTTGTTCTTGTGTTGTGTCATCTTGACTCGTACATACTGGCTTGAAAATTTATCCCTTCTTCATTAATACTGCTGGTACATTTTCCGACTTGCCTGGCAAAGAGGAACATTACATTACATTACATTAGGGCTGGAGTTAGCAACTGAGAACTTATCAGTAAAGTACAGAATAAATTAGTTTAGTACAGTTTGGTTCTTGTTCTTGTGTTGTGTCATCTTGACTCGTACATACTGGCTTGAAAATTTATCCCTTCTTCATTAATACTGCTGGTACATTTTCCGACTTGCCTGGCAAAGAGGAACAGATACATTTTTTGCCAGCCGCTATGAAAATACTTGTAATTTTGATACGCGCTTTGAAATGACTAAATATCATCTTTTCAAAAAACATTCATCAAAACTTTATAACTGAAAATAGAATCAGTTTACGAGTTTAGATGCGAGATTTTTATTTTAACGTGCGTCGCCATATTGGAAACGTGACGACACTCTTGCGCCTTACGTTAAAGAGGGCGGCATAAACAGCTTCTTTTACATCGATTTTCTTCGTTTTACACTTTTAAGTAATCATCCATGCAAGAACTAGGCAAACCTCCATTGTTCTACGGCATTGAAGGTTCCCCACGTAGGATATGTCCTATTTTTTTTACCACAGTAAGTTATCATGACTAGTAACGCAATAAGAGTGAAAAATTGATAGATTTCGACTTGCTTTGAGAACATATGGCAACGAAAAGTCTCTAGACCAATCAGATTAAAGAAGAACAAAGGAGTGAGAATCAGCATTTTACGCTAGGTTCCCCACATACAAAGTCTTTACAAATTGCATATCCTGTTTGTGAGTACCACAAGTGCTTATGTCTCCCTAAAAATCCTCAGACAAGTCTTTCTAGCATAGTGAATTTACCGATTTTCATGTCTAAGCCAATGAAATTGCCTATATTTTCAATAGAAATTAATTGCATTCCAGCATGCTTTACCGTTGGCTTGCCTAGTTCTTATAGTTCTTATACGGACCATTACTTAACATAGAAATTGTTTTCTTGGCTCTTATTCTGATAATGGTATAACGAGAAAAGCCTCTTTCAGAGAACCTCACGTTTCTGAGTGACGTCACGTTTCAGCGCCTGCCAATTTCAAATTAGAATCTCATCATAGCGAAACACAGGAAACTTCTGCAGAAACCCATCCAGGGAAAAGCTCAATTTCCCATGTTAGAAGCTAAGCATGTGAAGTGTTCGGATTTCCCAAGGCTATCCATATAAATTCCGGAGACTTTCCATGCACAGATGCATGTACCTTGGGAAATTAAGCTTTCCCCCTTGATGGGTTTCTGCAGAAAGTTCCTGTGAAATGTAGCCTGCGTAGCAAGTGCAAAAGGAAAAGGGAGAGAACGGGCGCCCGCGCGGCTGCGGGCTGGGCGCGCGCCCGTTTCCCTTTTCTCTCCCTTTTCCCTTTGCGCTTGCTACGCAGGCTATGTGAAATGAGTCGGCCTAATGGACGGTTCCAGCTAGAACACACGCGCGCGCTGCATGTCGGTAGATGTGAGACATTTGTCGAACCAACTGTTAAAAAGCGCGCGCTGCATTCTGGTAGTTGTGGGACACGGCTTGGGCGTTTCTAAAGCCTCGTGGAATATTTATGCAGGTGCGGATTTCAGAAAGGGGGGCCTGGATAGTGATAATATAGGGACCAAAAATTGAAAATCTCCATCAGCAAATATAGTAAATGTAGAAAATCTCCCGACAGTTCTTTTTGATACGGAGACGTGAGCTAGTCGAGCAAGTAGATACAACTATGGTGATAGACGCCTGTACTAATACTTCCTCCTGCTTGACCTGCTTTCTTGCTTCTCATAAGATAGCCGCCATTCTCGTTAAACACGACCTTTTTCCCATCGCTGAAATTAATAAATAATTTCTTTGTCAGATGGTTTACAGGTTGGAGATACTTTATTATTCATTCAAAATACTTTCCCGCTTCTAAATGGTTGAGCGTCACTGGCGATTTTTTTATGTTTCTGAAGGCGAGCGACGTATTCCATCGATGACGTCAAAGATTGGATAAGTTAAAAATTATTGCACGCGTGACGTCACGCACTTGTAGGCAGGCTGGCAGCTTTCTCAGGGAAGTAAAGCGGGAAAATGGCGGCGAAAATATTTTGAATGAATTTTAACACAATTAAATGATTGAATGAATAATAAAAAAAGTTATGAATTTAGCTTTCGTATGGAGAATTATTATACGACTGTGACGTAATTTTACCGGCAATTTTTAAGGTCACTACTGAGAATATAGATGCCAGTGTTTTACCTGTTTTACCGGAAACTAAAACACTCGTATTTTCCATATCGTCACCAGTGACAGACGAACTCTTAGATTCAACTATGTTTCATTGCACTACAGTGCTCTTTGAAAAGGGCTAATTTTGCCCTTTCTCATCAGGTTAATGGTTCGTACACGCTGCTTTATATCCACTTGATATTTGCTAGGAAGTATTTGCGGGAATGCCAGCATGCGCTCGCGATCTCGTTGTGCTTATTACGAGTGAACAGCTATGGGTGATCTCAGGCAGATTTGGAGAGGCTTTTTGAACTAATAAAGACTAGTTATGCTTATTGAAAACCAAACTTTCCTCCATAAAATGCAAAACCAACTTGAAAAAAATTCAGTTTGATGAACGGAAGCCAAAACGCAGAATTAAAGTGGGAGTTCTCAGATATTAGATATTGAAGCGAGTTTTGCTGTTAGTGAGAAACAATTTCTAAAGCGCGCGAAAAAGAACGCTTGTAAACAAACCCACCATAGCCTCGTTTCCAAACATAAATTCCACAGGACCCCCATTATCTGGAAAAAGGCCCATTGTTTAAATCTCAGTACAATAGACATCAAGTCGTATTTGCCCAACCTGATAATGACCCCTTGGATACCAAGCTCGTTCTGAGTCTCTGTTACCAACACCTCAGTCTGCCCGTCATGGACCAAGCAGTTCAGGCTTGTAACAGGCTCTATCTTGTCCATCAAGACAAATTGAGACCTCTCTTCATCAGGCATGCCCTTTAGTTGCTTGACAATATCCTCATTGAAGAATACACTATCAACTAAACAATAAGACACAATTATTAGATATTCAAATCGGGTGCTTCTGATTGGCTTATGCTTAGATTCAAATTCCCGCCATTTTTGGGCGCGCGCGTACCACACTGAGACCCACAACGTTTCTTTTTTGCCCATGCGTTGAAATAATATCTGCTCTATATTTCTTACTTAGATGCTTTTTCTGTAACAAGGGCGGATATTTTACAAGTTGAGAACGTATTTTTTCTTGCCCAGCAGGGGCATGGGGGTGAGAAAAAATGCGGGTCTTTCTTGGTGTTGCAAGATGTATTGTTTTTTTGATTGGAGCTATTGTATTCCATCTTATTGCTTCGTTCTGCGGTCTTTCCTCTTCTATTGTCTTTATGCCTCTGGTGCCTTGCAACACCAAGAAAGAGCCAAAAATGCGAGCAATGAGTAATAAGGGCTGATTTACACTAGAACGCAAGCGCAAGGATATCAAACTCAAACATTTCCTTTATGATGTTTACACTAGAACGCAACCGCAAGCAAACTAATGGATGTGTCCCACAATTACCAGAATGCAGCGCGCGCCTTTGAACACTTCATTCGACAAATGTCCCTTATTTACCGACATGCAGCGCGCCAGTGCATTATAGCTGGATTCGTCCGTTAATGTTGATTTTAAGCTGCGCTTGCGTCGCTGTGATTTGCCTTACACTTGCCTTACACTTGCGTCCTGCGCTTACGCATGCGTTCGTATGTAAACCAGCAACAATGGAATGCAATGCAAATACAATCCAATTTAATATAATCTAATAATAGTCACACAGCGTTGCTCATAGAAACGCAGATAAGCTTTCACGTACATCCTCCACCGTCTCTTTGCGCTTTTAGAACAAACTTTTTCGGATCTTTCAAAGCCATTGCCACGTTCCTGTCCCCCTCTTCTCCCTGTGGGAATAGCAATTAAAATCAAACTTCACTGAAAACTAATTTACTCACAGAGATCAATACCCGCGCTTACCTTATCAATGCTGTACAGCTGTGCAAATGTATTGCGCATGCGCTTGATTGCCACTTGGTCATCGAAGAATCTGTGGAGGTCAAAGATACAACAAGGAGTCATTACTAAGAGTGACGATCCTTATCAAAAAGAGCTGTCAGTAAAAACTACAATATGTGCTAATATAGCATCAGAATGCTTTGTGCTTTAAAGCAAAACCTATATTTCGATGTTGTTGTTACGATCCCCAAGATTCAGTCATAGAGCGGATTTCACATGACTGTCGTGAGTAATTCGCAATTACTTTGTAATTACTCCCATACGTTTTGTTCAGAATTGGTGTAATTACTTTGCGATTGGTTTCACGACAGTCTTGTGAAAACCACTCTAAAAGAAATATGTATTGAAATAGATAGATAGGCAGACTCTCCAGCTATGTTAGTATATATTACTACTGACCTTTCTAAGACACCAGGGCGGGCAAACACTTCCTGCATCTTCTTGAGCGCCACTAACTGATACGCGATGCTTGGACACTTGGCACAACGAGAGAGTTCGGCCATCTCACGACCAAGAAACCACTACACACAACAAACGGTACCTTTGATTTATTCCACGAAGACATTGCAGCCGTACAACAACTCAAGTAAAACGCGCGCTATGATTGGTCGACAGGCTGTGCGTGATAACAGTACACACGCACGATAGACGTCATAGCGTGCGCACGCAACCAAAATCGAGTGAGTGCGCTGTTTGGCTTTTCATCCTGAGAAAAATAGCTTTTTATGTTGTATAAAAACAAATAGATTTAGATGCACAGAAGTCGTCATCGCTTTTCATTGACCACAGTCACGCCATACTATTGCGTCTCATGACGTACGTTATTGTTCATGACGCTATGCCATCATCTGTACATATATTACGGTACAGACGCACGGAAAAATAAGATCTATCTGTTAGCTATATACACGATGTGGTCATAGGTCGTCGTAAAAGACGCACTCTACACCACACTCCCTTTTTCGCTTAAATTATTATTATTCAATTTGTTATGCGTCTTACAATAAAGTGGCCCATTTGCAAAGAAACAATTTGTTATTACCAGTTGTTATATGTTTCTGTTATTACTGATCGCCCCCAGTAGACAGAGCTCAGCATGCACAGCAAGTAATCGCATTCAAGAGTCGAGAGTTTATGGATGATATACATGTTTAGTTGTTTGATGGGTGCGCGCAGACTTAATAGCATACCTCTTCAGTAGGATAGTGTTCTGGAGTGTATCCGTCCCTGTAGTACGCCATGCCGATTTCCTGGCCATCCCTATAAAATTAAAAAATCAGTCTTCAAAATCTGCACAATAAAGAACATATCCACGCGCCGAATGCAATGAGCCGTTTATGAGGTGCTGCCACTTGATTAACACCAAATTGCATTCAACGCGTGAATATTTAATCGGTTGTCACAACAAAACAGGAACTGGTCAAGCTGAAAAATTACAATTCGTAGTTGGTCGCTCAGCTCTAAATAACTTCGAGAAAAAGTTTCAAGAACACCCATTCTTTTATTTGTCATAAGATATGTCTTTGGTGGTAACGTCAAGTTGGACCATGTCGATTTCGTGCTGCATATCAAGTTAGAAGTCAGCGGACTCACACATATAATGTGCCGTCATCCGTTACTTTCCCTTTGTTATAAATATCGGCCATTGTCCCACGGATCACTCTGAGGCCAGGACATCTGTAAATATAATAACACTCCATGTTAGGTCATCACCAGATGCACTGTGAAATTGTCAAAGATACTAACTATACCTCCTTCGGAAAACTACGCGTAGGAGGCATTCAAACACGTAGTGGAGCCCCATATTCATACAACACTATAGCCTTCTTCACAGGCGACGGTGTGGCGATTTCACTTTCGCGTTTTTCAAGATTTGGGCTTCCTGTGACAAGCCCAAGTGACAAAAATCGAGGGATCTCAATCGCGCGCTGTGATTGGTCGAGTACCTACCGTTCTCTGACGGCGTACTCCAAATGTCTATGGTCGTAGTAGAACGTCGCCTCTTCCCTCGGGAAACTGATGAACATTATCGCTGAGCTAGCAAACAATGACAGTAAAAAATCTGCGTTAGTGATTTAACCATCACAAGTTACAAGGGCAGCCACGAGGACTTTAGACCCCGATTAATATAAAAAAAAACAATTGCCTTTTTTTAGGGACCTGCGCGGGCAAAAAGAGAAACAAATAGGCAGAGAAAATATTCCGTCAAATTTTGCGCCCGTTAGCATTGTCTGCTTGATTTAGAAATTTTATTACAGCTGTGTCAGGTAACACGCAACCCAGCGCGTTCAAAACATCGAGAGAGCTTTTGGCAGTTGGGTTTTCCTGTGTAGTCAATCAAACCATGTGAGCCAATCAGATCCTTGCCTAGTTCGCCTAGTGCATTCAATTAGCTTCTGTCGCGACATGTCTCGCAAGGGAAGCCAATCGAGTGCACTGAGTAAGGATATGATTGGCTTACACGGACACGGATTGCATGATTGATGGACAGCACAGAAAACCCAACTGCCAAACTCTGGCGGCAACGCCGAAGTCGCGTGTTATCTGAAACAGCTAGCTGTAATGGCAAATTTCGTACTTCTGCACAATTTGTTTATGTGTATTATTACCTTGGAGAGCCGTACAGTTTCCAGGCTTGTATGAGGCCGTCCGCCTTTGTTTGCAAAGACGCGTTTGGTAAGACCTACGGTTAACAAAGCTTCTCAGTTAATTGGCAAACAAATCACACCTCAAAAGGTAGCCTGAGTTCAGCATGTGAACGGGAATAACAGAAACAGCGTCGACATACTCACGTGATCTAAATGGTCTTCAAGTCCAAGAAGAGGAACATAATAACTGTAAAAACAAAGTCGCGTTACATCTTGACCCTCGTTTTCAAAACATAGTTATTTAGGACGACACTTCGGCGGTTTGAATTTCGGACACTAGTTTTGTCCAAAATGATACTTGTCCGAGTTCTGGTTCTACTCTCCCCTCCCTCCCCAAGTAGTGAGTGATACGCCCTACCCATCCTCGCGCGCCAGGGTCTTCCCCTCAGCTGGCCCTGTGTGGAAAGAGGATGCGCCCTACCTTCTACAAAGCTCTGTAACACCCGTTGGATGTCCAGAACTATCACAGATCACGTTCACTTCAACTTGCTTCAGCTGTAGCTCCTTACCAGGCTCCTTGGCCTCGCAGAAGTAGTCGCATCGAGTTAGACCTACCGTGACTGTCTTGAGTAGAGAACAAATGGAGGCATTTTATCAATGCAATATCAAGAAAGCGCTGTCGTTTTTATGGCAAATCCGCGCGGGTTGCCTGTGGTGTTCAAAACGTGACTCAGGCCCCTCGGCGGGGGGTAAAAACAAAATGGCGACCAAGAGAAGGATGTTTCTCGAGTATCTGCAAGTTTTGGCCAATTTTCCTGCTTTTTTCGCTAAGATATGAGGATAAGTACTTACAGACCTTCCAAATAAGGTAAGGGGAATTTCCTAATAAGGAAGTTTTGCAACGTCGGCAAAACGACAGCTTTAAGAATCTAATAAGAATCCAGGCTTAGGCCACAAGCGAAGGGAAACGCCCTGGGATCGAGGTTGGCCAAGTTTCTTGTCCGGATTTGTGAGAAAAATGGAGCGGGTGGGCGCATTTTATTATTATTTCAAAAACCGCTCTCGATTTAGATAATTTAGGCATAGATGACTACTAGGTCAAATGTGTCCTCGCTTACTTAAAGGCCCATCACCAACCGGGAGCCTTTGCGCCCGTTTTCTTTTGTTTTCAAATTGATTTATTGTTTTTCGGGTGCTCTGATTGGCTAAGAGTTTAAAGTTCGTTTATCAAATATTAATCAATGCAAGTCATATATTACTGAAATTAAAACTTTAGTTTATTCTGTAATTGGTTACAAATAGCAAATAATAAAATTTTGCTGCGGTCCAAAAACGTGAGGCGGGCGCGGGAGGAGAAATATCTTGCTTTACTTTGCCTTACCTTGTCATAAATTCCTTGCTCTTGTGCTTTGCTGTATATCTCAAATAATCGCCTTGTCAGGGGTCACCCGTTACTGTACTGTTACAAAACACAGATATCCATTTTATACGTACACCTCTAAGGTTCATTCACCACTAGCGGCATAACGATATAGCGGACGCACCCTTATAATAGACTACTTGCAGTGCCTTAAGTGGTGGATCCAGGATTTTTTTCAGAGGGGGGTTGCAGCACTAAGTTGGACAGCTTATGATCCGTACTGATTTTAACACAGGCTCCCCAGGCTACTGATTTGTGTGAAGAATTAACGGTAAAATACAGAGAATGTATGGACATGTAAATCACGAGAAAAATATACGATGGAAATTCAAAATCACGAATAAAAACCTGTCTGCAATAATATCTAGTTGTACTTCTCTTGAAATCTGCGAAAATTATGGGGATTTGAGCCCTTTTTACAACTAGATATTATTGTAGAACAGTTTTTTTATGATCGTTGTATCTTTAGGGGTTAAAATCGGCGATCCGGAGGGGTTTCTTGAACGGAAATGGTACGCCTGAAGAAACTCCGGTTTTCTGGTCGCTAAAGAAGGTACTCGGCCACCGGGTATGGAGTTTCTGCTAAACAAATTAGACTACGAGAAGAAATAAGTTCGAGTGCGAATGTACGGCTGAAATTTAGGCGACATGGAGTTCCTCATCCAAGCGGAGGGAGCTCCAAGCGGTCGAAATACACGACCGCTCTAGACAAGGAATGGTTGGAGGACTCATGGGCTGCATTAGGGGTGGACCATTAGAAATTGGGGGAGGGGGGGGGGGGGGGGGGGGGGGGGTGGCAATTTTTTTGTGCATGAATTTTTTTTTCAGGGATCAGGTTGTGCAAGAATTTTTTTTCGGAATTTATATCATGTTTTTTACTAGCCTTACTAGTCCTAGGATCTCTGCAAGATTTTTTTTTTGGAAGGATTGGCCTTGCTCGAATTTTTTTTTGGGAATTGCCACCCCCCCTCCCCCAATTTCTAATGGTCCACCCCTTAGATGGCGCAAATGCTGCCGCGCGCGCAGATTACTCCGAGAGTCAGGCCATTGCACCGGGAGACAATCCCCTACTCTTACGAATAGTGCAATGGATTATTTATCGTCCACCTCAAACAGGGGTAGAAGGGAAGGCAGACCCCAGGCAGACATGGGACCTCGGTTTCTTGTCTCATCCGAAAGACTTAGGCGGTGATTACATGAGACCGGTACGAACTCGGAGCGATCTGAGTTCATACCGGTCTCGTGTAATCACCACCTTTTTGATCGTGTTTACGTGAGAGCGGTACGGACTAGAAAGTCGTTCGTGTCGGGTCAACAACCGGAATGAACTCGTGCCGGTCAGGGCATTTTTCAGAGCGGACTCATGTAAACGCATGTAAAGAAATTTGTGAGAGCCGATACGAACTCAGATCGCTCTGAGTTCGTACGGTCTCATGTAATCACCGCCTTAGGAAACACAGTAGATAAGACCGAGATGTCCTAAGCCTTACGTTACGCTTTTGTTCGTGCAGGGTCACGTAACGCTCAGATCTATATGGATTAAAAAGGTTTACTGTCTGATACTCTGAACCGTTCAAAATTCATACAAGTTCATGACAAAGATCCGTAAAAGAATCCCGTTAGTCGTGTAAAATAATTTAAATATTCACTATTGTAATCTTTAAGCCATTGATTTAAACTGTTTTGAAAATTACCGAGTATCTACCGAGCATCGCGCGCTGAGCAAACATTTCGCCTGAAGCACAAAAGAAAAGTTGAATTGCTTAACCCCAATTAACGCCAAAAAAAAGAGAAGCAAGCGCAGCGTTTATAACTTTCCCTTTTTGCCTTGTGGCAATAACTTTGTCGCATGGTTTTGTTCATGGCGGATCGGGGAGATTATACGTTCTTTCTTCGGGTATTATATATGCAAAGCTCGGCTTTGAGACAACGGTCATCTGACAGATATACGTTCACAATGAACCTGATCGTTGATTTCTCGAGCGTTCCGTGGAACCTCTGGATCCTCTACTGGGTTTATCAACACCAAATACGGGCCTAAAATAAACAATTATATGACTTGTGTCCTAGTTAATAGTTATATATCGTGACCCTCTTAAAGTTATGGTAATATTTCTTGTTCTAGACTGAATCACACCCATTGCTTATATTTCTGATAACCCTGAATACAGTTTACTTACTGCTCCAGCGCTTCTTTAAGAAACTCGTGATCTCTGCTCACACGATCTATTAGTAGATTGAAATCCTTTTGAACGGTTGTGGCCTCGTAATATAGTGCTCGGGGCAGAGGAGAAGGATACACTGCAAACGGCGTGTGCAAAGGTCGATTTGGCTTGCATTTGATATCATGAAGCAGAACTCCATGGCTTATCAAATAGTCTCTCCCTTGATCTGCCAAGTAGCTGGCATCTATGCGGTTATCGCTAGAAATCGTCGGGTTAGGCAAGGACATTTTGACAACAACAAACTTGGACCCCAGCAGGACTGAAATTCTTGTTCTTCGATTCGCATGGGCAATGTTGCAAAGAGTTTGTGACGGACTTGATTCATATGAGCCTTTATGCCATTGGTCAAGACACGAACCTGTTGAGTGGTTTGGCTTTCAATATATGCGTGAACGTAGAAAATCGTAAGGGTTAGCATTGCATGCAACGGTTTTCGCCGCCATTTTGACCAAGTACTTCGTGTATTTGGGTTAGACACATTATGCTCGGAAATTTGACCATTTTGCTTTTTAGCGTCACCCAAAAATCTCCCCATTATGCCGAACATTATGCTCCTGTCGAAGCATATGCTTGCGTGATGCTGGTTAAAATTTCTCCCTTGAAGTTGAACCCACCCAAACATTTTAACAAGTAACCAAGCCTCTATTCCTGCTACTCAAAGCCTCTATTACTGTTGCAAACTTCGTTGAATCTGTTTCAATATCTTGTCAAAAGATCCGTTTCTAAAAACACTATAAAACACTGAAAACGAAATTCAAAAATTTTACAAAACATAGGTAGTGGTAAGTGGAATGACATTGACAACATTTTTGTTTTTGCACTACTTTTTTCAGCTTTGAAAATTATTTTTACAGGCTCCAACAAATGAGATCCGCTGTTTTTGGTGTTACTGCAGTCAATGAGAAACATCTATATCTTTTAGAAAATGCACACAGAAATTGAATATCCCTGATATTTCTCTGGTACAAGATTTTATCCACCAAAGCCTGAAATTACTCGATCTCCAAATGGACGTTTCTCAAGAAGAAAGAAAGAATCCGCCAGCAGTTCAAGTAAGCAAGGGTAAAAATCTTGTACCATGATATAGCGCGAGAGAACCATTACTTTATCGGTGAAATAGAGCATAGATTTGGACCAATCAGAGCGAGCGTATAACGTAGCTATAGTATAATACGTGATAGATTACTCAACACAAGGTGAATGTACAAGTGAATGTTGTTAAAACATTTATTATTTCAGATGATCTGCGCGCGCACAAAATAAAAGGCTAAGCCGGACCTGTGTACCAAGACCAATTTCACATATCTTGGCTACCGCCTCTATTACCCAAAGGCAGTTGAACCTGTATAAAATGACCAACCTTACAACGTTGGAAATCTTACAAATAAAGTTAAGAATAATTTAGGCTAGATTAATTTTACAGGCAGCGAGAATAGAAGAGACTGTAGTTTATTGCTCGTATCGCGATCGAGTCACAAAGTGATTTGGTTTTTGTTTTCTTTGTAAAAGGTTTGCTCAATAGCGACACAAGCTCGAGATCATCTGGTTGACTTGGGAATTTTTAAGTTGTATCTAGTCTCGACTCAGGTAAGAATAAAAATTGACTTGATCTAGCGAGACTGGCTGGTTGTTTCTCCTCTACATGAATAACGGTCCTGTAAATGATATAAGGCAGCCGGTTCACACGAAGCGTTATATTTCGGGTTTAGAGATATCTACTCGAGTTTCGTTTCTCCGAGATACAGGGGCGTAGCCAGGATACTGAAAACATGGGACGAAAAATTTTCAAGTTTCCTCCAGATAATACAGTAAATGTATGGGAAAATCTCCCGAGAAAGATAAGGCCGCGGCCCCCTGTGCCCCCCCCCCCCCCCTGGCTACTATCTGCAGGTAATTCTTAGATAGGGTAGATATCAAAAGCCAGAGATCTGCTTGTCTCCACAAATTTGTCACGTAAATACCACCACTGTCGGTTAAACTGCTATAATCGTGTGTACTACATTTTCGAACATTGTATGTAAAAATGCCAATGATAATATGTATAATAGCAAAAGGGCTTTAAATCCATATATCGCCTTATGTAAGGGAATCGAAGAGCTCTTCTGGATTACTGATTATATCTCCCTAAATCCCGGATTCCAAACTGTCTTAGAAGACCCTTACACGGGGCGACAAATACTCTTTCAAAACTGTGTGCCCTCTTATATTGTGAGATAGGATGGACCTCCTTCCAGTTTGCTACCCTAGAAATCCTTGGAACTTGGATATTTTTCACAAATCCCTACAAATCGAAGGCAAAACGCGCGTCTGTTTTAGATTTCTTGTATTCAGCCCCACCACGTTTGCGCTTATAAGTATACTGTGCGGCCCTTGACATTGCTAAAATGTCAAAAGTGGTCCAGTATAATGTGAGAAAAACGCTATATATAACATTGGGCGAAGACAGAATGTGCCGAGTATCAATTACCCTACGAGGCAAGAGTGCATAACTAGTTTTTCAACTCACTTCTCAGTGTTCGGAAATCCCGATGAAACACGCTGTCTCGTGTTTGATATATTACTCACACTGGTATTGTGTTCGCTAAAGAGCCCGTGTCAGCCACTCCTTTGTTATTGTTTTTGTTCGATATTAGAAGACGAATTACGTGTAGAAATCTCTTAATAAATATCTAAAAACAAAGTTTCAGTTTTGATTTACCAAATTTAATCGAGAAGATTGCTCTATATTCTCTAAATCAGCCGATGGAAATGGATGTTTGGCGGCTGACACAGGCTCTTTAATAAATGTATCCATAGGAGAGTTCGCGCGTATTCTAGCGTCACCCAATGTTACAAAGAGATTCTAGTAGCGAAATGTGAAAGCTATGATACATTGTGTAGATCCGATTGGTGATTTGCTCATGTCTTAAGTGCATTACACGGCTCTGGCTCCCGGAAGATTTTTAAGAACCTGTTGGAGAAACAGAGATTTTATTGGTATTTTATTCTATCAAATGTACTGGACACAAGCTAAGATTACACATGAAATTACTAACACAATAAAGAAAGTAGACACTTGTTAGTTTATAGAGGGGAATTGTTAGGAAACCCTGTTATTGACACCCTGTTATTGTACTATCTCTTTGTTCACTTTTACAGAGGAATCCTTTTGTTTGTGCAGGGTCACGGTACATAAGTACCAAAATTCAGCCAGTAAGATTCAGTGTACAACCAGGCATGCATATTAGATGAGCATGAAACAAAAGATTGTGCAGGGTCAATATCACGTGATAGCCCCTCTCAACATCCAGCCCACGCTATTGTGTTGACCCTTTTTGCCGGGCTTCCCAACCATTCCACTTCATTAACTATGGTTAGAAGCATATTTGCTCATCTGGGACAAACAACCATTGAAAGTTCAGTTCAGTTTAGAATGACCTTTTTATATGTACATTTTTGTTTTGTTTTAACTAAAGTAGCGCCTACTGTATGATAACATATATTTTTTACAGTGTTCTTCTAATATTTTTTTTCTTAATTTCGAGCCCTGGTGTACTGTACACCTATGGACAACTTTTAGAAAACTTTGTCCAACTTTGGTTGCCCAGCTATGGCACGGACTGAGGAAAAAATTTAAACTTTCAAAGTTAAAAGTTGTGGCTTGGCCATTTAGCTTGTAGATTCAACTTATGGTGTCAAATGGCGACTAGGGTTTGGAGAGCAAACATTTCAACATTGTCGCCAAATGGCGACTTACAATTCACAGTCTGTAGGTTTTTAAAATTAGCTGTCAACAGCATTAATTCGGGACAAAAAGATGGCGACCAGATTTCTATTACGGCGACAAAACTTCACTATTTGGCGACCAGATTTCTATTACGGCGACCAAACTTCACTATTTGGCGACCAGATTTCTATTACGGCGACAAAACTTCACTATTTGGCGACAAGATTTTTAAGGAGCCAATGGCACTATCGAAAAAACAGTTAACGTCGGATCCTGTTTTTCGTTATTTGGCAACGCTTTCAAAAAAGATAAAACCTGATGATAAGAACAGAGTTTCTGACTTACCCCAGTTATATCTGTGCCAGTCAAGGCCTGCACGGCGGGTGGGAGTTGTCCAATCAGCTTTGTGACCTCACCGGCTACATTATTACTCCCTTCATCATTAATGATAACAATCTCGCCAGTCTTGGCAAGCGGAGCTGCCACCTCGGCGGCAACCTGAGGGTAAAAAATATGGTACTCAAGTTATCCATTATCTGATTATAGCAAGCAGTCCTGTAGTTTTTACTAATCCACGCGGGCTGCCTGTGGTATTTTTGAAATCTCGATCCAGGTCCTTTGGCCCAGGAAAAACAAAATGGCGACCAAGAGAACGATGTTTCTCGAACATCTGCAAGTTTTGGTGAATTTTGCTGGCTACATTTTCTAAAGCCGGGGAAATACGAGGCACAAAATCCCTCAACTTGTCGCGCAACATTGCTGCGTTGCAAGTCTAATGTTTGTTGCTCGTTTTTCATCAAATTCACAACTTGTCGCGCAACATTTTGTTTCGATGATCACACATGAGAGACCAAGGAGGATTTGGCCCCTTAGCACTTCATTTCTATTGACCAACCAACTTGAATCGTAGGCAAAATGTTGCGCGACAAGTTGTTTGTTTGATGAAAACGAGCAACCAAGCCAGAATTTGTGTCTCAAAGTAGAACCGCGCTCTACTTCGCGCAACAAGTTTTCACAACCTGCAACAAATGTTTTTGTTGCGCGACAAGTTGTGGCGCGAGATGAAAAACGCGCAACATCGATCATCAACTTGCAACGCAACAATGTTGCGCGACAAGTTGAGGGATTTTGTGCCTCGTATTTCCCCGGCTTAAGGTATGAGGAAAAATACTTGCAGACCTTCCAAATAAGGAAATTGGGGAATTCCTCTGAGGAAGTTTTGCAACGTCGGCAATTCGACAGTTTTTGGCGAAATGTTTTACAGTGTTATGAGTACCCTGCTAGCAGAGGCTTTTCCTTGTTATTTCGCTCTCTCGTTTTGCCTCCGCGGTTTGGATGTCACATGTTGTTTTCTTTGTTATCTCGCCCCGGACAAACCAAAACAACTACGCGGATGCATGACATGTAACTAACTTCGCTTAATGTTAAAAGACTGACAGAAAGAAAGCCCTGCTCGCAGGGTATGCTATGGCCGATTGTCAGGAATGTTTCTTGCACGTTTCATTCATTGTTGGCCCCAAAAAATCTTTTTCATGTTGGGCATGATTTTCCTGCAGACAAATCAAAGAAGATGCAGCCCAAGAAATATTGATGAAGTAGTAGAAAACCACTAGAAGCAGCAAACTATCATAAAACCTGCAATCTGATTTGCTCCCCTACTTACTATCTGTTGCATGATGGAAACGTTAATAGACATACCAGTACTTACAGCAGATTTCGTATGACTGAGAAAAGTGCCGCGAAAGAGTTGTGCCGCGCCGTGACCGTACCGCGACTACGCGATTTCATTCAGTATCTACAGCAGGTCTGGTTAAGTACCGTGCCATGTGACAGCACTTTTCAGTCATACGAAATCTGCTCTATATACTACTGTAGTATGGGAATTTTCGCTACACGAGTCAAGTTATGAAAGGAGAGTTTAAAAAAAAAGGAATTCATCATACATTATTTTTATATGATGCATCGGCCTCCTTCTCAATAACTCCCCATATATGTACAAGGATTGCACATTACAGAAAATTACCATATGTGCTTTCCATTTGGCCAAATTTCCAGAAATTTCGGTTAGAAGTAGAATGGCATGCACCAATTTCCGGAAATCGTTTTGATTTTTCAGGACAACCTCTCGAGCTAGTCCTAAAAGTGAAGTTTTTTCATGTGATTCCCGATGAGGGGGATAGAATAAATGACTTAGCAGTTCTGTGTCATTGGCAAAACACGCTGACATGATCCCTACCTTGGGAAGAGCTTCTAGGATGAGAGCTGTCATGGCGGCATCACCATACATCTTGTATGCAGCTGCCTTTTGCCTCATGCGCTCGGCCTCGGCTTTACCAATAGCTTCAATAGCAGAGGCTTCAGACTGGCCAACAAGCTAGAAAAGTATTGATGAACGAACAAGAAATAGATGAGTCAATCAATGTCTTAAGATCCAAACAGGGCACCATGCCATCTCTTTTTCTTTCACAAAACGTTTCAGATGAAATACTAAAAGATAGGAAATTAAATAATTTTAGAAAAGGGGAATTGAATTACTTCAAAGCAATGACGTTTTTAGAAATTTTTAGAAGGCAAAACATCAACAACAAAGTCTTATAAAATCACAATCACAGACAAATGGGCTCTTTTTTCATTGTACACGTTATATTTTAAACGAGAAAATTGAAACTTCTAACTACGGTAGACATGATAATAATTTGAATAAAATCGGAAATACACCTCTTAAATTTGCCATTTACCAGGTATCCCCAAATCGCTTATCATTTAATATTAGTATAATAGCAATATGAAAGTAAGTTTGATGGGCAAGATTAAGGAGCAACATTTGGGTAGGAGATTCTCCATTATGGAATCTGAACAAATATCCATCTTACCCTGATTTTCTCAGCATCACCTTGAGCAACAAACACTGTCTGGGTTCTAAAACATGAAACATTGTACTGGTATTAAATATACACAATTGACAATTCTCTGTATAACTTCTGCATAATTATCGAGAAGCCCTGACATAGGGCATAACAAAATCCCCTATCACAGGGATGTCAACCCCAGGACTTCAAAAATCTGGAGACTGCCTTGAAATGGAGAAAGTTCTTTAAATTCCCCTTGGAGAAATACAGTAAATGTATGACAGTCGTCTTGAGTTTTACCCAGGAGGCGGAACAAAAAATCTTGAGACTCCCAGCAAAACCGGGAGAGTTGACGTCCCTGCTATCTGATTAGTTTTACATGCAAGTGGTATGGCATTTGTATTCATCTCTAATTAACAAACCTTTTGCCTTCAGCCAGTGTCTCCACTTTGTAGCTCTCAGCCTCAGCAGGTCTTTTGACAGTAGCAATGAGCTCTTTCTCTTTCCTCTGAATCTCTTTCTCTTGAACTTCAATCTGTTTTCTCCTCTCAACAACTTCAATCTGGATTTCTTCTGACCTGATCTTTTGTTTCTCTTTGGCGGCCTATGGAATTCAGGTGAAAATGTGACGCATGAAATGAGATAGAGGGATGATTACTTTACCCATACTGTAGGTTATAGAGTGGGATGGTTTTTTGAAGCCTAACAGCATGTTAGTGTACCATCTATTAATGCATCCTTTTGTTAGTGCTTTGTCATGGTAGATAAGTACCAACAATCAGCCAGAAAGATTCAGTCTGCACTCAGACATGTATTATTAGATGAGCACAAACGTAAAGATTCTGCACTGTCAATGCCCCTCAGCATCCAGCCTACGTAATTGAGGGCATCATTTACATTTTCCTGAGCTTCCTAACCGTGGGACATCAACCCCAGGACTTCAAAAACCTGGAGACCACCTTCAAATGGTGAAATTTCCTGCAATTGTCCCAGGAGAAATAAAGTAAATGTATGGCAGTCCTTTGAGAGAAATACGGAAAATGTATTGCAGTCATCTTAAATTTTTCCAGGGAAATGAAGCTAAAAATCTTGAGACTCCCTCCAAATTGATGTTCTTCCTACAGGCTTTGCATGCTCTGAAATGGGAAAAAATCCAAGAGTTTCAGGCACCGCAGAGCCGGTGGGGCTAAGCCCCCCCCCCCCCCCCCCCCCCCCCCCCCCAATAATTTGGTGTTCTCAAGCTTGATAACGATTTTAAGAATGATTACATTCTTGATCTTGTGAATGATGAAATTCGTTTTGTTTTTCCAGGAGTTTTCCAGGACTTTCAAGGACTTTCCAGGAGTACAATACAAATCTGTAGGAGCCCTGTTCTTACTCATTCTATTAACTACAGTGGTTTGGAATTCCTTCCTGTAACTCATAAGACAGTTCAGCCTGTTCCTAACCATTCTATTAACTACAGTGGTTTGGAGTACCTACCTGTAACTCATAAGACAGTTCAGCCTGTTCCTAACCATTCTATTAACTACAGTGGTTTGGAGTACCTACCTGTAACTCATAAGACAGTTCAGCCTGTTCCTAACCATTCTATTAACTACAGTGGTTTGGAGTACCTACCTGTAACTCATAAGACAGTTCAGCCTGTTCCTAACCATTCTATTAACTACAGTGGTTTGGAGTACCTATCTGTAACTCATAAGACAGTTCAGCCTGTTACTAACCATTCTATTAACTACAGTGGTTTGGAGTACCTACCTGTAACTCATAAGACAGTTCAGCCTGTTCCTAACCATTCTATTAACTACAGTGGTTTGGACTTCCTACCCTTAACTCATAAGACAGTTCAGCCTGTTGCTAACCATTCTATTAACTACAGTAGTTTGGACTTCCTACCTGTAACTCATAAGACAGTTCAGCCTCAGCTTTTTTCGTATTGACTTCCTGGTCAAAGGCAGCCTTCTGCATCTGATACTCCTTGGTTGCATCTGCGATGTTTGTTTGAGTATCATATACAATGTCCATCTTCTGCTTTTCACACTCTGCTTCCTAGGAGAAAATTGTAAACAATATAAATTAAAATACTGGTTTAGCAAATATAATTTGTGTACAAATTGTTCAGCTCTGATCTTCCCTTTTCAGTAGTGATCAATGTTTTGTATGGACCCACATTCCATGTAAAAAAAATATATATTTCCCAGACTCTTTAAAATTAGACTCACAGGGGTCTGCATTTCCAAGAAGGGGCTTTAAAACTTGCTAAAACAATTTTTGTTTCATGCTTTGTTATTACTTTGATTATTTTTTTATAATATAGCGCAATATTATGCACACTGTGATTGGTCAAAATCTATGCTCTATTTCACTGATAAAGTAATGGTTCTCCCCTGCTATATCATAAAAGCATTAAGCACAACTTTCTATGACTTTATCAGCGAATAGAGCACTTGTGATGTTGGGAGGGACACATTTTTAAATCACTCGCCTTTGGCTCGTGATTTTACAACATTCTTGTGTCTCTCCCAACATCCTGCATGCTCTATTGCACCCATAAAGTCATAGAAATTAAGTTGTGCTCTTATGCTTAAATATGGAGAGCTGATTCATGGGAACAGCAAGGGTTTGGGGGATTTTATCCTGTGATAATCACTAGACAGGCTGCTTACCCTAATACCAGCATCCCTGTTAGCTTCTGCAACACCAATGTCAGCATCACGCTTCACTTTAGCCGTCTGAGTTTTGCCAAGAGAATCCAGGTACATCACTCTATCATCAATATCTTTGATAGTGAAACTGAGGATTTCTATTCCCATCCTGCCAACATCAGGGGAAGCCACTTCTCGGACAAGAGCAGCAAAAGCCTCACGATCTGTCACAAAAAATCATGGCCAGTCTTAAAGATTTCTCAGAGTAATTATGTGTATGTAGATATGTATTTCAAGCAGCTTGAATTTTCAATTCAAAAAGAGATTTCAATAAAGGAAATGGAATTAAGTGAGGAAAAAAAAAGAAATGAGAGTGTGAGCATTAACATATTATGTCTTCTTTGAAATCAATAAAAATATTTCATCAGCATCAAGACAATATACTGATTTTCAGACATTAAAATATCTAGAACAAAATTTTTCTTAATTGTCTTTTGAATCTTGTTTTGGTACCGTACCGCCCTCGAGTAACGTAACCTCTAATCGCGAGTCGCGAGTCAAAACTCTACACTCGAAACACTCGCGGCTCGCGAGTATTTTTCCATTGGAATATTCATGATATGCAAAAAGTCACTCGCATTTTGCGAGTGACTGGCCCTTTTTCTTCCAGACTCTTTGCTACTGATCCGGCTCTAGGTTCAAATGAGTGAACTTTATCGATGAACATCCAAAGCAAAAACATCGCCCAAACATCGTACCGAAACTACACGGAAGATCGCGAACCGGTTCAGGAAAGAAGACCACCCGTATATAGTTCTTTTAATCTTAAAATTCAGTTTAAATAAGTTCTTGAAATGAAAATATCATACTAGCTTCCAACGAAAAAGTGGCGTGTTCTTATCAAGCGATTATTGAAGAATACGCTGGAAATTTTGTTCAGCGCATCTTGTTGTTTATCACTCTAGACTCCAAACACAAATGTACGTTTAAGAATTACGGCGCTGTACTTCTGTATTATTCGCTGAATCCATCGCTGAAAACGATCACAAGCCCTTCTGAAATAATAAACAATTCCTTGGGTTTGGACGAGCTGATCTTTGCCTGTAAATTTCCTACACTCCACTCGAAGACTCGCGAGCAGGCGCATAATTTTTTGAGTTCAAGTTTTATAGTTTTAGCGTCTCGTAGTCGCCGAAGCCGAAGGCCGGGCACGAGTTCAAACCCACGGTAAACTTCGAAGTTTTCTTGCTCGCTTCGTAAATAAACCCCACAAAACGTACGAAAAAAGAAGGCTTACCCATAATACTTTCATTATTTCATAGTTATTATGTAGTGTTTTATTACTAGGAAAGAAAACCGGCGAAACATTCTACGATACTTTAGCGTCTCGTCGCTAATGTTTTGTTGCAAACGTAAACTTCAAAGTTTTCGCGCTCGCTTCGTAAATAAAATACACAAAACTTACGCCAGAAGAAAGCTTGCATAAAGTGTTTCATAGTTATTATTTAGTGTTTTATTTCTAAGAGAGAAAACCGGCGAAGGCATTTCGCCGATATTTTACCCCTTAGCGTCTTGTCGCTAAAATAGCACCTAAGTTTATGGAATGCAGATAGAACGAATTCAAAAGCCTTGAAGTTTTCCTGGTTTTCTCGCTCGCTTCGCAAATAAACCCCACAAAACTTACGAAAGAAGAACGCTTACCTTTAGTACTTTCATAGTTATTATTTAGTGTTTTATTACTACCGGTATCGGCCAAACAGTTCACCGAATATTCTAGCCCATTCTAGCGTCTTTTCACTAGTTTGTTGATTACCGAGCACGAAGGCCGGGCACGAATTCAAACCCACGGTTAACTTCCAAGTTTTCTCGCTCGCTTCGTAAATAAACCCCACAAAACTTCCGAAAGAAAAAAGCTTACCTATAGTACTTTAATTATTTCATAGTTACTATTTAGTATTTTATTACTAGGAAAGAAAAAAAACAGCGAAACATTTCACCGAAACTTTAGCGTCTCCTCGCTAGACGCTAGAAGGCCGGCACAAATTCAGACCTAAACTTCAAAGTTTTGCGCTCGCTTCAAAAATAGACTTCACAAAACTTAGGTACGTCAAAAGAACGCTTCGAATATTACTTTCATTATTTTGTACGGTAGCTATATATTTTAACGTTACGGTAGTTTGGAAATTCTTGCGAAATTCTAGTTTTGTAACATGAAAAGAATCCCCTCGCTGAAAGTGAAAGCGTTCACAACTCTTCTGGACAATTGTATCAGATGGGTTGATCTTCGCCTGTAAATTTCCTACACTCGCAAGACTCGCGAGCAACCGCATTTCGAGTGGATCGAGTGGACTTGTTTAATGAGCTCCTTATTATAAAATTACTCGCGAGCCGCGAGTCTTTCGAGTGTCGACTTTTGACTCGCGGCTCGCGAGTATAATGTTACGTTACTCGAAGTCGGTACGGTAAGATGTCTAAGCAGGGCCTGTGGTTTGATGTGGGATTTTTCCTGAAATTATGTGCGATTTTTTCTGAAATTATGCGCTAAAAATTCGAAATTATGCGCTAAAAATACGAAATTATGCGCGATTGCGCAATATTTTTTTTACAAGTGCCGTAACATATTTTGCTCTTTTCGCCTGTTTTGTTACGTGGATATAGCTGCTATTTAACTTTAACACCTTTTGTTTGTCTATAAAATGCTCTGTGATGAGTTCCAATCGCTTCGCTTTACTAACGTTATGATGCTACGTTTTCTTCCAAGGGAGACGTGTGTTTTCGCTTTTAATAAAGCTTATTACTTTCTTACAAAAAAAACGTTACCAACTACCAGTAACTTCCGTTACACGGTAGTAAAGATTAGTAAGTCTGGTCTTCTTTCGTTAACTTGTCTCAGACCAAAGCACACTTTTTTCATACCGCAGGGATCGTAGCAACGCACTCCTCTCCAACCATGAACTAAACGGTCACAAAAGCTATACGCATACTAACAGAGCTATCGTTACGATCTCTCATTATCACAAACATCGTTGCGCTTGTTTGCCGTCGTTCTGCGCGTAGTTATCAAAATTAATCCTGGTCGCGAGAGCGATCTGCACTATCATCGGAGGTAGTGTAAGAGCTTTTATAAAACCGGAAACGTGCCACGTTATTGTCAGTGTTTTTTTGTTGTTATCGAGCTGTTGGTGTGCCTGGTATTTTTCGCGTTGTTGTTTGTGAAATGAAATTGCTACTGTAACAATAACAAAGATCCATGAAAAAGCGTAATGTCATGTGATCAATATGAACTGCATAAAGTCGACCGTGTTTATCGTGGTTAGTGTTCTGTTCCGACTTATTTTACTTTGTAAGATATCCAAAGCGCAAACATGTTTGAATCTATCTTGCTCAGCTGGAAATATTAGTTAGTTGGCCAATTAGGCACGTTTTATTGCTTTTCGATATCAGTTCCCAGCGTGACGCTAATAGCATAGAACGCCTTGTTATTCTCATTTCTATCGAGTTGTTTTGACATTGGACAGACGATTTCAGAAGAAATGTATCACTCTTGTGAGAAAAAATAGGAAAGAAAGTTTGAAATTCACCAAGGAATGATGCCTTTTTGATGTTTTTCACAAAATTTTGGGAAATTATGCGCGATTATACGGGATTTGACGGATTATGCGCATTATGCGGAGAAAGCCAAATTATGCGTTTCCGCACCAGCGCATCAAACCACGGGCCCTGTCTAAGGTTCTGGAGGATATCACTTCAAATTTTGCCTCCTGACATGCAGCAATGCAGCATGCATTTTTTACATGACTTTGTTTGCCAGGTTATCAGTACCTCACTTCAGGCCTTCTGATATTTAGCGAAAAAAATGCTGAATTTCGCGGGATTTTAAGGTGAATTTCGCGGAGAAAATCGGCGATTTCACGGGGATTTCACACGGTGGTTTAAGCAGCTAAAAAGAACTTAAATAAAATGAGTTGATATAGTGAAAGATCTATCGTGTTTGCTAAGAAAGGAATACAGAATTTTCAAATTCACACGATTTTTACACTTAGAACGGCTTGCAGTTTTTTGTTGTGGCAATGAACTCAATTGATTTTGAATCAGTTTTGAAGGCAATTTCCCAACACATTTGGACTTTATGGCATAAAAACGACCCCAATAACTGTGACAAGTGTTTATTGTAGTTCAATGGGATGTATTTGCAAAATTTCTGGCAAATTCTGCGCGATTTCACAGACTTTTTGCAAAATTCTGGCAAATTACCTACGCAGGATTTCACAGACTTTTGCAAATTTCATGGGATTTCACAGATTTACCAAAATTTCATGGGCCCCCAACTGCGCGAAATATCAGAAGGCCTGTCTGAAGTTTACAGGACATAACAGTTGGAATCACTCTTTCAAAAAACTTCTCTATGCCATTTATCAAGCTCCTGCCCCCCTCCCCTCTCCCTTGTGACAATGTATACCTTTGTAGATTTCCTCCACTGACAAAGTACCAAGAATGGCCCTGAGATGACCTTCTAGAGTCTGTAAAATCACACTCTCAATCTGCCGAATACTCTTTCCTAGGAACTGTTCACAGGCTGTCTTTAGAAGTCTGGGTTCTGTCATGACTTTGACTTGTGCCACTCCTGTTACAGTAACTGCCACACCCTGTGCCGTCTCCACAAGTTCACAGGTAGGGTTAAGGGTCATTACCTCTAGGGATATTCTAAAGGGAGAGACAAACAAAACAAAAATGTTATGATGCCCTGATCAACATTGTACAAATAATTCAAAATCTAGTGTGTTGTGGAAAGTCCCAGTCATCTTCTTCATTATGTGGCTATTTTTGGAGATTTAAAACCCTTTGTGTATTAAATTTCACAACAAATAAGTTTGTGGGTCTTTTTGTGGGTCTTGAAGTTTGTCATTTATCTGAAATTGCAAATTAGAGCCGAAAATAGAGGAGAATTAGGTAATAGCAACAAATTATAGTTTAACTACAAAGAACATCATCCTGTTCCATGTGGTATATAAGTTGGATTCTAGTCACAGAGAGCACAAGAAGCTTCACTAAAGGCACTCCAAGGTCCAGAATCCAGCCGATCTCGTACCCAGAGTTCTCTGGCTTGTCTCCTTGCTGGGGAGGCTCTGGTGACAGCACATGTGCAATATTTGATAAAGAGCCACTGAGGGAAGGAACTTTCTGTACATGCACCAAAATCAGCCAATGAGCAAAGGCCCTGAAATGGCTAACACCAGGGGCTACACCCACAAAGTGTTGAGCCAGGTTAGCTCTTGGTACTAGAATGGAATCCAGCTAGAGAAGTTGGCCTGTTGTTTCTGACAATCACCTAAATTCGATTGACCACCTTTTTCCATAGACAGCCATAGCTATTATCAGGATAAGCACAACTTTCATGACAGACAAGCATTGATTTTAAGAAAAGGGTTAAGAAAACATTCTGGAACAAGCATATATTTCACATTGTTTTTTGACCAACCCTTGAAATGTGTTTATAGTGGCTTCACCCACAACTCAAGTAAGAAACAAAATCAGGAAGTTCAATGATGCATGTGAAAGAGTGATTCCTATTTAGTATAATTTAACACAAGTGATTCCGCATGCTGATTGGTTGAGGTGTTCGTTATATTTTGCTATATTCCCCTATAGGTGAATATAACATTGAAAGCATTGGGGATCGCATGTGCGCTTTATTACAAGAAACTAAAAATATCCCTAAATGTGAATTTTTTGTCGAAAATCTGACTATTCGCTGATATTTACATCGCCTTCGTCAACTAATTGTTAAATATAGCAATCTCACAACAGGAGCACAATAAATGTTTGTGGCCCAATATGATAGTAACTTTCAAATATACAGCATTATGAAAATGAAAAGCAAAGTGAAGAGGCTTTTTATACCAGTAGATTACATACAATACAAGTAACTTGGGAAGATTGGAATACACAAACTCTTAATATTAAAGACACAAAGCAGGGAAGTATTTTTACTTGCAGCAAGAATTTTACTAGTAGATCTATTTATATCTACACTACGTCATCTTTTGTGAAAATGAATGTGTGTTCAACTTCATGTCGCGACGAGAAGCTATAAAATGTGTAATTCATGGTGATTTTTCTGTGCAACTAAAAGGACACAGTTTTGATGCATAGCCTGTTTGGCATGGCTTACTTCCATGAATGCTTGGAACTTCGAAAAATGATGGAGCTCTAGTAATAATTAATACAAAACATCTGCATGCTTGTAATAATTCACTTCAATCATAACGTCATGCAAGCAATTGTAAGTCACAGCTCGTAAGCACAGGTTCACACAAGAAAACACGAGTTAAACTTACGATTGAACATCTGTTACGAGACACCAAGCCCATGCCCAGCCTCCTATGACTGTTTTCTTGGCAGTAGATCCACAACAACCACCTGAAAACCCGAGCAAAACCCCGTTCAGTGACACAACAAAAGGTCATGGCGGAAATACAGATCCCAACAGCAAATGTGGTGCACCTTGCATTTAGCACATAAAAACTACGATAAATTTCCAATTGACGTGATAAAAGATCTTAACATTTGTAGTTATATCTGATAGACTGTTCTAAATCCGCAATAAAATGCAGTCCAGGGAAAATACCGTATGAATTTACGTGCACCTTTCAAAACACAACAAACGCTCCACTGCACCGAATCAAGTGATATTTTGTCGCTTTAAAATGCATGTTTTTCGTAAAGAAACTTTGTGTTTGTTACCTGAGACGACTAGAGCCTCATTAGGCCCTACTGTATAACAGTTTCCCATGTCCTCTAGGCCGTTAGATGGTGTAGTATTCAGACAGGAAAGTCGCGAGTTTGATCTCTTGTTCGGTGAAAAGGACACAGATCAATGAAGGACTGTGGACGCCCCTCTACTAGAGCCAGGCTTTCCTGCCGTGAAGTACACAGGAAGCCCCTGCTCAGTTGTAAACAGGTGTTCTGGCTGCGCGGAAAGAGAATATATCACTTGGCCTTGGCTGTTGATTTGTTTCTTTTGTTTAATGTTATGTCTAAAGGCGAGGTAAAACAGGCAACAAAAATGCTTACAGCCATTCTCAGTTACACGCGGTCGCCGGGAAAAAAATCTTGCAAGCGAAAACTCGTTTTTTGTAAAAGCTTCTATGGCAACGCACGTGCTTTCGCGCCGGCTTGTCGCGCTCTTCTAGTCGCCAGAGGGGGTTCACGTGCACCCCCCGGAACATTTATGGGGACATATATTTTTAGAACCCTTACGGTGTCTAGAATCTGGTTTGAGGTGTCCCCAGCCCGAAAAAGTGTCCCACGGCCACTTTTTGGGCCGGCTTTTGTTTTTTAATTATATTCTTTTGTTGTTTAATGAGATTCAATGAGCCAATTTTATAGATTGTAGCACTGCACAAAACAGCTCTTTAGATTCTAAAACTATACTTTTACGATCTTGGGAATACTCTGATCACATGTAGACTAGTTAAATTCCTGTCTCAGCCTTTTGCCGTCACATACGCATATCGTTTTGGTATTTCCTAATAGAAATACAAAGGCTGACAGAGTCTTAGTAAATATCTATCAGTAAAGGAACATAACATGTATAAAACGGGCATGTAAATTGTACATATGTGTTCAGCCTATGACACTATAATAGCATGAGTGGTAAGACTGGAATGCTTTTCTGAACAGCGCTACAGTCTATAAAATTGCCTCATTGAATCTCATTAAATAACAAAGCATATAATTAAAAAACAAAAATCGGCCAAAAAAGTGGCCGTGGGACACTTTTTGGGCCGTGGGGACATCTAAAACCAGTTTCTTGATATCCTAAGGGTTCCAAAAAAGTATTCTCGTTACTAGTTCCGGGGAGTGCACGTGAACCCCCTCTGGCGACTAGATTACTCAGACAAGACAGAAAAAACGAGTTTTCGCTTGCAAGTTTTTTTTCCCGGCGACCGCGTGTAACTGAGAATGGCTGTAACTTGTCTCGCAACATTGTTGCAAAACGAGTTGAAGAGCGCTTCGCGTTTTAGGGACGGACCATCCGTCACTCCAACCGGTTTTATGACTGTTTTCACGATGTTATGGGGAAAAAACCCTCGACCACGACCCGTTCCAACTCGCTCTTGTGAAGAGGACTAGCTCTTGTTATTCAAAACAGAAGCAAGCAATGTTCTTATCCCACTATGATGCGTGCGCAACACTGTAAAAAAGTGGCAAGCGCCTTCCACTCGGGGACACCGATCAAACCAACCGGTTTTACTTAAACAAATGGAAAGCACCCCAGGAATTGATTCTCACCGCGATCTCGAGAATAGATTCGATTGGTCCATTTAAAATAGGCTCTATAATTTATTTTGTGTACCGGAGATATGCTACAAGGAACCAGTGTTCTACCTCTTTGGCTCTACTTAATTTCCTTGGCTGCTAAATCTATAGTTCGATGCTGAACACGATTGCGGCCGGGTCCAGTCACAACAGGATAGAATAGGTGAAGGCGATCATGACTGAATCTCCAAATAAATAGCCCCTACTTTGGCGCGTCGCCCAGAGAAGCGCGAAGAGCACCCGACGAATGCCGGACTTGCGCGCCTTGGGCGTTCCTCTGGCGTTCGTCGGGGGCTCTTCGCACTTCTCTAGGGGAAGCGCAAAGTAAGGACTATTTACTTGGAGATACAATCGTGATCGCGTCTACCAAATATATGAAGTGCCAAGTCAAGGATTTCCAGTTCTAGGACCCAATAAGCACATAAAATAATTTTACTCCGTTAGAGATATCAGTGGGCAACGATCGTCAGAGTCCTCGCTTCCTATGGTACTATCGCCGCTATCACCCCCATCGCTTTCATTATCGCACGAGCTCGTGAACGAGGAAGACGTTTTGTCCAACAAGCTGTCCAGGCTCCCAGCATCCTCATCAGTCCGGGCAACCATTGCAACGGACACCAGATCAGAAAATCTCGTGAAATTGATCTCTGCCTCCACAGTCAAAGTCGAGGAGCGACATTTCTCATAGTATTTATCCGATGAAAATCTCTGCAAACATATATGGAAAAGTCATACACCGTGTTAGGTTGTTAGTATAGCCTGTTGTCAGCAGATTCTTTAAGTATAGCCTCTTTTGCAGCACTTTCTATATAACTCTAGCTTACAGGCCCATCCCCTTGGGGTCAGAAAAATAAGGTTTTTGGTCAAAAAAGGTAGGAAACACGACAAAATGCTATACATCTGGCTTATACAGGGCCGTTTTTACCATCTCATACTTGTTTGCCCATACCGTATAGGCGGTAAAGCTTCTTTTCGTGCCTATACACTCTTATAGCTTACCCTGTAGGTCTCCATTGCTTGAAACTCTTCCAGTTCGTCAGCGCTATTCCTCGCGCACAGGCGCCGCGAGCTGACCTGTGACGCGCCACCATCCACGCATTTAGGGAATACATGCGTGTAAACATGCCTTTCCTTCTTTACCAGGCTCTTCTTATCCCGCTGGTCGCGGTCTTTACTCCGTGACGAGCTCGTCAGGCCGCGCCACGGGCCTCTCAACAGGTCCATGTTTCGCGTTGCCGTGCGCGCGTGCGCAGTGAAGATGGAACGTCGCTCGACCGATGTGTTGCTTCTTCAGTGATTACGTAAATTGATTATTGCGTAATAATAATTGAGTAAACGTCATCTAATAGAAAGCGACACGCACAACACGAATGAATGCCGCGTTACGGGGAACAGTATAGTCTTGCCAAAAGTCGGCTTTTGTGAGAAATGAGCGTGCGGCAGGGTCGTTGTACAAGATAGTCTCAACAAGGAAAACGGACTTTGGAAAGTTTAGGAAACTGCTCACTTGATGAAACCAATTTTACACAAAAATGTTGCACTGAAAGCAGGAGCCCAAATCCTAGCAGTGTCCTCCTCCCATAGTCACAGTGTTGAAGCCTGGATGAAGTTATATTTATTTTCAAATTTTCATGCAACGCCGGGGTCAAACATTCGCTCAGCCAATTAGAATGCAGGTAGCGTATGTCATGCTTTGTCCAGAGAAATATAAATAGTAAAGACAGAAAATAAAAACGCCATAGATTGCTACGTTTGGTCAAAGGCCTTTCGGCTTTACTCTATAAAGCCCTCATCAGTGACAACTGAATGGTAAATCCCCCCCCTCCCCCCAGTTAGTACCTCTGCCTCCCCCCCCCCCCCCCCCCGTTAGTGGCAAAAAGACAGTGGCTACGGTGACACTTAGACAGCATTTCTCTCATCGCCATCACTCTTTAACGAAATTGTTACCTTAATGTCGCCTTAGGAAAAGCTGATTATGTCCGTTTTTTTGAAGGTTTTGTTCCCGCGAGGAACGCGTAATTATTTTTGAAAATTTATTAACGATGTTCAGCAATGAAGACTTTAGTCAAAAATAAAGAGAACATCTCATGAATGTTCAAGCCTTTTCTACCATTGAACATTCAAGTCAACAATCCGCGCTTTTGAAAGTTGTACGTCCTGCAAATTGATGATTCAAACATTCAGCTGTTTTTCGTTCGTTCGTTGCTTTTACACATACACTGGTTTGAAAATCCGCCGTCGTCGAGCATCGGACAAGGATTTCGTGTTGAAGAAATATTGAACTATTTGTACCTTTTGCCAAGTGCCAACGGAAAAAAGCGCACTTTGAACACAAGCTTAGAGTGCAGGCCCATAAACATGTTCGGGTTCATTACACACAATCAATAATACAAGTATGTTCTAACACTTTAGTCTGGGTATCAGGCTTAAAAATAGAGGACCTGATAATCAGGCTATCACACCAGGCTATCATCTTCCCGAGTCCTGACAACAAATGAGTGCCGCTATTGAATATCAAGATGCTCCATTGCAGCTTGGCGAACTGCATTTCTATCAATTTTGCCAGTCCCTCCAGACGGAAAACTCTTCATATGCACAAAATACTTGGGCTTCAAGCTCAACCCGTCGGCACCAGGCGGCCAACGCTCCGCGCACCAGGCCTCCAGCTCAGCCAGCCTCGCTTTGGAGTTGCCTGGTTCCTCATCCCTCAAAACAACACATGCGCAGATCTCTTCATACAGCCGCTGATCAGGAACACCGATGACTGCAGCATTTGCCACTACAGGGTGCTTCAGTATCGGGCCCTCTATTTCTGCTGGGAGGATTTTCACCGTCGCGCGCTTGATAATTTCCTTGTTGCGGCCAAGCACTTCAATTCTTCCCTGGTCATCCATCCTGCCAACATCCCCCATATACAGCCATCCCGTGGAGGACCTTGTTTCTTTCGTTACCACAGGGTTACCAAGGTACTCTAGCATTTGGAACTGGCTTCGTGCACAAATCTCCCCATCAGTTCCCCTCGGCACGATCTGGTTATTGTTATCCACCACGCGGATTTCATTTCCAGGTACAACACACATCTTCCCGTACTCTTCCTCGGTAAGCTGCTTCTCTGTGTAAGTCGCCTATGATAGTACACAAGCCTCATTGCTTCCGTAACCTAGCAACGCCTTGGCATGTGGTAGACATTCAAACACCGATTTTACCAACGCGATTGGAAACCGCTGACCGCCAATGCCGAATATCTCGATGCAGGAGAGATCATACTTGAGGTGAAGCTGATCGGACACAAGTTTACGAATCAAGGCAACACTCAGAGCCACATGCTTGCATTTCTCTTTTCCTATGATCTGGAACACGTTTTCACTCGTTTCATCTGAGAGGGCTAGCTCGGTTGGTACCCAGACAATCGTCGTGCCAGCGATGGCGCTGAAAATGAGACTGAAGTATCCTCCTCCCCAGGCCATTGGGCGATCAATGTACTGCTTTACACCTGAGCCATCTGCGTTCACAAGATGTTCCGCAGTCATATAATACACGTTGCATAAAGCATTTACATCATGATGCATGGTGTACTGCACGAGTTTAGGAGCACCGGTGGAACCAGACGTAAATGTTGCCATGAAAGGATCATCAACTCGGAGTTTCAGCTGCGCCTCTTGGAGCTTTTCACATCCTAAAGCTTCCCCACTTTCTATGAGACTTTCATATGAATAGCCCTCGTCTTCGCATACTTGCTTAATCGACTTAGCGTCGCCAAGCGCTACAAACAGTAACTTCTCTTGCTGCATTTCTGAGCCACTCTGCCTCCTTTTCAGCTGCAAAATGCCTTTCTTCAGCTGGTCCATTTGGGGATCTTTCATTTCAGAGTCAAATATAATCATTTTCAGATTCAAGCTCTTCACAAACTTGACTTTGTCATCGGTGAGCCCTCCAGGACCCACCAAGATTGCGTTTACGCCAATGTGGTGTATTGCAATGATAGACACCGCATACCGAATACTGCTGGCTCCGATAAGTAACACGTGATGGCCACGTGACAGGCCAAGGTCCAAAAGTGAGGATGCGAGGAACATGGACCTACAGGGTGGAAACAGCGCCATTAAAAATTCGTTTACTCAAAAGGGTGACCAAAGTTCTGTTGGTCTTTACTGACATTTTCCAGGGGCGAATCCAGAAATTTCAGAAAGGGGGCCGGATAGTGAAGACATGGGGTGAAAATATTTAAATTTCTTCCAGCAAATACAGTAAATGTACTGGGAAAATATACCGAGTAAGGGAGCCGCGACTCCCTCGGCTCTCATAAATCCGCGTCTGTTTTTCCGATAACAGAGTGACCTACATTTAACCGAACTTTAGGGTGCTGCTATAGCGCTATTAACAGTTTATCATCAATTGCTATTGTAATGCTGATGTGCCAGGCATAGATTGACTACCGCTCATTGCTATGTTTTGCCAACAAAATCCCTGGTTGGCACATTAATAACAATGGATGACGTCATGGTGAACAGCGCTATATGTAAGTATGATTGCACCTTCATGCTAGACAAGAGAATACAACAATTAACAAACTAACAAAGAAAACACACGTACACACACAGAAAAATATTTTCTCGCCTTAATAACAGCTTACCGGTCTCTATACTCTCTGTATGTAATAACAGACCGGACCATGCTCGTGTCGTACATAATCAGCGCCTCGCTATCAGGTCGCCGCTCGGCCGTGGAGTCTAGGTACGAGTGGAAAGGCCTGGCCTCCATTGGGCACGTGTGTGGCACGTGGACGTAGCTCATCCGGGACATTGCACTGTGAGGTAAACCTTTTTTGGAGAATCGCTGCTGTAGTGACTGCAAACAAGAATTGGTTACCTAATTGAGGGGCGTAGTCGGGGTGGGGGGGGGGGGGGGGGGGGCACAGGGTGCCCTGCTCCCCTTTCTCGGGAGTTTTCCCATACATTTACTGTATTTGCTGGATAAAATTTTCGTCCCATGTTTTCACTATCCCCCCCCCCCTCCCAACCAAAATTCCTGGCTACGCCCCTGTAATTAACGAGAGACTAACAGTAGGCAGCCTGCTGATCTAACTCGATCTAACTGTTTGCTTTTGGCTTTTGTTTTTTTTCAGATTTCTTTGCCAAAAACGCAACCAGAACTCATCAAGATAACATTAGTAGAAACTAAACTTAAACTTGTTTTTGGCTTCCTTCAGTCAAACTCCCGGACAACGATACGATATTTCCCGTGCAGTACTGCCAACCTGTCCTCGTGTGACCGGAGTATCCGAATAATGGACAGGAGGGCCGACTAGCAGGCTTCACTTCTTCTGAAAACAGATCTACGTTCTGAACGTCTACGGTTTGCGCTTCCAGGTGACATTCCACATTCACAGAATGACAATCGCAGACTGAACCCCGCCCTTATACAAAATTTCATACTTCCGAGAATAATAGCGAAAGTTAAACATTGGAAATGGTCTGTTCATGTGGATATTATATCCGTTACCACCGATCGAGGAACTGGAATTTTAACGGGGATCGTTGATTTTGACTCTGGAATTTCCACACTAGGGTTTGTTGATTTTGACCCTGGAATTTCCACAGGGCATTTATTCACAACTGTGGAATTTCCACAGGCCCACAAGAGAATGAGAACTTTCCACGGGGGTTTCTTCACATTTACACAGGGGTTGTACCTGGAATTTCCAAAGGGACATAGCAATTTTTGAAAATTTGGAGCTCCTCGATAGGGTACGGCTATTTCTTGGAACAGCCCAATTTGAACCGCCGAATCTCCACATTCCCGTGCAAAATTTGGATGACCAATGTGTTGTGTTTAAATAGATAAATAAGCAACATAAAGCTCTTCAAAGAACTTTGACAAAATACCGGTGCCTTGGTTGGCGGCGGTCTAGTAATGAAAGTTACTCTCACCTCAAATCCCAAGGATTCTTAGCAAGTGCTGGATTTAGTGGCGTCCACAGCAAAACAACGACAGGAAGATAATGCGTTATCTGTTCCTCCCCGACGACAAGGCCAATAAGGGTTGGGGTGGGCCAAGCACTGCCAAGCACTACCGAGTACCACAGGGATACCGACACAGAAGCACTAACCCGTCAAACAAGATGGACCTGTTTTGAAGATCTCAGCTATTCTAGTTCGACGGCTGGCACAAAGAGGTCTCTAATTGACCTTTTCCTTTTACGAAATATTGACCTTTTGCTTTATAATACTGTGAAATTATGACAAGCGCAGAATGTGAAGTGGGTGGGTGACAAAAACACAAATAGGAATTCACACTGCGTGGCCTCGGGTCCTCGTGGATGAAAAAAAAATCGAGCTGAATCTTGTCCCCTCTTCGAATCTGCTACGCGCGCAGGCTACAATATTCAAATTCTGAACTTAGCAAAATCTTTATGTCGCGGGCTTCCTGTGGTGCGCACAATGGTAGGATTTTAGGCGGGAACGTTTAGCCAATCAGAAACGCATCCTCGCACGCAAGGTCCTCCCCTTCTCTTTCCCTGCTTTTTCCTGCCGACACATCGCAAAATGAGAATGTCCACGTTTAACAAAATGATGACCCCATGACTTCAACCTCAAAATTTCAATATGCCAATTTTCCGAGTTCCACAATTATTTTGGCGATAATCATGCTCACTCAATTTTTCCATTGAAATTGAGATTTTTCTTTCCTCTATTAATTAACTGTCCTCTTTTTTTATCTAACAAATACCCCTCTAGGCAAAATATCATGCTGTGCTTGAACGATGTCTATATGGAAATATTTCAATATTTTGTAGAAAAATGACAATAAAAGTCAACCGCGTGTATTAAGAATCTTGACCCCTGTCATCTGTTTCCATGGCAATGGGAAGCCATTCTGGTGTAACTAATACGAGAGAAATGATCTTTATAAAATTGGGGTCGCATCAAGCTGGTTGCGTATGAAATCGGGACTAAAAAAAACACGCCAAAACGAATCAAAGTACTGCGTTTCCTGATTGATAGTTGCGAAATTGGGATATCATGCAGCTTTTGTTTATTCGCAATCATCTTATAATAGTATCAGTTTTATTGTAAAGGCATTAAATTGGTTAATCCTGGAGATGCGGGTTTTAAAAGAGAGTTGTTTGCAAGATACTTAGCTCAAGGGGAACCAGACAGTTTGCACGTTTCAAAGCGAGAGCAACTCAACTTTACAAGACAAGAAAAATGGCATCGCCCGACGAAGCTGCTGCCTTAAAACGAAATATCGTCCATCAAACACGCTTAAAACTCGCGTTGAAACAACTCGAACGCGACAAGAACGTGAGGATTCGAGAAATGGACAAGGATTCTCAAGTATTCCTTCGAAGGCTTGAGCAAATAAATGGCATACGAACTCGCGCGAGTTTGCCGAGCATGAAAGATAGCGTGGCGCTCAAGCGGGCAACAAGTGCGCCTGCTAGAGTCGACTCAACGACTTCAGCAAGCGGGAATGAGCTACAGGAAATAAATGATCACTATTTTGTTACAAGGCCTGCAATGCTGCAGCAAAGATTCGAGTTTAAATCACGGTCCAATACGTTACAAGATCGCGAAGAGGTAAAAACACCAACCAGTTTTCGCTCATCTTCAAGCTTACGACAAACGGTATCCCCGAGTCCTGTACGGTTTCCTAGTACTTCAGCTCAAGAGAACAGAGTTTTAGTAACTCCACGGGAAACGCCAAGAACTGAGAAACTAAACCCCCAGAGAGGAGTGCGGTTCAACTTGAATCCCACATTTTCTCCCGAGCACGAGTCTCGAGACACGAAATCTAGAAATGATGCACATTTTAGATCGAGTACTCCCATTGTTGCTAAAGGTACAAGTTTGATGAAAATCACTCCAATTGGCCATCCGCCATTAACAAGAAGGCACACGACTCCATTAAAACTTGGGAGTACAGGGAATAAAAGATTATAGAATTAACACCAACCAATTAACGTAAATACTTAGGTGTCTATTATGTGTTTATCTGTGTTTAGTTAGCGTGACTTTTTTAAGGGTCATTGTAAGAAAGTTTTAGTTAGGCGGAATTATTTGACAGGCAATGTCAAAATTTTGTCTTGGCACGCAAATTAAATGACTTTAGAAATACAAAATTTAGTTCCAATGTCAAGCAACAAATAATACAAGAAAAATGTGCAAAAATAAAAAAAGGATTAGCTTTTGTGTCTATTCCTGCTGAATTACTTTAAGCTCACAACCAAAAAGGTGCCGCAGCAGAACTGGTTTTGAAGAGACTTATGCGAAAAGCAATCAAGGAAAATGTGAATAAGAATGGCTGATTGCATTTTTAAACCGCACCGGGGGGTTTGAGGACCCACGGAAAATTTTCCAGGGGGTTGTGTTGGACTCTGGAAATTCCACGGGAGGGGGTGTGTCTGGAGACTGGAAATTCCAAGGGGGAGGGGTAAAAAAGGTGAATTTTCAGGGACATTTTATACAAAAATAGATTTTGCCAGAATAAATAGAAATTCCAGGGGAGGGGGTCCTTTATGAGGGTGGAAATTCCAGGGGATGGGGTCTGTTTCACGAGTGGAAATTCCAGGGGAGGGGGTCTTTTTAAGGGAGGTCCTCAACCCCCCGGTGCGGTTTAAAAATGCGATCAGCCAATACCAATAATGATAGAATAATTGGAATAAGAATGGTACGTGGTATAATTTTCCGTTGATATTTTAAAAAGCCGTGTCAGTCACTCTTTTGTTGTTGTTTTCTCGATATTACTAGAAGACGAATTGCCATGTTGAAATCTCATCAACATCTAAAAACAAAGTTTCAGATTTGATTTACCAAATTCAATCAAGGAAATTACTCTGTATTCTCTAAATCAACCGATCGGATGGAAATGGATGCTTTCTCCGCACTGCTGTCAAAAATAAAAAAAAAAAAAACGATCTAGGAGAAGAAGTGAAGTATTTTGTTTTGACACATTTCGAAAAATTGCTTCTCGATAGAAGCGTTTTCTGATCAGTTTGCTTGCATTTGGAATCATTCAAACTATTGATCACCAAACAGTAAAAGGACAAAATAGTGTTACTTTTTCTGGGCCTGGTTTACGCGAGAGATACACATGTGTCCCCTAAAGGCTGGTTCACACTAAGCGACATGAAGACATGATTACGTCACAACGGCAAAGTGTGGGAAAATAACAGTTTATGATTTTTTTCGCAACGTCAACATTGCTTTATTTCTACAGTATTGTGTCCTTGTTTATGTAAATTTCCGCTTTCGAGTGGGAGAATTTTGTTCTCGTGTCGCCGTGCTTATGTTGTTATCACTAGTGTGAATCAGGCTTTAATGTCTATTTTCCCGAAAACGACGCTTATATTGTATTCCCAGTACTGGGTTTGTGCCACATTTCCTATCCTTTAGAAGGATGCCGACAAAATAGATGGAAAATGGGTACCTCTAACCCATGTTGGAAAACTGGCGGCTCTCGGTCAAGAACACAAGAGAAATAAACACAACATAGTTGTTAACAAATTATCTTCTATATTTGCAATATATACAAATACCTTACAAGCATTTTCCACTGACGTTTTCGCAGGATTCTGTTTCGCTCTCAGATTGCTTACATTGGGAATCGTCCGACGACTCGGTCCCTTCAGATAATGTTTTATCCTCGCCATTAACTTATCTGTCTTTGTCCTGAATCTCAGCGCTTTCACTTTTTCCTTGGTTTTAGTTCATCAGCGCAGTTTCGTAGTAGTATTTTAGGCTTGACTTGGGGGTTGTAGTACTCGTGGCCCTGAGAAAAAACACACAAAAAGTACCGTTACATACTCAGTCACTCGAGCAGCCTCAGCCTCCGCGCAGTTTTCCGTTTCTATGAAAGGTATCGACCATTTACAAAAGGGAAATACTGCCAACATCCCAGGAACTCGGCAGTGGGCCGTTCCAAAAAATCGCCGAACCCCCTACCTTATCAGTTTTTCTTTGCCATCGGCCTGTAGGTTCTGTAACAGTAGGTTCTTGTATGCATTGCATTATTTTACTGCATTGCAAAGAAACTTCAAGATGTCGAGGTACCTTGTATGGTAGACAGACTCACTGAATACTTTGAAGGGGTTGTCTTACCTTTGACCAGTCGTAGCCAACAGAATAACAAAAATATTCCCCTTGGAGTTGAAGCAGCAGGCAGTGATTGGGAGATTGAGTTGTTCAGATGTCTGTGAAATTACAAGATAAGAATAAGTATCAGATTGGTTAACAATCTTGTAGTTTTGCACCCGTTTTCAGTCACACGTGCACCCTGAACTTCTAGTTTCCGAGTCGCGACTGGTGTTTGGTGGACGTCAATCAAGACTTTCGACTGAGTGACCTAGCCACGGGCCCACGGGCTAGCATAATAATGGTCGACCGAGTTTTATTAAACCTAAAAAGCGCGGTCGGCCATATTATGTTAGCCTGTGGGCCCGTGGCTAGGCCGAAAGTCTTGATTGACGTCCACCAAACACCAGTCGCGACTCGGAAACGAAAGCGCAGGGTGCACGTGTGACTGAAAACGAGTGTAAATTCTTTTGGACAAGTGTTTAATGACTAGTCTGCATTGGTATCCAACCTAACCAACTGCAACAACAACAAAATAATAACCTACATCATACTACAATTAGATGAAAGTTGCACAAGGCACTTTTTCTCACATCTCCCATGCCAGTTTCAGTGAAAGTACATGTGACATACTCCAGCAACGCAACAAAATATTGCGTTGCAAGTTGCAGAAAAAGTATGTAGGTTTCTACTTTTTGCAACGTTGCGAGACAAGCTGCTGCGTTGCTGATTGATTGCGACTTGTTAGTTTCCGAGATGAGTCAATCAGTGTGTTTTTTGATCGTCATGTTTTATACATAAACCGTGTCTCTTCAACAAAAGACTGAAAAAAGAAATATCGTGTTAATTGCGTTTTTGTGCCCTCTATAGCTTTGTTGTATCCTTCAAAATATTCTGAACAGCTCATCTAGCAAGGACATCTTTAACCAGGGAGGTTTTATAAAACCTCCTTGCTTTAACATAGAGTAACAGATATATTTTTGAATCGGGGGTGTAAGAACCATTCCTAGAGGAAACCTTTGTGTTCAGTTTTTATTTCTTCATGATTCGTTCTACCAAACAAAAGAAGCTTTTTGACGCAATTCGTGGACAATAAACAGATTCTTACACGGGTTAGAGCCGTGTTTTCACAAACCTTGAGTTTAGTGCGAGCATCTTTATCCCAAAAACTGAACTTCCCATCTGATCCCACAGTGGACAGTAGGCAAAAATGGACAGGGTGGAACGCAATTGAGTTCACCTGGAGGCAAATGTATTTAGTTTAGTTTATATTATATTAGAATGTATCATTATAACTTATTATTACTGTATATACATCTTATATAACTTATAAATATATAGAATTTAGGGAATGGGTCAAAACATCCATGCTTTTTTGGTACCCAATTTGGGGGTGGGGGGGGGGGGGGGGGGTAAGTAACGGAGCCACCTACCTCTCAGAGCTGAATTTTAGGAGCAAGTATCTCCTTAAAATAGGTATTAAAAAGGTGAATGCTCCAACGCTTTCCTCGCAGTGAGAGGAGTCCATATGTGCAGTAAAAACAGGTGCTGCTAGATAATGCTCTGAGAAAATGAGGTCTGAAAAAGGGGTATTGGGTACCTAAGGGGTTGATGCCGGTACCCACCACCCCGCTGAAAAATTGGGGTTCCTGTGGTTGCACCACGGCAGAGGGTGTGACATGTTTCAGCTTGGCAATCACAGGAAACCTCCCTAAACGCATCCACAGAACATGAGTGAACCAGATTTTTATTTGGCAAATTTGCTATCAGGGGTAATTTTTCTGTTGACCACACCTTGTTTGCTATCCCGAAGGATGGGTCATTTTTTGAATTGACCATCCACTTATATTTTTAAGGGGTGTACCCCTTGGGGATGACTCACAGCATAGATATCCTGAATGTTACTTGTGGCTGTACCATTGGATCTGTGACACTTGAATGTGAAGTTATCTTTACTGAAATAAAAAGGTATTATGCAAAATATCAAGGATGTACAAGATCCTGTCACTGGGTTTAAGCTACAGTTTTACAATCAAGCACTTCTACACATAATTCGTCTTCTAATATCGAACAAAAACAATGCGTCAATGACATGTGTCAATGGCTGTTATAAGAGCCATCTGCATCAAAATGTGACAAGCCAGGCAGCTGTGGGTAGTTTTAACAAGTTTTAATCAAGATTCCTCATCTACAGGCTTACGTGGTTGCAGGCTGTATAAATTGAATGGCAACTCTCCCTTCCACTGAGCCGAGGGCAAACCCCACTGGCTGGTTGTTCTTCTTGGAATCCCTGAATATGCTGACACATCGATTCTGTTCAGGAAAGAAATGGCCATGAAAAACATCAAAACTTTAACATCAATAGTCCTTTTCACAGTTGCTCACTTTATTGGAATTCAAATTGGAATTCTAGCCTGAAGTCAAGTCTACAATTTAACCAAACAATACATTAGTCACCCCTGGTCAACGGTAGACTCGACTTCAGGCTAATTTTAATCACAAAAGAGCAAGGAACTGTGAAAAGGACTATACTTTGAAAGCTGCCTCTAAGCTTTCATACATTTGAATCAGGGCAGATGGGGCACGTACCTGATAATATTTTAGCAGCTTACCAAAAGAAATAGACCGAAGAGTTTGTAATCTTCAAATGCATAACTCAGGATAATTATTTATGTTGTGGGTTTCCTGTGTGTTATGAGCATGCCGAAAACGAGGCGGGAACATTTTCTGAAGTGTCATTGATGCTGTGCATTGTATTTTTTCTCGAGCTTTACACTTGTCTTGGGCAGATCAAAATTACAGGACTTATAAATAGCTGATTGCTGATTGGTCTGGTTTTGTGGGCTGTGATTGGCTGGTCAAACTTGAAGAATTTTGACTTTCTAATGACACTGACCCATAATGCATAATGCTTAGCATTGTGTTTAACTGCTTAAATAAATAATCCTATCTTGCGCTAATGTCTAGGATGGCTTGCAGGTCTTATAAGCGCCTTAGGTGGCTGGGGACCCAGATCTTTGTGCCGACAGGGCACTTGATTTGAATAATTCGATGAGGCATTAGTTGCCTCCCTAGATAGCAGGTTCCAAGTTCTAACAGTTCTAGGAAAAAAGGAGTAGTTATAACTGGGGCTTAAATTAGCAGGTCTCAACTTACTATACCCTTGTTGGTGAGCACTGATCAATAACCTGAAATATCTAAACATAGTTTTATGAATATCTTTGGTCTATAATGTATGTACCTGATACTTGAGGGGTGACTCAATTCTCTGAAAAATAAAACAATAATCACTTTTCCAGTAATTTTATAAGGAAACATGACAGTGCCTTTCCAATCTCATACTAAACGATGCAAATGTTGCATACTGTAAGAAGGACTGCACGGTACATAATTTATACGTAGTTCCTAAACAGACATTATTCTGAGCAGAATAATAATAGGATAAGCTTCCAGTTGGGAGGCACAGACTACCTAGAGGGTTAAAAACAATGTAAGAGCCAGTCATCGGGAGATGTCTGTCCAAAATATCAAAAGTTGACCAGTCAAGTCCTTGTCTGGTCACATTTGACACAAGTCTTCATCTCTTGTGTGTACCGGTATATGGCCAATCAAAAACAAGGTACCGTATTTACCCGTATATAATGCGCACTTTTTTCAGTCCAAAATGAGCCTCAAAAACGTGATGCGTATTATACACGGAACATCGCTTTTGGGAATTTGCTTAACAACAAATACAAAAGATCCTTTACAAATTAGCTGATTCATGGTAGTCTGGTTCGGTTTCCAATAATAAAGCTAGGATTTCAATCCGTGAAACCTGCCAGGAGGCGTTGGAGGCTGTTTTTATTGCAAAAATCTCTGAGTTCGTAGTCGCGAGCGCCATTTTGGATTTTGTGACTCGGCCCAGGACGCACGTCCAAGATCCAAGATGGCGCACATCGGCACTCGCGACTACGAACTCTGGGATTTTTGCGATAAAATCACCCTGTAAACGCCTGCTAGAAGGCTACAATGCATATAAATATTAGTACAACTATTTAAATTTTGCGTGAAATCACTTGTGGCACAAGATTTCTCTCAAACAAACAATTAAAATGAAGAAACCGTCGGAAAATTTCACTCATCTGTTCATGGCGAGTACATATAGGTAACTTACTTAAATCAAGAGAGAATTGCGTTTGTTTGTTGATGATTTTTCCCCAAGTCTTATGGTTGTTGGAGGTTCGAAGTTTATTTTCACATTCTATTGTCAAACTTTATTTTTCAAAATTGACCCTCAAAATTGGGGTGCGTATTATACACGGGTGCGCATTATACATGGGTAAATACGGTATTGCTGAACTCAAATTATTTGGGTGGCCACATGTCAGCCATTCTTCCATCCATAATCCTGTCACCTTTAATCAAGGAATACTAAGAAGAGTTATAATTTTTGATTTTTACTACTTTTCTTCCCAAATTCTGCAGAAAATACACTGAAGATGCAGAAACTCCTGTCAGATGCCTTAATTGTACCTTATACTCAGAGGGTGTGTTCTCCAGCTGATAACAGATAATTCCTCTTTGTGCTGTGCCAACAATAGCCATAGGGTACACCACATCTGCACAATAACAGCGCTCAGGAAGCTGAAGTGTCAGCATTGGATTAGGTGACCGTGTGTCCCAGAATTTGAGTGTCTTGTCCCAGCTCCCTGTCATTAGGCAGTTGTAGTTTGGAGCTTGCACCCAATGGCATGTCTTGATAGGTGCATCATGCTATCAACAAAAATTGTGGAATAAGCTCTAGATCCTAAACCAAGATGTAATCTTCTGCTGTGAATAAATTGTCTGTACAAAGCTTCTGAAAGCAGGGAAAAAAGCCAAAAGTTGTGGGATTTGGAGGGTAAAAGTTGCGGACGAAAAGATGAAAGTTGAGGAATTTGGTGGCAAAGCTAGTTCCCAGGAATCCACAGAATTACTGGAATGCCCAGTTGTCTCTATTCCCCAATCTGCAAGCAACATTTTTGATTTGAAACTTTTTTTACAAGAAAAATTGGATATAAACAACCCTAAAAAGGAGTCAAAAATATTATTCAACGTGCAGGTCACAATTTTCAAGCAAATTCTCATGAATATATTATACTGTTTTTAGTGGATTATGTTAGATATTGCAGGTTTTAGTCAAAGTTGCAGGTTTTGGCCAAAGTTGCAGGTCCGCACCAGTGCACCTTTTCAGAACCTCTGTCTGTAACAGTATGGTAAATCATTTTAGAGAAAAAATTTGAGATTGCCATTATCATTTTTCTGTAATATTGCTAAAATCATAAATTGTAACCATGTGCAGAAGAGATGCTGTACTAGGTGTATGGAACAGATGCTCTTTTAAGAAGGATCCAAAAAATGGACAAAACTCAAGGGCCCGTTGGGTATTGATGCCCAGCAGCTCAGGCGTATGATGATGGACAGGGGGAACTTTCAGCGCTTTATCAGCGAGATAAGCGCACCCTGAGGAGCAAATCCTCCAGAGAGGGGAGACTGATGATGACGATGGTGATGCCCCAAGGTTTACCTGTGCCACTTGTATTGCTTGGTTTGACTGAAGATCCCACATTTTACATTGCTTATCTGACGAAGCTGTGAATACCTTTGTACCATCCTAAAATAATGAATCAGACAAAAAGAGCTACTATAAACATCCGGTTACATGTATTATAGAATGATGTAGACATAATCACTTCTAATTACAGTGAATACTGCAAAAACCCATTCGATAAAAAAACTGAATTAAAAGGTTTTGCATGCTAAGATGCATGTACACATGTATTTCCATTGAAGTGCATATCGCCCCTCATTTGGCAAAGAGCTTTACAGCTAAAATCTTACGTCATGCCAACAGCAGTCCAGTATAGGACCTGTATGTGCCTGCTGAGCCTTTGGAATAGTTTGTCCATTTTCTTTAACTTCCCAACAGCGAACCTGTATAAAAGTAATTTACCATACATGTAAGAGTGGATTTCAGATGATTGTAGTGATTTAACTGTGCTTTGGATTGGTTTGCTTTCTCATTGGCTGCTTATTTCTATCAACCAATCAAATTCGAGAGCAATTGTGTGACTATGAATCCTGAATTGGTTCGGCTCCTGATTGGCTGAGCTGGAAATCATTCAATAGCAAGTTGTAATTACTCTTGTTTCTGATTGGCTAGTGATTACACAATTGTGTTTACTTTCACGATGGCAGGGCTCGATCTTAACTTTTGAAAATAGTAGTCAACTCAAGTGGCCAGTAAATGGCCAAGATTCACTAGCCATAATAATTTTCTACTAGCCACACCATGCACTGAATAAAAATGAATTTTTAAATGTTACCATTATTCAATGACAGTAGTGAAAAGTCTAAGAATTCATACAGATGATATTGTGCGGCGATTGCTGTAGAATGATTTTTACCTCTTGTTTTCTTTCAATTTATTTAGATGAAAAACTTGTGAAAAACATTTGAAAGTTTTACTTCTTTGCCAAAAATCCAGTAGCCAAGATGGCTATTTAAGAGCCAAAATCCACTAGCCAAAACGAAAATTCTACTAGTATTTGGCTAGTTGACCACCGTTAAGATCAAACCCTGCGATGGTCATCTGAAATCTACTCTATCCCATATTTAGGTTTTATCTCAATGGAGGACATGAAAGTACAAAAGGCTACTGCACTGAACTATTGGTGTAGTCATCTGGAAACAAAACAAGCTTGAAACTTTACACAAAAGTTACAAAAAGTACCATTACCACTTGGATCACATAAGTTCACACATACACACACTTAGTCTTGTGCAAACTCCCTGCACTTCAGTTTAAGTGTGAACCAGCCCTTAGTAAAGCTACCTTGTAAACTAAAACTATAGGAGTGATTGTAAATTAATAAGGACAGTCATAGAGCGAATTTCAGATGACTGTCGTGAGTAATTCGCAATTACTGTATAATAATTCCTATACATTTTATTCAGAATTGGTGTAATTACTTTGCGATTGGTTTCACTACAGACATAGAGCGGATTTCAGATGACTGACGTGATAATTCGGTGTTTTATCACGTGTTTACTGAAACTCACATCATTAGCCCAAGAAGAAGCGATCAAGAAGTCCGCTTTAGGGCTGAATTTCAACGCACTTATGGTGTCATCTGGTGGAGACTGAACCTCAATGTCCTTCATTGGATTCGGTTGAGCCCCGAGTCCCAAATTTGTCGTCGCAGTTGTTGCTGCTGTACCTCCGAACCCGCCAAAACCACCGGGAGTCGAGGTGCCGCCAAAACCGGACGAAAACATGTTGCCGCTGCGACAGTTCCTTTATTTAAAACTTTAGAGCTTTGCTAATTTTCCAGCGTGTCTTTTTTCGTACCAATTTTACTCTTTTCGGTGTGTTTTGCGTTGTCTTTTCCGAGTTCTGAAACTCACAACTTTTCAAAATGGCTGGAGTGTTGGTGGTTGGGACTGACCGCTGACAATATTTACCGCAGAAATAACCACAGCTAACCCGGAACCCAAGATTTCTCAAGCTTGTCGGTCGCCCGTCGCATTCCACTGTATTCCATCTAGAAGATTCTAGAAAGAAGAGTTTTTCACCAAGGAGTGTTTTTCGCGGGCTTGTACTATGGGCTGTCTGTGGTATTTCGCAATAACTCGTACCTAGGCTCTTTTGCCCGGGAACTGAAAACATGGCGCGGCGCCCGGCGGCATCTTCTTCTCCCGAATTTAATTTATGTAAGTTCTGATGGACTTAGCGGGATATTTTGCTTGGGAGAGAGTCGTAAAAATTTCCATAGTAGGAGATTTTGCGGATTTGCGATGACCCATAAACCTGCAGAAGGAGAACATTTTGAAAATTTTTAATCCCGCGAGTTATCATATGCTTCTATTAGATTGGATGTTGATTACAACCATGTGCTTTCACGGCAGTCATGTGAAAACCGCTCTAACAGCTTTCGGAAAGATTGCTGAAATCGCAATCGCACGCACTGGATACGTGAGGTGCCCAATAAACTCACTCTCAAACTACGTTCTTGTAAAATCCAAAGTGGTATTGGGGGGTATATACATATGGCTCTTTCGCAGTCGCTCTTCCAATTTTCGCGCGATTTCTCTTTATATCGGAACAGAAATGAAAAATGAAACAATCATGTGTTTGTATGCTTCTTTTATTTTTATTACTAAAAGCAAAACATCGGCTACATCTTGTTTGAGTTTTAAAGCAGTAGCTGGAATTTCAAGCTCGTTCTATTTCTAATTCTAGTTCAGTGCAACAGCTTAGAAGCCAGACACTCTCTTCACTTTTTGGACGTGATCTAAGTCTGGGGCATGGGAACCTCGTCAATGAACAGTCGAGATGTTGATTGCCATCCCGTCATGGCATCCGCTGGCGATGAGCGATGCTTACAGTTGCCTACCCAGAAGGACACGCGCACTTGGCCCTTAGGGAACTTCTGAGCACCTGTTCCATGACAATGTCCCTCGATGTGCCTGACACGATGAAGGTCCTTGTGGCCCTTCCCTTTCCACATGTACACAATACCATCTATGGTGCCTGGAGCACAACACTCTTTACCGTTGAACTTGAAAAACCATCGCTTGCAGCAGCCGTCACAGTTAAAGATTCGTAGGTTGCCATTCCAGTACACATGTAGGGCAGAATTCTGGAACTTTTTCTGGAAAATGACTTCCTTGAAAAGAAATGAATCCCACCAATGAATACATACTGACGCAACTCAATACGTGCTACAACAGCAACAAAAACAACAACAACGACAACAAAAACAACAACGACAGCAAAAACAACAACCACAACAAAAACAACAACGACAACAAAAACAGCGACATCAACAACGTCAGTGCTACATCATATACCGCGGCATAAACCCATCTACAGAAGCCTCCATTATATCACCTATTCATGATAGGCGTCAACCCAAGCACATGATCAATTAATCTATTTTAGGTTGTAGATTTTGAAACCCGCGAGAATAATAAAACTATCTATCTATGTGGTCTCCTGCCCGTCGTTAATCTCGTGAAAACAAGACTGGCATTCAAGAGGAAACTGTTGAGAAGGGGGGGAGGGTGGGAAGAAAAGAAGCAGAGAAGCGTCTCCCTGAAAACGTTTTGACAAATTTTCGAACATTTATTGTGTCCGACACCTTTCCCAACAATTAACTTGTCTCCGGTAAATAAATGCACAATAATATATCATATCAACTCACTTTTATTTGTCCGTCGTCTCTACCGTCGTAGAGGTTATTCCAAGACCACTCTCTCCAGTTAGTGTACGGGGTGAGTTTAACAGGCCCAGTCTCCCCTTTGCTGCCCTTCTCGCCTCGATCTCCCTTCAGTCCTTGCGCCCCAATGTTCCCCTTCACTCCCGACAATCCTCGCGCTCCCGGCAATCCCGTAGCTCCAGCTTGTCCCGCGGGACCACGCGGGCCAGTCTTTCCTTCCTGTCCATCACGCCCGTCACGCCCAGCAGGTCCCGGTGCGCCATGCCTGCCGGGAATTCCTGGAGAACCGGCTAAGCAGGTTTGTGTCTAGAGAGAACAGTTCAAACAAGGATGGTAGTATAAAGGTATTTTTTTTATCGTGCTATAAAGCGTTCGCCTACGTAAAGTATCCAAACGTACGTAGACGGCATTTTGAGCCAGGGAGCCTACATCACCTGAGTGGGCGTCAGAAGCACTGGAGTTGATGAATCTATTTAGAGTAGATTTTGAATTTTCCCCGAAAATTAGTAGTCATGGTTACTGCAAATTTCGTCCGGACTCTCTCAAATAAAGAGGACTGAAATCAGCGACGAAATCACAATGCGCGCACTCCATGTTCTCACTCTCAAAGAACTATCTCGAGGAAAATTCCAAAAGCGCAGCCTCAAACTAGACGGCCCTCTTCTCTGTATGACGATCTGGTGGAGTAGATCGATGGAGACTCATGTTGATGGGCTCCCTGTTTTAAGTTATATCTGATCTAATAAAATATAATGTACCTGAACTGGGGGAGGCTTTGAAACCGAAAGGAGAGCGATGACGCAGATAAAGGTCGCGTGAAGGTGTGCCATGCCTTGTGGTATTCCTGTGGGTACACCAAAACTAAAGCAAAAGATACAGCGTTACGCGTGGTTCATGGTAAATGCGCGTTTCTCTGAGACAGAGCGATCAAAGCTTAACTTAGTGTGCTGCTTTCACATACAGAAAGAGATGAATAGCAATTTCCAGCTCAGAGCCCTCTCAAACACCATTTTACGAATAGCAACAATGCAGGCATTTTGCTTTACAAACGTTAGGTACAAGGGCTTAAGAACAGAGATAATAAATCTTTTCTGGGTCGCTAGAAAGACTCACCAAATACAAACGCTGTTCTCGAGTTCTCGCGCACGAGATTCTGTGCGAGGAAAAAAACAAATAGTGAGTGTAAATGTTGGTAATATTCACTGTGTATTTTTTTTAAACAACAAAACGGAAGGCACGGAATCTTACCGTAGTTTAAGGCGAAGGAATTAAGGACCCGCAGTGAGTTGCTCCAAAACCTGAATAACGGGAGGCAGAGAGAATCAAACGTATTTACTGAAACCTTGAATTGGCGAAGTGGCACGTCAGCGTGTTCTCTTGTTATAACGTGTTCCAGGACCTGCACAATAGACACAGCTAAGAGCAGTTTGAAACCAATGTTTACCATTAGCTTAAACCCACTCATATATCAGGATTTTTCGTGTAGTAGATCTCTGATGAGCTTATCCTTGTAACTTTTTGCATTGAATTTTTATCCATCCCCAAAACACTTACCCCCATCAACTAATTGGGCAATTTATAACATATACGGCTATCGTACACATAGGATACTCATTAGGTACTGGTGGGGGGTACTCGTATATGTAAATCAATACTCGTTTGAAGTAATTGCCCGTTGGCAAATGCTAATTGCATCCCGTTATTGATTGCTTTTAAAATTGACCTGACGTGCTCTAAGTTTTATAGAAACATAAAGGTTCACGTAATAGAGCTCAAAACAGGTAATATGTTCATATAGAGCTTTTGGCATTATTTATGTATGGGGAGGAGACCAGGCGCTCCTAAGCTCGAGTGACAAGGAAGAGGGAGGGGAGGGTGGGAAATAAAAAGGAACACGGCAGACCAGGTTGAGCACAATGAGCCAATGAATAGCAACTGACGACTTCCTCTATGATCGCGCGGGCTTCTTGTGGCTGTCTGATTCCTTTTCTGTTCTCTGTTTTCAAATAAAACCAACATTTCATGCAAAATTAGTGCAGTCTGTTTCGATCATTCCGAGAAAGGATTTTGGCTGCTAAGTATTGGAGGCCTGGTACCCTGGTTGCCAAGGTTGTTTTTCATTCAAAGGGCACTGGGAAAGTGCGTCGAAAAAATATAATACGTCGTCAGGGGCAACGTCGTGCATAATGTTTTTTTGCGCGACGTTTTTGCACGGACTGTAGGGGAATACAGGGGAGTACATGGGAATACAGGGGAGTACATGGAAGTACAGGGGAGTACATGGGAGTACATGGGAATACAGGGGAGTACATGGGAGTGCAGGGGAGTACATTGGAATACAGGGGAGTAGATGGGAATACATGGGAGTACATGGGAGTACATGGGAGTACAGGGGAATACAAGGGAGTACATGGGAGTACATGGAAGTACAGGGGAGTACATGGGAGTACATGGAATACAGGGGAGTACAGGGGAGTACATGGGAATACAGGGGAGTAGATGGGAATACATGGGAGTACATGGGAGTACAGGGGAGTACATGGGAATACATGGGAGCACATGGGAGTACATGAGAATACAGGGGAGCATGTGGGAGCACATGGGAGTACAGAGGAGTACATGGGAATACAGGGGAGTACATGGGAGTACAGGGGAGTGCATTGGAATGCAGGGGAGCACTTGGGAGTACAGGGGAGCACATGGGAGTACAGGGGAGTACATGAGAATACAGGGGAGTACATGGGAATACTTGGGAGTGCAGGAGAGTACAGGGGAGCACATGGGAGTACATGGGAGCACATGGGAGTACAGGGGAGGACATGGGAATACAGGGGAGTACAGGGGAGTACATGGGAATACAGGGGAGTACACGGGAGTACACGGGATCCCATATTTTTTGACCGGGGATGATCGTCGTATCTTTTAGGGGTTAAAATCACGATGGTTTGGTCTCTTTTAGGGGTGATCGTGATCTTCAATAAATTTTAGGGAGATTGGTATCTTTTAGGGCCGAAACTGTGTCCAAATTGTTTTTTCTTATGATAGTGCTTCTAAAAACCGTGTAAGAAGAGAGATTATTCGATTCGAGAAGACGATAAATTAGAAACAAACACGGAAATTTCTTGATGGGTATCTTTCACCTTTACCTGTGTCCTTCGCGCCTACTTGGTACATAAGAACTCATGTTTTAGGGTATCTTTTAGGGTAATAAATTTTTGAGCCACGCCATGGCCCGCCATGTTTGGTATCTTTTATAGGGGTGAAACTGAAAATTTCTGACGATCATCCCCGGTCAAAAAAGATGGGTGCCCAATAAACTCACTCTCAAACTACGTTCTTGTAAAATCCACAATCTCAGTAAAATGGTATTGGGGGGTATATATACATATGGCTCTTTCGCACTTGTCGCTCTTCCAATTTTCGCGCGATTTCTCTTTATATCGGAACAGAAATGAAAAATGAAACAATCAGGTGTTTGTGTGCATCTTTTATTTTTATTACTAAAAGCAAAAACATCGGCTACATGTTGTTTGAGTTTTAAAGCAGTAGCTGGAATTTCAAGCTCGTTCTATTTCTAATTCCAGTAGTTCAGTGCAACAGCTTAGAAGACGTGGACGTGATCTAAGTCTGGGGCATGGGAACCTCGTCAATGAACAGTCGAGATGTTGATTGCCATCCCGTCATGGCATCCGCTGCCTAGCCTTGCTTACAGTTGCCTACCCAGAAGGACACGCGCACTTGACCCTTAGGGAACTTCTGAGCATCTGTTCCGTGACAATGTCCCTCGATGTGCCTGACACGATGAAGGTCCTTGTGGCCCTTCCCTTTCCACATGTACACAATACCATCTATGGTGCCTGGAGCACTACACTCTTTACCGTTGAACTTGAAAAACCATCGCTTGCAGCAGACATCACAGTTATAGATTCGTATGTTGCCATTCCAGTACACATGTAGGGCAGAATTCTGGAACTTTTTCTGGAAAATGACTTCCTTGAAAAGAAATGAATCCACCGATGATGAATACATTCTGACGCAAACTCAATACGTGTAACAAAAATAACAACGACAACAACAACGTCGGTGCTACATCATATAGCGGCATAAACCATCTACAAAAGCCTCCATTATATACGTATTCATCGCTGGGCGTCAACCCAAGTACCAGAGTACAGGATCACGGGGGGATCAGTCTATTTATTGATCCTGTAAAACTATCTATCTATTGTGTTTTCCTGACCGTCGTATCTCGTGAACAACAAGAGTTGCATTCGAGGAAACTGTAGGGATATAAGGGGGAAGGGTGGGGGAGAAGCGACTCCCTGAAAAAATTGTGACAAATTTTCGAACACTTTATTGTGTCCGACATTTTCCCAACATTTTTTCCCAACAACTTGTCTCTGGTAAATAAATGCACAATAATATATCATATCAACTCACTTTTATTTGTCCGTCGTCTCTACCGTCGTAGAGGTTATTCCAAGACCACTCTCTCCAGTTAGTGTACGGGGTGAGTTTAGCAGGCCCAGTCTCCCCTTTGCTGCCCTTCTCGCCTCGATCTCCCTTCAGTCCTTGCGCCCCAATGTCCCCTTCATTCCGGCAATCCTCGCGCTCCCGGCGATCCCGTAGCTCCAGCCTGTCCCGCGGGATCACGCGGGCCAGTCTTTCCTTCCTGTCCATCACGCCCGTCACGCCCAGCAGGTCCTGGTGCGCCATGCCTGCCGGGAATTCCTGGAGAACCGGCTAAGCAGGTTTGTGTCTAGAGAGAACAGTTCAAACAAGGATGGTAGTATAAAGGTATTTTTTTTATCGTGCTATAAAGCGTTCGCCTACGTAAAGTATCCAAACGTACGTAGACGGCATTTTGAGCCAGGGAGCCTACATCACCTGAGTGGGCGTCAGAAGCACTGGAGTTGATGAATCTATTTAGAGTAGATTTTGAATTTTCCCCGAAAATTAGTAGTCATGGTTACTGCAAATTTCGTCCGGACTCTCTCAAATAAAAGAGGACTGAAATCAGCGACGAAATCACAATGCGCGCACTCCATGTTCTCACTCTCAAAGAACTATCTCGAGGAAAATTCCAAAAGCGCAGCCTCAAACTAGACGGCCCTCTTCTCTGTATGACGATCTGGTGGAGTAGATCGATGGAGACTCATGTTGATGGGCTCCCTGTTTTAAGTTATATCTGATCTAATAAAATATAATGTACCTGAACTGGGGGAGGCTTTGAAACCGAAAGGAGAGCGATGACGCAGATAAAGGTCGCGTGAAGGTGTGCCATGCTTGTGGTATCCCTGTGGGTACACCAAAACTAAAGCAAAAGATACAGTTTTACGGGTGGTTCATGGTAAATGCGCGTTTCTCTGAGACAGAGCGATCAAGGCTTAACTTAGTGTGCTGCTTTCACATACATAAAGAGATGAATAGCAATTTCCAGCTCAGAGCCCTCTCAAACACCATTTTACGAATAGCAACAATGCAGGCATTTTGTTTTACAAACGTTAGGTACAAAGGCTTAAGAACAGAGATAATAAATCTTTTCTGGGTCGCTAGAAAGACTCGCCAAATACAAACGTTGTTCTCGAGTTATCGCACACGAGATTCTGTGCGAGGAAAAAAAAATTGTGAGTGTAAATGTTGATAATATTCACTGTGTATTTTTTAAAACAACAAAACGGAAGGCACAGTCTTACCGTAGTTTAAGGCGAAGGAATTAAGGACCCGCTATGAGTTGATCCAAAACCTGAATAACGAGAGGCAGAGAGAATCAAACGTATTTACTGAAACCTTGAATTGGCGAAGCGGCACGTCAGCGTGTTCTCTTGTTATAACGTGTTCCAGGACCTGCACAATAGACACAGCTAAGAGCAGTTTGACACCAACGTATTTACCATGTATAGCTTAAACCCACTCATATATCAGGATTTTTCTTGTAGTAGATCTCTGATGAGCTTATCCTTGTAACTTTTTGCATTGAATTTTTATTCCATCCCCAAAACACTTACCCTCATCAACTAATTGGGCAATTTATAAACTAGAAATAATCTAAGATTAATAAGTGCGTTTCATATCAACTCACTTTTATTTGTCCGTCGTCTCTACCGTCGTAGAGGTTATTCCAAGACCACTCTCTCCAGTTAGTGTACGGGGTGAGTTTAGCAGGCCCAGTCTCCCCTTTGCTGCCCTTCTCGCCTCGATCTCCCTTCAGTCCTTGCGCCCCAATGTCCCCTTCATTCCCGGCAATCCTCGCGCTCCCGGCGATCCCGTAGCTCCAGCCTGTCCCGCGGGATCACGCGGGCCAGTCTTTCCTTCCTGTCCATCACGCCCGTCACGCCCAGCAGGTCCGGTGCGCCATGCCTGCGGGAATTCCTGGAGAACCGGCTAAGCAGGTTTGTGTCTAGAGAGAACAGTTCAAACAAGGATGGTAGTATAAAGGTATTTTTTTTTATCGTGCTATAAAGCGTTCGCCTACGTAAAGTATCCAAACGTACGTAGACGGCATTTTGAGCCAGGGAGCCTACATCACCTGAGTGGGCGTCAGAAGCACTGGAGTTGATGAATCTATTTAGAGTAGATTTTGAATTTTCCCCGAAAATTAGTAGTCATGGTTACTGCAAATTTCGTCCGGACTCTCTCAAATAAAAGAGGACTGAAATCAGCGACGAAATCACAATGCGCGCACTCCATGTTCTCACTCTCAAAGAACTATCTCGAGGAAAATTCCAAAAGCGCAGCCTCAAACTAGACGGCCCTCTTCTCTGTATGACGATCTGGTGGAGTAGATCGATGGAGACTCATGTTGATGGGCTCCCTGTTTTAAGTTATATCTGATCTAATAAAATATAATGTACCTGAACTGGGGGAGGCTTTGAAACCGAAAGGAGAGCGATGACGCAGATAAAGGTCGCGTGAAGGTGTGCCATGCCTTGTGGTATTCCTGTGGGTACACCAAAACTAAAGCAAAAGATACAGCGTTACGCGTGGTTCATGGTAAATGCGCGTTTCTCTGAGACAGAGCGATCAAGGCTTAACTTAGTGTGCTGCTTTCACATACAGAAAGAGATGAATAGCAATTTCCAGCTCAGAGCCCTCTCAAACACCATTTTACGAATAGCAACAATGCAGGCATTTTGCTTTACAAACGTTAGGTACAAGGGCTTAAGAACAGAGATAATAAATCTTTTCTGGGTCGCTAGAAAGACTCACCAAATACAAACGTTGTTCTCGAGTTCTCGCGCACGAGATTCTGTGCGAGGAAAAAAACAAATAGTGAGTGTAAATGTTGGTAATATTCACTGTGTATTTTTTTAAACAACAAAACGGAAGGCACGGAATCTTACCGTAGTTTAAGGCGAAGGAATTAAGGACCCGCAGTGAGTTGCTCCAAAACCTGAATAACGGGAGGCAGAGAGAATCAAACGTATTTACTGAAACCTTGAATTGGCGAAGTGGCACGTCAGCGTGTTCTCTTGTTATAACGTGTTCCAGGACCTGCACAATAGACACAATAGACACAATAGACACAATAGACACCTGCGCAATAGACACAATAGACACATATATCAGGATTTTTCGTGTAGTAGATCTCTGATGAGCTTATCCTTGTAACTTTTTGCATTGAATTTTTATCCATCCCCAAAACACTTACCCCCATCAACTAATTGGGCAATTTATAAACTAGAAATAATCTAAGATTAATAAGTGCGTTTCCCTGAACTGTTAACAATTGTTAGACTGAGATCATTAGAATGTAATTGCTTTTTCATTCATGGCGCATGTATTTTTCGAGGAATATTTTGGTCCTGGCTAAGACAGACTCTTGATGGCTCTCTGTCAATTCTCTTTAGATTGCTTTTTTCTAGTAGGACTCCTTACTGTTTTTCTAATATTATGCATTGCATTGCCAACTGACAAAGTGTCAAGTTCATCAGAGCATAACTTTTTTCTTTTCTGGAAACATTGATCACAATGTCAGAAGCTCTGCCACTTACAACAAAATTTAAGTCATACAAGGTTCCATGATTAAATTTTGAACACACATGTGAAAAGCTATATGTAGGGCTGTGAACTGTCTATTCTGACAAGTAAGTAGGAATTGTATGTAAAGTCTGACAGGGGCGTAGCCAGGACGGGAGATTTTGCTATACATTTACTGTATTTGCTGGAGGAAATTTGAAAATTTTCGTCCCATGTTTTCACTATTGGGCCCCCAACCAAATTCCTGGCTACGCCCCTGTCTGATCATAGAAAACCTTCATTTGGCACAAATCAGAGCTGGGATTTGAGTTGACTTTCAGACCCAAATCAGGCCACCCAGCGAAGAAACTGGGATTTGTGTTGTCGTTGAGACCAAAATCAGGCCACCAGCGAAGTAACTGGCATTGTGTTAACTTTCAAACCTAAATCAGGCAATCCAGCGAAGAAACTGGAATTTCTGCTCTGTGTTCTTCTGACATTCGGTCGAAGACACGCACCCGCGTGGCGAAGATCGATTCGCCGTAAAAATTTGGATGGATTTCACGCTCAGAGAAAAATATAACGTTGTTTTCTTAGCCAAAAATGTATTGTAGAGTGATTTGATGTTGTGATCAATGTCCCGTACCTTTCGTTGAGTCTTTTGTCCAAGCACAAGTCAAAATATCCACGCACAAGAACTGTGCAGAACTTCTTGTGCGCTCAGTGACTTGTCAACAGTTCACCTCGAGGTATAAAAACAGCCTTCCCGTGAAAGAGCATGTCTCTGCACGAAAACGAGGCATGTTTCTGAGCCCGCGATCTCTACGACATGCGGGGTCTAGGAACGTCATTGGCGCTAAAATATTACGTCACTTTTCTAGCATGAAAACGAGGCCATTCCTCAAAGTCTCGAGGATAAAATGGCATAGCATCCAGCCGAGAACTCGCCGAAAGCTACCCGAATAGGTGGCGTTTCCTCCTTCGTCGGAAACGCAAATATACGGGTATCATACACATAGGATACTCATTAGGTACTGGTGGGGGGTACTCGTATATGTAAATCAATACTCGTTTGAAGTAATTGCCCGTTTCAAATGCTAATTGCATCCCGTTATTGATTGCTTTTAAAATTGACCTGACGTGCTCTAAGGTTTATAGAAACATACAGGTTCACGTAATGAAGCTCAAAACAGATAAGACGTTCATATAGAGCTTTTGGCATTATTGTGCTATATTATGTATGGGGAGGAGACCAGGCGAGGCTCCTAAGGGCGAGTGACAAGGAAGAGGGAGGGGAGGGTGGGGAATAAAAAGGAACACGGCAGACCAGGTTGAGCACAATGAGCCAAAAATAGCAACGACTTCCTCTTTGATCGCACGCGCTTCCTTCGCACGGGTTGTCTGATGTATCCTTTTCTGTTCTCTGTTTTCAAATAAAACCAACATAGTCATTCAAAATTAGTGAGTGCAGTCTGTTTTGATCATTCCGAGAAAGGATTTTGGCTGCTAAGTATTGGAGGCCTGGTACCCTGGTTGCCAAGGTTGTTTTTCATAAAAGAGCACTGGGGGAAAGTGCGTCGAAAAAATATAATACGTCGTGCATAATGTTTTTGCGCGACGTTTTTGCACGGGCTGTACTATATTATACGTCGTGCAATACGTCGAGCATAATTTTGAGTATAATGCTCAAAAGCATAATACTCGAACCTTGGAGCATAATTTATCTGACCCTAATGTTGGCAAACAACGTTGAGCACCGCGAACAAATTAAACGAGACCCCGTATAAACCGGTTTTAAAACCTGCTTTACTAATGAACACATGCGCTGACGTATGAGTACTGCTGGTCATGTGCGTTCAGTAGTGTAAGCAGGATTTAAAACCAGTTACGTGCTCCATTAATTTATTGATTCATCCACCTTTGTGGACGGCGCTTAGGTTGTCTGAGTGATTTCTGTCCCCTCGCTCACTGCCGGCTCGCTATACCTCTCCAGTTAGTGTAAGCAGGCCCAGTCTCCCCTCTGCTGCCCCTCTCGCCTCGATCTCCCTTAATTCAACACCGCGGCAAAACGCATTTGCCATGCGCTAAATATTCACTTCCTGTGAAATGAAAACAAAATAAATAATCTACAGAACAAAAACATCTCGTGCTGTCTTCGAAAACTTCGAAATATTAAGCTCCAGACACAAAACTTAAGGCCAAAAATCGCAGAGCAGCTAGAATATGATCATATCTTACTCTGAACTTTTGCACCACACACTTTCAGGCTTGCACCAGAGGCGAAAATTATGGTTTAAAGTCAAAATTGATCGTTCGCTGTTGTTATGCAGATTTTTTCAATTGTCTTCATTTCACAGGCCAGTGACTCCTTCACAGACAGGCGCTCCAATATCCCCTTTAACTCCCGCATTCCTCGCGCTCCAGGCAATCCGTAGCTTCAGCCTGCCCCGCGGGGCCACGCGGGCGTGTCTTTCCTTCCTGTCCATCAACGCCCAGCAGGTCCCGGTGCGCCATGCCTGTCGGGGAATTCCCGGAGAACCGGCTAAGCAGGTTTGCGCCTGTAGCCAGAAACGATTGAAAAACAAGAATCGTAGTAATTCGAATTAATTTTCTCTTCCTTCACTATGACGGCTCTTCTAAGTACAATAATTAGAGCCAGGTTTCTGTTAGAGCCTAATTACACCGAATCAAAATCTATGGCGGCAAATTTGAATAGTTATTGTTCCTGATCAAATTGACTTACTAACACGAGGCTAGTAAGTCAAGAACAATAGTTATTAATAATTTGCCGCCATATTTCAGTTCGATTTATATGTTAAGAAGTATATATTGTAATTGATACAGGCCGAATCGACGAGGCTGAAAAGATTTGCATTTATATCATTCAGAGAGGGTTGTTATTCACGAAAAAGGTAAGCAAGAAAGCGGAATAGTTGTACTTTTATTCTGTGTGGTTTGTTTGAGCAAGCGACAATGATTTTTGGAAAAAAATCGAGGGAAATTTGTGGAATCGCTGAGCGTTCGGAATTTTGCAGTTTGCGGCCTTCCAGAACATAGTAAGAGTACGAGGTGACAATAAATTGGCTAAAACTCGCTTAAAAGTGCTCAGCTATGTTAATGCCTGGGTCTCAGTTGCTTTCAAAATGGCGGCTCAAAAACCTTAGGGGGTGGTCTATATCGAGACTTTTAATCTTTACCATTCATTTCTTATTTAGAATTGTTGTTCGGCAAAAGTTAAACAAATTCCAGTTGACATCCCCATGGCAACGTGGAATGTGACCTTTGAACTCCAAAGAAAAGAAATTTTAAAAACTGCCTCGCGAGTAAAGGAAAGGCAAAAAATTTCAAGGATATCAAGATGTTATGTAATTAATGCTAGGACAAGTATCACTGGTCCAACTAGATATGATGTCCATTTCATCAGGAAACCTATTTTTGGACATTCTGAAATATGATATCTGCTAATAACTTCGTAAATGAAAACATTATGCACGATATCTAGTTGGACTGATAACCTTCAAGGTATGGCCTATTACTTCATTTAGTTTAATTGCAGGTTTGTTTGCATTTTCCACTCCTCGTCAAGCTTTGAAACGAAACTTTGAAACAGAGGTCAAAGGTCGGGCTTTTGTTTCTATGGTAACAGAAACTTATGAAATTATCAAGGACGTTGAGGTCTTGAATATTGTAAGGGAATTGGAAGGATAAGTTGGACGTATGCTAACTAAGAACAAATCGAATGCTAAACAGGGCGTGGTCCCTTTGACCCAGGCATTAAAGTGTCTGAGTGCATTTCTAACCAAGTAAATGCTAGTAGTGGTTTATTTAGGTACTAAAGGACTAGATAAGGGCGTTTTTCAATTTTTTTATTTTTCGTAGGCACTTTCATTTTAGCGCTCATCGAACTCAGTCAAACTTCACACAGCGACGCAAGAAAACTGCAAACTATCAACTCTGGAGTTCGCTCAATGATCCTGGGGAGCCTGTGGTTGAAAAACTTTTTATCTGTCCCCCATGGCAAACAATTTGGTGTGCCTGCGTCTATCATAGAGCGGATGGAATTGGAAGCAAGTTGACCTTGTTGAGTTGTTCCGGGCCGGAACAGCTTAAAATGTCTACATCATCAACTATTTAGCTCCTAGTGCAAACTTCGATCGCACTCTCTCTACATTTGCTGTACTTTAACGTTTACTCAAATCTGTGCTTCGGGTTTGACGATTCCAACTCACGCATTTCAGCGGCCCGCAATGGGTTGAAAAATCATTTTATTAGCAACACTGTTTTTTGTGTGCAAAGTTATTCACGGTGCAAATACACTTTTTGGGCCCAAAACTACCTCCTGAAGGTCGGAGTTTGTTGTTCCCTGGGATCCCGCGTGCGCAAGTTTGACCCGAACTGTGATCCCTGTTCGAGCCTAAAACATCCAGAGCTCCCCTGCTCATCACCTCTTGGCGCAGGCTCTGGTGGCAGCCATATGAGGGCCTTCGCTGATTGGCCATTCGTCACCTCTTGGCGCAGGCTCTGGTGGCAGCTATTTGAGGGCCTTCGCTGATTGGCCATTCGTCACCTCTTGGCGCAGGCTCTGGTGGCAGCCATCGGAGGGCCTTCGCTGATTGGCCATTCGTCACCTCTTGGCGCAGGCTCTGGTGGCAGCTATTTGAGGGCCTTCGCTGGTTGGCCTATCGTGAAACGTTTGGGCATGCACAGAAATTTCGTTCTCTCAAGTATTTGTATCGATGGCTGCCACCAGAGAACTTCCCGGAGGTGACGAGCCGGGCGAGAATTTATTTTTTACGCGGCACTTCAAGATGGCGGCTAGCTAGTGAATTAAAAGGAGGATGTTTGGTTATGAATAGGTAATTTGCACAGGGTTTAGGGTTCGCACCATCATCATACTTTTTCCTTTTTTCTCAATAACTTGCCTGAAAAATTTCTAAGTGTCATAAAGTGGGCGTAAATAAAAAAATCGCACGAGCCGGGGGGACTTGAGCCAATGGCTGTCAACAGAGAACTTCCCGGAGGTGACGAGCCAGGAGACCTAGGTACGAGAAGGGGCCTAAAAGACAACGGACAAACGATGAATGCGGTATTTTGGACCTTTTATTTCCGATCGCCGGATATGATTATCATTTGTCGCGGTTTATACTTCCGACCATATCATATTACATTCTCATTCTCGGTTTTCATCCTTAAATACAGCGTCCGACAATGCGACTGTTCTTTCCCAGGTTTCTCCGACGACATCCAGATTATATATTCGGGTGGCCCAAATGTTAATCCTTGTAGAACTCCAACGTAGCTTCAGGAGATATTGACGTCGCTGAGTTCTCTTGATATTGACGAGCTACACAAGCATCGTGTCTGTCAATGTCAAGAGAAACTGTCTTAAACTCGGGCTTTATCCCCTCTTCGTGTTGAGAAATTCATGATGATTGGAGCGTACTTGGTCGCTGACCCTAGAGAATGTCTATTTTCATGGGTTAATATTACAAAATTGAAATAATTATTACTATTATAACAGTATTTACCACGTAGTGGAAAACTCCCTATGACTAGTTAGCAATTAAGGGCGATGCCCTCTTTGAATATCTTACCTTACTAAAACATAAACGTCTTAAATTTTTACAAGGCACACTAATAAGAGATATACAGAGTAACGAGAAGACACGGCGACTCAAATATTTAAATTTGTACATGGAATTTTGATAACGACTCGGTCCTCCTCATCAGATAAGAGTCGTCGTCAGTAGGAACAATGTTATAGTAATAGCAGTTGCTCCCTAATATCTAGATATGTATTATTACGATATTAGAATAGTTTACTAAGATGCAAATCCACACGAAGGATCGCACTGAAGTAGCCTAACAATAGACGGGTCGCTCTTTGCTCCTTCGATAAACTCTTCCAGCGATAATTTCCCATCCAAATTCTTATCCATTTGTCTGAAGATCTTATCCGTTCGCTTCTCTGGCGTGCTCTCGTCTTCCGGCATCTTCATAACACTGCCAACCATTTTATAAATAGCTTGTACGATTTCTAACATTTCCTGTCTTGAGATATATCCGTTACCGTCTAAGTCATACATATTAAATGCCCACTTGAGTTTCTGCTCGAGTTTGCCACGAGACGTTACGGACAACGCGCAGATGAACTCACGGAAATCGATCGTCCCATCACCGTTAGCGTCGAACGTACGGAACACGTGCTCGGCAAATTTGGATGCGTCGCCGTAGGGGAAGAAGTTCCCGTAGATCTTTTTGAACTCCTCCACTGTAAGGTGACCGCTGGGACAATCTTTAAGGAAGCCTTTATACCATTCCTGTAGCTCCTGATCGTTGAACTCGGTGTTGTTTCGCAGGTCTTGCAGTATTTCTGGCTTTAATTTGCTATTCTGTTTACCCATAATAATATGCTACCTGCGGAGCAGAACAAATTTCGAATTATTTATATGGCCACACTATTATGTGTGCAAATTACCACTGTATGCATTGCTACGCGACCTCAAAATTCACTGTTGGGCGATTGGCGATTTTACGCAAGAAAGTTGTAATGTCAATTTTCTTGAACCAGAAAGTTAAACCTTCTATTCAAGGGAACCAATGGATAGCTTAAACCATTTTGGTTGATTTTGCAATCAATGTCGGCCCTCTGAAGTAGCCGAATCCAGCGTTTTGGTTTGATTGACAGCTAACAATCGCCAATCGCAACATTGAACTTTGAGGTCGCGTAGCAATGCATACAGTGGTAAAGAGCCATAGTCAGCAACTCCTTTGTCATTGTTTTCAGTCGATATCAGACAACGAATTACGTGTAGAAATCTTGAAATAGTCTTCTAAAAAGGAAGTTTTATTATTCATTTATCGAATTCAACTGCAAATATTGCACTACATTCCCTAAATCAGCCGATGGAAATGGATGCTTTCTCTGTTTCGGTATGTTGCTAGGCTGACAAAATGGAGGCTGACAGAGGCTCTTTAAAGGTGCATAAATATTTCTTTTTTTTTTCTTCCTTTTCTTTCTTGCTTTTAAGGTTACTGAGAACCTTCGCGCACGTCCTCGGTAAAAAAAATCATACTCGTCCTTAGTTTAACCAAAACATGTCAACCTATATATCGTTGGAAAGCTTATAGAATGGACTAGCGAACTGTGGCAAAAAGAATTGTTTTTTTCATAATTAGAAATTTTTTAAAGGTTTTATTAAAAATTTGAGTGTGGCATTTTCAAGAGCTATCGCTGCAGAACTGCTTGACCTTGACTCCCAAGAAACACATTGTTTTATCCTTAAAGGTGTTTCTCAAAAACCGTCTCTGCGTTTTTTTAAATTTTGTTTAGTTCAAAAGTTATGAATTTTTAAATTTTAGAGCGTGAACATTCTATAAAATTTGACCTTGGAAATTTAAAAGTTCCATAACTTTTGAACTAAGAAAAAAAAAACACAGACACAGTTTTGAGAAACACTTTAAAGGATTAAAACAATGTGTTACTTGGGAATCAAGGTCAAGCAGTTCTGCAGGGGTAGCTCTTGAAAGTGTCACACCCACATTTTAAATAAAACCTTTTACAAAATTATATTTATTAAAAAATAATTTCTTTTTGCCATAGCCCGCTAGTCCATTCTATAAGCTTTCCAACGATATATAGATTGACATGTTTTGATTAAACTAAGGAGTTGTATGATTTTTTTTTTCCGAGGACGTCCGCGAATGTTCTCAGTAACCTTAAAGCAATCCGCTAAAATTAAATCAAGATCTTCATTGAGCACCGTATTGGAGAGTTCGTTGCATCACGGGAAAACCTGGAGAAACATGAAAGCCCCTGCTGAATCTCACAGCACATAGCAAGAAAGTAAGTTCCCTTTCAATTTTAAGTGAAATTACGGCCGTGAATTCCACAGGGTGATTCATTTGCAACTTCCACAGGCGTCAGTAGAGAAGTTGGAATTTCCTTTAGGAGTTGCAGGGGTTGTGCGGGAGCCTGGAATTTCATCAGAGGTAGAGAAATTTTTGAACATTTTTGAAAATGTGTGAAGAGGATGATAAGATGACTGGGATGTGATGATGAGGTGACGAGTAGGATGTGATGATCATGTGTAAAGAGGATGATGAGATGACGGGGATGAGATGACGGGGATGAGGCGACGAGTGCGATGTGATGATCATGTGTGAAGAGGATGATAAGATGACAGGAATGTGATGATGAGGATGGGGTGACGAGTAGGATGTGATGATCATGTGTGAAGAGGATGATAAGATGACGGGGATGTGATGATGAGGATGGGGTGACGAGTAGGATGATGACCATGTGTAAGAGGATGATGAGATGACGTGGATGAGATGATGAGGATGGGGTGACGAGTGGGATGTGATGATCATGTGTGAAGAGGATGATAAGATGACAGGGTTGTGATGATGAGGCTGGGGTGACGAGTAGGATGTGATGATCATGTGTGAAGAGGATGATAAGATGACAGGGATGTGATGATGAGGATGGGGTGACGAGTAGGATGTGATGACCATGTGTAAGAGGATGATAAGATGACTGGGATGTGATGAGTATGGGGTGACGAGTGGGATGTGATGACCATGTGTGAAAAGGATGATAAGATGACAGGGATGTGATGATGAGGATGGGGTGACGAGTAGGATGTGATGACCATGTGTGAAGAGGATGATAAGATGACAGGGATGTGATGAGTATGGGGTGACGAGTAGGATGTGATGACCATGTGTAAGAGGATGATAAGATGACGGGGATGTGATGATGAGGATGGGGTGACGAGTAGGATGTGATGACCATGTGTGAAGAGGATGATAAGATGACAGGGATGTAATGATGAGGATGGGGTGACGACTAGGATGTGATGATCATGTGTGAAGAGGATGATAAGATGACTGGGATGTGATGATGAGGATGGGGTGACGAGTAGGATGTGATGATCATGTGTGAAGAGGATGATAAGATGACAGGGATGTGATGATGAGGATGGGGTGACGAGTGGGATGTGATGACCATGTGTAAGAGGATGATAAGATGACGGGGATGTGATGAGTATGGGGTGACGAGTAGGATGTGATGACCATGTGTGAAGAGGATGATAAGATGACAGGGATGTGATGATGAGGATGGGGTGACGACTAGAATGTGATGATCATGTGTGAAGAGGATGATAAGATGACTGGGATGTGAGGATGAGGATGGGGTGACGAGTAGGATGTGGTGATCATGTGTAAGGGGATGAGATGACGTGGATGAGATGATGAGGATGGGGTGACGAGTGGGATGTGATGATCATGTGTGAAGAGGATGATAAGATGACAGGGTTGTGATGATGAGGATGGGGTGACGAGTGGGATGTGATGATCATGTGTGAAGAGGATGATAAGATGACAGGGATGTGATGATGAGTATGGGGCGACGAGTGGGATGTGATGATCATGTGTGAAGAGGATGATAAGATGACAGGGTTGTGATGATGAGGATGGGGTGACGAGTGGGATGTGATGATCATGTGTGAAGAGGATGATAAGATGACGGGGATGTGATGAGTATGGGGTGACGAGTAGGATGTGATGACCATGTGTGAAGAGGATAAGATGACAGGGATGTGATGATGAGTATGGGGCGACGAGTGGGATGTGACGATCATGTGTGAAGAGGATGATAAGATGACAGGGATGTGATGAGTATGGGGCGACGAGTGGGATGTGATGATCATGTGTGAAGAGGATGATAAGATGACAGGGTTGTGATGATGAGGATGGGGTGACGAGTGGGATGTGATGATCATGTGTGAAGAGGATGATAAGATGACAGGGATGTGATGATGAGTACGGGGCGACGAGTGGGATGTGATGATCATGTGTGAAGAGGATGATAAGATGACAGGGTTGTGATGATGAGAATGGGGTGACGAGTGGGATGTGATGATCATGTGTGAAGAGGATGATAAGATGACAGGGATGTGATGATGAGTATGGGGCGACGAGTGGGATGTGATGATCATGTGTGACGAGGAGGATAAGATGACAGGGATGAGATGATGAGGATGGGTGACGAGTAGGATGTGATGACCATATGTGAAGAGGATGATAAGATGACAGGGATGCGATGATGAGTATGGGGCGACGAGTGGGATGTGATGATCATGTGTGAAGAGGATGATGTGGAGGAGGACCATGTGTGAAGAGGATGATAAGATGACGGGGATGTGATGATGAGGATGGGGTGACGAGTAGGATGTGATGACCATGTGTGAAGAGGATGATAAGATGACGAGGATGTGATGAAGAGGATGGGGCGACGAGTAAGATGTGATGACCATTTGTGAAGAGGATGAGAAGATGACAGGGATGGTGGTGATAATCTTGGTGGACATGATTAGTGGCGATGAGTGAAATTGACACGGTCATGCGAAAGTGATGTGGAAGACCTGATGAAGAACTATAGCAGATCTCGTAGCCTGGCCTGCTGTGTAGATAGTGAACGAAATCGCGTAGTCGCAGCGCTGCACGTTCGCGGTCGCGCTCGGCACAACTTTGTCGAGGCGCTTTTCACAGTCACACGAAATCCACTTTAACGATGTCACGATCACGATACTATGAATAAAACGATCATGAAAATTCGGAAAGGATGATAATACTGTCGATCATGGTTTGGTTTCGATGACGATGCATACATCACTCCTTGTGCTTTTCGTAGGTCGTTACAATCCCTATTTGAGGACGGCTCTGCAAAAGCCAAGCCCTGTTCAATTTTTGTTCATCTTCATAGGCAAGCCATCCGATGTCAACCTCCGATGTCAAAGTCTCTATCTCTGCACTGATATGCAGATCGGACGATGACTTGCTCGCCAAAAAGGTTTCCGCTGTCAACAAGATCATTAAGCGCTTTGCCAATCAAAACAACTGGGGTTTTATCGAGCACAGTAACATTAATGCAGAACAGCACCTTAATCGCAGCGGACTTCACTTGAACGTTAAAGGCACTGCTGTACTTGCTAAAAATTTTAAAACTCACATTAGGGATGTTTAGGGAATTACCGTATGGGAGTCCAATGATAATAACCACCTGCAATTGGACGATGCCGATTATCCTGTAAATAGCGGTAAGTCTTTAAAGGCTAATATAACAGGGAAAGGTTTGGTTATTGCTATGCTGAACATAAACAGCTTGTTGGCGCATATTGATGACCTTCGAATTTTCATGAATAATTCAAAAATTGACGTGCTTGCAATTAACGAATCAAAACTTGCTCCCTCCATTCATGATCAAGAGGTTCATATTCCTGGATTTCAAATTGTTAGAAAGGACCGTCTTCTTAATGGTCGGAATGGTGGGGGCGTATGCATATATTTGCGCAGTAATCTGAATTATCATGTTCGTCATGACCTGGCATGCGAAGAACTCGAAAGTCTTGTTGTTGAAATAACCAAGCCTCACTCCAAACCATATCTTATTAGTACATGGTACAGACCTCCTAATTCTCACTCTAGTGTATATAGCGAATTTGAAAATTAATTGACAAAATTGATGCTGAGGACAAGGAGCTGTATTTGTTAGGAGATCTGAACTCGAATCTCCTCCCTGGCGATGGTCAGACCTATAATCGTGACGCCTCAACGCTCCTAAATATCCTAGATATTTACGGTTTGAGTCAATTAATAACTGAGCCAACGCACTTCACGCCTACCTCCCAGTCTTTAATTGACGTTTGTATTACAAACTGTCCCGATAAAATTACGAGTTCAGGCGTGATACACCTCGGTATATCGTGGCATTCTCTGGTTTATGTGACTCGCAAAACCAATTATCAGCGTTCAGGCGTACACAAAACTATAGAATGTCGCCAATATAAAAATTTCAATAGGGAGGCTTTTCTCAACGACCTTAAACAAAAACAATGGGAAAGTGTTGGATCGGGTGATAATCCTAATGATATGTGGACCACCTGGCGAACACTCTTTATGGGGAGCGTTGACAAATATGCGCCTCTTAAAAGTAAACGTGTAAGACATAAGAAGTCCCCATGGCTTACCGAGGAGCTTTCACGTAAAATACACAAACGGAATTACTTTAAAAAGAAGGCGGTTGCTAGTCAGAGTATTAATGATTGGACAGTGTTCAAACATCAAAGAAACGAAACTAACAACGCCATTAAAAATGCAAAAAGAATGTACTTCCAGGAAAACCTGGAGGCCAGCAGAGGAAATCCTCGAAAAACATGGGGCTTACTTAATGATCTATGTTCGCGAAAGTGTACAGAACAGAATATTTCTGAAATCAAAGTTGAAGAGAGAAAGATAAGTGCCCCACAGGAAATGGCTGATGTTTTTAACGAATACTTCGTAAACATTGGACCTAACCTTTCGAAGGAAATTCCGGAGTCAACTACAAGACCTGAATCATATCTTAAAGGTACAGATAAGTCGTTCTCTTTGAAGGCGCCATCTACTAAGTCCGTAATTAAGCTTATATCCGAAATTAACGAAAAGAAAGCCACAGGTTTGGATAAAATTCCCTGTAAGCTTCTCAAAATAGCGGCAGAGATAGTAGGCCCTTCTCTTTCTGTTATCTTTAAGTGTTCTCTCGAGACAGCAATTTTTCCTATTGAGTGGAAACTTGCAAAAGTGACGCCCATTTTGAAAAAAGGCTGCAAGTCTGATTTAAATAATTATCGTCCGATTTCTGTTACTTCTGCGATCTCAAAAATCTTTGAGCGACTAGTTTACAACCAATTCTATGAGTATCTGAGCGTGAACCAGCTTTTGGTCTCTTGTCAGTCTGGCTTTCGATCATTGCATAGCACGTTAACTGCACTTCTTGAGGCAACTAACGAATGGTCAATTAATATTGACAACGGCCTTATTAATGGGGTCATTTTTATCGACCTTAGGAAGGCGTTTGATACAATAGATCACACCATCTTATTGAACAAGTTATCAAGCTATGGTCTTGACATGAGATCATTGTGCTGGTTCCGCTCATACCTCAGCAATAGAGCCCAAAGGTGTTTCGTCAATGGAGCACTATCAGGTGCGAGCACTTTGAGCTGCGGCGTGCCACAAGGGAGTATAATCGGTCCATTATTGTTCCTATTATACATAAACGATCTCCAAATTGTCTGGCGTCAGCTTCAGCCAAAATGTTTGCAGACGATACTAATATTAGCTCTGCTGCTGGGAGCCTTGATCAACTCGAGCCAATTCTAAACATCGAACTTCAGAACTTGGCCATTTGGCTTAAAGCAAACAAATTGAGTCTTAATATAGCTAAGACAGAGTTTATGATCATAGGCTCCCGGCAGAAGCTTCAAGCGGAAGGGACATCTGAAATATGTGCTGCTATTGACGGTAATCCAATCCGGAGGGTCAATCATACCAAATCACTCGGTCTTATTATTGATGATCGACTCTCCTGGGGGGAATACATTAGCGAATTGAGTAAAAAAGTTTCTTCTGCAATAGGTGCCCTGAAGCGTGTTAGACCTTATATCACACAGGACGTTGCAGTACAAGTTTATAAAGCCCTGATATTACCCTACCTAGATTATTGTAGTTTGGTATGGGATGGGCTTAGCAACCACCTGGCTGATAAGGTCCAAAAATTACAAAATCGTGCTGCGAGAGTAATCATGAGAGCAAACTATGAGACGCGCTCTGCCGACTTGCGAGAAACACTGCACTGGGACACCCTCTCAGTGCGTCGACACAAACAGAAAGCAGTGCTTATGTTCAAATCTCTTCATGGTCTTGCTCCCTCATACCTGCAAAACCAGTTTACTCCTCGCAGCATGTCTTACAATTTACGAAATTTTGAGCGAAAATTATACCTCCCTAAGCCTAAAACTGAGTACTGCAAACGAAGTTTTAGCTATAGTGGCGCGAAGGTCTGGAACGATCTTCCCCAGTTGATGCGATCCTGCGAGTCACTTAGCTATTTTAAATCGAAATTGAGCAAGTTGTTCTAAATTGGGCTCCCATGCACGGCAATCATGTAAACCAGTTTGTATTTTTGTTTTTATTTGAAATACTGTATGTAACTGATGATTTTTACCGTGTTGAAATAAAGTGTATGTATGTATGTATGTATCCCTGAAGAGTGAGCTAAACCACACGTTCCACATGTTTGGCATAATTGAGTCCACAAAAAATCATATATAAATCAACGAGGAACAGTATTAAACACAGATACAAGTTAAGCGATAGAGGCTTTAATGGTTCACTGTTAGCAAGATTCGCACTCTCTGAAATGTTTCTCAATCCTCAGAATCAAGTAATTAGACTGAAACATTCCATCATGTCGACTGTAATAAGCCGTTTACATATGCATAAGTCTGGGCCCAATAAATTAGATTTATACGATTCAAACTATTTGTTCCTGGCCTAGCACGTCTTATCCAACATGAGTTCCTATGTTTTTGCGGCAGATACATTACTTTCCATTTTACAGACCAATTTATAAAAGCCCGATTGATTTCCACAAGAAATGGTGGGAAAAAGAGTACTTTCTTTAGTTCTTTATGGCGGCAAGTTCAAGGTAGCCTATTCTGTCTAAATACTAGGAAAAAGAGGTACGCAACATTGCAATACTCTACGTAATGTTTCTATAAACGTTCTGTCTCTGAAACCATTCCGGTGCAAATAGAATATTTCGGTTTGTTAAAGTTCTTCTAAACAGGCCAAATTGACGAAGAATCCTACTTTTTTGCTTGTGAAGGATCTGAAGGAGTTGAAGGATCACATTGGAGAAGTCGAACAATAGACGGGTCGCTCTTTGCTCCTTCGATAAATTCATCCAGCGATAATTTCCCATCCAAATTCTTATCCATTTGTCTGAAGATCTTATCCGTTCGCTTCTCTGGCGTGCTCTCGTCTTCCGGCATCTTCATCACTGTGCCTACCATTTTGTAAATAGCGCGAACGATTTCTAGCATCTCGTTCCTAGAGATGAAACCATTGCCGTCTAGGTCGTACATGCTAAATGCCCACTTGAGTTTCTGCTCGAGTTTGCCACGAGACGTCACGGACAACGCGCAGATGAACTCACGGAAATCGATCGTCCCATCACCGTTTTTATCGAACGTACGGAACACGTGCTCAGCAAACTTCGTCGCGTCTCCGTACGGGAAGAAGTTTCCGTAGATCTTTTTGAATTCTTCGACAGATAGAGAGCATCTGGACAGTCCTTGAGAAACCCTTTGTACCATTCTTGAAGCTCGTTATCGTTGAATTCCGTGTTATCTTTTAGATCTTGTAGTTGTTCCGGCTTGAGTTTGCTGTTCTGTTTTCCCATCCCGGCTGGTGTTCACCTGCAAGGGAAGAGAATAATTCTCGTTAACGACAAGGCTTCAAAAATTAGTAACCGGATACGTGGGTTCTAAACAAAACTATGTCAGTTGAGTGCGAAATAAAACGCGGAATGTGACATTAGCAACGGGGCAAAGTGAAATATGGCATAAGTGGATGAACAGAAACAGTTTGTCTTTAGTAAAAAGAGACTAAAAAGCAGCCCACTTGTATCGGGAAAGCTTTTATAATAATTTTGTTACCACTACCGGATTAGATCAAGCCTGTTTAATAGTCCAGAGTATTCCACTTAGCATGGAAACCCACAAGTATCTTTTATTAATCAGATTATTATTCGCAATTAACACCTTACAAAGCAGTAATAAAAGCGCAATTATTCGATTATGCGTTAGTAAGGCCATTATACACCATTTGCCATTGGTCAATAACTACAGAGTCACCACGAAAACCAAACGTGTCAAATAAGATGCGTTTATTGTGCCTTTGATGTAAAACAGTGAACAGAAAATAATATGATTATGATCATGCTGTACAATAAATATGATTAGGGGCCTTAAAGAGCTTTAATCAGCCACTCATTTGGTATTATTTACTTTCCATATTAAAAACCGAATGACGGGAAAGAATATCGAAATAATAATCTGCAAACAAAGTTTAAGACGCGATTTTATCGATAAAAATGATCACACTGCATGTCCTAGATCAGCCGATGGAAATCGATCCTTTCTCTGGCTCGGCATTTTACTAGGTCAACAAAATGGCGGCTGATCGAGACTCTTTAAACAAACGGGTACACGAGGCTCACATAAGTTCTTATAACTTTGGGCAATCGCAAAAAAATCCAAACCTTCCCTGTTGAGGACCTCTGGAATTCCACGTGGCTGGTCAAAATGCAGCTTGGAATTGCAAGGTGGGTGGTCAAGATAGAGCTCGTAATAGGCCATTTGCACTAACTGGGTCACGTGACCTAAATCCCATACATTCTTAATAAAATCTTGAAATTCAACTCGCTGCCATTTGCTCCAGGTTAGAGATTTTAAGCTGAAACTTGGGTTTCTGACTAATATCGATTGGTTCTTTGTATTTCTGGAATTGATTTTGACAAAACATCTCGTTAAGAGGTAGTTGGGGTCACGTGACCCAGTTAGTGCAAATGGCCTATTCCAGGGTGGGCACCCTTAAAATACAACATTTCAGTGTCGGTACAAGCACAAATTCCAGGGTGGACTTCAAGGGTGGGTAGCTGTGACTGGGGCCCCCAACTGGGAGTACAGAGTTTTTTTTTGCGACTGCTCATTGTTTGTCAGGCCCCTGCTGTACATGGATAGATGTAGTAGTCGCGTGCGCGCACACAATGGTACGGTGTGTAAAAACAGCCTGCGACGGCTTTCGTCCTGTAATCTTGTTTGGGTAACGTTCCCCCTGCACATTTTCTTGGTACAAGAACATTTCAAACAAATATATTTACATTAATGCATGTGATGAGTGGCGTATCGAACGGGGAACTACTCAGCGGAACTAACGGGCCACGTGTTGATCCTCCGAAAGTTCCAGCCAGCAATTCGAGTCCATGCAATCACGCAATCCGGCGCCACGCCAGGAGCGTGAACGTCACGCAACACCAGGATAAGAACACATGGATCGCTCACCTTGTGGATTAGGGGTGCGTGACTCTCCTCCGAGGGGGTGCAGCATGCTCGCAAGGTGGATGTGCCGACAGATGTCTAGGTGGATGGGGTGCCACATGCAGTGCAAGTGCAGTGAAAAAACGTACGCGTATCGTCTTGCGTTACCAAATTAAAGAGTTCCAGTGTATTTTAAAATCAGGAAGGCTAAATAACCAAATAACTCTTTAACGTGCAGTGAAAAAACGTACGCGTATCGTCTTGCGTTACCAAAGTAAATAAATAAATAATGGGTTGCGCAAATCGGCTTCACATTATAGGTGGTTCTTCTTCCGTTGCGAAAAACGGCTCCTTTTGCCTGATTAATACTTTGGTTACAAATTGTAACTTTAATATCGAACATTCTTAGCTTTTTCTACCGGGGTCGAAAAACAATAAAATTGGCCTTTTTTAAATTTACAGATAATTTATTTGCTGAAAACCAGTCAGTTAGCTTGACTAATTCATCATTGACTGTTGAACATTAAAGATTCAAGATCTGTATGTGAAAAAATACTGTTGTCATCAGCGAATAGGAAGACATTTAAAGCATTCGAAAAATGACAAATATCGTTAACATAAATAAGAAAAATTAAAGGCCCCAGAACACTACCTAAGGGACACCACACTTCACACCTTTGTGAGAAGAGTAGTACCCATTATAATTGACAAACTGTTCCCTATAAGACAAGAAACGTCGGAACAATTCCAATTAAATAAATACCCCTACAGCAAATTCATTATTGTCAATAGATCTAGATAATAAGTCATATAAGTGAATTAAGCGGAATGGTTTTTTCTGAAGCCATACTCATTTCCAGAAGGGATGTTATATTTTATCGTATACTGTACAGCCTTTTACGAACAACTTTTACTAGAAATTTTGAAAAGAGCGCTTAACAGAGGTACCACGACAAACATGATTAAAAATAGATACAAGTTTAGCGATAGAATAGAGGCTTTAATGGTTCAGTGTTAGCAAGATTCGCACTCTCTAAAATGTATTCTCAATCCTCAGTCAAGTAATTAGACTGAAGCATTCCATCATATCGACTGTAATAAGTCCTTTACATATGCATACGTTTGGGTCCAATAAATTAGATTTATACGATTCAAACTATTTGTTCCTGGCCTAGCATGTCTTAACCGACATGAGTTCCTATGTTTTTGCGGCAGATAAATTGTTTTCCATTTTACAGACCAATTCATAAATGCCCGAGAGATTTTCTCAAGAAATGGAGGGCAAAAAATAGTACTTTATTTTGTTCTCTATGCAGGGGCGGATACAGAGGGGGTGGATTGGGTGGATATCCATCCCTCTTTTTGAGTAAAAAAAAGTAGAATTCCATCTTTTTGTAAAGTCTGAAGCTCATGTATTAGATAGTTTAGGGAGCGGAATACAGCACACCGTTTTCAGGGCATTTTTGTAAGAGCGTTTTCTGTCCTCGCTCCAAGCCCCCCCCCCCCCCCCCCCTTCCCCCCAAATAAAAAAAAACTGGTCCGCCTCCTCCTATCTTCCTCCCTTTTTTTAATCCTGGATCAGCCCCTGCTATGGCGGCAAGTTTAAGGTAGCCTATGCTGACTAAATACTAGGAAAAAAGGTACACAATATTGTAATACCCTACGTAATGTTCTATAAACGTTCTGTCTCTGAAACCATTCCCACGCAAAAAGAATATTTCGGTTTGTTAAAAGTTCTTCTAAACAGGCCAAATTAACGAAGAATCCTACTTTTTTGCTTGTGAAGGATCTGAAGTATCACACTGGAGAAGTTGAACAATAGACGGATCGCTCTTTGCCCCTTCGATAAATTCATCCAGTGATAAATTCCCATCCAAATTCTTATCCATTTGTCTGAAGATCTTATCCGTTCGCTTCTCTGGCGTGCTCTCGTCTTCCGGCATCTTCATCACTGTGCCTACCATTTTGTAAATAGCGCGAACTATTTCTAGCATCTCGTTCCTAGAGATGTATTTATTGCCGTCTAGGTCGTACATGCTAAATGCCCACTTGAGTTTCTGATCGAGGTTGCCACGAGACGTTACGGACAACGCGCAGATGAACTCACGGAAATCGATCGTCCCATCACCGTTAGCGTCGAACGTACGGAACACGTGCTCAGCAAACTTCGTCGCGTCTCCGTACGGGAAGAAGTTTCCGTAGATCTTTTTGAATTCTTCGACGGATAGATGGCCATCTGGACAGTCCTTGAGAAATCCTTTGTACCATTCCTGAAGCTCGCTTTCGTTGAATTCCGTGTTACTTTTAGATCTGCTAGTTGTTCCGGTTTGAGTTTGCTGTTCTGTTTTCCCATCCCGGCTGGTGTTCACCTGCAAGGGAAGAGAACAATTCTTGTTAACGACAAGGCTTGAAAATTAGTAACCGGACACGCGGGTTCTTATCAAAACTATGTCAGTTGAGTGCGAAATAAAACGCGGATATTAGCAACGGATCAAAGTGAAATATGGTATAAATGGATGAACAGAAACAGTGTGTCGTTAGTAAAGAGATTAAAAAGCAGCCCACTTGTATCGGGAAGCTTTTATAATAATTATGTTACCAATACCGGATTAGATCAAGCTTGTTTAATAGTCCAGAGTATTCCACTTAGCATGTATCATTTATTAACCAGTAGAGTCTGTAAAGGGAAAAAATAGGTAAAATCGTGCACTTGTGCGTAAAGGCGCCAAATTTGGACCAAATGTTCCTTAGGTGAAATAAAGAGAGGATATTACACGATGGCGCGAAGATATGAGTTTTATTTTCGAGTGGCAAGAACAATATTTTACGAATGAGCGCAGCGAATGAGTAAAATATTGTTTTTGACACGAGAAAATAAAACTCACATCTTCAAGCTACCGTGTAATTTTCTTTTTATTATATGGGCAAACCAGAAAAAAAATCATTACAAATTGATTTCCAAGCACTTTTGTTTTGACCGATATCCTCACTAGTGAGGATATGGAAAATATGTCACTGAGGACCCGGATGTAGCTTCGTACGAGATCTACGAGTGGCGTATTTCCCAGTAAAACACTCGTGTCCATATAATAAATCAGTTTTCGGGAGGGGTGCCATCATTTCGACCCAAGGGGGGTAGGGTAGGGCCAATTCTGTCTATTTCCTAATTTCCCAATATTTCCTTGATATTAAAGGGTTATAGATAAACAAGACCATGACAATTCTTCCTGTATGGTGCCCTTCACATTGGACTAGATGGGGTGCAACAAATGTCCGGCAAGGGGGGGAGGGGGAATTTCGGGTCACATTTTCGTGCTACCCTCAGAGATCATGATTTCATCGTACAATCACAAAATTCGACATAAATGTTCCTTAGGTAACATTTAAAAGTTTTCGGAAGGGGTGCCACAATTTCGGCCCAATGGGGGAGGGTAGGGATAATTTTGTCCATCACCTGATTTAGCCTATATTTCAGTGGTATTAAAGAGTTATCAATAAACAAATCCACAGTAATTCTTCATGAATGGTCCCCTTCACATTTGACTAGATGGGGGCGCTACAAACATTTGACAAGGGGGAGGGGTGAGTCATGGGTGAAATTTACATGCTATGCGCTTTTTAATTGCAATTTGATTGTACAGTCACCAAATTCGACATGAATGTTCCTTAGGCAACATTTAACAGTATTTTGAGGGGGTGCCACAATTTTGGTCCAAGGGGGGTAGGGTAGGGACAATTTTGTAGTTTACCTGATTATCCCTATATTTCAGCGGTATTAAAGAGTTATCGATACTCTGCATCCAATCTAGCCAAATGCGAAGAGAAACGTACTAACTATTATGCTGTTGTATATAGACAACTCTTTAATACCTTTAATAAAACTAAGGATAATCACAATGGGCAAAATTGTCTCTCCCCTCCCCTCTGGGCCAAAATTGTAGCACCCCTTTCTAAAACGGATGGATGTTGCCTAAGGAACATTCATGTCGGATTTGGTGACTGTACAATCAAATTATAATAAAAAAACAGTGTAGAATGTAAATTTCACCCGTAACCCGCCTCTCCCCCTCAACAAATGTTTGGAGCACCCTCATCTAATCAAATATGAAAGGGACCATTCAAGAAGAATTATCATGTTTTCTTTATCAATAACTCTTTAATACCTCTGAAATATAGGGATAATCAGGTAAAGTCCAAAATTGTCCCTACCCTCCCCCCTTGAACTGAAATTGTGGCACCCTTTTCCAAAACTGCTAGATGTTGCCTAAGGAACATTTGTATCAGATTTGGCGACTGTGCAATGAAATCGCAACTAAAAAGAACATAGCATGTAAATTTCACCAATCACCCGCCTCTCCCCCTCGACAAATGTTTGTAGCACCCCCATCTAGTCAAATGTGCAAGGGACCATTCATGAAGAATCGACATGGTGTTGTTTATCAATAACTCTTTAATACCACTGAAATATAAGGATAATCAGGTAAAGTACAAAATTGTCCCTACCCTCCCCCCTTGGCCCGAAATTGTGGCACCCCTTCCGTAGACTGTTACATGTTGCCTAAGGAAAATTCATGTCTGATTTGGTGACTGTACAATCAAATTGCAATTAAAAAGCGCATAGCATGTAAATTTCATCCATTACTCACCCCTCCCCCTTATCAAATGTTTGTAGCATCCCTTCTAGTCAAATATGAAGGGGACCATTCATGAAGAATAACCGTGGATTTGTTTATTAATAATTCTTTAATACCACTGAAATATAGGGTAAATCAGGTGATGGAGAAAATTCTCCCTACCCTCCCCCCATTGGGCCGAAATTGTGGCACCCCTTTCGAAAACTGTTAAATGTTACCTAAGAAACATTTATGTCGAATTTGGCGATTGTACGATGAAATCATGATCTCTGAGGGTAGCACGAAAATGTGACCCGAAACTCCCCCTTCCCCCCTTGCCGGACATTTGTTGCACTCCCACCTAGTCCAATGTGAAGGGCACCATACAGGAAGAATTGTCATGGTCTTGTTTATCTATAACCCTTTAATACCAAGGAAATATTGGGAAATTAGGAAAGACACAATTGCCCCTACCCTACCCCCTTGGGTCGAAATGATGGCACCCCTCCCGAAAACTGATTTATTTCAACTAAGGAACATTTGGTCCAAATTTGGCGCCTTTACGCACAAGTGCACGATTTTACCAATTTTTTCCCTTAACAGACTCTACTAGAATATTAATCGCAATGAACACCTTACAGAGCAGTATTAAACACGGAGTTCCGGTATAAAAGGGATAAGACCGCCCACTTTCACGCTTGAATCGGCAATTATAAATTCATATTTCAACAGAATGAAGTCGAGAATTTTCAGTCTCCGGCAAAAGTGTTTTTATAGGGCCCCAACAAGTTTAAATAAAATTATTTTTGAATAAATGACAAGGTAATTTCTTGTAGAATACTGAATAATTGTTTATTTGATGTTTACTAACGTTTTCAGTTCACATTTTGAATTTCGCGGTTCAGAATATTTCGATCCTTATGAATACTAATTAGTCTTGCTCTCCGCACGAAAAGCTTTTATCTGAGCCAAATCGCTTGTAATAAAAATTATTCTGCCGCAACTAAAAACGTAATTGTTAAAAAGGAAAGAGTTCCTATTTATTTCTTTACAAACTCGCGTTTTGAATATAAATTTTGAATTTCGCGCCACAGAGAGGTGTTAACACTACAACAGCTGAGTGACAACTGACAATCAAAGGCCCGCGGGCGCGCTAATTTTATACCGGAACTCCGTGTTTAAAAGCGCAATTATTCGGTTATGCATTAGTATGACCATTTGCCATTGGTCAATAACTACAGATTCACCACGAAAACCAATAAGATGCGTTTATTGTGCATTTGATGTAAAACAGTGAACAGAAAATAATATGATTATGATCATGCTGTACAATAAATATGATTAAGGACCTTAAAAAGCTTTAACCAGCCACTCATTTGGTATTATTTACTTTCCATATTAAAAACCGAATGACGGGAAAGAATATCAAATAACAATCTCCAAACAAAGTTTAAGACGGGATTTTATCGATAAAAATGATCACACTGCATGTCCTAGATCAGCCGATGGAAATCGATCCTTTCTCTGGCTCGGCATTTTACTAGGTCAACAAAATGGCGGCTGATTGAGACTCTTTAAACAAACGGGTACACGAGGCTCACATAAGTTCTTATAACTTTGGGCAATCGCAAAAAAATCAAAACCTTCCCTGTTGAGGATATCTGGAAATCCAGGGTGGGTGGTCAAAATGCAGCTCGGAATTGCAGGGTGGACGCCCTTAAAATACAATTCAAGGTGGGTAAGCACAAACTTCTGGAATTCAAGGGCGGGTAGCTGTGACTGGGGCCCCCAACAGGGTGTACAGAGTTCTTTTTTGCGACTACCCATTGTTTGTCCGGCCCCTGCTGTACATGGATAGATGTAGTAGTCGCGTGCGCGCGCACAATGGTACGGTGTGTAAAAACAACGTGCGACGGCTTACGGCCTGTAATCTTGTTTGTGTAACGTACAATTCCAGAACAATTCCTTGTACATGAACATTTCAAACAAATATCTTTACTACAGCTGTTTCAGGTAACACGCGACCCAGCGCGTTCAAAACATTTCGAGAGCTTTTGGCAATTGGTTTTTCCTGTGTAGTCAATCAAACCATGCGAGTCAATCAGAATTGGTTTCTGTCGCGACATATCTCGAAGGGAAGCCAATCGAATGCACTGAGTAAGGGTATGATTGGCTCACACGGACACGGATTGCATTGATGGACAGCACAGAAAACCCAACTGCCAAACTCTGGCGGCAATGGCGAAGTCGCGTGTTACTTGAAACAGCTGTAATGCATGCGATAGTGGCGTATCGAACGGGGAACTACTCAGCGGAACTAACGGGCCACGTGTTCATCCTCCGAAAGTTCCAGCCAGTAATTCGAGTCCATGCAATCACGCAATTCTGCGCCACGCCAGGAGCGTGAACGTCACGCAACACCAGGATAAGAACACATGGATCGCTCACCTTGTGGATTAGGGGTGCGTGACTCTCCTCCGAGAGGGTGCAGCAAGCTCGCAAGGTGGATGTGCCGACAGATGTCTAGGTGGATGGGGTGCCACATGTAGTGCAAGTGCAGTGAAAAAACGAACACGTATCAGCTTGCGTTACCAAAACCAAAAACTCTTGTGCCGTGAAAAACGTACGCGTATCAGCTTGCGACTGCCACTAACATAAGAGATGAGTAAGGCTCTCTTACGCACGAAACTCTTGTGTTTCTGAGACTTTAGGGGAAAACTGTTTGGTTGTGCAATCAAGATAGGTGCGTCCATGGTATAATCTGTGTTTAAATCAATGTTTGCAAAGAACAGAGTAAATCTCCTTGCAACCTTGGCTATTTGCGTTTATTTCGATGTATCCTGCTGATAGACGTGGCTGAAAGTCTAGCCAACGACATAAAAGGTCTACAAGATACATGATTTCACCGACAGGGCAGAAAGACCAAAAATGAAATGTCTAACTTTGCCATATTTCAATATATAAGCTCAAGATTCCGTATACAAAGAGTTTCTATGGCTAAAAGCTTAATTCCAAATTTTTAAGAAAATTGAAGAATATGAATTTTAGATATGATTGAGCAAAGTTTGCATAATTCGTGATCAAAGTACTAATTCTCCCATAAAATGGCACAGAAACCAATGTTTAAAGCCTTATATCTCAAAGACGGATCCATTAGAAAAACGTCATTTTTGATATTTTGTTTTTAATCAGACAAGGAGTCTGTATGCAAAAAATCAAGCTTCTCTGAGCTAACCTGACCTTATTATTTGAAATTTAGTGGTCTAAGCAGGTCATTTCCGCTCTGCCGATTTCACCATTAGCGGACTTAAAGGGAGGCTGTCACGATACGCGCATGCTCCAGGAACGATCACTGAGCAAAACTATTTAGACCTTCCTATCAGAAAACTATTAAAGAATATGTAAAACGTAAGCATTTGGTCGGATGGATCGAGGAAAAGCGAGATTAAAACGGATTGTTTTCGTGGTTTTCAGCCTTCTTTGTTTTGAGATGCGCAGTTGCGTGACAGCCTCTCTTTAAAGGACCCTTATCAGTCTTGTTATTGTTCTCACCCGATACTAGAAGACGAATTACGTGGAGAAATTTAGAAATAAACATCTACAGAGTTATATTCTTCAGTTACGAAATTCAATCAAAAATATCGCACTACATTTTCCCTAAATCAGCCGATCGAAAGGGATGCTTTCTTGGATTCGGTGTGTTGCTAGGCTGATAAAATGGCGGCTGACTGCACTTTTTTGTGTGTGTTTTTATATGGATCATAAGCTCCTATGACCTATGACGTACGCAGGTCTATCATGAGCCGTTCCTGATGTAAATGAACTCAGGCAAATGAACTTAGGCAATAGAGTTTCCAAATTTGCATTAGGAAAGGCTCATGATTAGAGTCGGCGTATGTCAAGCGGGAAGTTGTCTAGTTCGCAGGTCACAAAGCATGAAACAGAGAACAGCTGCACACATTACATTATGTGACTTGGTCCGAGGTTTTCGTAAACGGAAAGTTAGTGTTTGCCTAATTTGGCCTCCAATCCACAGAAAAAAGCAAAAACGGAGGTTTTACGAAAGACGCGTCGACAAAAAGGAAAAATTTCGATTTTTTTATCTGGGAAAAGGGCGGCAGAAATCTCCAGACAACATCTATATTACGCCGGAAGCTTTCGAAAACGATACATTTTTTTATCGGCTTGACATCTTATCTACGTTATAACGCACCAAAAACAGAGCTTTTTGGAATGTCGGGGGGGAAAGCAAAGGGAAACTTTCGTAACGGGCTAGCGCCGACGCGTTTTTCCGCTATATACTTCATATCTGCTTCATCCTACTGTGCTTCTCATATCCTCGTTCTTTTTGAGAGAGATTTATACGGAGTACACTATTATGAATCATATATGAAGTACCTACCGTTTTTTCGAAAATGGACATATTCGTACTGGCGAGGTGACAAATCCTTTTAATTCAAATGAAACCACCGCAAGGCGCTGACCATGAATGGAATGCGTCTTTACACATTACTTATGCATTACTCTAGGTGTTAGCGATGTTACTTTCGCTCTCTGAAGTTACAAAAGCTGTAACACTTAAAGCGCTATGCCGACAGAATAATGAAGACACATACCACAGTCGGGGAATCACGTAGAGAAAGTACTCAAAATACAGGAGTTTTTGTTGTTTTACCAAAAGAAAACCGCTTTATTTGCCACTGGAATGTTTCCATGTTGATGGAAATACCTCAAACAGCTTTCACTCAAGGTGATAAGCCATGCTCGAATGGTGGAATAAATTTGTGCGATTAAATATTAACGAGCTAAAAGTCTCTATCCTATTGCAGTAACCAACAAACAGGATATGTCGTATTACACCCGTCAGTTATCGGAAAAACAAGCGCGTCTGGCAGAGTATTCCCGAGTCAAGGCTTGTAAAGATAGTTTTATAAAATACCCGCTGAAAGTACCATCAAAATGTTTTCAAATATTTTAAATTTCACGTAAAATTGCACGAAGACACAAGCCAATTAACTCCCAGGCTTACTTAACCGCACACGTTATTCAAAAAGAAAAGAATATATATACCGACAACTGTCTCCCTGTACCGTTTCGTGTGCACAACAACGTTAACCTAAGATTGTTATAATATTTCACCGAGCTTTAGTTTTGCACTGTTACCTGCTCCTTATAGCCATTTTACCATCTTTAATATCGATACATGAGAAAAGAAGCTAGAGAGGCTGCTTGGTGCGGCAGGTGGAACTAACTTGAACATTTCACCCTGTTAGAACAAGGTTGACGAGCTATCTCACCTGAGCGCACGAGAAAACACTATTGTATTACCCAATGATCTTGTAGTTTAGTGGTATGTGTTAAACCTTGCTAAAAGTACATACAATTCTTTTCTACAGAGTATTGTACACTATGTACAAAAACTGTATCACATGACTCTTACCTGAATTAAAAAGGTAATGTTATTGTACAATACAGCGCGGCTATATCGGTGTATATGAAATAATTCTTGGTGTACAGACTAGCGGTACAATGTGCGACTGCGCTACCAAATACGCCAAGATGGAGGACTTTGTTTTTATATTAATAGTGTATGAATTCGGAATCAAATATCAAGGGTAAAGGAGGCACGCAGCAGGCCTGCGTGAAGCATGACGGTAGCTTGCTATGATTAGCTCGAACCCTTATCCACAAAACTCGACGCCTTGGTTTAAGATAAAGAAATATGAGGAAAAATAGAGGGAAAACGAAAAGCAAAATAGAGAAGCTTTATCTCAAATGCATTACAAACAAAATACTCTTTGCCGCACGCGATGATTATGAGAAAAAGAAAAATATAATTAAAAACATTGAAGAATTCCGGGGTGATATTTGATTAGCTGGAATCCTCGGACCGCACCTGTTACAGGCGGCTCACAATAGAAATGCGCTGATGCAGTAAAGATTACAAAAACATGGAGCGAAAACTCAATAAATTAGCATACTCTGCTGTGAAAGGGGAAAACTGAAATGCAAAATACTTCGTATAGGAAAGAGTTTGACAATCCGTGACATGTTATCAAAGAAATATAGTAGACTTTGAGTGACATTTTCATTGGATCAAATGTGGATTCTAATGCGGGTGCGTATTATAGTTATTGTATATGGGTCAAACCGCCGCGCGGTCTCTCAAATGATAGCATATGTTGCGAATCCTTCTCAGCATCGAAAGTCGACACTTGTTATGCTATTGTTTATTTTCGAAGCTAAAATAAATATAGCTTCGGATCGCATAGTGAAATATTTAAGTTAATTTAAATGTTAAAAAAGACAATACAGTCGGACTTCTTAGAATTAGGCCTTCTCCGCGATTCTGTTGCATGAACAGAACTCTAGAACATGAATAATAACGAGTGAATGTTGACTCAAACTCAAGAGTGGTCCCAAACCCAAGTAGATTTTGAGGGACGCACTAACGATAAATGTTGAACATGCTGGGAGCCGTGTTGGACGACCCAACATGTCTTGAAAATTTGACAAAAAAGGTCATCCGCGCACGCCAGGGTCTTCCCCTCATCACCCCCGAGGGGAGAGGTGGGGGGGGGGGGATGACCCTGGCGCGAGAGGATGAAAAAGTGTCGAGTTGAGTACCACGTTGAGTGAGGATGCCAAACAAACAAAACTTGAAACAAGCATGACGTTCAAAACGATAACAAACGAAATGTTGAGCCGTGTTGAGTTGATTGTTTGGACCAGACCAAACACGGCTCAACATGTTCAGGGAGTCCGCTAACATGATAAGCGCACAGAGAATTCCTGTACAAACCCATCCATGGGAAAAGCTGAATTTCCCATGGTAGAATAATGGGAAGTGTTCGGAATTCACATGGCTTTCCAAATTCAGCTTGGGAAATTCAGCTTTTCCCTTGGCTGTGATGGTGCCAAACGTGAACATGTTAAGACGCTCAACACTTCCTTTATCCATACAGCCTTTTACACCTAACGTATTTCGATGTACGTTGTTCCGTTAAAGGGGCACTGTCATGGTCTGTCATGAATTTGGTCGAAATTTGGGGTCATTCAGCTGCTAGATCAATACAAATTTGGAGTATTTTCGTGTGTTATCGAGCGGATGGAATTGGATTGTGAATTGGCATTTTTGATTTCCGACCAGGCTGAACAAGTTTCAAACTTGGAAATTTTGATAGCGAGAGCTATTAAAGCTTTCGTAAGAAAGCCTATAAATGCAAATTTAAGTTCCTTTTTCTCTCTAAAGCTTAGTTGAAACAAAAAATAGGATTCTGAGTTGTTTATGTAGAACACTGGTCTTATTCTACAACATTTTGTTGAAACAACCGTGACAGTGCCCCCTTTAAACCATGTATCATGAACCCTGCATCATAATGAAGTCGTTTTTTATTCTAATTTGACAAACCAAACTATACTCATAATTGGGTATGGGCTGCTGCGTTTTCGGGCAAATTTATCATTGGCATCTATGAAGCATAGTTCGTGATACATGGATTCACGAGAAACGTTAATTGAAACAGGTGTATAACAGAGGAAAACGCTAGCATTTCTAGAGGGTTTCTGGAAAACAAAAGTACCGGATCCCACATCCTAAGACGTTACCTCACTAACTGACATTAGTATAATTACTCAAGCGACTCCGTGCGCTGATTGGTCGAGACGTTGTCATATTTTGCTATTCGCCTATAGGTGAATACTCTACCTATACGTGAATACAACATTGAAAGCATTGGGGATTGCGCGCACACTTTATTACGAAAAACTAAAAAATACACCTTAACGCGAGCTTGTTGTCGAGAATCTTAAAATTCTACTAAAACAATGAGTCGCCTCAGGCTCCGTAAATATCGACGAATAGTCATCGAGACACTAATTGTTAATTATTATTAGCTGTGATCCTATAATGCTGATAATACGACACAATCCTAATAACAATATTTACCAAGGCGGAATACTCAAACCCATTTTTAAGTCCTTTTTGTTATTAAAAAAATGATAATAATTTCATTGTCGGCATTCATTCGAGTTTTACAATGTTGCAATAAAGCGGGGAAGTTAAGAGCAGCTGAAATGGCTACTCAGTTTTTTGATTTTAACTTTTTCATTTTGAAGAGAAGCTCATAAAGGTTTCGGCTGGGGGCAGGTAATCTGATCAGATTTCTGGGGTCTTCGAGAAGATGATTAAGCTCGACTTTTTTGTCCAAAAAATGCTCCATTCCTGTAAGGAGTTTTAGAAAATAACACCTATGTTGTATTGTGAATGTGCGCATTCTGATTGGTTAAAAAGCGTGTTTGTAAGAGACTTGAGAAACACGATTGTCACGCAACGCTGTCGCGCGTGTGTATGTTATTTTCTAAAAGCAATAAAAGTACTTTTCGCGTGCTCTCTGGTTTCTTACAAACACTCGGGGAATGTTGGTCGAACTGATAAAACTTGAAAGACACTCGCCTTCGGCTCGTGTCTTTCAAGTTTTGATCAGTTCTCCCAACATCCCCCTCGTGTTTGTAAGAAAGCAGAGAGCACGCGAAAAGTACTTTTATTGCTTAAGTATTGAATGAATCACAATCACACATGATAAGTCGATAAGATAAAATCTACTATCACAGATCTACATCCAGAGCTGGAAATAATTTTTCTTACTTGATCGGACATTTGTCCATTAAAACGTTTTTCTTGGTTGTCTATACTGGAAAGTTGGCCGGACATGTCTGAAAATAGGTGTATGTCCGATCAACGGTAGTAATTCCCAGCTCTGATATACATACATAACCTATCATTTCTTTCTGTAGTTTATTCTTTAAAAAGTACAGTATCATAAGTAAAATTTTGTTGGTTTTCTGCGGTTTTCATATTCCTCGAACTCTGCACCGATTAATTAATTGTGCTTTCAAAGCGTTCCCATCTGATGCACAAAATATTTTCGCCTCATTGTTAATCCTAATAAACAAGATGCAATACGTAGAAGTGAAATCCAAAACATTTACAAAATGCACAAAATACGTAGTGCTCTCCATGTAATAGATCAAACACTAGAGAGCGTGTTTCATCAGGATTTCCAAACACTAAGAAGTGGGTTTAAAAATCGAGGCAAAGCCGAGTTTTTTAACCGACTTCGAGGTGTTTGAAATCCTGATGAAAAACTCTATCGAGTGTTTGATATTACTTCTCAAACGAATGATTTAATGCGGAGAGAAAGAAGGAATAAAATCTCAAAATTCTATGCAAATTAAGACTGCGTTTTCCTACCTCCTCCACGGTTGTGATTTTCTTTGTTCAAACTGGGGGCCATTCCATTTTTAAGCCGAACCCCCATCCCCCCCCCCCCCCCCCCTTACGGAAGAGCCCATTTTCTTTAGTAACCCCCTCGGAAGAAAGAGCCCTTTTTGGATTGCACCCCCTCGAAAAAACCCACGGAAGAGGCTATTTTTTATTGCACCCCCTCGGAAAAACCCACGGAAGAGGCTTTTTCTTATTGTACCCCCTCGGAAAAACCCACGGAAGAGCCTTTCTCGGTTTGACCCCTCGGAAATGGCCATTTTGCTATACCCCCTAGGAAAACTTCTTCCGTAGGGGGGGTGCGGCTAAAAAATGGAATGGCCCTGGACAAATCATTAATGAGTTTGAGAAATTTCCTCAGCAAATACAGTAAATAAATGGGAAAATCTCCCAAAAAAGTGGGGGTGGGGTGGGAGACTTTCCAATATAACTAAGCCCACACCTGATAAACACTATGGATGGACTATCAAACTGTCTATCACCTAGTTAATGTAGAATATTTTAATAGAGCAGATTTCGTATGACTGTGAAAAGTGCCGCGGTACGGCGCGGTACTGTCGCGATGGCGGTACGGAACCTGGCCTGCTGTAGATGGGATCAAATCGCCAACGAAATCGCGTAGTCGCGGTACAGTCACGGTCGCGACGCGGAACAACTTTGTCACGGTACTTTTCACAGTCATACGAAATCTGCTCTAACTTTCATTATTCCACCCATTGGCACCAGAGACCTTGTATTTAACAATTATACCTCGAGCCTGAATGGCTTATAGCCATAGCTACTGGCTTATAGCCTACTAGTAGCTCAACCAATCAGAACGCAGCATTGACAATAGACCACTAGTGTGTTTTGGCTAATTGACTATATATGGTGGGTCTGCACTTTCCAATGAAAACAGAGCAAAGTGGGCCTTGAAATGTCACGATTTTAGAGTTAATTTAGTTATAATTCCTAAGAAATAGGTCCGTTTAGGACTAGCACAAAGTTTTAGTTTGTTAACGAGTGGATGGAAATGGATTGCAAATTGCCGTTTTTGATTTCTTACCTGGCTGGGTTTTTTTTTCAAACTTAGAAATTTGATAGCAAAAGCTATTAAATCTTAGATAAGATTGCGAATCTTTTCCTTTCTTACACTACACTGAAGTACAATATAGGATTCTGTTTTGTTTATGCAGACACTGCCCTAGTTTTATGGAACTTTGTTGCTAAGAGAAAAACGCTGAGCCACAGCACTTAACTATCAGGAGAAAAGATGCCTTTCTGCAGTACAGACACTACTTCAGACAGTACGTGATATTTATATCCTGTGATTTCGAGAGAGCTGTTACTCTTGTCATTAGGATACACAATAAGATAGTTCCATGTAAGCTATAATGTTGGGCTGGAAATGAAATCACATGCGAACTAATATGTCTAATCAACATCTTTGATGAACTGATAAATGGGATGATAGCACTCAAGCAACACTCTGTGAGATATACACTGATTACTGAAACCACAAAAACACAATAGGACTTGGAATACTTTTGGTCAAGAAATGTTAATATACTCAGGCTTGCTTAATACTTTTTATTGCAGATGCTGAGATAATTGGTTTTAAAAGCAGAGGTCACAAGAGTGCCAGAAAAGATTCCCTTGTTTAATTATGAGGTTTGATCGGGCATTGGCCCTTTTCATACTAGAAGACGAACAAATTGTCTGGACAGACAAATCATCTGACGATTTGTTTGTCTTTTGTACGTCTAGTGAATTTAGGTCGGACTACATGAACGATTTGTTCATGCAGATGAACAAATCGTCTAGTCTTCCTAGACAGCCAAACAGACAAACAAATTTGTTCATCTGAAAATTTGTTTGTCCCATTTTCACATCAGACGATTTGTTCGTCTTGAGACGATTTGTCCATCCAGTCAATTTGTCTGTCTCTAGTGTGAAAACGGCCATTGTCAGGTCAAGTGAAAAAAATTCATTCCAGCTACTGCAATTTATAGCATTTAACTGAAAAAGTTCTACGAATTCTGAGTCATGATACAGCTCTAAGGTCAATCTACCTGATTTTTTCCATACAAATACTGTATTCCTCTTTGAAAATTCCAGAGGGGTGGGGCATGGGGTGGGATCACGTTTCAACACCCTTCTGTGGGGGGGGGGGGGGGAATATTTTCTGGAACCACACATTTCACATGACTGTAGTGAAACCAATCGCAAAGTGATTACACCAATTCTGAATAAAATCTATAGGAGTGACGACAGTCATCTGAAATCTGCTCTATGCCATAAACAAGTTGTCATGAGTGTTTGCAATTTCACTCACTCAGCCACCAGGGGCTATAGAATAATCAGGAGCTTCAAATATAAAATTCTGATTATATCTATAACTTTGGGTCATTGCTAGACAAAAAAAACTTGATATGACATCATATAATAATCACATCATCAGAACCCTATGATCAACATTATAGTAATATTGGGCAATTCCAGAAAATAAAGGTACCCCCCCCACGGGCGGCACTAGTTTTTGACCCCCCCATGCATCCAGAATTTCCAAAATGGTTGACCCCCCGTGCATATAGAATTCCGGGTAGGTTAAACCCCCCTCCCCTTCAGAAATTTCAACTTTTACCCCCCCTCCCCTCCGGAATCCAAATAATCACCACCTTGTTTATTATTGCGAGAAAAAGTAAAAATTTGCGAGAGGGAAACGTTGCGGAGAAAAAGGCAAAAGTTGCGGGGGTTGTTGCGGGAATTTATTAAATTTGCAAAGTAAAGAAAACACAAAAAGCGCATAATCTTGTTTCAGAATATTAATACAGAGGAGCATAAAAGTTTGATTTTGAAGAAAAAAAAACCACCTGCATTCACAACATCCACTGAATATAAACTCTACATTTTTAGCGTGTTTAACTAGTAGCTAACTGGCTATTTTGTAAGATTTGAATTGTAGGGGCAAAGAATCGGATGATATTATCACGGAAAAACTTGAGACTTCGCCATTCGAGCGTGAAATGGAGGAATAGATATTTCAAATGAAGTGTGGAAGCTATTTACTTGCAACACACATTTTCAAATCGCTTTCTAAAACAATTTTTCCAAATATAACCAATAGGAAAACACATTAGAATGAGCTAGACCAAGCTTGGAAAGCCTAGTTGTTACTCTTTGCGGATCTTCGAATATTTAAGGCTTAGGAAAAACCCATATAGAAACTCTAAAAAGGAGTAAAAGAAAAACATTATTCAACATGCATATTACATGTACCATTTTTGAGAAACGTTTATTAAACTATACCGTGTTGATCCGGGATTTCTCATTAGATATGTTAGGGAAAGTTGCGGCGGGTTTTGGTGAAAGTCGCGCGTCCATGCAAGCTCAACTTATCCCGCATCGCCAACATCCTTTATATTAATTTCAATGTGTGATTGTACAAACAGTCGAAATCAGTAGAAAATTATGGAGATTCTGTCTTAGAAGGGACAAGTACGAACTGGCAAGCATTCTCTATCTATCGAATGGCGGCGAAGACTGTTTTTCCGCACGTGAAATGACGTTATTTTCTTTCTGAAAAACGCTATTTTAGCAGACTGAAAAACACGCAAACTCCTTCAGAAGTTGGGCATCTTCAGACCCCCCCTTGTGACAAGAAATCCAGCTTCGAAAACCCCCCCTTGCAATCAGAATTCCAAGCTCTTAAACCCCCCATCCCTTCGGAATTTCCAAATGCCGCCCGTGGGGGGGGGGGGGGTACCTTTATTTTCTGGAATTGCCCATTTGAAGTCGACAACTCAAAGCTCAACTGGAAAACTCAAAACTGGAAAACTCAAAATTCCCATAAAGATGTGAGATTTGATTAAAGTTAATCAAATTACAGATGTCTGGCAGAAGAGTTTTGGGTAAAAGCACAATTCCCAGCTAAAAGGGTATGTTTAGTTTTCCTTGTTAAAAATAAACTAGGATAATAAATATAATTAATTTAAAACCAATAATTTCAGGCTGTTCTATATTTAAACCATTGCCAAGACCTTAAAAACCTTTCTGATTGTTATGTAATTATTGCAACCAAAAATTATTGTCATAATCAAACAAAAAATGCTATGTACAACACTTTCTTCTAATTGGATGTAAACTTCCTTGTTATGCATAAAAAGTAAACAAAACAGTTGGTAACAAAACCTTGAGAACAGAGTTAATGGATCTTTCTTATAATATTCTTTTTTTAGCAAAAGAGAAAAGGCTTACAAACTAGTAACCCCAAATGTCAGTTGCCCCCTACATTTTTTTAACTATGAATTGCAAAACGTAAATGGCAATACATGTATGATTCAACCAGCAGTCATAAGCCAAAGGAAACTGAAAGCATTAATAATCCCCAGACCCATGCTGAATAATTCTAAAAGATAGATATAAATTATTCATTAACCTTCTGGGAGCACATTATTGTATTCCTGTTGCAAGATTGCCCAACTGGATGGCCTTCATGCAAATTATCCGATTTGAAAAAAACAGTTGTGTTATTACTTCAATTACAGCAGTTTCTGTAATTCAGAAAACTCTGAAGCAGGGCTTCACCCCTGCAGGGCTCGGAAAAATACATCCGCTACTCATAAAATACCTGCCAGTATTACATGAAAAAACATCTAATAAGATATATATACTGTACGTTTATTTTTTGGAGAAAATTTTCCACTTTATACATCCTCATTTGGGTGTTTTCCACTCTGTACTATTATTCTGCTCTATACTATTATTGGTTTACTTGTTTTTTTTTCTACTCTGTACTTTTATTCTGAACTTCAGAGTACAAACTACAGTCAAAGCTCTCTGTGCGACCACTCTCGTAAGCGACCAGCTCCCATAACAACCATTTTCCTGAAACCCCGTTTGAAATGTCACATAAACTCTGTTATTTCAAGCTCTCGTAAGCGACCACCTTATCGATGCGACCAGCTCCGTTAACGACCGCAATTTTCAGTTCCCGAGATGGTCGCTTACGAGAGCTTCCACTGTAATCAGAAACTGATGCCAAAATATAAATATTGGAGGCCTACTCCCCAAACTTTGAGCTCACAAGCTGAGGTCCTGCTGAATTTACACTGCGCCACTGGCAGCCAAGTGACTATACAGTCACTGAGGGTGGTCACTACCAGAGGGTTTATTATGTCCTCAGTGGTCCTATAACCTCCCCCTGAAACTGGGTAGAGTAGTGGAAGTGAGACAGAATCTTGGTTTATTGCACATATTATTATAATTCTGATCACCTACACTATAGTGTCACAGCCTTGAGACCATAACACCAATGGTCTATTTAAACATGAGTAAAAAGTAGGTGATAATAATAATAATAATTGTGTCTTTTAGAGCGCACATATATTGTGGCTGTTTGGTGCTTTGAAATAAACCAACAAAGAGCAAATTCAGTAAAATAACTTTGCTAAATAGAAGCATTCACAAATAAATTGAGTGCATGATAGCAATTACGTACTGTAAAATGGGTTTCTATTAAACTTGAAAAATGAAGATTATCTTGCCAAAACAATGCTAGCATTTTTTGCTTAGTATTAGTAGGATAATAAACAAACAATCAAACAAACTTCACTCAAAACTGTAAACTGTCATAGCTTGTTTAGTCCCAGTCTTCTTTAATCGTTGAGACAAATTATAAACCAAGCTCACCCTGACGTTTTGCTGGATCACATAAAACTTGTCGGATAATTATGTTTAATTATATTTTGAGTAAGCAAACTTCTGTGTAGATATAAATTTCCAATGACATTCAAGTTCTCAAGCAATCACTTTATTTTTACAGGAACTTAATACCCATTGAAAAGTATTTCAGTATGAGGGTTATTCCTCTAAAATAACATGCCTTATATCATACGTAAACAGGAGAGGGAATCAAAATGCCACAGCATTTGATCTACATTATTTTAAAATGAAATTTAATGGTTCTTATAAGCTTAATCACCATAGCCAAATGAAATTAATATTAAGCAATAAATATGTTGTGAGGAAATTAATATGTGATTGGGAAATTAGGAAATTTTGTGAGGATAAAGTTTCTAATCTAAACAAAATCATCCAGAACCAATGGTGAACTTGAGATATTAGGACATTAAGCTGAGCAGACTCTCCAAATAAGAACTCCTGTTCTAATCTTCTAGCTCAAGGCAAAAAGGGAAAACAAAATTGAATATTTATCAACCATTTGTAATTAAGTTGGCTCATCTTCTCCTTCTTCAAAACATTCATATTATCTAAATAAATTGTCTTGTGCCACAAAGGCCATGAAAAATAATTTAATTTTGCTACCATGTATGGTTTAATACCAGGGCAGTAGAAAACTGACCATTAAACTTAGTTTTGTTTACTTAAGGCTGAAGATTAATTGATTCTATATTTATGAGAAGTGGTGCATGTTTACAAATCCAATAGACTAATTTCAAGTCCTAAGAACATGATTAGTAGCACCGTAGCTATGGCATTCTAATGATAAAAACAACTGAAGCAGAATTTTAATTGCTTGTGTTATCCAAAAGCCATCATAAGCATCTTTATCTCCTTATTCAAATTCACCCTCAGTAATCTTATTAGAAAATCCAAGCATGTTTTTGACTTGTAAATTTAAAACCCACAATTGCAGTTACAAATTAGGAATAAACTGACTTGCAAGACTATCAATTTAGCAATGCTTATGCAAACTAGAGCTTTCTCTAAGCATTTGGGTTAAATAAGGCTCATTTAGATCCTGACATCAAAAGAGAGAACTGAAAACTCAAAGAAAACAGAAAACTTCAAGATCAGAAGAAATCAACTTACTGTGTTTAGACAAAACAAGGATAGGGGAATAAGAAAAGGAAAGAGAAGCCTGATGTTTGCACAGCTTGTAAACTTTCTTTTATCATTCAACATATAGTATATTCCACAAAACCAAGCCTGCAGTATAAAAATATTTGATACCTAAGTAATTCCATGCAAGTGTAGCCTGCATAATATATATTATTTAAAGGCACATTAAACCTAGCTAATAGAACCTACACTAAAGTGGTTAACTATAGCAGGGTTGTCAATTCTAATTTGATTTTGTATAAAGGGGATTTCCTGAGAAGGGGAGAGAAAATACATGGGGGTATTGTAAATCAGGCCATACCTGATATCTGACCCAACAGAAGGTCAAATTTCGTTCCATAGTGTGAATGCATTTTGTGAAATTACAAGGTTTTGCTGCTGTCTTCCTCTAAAGTGGCCTCAGAGTCTAGCAACTTGGCGAGGTGCTGCTACAGCAATTACAATAGTTTCAAGTAGTGTACAGATGTACAATTTGCCTTGGTTTGCACCCAAATATGGGCTGATGCCCGCAATACACGCTCATCAAATGGATTCTTTGTGAACAAGTGATGAATGAAGCCAGTAGTATAAAGCTTCCCTACGAAACCCATGATCATTAACTTCTCTCTTCCCTGGGTATAATGGCTGGGGATCTTCCAAATCTAAAGCCTCTCACCGCATGGCGTAAATAAAATAACGCACTGAGAAATACATCCGGACGTATATCACCCATACACATCCATTTATACTACACTAGCATCTGGCTCGATTATTTAAGTACAAATTCTATCATCTCAGTATAGAATACCGAAAGAAAACTAATGCATTATTGATTTTCAATGTGACTAGCGACTTTGCTAGATAAAATAGCAAGAGCTCTTTAAAATCCACTAAATATTTAGCATGGTCGCGAGCACTGACAAAGATTAGCCCCAGCCAAACAACCTCGCACGCCCTTCCGCATGAGTTTTATCATCAAAATTCTCCAAAATTGACCTGTTTTATCCCAAGTTTTGGACAACAAAACAGGCTGTAATCTTGCGAAGAACTGAAGTGTCTTCTTATCAATATTAAAGAACATAGCTTTAATATATTTCTATCAGTTCTTTACGCAATTCAGACCATCAAGAGACCCAATTTTGGCTCTGGATTTGTCACAATTGTTTTCGTATGCTAAACAAGTTCGCCGCTTCAGTCTGTTTTTACGCTTCACAGAGCGAAAACGTGAAGTTCTTTAGCGGAATTACATCGTTGTACGGTACAAATAGCATAAAATGGGAAAAAGGGCTGAGGAAATACCTCAGATTGTGGATGCGGGGTCGTTAAAATCTATACTAAAATGTGTTGCGGTTCGCGGCATTTGCGTACACACGGACCAAGTTCTAGCAACACATTTAGTTGCTTAGAAAGTTAAGCTTCTGGAATCACAATTCCTTTTTTGTAGCAAAGTTTAAGTACTATAGGAAAAACAAAGAGTACCAGTAGGCCCGAATAGCCATTGTGTATGAATAAAGTCGATTAGTTTAGCTTTACGGACGAATCATTTACTCATGTCAACAAATGTACGCTAACAAGCCAGGGCAACTTTCGCAAGCTGAGCGACTGCTTTTAGTACAATTTTACAATATTCAGCATACTATTAAACCCTGGAAAGGGGTACGGCTCGTCCTAGTTGTACTATTCAGCTGATAATTAGGAGGAAACAATCCCTTAAGCAGCGCAAAGCTTGCAGTTTCCTACTAATTGTCTACCGAAGAGTTGAGATAGGTACAAGAAAGCTATCAAAGCATCTTAGCTAAACATTCAAACGGGCCTCAGAAAAGCCTCCTTGTACGGTAATGATAGGTTGCCTTTCAACTTAGGTAATAGAAAGAGGCATATGCATAGAAAATGCTTTCCTAGGAAAAGCATTAGCCAGTCAGGAGTTGGGAAATCGTAGGCAGGTGGAACTTGCTCAAAGCTGCATCAAACACGGCGCTCGATCGCATCGCTCATTCAACAGCGAAACGGCACTGAACCGACAAGCCACACCGATATTTAACACTACAAAAACATGTATACACTTCTAACTCACCTCACAAGGGGGATACCGATTGTTCTTCTACTTTAAAACGTGTAACTCAGAACGTTTTTGGCGTCCTCCTCGCAAGCCAACCTCTTGTTGTGTATACAGAAGCAAAACCCGACCGTGACTTGATGACGTCATAAACACATTTGGCGCTAGTGCGCATGCGTCAAGTGCTCATTTGCATATGGTAGTTTTCACGAGAAAGGAACAGCTTGACTCAAATATCGTTGAGGAAATAGCGGCCCGATTTTTAATAAATCAAATAACAACCCCTTTTTCAAGCATTTGCCTCTAGAAAAATAAAAACGTTACAATGGATTACACAAAAGCGAACTTGACAGGATATATCGGGCCGAACAGCTGCCGATCAAATCTGATTTGCCGAGAAAATAACCAAATATATCGGGATAATTCAAAAACTTTGATCGATGTTTTCTTGTTTACGCTTTTTCTATTTATTCTCTGGTGATTTTGTCACTATTACATTGTCAATTGCACTATTGTTATGGACGTCGCTTGTAATTAAGAGCCGGCTTTTCCCGCTCGTACTCAGTTTCTTGATTTCGTATCCCGAGAGCTTCTGGTTTGAGGCGCAAGAAATTAAAATGCAAAAAACGCAGAAGAGTGCAGAATTTTTATTAGATCAAGGAGTAGATATTAATAGAGTATGGCTTGATCAGATGTTCTCGCAATAAAGCTAATTCTAAGATAAACGTTCAATGTGCATTATTTCTTTATTTAAATTCAGTCCCATATGATGTAGCTAGCGGTGCCTTGAATTACTCCATTTCCTGTGTCAGTAATTATTTAGTTTTGGAATAATAAAATACTCAGAGTTCAGACCCTTGGTGAAGTTTTTAATTACATAAAGCTTCAAAATACTTAGGATGGCATTCAAGAGCTTTATCATCATAAGTCACCGAAAAGAAAAACGCGATCCCTAAATTCCCATTTCCCACACGTCACGTAAACGTGTGCTCTTTTCATCGTTTTTGACAATAAAGATTTAAAGCACCATTGAAAAACTACGCCGGAAACCATCGCTCCTTGATTTGACAAGGTAAGGGCTATTTTTTTTAGAACAAATAGCTTTAGTTTGCTGATGGAAGGTAAAAACACCTGTTCCGTTATGGTATGACTAGTTTTACGGGAAAACTAGGTGGTCTGCGTCGGCGGAGACGTGAACATGAACAACAACAACCAAAGGTTGAGATTTATGTTAAACGCCGTGGAAAAATGGTGTTTGCTGACGTTTCGAGCGTTAGCCCTTCGAGCGTTAGCTCCGACGAAGGGCTAACGCTCGAAACGTCAGCAAAACACCATTTTTCCACGGCGTTTAACATAAATCTCAACCTTTGGTTGTTGTTGTACCTGTTCCGTTATTAGTTCCGTGATGCATGCTCCACGGCGAGGTTATGCCATGTTCTTTTCTATACTCCCGCGCGCGCTGAATTCTGATTTCGCACTCCCGCACAACTAACGAAAAAAAAAATGCTCAATAACTTTCATCCCAACGCCGTGCCATCGTTTTAGTATTTTAGCGACTTTGAACATTTATTAAAGCTTTACTCCCCTGCATGAATCTCTCATCTTTGCCTTTTTTAAAAGAAACATCAGCTTCCCACGGGAGCCCGGAGCAATGCGGGGGTCTTGTAAAGATTGCAGACTGCGGATCGAGGTGTGATTAAACGCAGGGCGGGGGAGGAACAATATAAAATGCAAAGGCCACTGTAAAGTTCCGATGTATTTATCAGCGTTGCAGGTACCAAGAAAGAGTTTGTATTTGCATGGAGAGGTTTGACAAATTTAGAAGACGTCTTCCACTTCTAAGTCTTCCACAAGCGATGGCAGTCACGAACATCACGACCACAGAGAACTAAAAAGCCTGCAGAACGTATAGAGATGGGCCGACAAATACTGTTTTCTTTGCTTATGGAGTATAAGCATGGCAACTTCATAGCTAAACTTGATTTTGTGCCCCGTTGCGGTATTTACTGTCAGAGAAGTCCCCCATTCGACTTGCATTTTTCTTCATGTATTTTTTCGTGCGTGGTGGAGACTGTTATTCATTTATAAACACAGGCTTAGCTTGACAAGTACCAAGAAGGGGGAAAAAAAGGTGATACAAACCATTGTTAAAAAGATCATGCCACATTTGTGAATTATGTCTACAGCCCTTTTATTTACAGGGGCGGATCCAGGAATTTCAGGGGGGGGGGCGGATAGTGAAAACATGGGACGGAAATACAGTAAATGTATGGGGTCTCGGCGAAAAAAGCCCCCTAAATTCGCCACATACTTTTCGTGAACAGAGCTGCAGAGGCGGCGCTATTATTTATTTTAAGGTTATATCGTATCTGAAATGGAAATCAAGGGGAAATAGAGGCGTCGGGAAAAGCATACCCCAAGCCACTAAAGATCATAATTTGGTTGGGTTTGGTCACCTCTAAAAAATTCGGCCGATACGCTCAGCTTGGTTTTCAGCCGCTACGGTGGAGTTCGTTGGCCGGCAAGTAGCAATCAACATCAAGCTTCAACAGTCGAACCCTGGTAGTTCGCATCACTCGCACTTGTTGATTTTTAAAATGAGACTACTTCATTCAGGCCTAGTTTATACGTCGTATTTCGGACGAATTTAATGCGACGTATAAAACGAACCTAAAAAGGTCGAAAATTAAATTCGTTCAAGACGTTGTATACGTCGACCCCGGACAACGTCTGTAGTATGTCTTCGTTTGCGACGTATAAACTAGGCCTCAACAGCTCAACGACGTACTGCACATAGAATTATGTTATAATAGATTATATCTATTATAACATACGGTAGGGGTATTAAGAAAAAGGCACAGAAAACACCCAAAATGCAATAAAATCTCACTACTCTTACAACTAAAACAAGCCAAATTACATGTCATTGTCATTGTCTTACCAAAAAAAAATGCATATCTTCTTGTCAAGTAAACCGAAGTAAACCTATTTCAAAAGGGCTTTGCATATAGAGCAGATTTCAGATGACTGTTGTGAAGTAATGCAATTGTGCAATCACTAGCCAATCAGAAACAAGAGTAATTACAACTTACTGTTGAATGGTTTCCAGCTCAGCCAATCAGGAGCCGAACCAATTGGCTAGTAATTGCTAGTAATTCCTTGCTTGTAATTAGTTTGCAATTTGATTGGTTGATAGAATTAATAAGCAGCCAATGAGAAGGCAAACCAATCGCAAACGCAATTAAATTACGACAGTCATGCTGAAATCTGCTCTAAAAAGCGATCTAGTGATCTATTAGATTATCATCAATATAAACTACAGAACTACAAAACGTCATAATCATAATAGGCAGAATTAATTAGAGTCACGTTATCATATGCCAAATATATGATCAACTGGTATGATAATTTTTCCCACTTATCCACCTTATCTCTTATCCTTGCATAACAAATCGAGGACCCGTTTGTCATTCGCCCTTGGACAGCTCCGCAAATAGAAAAGCAATATTTAAATCTCCGCTAAAAGCAAAATTTACGCAATTGTAGGAAATCGAGAGCTATTAACCAACCCAGAATTAGTGCATAACTAACAAACTCAAGAAACAATAGTTATGGACTGCGAAGCACCTGAACGGTTAATTGGCATTTACTACTTCTTCTACTTGAACTAAAATATATTTAGACAGTTTGGATTTTCTGATTTTCATTCATTTACACTCCGGACGTGAACCTTTATATAAATTGGTACCTACTAGTCCAGCTACATATTTTTAGACATAGTGGGTATCCTAGCGACTTGAAACTTATAATATTCATCGTTTCCCTGAAGTCCACTAAAATTCTGTGGTTAATGTCTTTTGAACCCTTAGAAAATGCATTTGGGCGTTGCATATAATTGAAAGTATCTGGAAACACAGTGCTTCTCATGAGCGAGTCCAAATGGCAATGGTTTTCGAAGTTCTTTTACCAAGAAAAGAAAGAAAGCGATGGAAAAGAAGGTAACGGATATTTTAACAGTAAATACATTACCTAGCAAGACTTTAAAGTTCATGGTAATATTATAATTCACTTTAGTGTTATGCGCTGCGTTGATGATTTTCATTCGTTTCACCAAAGATATACTCTCGGGTACTAAAATGCGTGTAGCACCAAAAATAAACCCGGTTCATTTTGCACTTGAAACTAAGAAAGTGATTTATGGTAGGTAAATCCAGAAACTTCCACCATGCAAACACCTATTTTGTCGGATATGGAGACAGAAATTAAAATTAAAACTTGAACAGTCGTCTTTCAAAGCAAACTGTTCATTTTGTGGTTACGGGCATTTACATTTGAGTCAAGTAGCCATTTGACAAAGTTACTTAGAATTCCATGTATGCATAGAGTCAACACATTGGTAACGGCATTGCTCAGGTAAGTTAAGGCCTGGGCGGAAGCCCGATCCAAAATGGCGGACGTAAAACTGAGGGGGGTGGTCCATCTCAAAACCAATGCCTCTGAGGGATCCAAACAATCTACATTTGAATATCTTTGATCATTCTCAATCATTTTCACCAATGTTGGTCTCTATGGCAACAAATGCATGACCTCTGACCTTGAATTTAATTTCTAGGAAAATGGCCTCTGCATTCAATGGGGAAAAGCGAAATCGTTCACCAGAGTGCATTATAGTGTTTGTTATATAGCGTAGATTATTGATCCAACGAGGATGGCTGGAAATGTTTTTTAGGATAGCCTTATTTGTGATGATGTAATATGATACCTCTCCTTTTCTTAAAATGTGGATGACTTGGACACCCATCCTCGTTGGAATGGTAATATACGCCCGACACTGGTCATAATAAGACCCATTGGGAAACCAGTTTTTTGATCCCCATCGAATGCAGAGGACTGAAAGAAAATTGTGCCTTTGTCACGCTCTTACAAGTCACGCAACCCGTTGACATGGTAACCAAATACATCAAACGAAACATCTCACCGGGTGTACCAACCTTAACGAAAAACATTCTACAGAAGAGATTTTATCTACCCTAGAGAATTTTTTTCAGTATTTTTCGCATTTTTTTGAAAAACACCCATGCCTTAATATACCTGAGTTGACCTCGATCTACGTTTTATTGCATAGCAATAGTAATTAAAACATAACAATAAACTGTGACAAGTTGTCGGAAAGAGAAAGCTCCGCCCACCCCCGGGGGGAACTCCCATATTTTTTGGTCGGGGATGATCGTCGTATCTTTTAGGGGTTAAAATCATGGGTTTTGGCCTCTTTTAGGGGTAACCTTGATCTGCAATAAATATTAAGGGAGATTGGTATCGTTTAGGGCTCTAACACGGCGGCAAACCTTCAAGAAAGAGAGAGAGTACTTGTTGACAAGACGATAAATTAAACAATATTCAAGGCACCATCTAAATCAAAGACGGAAATTTCTTGATTGGTATCTTTTAGGGTAGAACATTATTTTTACCCTAACAAAATGTTTTTTACCACGTCCTTTTTGGTATCTTTTAGGGGTGAAACTGAAAATTCCCGACGATCATCTCTCCCCCCCCCCCCCCCCCCCTCGGGCTACCACCCCAAGGGTTCGAGGACAACTCAGTTATTAATCAGCTATCAAAGAGTCGACGTCATAACATTGCTTTGACTGCTGAATTGAATATTTTGATCATTCACAACCAAAAGAAATATATTTTCTGTTTTTTTGTAGCAACCTGTTTGTACTCAGAGTACATAGACTATGATCATGTTCACCACAGCGCGCGCGATAATAATTTATTCAGATGAGTAAGACTTTTGTCAGCGCGAAATTTAAAATTTGAGACCGAAAACGTGAGTAGAAATCATCTAACTAAGGCCAGGGCTAGTAGCGCGACTTGGTTCTAAAAAAAATGTCTGGATACAGTTTTAGCGGTTTTCTTAACGTGATTGTTATAAAAAAGAGTGTTTATCCGCGTCAGTTTGTACCTCTATGCCTTTCCAGGGGATCGAAATGAATTATTTATGAAAGGCTTTATGCCGCATACAAGACCAAAAGTCAGACATTTTCAATGGCTGTTTTCACACTAGAAGACGAACAAATCGTCTAGACGGACAAGTCGTCTGACGATTTGTTCGTCTTTGTACGTCTAGTGTGAATTAAGGTTGGACTTTAGTCGATTTGTTCGTCTATACGAACAAGTTGTCTATGAAAAATCGTCTTCCTAGACGGCCAAACAGACGAACAAATTTAGACGATTTGTTCGTCTGAAAATTTGTTCGTTTTCACAACAGACGATTTGTTCGTCTACAGACGATTTGTCCGTCCAGACGATTTGTTCGTCTCTAGTGTGAAAACGGCCAATGTGTCTCCCTTCAAGTACATATTGATGAAAACTAGCTTGTGTGTGAACGCATCGAAACAGTGAAATACCTGTAGCGACGAATCACTGAGCAACAGGTACCGATAGAAAAATTGGGAAACAGCTAGACGATGGTTTCGGGGATGGATTTTGATCCAAAAATCATTGATTTTCGGCAATAGCTTTGATCAAAATGCCAACACCGCACTGTATCTCTTAGTTTTATTTCTACGGGTTGAAACGTTTGGTACATTTGTAATATCACCCTAATATAGCGCGATAAAAAAAAACCTTGATGTGACTCTACTAACACTTTCCTACAAACATGGCCGCCATCTCACCAGAATGGTTCTTCGCTAAGACGCCAAAGAAGGAATATTCAAATCTGAAGAAAGTCGAGTTGAAAGACATTACTGAGGACGAACTTCAGGAAACTCAGACGCCGAGTGGTGAAGAGAAATCAGGTAAAGAATCAATAGATCACTACGAATACCTGTCGCGGCGGCGAATTGTTTATATTTTCAGCGGATGAATGTTAATTACGCTCTACCAGAAAACCGAGCGAAGTATCGTCGACTGCATCTAACCGTCTACCCACATGGCGGCTACATATGTTCTGTTTGCACTTGAAGAAACTTCATCAAAGTTTTGAAAGTTCGAAAACGTGAGGGAAAACGTGAGGCAAAAATGCTATTTAAAGGTGTTTCGGTCAGGAAGAACATAAACTACCAATTAAATACTACTACTACTAAATAATAATTTAATTCTTTTGCGCACAATATCTATCTATTACAATTTCTGAAATATCTATCTATAAAATGCTGCATTTTTCTTTGTTACATTCTTCTAATCTTCGGTTCATAAACTGTGAACGAAAAACGCCAGACTTCGAACATGGGGGGCAAACATTTGAGTTGAACTGTCAAAAATTTGAAGTTTCACGTGCATCACGTGCCGATCGAAAACATTTTTCATAAAAATGTAAATGTAAACTGCGGTTTCGTTGTATTTTCTCGCGAGTGGGGACGGGCTAGATGCAATCGAAATCTTTTACTTCTTTTGAAATGAGCAAATTGCGGACGAAACTACATCTAATCTACACACTGAAATTAGGGACGGACCATTTGATACCTGATGGGGGGGGGGGGGTGGCTCATTCCCAAAAAATTTTTCGAGCAAGCCTCTGACCTAGAAAAAAAATATCGCGCAAGCAAAGCTGGTGGCGAAAAAAAAAATCGAGCAAACTCACTTTAAAACTCTCTCCTGATTTACCATTTTTAGGGAACCTGATGTCTTTATAAATAGAGGGATTTTTTGGTCGGCTCGCGCTGCGCGCTTGCCATCTACAACAATTAAAACGCTTAGATATTCGTTTTAAAATTTCAATAATTTCCGAAAACGATAAGTAAAGGTTTACTTAATTTCAACTGATATGTCCAACATTGCAGCAGCGCCGCGCTCATAAAATAAGCGTGTGCTGCACGGTGTAGACTGTAGTATTTACAAACTATAACATCGTAAGTAGGAATGATTAATTTTTGAAAATTTGTATGATGTTTTTATTTAGTGACACCATTTCTTCAGCGTGATTCTCATCTCCCAGGAATAAAAATATCATTAACCTCGTAGATTTTCAAAATCGCGGCCCGCTTCGCGCGCATTGAGAAACATACAAGCAAACTTCTCAGTTGTCAGCCCTCGAATCGAACTGATCCAGATGCTTAGATTTCGCGAAATGCTAACACATAACAGGAGAGCATGAATCAAACTTGATTGAAGCAAAAGCTCATGAGCTTTGATTGAAGTGATCAATTGCCGTTTTGAGGGCGAAATTATTTAAGTGACGCCTCGAGCCAAAAAAAGGAATATCAGGTTAAAAAAAATATTGAGCACAGTCACGTTCTAGGGAAAAAAACCGAGCAGCAAAACTGGACGCGAAAAAAATATCGAGCCCCAAAAAATTAGCCACTCCCCCATCAAATATCAAATGGTCCGTCCCTTAGAGCACCTCAAATGAATGAAAAATTTTCAAAGTTTCAGGACAAAACGCTGTAAAATGGTCGAGATACAGGCCCGCGAATTAGTGAAGTTTGGAACATTTGCTTCGCGTGAACACGAGTCAACATTAAATTTGGTGAATCTCACATGGCTGTTCTTCTCCATACCTTTCGCTGTGAAACTTTGCAATTATTTAAATGTTTCAGGAGCTCTGAAAATAACACTCTGGTTATTACACTCTTGGTATCCTTAGACGATCTTTAAGGGGAATAATCATCGTCTGTTCACGGAAAAAAAATAAGACGAGATGGCGTGTGTGCGCATGCGCAAACGGACAACTTAAACTAGAAACTCATTCCCGTGTCAATGTAATGCCTACTAGTGTATATATGAGTAAAAACATACTAAACGGCAACTGTGAAATACATTTCTGCATTATCGTGAGATAAGCTTAATTACTAGTTAAAAAGAAAACCAACAACGTGCCCCACATGGATCTCTAACACACTCTTCAGGCCTATAAATACGTTGGTGATGCATAATAAATTAGTTGATTGTTCACTAACGGTACAAGGGGCGTCCTTATATGGTCTGGTGGCCGGGCGTACTCTCACCCATAGGTATCTAGCTACTGAACAATTCAACACTAGGATAGCGACTGTCAGGGCCGAAATCTCTGGCGTGGGCGTAAGAAACCGTACGGTCGCCATACGACGCTTCAGCTCTTTGTCTGGAAGTATGGTCCTATTTTTTTTCTTTTTCCTCAAGTCAAGTAAATGCTGAAGACCTGACGCAATAGAGCACGCTCGATGTTGGGAGAGACACAGAACATTAATTTTAAAATGTTTCGAGCGTCCCTCCGCCCAACATCCAAGTGCTCTTTTTATGATATAGCGGGAGAATTATTACTTTATCGGTTAAATAGAGCATGGATGTGGACCATTCAGAGCGAGCGTTATATCGTAGCCTACTAGTAGCGAAAAGTGTCGGATTTGAAAACCAGAAAATGGCAAATGACCAGACCAGAAAACGTTTTTGGTTGTAAAAATTGACCTACTAGTGTGACTAGAATTTGGCCGAATGGGCTATTGACTCTGAGGCCATGAGGGCGAGAGGAATAATTGTTAAATACACCAAGAAATACACCTAATAATAAGAGCGCATTTCAAATCTCTAGCCAATCAGAAGCCATTCAGTAAACAAACCAAAAGAAGCAAAGAAAGGCAGACTTGCGGTTAGTCATGCGTGTGCACTGGCAGCACTCCAATATTTTCTAATAAATACACACTTTTCAGTGCCTCATATTTTCATAGTTTAACTTTACGAGGTTAATTATTAACTTAGTTTTACCGATTACCGACAAAGACCGCAAATTATAACCAACTACCGACAATTTTCAAGGTTTTTAACCGACAACCGATATCCAGATCCCCCCATCCAGACCCTGCTTCAGACGGGCTGCAAGTCTGAAAAGTCGGTCAAGTACATGTTTATATTTACAGGGGCGAACAGGAATTTCAGAAAGGGGGGGCGGATAGTGAAAACATGGGACGAAAATTTTCAAATTTAATTCCTCAAGCAAGTACAGTAAATGTATGGGAAAATCTCCCGAGAAAGGGGAGGCCGCCCCTGATTTACGAAACTCTTAAGGAACAGTTTTTTTGTCGTCAGAAAGCGAAGAGGACGAAATTAAGAGTGGGCATGCAGTTCGAAGAATTCAAAAACAAAGAAAAACAAAACTCTTTCTATCATGGCTTTCGCATGATAAGTGTTAAAAACGAGATTCCTGAAAGAATGTGTGTAATATCACAACCTCTCGTGCGTAAACAAATGGCTCAATATTTGCTACACTTTCGACGTCAATAGAATTTGGTTAATATTACGTTTAAATGGTCGGCGCAGGTTCCTGTTATTTCCAACCAGAGCTTTCAAAACTTTTAGCCTTTTTCGCTGCTTCCGAAAAGAGTGGCCGCCATATTTCTAAGGCGGCCAGCAATGGTCAACAAGAAGCATTACCAGCCTTTGGTCTCGAGCCCAGCTGAGAAGGCCGTCCACAGTCGTTTAGAGAAACTACAGAAGTTGTTAGAACTACATGTACATGCGAAGAATACTTCGGGAATATTAAACCAAAACGGCCTAAAGCACTTCAAGGAACAGAAAAACACCGATGCAGGGCTGTCATTCTCGCTTATCAATAAAGCTAGTGAAGGTAAAATGATTAAGCACAGGGAAACATTGTTTCGTGCAGTATGTTCAAAAAAAGTATTTTATTGCGATTTTCATAATTCTACGAGCTCGCTCGCTACATTTCTGAACGCAATAAAACCCTTTGAAACAAGCCCTCGGATTGTTTGGATGTTAAAGTGGAAAGTTTAGTTTTTGAAAAATAGCTTCGACTAGCTAGCCCCTATCATTGCCCAGAGCTGTTGGTGTAGAGTTCGCAGAATTATGAAAATTGCAGTAGAAATGAGGAAACAAGACTACGGGCAATTTTTTTTATTAAACGCAGGGAATTGTCGACTATGTGAAATTTTTCTTCTGCGATAAAATAAAATTGGCCATCAAAGCGGCCATTTAATTTTGTTGATTTACACAGAGACCAGTGAAACTATAACACCATTGTACGTAGCCGTTCAAGTGTACAGATACCGAGTTATGCGTGAGAACTCGCTTGGTATTTCAATGAATGATGTGTTATATAGGTTTAAGCGGGTTTTGCTCTTAAAAATAGTGACCAGTAGCTGTGAATACTCAAAATCTTAGTATCAGCCTGTGAATTTCAATGTGGAATTGTGCTCAAAATATTCATAAACTCGAAATTATTCTTATAGCAGAAATGATGGTCCTATATGACTTGTGAGAAACATTCAAAAAGTTTTAGAACAACCTTTATGTTCCATTCCTTGAATAATTGTCAAAATTTCCCTATTTATTGAGCCTGAGACATTAAACTAATGACAACAACAATATAAACTATTGCAATATAAACTATTGCACCTGTTCTTTTCACTACAGAATGTTTGCTAGGTATTCTGGGTAACTACAGGTTGCGTGACTTACGTGACACCTGCAAAACATTCACAAAACAAGCGAACGCTCGCGATCGGACGCTGTCATACTAACGTTCTGTTGAAGATTTACTTCATTGAGGCCAAGGATTTGAGAATCAATAAGCGAAGGAGAAGAGTAAAGGGTCTAAGAACGAGAAAGAATGTCTGATAACGAAGAAGAAAATTTTTTAGTCGATTTTTCCGGAGAATCGAATCGACGATTAGGCGGTCGTTCGCGACGTTCGCTACTGCCTCGAAATCGACACAAGGACACCGAGTTAGAACCATTTATTTCACAAAATCTGAATGAAATTCCTTCAACTGAAAACGACGACGAAATCCAGCCAGAATTACAAGGTAAAGAAATGTTTGATGAAATATTACAACGTTGGTATTTTTCTGGTTGAGTTGACAAAATTTATGCAAAATGCATCCATCCATCCCATTGGGCAGTAAAATTCCAGTAGAACCTAACTATTTTGAGATTCAAGTTGTAAGCTAGGTGTCTTTTTCTGTATGTGTTATTTATCCGCTATTTAATGTTTACATTGTATTTCCCACTTTGTGTTTTGTGTGTCTGTATAAGGCTTAGTTTGTGTTCATCGCATTGTTTTCAAATTTTCACTGCTTTGATTATTTTCACCAGAGATTTCATCTGGACACAGAATGCCGGCCTAAATTCGGATTTCAACTCAGAAATATAACCTTTATCTGATATATCGGCGAGAATCGGGCTACTGTTTGACGACATATGGCGTATAGTACGCCTCGTCTATTTTAGTATACATTCACTTGTTGATATCTGCACTGCCGCAAGGAATATTTTCTAGTTTTGAAAGTCCTTCTAGAAGCAAGGCATGTTGCCCGAGCGTTTGCTGAAAGCCACGTTCAGAGGATCCCGCGCTATATGGACTTTTCATTGGTTTCTCGCTATACAAAGGCGACAATCGACATGCCGAATGGGCTGACAGTAACTCAAAGAGCTCCCTCATGTTTAGCGTGGTCAGGGCTAGTTGAACCAAATGACATCGTTGTGTAGAATACTATTAATAGTCCTTTTTGGCAAAAAGCATTTAAACCTGCTTTTTCTGCATAAACCGTTATTCTCTCTGGCGTTCTCTAATACACGTGCGTCTCATTAATAAACTGCACTGTTATTGTACTGACCTCACAGAATTGGCCCTGCTAGCGCAGCGGTCTTTTGGAGTTTCTAAACTGCAGAAACAGCTTTGACTGTACTAGCAAAAATGTTTTTCTTAGTTTCATGCTGGTAGGGGCTAGCGACGAGTCATAGCACTTTTCGCTGACTTTTTTCGGCTGGAACTGCTTGTTTTGTCATCAAGCGCATTTTTAGATCAGCTTTTGAACTTTAGGCCACCCAAATTGCAGTCGTCTTTTTTTTCGAAAATTATTTTCGAATATACGAAAACACGGAAACTTAGGCAGTGCGAGACTCAAATATTTTTAGGCTTAAAACGCGGAAAAGTTGTTCGAATAATCTCGCATCCTGAGAAAAAGCATCAAATAATTATTTTAAAATCGTGGTGGGTTTGATGAAGATAACTTATGCATGATACCTTGTTCTTCGCAGAAGCTTCTGGCGAACAGACGTACAACCTTTCAGACGCAGTAGAATGGATCAAATTTGGGAAATTCCAAGTCAGGCTTATCTTAATAGTTGGCTTCTTTGTGGTGAGTCTCAAATTTTCTCAAGCCAATTTAAATTAAATTGGAGTGCATCTGTTAAACTAAATTGCTCCACAATCTTGATAATGTTCAGTTTTCAGTCGTAAAACCTGGCTAGTTGCCCTCGGGCAGGCACAGACGGAACACAGCCTCTTTCTTTCTACTTATTTCCATGTTTTCCATGCTGGTCCCTGGTCTTACAAAAAATAGTGAACCTTGAAAATTTGGGTCTCGACCATTTACCCAGAGCTCCCCGGCTCGTCTCCTCGCAAGGGAGGCTCTGGTGACCTTTGCTGATTGGCTGGTTTAGAACGTTGGTGCATGCGCAGAACGATCTTTCTCTAAACGACTCTGTATCTAATGTCGCGCATGCGTCAGTGGCTGTCACCAGAGCCTCCCCCGCGAGGAGACGAGAGAATGGGTCTCGACACACTGGCAGTCTCCGTACCAAGACGTTATTTTTTTGCGTCGCTTGCGGTAATTTCTCGAGGAAATTGTTTTCTATGCGTATGGACTGGGAATGAGTACTACGAATGACACGGCGCGCAATGAATTGTGGGACAATGCGCATATCCCATAAATCTCTGCGCGCCCTGTTCAAGCTATCCCACAAACCATTGCGCACCCTAAAAAATCCGGAAAGCGTTGTACTCTGGTCGCCAAAGTAGTTCGAAATTCTCACCTGTTCCGCGCCACCTTCCGCGCTGCTGGCAAAAATCAGTCAATGAAACCTCTTACTGGGAACTTCCCTTTGAAATGTCACCTACAATTTTGTAATTAACCTCCCCTTATGCCTTTAAAATATTTGAACCTCCCCCCCCCTTCCGTCAAAATGAGCGCTCCCTATAGCATACAGTTTTTTGACTTTCTAAGGCTCAATTCACATTTGACCTTACTCACGCGCCTCATTCCTCGTCTGACCTTTCGTTCGCTCTCTATTGATCTCAGATCGCCGATGCCCTCGAAATGATGTTACTATCGATATTAGCACCTACCATTCGTTGCATATGGCATCTGAACTCGCTACAGGAAGCCTTTATCACAACTGTAAGTTGATTTTTTTCATTTTTTTCCATTTTTCTCCCGATGGGAAAAGTTGTCCCGTGAAGAAGGGATTGCCCTCATAGTCGAGAAACTCGGGGCGAGACATTTTTTTCATATAGTTCTTTGTAAAACGCAAAACCGTTTACATGACGTCCCGGGACGAAGGGGTGAGTTCGCGCCAGTCTCAAGTTCAAGGCTGTATGTATGTATTTCTATAAGAACGCGCAGCTCCTAGAACACATTCTCCTAGAACACATTCTAAGGATCGTGGCGCACACGGTGCCACATTTTCAAAGCACGTTCACGTGCAACACACACCCAAGCTTGTTGTTTTGCGTTCTGTTTTTCAGGTTGTTTTTGTAGGAATGATGTTAGGATCGTCGTTTTGGGGATGGATAGCGGATGTGTTAGGCAGAAAAACAGTAAGTAAAGCCACTCACGGGAAGTAGATCCAATAGTAGGGCACAGCTTCATAGGTGTGCGAGCTTTCGCCCATGTAAAGTAAACTTTTTGTGAGCTTTGGAATCCGGAATCCAGCTGTCGGAATTCGGGGTCGGAATCCAGTCTCGGGACAGAATCCAAATCCAATCGTCTTTCTTTTGTTGGAATCAACACGAGCGGATTCGTAAAAACTGCAGACTTCTTGCTATTTGGTTTTCCTGTGCAAAAACATCTAGAGCAAATTCAAGCGATCCTTTAGCGCCTGCTTGAACGTTAACTGACCAAGACACTTATTCTTTCTTTTCCCTGCCAAGGCTGTTGTGTGTAGTGCATCGTGGATATTCTATTTTGGTCTACTAAGCGCGTTCTCCCCTCACTACTATTGGATAATCGCTTTGAGATGCTTGGTGGGGTTCGGAATCGGCGGCGCACCGCAAGCGTGAGTATTATAGCAGTACGTCTACATAACACGATTGATACTGCTATTTAAATCGTCAGCCAATCGTCAGCCAAGTTAAGCCACTATCACGCGGTGAGCACGTGACAGGTTTCTTTGTAAGCTTAGCCAAGTAAAAACACTATCACGCTGTGAGCACGTGATTACTAAATAGAGCGGATTTCAAATGACTGTCGTGAGTAATTGCTTTGTAATTACTTTGTAATTACTCCTTTATTTAGAATTGGTATAGTTACTTTGCGATTGGTTTTACTACAGTCATATGAAAATCGCTCAAACCAGCCCTGCGTTTAGTATAAAATTTGATTGGTTGGCAGAAATGAGCGATCAATGAGAATGCAAGATACACGCAAATACAAATACTTTTCGACACTCATCTGAACTCCGCTCTTAGGGCTGGTTCACACACGAACTCAAGCGCAGACGCAAGCACAAGCGCGAGGATATCAAACTCATATATATATCTCCCTCTGTAGTTTACACTAGAACTCAAGCGCAGACACAAGTGCAAGAATATCGAGACATTGCGTTCCCTTGCGTCTAGTGTAAATCAAGCGCAAGTGCAAGTAAATTAATTAATGTTGATTTTAAGCTGCGCTTACTTCGCTGTGATTTACACTTGCCTTGAACTTGTCTTGCAATTGCGGTCGTGTGTAAAACAGCCTCCAAACTTTGGAGCGGTCTCTCGTTTGCACTTCAACGCCAACTGCACTGACGATGTTTTCGTTTTTTTCACAGGACGACATTACTATCTGAGTTTTTACCACAGAAATCAAGAGCTGTGTGCATTTTATCGTTAGCTGTAAGTTGATGGGACATCTCAGATGAATAAATGTCAGGTGCACAAAACGGATCTGTTCCGCAAAATATCTGTTCCGCAGCCCTTTGTCTTTCTGGCTGGGAAAATTTTACCAAAGAGTTCTCCTGGGAAAAATTTTCTGACAATGATCTGCTGGAAAAAATGTTTTCAAGAAACTAATTGTGTTTGGCGATAATTTTCTGCTGTTTCCTCGTTGCTGGGAAACAATGCTGTCTTTCTTTCCTTTTTCCGTGTTTTTTTCCATCAAATGACGATCTAAAATCCCGATTTTAATCTCCTGGCTGGCAACAACGTTGCTGGCTGGCACAATTGAGCTGTGGTTCTGCTGGGAAAATATCACTGAAGGTGCCTCCTGGGAAAAAGGAACAGATACATTTTTCCCAGAAACTTTTAAAACACATTGTTACTAAATAGAAACACCAGCAAACGCCAAAATAAGTCATTTAAACACATTTAAGGAGGGGGTGCTCGTTGAGTGCCCTCGTAAATGTGAACGTTCTTTCAATATTGGAGCTTCTACCCTGGTTAAAGATATCTCCGGAAAGAAAGCTCCAATTATGACCAAACTTGACAAAAGTTGTCGTTAGGTTGTAAGCTATCTAATGTCAAAGTCACGTGATATGACGTCACTGATTATAAAAGGCGCAGAGAATGAAAATGCCCCAAAAAACAAACAAACCACTCAAAAGCAACTTGATGGTTATTGTGCGACTACGTCAACCGGGCCATTTTGTATGAAGTTAGCCATCAGAAAGCGAGTACAGAACAAAGGATGTCGACTTTCCTGGGATCTCAAGCCGATCGAAATATTCGCTTTTCTCCTACAAATTGTGAAAACTATGAGCACAAATATCTTCGAAACACCTAATTACTCATCGCCAAACGTATTGCAGGTATTAAATTTCCTTAAAATGGTTTGAAACTCTGAATGACAAACTTTTTACGGGATGGCCCGGTTGACGTAGTCGCACAGTAATAAGTCTGATACAACTTTTCCTTATGTATGGTGCTTCGCTCGCGCGGCGCGAAGATCCGCTATAATATCTTACAGGAACCTATAAACAGATCTAGACGTCCTGTCAGATCTTATACGATCCTGCGGAGTTTTTCGTAAGATTCCGTACCGCTCCCCCCTGATTGCTCTCCCTTCTTTTCAGATCTTCTGGGCGATAGGATCAACATTTACCGTAGGGGTTGCTATGGCTGTCATGCCAACACTCGGCTGGCGTTGGCTTCTGGGAATCCTCTGTCTTCCACTTCTTATCTTTTTATTCATGAGCAGCGTAAGTAAGCCTATATGACGATAAAAGCGGAATAGGAATATAATATTCAATGCTCATAATTTCTTGCAAAAAGAGTGTAAGATGGTGGAGCGAGTGCCCAATCGTAAAGGGTCTAAATTTGGAATTCACTTTTGCATTTAATAGCAGCAAATTCACATCCAACTGCAGTCATATTTACTTGCGTTTAGTTTTTGACAATCATCTGAAATCTGCTGTACTAACGCGCTTGGTGCATCTTGTTAGTTGTGAGACATGGCAAGAACATTTGAAACTGGAGTGGCCCATTTTCGCCAGAATGACTGAGGGGTTAAATATCCCGCACGAAATCAGTGGATATTCAATTCCGCGCGCTCTGTTGGCTCCTGAAACTCGGAATATCCAAGGATATTTTAATTGTTTTGCGTCGCGCAAAATCGGTGACGTTTCTAGGCAATATTGACAATGATTTCATATTATTTTATCCAAGTGATTAACAGTGACAGGATATATACCTCAACGCTTTGCGTCTTGGTACATATCTACCACCATCCATCTCCCCTCCAGGAATAGTTGGTATAATATACTATGACAATAAAGTGGCATCTATACACAGACAATCTAGCCAGCAGTAGTGCGCAAAAGATACATTTTGACTGTGTTTGTTTTGCGGCAAAAAATATTTCATTTAATTCTACTACTATTTTCCGCAGGGTATTCCCGAGTCGTGTCGGTTTCTGTTGGCGGCAGGAGAGAGGGATAACGCCTTACAAGTTCTACATGACATGTGTAAAACAAACAAGAAAGAGCTACCGCCTGGATATCTAAAAGATGCGTCACAGGTAGAACATTTAATGTAGTAATTACTGTGCGAAGTCCTCCAAGCGAGGAAGTCAGTGATGAGAGCAAAACAGCGCTTAAATTGGACTGTTGGATGCCAGTCCTAGCTTGTCTGGCACCTACGTTAGCTCGCCACTTGGCGAGATATAAGTTTAACATTGATTGACCGATATTAGTTGGAGGAAAATGAACAAAGCTTCAATGTGATTGGTTCGTATTCCCCACGTGATTTTTACCCCCTGACGTTGATCAGACACGGAGGTAGGAAGTGCCAACGTACTCTACCGTAGTGGATGAGAATCAGGCTACTCTCCACAGGGTACCCGACTAACCTTGCTTAGGCCATGATAAGCGTAACGTTGATCAGACACGGAGGTAGGAAGTGCCAACGTACTCTACCGTAGCGGATGAGAATCAGGCTACTCTCCACAGGGTACCCGGCTATCCTTGCTTAGGCCATGATAAGCGTGACGCTCATCAGATGTGAAGATAGGAAGTGCTAACGAACTCTACCGTAGCGGATGAAAATCAGGCCCTTATTCACAGCAGGTGTCCAAGAGTTTCCCTAACCACATTTGTTCCTCTTTTTACTCAGCACGCCCCAAGAGGCAGATTAGTGGATCTGTTTTATAAAGGACAGTGGAAAACTACAGTGCTTCTCTGGATCATATGGTAAGTAATGAGTGATATGGTAAAAGGGTAATGAATTTAATTAAAAACGAGCTCCAAATATTAGACTTGCAACGCAACGATGTCGCGCGACAAGTTGAGCCAGTTGTTCTTCATATTTCCCCGGCTTTGCACTATACGATTTTCGCCTAAAGTTTGTCGCATGCGGCATGCTCGCGTTTATGAGTTCTGTCAAGGTCAAGCCCAAAACACACCTACGACCATCACGTGCGGCTCCGAAAATGTCGTACGATGTATTAGCCAAATATGGTACGAGTTCACGTAATCTCAGTGATTTTGGTGCGTCGTACGCGTCAGAGACGTGCGTGTGTAAGTCAGAGCCAAGTCATATCGTAGGCATGACACGTGCATGCTGCATCCGATCGACAGGCGAAGATCCGTACAGTGATAGTTACTAAGTCTGCCTTAAGTGTGTCGCTTGTATGATATTGGCCACGTTATTGCAATGATATTCGGGAGCTTGGTATCTTTGGTCGACAGCTGAACAATAGGCTAAAATTCGTTCGTCTTCACGTGACCCGAAATCGATCTGTTGTTTAGAATTCATTCTCCTTTTGTATATAACGTTTTGACATACGTTTTGACATACGTTTGCGGAAGGTGTTTTTCGTGATGACAGAAGACCAACATTATGAGATTAAGGACAATTAATTCTTACGCTTTGCTGTTGTGTTTCTTTTTCTTTAGGTTCAACTTAGCCTTCGCGTACTATGGGATAGTGCTAACCACAACCGAACTTTATCAAACTATTTCTACTGAGGGCAAATGCGGTGAGTTTTTAGAGCAATGGACCAGCAGTTTTAAGTTTTCATATGACTGCCAAACCTAAACCTAAATAGAAACCCTTGACTCGCCATCTGGCGCGGCAAACTGTGATCACAATCACAAGTTCACATGAGCAGATTTCGTATGACTGTGAAAAGCGCCGCGACAAAGTTGTGCCGCGCCGCGACCGTGCCGCGACTGCGACCGTGACCGCACCGCGACCGTGACCGTGCCGCGACCGCGACCGTGACCGTACCGCGACTGTGTGATTTCATTCCGTATCTACAGCAGGCCAAGTTCCGTGCCGCGACAGTGCCGCGACCGCGACAGTGCCGCGACCGCGACAGTGCCGCGACAGTGCCGCGGCAATTTTCACAGTCAATAGGAAATCTGCTCTAGTATGTCCCTTGTATTATAATACACTGATAATAACTTTTTCAAAAAGGTTACTTTAGGAATTGATCTTTTGTCGTTGGGCGCTACGTAGCTCAATTCCCAAATCAAAATTTAATTGAATTCGATGTGTACTATAAACCTGACAAAATCCATGCAATCGATGTTTTTTTTTATGTAAGATAAGGAATCTGAAGCCTTCTATTTCTGTTCCTCTTTCTTCTAGCATCCAGAAGTGAAAACGGAATGGGCAAAGCGGACTGCGGCTGTCAGCTCCTTTCTATGGCGGACTATGTGGATATGATGTGGACGACTCTAGCAGAGTTCCCAGGTACGTTCTTGGTCTCTGACATGATATGGGGCAGCGGTAATCCGGAGAGGTGTCAATGAAACTATATCTGTCTGACTGAGGGCATCTCCGAGGGGAAGCATGGCTGGCTCAGCGTTATGGCGCTGGGTCTCTCCCCATTGTGGTCCAGGATCGCGGCTCGGGCATAGGACATTTTCTTTGTTTCGTTTTCTGTGTTCGAGTCTTGATCAAGACTGGTTCATATAGTGGGTTGAACTTTTTCTAACTGTGTTTCATAAGTCTTTCGGATGAGACAAAAAGCTAGGTCCCGTCTGCCTTCCCTTCTACCCCTGTTCAAAGTGGACGCTAAATAACCCCTTGCACTCTTCGTAAGAGTACTAGGGATTGTCTCCCGGTGTAATGGCCTGGTGTCGGAGGCATATCTGTTAAACAGCCCTCATGATTGTAAGCTGCGCAGCAGCAATTTGCGCCATCTAATGCAGCTCCTTAAAGTCCTCCAACCTCTCCTTGTCTAGTAGTCATGTTTCAAACGCTTGATCCCGCCGTGCGAAGAAGACCCTTTTTTATTATATAAACTAGCATTCTTTATCAAATCCAAACAGGAACTCGCTAGGCTCGATTTTCAGCACTTGTTTGTATCGGTCTGCGATCCTCCCATATTGAGAGAATCCAAGGCAGATTTTATAATCCGTTTGAGTCTTTGTATTCGGTCAGCATAGTACTCACCCTTCAAAATGGGGCATGCTCTTAGCTGCTGATTGGTTGATCGTAACAAAGGCCAGACCGGTGATCCAGCAGTTGTTGGGGGGACGGACCGCGAGGAACTCGCCAACAATTCTAGACGTCAAATAATTTTCGGACAATTTTTCGGTGAATGACAATATGAGTGAATGGGTGTGGCAATGGAGGGTTAACTCCTTGAAAACCTTTTGTCACTTTTGGGTTGGACATTTTGCCGAACCTTTTGGGTTGGGCATGACATTTGGCCGCATCTCAAGGACTAACTGGGACTTTGTTTTTCTCAGGGGTGCTGATAACAATGTTTATTATTGACAAGTTTGGACGCAAAGGCACTGCAGCCGTCGAGTTTGCTATAACTGCGCTGTTTTTCTTTCTACTTATTATTTGCTCCGGAAGGTAAGATCTCTTTTGGGAGAATGGTACAATAATATATACTATAAATATACTGTATATGATTGTAAGCTGCGCGACAGCAATTTGCGTCATCTGATGTAGCCCGCTCACCTGAAGGCTTCTGTGTAGACCAGAAAATACAAGTGACGCGTGGGGTTTTCTACAGTATGCCACTCGAAAGCATTGTATAAGTGTATAGCTGAATAAAGCAAAATATGACGAACGTCTCGACCAATCAGCGCGCGGAATCGCTTGAGTATTTATACTGAGTATATTGACCGCATGAGGCGCGTTATCATTGACATTTCCCTACTGTCTTCTGCAGGACGGTGATGACAGTGTTGATCTTTGTCGTCCGTGGTGCCATATCTGGCGCGTTATCATTGACATTTCCCTACTGTCTTCTGCAGGACGGTGATGACAGTGTTGATCTTTGTCGTCCGTGGTGCCATATCTGGCGCGTTATCATTGACATTTCCCTACTGTTTTCTGCAGGACGGTGATGACAGTGTTGATCTTTGTCGTCCGTGGTGCCATATCTGGCGCGTTATCATTGACATTTCCCTACTGTTTTCTGCAGGACGGTGATGACAGTGTTGATCTTTGTCGTCCGTGGTGCCATATCTGGCGCGTTATCATTGACATTTCCCTACTGTTTTCTGCAGGACGGTGATGACAGTGTTGATCTTTGTCGTCCGTGGTGCCATATCTGGCGCGTTATCATTGACATTTCCCTACTGTTTTCTGCAGGACGGTGATGACAGTGTTGATCTTTGTCGTCCGTGGTGCCATATCTGGCGCGTTATCATTGACATTTCCCTACTGTCTTCTGCAGGACGGTGATGACAGTGTTGATCTTTGTCGTCCGTGGTGCCATATCTGGCGCGTTATCATTGACATTTCCCTACTGTTTTCTGCAGGACGGTGATGACAGTGTTGATCTTTGTCGTCCGTGGTGCCATATCTGGCGCGTTATCATTGACATTTCCCTACTGTTTTCTGCAGGACGGTGATGACAGTGTTGATCTTTGTCGTCCGTGGTGCCATATCTGGCGCGTTATCATTGACATTTCCCTACTGTTTTCTGCAGGACGGTGATGACAGTGTTGATCTTTGTCGTCCGTGGTGCCATATCTGGCGCGTTATCATTGACATTTCCCTACTGTTTTCTGCAGGACGGTGATGACAGTGTTGATCTTTGTCGTCCGTGGTGCCATATCTGGCGCGTTATCATTGACATTTCCCTACTGTCTTCTGCAGGACGGTGATGACAGTGTTGATCTTTGTCGTCCGTGGTGCCATATCTGGCGCGTTATCATTGACATTTCCCTACTGTTTTCTGCAGGACGGTGATGACAGTGTTGATCTTTGTCGTCCGTGGTGCCATATCTGGCGCGTTCCAGTGCTTCTACGTCTACACTCCTGAGGTGAGTGGTATTTGTCATTTATGACTAGGGAACATACGAATTTATTTGCGAACTGGGCGATTTTTCGAATATAGGGATTTGGCAGGAGCCCATCACTAGGAGCCTCCAACTCTTCTGGCTTTTAACATTGAGGCACCGTTTCTCCTAACCTGTCTATTTTTAGAAATAGAGGTGCTAGGTTAGTTCTTTGTTTTGCTGGTTTGCTGGTTACAGCAAAACCAAGCGAACGCAAGCTCAAGCAAGCTAATTAATGTTCATGTTAGGCTTGCGCTTGCTTCGCTGCGATTTATACTTGCCTTGCGCTTGCGTCTTGCACTAGCGTACCAGCCCTAAAAGCCCAAACATCACGCGCATTTCAAACTAGGCCGTTTTGGTGCGTGTTCGCGCTATGACGTCAATCGGCCTGCCGTCCAATCAGAGCGCGCGTTTTACTAGTGTTCTTGTGAGGTGAAAAACACAAACAACGACGCGTCTGGATCCGTATGGATACAACGTCCAAAATGAATAAGGAATGGGTGACAGAAAGGACAAAACAGAGGGATTTTGCCAACGTTTCGAGCTTTTACTTCAGCTCTTCTTCACTAGTCTATGACTAGTGTTGTTGAACACACGGCCTGTCAACCAATCAGAGCGCGCGTTCTACTGAGTGTTGTTGTATAAAGCATTCTCGATATCCTCGGAAACCCTATGGTCTATGACGTTGGAGGAAGTCGCCATTATACGATACCTGTGAGATAGCCATAATCACTTCTAAATCTTGATTATCATTTCTATTCAAGGTTTATCCAACCGTCACCCGTGCTCTTGGTCTCGGCTGTTGTAGCGGCATCGCCAGGGTCGGCGCCATGATAACACCTTTTATAGCACAGGTGAGTTAGCTGAGAGGAAAGTCGTGGTTATGATCTAGAATGGTTTCAAAGGGAACTGGGTATTTATCACGTTAGTGGGTGCCATGTTAGATCAGCTCATTTAATAGTTTTGTCAGGACACTCTTTGTTTGATACAAACGTTATCTTTTTGGTTTGTCTGACACAAAACAAGGATTAGATAGATGATCAGGATTTTGGGCCTCAATAGTTCCTAAATATTAATGGCCATTACCATTTTCCCATACATTTACTGTATTTGCTGAAGGAAATTTGCAAATTCTCGCCCCAAATCATCCCATTTGAACACCAGGTACTCTTAAGAGTCGGTAGCACTAGCGCTAGGAGTGTATAGGTGATGTCCCTCCTTTGTATCATAGCAACATGTATGTTACCATAGTAACTAATGATTGGCATTTGATCACCAGGTACTCTTAAGAGTCGGTAGCACTAGCGCTAGGAGTGTATAGGTGATGTCCCTCCTTTGTATCATAGCAACATGTATGTTACCATAGTAACTAATGATTGGCATTTGATCACCAGCTACTCTTAAGAGTCGGTAGCACTAGCGCTAGGAGTGTATAGGTGATGTCCCTCCTTTCTATCATAGCAACATGTATGTTACCATAGTAACTAATGATTGGCATTTGAACACCAGGTACTATTAAGAGTCGGTAGCACTAGCGCTAGGAGTGTATGGGGTGATGTCACTCCCTTGTATCATAGCAACATATATGTTACCATAGTAACTAATGATTGGCATTTGAACACCAGGTACTCTTAAGAGTCGATAGCACTAGCGCTAGGAGTGTATGGGGTGATGTCACTCTCTTGTATCATAGCAACATATATGTTACCATAGTAACTAATGATTGGTATTTGAACACCAGGTACTCTTAAGAGTCGGTAGCACTAGCGCTAGGAGTGTATAGGTGATGTCCCTCCTTTGTATCATAGCAACATATGTTACCATAGTAACTAATGATTAACATTTGATCACCAGGTACTCTTAAGAGTCGGTAGCACTAGCGCTAGGAGTGTATAGGTGATGTCACTCCCTTGTATCATAGCAACATATGTTACCATAGTAACTAATGATTGGCATTTGAACACCAGGTACTCTTAGTAGTCGGTAGCACTAGCGCTAGGAGTGTATAGGTGATGTCATTCCCTTGTATCATAGCAACATATGTTACCATAGTAACTAATGATTGGCATTTGAACAACAGGTACTCTTAAGAGTCGGTAGCACTAGCGCTAGGAGTGTATAGGTGATGTCCCTCCTTTGTATCATAGCAACGTATGTTACCATAGTAACTAATGATTAACATTTGATCACCAGGTACTCTTAAGAGTCGGTAGCACTAGCGCTAGGAGTGTATAGGTGATGTCACTCCCTTGTATCATAGCAACATGTTACCATAGTAACTAATGATTGGCATTTGAACACCAGGTACTCTTAGTAGTCGGTAGCACTAGCGCTAGGAGTGTATAGGTGATGTCCCTCCTTTGTATCATAGCAACATGTATGTTACCATAGTAACTAATGATTGGCATTTGATCACCAGGTACTCTTAAGAGTCGGTAGCACTAGCGCTAGGAGTGCATAGGTGATGTCCCTCCTTTGTATCATAGCAACATGTTACCATAGCAACTGATGATTGGCATTTGATCACCAGGTACTCTTAAAAGAGTCGGTAGCACTAGCGCTAGGAGTGTATGGGATGATGTCCCTCCTTTGTATCATAGCAACATGTATGTTACCCATAGAAACCAAAGGAAGACCGATGCAGGTAAGCACCTCGTAACTTGCTCATTACTCAAGTATTTTCTGTAAAGCCGGCGGAGAAGGAGATGGAGAGAGCTTACGCAAGCGTCCTTACTATACCTCCGTCTCCTTCTCGGCGCTTAGGCCACTTGCACTAACGGTCACGTGACCCCAACTACCTCTTAACAAGATGTTTTTTTTTTCAAAATCAATTCCAGTAATACAAAGAACTAATCGATACTAGTCAGAAACTGAAGTTTCAGTATAAAGTATCTAACCTGGCGCAAATGGCAGCGAGTAGAATTTTCGACATTTTGCTCAGAATGTATTGGATTTGGGTGTTGGGTTATAGAAAGGGTAAATTTAAAGACTTCGGAAAGATACTACGAAATTCCTTTCGCATTAAAGAAAGTAGGATTTTAATTTTGTTTCTTTTTTTCTACAGGAATCCTAGCACATGTGACTGTGCTCAGTGTTCCGCATTGTTTCTGTATCACTGCAGCCGGTAGATCGAAAAACCAGGCTAGTCCAACGATATATAGGTTGACATGTTTTGGTTAAACTAAGGACGTGTATGATTTTTTTCCGAGGACGTGCGCGAAGGTTCTCAGTATTAACCTTAAGCGATCGCAAAGCTCGCGCATTATTATAGCAATGAACATGATGTAAGCTTCGACCATTCTGCGCACGGAATTTCTAAGTCATTTGAGTAATTATACAAAAAGAGGTTATTTTCAGCATTCGTATATTTATTTTAACACGTGTCACACGTGGCTAGGAGTCAATTTTCTATTTGAAGGAAATATTTGCAATGTGCTCTAATAAATTGTAAATAAGTAAAAGAACACAATTTGTATATATAATATAATAAAGTGAAGGGATATTACAACTAGCGATAAATATATGTTGCTCGTGTTTGCGTTTATAACGAAACATCTATAAAGAGCCCGTGTCAGCCACTCCTTTGTTATTGTTTTCATTCGGTATTAGAAGACGAATTACGAGTAGAAATCTCTTAATAAACATCTAAAAACAAAGTTTCAGATTTGATTTACCAAATTCAATCAAGAACATTGCTCTATATTCTCTTGATCAGTCGATGGAAATGGATGCTTTCACTGACTTGGTATGTTGCTATGCTGTCAAAATGGCGGCTGACACAGGCTCTTTAAAGAACGCTGAGGCTGAAAATCAATACTCATAAACCGCCTCCTACGTTTTCTTCCTATTATGAAACTCATGAATAGTAAAAAGGCAATAACGAGCACTATTTTGGGGTTTCAATTTTAGGCCACAAGTTTTTTGGGGGTTTGGCAAAGTGACAGTGGGATTTTTGTTTACTTTTAAGCGTCATTTACACCTTCCCGAAACAAAGTCCGAATTGTGTGTATATGAAGCGATGCACAAGCTGTTCTTGTTTATCCACGTATGGTTAACCATAAATGTACACTGGCGCCCAAAACAACATTGAGGTTTCTTGTTTATTACAACCACAAATATTTATTCTAATAAAATATCCCAAATTTTACAGTTCCCAATATAAGCACACATGCTTTATATACGGGTTTGTTTACCTAGCTATACAGATATTCCAGTTATTGCTCCTATACAATCAATTTAAGTGGCGTACGCAGGATAGATGCATTCAGCCTCGGATGTATTCAGGATTTTGGAAATCTACAAGCCAAGCACATGAATGCAGTGATAGCCCCCACAGGCTGTGTACACAGGCACTGATCCAGGGGGGTTCATTGGGTGCAAATGAACCCCCCTCTCCCAAGAACCGTTTGTTTGGGATCCTTTTGCCAAAGACCTTTTGTCATTTCAGAGTGTTTTTTTTATTTTATGTGACCCAATGTATACAAGCATATTAAATTCATGATGAAACAACCATTTCAGGATAGTGCTAAGAACCTTTTTTTTAAACAAAAACGAAAAGAATGTTTCCTCATACGTTTCACTTCATCAGCAAAAATGAACCCCCCCTCTTAAAATCCTGCCACCACTTGTACACCACTGAGTTTACTTTAGTTTGGTTCATTTTAATGTGGGCTTGGCTGCCCAATAAGTCCATATGCATGTGTACTATTTGCCTATTCTGAGCTACTCTATTTACAAAACTCCAGGGGCTACATGAGTATAGACATAGGGGGACTATGGTATTTTTTTGTATTTTGGGGTTCTAAAATATTCAACTTCCGATTTTTTTTTTTGTGTGTGTGTGTGTGGGGGGGGGGGGGGGGGGGGAGTTAAAGTATGGAATTCTGATGGATTGTGTTTATGCTTCAGTATGCCCCTGAGTTATGCCTGCTAAACCTAGTAAACCTGATGGTATCAACAGAGAGAGCCGCAAAATTTTAACTAAGTGCTCAACGGAACCTGAAAAATAATCTACCAAACCTCAAATTAAAAAACTATACTATCTATACCCTTGAAATATATATCACATTTGGTACTTATTTAAAATTCTGAAGCTCTACAGCCTCTGGTCATTTTCATAAATTGTTTTAAAAATCAAAATAAAGAATAATATATACATCTAAAATGTTGCTCTGTAATCACTTTAAATCCTTTTGGGCTACAAATATTGCATTTTTGTTTGCTTAAGTCATTTACTGACCAGGTCACAGCATGTTTTCATCAAAAGTGTTAACACAAAACCGGGCTCGCATCTTTGAAGCCTTACTTCTGCATATTACTTGGCTAAATCACAAGCAGATGAAAAACTATCAAATCTCCTATGCTGTTCTTCAATGTCATTTATTTTTCATTTTCATTTCATTATCAAAACTCAAACAAAAGTTGAATCTAAGATTACGTTTGCCAATAACAACTGGCAATGCTCCAAGCAATTTTAAGTATTTCTGTCAACAGATCAAGATATGATCTTGCATGAAATGACTTGGCAGACATGCTATAATTTTTCTCATAAGATTGAGTATAGCCTATAGCAATCGCCTTAAACAAGATCAAACCCTTCATCTCTTTTCAGCAAAGGACCAGAACCTGTTACTAATACTTGTTGTGTCTAATAAACCTGTTTCTCACAAAAATTAAGGATTATTTACATCTTTTACTGAACTAGCTGTGTGGTCATGGTTCATGTAGTTCATGGTCCTTAGCAATGAAACTTTAGACTAATTAGATTTTAAAGTCTGCTGCTATAGCCACTGTAGTTCAGACAAACAAAAACAGAACAACAAAAAAGAAAACAAAAGCAACCACCACACTCACAATGAACAGGGTGAGGTCAACATTAGCGCATCTCCAAAAGGGAGTTTGTAGGTGCGTTGTGACATTTTTATCATGTTTTAGGAATAGCAAAATGCCATGGTTGAAAAGAGCGACTTTAATCAAGGAATATGCCAAAAAACTGACACCTAAGTTAGCTGATGTTATAAGTTTAACATCATTTAATCAATGTTTAATACATGATGTTAAACTTATAGGAAAATGGTCTCCCGTATAAACTCCGGCCCTTTTCTATCTAACCGAAACTTTCCCGAATTTCCGCAGTTTTGTTTTCTGGATTAAAATAAAAATATCGCACAACTTCAAACTTCCCTTTATATTTTGCTTAATTTGTCACGTATCGCTATGGTTTGCTGCATTTACTTGAGCCAAATATATAAAATCGTGCAAATTTGATCAATTATCGCGGTTTGACTCTAAAGCTTGGTGCACACTAGCGACATAACGACATAAGGACGTTATGTTGCAACGAAAAAAGTACGGGAAAATAATTGAAACAATCAATATTTTCCATGGCTCTTCATTAGATTACTTCACCAAAGCAATCTTATGTTATTTTTTGACCACTTCAACTTCTTGAAACCACTAAATTTTGTTCGCGTGACATTTTTCTTATGTCGTTATGTCGCAAGTGTGCACCAGGCTTAACCGCAAATTTGCTGTTGCATAAAAATCCCGTGCTAGGTCACACGACTAGGCACGAGACCTAATCCGATAACAATAGTTTATCCCTTATACTTTTCTCTCATTCGATATAATAAACTTGCAATAAATCCTCTTTCCATTTCACTGTAGTAGGCCTTTCGCTGTCAGCCCTTCGTGTAGCCGAGTTAGCATTTTCTAGCCTGCGGCTCAAACGTTCTGACCTGGCTCTCCTCTCCTCATGTCTTTTCCACTGCTCCATTTGCAATCTTCTTTTCATTCTACGAGCTTCTTTTTGTGTCCGTGTCGACGGAGCCGGCATGTCGAACAATGGACTGTTTAGAGGACTCATTGGTTCTACGTCTTCCGAATAATCATCGCTTTTCCCATTATCCAATTCATCCTGATATGCAATTATTTCCTTACTTGAAAATCTAAACCTAGTTTCCGCGACATTAGCGATGCCTTCATTGTCCTTTTTGCTGTCGACAAGATTGTTTCCGTCCTCGAAATGTAAATTTTGCAAATGAATCGTGTTCATGCACAGTGTTCTAGAAACTGCTCTTTCTGTAGTAAGCTCCGATTTATTTAATGCAGATAAAGCTCGATTCCCAGCAGAAATTTTGCTCTGTTTATTATTTATGTTTTTTACGACTGGCTGCCGAGAACAAAGACAGCTCGGTGGCTGTTTCTCCGTTTCTCGAAATTTCTCCCTGCAATCCTGGCTTTTGATAAACGTCTTTGTAGAAATGCTTTCTCCCTCTGACCCAGAACCATTTCCTTTTCTTCAGATATACTTGAGAGTCTTAATCGCTGAACAAACCCTGAATTATTAACCGATTTACATTTTCGGCAATCGGCAAGCTTCTGCAGGTTATCCTGTAAGTTTCCCTCATTATTGAAATCAACAATTCTCACTTTTCGTGAATGGGCCTTCATTTTGTTGCCTCTGACTTTCTTCAACGCTCTCTCCGGCGAAAAGTATTCCTCGAAGCTGCTTTGCGGATCTCTGTCCCGAAGATTATACCCGTGCTTGGCGATGTTTGTCGTTTGGATAAATTTAGTTCCAGGGTTTTTACGATCATCTCTGTAATTATCTTTTTGAAGATCGTTAGTGATTTTTTCGCTTAATTTCGTCACTTCGCCGTTTTCAGTCGTGAACATTATTATTTTTGGCGACTACAGGACGAACATCATAGCTAAAAGTACTTGCTTCTTTGCTAACTCGGACAATTCTCTTTCTCGGTTGGAGGGAAAACTTGAAAATGCAAAGACCTCCGACCTGCGAGTTGACAAGCGAATTTGATCAAACGTTCATCGGCACATGCACGACTTTTGTTTTCTTGTCTCTGATTGGCTGAGAAATGAACACACTAAACACCTTTGACAAGCAAAATACCAAGGGGGAGGAGCTAAGGGACAAGGTTCAACAACATTTTGTTTTTCAACAGGCTTGTGCTAACAAATTCGAAACTGAAATTGGTCATTATTTTGGGTGTCTGTCATTTTGGATACTGGAAATAATATATATCAGTTCGTGATTCATATTTTGCCAAAATGTTGTTTTTCATGAGCCTCGCGTGGTTTCAGTCACGTATCACGCCGGCGAAGCGAAGCTTTGGTCTCTGCTGGTGTTTGGCCGCCAAGGGAGACTACAAATCTGAATAGTCATGTGCGTGAGATACAGCACGTTTGATTTAATACCTACCTAAAAACGGCTAAAAACTAATTCAAAATTGTGAGTATCAACAATTGGTGCTTGGCGAGTTCCAGACGGCATCGCGTGACACTAGGGGGCACGCGTCACGTCTAGCTCGTTGATTGCCCCACGCGCGCAATGTGCAATCAGTAATTAATTTCGAAGAAATGAAAGAAATATTTTAAATCATTCCCGTTTTTGTTAAAAGCTGTATTTTCATAAATCTCACTCTTCTTCAGTTTATAAGGTATTCACAACCTACCCGCTACCTAGAATTTGTGACCCTGTTTCGAGTTGGAGCACCGAAACGGGATTAAAATCTATCGACACTTGGAAAGAGTGACATGGTTACTCCTATTTCCTTGTTTTGAAGCTCGGAGATGTATATCGGAAGAGAGGAAGAGTGTTTTTAAGTGTTATCTCTATAATACCCTCAAGCTTTTCCGGGAAAATATATATCATGACGATAAAAAATATACTGTCTGGCTTTAATAGTTTACGAAGAAAAGGAAAGAAAGCATATTGCAGTAAAAACAGGCCATATAAAAACCTAGTGATCTTCCTTGCTGTATTTTCATAGTGTAGAGGTATCTCGTTTTTCGCGGGGGATACCCTAGATGATGTTGTTTATATCATAAAAAAATATTTACCATCTAACCAAAACTCCTAGGCAGGAAAGAACAAGGCACTTGTTTTGTTTCATTAGTCAGCAAGTCAAACCTCGTGTGTTTCACCAGCAGTATTGCCTGTGCCTGCCCGATCGCACGATTTTCTGTTAAGTAATCATCCATGCAAGAAGGAAACGAAACTCCATTGTTCTACGGCATTGAGGGTTCCCCACATAGGATATGTCCCATTGTTTTACCACAGGAAGTTGTCATGACTAGTAACATAATAAAAGTAAAAAAAAGATAGACTTCGACTTGCTTTGAGAGAATATGGCAATAAAGAGTCTGTAGACCAATCACATTAAAGAAGAACAAAGGAGGGAGAATCAGCATTTTACGCTAGGTTCCCCACATACAAAGTCTTTAAAAATTGCATATCCTGTTTGTGAGTACCACATGTGCTTATATCTCCTTATAAATCCCGAGAAAAGTTTTTCTTTCATTGGTAATTTTACAGATTTTTGTGTCTAAGCCAATGAAAAAGCCTATATTTTCAATAGAAAATAATTGCATTCCAGCATGCTTTGCCGTTGGCTCTGTAGTTCTTATATGGACCATTACTTAATACATATATGTTATTTACCGGCTGGGAGGTCCGGATCGTGAAATACCGTGACCGAGGTCTTGAAAATACTGACCGAGACCGAATACCGTGACCGAGGTCTTGAAAATACTGACCGAGACCTTCACGATCCGGACCGACCCAAGCCGGTAAATAATATATTAATTTTTTTGCTTTCACTGAAACAGCATAAAACTTCACAGAAATTAGCGCGCGCGCGATTCATCCGGACCCGGGGTCCGGACGGATCGTAGGATTCCGGACCGCTCGCGAGCCAATCAGAGCGCGCGATTTGATGGATACCGGACCGCTGAAAAAATAACTAGTCATCTCACGAGGCAGACTGAGTCAGACAGAATAGTTATGGACGGATTTCAGTTGATTGTCGAAAGTAAATCAGATTTACTTTTTGTTGCGTTTTCTTTCATGCGTTTCGGTTGGTTGAGCATCGCGACTTTGCTCTCCCAGCCAATCAGATTGCAAACAACTGATTCCGTATACCTTTAATTGTGTTTAGTCCTGCAATCATCACTGTTTTATTCGACCTATTTCATTATGACGTCATATCAAAACACTTCTATTGTTTTAGCGCTATGAATCATGGTCGCCAGAGGGGACAGCAGCGTTTAGAAATGACCAAACCATAATGAAAATGCCATTCATGATGTAAAGCAAAGTTGTATGCTAGAATATCAAGACCCACATCTCGAATGGAACTTTTATTTGAACAAATTTCAGCTATCTTGTTCATGTACACAAACCATGACGTCATAGTGATGTAGGACAATGGATTGGTTGGTTGTTGAATGGTTTCGTTTCTGATTGGCTAATAGTGTAGTTACTGTGAGTTTTGTTCTCTACACTCATTCAAAATCCGCTCTAGCTTCCCAGCTGTGTATTCAGGGAATGACAACTCGCACTCTCCGGTTTCCGTATCTTTTACAACTTCAGATAATTTTCCGCACGAGTTGGGGGAATTGTGTAAAATGTCCCTTCCGAAAGACCTCACACCTTTTCCTGTCATTTCATGGACTTTTTACAGAAAATATCAAGCGAGCATATTGTTGCATTCCGAAGATAGCGTGACAAATCTACCAAGGCACTGATTTTGTGGCCCTGGTCGCAGAACCCCGAGCAGCGAAATGAAAGAATGAACGATAATGCTGAGTTATTTTGCTCTTGATTTTCACCTTGAGCTATAAATGCACTCCAGCACTCTTGTTATCACTTTTGTTATCTTGATTTTCAATTTATTGCTAACTCTGCAGTATTTACCGAGTTTATCTTTTACAAGGCCATCTCCGCGCCTTGTACATAACATGCTTTTAAAACAAAATAACGTTCCCGTGAACACCTAATAAGATATTCATATATTGTAGGTCCCAAAATAAATTTCCTAAAAAGTCACCGAGTTCGAAAGTAATAGCTTGAGTCGTTCGAAAGTTATTGAAATTTAGAGGAGGGTCTAAAAAGCCCCCCTCCATCCATCCTGATTGGCTAACAGGAGTGTGATTTTTTCCTTTATTATATTCTCCATTTTAAAATGACGGCGGATGAATTTCAGACCAAATTTCACTCCATTCTGCTTCAATTACCATTATTAATAGAAATCGTAGACTTATGACGACATATTTAACTTTCAACATGATTGATTAAATAAAACCTAACCCCATCCTCAGATTGTGAGCGTAAAGCAAAGCGAATAGAATTTAGTACAAAGAACAATGGAAGTAATTACAAACCTGTGAATACAAAGGATTAAATATTTAGAGAAAGATTATTAATAGCAAATATAAATAGAAAAACATTAATTATAGTTAAATTTAGTAGAAAAGTAGAAAGAATCGCCAATTTGCAATTTAGAGACACACTATTCAGTTAAAGCTAGTAATTACATTTTTTTGTTCAAATATATATTTATTTTCAATTTAACCTAGCAAACAACTTTGTAGTATTTATCATTTAGCTGTAAATGTGTTTCAGCATCAGAAGGGGTGGGCTTTATTTGTCTAATTAGTCATAATTGCTCCTCATTATAAATGCGCCGGGTCATTTACGAGAATCAATTGTTCCATAAAGACCTGCGCATTTATAATGCGGGTCATTTATGACTAATTATTCAATAATAGCCCCAATCTTCCCTGCTGAAACTTCAAGCCCTCCCCGTTCTTTAAGAATGTAATTAATTCATAGGGATTTAAGTAAAATAAAGGGTCTTGAATAACAATAGAAAAGGTGTCAATCATGTAATAATAGAAAATATTAACAATATTAATATTATTAATTATATGATTAGATGATTAATTATAGATTATTAAAAGAAAATATTAAAAATACGTTGTCTTAAGATTCAAAGCCCCTTCCAAATTCCAGTTGGTCTTTTTTTACTTCTCCGTTGAATCTACTTTGACGATCAACAGTAGACATTCATCCACACTTTAAAAAAAGACACCAGCGCCTGCAAGGAATTATTTTGTAGAAAAAGCCCTTTTAAAAATATTAACGTACAGTAATAGTAATAATAATAATTATTATTATTTATCTTTATTCAAAATAAATAAAAGTACATCTATCTATCGTAACAAATAACATAAACCATGGTTAATCCTAAAACAATAGCCAGAAATCTTGTTGTGATCGTCCAGAGTAATTGGTATTATGGTAATTCCAGCGAACAAAATCATTCAGTGCGTTGAACTCGAAGCGCTGTGTTAATTGCCCTCACTGTAAAATTGATTTTACCTAGCAACTATTTTCCGAAATTTCTTAACTTATTACCTCCCGAGCATGAGACAAAATTGAAACATCCCACCAATCACAGCCTGACAGCCTGAATATACAAAAGTATTCCCCATCAATGGAGTTATACTTGAAGTAATAGCAGGCAAAATTAATTGCGATTTGCCGAGGGCTCTAAAAGCTGTACTTAATTCTAGCAGGGTACCAATGCTGTACTGATGAGCTTTATGGGTTTCCTGGTTATCATCGAAACAAAGCTGCACCAAATTAAATCACAGCCGAGACTACCAGCTTGGTCACCTGTTTCTCATTTTTAACAAGCATATGAGGCAAAAATCCTCTAAATCTGATCTCCATTGACGCATTCGTCCAGGATGCGTATTCTAACGGTTACTTCAAAGGTATTTGTGCTTCTTCATCTTTTTTTGAGCGACCACATCGTCAGTGTAAAGGGAGAGGGAAATACTTCATCTACCCAAGAAGGTAAGACGAAACGGTAAATTTGAATACCTCAAAATTAGCACATTCACGGGCACACGATGCACCTGTTTCTCAGAAAATCTGCTTCTCGCCCCCTTGCGCTCCTGGCTGGGAAAAGTCATTGAAACCGAGGCCTATTCTGGGACCTTATCTCGCCCTGAGTTTATACGAGATAAGGCGAGATAAGGCGAGATAAGGTGAGATAAGGTGAGATAAAGCGAGATAAGGCGAGGTAAGGTGAGATAAGGCGAGATAAGGTGAGATAAGGCAAGATAAGTTGAGATAAGGCGAGATAAGGTGAGATAAGGCGAGATAAGGCGAGATAAGGAGAGATAAAGCGAGATAAGGCGAGGTAAGGCGAGATAAGGCGAGATAAGGAAAAATTGTGCCAATTAGGAGCTGCGAGATAAAGCGAGATAAGACCTAAACCACCTCTTGCTCGGAACCTCTTTTGTATTCCACTTTGCTGGCAAAACGAATTTAGGCTTCCTCGCAAATTTATTCTAATTTTGGAATATTTGTTTTAATTTCTTATTTGTTAACGTAGTTTTTTGAACTTTTTGAGCTTATTGTAGTGCTTTTTTGCTTATTTGGTGGCATTCTGACCCGTGCTTGTTGGGAAAATGATCCCTTGTTCACTGCTGACAAATTTTTTACAGAGCCAAAAAGATTTGACACAGAGCCGTTGAGAGAAAGAGCTTCCTTTGGATGCTCGATCGTTCAAAATCAGCCAATCAGCGAAGGCCCTCAAATGGCTCTCACCAGATCCTATCCCGCAAAACGAGAGGTCTGGGTCCCAGAATGTTGGATGCGGTTATTCCTAGGTGTATCTGAGCTAACACATCATTTGTTGTTCCTTTTCAGAAACTCTAAACCGGTTTCTAAACTCATCTCAAAATCCGACCTGCATCAATCACCCGCAACCGGTCACAGGCCAAGCTAAACTGTACGGTGTCGTGACCATGACACTCTCGGCGTTCTTATCTCTCATGAGTAACGCAATCATCATACACGTGACACGACAACCACGCATGCGCACAACAACCAACCTTCTTATTCTAAATATGGCAATTGGAGATCTCATAACCTGCCTGTCGTGTTTCCCTGCTCTTGCTCACCATACATGGACAGGACTCCAGTGGTTTGGTGGAGTGTTTGGTGAAATAACTTGCCGTATTTCCATGGCTTCAAGTTTTATTCCGTGCTATGTGTCACTGTTTAGCCTCTTGTTTATAACAGTGGATAGGTTCTAGCGATCAAGCAGCCACTAAAGCACAAGAGCAACTCCAATTGGCTTAAATACGCCATACTAACTACGTGGAGTGGATCTGTTTTGTTGAGTCTAGAGTACCCGTTGACCTCGTGCCTCGCTACCTTACCAAATGGCAAAATATTCTGTGGCGCCTTATCGAGCTATGCAACCGGGATCTTACTGAGCATTGTTTTTCTTATGTCACTGGTTGCTATGACAACAATGTACACTATAATTGGTTATATCCTATGGACAAGGAAGGTACCTGGAGATCACCAAGACAGAAGACAAGTCAATCTCGCTAACAAAACGGCTGGCAAAGCTACAAAAATGATCATCATCACACTAGCTGCATATATCATTTGCTGGTCAGGGTTTTTGTTATCGGATATCACGCGTTTTGACTTGAGTTTCTACCCTTACGCAGCAGCTCTCCTTTTTAGCAATGGTTTTCTAAATATGTGCATCTATGTTTGGCTTAATGAGAAAATCCGGCACGAATTCAGAGACTTATCTTTGTGGAATTTTTGTCGAAAGCTGAAGATGCTCAAGAGGAATGGGAAAGGTCTTGACATGAATGTTGACGACAGACACAACAATGGTCTGGAAAATACTAATAGCGTGGTTGTCTTGAGTGTGAAAGTCCAGAAGTACCTTCCGTCAACCACTGATGTCGGCAAACAAGAGTCGCAACAAGCCTCAGAAAGCGGCGAGTGACTTCGCAAGTCATGAGTGCGAAAGGCGCGTGATTTTAAAAGAAAAAATGTTCTCAGGAACATCATTTGAGAAGGAGCCCATCAGCAGAAGCCTCCCATCACCTAATAGAGGTGCGTGAAGCGCACGAGTAGATGGATCTATTTTTAGGTTGTAGATTTTTAATCCCGCGAGAATCAGTTGTCATGGTTACAAATGATGTCCCTCTCTCAAAAGAAAGATGGCGGTAATCAGCGCTGCTATGGCACCACTGCTCGCCAAGATTCTCACTCTCAAAGTACCGATTCCCCGTCTAAATTCAAAATAGACTCTTCCACTCATATGGCCAGGTTTAGAAAATAAAAAAATAAAAACAGTGGTATCTATTTTCAATTCACGAATAATCAACATGGTCTTTCGAGCCGGATCGGGCACGACCGTTTTGAAGATATAAAACCTAAAACCCTCCTCCTCATGTTAGTGCCATAATACGAGCTTCCAGAGCACAGCGTAGAGCAGACCCAACAGTAATACAACTTTCATCATACTTCCAATGGTATATGCACGCCCGCCTTTCCTCGCCAGGGCGCGCGACTTCGTGGAGAAATGAACATTATGATCTGCATTTAAAACGGCGTTCCTTGCCCCAGGCCACGCGCCAGGTCCCATTAGACGGTACTGCGAGGGCACGCAGGGCCCAAAGAAGCAGCGAAACGCCAACACTGGATCAGTAAAGAGTAGTTTCCATAGTGACGGCTTACAACCGATCAAATCTGCGAGCTCATCGCTGTAGCCGACGTAGTCGACCTTTTGGGATAAAAATAGAATTTACACTTTGTATGACTGATAGCTCTTACTGGGTTCTAGCGTCCTCAAAATACTATTTATACAACAACGCTAGCAAAACGCACGCTCTTATAATCGACAAATAAATCTCGTTTTTTTGTGCTAGAGTAATAGATGCACAGAGGACATCATGGCGTGCCAGACGCAAGCGCAGACGCAAGAACATCGAGACGTTGTGTGTCCTTGTGCTTGCGTCTAGTGTAAATCAAGCGAACGCAAGCGCAGACGTAAGAGCAAGAACATCGAGACGTTGTGTGTCTTGTGTCTACTGTAATTCAAGCGAACGCAAGCGCAAGCAAACTAATAAACGTTGATTTTAAGCTGCGCTTGCGTCGCTGTGATTTACACTTGCCATGAACTTGCGTTCTGTTCGTGTGTGAACCAGCCCTAAGAATCGAAGAACGTTAAAACAACCAAAAAGAATACTCTTGTCAAAGGTAGGTGAGAAGAAAAGGGGGAGGCAAGACTAGCCTAAAACAGTGGCGGATCCAGCGGGGGTTCCAAGGGTTCCACGGAACCCCACTTGAGCATCAGAACAATAACGATTTTATTGTGAAACCCAGACCGCTCGTGGACGAGCTCTCCTTAATACATTGCCCGTATCAGTCCTCGAAGGAGTGAAGAAGAAACGGAACCCCCCGTAGTAAAATCCTGGATCTGCCACTATAAAAGTTGTGATGGATGCAAGCGAGAAGAGGCGAGAACTGACGAGATAAGGCAAGAAAAAGCAAGAATAGGCGAGTTTTGATACAATAACAGGCCTTTGTATAAAGCGTGTGTTTGAATAAAGCGTGTAGTCTTACCTGTATGGTGTGTCGCCGCGAGGCGTAGTACCTCCCTGACATCATCTCCCTCTTAACTCTGACGTCTTCCATCATCTCAGCTTGCGTCGGCAGACGCTCCAGTCTCTTAAACACCCGCGTCACCCAGCGCGCCTGCAAGTCAACTATGGGGTTTATCGCACCAAGAGGTTGGAAGCACCCCAGTATTGCCAAGGTCGGTTTAGCCAGGTGTGGCGGAAACACGTACTTGTACAAAGTAACATTATTGTCGTCGACAGGTAGAATTGTACGGTCTAGGCAGTTGAATCCGATGTTGTAACCCGTACAGAATATCACATCATCGATGTGCTCATCCGAGGTCCCGTCCTCAAACTCGCAGCCCGTCTCTGTGAATGTTGTCACGTTTGGTTTCAAGGTGACCGTCCCGTTCATGATTCTGTTAGGCAGGTCGTCATTTACCATAGGGTGCTGACTCCACGGAGGGTGCTCTGGTTTGAGTCCTAATTTCTCATGATCAATCCTAGAAGAGGTAAAATCAATATGCATTGGCCTTGCTATTGTTTAGGATTCTAAACAATGCCGAGTGAGCCCGACAGTGCTTGAGTCACACGTCCGCTGAGTGAGCGTGCGGAAGCCCGCAAAACAGCCCTAATATGTCCTAAACCCTTACCTTGAATTGATAGCCCTCATCAATAGCGCGCCCCTGAGCTCGGCAATGCTTGAGTCACGCATCTGCTGAGTGAGCGTGCGGAAGCCCGCAAAACAGCCCTAATATGTCCTAAACCCTTACCTTGAATTGATAGCCCTCATCAATAGCGCGCCCCTGATCGAGCTCGGCAGTGCTTGAGTCACACGTCTGCTGTGGGAGTGATCAATTGGAAGTCCACTCTTGTCTAGCCGTGATAATATCCATGATCCCCTACGCGTGCTCAGGGACACCTTGATGTCGTCTTGTCGACTGAGCTCCACTGCGATGTCGCCACCCGAGTTTCCGATGCCTGGAAAACATGTGGAGAAGGCCATGATTAAGTTAGAATGATAGACAGAGAATAACAAGTATAATGAGCATGATAACCCGAGCATACTTTGGTATGAATGGTGTAGGAGCTCTAGTGGTTCAGGTTACTGAACACCTTCGGGGTACTTTTTTGTTAAATAATTGTACGCAGTAAAAGTGATACCTCATTTTGAAGCGTATATTGGGCTTATCTATAGTGTAAAAATAAAGGCATAGACGAAATTTTAATTAAAAATTCCCTGCAAATAATATAATTTTTCCGGGTCCCATCGCGAAATTATCGACTCACGAAATGTGCCGACAACATTTTCGTGAACAAAAAGGAGAATAAGGTACCCTGCGTGACCCGGTCCTTTACGTACCTATCACAAGCACATTCTTGCCTTGGAACTCCTTGAAGTCCTTGTAAGCGTGACTATGAATCTTCCTTCCGCGAAACAAGTCCATTCCAGGGAAGGCAGGCCAATGAGGCCTCGAATGATGCCCAACACAAACCATCAACGCGTTAAAAACTTCTCTCTTAACAAGATCCTTGTTTTCTCCATCTAATTCTGTGTAATAAATCTCCAAGTTGCCCGTCTCTTCATAGTCTGGAGCCTTTTTAACCTCAAGGACTTTAGTCCTAAAGCGAATGTTCTTGTACAGGTCGAAATGTTTGGCAAAGAGGTGGAAATACTTCATGACGTACGAGTGATGCATGAATGGGGGAAACTCTTTGGGGATGGGGAAGTCAGAGAAACACATCATTTCTTTGCTTGTGTTGATAACTATGGAGCGATAGACTGAACTGTGGCGCTCGTCTGGAGTGAAGTACCACAAACCACCGATGGAGTCTTCTTGTTCGAAGCAGACAGGCTGTAGTCCTTCGTCAAGACAGCATTTCATGGAAACGAGTCCACTTGCGCCGGATCCGATAATAGCTACCTTCATGGTCAAATTTCCCTGATGTTTTTGTCAAGTTCAACTCGAGTTTGTTCAACCAAGTAACACAATCTTCGGTTGGTTTTGGAAAGTAAACAAATCGATCGTGAATATCAGCTGCGTGACAGCTCTTCGTCTGGTGACCTTTTTTGGGCAGCGTTTGGTTTTGTCGCGGGTTTGAGTGCCTGTAGCGAATCCTTTAAGGTTACGGTGGAGGTTCAGGGATATATGTCCGCTAATAAACCTCGGGAGTGCGACACATTTGACCCAAATGTACAAACCTATAAACCATTTTTAGCTTAATAAACGTAGAATACGAGTAGAGTCCTCACAAGATCTTTTACCTTGAAAGAGTTTGAGGGCCCTCAAAGTTCCATTTTCAATCCGCAAGATTTGGAATCAAATAATTTGAAGGTTTATATACAAAACAGAAAAGGAGGCATAAAAAGAAAAGAAAAAAAAAAGAAAAAGCCCCGTAAGGAAGTGAACGAAAAGAAACAGCTGTATAAAGTTTTCTTCATATACATATAGAAATTTACAATAACGATTTCAAAAAGGCTAGTACATCAGGCTAGAACAAAATATTTGATTAAATTACAGCTAAAATCGTTGCATCGCGACCCGCGTTTTGAAAACATCGATTTGTTTTTGGCTTCGCTGTTCCGTCAGTCAAACCTTATGAGCCAACCAATTTATTGCCCTGTTTCGCCTGGTGTAGTCGCCTGGCTTTCCTTCGCGAAGTTGTCTGGTTCGGAGGAAAGCCAATTGACTGCACTAAGCGAAACAGGGCAAGGGTTTCATTGGCTCAGATAGTTTGATTGCTGGAACAGCAAAGTCAAAAATCTAATATATAGATTTAGGCAATGCCTAAAAGCGGAACTCCAATCATACACACCCCACGTCTACTCACAGGGAGCTCACCTTTACAGTTTAAATCAAGAAAATTCATGTTACCATTATATGGCAATGATAGTATTAGCGCGTTCTGATATGCTAAAAGTCGCAGTTCACGACCGGCAAAAGATAATCTCCTTGAAATAAAAATGAAAAATAATAAGATTTTCAGCGAAATCCACAACAAAGAATACTTGACATAGTATTTGTCTCATTGTACTAACTAAATCTAACATGTGACAAAGGAAAATCAATCAAACTATAATTCGAGTTTAGTCGGAGAAAAAGAAACCTCGAGGGAGCCAACTAAAGCAGCAAAACGTACAAGTTACATGTAAAGTCAGAATTTTCTCATCAGGAATGCAATACTTGGAAGCTAAAAATATAAATAGCATAAGCAATTTCAAGCTTTGTGCTTACCGATAACTGATAGTGAAGTCGTTTCTTTCCTCCGAAAGTCTCCGTCGTGTTGAGTTGAATTCATTCTTACTTGGCAAGCTTTTGCACAAAGCCAATTTTCCTAAATATATTATTCTGCTAAAACCATTGCAATTTTCTGTCAATCCTGTTCAATCCAGTTCTGGCTCCCTGTTCGTAGTCGTTTGCAGCTTTTACGAAAGAAACTGTTGTTTTTCTTCAGAAGAACGCCGAAGTCTTGCTTCGCCGTGGGCCGGGTATTCTGCAATCTAGCCTTTGAATCTTTTGCAACTCCCTCATAGTTTCTCCAAAATGACTAAACAACATTATGAAATTTCGGCGAAGGAATCGAATCCGAAGTATTTTGACAATCATTAGAGAATTCTTTTGAGCAAATTTGGCGTGGTTCGCACCCACGAGTTTGTCTCAGTTTGACTCGACAAAATTATGAACTCGAGTGAGCCGACGCGGGCGCGTGTTTTGTGAGTTTTATCGGCGGGAAAATGAAGGAGCGACTTCCGGTCCGTGTCCTCTGCCAAGCACCGCGTCAAAGCACCGTGCGGCGCTGTGCTGGAAGACAAACTGACGCGCGCGCTCAGTGATCCAAGACGGACTGTGATTGGCTGTGTACACGGGTCGCCAAAAACGCAAGTGCGCATGCGTAAATAAGAGCCCGCGATGTTTTCGTAAGCCGCTGAACGTATCGTTTTGGCTTGGATGGGTTGCTTTCTCATGTGACGTTGAATGATACGTATGGGGCTCCACTCCGTGCCTTCGGCACGGGGAGTTTCGCTAAAAATAATTTGATGTTTTTGAAAACGTGGGTCGCGATGCAATGGTTTTAGCTGTAAGCAAGCAATTTGAGTGAATCTCAGACGTACACGAGGCTTTTACCACTCGATTTTGTGGAGCACCTGCTGGTGACCAAGTTTTACAAACGTGTCGCCAAGCCATCATTTTAGTCGCAAAATCCTTGTATTTGGTCGCAAGATGGAAACTAACCATTTTATCAAGCCGCCAGTTGGATCCTATCATGTTAAGAGGTCGCAAAGATAAATCAAAGGCACCGAGTGCCTCGGTGAAATCGGGGATACCGTTCATCCACGTTTGGTCGTCTGGTGATGGTGGTGATGTCGTCATCAATGACGCTATACCACGTGACCTTGGTGTTGCACCACCCATGCGCGAAGATAAATTTACCCAAGTTTGGTCACCTAGCGATGCTCTACGCGTATCCACGATTTAAAAACTTGGTCGCCAGAGTATTTGTCCTAGAGAGGTTATTCTTTCAAATTATGTCGCCAAATGGCGACTGGAGTAAGAAGTGGGTCGACAGAGATACCAATTTAGTCGCATTGGCAATTGTATTCGCCGTCTACGAAATTGTAAACCTAGGAACTAAAAAAAGAGGTTTTGATGACCAAACTCATTGATGTATGCTTCAATCTTTGATAAAAAAATAACTCGAATAAAGTACGTGATGCAAAGAACAACCTGGATGTAAACGGTTTCTAGAAAACAACACAACTTCTCTGTAGTTTAGTATGTTAACAAAATATGGCCTCACACCACTATCTTAGTACCACAGCGTACAAGGTTGATAAGGAGAGCGAATTAGTCTAGTAAGTGACCACGTGAAGCTTGGGGGAGACTTTGATGCTCCCCACCCCTCCGAAGATGAAGAGTAGAATTATAAAAACGCCATTGTTGAGTTCTATGATTGCCAGGTTATGTGAGATTCTCTAGCCGAGCGTTTGTGCAAAGTTGTGCCAGCATTTGGGCCAAAGTTACCCTTGTGATCGGGTATTTTTACACTTGTTCATTGTCTTGCATTGCATTACCTTGCCATTTCCTCGGCGCTGCAATCGTGCCGAAATTGCGGGTGACAGCATCTGTCTTAACCCTGCTAAAACCCGACTCGAATCTTCCCGTCAGGGGTGGGGAGGGTAAGGATATCGAGTAGATGAGTGCTATAGGTGTAAGGTGAGCGAGGAACCTGTCATGCCATTGTAGATAAACGTGTTGCTGAATGAGACGAATTGACGAGTCACTATTTTCACGACCTCTTGCGCTGCGGCACCTGGAAAGAAAGTGAATGGAAATTCCGTAAATAACGAGTTCTCGACTTCGACCGTTGCCATTCTTGGGAAAAACCTCAGATGCAGAGTTGGCAGAAGAAAAGTTAAGGGACTCTTCGATTTTTGGCTTTTGATCCCTCGAATTTCAGACTTATGTTCCATGTGAAATAGAACTATTTTTTCAATTGTCCCCGATTAGGAGTTTGAAAGGAACTGATCAAAATAGCTGATGTCAGGTCGTAGTCTACACTGCTTGCAGTCCCTTCTTTGGCGAACTTTGCGTTTGTGCAAAGTTGTGCCAGCATTTGGGCCAAAGTTACCCTTGTGATCGGGTATTTTACACTTGTTCATTGTCTTGCATTGCATTACCTTGCCACTTCCTCGGCGTTGCAATCGTGCCGAAATTGCGGCTGACAGAATCTGTCTAAACCCTGCTGGAATGGTGTCGTCTACACCCGACTCAAATCTACTTTGGCGGTCGTGAAAACAAGCGAGAAAAAAAACAGCGCCGCGCTCCTCTGTTTTTTTTCACGCCTCGTTTTCACGGGCGTTCGATAAAGAAGGGACTGCAAGCAGTGTAGTCGTAGTCCTACTGAAGAAAACATTGTATCTTATTGCGCAGGAGGTCACAACAAACAAGCGCGCAAGAAGATCTCCTGGATCTAGAAATCTGGAATGCTCCTTTTAAAATCAAGCGGTGGCCCCTCATGCAATCAGATATGATGGTATTTCTAACAGTAGTTCAAAGTGTCGCCTAACCTCCGACAAACGCCGCGACAGGATGGAGTTCACACGCACCATACCGACACCTGTAAGGACAAGAGGAGCAGAAGGTAACACAGGACTTCGTTAACGTCAAGACATGAGTACAATATATTTCGCGGCAGACCGCGCCGAGTTGCACCTAGTTTACCGTTTACATTAGTGATTTTGAGTTGACGCGTACGTGCGAGGAAAACCGTGTAAACGGGCATTACTGCGGTTTTCATAATTCTGCGAACTCTCGCCATCGATTTCCAACCGTAAAACCGCCTTCTGGCTTCCGTCAATCAAACTCCCGAGTCTTTTCGTCGTTACTCTTTGTGCATTTTGATTGGCCAGCGCCTAAGCAGCGCTGAAATGGCTTCCCGTCGCGCCAGCAATGGTTACGTGCTGGCCAATCAAAATGCACAAAGAGTAACGACGAGAAGACCCGGGAGTTTGATTGACGGAAGCCAGAAGGCGGTTTTAAGATTGGAAATCATTAGCGAGAGTTCGCAGAATTATGAAAATCGCAGTAATGCTACAGCTCCAACATCAACTAGAAAGATTCATCAAGGTACGATGAAAACAAGCACTTGGGAAGGCAAGAGCAAGGGATTCTTAATACTGGGAGTATCAGACTTACATTTCTTGTATGTATTCCTCCTTAATCGAGAGATTACTGAGAGACCATTCTTGGAGAAGAGCGGCAACGCATGCCTAAATGGAGAGGGATAGCGTCAGTGATAATCAATTTGTCTCATCGCTGTAATGTCAGCATTTGTATACCGCAATATCCGTATCAATGTGCACAGTGTTCACAATGTGTGACCTCGGTTTAAGGTCGCATCCAAAAGGCGTGAAACACATGAGAAATGACAATCATTTCAACCTAGAAAAACACCCAGGTCTGAAACACAAGTCGAGCAGAATAGAAAAATCCCTAACACCCAAGCCAGTGTTGAGAAGTCTCGTTACGCTACACCACCCGTGCTTCCCGCTCTGTCCGTCTGTCTGCCCTATTTAGATAGTCTGATCAGCCAGGGTGTGTGGGCCATTCCATTTTTAAGCCGAACCCCCCCTACGGAAGAGCTCATTTTCTTTAGTAATCCCTCGGAAAAAGAGCACTTTTTGGATTGCACCCCCTCGGAAAAACCCACGAAAGAGGCTATTTTTGATTGCACCCCCTCGGAAGAACCCACGGAAGAGGCTTTTTCTTTCGGTTTGACCCTCGGAAATGGCCATTTTGCTATACCCCCTAGGAAAACTTCTTCTGTAGGGGGGGGGGGGGGGTGCGGCTAAAAAATGGAATGGCCCTGTGTTTGTACTTGCTTTTGCAACACGGCCCACGGCCCAAAGGCCGTAGCTAGACATTTTTGTCTGGGAAAGGGGGAGGGGGCAATCAGGATTTCCCCACATGTTGACACTAAAACGTTTACTTCGCTGGATCAACCTCGTCCCCAGGGTCTTCTCGGTCGTTTTTCAAAATGGCGGTTGACTCGGGAGAAGACTGGGGGAGGCTGAGTTACATGACCACGCATGACCACTTGGGAACGAGGTTTGTCCTTTGTTTCGAGATGGTCATGTGACTCAGCTTCCCCCAGGGTCTTCTCCCGAGCTAACCGCCATTTTGACAATGACCGAGAAGACCCTGGGAACGAGGTTGTCGCTGGATACTTCGCAGGATACTTCTCGCTAGATACGGCACTGTGGCTTTTACCTTGAGTTTTAAAACGTCCGCTTCCATTTGACCGCCGAAATTACCTGCACAACCATACAAGATAAAATGAAACGATATAAAATGAAACGATAAAAGTCATGGCCTTGCCACTGGACACGCGCGCAATCGGCTACGCCAGACATTGCGACAATGTGGTCACCAATGGCGACAAGATTTGGGGTTTGGCGGGCAAAAGTTTCAACCTAGTTGCCAAATGGCGACCTATCTTTCCACAGCCTGTCAGAGTAAAAAATGCCCTTCTCAAAATTAGCTGTCAATAACAGTAATTTAGGAGAAAAAAAAATGGCCATCAGATTTCTATTATGGTGACGAAACTGCACTATTTGGCGACCAGAATTTTTAATTTAGGCACCAAAGGCACCTCTCGAAGAAATTAAATGTCGGGCCCGGGCTTCACAAAGTTCATCATTGGTGGAGGAATTATAGAAGGGGATGACTAGCACAAAAGGTTGTACCAGCAAGACGCATGGAAAAAGGGGTAACTCCAAAAAGTTGGGGTGGCAAGATCCCAATTCACTCCATCAAATTCGCCCAGCTGCTGATTGTCATAAGTTTGACATGTTACTGGATCGCAAGGAGAGAGCAGCATCAAGTTGTATTGTCTGCCGATTCTTCATGTTGTTGTCTTTCGTGACTCATTGGTAACATTGTTGGTAACAGAATCCTAAAGTGGGACGTGGAACTGAACTAAAAAGCAGTGATTTGTTGAAGAAAATTATATATTCAGCGGGCCATATCTCGGTCGCGTTGCAACTGATTTGCCTCATGTTTGGTGTAGCTTTCATTCAATATGCCCTTTCTAAATCAAGGGACAAATATTGCGAAATCAAAAAAAAAATTGTGACGTCATCACTTTAGGACTCTTCTATCGCCTCCTATACTGACTTACCAGGATATCTAAGGTACTGTTTGTAGAATCTGTCGACTGCTCTCAATAGAACATAAAACACAACATCACTCTCGGCATCTTCCAAGGCGTTACCTACCGAGGAATGGCATAAGAACGCATTTAATGAAGTGAAATATCCATCAATACTCGGTCCAGGGAAACACCAACCATAAAGGTTTCAACAAAGCATACAAACGTTGTCAAACCCCAACAAAAATGTGGATGCGGTCGAGGTTTGAATGAACCGGCACTTATACAAATCAACCATTCTCGTATCAAGACTCCTCGGCTCGTTACCTAACGGAGGAGGCTCTGGGAACATCCATTTGAGGGCCATTCTCGAACCCAAAGCTCCCCGGTTCGTCGCCTCGAGGGGGAGGCTCTGGCGACAGCCATTGACTCATGCGCGAGATTTGATACAGAGCCGTTGAGAAACACGTTTCTGCGCAAGCCCCAACGTTCAGAAATAGGTGGTACGTTTGCATTCTTTTACCCAGAGCTCCCCGGCTCGTAACCTCGCGGGGGAGGCTCTGGTGACAGCAACTGACGCATGCGCGAGATTTAATACAGAGCCGCTTAGAGAAATACCTTTCAGCGCATGCTCCAACGTTCAAAATGAGCCAATCCGCGAAGGCTCTCAAGTGCATGTCCCCAGAGCCTCCCCTAAGAAGTGACGAGCCGGGGAGCTCTGGGTACGAGAATGGTACATTTGGTTTTCTTGGTTCCACTTACTTATTACACTTGTAAAAGTACTAGACGAGCTATATTCTGCAGCTAAGGTTCCGCATCGTATCAATTTTAGAAACGCAGCGTTTCTACCTGAGAATCCAATAGAGAAGAATATTAAACTGAAAACATTCTTAAGCCTCATCTTTTTCAATGTGATAAAGGGAAAAAAAAGTTACTTACAGAAAATTCTGATTTCGGATTCTGGTATAGCATCTTGAGTCTAAGATAAAATGTGTTGTTTGTTAAAAAGTACAGTGTTTTACATTTTTATTCTTCTGATGTTTCCTTAAGGCTGGTTCTCACTGGCACGCAAGCGAAGACGCAAACGTAAAGATAGCAAACTCATGCATTTCCCTTTTATGGTCCACACTAGAACGCAACGCAGACACAATGCACGAAAATCGAGACATATATTGCGTTCCTTTGTGCTTGCGTCTAGTGTGAATGAAGTGAAGGCAAGCGCAAGCAACTAATCAATATTGATTTTAGCATTGCGCTTACTCCGCTGTGATTCACACTTGGCTTGCGCTTGCGTTCTAGTGAGAACTGGCCTTGCTGCCCAATCTAGATCATGTGATGATTCAGTTTGAGATATTACTCAGGGGTTTCAATAAGTTTTGGAAGTAGGTGGCTGGGTTTTGGGGTCCCATATGAAGGCCGTAATGCATGAGCCTTCTTTTGGGGTGCGGCAGCATGACCCGGGGAATTTTGAAATTTCGGTAGCAGAAAAGGCATTTTTCTGCATTTTGAGGGCAAGATAATTGGCATATTCATGTATTCTATTGCTTTAATATTTTCCTTTAAACTGACCAGTTATACAGCCCACGAAAGTTGCCGGCGGTCAGCAGTGCAGTAGACGACGGTGGTCGCCTTCTATTGAAACCCCTATTGAAATCCCTGATACTTTCATGGACATGATCGCGTAAAAAAGATACCATGTATTTTCGCAAATACATCACGTGATCTGAATTAGATCGCAACAAAGTTAACACCGCTATCCGATTAGTCTATTTGAAGGACACACGACATAGAGGCGATTTTGAAAATGTAATTTTACATGGCATGGAAACTCTTACCTTTCCTAAAGATACTAATATTCTATGTACTCTTAGGGTGATAGCAGCTACATCTTTCTTTGCTTGATCATGATAACTACACAGAAGATACAAGTGATATCATTAGAGCGGGATGAGTGTAGAAAATGAGACTCCGTTCACACGAGACCGGTACAAAACCGGACCGGTACAATTCTCGTATGGTACCGTCGCGCGTTCACACGGGACCTGCGGTACCGGACCGATTTTGGCACGGCTAGGTGTGTCCTGTGTGAACACCGTTCAAAACGTGCAGAATTGTACCGGTACCGTATGAACAGGCGGTACCGTACCAGAATTGTACCGATCCGGTTTTGTACCGGTCTCGTGTGAGCGGGGTCTGAGTTGTAGATGCGTTTACTAAGCTTCGCCATTGGTCGCCTACATTCCTACCCTCACGTTAATTTCAACGGTCTGCTGATTTCACAGGATTTTCTTGGAACGCTGCCAAACCATCAACGAAACAGCGCCAAATGAACTTATTGGCCGGACATTTGGTGATTTTGATGAGACAATGTCCGATGACCGGAAGTAATTTCCAGCTCTGTTGCGTTCTGTGCCGTGTCCGCACAGTAACAGTGTTGTACCGAACCGTGTCTAAGCATTTTGATTGGTTGATCGGTCATATCGCGTGATGTGATTGGCTGTATGTTCACGAGAAGGGAAGTTTCGGTGTCGTGTCTAAGCGTTTTGATTGGCTGATCTGTCATTTCGCGTGATGTGATTGGCTGAATGTTCACGAGAAGGCAAAGTTCTGTTCCGTGCCGTGTCTAAGCATTTTGATTGGTTGATCGGTCATATCGCGTGATGTGATTGGCTGAATGTTCACGAGAAGGGAAGGTTCGGTGTCGTGTCTAAGCGTTTTGATTGGTTGATCGGTCATATCGCGTGATGTGATTGGCTGAATGTTCACGAGAAGGGAAGGTTCGGTGTCGTGTCTAAGCGTTTTGATTGGTTGATCGGTCATATCGCGTGATGTAATTGGCTGAATGTTCACGAGAAGGCAAAGTTCCGTTTCGTGCCGTGTCTAAGCATTTTGATTGGTTGATCGGTCATATCGCGTGATGTGATTGGCTGAATGTTCACGAGAAGGGAAGGTTCGGTGTCGTGTCTAAGCGTTTTGATTGGTTGATCGGTCATATCGCGTGATGTAATTGGCTGAATGTTCACGAGAAGGCAAAGTTCCGTTTCGTGCCGTGTCTAAGCATTTTGATTGGTTGATCGGTCATATCGCGTGATGTGATTGGCTGAATGTTCACGGGAAGTCATGGTCCCGTCGTGCCGTGACCGTGACCGTCGTGTCGTGCCGTTACCGTACCGTGTTGCGTGCCCTTTTTAAAGTAATGCGATAGAAAAACGTGCTCTCTATTCTACTGCACACGACTTACACATTTTGGAGCTCTATATATCTCTTTGAATCAGCTGTCATATCGGGGATGGAACCTCTGAGTGGTAATGCTCCTGCAAGGGGCGTGGCATAAATCATTGTACAAGAAAGGTTTTCAATCAACAATAGGCCGTACCATAGGCTTCCCAGGATCGAGGGACTTCCAGTTGGCCGTTTCCACCTTTTGTAGTCGACATGTGAAAGGGGTAGGCCAGACATTACCACAAGAGGACAAGTGGGAGGGGGGGGGGGGAGGGGCAGACATTATCGCAGGCTATGACAAGTGATGACAAGTGCTGAGAGCCCCCCACGATGGATGGGCCAAGAGCCCCCTGCAAGGGGTGGGCCAGACATTACCACAAGAGGACAAGTGGAAGGGGGGGGAGGGGGGGCAGACATTATCGCAAGCTATGACAAGTGATGACAAGTGCTGAGAGCCCCCCACGATGGATGGGCCAAGAGCCCCATGCAAGGGGTGGGCCAGACATTACCACAGGCTGGGACAAGTGGGGGGGGGGGGGGGGGGGGGGGGAGGGGGGGCAGACATTATCACAGGCTGGGACAAGTGGGGGGGGGGCAGACATTACCACAGGCTGGGACAAGTGGGGGGGGGGGCAGACATTATCACAGGCTGGGACAAGTGGGGGGGGGGGCAGACATTATCACAGGCTGGGACAAGTGGGGGGGGGGGGGGCAGACATTATCACAAGAGGACAAGTGGGGGGGGGGGGAGGGGGGGCAGACATTATCGCAAGCTATGACAAGTGATGACAAGTGCTGAGAGCCCCCCACGATGGATGGGCCAAGAGCCCCATGCAAGGGGTGGGCCAGACATTACCACAGGCTGGGACAAGTGGGGGGGGGGGGGGGAGGGGGGGCAGACATTATCACAGGCTGGGACAAGTGGGGGGGGGGGGGCAGACATTACCACAGGCTGGGACAAGTGGGGGGGGGGGGGCAGACATTATCACAGGCTGGGACAAGTGGGGGGGGGGGGGGGCAGACATTATCACAGGCTGGGACAAGGGGGGGGGGGGGGCAGACATTATCACAGGCTGGGACAAGTGCTGAGTACCAAAGTCTACTGATACACATTTCAATGTATAATTGCAAATATATTTTTATAAACACTTGGGCACTGTATGTCCTGCTTCATTCCCAGGTACATATTTGTACAGTTAACTTATTTATGCCCTAAGGGATAGGACAATCATGCCTATATATTAATAGGGAGTTTCCCCAGGGGTGTAAGGTCAACTTGTGGCAAGTCTTTACCATACCTTGTCCTTCATTTTCTATAAATTCCTTGACCGCTTTTGCTATAATCCAAAATGAAGTACTCTGCAATGACAACAAATCAAATTATAACATACTCCCGGGGGTCTGTATTTGCCTGGTCATCATGTAATTGGCAATTGCAAATGATTTTCTTGAGTTTGATTTTGTTTCTCAAATGCTGGTTATGCCCCTGGATCTCCCTCTTACAGTTGTGGATCTGGATCCATGGTATCCTATGATGAACAGTTGTGATGGTGCGGACTATGAACACAGTCTTAAAGGGAGGCTGTCACGATACGCGCATGCTCCAGGAACGATCACTGAGCAAAACTATTTAGACCATCCTATCATTTAACTATATAGAATATGTAAAACGTAAACATTTGGTCGGATGGATCGAGAAAATAGTGAGATTAAAACGGATTGTTTTCGTGGTTTTCAGCCCTCGTTGGCCATCGTTACGGGACGATACTTCTTTGCTTTGAAATGCGCAGAACAGCTGCGCAGTTGCGTGACAGGAAGAATTCTTATACTTACAGATTGTGTGACATTGGAACATGATTCCTGATTGAAAATATTTGACACATCACTTGGTACCTAGAGGAGTCATTAGAGATTCTCAGAGCTCGAGTTTTTAATTGTTTCTAGATAAAGTCCCTAAGACCTTGTTCACATGAGACCGGCACAAAACCGGACTGGTACAATTCTGGTATGGTAGCGCCTGTTCATACAGTACCGGTACAATTCTGGTACATTTTGCAACAGTGTTCACACGGGACCATGTTGGCAACAAAAAATGTCTCAAGTTTTAGCTTAGCATCCGCACGGAAGTGTGTCAAAACGATACACACATGGGCCTGGTATGAGCGTGGAACCGTGCCCATCTGAAGTTGGACCTGGATTTTGCTGGTCTCAAAAAAGCATGCCTTGCCGTACCAAAATGGTCCGGTGAACCGTGTGAACGTGCGACCGTACCAGAATTGTACCGGTCTGGTTTGTACTGGTCTTGGGGAAAAATATCCTGTTTACAGTTTTGCTCTTTTCGATGCTAGATTGACTGGGCTACTAGTCAAAATGTTGATTGGTGTGTTGAAGACAGATGCTTACCCTTGTTGGTATAGTGCCATATTCGTGGCTCTTATTGCTTCATCAAAATTTTCTTCCTCCTCTGGTACTCCATGTTCATTGACCAATATACCTGTCAGAACAAATTCAATCAGAGAGTGTCATCAGACAATATTCAGGCAAATTTATTGTGATATGGCTTGTCCTAAAGTCAGCCCAATTGAGGACCCGCTCGATTGTTTTTGTTTTCTTCTCTTCTTTCGATTTTTTAGGGCCAATTAAAACTAACTTTTAAAATGGTAAAGACAAAATAGAGATTAGATAGAACATGTGAGATCAAGCAAACAAAAAGTTCCATGTCATGTAAGGCTTTTTTGGCTTTTCTTGTTTGGGCTCGAAATCAAGAAATAATCACTCCGAATTGTAAGCCTGCCGTTGTTCCAACATGTTCATGTTAGGCATAATAAATAACTGCTTTCGTCTAAGGAGAACACAGAAAAACACAAGCTGTTGTTTTGCACCTAAGTGATAAAAGTTCGGTGCAAAATAATTAACCATTATTTTCCCTCAGAGACGAATATCACAGGATATCTGTCATGTACAGAAGACAGCTATTGGTGTTCCAATGACCATATTTGGGCAGTGCATCAATGTGCTGAATAATAAAATGCTGTATTTGCACTCATATTTGTAGCCGTATTTATGCCTGTATCAGCAGAGCTTTGTGATTCTGTTTTTTTGTTCTACTTGATGATGATGATGTACTACCGGTACTTGATGATGATTAATACTTATGAATGGGTTTATAAAGTACTGTACCATGTCTAATCGTTTCCTTGAAAGCGTCTTTCTCTTTGTAATTTTGAGGAGGCTTCCCATCATGCTGACAAAGGAAAAAACATATAATAATAAACAAAAATAGATGACAGAAAGGACAAAACAGACGGATTTTGCCAACGTTTCAAGCTTTTCCTTCAGCTCTAAAATTGTTGTCCATCCATCGTAGCCAACGAAGCCCAAATACATCGTCACATAGCTTTCCTTTTCACAAATTACCATTGATGATTAGTCAACATGTCTTCCTCACAATAAACCTAAGGTCCCATCTTGTTACACCTTGCTACATGGGTTTGTCGCTTTCTAAATGACAAAAATCCAGGATTTTCCAAGAGGTCTTAAGGTGGCTCCCGAGTATTTATTGCAGAAATAGACCTCAACTTCTAGCGTATGTTTGACCCTGAAAAAATCTTCCGATTTCCATAATTGTTGTCACAGAGCTTTAAGCAAACTCTGCACTACCAAATGGTGTAGTTCATTTGATAAATTAAGCTCGTCTGTTTGGGATATTTTAAATTTTCCAAAGGAGGTGTTTTTAGAATAATTGGTATAACTTGAAAATTTGACCGTGAATGATCTTATTACCAGCTAAAATCGCATCTATAGTAATAAGGCTTTACTCAGAGAAATGCCCAGGTCAGCTTTTCCCATGCGATTTAAGTTGCAAACGATGTAATAATTTTACCTCTAAAAATGTCTAATTTCGCTTCTTTTAATGTGCCGAGCGCGGATACCAGAAAAGTAGGGAAGCTCTTCAGGATTATATCGGCTAATGTTCACTCTTAATTATATAAAAGAGAAAATAGAATCGAGTATCTACAGAAAGCGGTATTTAATAAACGAATGAGAGCAGCTTCTTGTCCAGAATGAGCTGTTGCTATAATATTCAATTCGAGCTCGAAATAACTAAATTGTTGGAATTGTTTCATAAGTTTCTTTCGTGAGAGGTAGAGTACAACCAACTGAGAAGACTTACCAAGTTTGGGCTCGTCTTTCCAATACTGTATTGAGAAACATTATCCAGAAGGAGTCAGTGTTTCGTTGCTCCAACACAAACGCCAAGAAAACCCACATGTTATGAGCGCAGTGTTCTCGCCTCAGTGCACTTCGTTAAATTTTTCACGTGCGACGCTTCTAGTCCCGAAGTAAGACAGGTTAATATATCGGTAGCTTTTCCGATCCCGCGGGTCAAGAAAGCGTCGCACGTGAAGAATTTAGCACCATGTGCACTGAGACGAGAACGCTGAGTATATAAACATATGGGTTTTCTTGGCGTTGTATTGAAGCGACGAAATACTGACTCCTTTTGGATAATGTTTCTCAACATAGTATTGGAAAGACGAGGCCAAACTTGGTAAGTCTTCTCAGTTGGTTATGCTCTACCTCTCACGAAAGAAACTTGCGAAACAATTCCAGCAATTTAGGTATTTCGAGCTCGAATTGAATATTATAGCAACAGCACATTCTGGACAAGACGTTGCTCTCATTCGTTTATTAAATATTGCTTTCTGTAGATACTCGATTCTATTTTCTCTTTTATATAATTATGAGTGAACATTAGCCGATATAATCCTGAAGAGCTCTCTTACTTTTCTGATATCCGCGCTCGGTACGCTAAACAGAAGTGGAATAAGACATTTTTAGAGGTAAAATTATTACATCGTTTACAACTTAAATTGCATGGGAAAAGCTGACCTGGGCATTTCTCTGAGTAAACCCTTGTTACTATGGATGCGATTTTAGCTGGTAATAAGATCATTCACGGTCGAATTTTCAAGTTATAACAATTATTCTAAAAACACCTCCTTTGGAAAATTTAAAATATCCTTAACAGACGAGCGTAATATATCAAATGAACTACACCATTTTGGTAGTGCAGAGGTTGCTTAAGCTCTGTGACAACAATTATGGAAATCGGAAGATTTTTCAGGGTCAAACATACGCTAGAAGTTGAGGTCTATTTCTGAAATAAATACTCGGGAGCCACCTTAAGTAATTTTTCCAGGAGCTTCCCCCCCCCCCCCCAAAAAAAAAATATATATATATATGGCAATTTTGGGCAATTTACATACTTTCTTTTCTATTCACTCTTGTTGCAGTATGATAACAGTGCTAATGTCATAATTTGCAGCCCAAAATAAGATTTAACAAAACTGACTCATTCAATCGCATTTGAGTTGAAACATTTTTTCAGGAGTTTCCAGGATTTTCCTTGACATTTCAGGACTTTCCAGGAAGGAAATGAAAATCAAAGATATTCTAGGATTTCCAGGATACATACGGACCCTGTTGCTAGCACCCATTTTGAACAGGGTACCCAATGGCAAAAAAGGTTAAGCCGCCCATTTACATACCTCATGTTTCCACTTTTGAAGATATTTGAGCAGTATAGCTATGTATGGAGTGTGGGAGTGTTCCTAAAAGTAAACAGTGATTTAGATGAGGACAAAGTAAGAGATGGCTAAGCTTAACGTTTTTCATGTTTAAGCCAAAAATTACAATAAAGTGTAGCAGCTAGTTACGGCTTTTCATCTAAGTTGACTGAATTTCCAAAAACACTGAAATGTGTACTGCATGTGGAAATTTCTGGTATGGCGGAGCTAGTGTAGAGGAGTTGGAAGTGGATATGTACCACTATGTCATTATGCATTCATTAAGATTCATAGCCAATTTTAACAGTTTAAGTAAGATTCCGCATGTTTTGGTCAATTTCGCAGGATTTCACAGATTAAACCAAATGTTGTGGGACTATGACTGTGTGAAATACCAGAAGCCTTGATTACCGTAACACAATAACCAAGGATGTAACATTATACTCGTTTGCTGAAGGTTTCTGTCATTGAACTGGCAGCCTGCATGGCTGACAGACAGGATTGGCGTGCCAGGCGTGCGACTCGGCTGTGGCCGCCATGATGATGATGACTCATTTTCACCATGCACAATATGCCATTATTATAATAGCTGTAATCATCCATTAGTGAACACTTGTCATGGCAAGTCTATGGCCTGGTTTCTCTTAGTTTTAATTATTACAGTTTTGTCATTGTCTCAAGATTCAAAGAATCAACATATTGCTGTAAACCAGGGAATGGTCTGTCCAGGCGGAGATCCTCATGAGCACTATCTGGATGAGTTTCTACAACTGATCAGACAGAACACATGTTACCAAGGAATCTTACTTCAATATTAAAAAAAAAATCTTTTTAAAACTAAATATTACCCAGTACTAGCTACACTGGACTCTGCATCCTTCAGCACATTTTTTCTCAACTACAATGATCAACAGAAGGGGGGACGAGGACCCTGGAAAATTCCAGGGGGAGGGAGGGGTCTATCTAAGCCCCGGAAATTCAAAGAGGAGTGGGTCTAGCTGAACCCTGAAAATTCCTAGGAGGAGGGGTCAAGGATGCCTGGAAATCCTGGAAAATCCTGGGGGGGGGGGGGGGGGGAGGGGGGGGAGGAGTCTGTCTAAGCTGTGGAAATGGGGGGTGCTTAGTCAACCTGGAAATTCCAAGGGAGGGGGTCTTCAAATGGTAGGGGACGACCTCTGGAAATTCCAGGGGGTGGCATGGGGTGGGAGGGGGAGGGTGGTCCTTCAAATGGTAGGGTCCTCGACCCCCGGGTGTGGAACAAAAATGCAAACAACCAATACCAGGGGTCCTGAGAAGGGGAGGGGGGCAACTGTGAATTAGTCCAGACTAAAGATGTAACATGTTTCACCCTGCCTGATGAACTTAAAAGTTAGGTCACAAAATCTACTCATTCCCTCCTTGACTTACTTGGATGGTCTTCAATCACCAGCCTGATGTACCCAATAAAACCATAAGATCGGCACACAAGTAATGGCACCTGGGCTGACCACAATACTGATGCTAGCTTGAGTAAAACCCTACCAGATGGAACCAAAACAATCAGTTGTCAACTCATGCATCTTCTTATACTATAGCAGCCTCAGTGAGCCGCCATTTTGTCAGCCTAGACACAAAAATATTGAATCAGAGAAAGCATCCATTTCCATTGGCTGATTTAGGTATGTAGCGTGATTTTCGAGGGAATTTGGTAAGTCAAGTTTAAAATTTTGTTACTTTGTAGATGGTCATTTCAAGATGTCTTAGAACCATAATACCAAATGAACAAAATAATATATAAAAAGGTGGAGTGGTTGACTGAGGCTCATTTGTACATTTCAATAACAATAAAATCAGAGCTTATTTCTTTTCCATAACCACAATGGTTATGCAGGTAACATATCTAACCAAGCAATAGGCCAGGTTCAAATTACGCTCCAATGCTCACAAGACAAAAGCTTCAAATCGAGGCTTTCTCCAAGTTCTAATACATTTACAGTAATTTCAGAAGAAAGCCTCAACTTGAGGTTATTGTTTGTAGGCATTGGAGCGTAATTCGAACATGGCCTATTGGTTGCAAACCTATTTGCATGTAAATTTGTCTTTTCTTGTCTGAAAGCATTTTATAGATACCCTACAGAACGCCATATAGAGCACCATACAGAGCTAGGGCACTTACTCTTCAGGAAGTTGAGTTGCCACAACAACAGAAAATGACTTGAAAAACTCCTTATTATTTTCAAGAAGTCTTTCTGGTTCCTGAAAAACAACATTCTGGGTTAATCAACAAGTATATTAGCCCCTGTAGAAGTCGTATTTTGGACAATAGTTTCATTTTTTAGTCACATTTTACAGACTGTGGGTGACAAAATTCCTTAAATTTAAGTTGCAAATTACCGAAACGTTTAGTCGCAAAAGCAACTCATATAAGGCACAATTTCCAGCCCTGACTGTGTACAGTGTGTGTAGTGTTATAGGAAAAAATATTATATTCAAACTGAACAACCTCACATCCACTGTCCCTCCAATCCTATGGAAGCCTGAACCTGGCTCTCTTTCTTAGTTCAATTCTCCCAAACTTTATAATCTTAAACCACTTTGCACTATTAAGGATGGACAGTGGATGTTGTCCAAAACGTCCAAATGCAATGTTGTTCAGTTCCAGTTTGAAAGTTTGAATTAACTTTCTTATAAAAATGATCAGAATAGCTGTTTCTTCTACTAGACTGCTACAATACCTCTTCTATATATTCCCCAGCCACATCTGAGTTTAGTTCCAGTAAAAGCTCAGTGGCACATTCTGCTCTTGCCTGAAAGTGAAAAAAACATGACCAATTAAAACTACTAAACAGTTTCAAAGCCTAAAATCCACAAGAAGAAAATAAACAAACATGCACACACAAATACAGATTAAACAAACAACTTCAGTAAGCAGACAAACAATATTGTAGCTGTACCTTTCCAATGCTTTCTTTCTCTAGGAAGAAACTGGAAAAAGGAAAATTAGATGTTAGTGCACAGAAAGAAAGACGTATGGTGTCAAATGCTCTAAGAGGAAACACATTGGAATTCTTCACTCACTTATTTCCAATGTCTTCACCTGTCACTTTGTGTCCATCAACAATAGTAAATGATCCAATACCTAGAAAACATTCAATAAAATTAAAAAAAAGAAATGAATATACATCGAAAGGTGCTAAAGCTGGTTGGCATATATTAGAATTCCATGTTCCCTAGCTTAATCAATGATTGAAGTAGCTATGAATTATCCTTGGAAACACAACAAACATTCAGGGCAGAATAAAGAAGCATAATACTGCCTCATTAGAGAGCACAGCTGACTCAGCATTCCATATTAGCCTTTTACTGCTGGTTCATTATTGTGAGTTGGTTGAATGTTGTTATACTGTGTTTCACATCTTTTTGGCTTTAACTACCCTAACAAGTTTCAGAGGGGGACGTAAAAGAAACACTGAGTATATACAAGTAATAACCCCTCTGGCAGTGACCACTTGTCTGCCAGTGGTGCCAATGGGACCCAGCGTAATTCAGCTTACAAGTCAAAGGAGTCAACCTGCCAATACATTTAATAGAAATCAGGGATAAAGTAATACTGTGTCTGATAAGGGAAATTCAGGCTGGATATGACAAATGTGCATGACGATAAGAAATAGAGGTAAGGGGGTATATTCACGTTTACCTGGTAAAATAAGGTTCTTCAATATTTCAGTGCCTGTAGCTGTGGCATTAATCAAACAGATCTTGGATTGCTCTAAAGCTGCCTGTCCGTGGTCACCCCATAGTCTACAGGATTCAAGTGAACAGCCAATAACATAACACTAATTTGATAGCAAGGAACTGGCTGGACAAAGTATTTGGCAACATTGATGTGCACATGTGTCATGGTGGCACTAATTCCTGTCAGAGCATTGGACATTGTCCCATCAAAAACTGCCATTGAAACAACCAAGAAAAACATTTTAAATGGACATTTGTCTGGTCAAGTAAGAAATTTTTTTCCAGCTCTGTATCATATCATTATCAACAGGGACATCAAGTCTCCCAGTTTAGCCGGAAGTCTCAAGATGTTTTGCTCCATCTCCCGGAAAAAAATTAAGATGACTGCCATACATTTACTGTAGTTCTCCCAGGAGATTTTTCCAGAAATTTTACCATTTCAAGGTGTTCTCCAGATTTTTGAAGTATCAAAGATAAAACACTTGCTTGGATGCAGATATTGCATAGTTTTAACCATGGAAAAGGGGAAATGGAATTGGAATACTACCAGGGATTATGTTGTGTTGTCGCTGGAAAGTAAGCTAATTACAAACAAAATTGAAATCTGATATATCGGAGTTTGGGGGCCCAATATGAGGAGTGACGTCCATGTTTCAGACAACGTCATTGTGTTATACCCAAGAAACATTAAAGCAGATTATTAGGGGTGGACCATTTGATCTTTAGGGGGGGGGGGGGGGGGGGAAAGAATGGGTTGGTGCAATAACTTTGTTTCATTTTCCTCAATGTATTGATAATTATTTCGTAAAATTACAGAGAATTGTATAACGAATTTGCTCTGCAGGGCAGATCAAATGGTCCACCCCTTAGTTCTAAGATGCGCTTCATCTAGTTACTTATCAAAAAAATATTTTCCTCTTTCGATGTCATTTGACTTGTGTCAAATGTGGTCAAATACCAGAGCACTAGTTGCTCTCATTGAACCATTCTAATTACACACGTACGAGAAAAAAAAAGACAATTAACAGATTAACATTCTAGATGAAGCGATTGATTGAGTTATCTCAATAAATCAAACAACTCAAATCGAATGATCTTCTGTGTCAAATTGAATGATCGCGAAATCCAGACATTTTTTGGAGGGTTGTGCGCGGGAACACATCGAGCGAAAAATCCTTCTACCCGCGCGATTCTTGAAAATAAATATCACAAATTTGAGCAGCTGTTAGATTTGCGCCTTTACCTTAGTTGCCGATCATATTTTTTCTCCTTTTCGATGACTGTTTTGGACATTTTCGATTCCCTTGCAGCAGTTTCAGGCGAGCCCGCCGCTTTTCTCTTCATTGCGCATGCTCACTGAAGGTTGAATGCGCCTGAGAACACTTTGCACAGCGGCTTCTCTTAGAAGAAAACCCGCGGGATTCGGGACTCGCGGGAGAGAGTTTTATGTCAAAATATTATTTCAAGGTTTTTTTATTATAGCATTTTTGTGTTTCTAAGAAAATCCAGCCACTTCTTGTTTTGAGGAAAAGTAACTGTCCCTTGCAGTTACTTAGTCAATGCAAAATAAAAATAAAAATAAAAACAAAATCAATAAGGTAAAAAAAATATGAAATATGAAGTATAACTATGTCTCCGAAATGGTAGATGCAAACTAGAAGCCTAAAAATTAAAAAATTAACGGAAACAGGAAAATAAAACAACAACAACAAAAATAATGTTCGTCCGAGGAAGCCTGGTGAATAGTCAACGTGGCATGCGCGCGCCGGTCAATCTTCATCAGGAAAATGGCGGATGTGAACGCCAAAATGGTGAGCAATATAAAATGCGCGAATTTCTCTAAACGCAAAGCATGGAAACATCCTCTTGGCTGTATATTCAAAGTTTATATTGTTGGCCTTCAGGACAATGTAATAATTTTGGATTAATTGCTTTGCAGGCCAGTCGAAGTTGGGCATCAAATATTAGATTCGTGTTTTTGATCGTGTTTCTTGCTCAATGCCGATCGGCGTTCGGGTTCTATCTACCCGGGATTGCTCCGATTGATTACACTTTGGGACAAAAACTAGAAATCAAGGTAAGTGCTGATGAAGATATGATTAAAGAAATGTTAGGCTTAATGTATAGCTGTCTGAATAACTTTTGTGAGTATTATTTGTTTGTTATGTTTTGTATGTAGGCTGTGAAAATGACAAGTGTGAAGACTCAACTTCCTTATGAATACTACACGTTACCATTCTGTCAACCCAAAGCGTTAGAGTACAAGCCTGAAAATCTTGGTAAGTGAAAACAAAAACTCTTTAAATGCTCGCTGAAGTCAAAATGGATATTCAGAGACATAAAAGACCTGTAATGCTTCTCTTTTTTAAACTTAGGTCTGGACAGTTGACATGGAGGTGGGGGACCCCGGGTAGATGGGGTACCCTGGTTTGGTGGAGTTACTCCCGTTTCCATGTAATCTCTCTTGTTTTCTTGCTTGTGTTCACATGACAGGTGGGGGACCCCACGAAGGCGGGCAACCTGTCTCACCAGGGCGGGTTGCTCTAGGTCTCTATAATACTGCCGATGTTATTATGTGTCAAATTTTTTGCAACAGTTGTATCAAATCCACTACAAACATTTTCACACCAAACCCTTTTCCTGGTTGTTCTTTATTTTTTAGGTGAAGTGTTGCGAGGTGATAGAATTGTCAATACACCATATGAGGTAGCTCTTGAAACACAAGCTATTTTTCCTTCTTTTTCTTCTGTGGTGTTTCCAGTACTCACATTTTTATATAATTATATATTAGTTTTTACTTAAATTTTTTTTATACATGACCCCACAAGCAGCACCGCTTTAATATTCACTGTGTTTAAATAAAGTTATTATTATTATTATTATTACTACGGATTTCACCAAATCATGGTGCATGTTGAAAAAAATAAAATAAAATGTCTACGATTCTGCCCACACAGACTCACTTTTTTGTCTGCATTCCTTTCTCTGTGGGCTTACTGTATGTGTTCTTGAAAATAATCATCAAGATTGAGTCGAAATAAAAACATGCCTGTTACAAATCTTGAAATATTAATGCAACATGACCACCACAGCAGAACTGATGGATTTGCCAGTTTTCAGGTCTTTCAGAGAAGTTTTAGAAAAGCATGCTGTCCTGTGGAGAAATGAATGCAGGCAAAAACATGAGCCAGAATGGGCAGAATTGTTAGATGTTTTTTTTGACGCACATCACGGTTCAGTAAAATCTGTATTTATGCACCCATTGTACATTTGTTTAATGTTATTAGAATGCAAATGAATAACAGCACAAACATTATGATGTCCAATTATTTTATTTTTGTTACTTTAGGTTGAAATGAAGAAAGACAAGAAGTGTACAGTACTTTGTCCATCTGTTAAGATTAATGCAGAAATATCTAAAACCCTTGCCCAAAGGATAGAACAGGAATACTATATTCACATGTAAGTGGTAACTGTATAGCCATGATAAAATATGAGATCCAGCCCTCAGTCATAGTTTTTACCTATGGACCGATCTAAAGCCGGTAAATAACTTGTTATTTTTTTCCAACTCTAAAATTTGATTTTTTTCAATGCTCTGAGAGCCAATCAGAATGCAGAATTTGTTGTACTGTGCCCTCAGGGAAAAAAAATAAATGGACATATGACCTAGTTATAAAGTGATTTCACAAAAATACACCCACACAGTACATTTTCATTAATAACTTAGTTTTACCTTGCCCAAAGAAAAGAGCAAGGGATTATTATATTCACAATTAATGACTGTATAGCTAAGATAAATATGAGAGGAGAGATACTGTGGATCTATTTTTGTAATCTACATAGCTAGATCCAAGAACTTCAAAAAGGGGGCCAGACGTACAAATTAAAGAGGGCAACATTGAAAAATTTCCTTTGCAACAGTAAATGTGTGGGTAATCTACCATTAGCAGGTAATTAATCTATGATAATATAACAGTATTAGCAATTTTTTTACTATGTGTGGCTCTGCCTTACGAATTCCCATGGAATTTTTTTCTGGCTTCACATGCTTAGATTTATTTTTAATAGTAATTATGTTAAATTATGTTAATTATGTTAATAAGTAATTGTGTTGCTGTAGGGTGCTAGACAATCTTCCTGTGGCTACAAAGTTTCACATGATTGAATCAGGAGAGGTAAGTTTGTTATTGACAGGGATGCCAACTCTATTAAGTTTTACTAGGAGACTCAAGATATTTGCTGATTTCATTTTTTTCTACACCAGGGGGGTTGAGGACCCTGACAAATTCTAGGAGGGAGGGTTCTTTCTTAGCCCTGGAAATTCCAAGGTGAGGGGGTCTAGTTGAGCCATGGAAATTCCAAGGGGGAGTGGTTGAGAATCCATGGAAATCCTGGAAATTCCAGGGGGAATGGTCTGTCTAAGCCTTGTTCAGGAAACCGTGGAAATTCTAGGGGAGTTGGATCTTTAAATGGTAGAGTCCTCAACCCCTTGGTGCAGAAACAAATGAGATCAGCCATTTCATCATACATTTACTGCAATTTAGAACATATTAGTGGACATACGTATAAGATGAAAAATAAGACATGTTCTTATTGGGCACAATTTTTAACAATTAGACTACAAGTTTGAGTTTTCTATGAGTCAATAGATAGTTAACGAGGTGCGTAGCACCAAGTGTACTATTTGACTCATAGAAAAATGAGTTTTAGTAGAAACCCACTAGCATACTACCTTCAAGTTGTTGCTAACACAATTATTTTATGGTTTTAGAAAGATTTGTACTAGCGTTTTCGCTACTCACTATCTATTATGTGATAGATAGTGAGTAGTGGATCCAATCAGATTGCAGGATTTGTGATAGTATGTGAGTGGGTTTCTACTAATTGGCCTTATTAATCAATGAATCTATTTGATCTCAGACTCAGTATGAACATGGCTACAAACTTGGCTATCGTGTTGCAGAAAGCAAGGTATTTTGTTATATTATGTGACCTCTTTGCAAAAACCCAGCTTAAAGGGGCAGTGTCACGATTTTTAGGGCTGATTTGGGTAGCTCCAATGTAGTGAAATTCAAAAGAAATAAGCAAAATAATCATCTAGGTTTGTTAAATAACCTTCCCACTGCTAGATAAGCACAAATTTGGAGCATTTTCGTGTGTTATCGAGTGGATGGAATTGGATTACGAAATGGCATTTTTGATTTCTGTTCAGGTTGAACAGTTTTCAAACTTGGGAATTGATAGCAAAAGCAGTAAATCATATGTAAGAATGCCTATATAATGCAAGATTCAGTTCCTTTTTCTTTATAACATTAAATAATTATAGTATGATGTAGGATTCTGAGTTGTTTATGTAGACTACTGGTCTTATTTTATAACATTTTGTTGAAACAACCGTGACACAGCCCCTTTTAATGATATTAGTGTTTTCACTGCTTTTAAAATGATTTGTGATTGCCTTGTAATGCCCTTGGGACATTCACAAATGCTCTGCAAAATTGCTCTTAGTCACAGATGTATTTTAGGGGTCTAGGATGTGGAATGATATTCTAGGGTTCCCATGGGTGACTTAAAATCCTGGAAGTCATGGATTTTGGACTTTTTTTTCCAGGTGTAGAGTGTCATGTTGATTTTAAAGTCATGGAATGACACTTTACAAAAGGCCTTATTGATGATATATCATGTTGTTCAGAGTGTCAACAAAGTTCAGCGTGGCAAAAAGAAACAACACAAATTTGGTATTTGCCTAAATGGTTTTACTGTACAATGTGTGATTTACAGAAAAATTCCAGAGGGGTGGAGTGATCAAATATCTTATATTTCCAAAATAATCACTGTATTTTCACTGGAATTCCAGGAAATACAGGTATCACAATCCCCTTCCATGGGAGGGCTATTGATAATTTCTGGAATCACACATCAATAAACAGTGTGAAGATATCAAGTTTCCATGCATGAGAGTATTTATTATTAGTAAAATAGCCTATAATTACACTTGGCTAATAGAAACCAATAGAGACTATGGAGTATGCCAAGCGCATATTTATTTAATAATCATCCATGCAAGAACTAGGCAAACCTCCATTGTTCTACGGCATTGAAGGTTCCCCACGTAGGATATGTCCCATTTTTTTACTACAGAAAGTTATCATGACTAGTAACATAATAGAAGTGAAAAATTGAGAGATTTCGACTTACTTTGAGAACATATGGCTACAAAAAGTCTCTAGACCAATCACATTAAAGAAGAACAAAGGAGTGAGAATCAGCATTTTGCGCTAGGTTCCCCACGTACAAAATCTTTTAAAATTGCACATCCTGTTTGTGAGTATCACATGTGCTTATATATCCCTAAAAATCCTCAAACAAGTTTTTCTAGCATAATAAATTTGCTGATTTTCATGTCTAAGCCAATGAAATTGCCTATATTGTCAATAGAAAATTAATTGCATTCCAGCGTGCTTTGCCGTTGGCTTGCCTAGTTCTTATACGGACCATTACTTAACAACATCTTACTTTCATCACCAGAAAACACTCCTGAACAACCACCTGAAAATGGTCCTCAAGTATCACACCTATGACAAGTTAGTATGGGTTCACCTGTCAAAGGGAAAGTTAAAGAGAAGTTCACCTGTCAAAAGCAAAGTTAAAGAGGGTGGGGCAAATATCAAATTTGGGGAAGGGGCCATGTCTTCTTTTGTTCTATATGATATTTCCAGAGTAAAAAGTCCATACACTCCCTGCTGAAGGTTTATCCATCGCACAGGCAACCTATGACCAGTTTTATAGCAGAGCCAAAATAAAAGGTTTTTATCTTGGGAAGGGATGAACCTCAGACAATCAAACTTGGGTGAAATTCTCGCCATTATAATGAAAGTGGGTGCAAGTGCTTAGTCACTTGTATGCCTGAGATAGGCTATGTACAATGGCAACCTTTTTGTCTCATAAATACATATTAAAAATATGTAACAGGAAGTTCTGCTTTTAGCCAATGGCTAAATCTAATTATCTCCAGTTTATAGCCAGTTTTCAAGTAATTCTTCCCAAGCTTTTCTAATACGGATGTGCTGTATTAAATACTGGACTTTGTTTCCTGATAACTCTAAGAGATTATTAAAGCCATATTAATGTGATATAGGTCTATTCAAGAGTGGTGAGAGGTCAATTTCCCTTTCATTTGCCATACCGTACACTCACAGCATTTTTAAATGGAAATTCCAAGGGTCATACCCCTTACCCCTTTGAATAATTTTTGGAATCACACATTCATGTCTTTGTGAAAAATTTATAGGTCACATCCTTTATTGCTTCTTTTATTCAGTCAAACCTTCAGAGTTGTAGGATTTGAAGTCCAAGCTAAAAGGTACTTCTCACAACTTACTAGCAGTTGAGCAGTTGAATTATGAATCATACTGAGGTAGACTTTTTTAAAACTCAGACTCAAAATAATTTAAACCCTTTTCTTCCCTGTTGGGTAATTCTGTCTGCACAGTTTTTCACCAGGTGGTGAAGAACAGTGTGGTTGTCCAGGTTTATGAATACTGCGGGGGGGGGGGGGGCATACCTTGAGCAACTGCCCTTTACCTCAAGCGGAATATTGATGTTTGCTATTGTCTGTTTTCTCATAGAAATTCAAAAGAAGCATGTCATTTTTTATGCTCAATTTTCTTCTCAGTTATGCTAGAGATGCCATCAAGGTTGATGTGTCCTCATGCTCCCTGGTGACAGATCATCCTGCTGGCCAAGAAGTCAACCCTAACAGTGAGTTTAAACCTTAGAAAATGCTTTGTGTTATGTAAACAGTATTAAACTGATGGGTGCACTGCTTTTTGTTTTTTGAGACTTAGTGAAATGCCCCGAAAACATTATTATTATCATTATAATTATTATTCACATTTTAGTCAACATTCAAGTTCATTAGGCTAGTGCATAAATCATAATTTAAAACAATTAATATAAATACAAAATATATACATTTTAGTGTTTGGACAATCTTCCTGCCTGTAAAATTGATTGGTGTTCACTTAACCAAAGTATTACAAATTGCATTCCATACTTATGTTATGTTTTTGGTTCTAGGTAGGTACCGGTATAGGCTATTTAACATTTCCTCCCCTTACGTAGTTTACCCATAAATAAAACTGCCTTTAGGGGCTTGTGGAAAGCAGTACATTATCACATTTTTGTCATTGATACAGTAACTCTTTTTCTTAGATGAAAATGATGTTTACTTCACCTATGAAGTAAAGTGGGAGGTATGTGTTGTGTTTAAAAAGCAACAAAAAATGTATTATTTTATTACAAAATGTGTCTTGAAATTTAGACAAAGTTAAAGCTAAGTCACCCTGCTTCAACCCATGAGTGAGATCACTGCTGCCACACCCACTGCCTGCAACTTTGCACTTACAGATGGTAAATCTGCCATGTTAACTACAGCCGATTGCGTTTGAGCGTTTTACCCTAACAGTTCGCACGTTATGTTTGAACGTTTGAAAGTTGCGTTTCTAGGATGAAACGAGACGTTTCTATGGCAAACCAAAGAGTTCTGTCCTCTCTGATTGGTCAGTGAAAAATACACATGGCGGTTGCCCTTGGAAACGTTCGACTTTTTGTCTCACAACGCAACTTTCAAACGTTCAAACGTAACGTGCGAACTGTTCGGGTAAAATGCTCAAACGCAATCGGCTGTAATGAAAGCATGGTGCACAAGTCTCAATACAGTGGTGTAAACAGTAGCTAGAATTTTGCCAACAGGGGCCCAGAGAGAGGCAAGCCTTTTTAATTACATTTCCCCATACTTTTAGAAATGTTTACTGTAATTTAAGTGCCCCCTGGACATTCCCCTGCAATAATGCTTTTTCATGTTCACAAGTAGCCAATAGTATGACTTGTATTTTTTTTCAGGCGAGTGATATAGTGTGGGCCTCTCGATGGGATACTTATTTAGCCATGAGTGATGTGCAGATCCATTGGTTTGCCATAATAAACTCTGTGGTTATTGTGCTCTTCTTGTCTGGTACGTTTACACTACATTGTGCATAGCTTTACACTACATTGTGCATAGATTTACACTACATTGTGCATAGCTTTACACTACATTGTGCATAGATTTACACTACATTGTGTATAGCTTTACACTACATTGTGCATAGCTTTACACTACATTGTGCATAGCTTACATTGTGCATAGCTTTACACTATATTGTGCATAGCTTTACACTACATTGTGCATAGATTTACACTACATTGTGCATTGCTTACATTGTGCATAGCTTTACACTACATTGTGCATAGCTTTACACTACATTGTGCATAGCTTTACACTACATTGTGCATAGATTTACACTACATTGTGTATTGCTTACATTGTGCATAGCTTTACACTACATTGTGCATAGCTTTACACTACATTGTGCATAGATTTACACTACATTGTGCATAGCTTTACACTACATTGTGCATAGATTTACACTACATTGTGCATAGCTTTACACTACATTGTGCATAGCTTTACACTACATTGTGCATAGCTTTACACTACATTGTGCATAGCTTTACACTACTTTGTGCTTAGCTTTACACTACATTGTGCTTAGCTTTACACTACATTGTGCATAGCTGTCAACTCTCCTGCATTAGGCTTCAGGCCAGTCTCCTACTCAGACCTCCCTTGGTTGTCACCTTATGGTGGAGGCTCTGATAGAGCAGATTTCAGGTAGATCCTTCATATATGATACACTACAGTACATAGTGTCCCCCGTATAAATATCTCCCATGTATTATTATAGAATGAGGATATACAGAAGGACACTAAATTGTACCATATGAAGGATCTAGAAGATTTCGTATGACTGTGAAATGGCATGGAACCAGACCTGCTGTAGATGCTGTAGATACCAAATGAAATCACATAGGCATGGTCAAGCTCGCCATGAGGCACAACTTTGTTGTGCCACTTTTCACAGTCATACAAAATCTGCTCTAACAGCCACTTTTTGCACAATGCCAGCATTCAAATTAACAAATCAGCAAGGGTTCTCACATGGTTGCTACCAGACCCTACCACGAGGTGACAAGCCAGCAGTTCTTGGTTGAGAATGGCAGACTAGTCTCAAGACTATGAGCCTTGTCTTTAAAAAGGCACTCGCACACTTGCCTGACAAGCAAATAATTCAAATTGCAATCCAATTCCATCCTCTTGATAAGAGATAAAAAACACTATATTTGTATTGATTTAACAGTTAAAGGTCATCCACCTCATACAGTATTTGCATGGGAAAGATATCCCTTCCTATTAACAAACCTGGACTGTAATTCCCGGTAAACTTTTAATGTATTTTTGATGATTAGAATTAGACTTATTTTCTGACAGGTTGTACAAAAATTAAGCGTGCGAGTGCCCTTTACGATTTGAAATATGTCCCATTCTCAAACATTTACCATATTTTTCCATGTACATGTACCGTAGCATCACAGTTGACCACTGTTGTTCTACATTGCAGAGTTTCCATGTAACCCTAGACCCAACAATATTAATTTTGTTGCTAACATGGCATTGTTGTTTGATTTTCTAGGCATTGTAGCCATGATAATGATCAGAACTCTCAGACGAGATATTGCTCGTTACAACAAAGAGGATGATTTGGTAGGTTTGACTGTAAATGAATCTCTTGCTGATGCCTGGTCAATATTCATGCTGCATACCCTTCTAGCAGCTCTGGACTGTGTGGTTATTTGTAAATGTTTGTGATTCCTGTGGCATTCAACAAAAATTCCTGCCCCCTCCCCTTCGTCGATTGTTTGCATGAGAACCAACATTTCTGAACAGCCATTGACACATGCATGAGATTTGATGCAGAGCCTTTTAGGGAAAAACGTCTATGGATGCCCCAACATTTAAAATCAGCCAATCAGCAAAGGCCGTCAAATGGCTGACACCAGAGCCCCCCCCCCCCCCCCCCCCACAAGGTGTCGAGCCAGGGAACTCTGGTTTCGAGAGTGCTTTAAAATAAATTTCCTTCAAACATTAGTAAGAGCGGCACACACAGAGAAGCGGCACATGGATCAATAAAAGTGAATAATCTTGAAGTAGAGTGTAAGCTGCTGTAAATTATAATTTTATCGTGGGCATAATATTGCATGTTGCAAAAAATATTGCGAGTGTGTGAGATCCCGCGGCAACTCGCAATGTTTTAAAATTTGTCATCGTTGAGTTCGAAGAAAATTGCCTCTTGTGACCAGGGGCATAGCCAGGTCTTCAGAAAGGGGGGGTCACAACCTTAAACCAATGTTTACTGTATTTTTCGTCGCCAAAGGGGATCACAACCGATTTTTTCCTTAATGTTTACTGAATTTTTTGTACCCAAAGGGGGGTCCTGGGCACCCCCCCCCCCCCCCCCCCTCTAGCTACACCCCTGGTAACATGGCCTTTACTCTTATCTGAATTGCTCTCCATCCTCCATGAAGTTTTCACGAGAACTAGCTGATAGACTTAGAAGAGTGTAAACGAAAGACGCATTCTTGCTTGTAGGAGGATGCACTAGAGGAGACGGGATGGAAGCTTGTACATGGTGATGTGTTTAGACCCCCACAAAGGGCGTGGCTTCTAACCGCATTCATAGGAACAGGGGTGCAGATGACCACTATGGTTGTTATCATATTAGGTACAATACTGATTTTGTATAACCATTTGGAACCTCACCTACAGTAAGATGGATCATGTAGTGATTTAGCTTTGCACACTTCCTTCTAATAGCATATCCTTGATTATATTTCAGTGTTTGCCATGTTTGGTATGTTGTCACCTGCTAGTAGGGGGAGCCTTGTCCAGGCCATTATTCTGCTATATGTCTTTATGGGGTAAGTCTTAAGAATTTTACAGTAAGGCAATGTATGTACCAGCTAAATTTCACTTCTTAGAAAGCTTTCGATTTTGGCGGCATGTGTTCAAGTCACATCAAAACTTTAATTTGAAAGACATTTTTACAGAAATAACATATTTCAACAGACAATTCATTGTATAAGTTTAAAAATGATATATGAAGAAGTCTTGTGCCTTAAATTTCGGCCTGACAAGAAAATGTACCTTAAATCATAGCTGTGCAAAAAGGGCAAAAAAGGCAAAAAGTAACTAGGCAAAAAAATGCGTGATCAGGCAAAAGTGATTAGCGAACATTTGAAAAGGCAAAAAAGGCAATAAATAATCTGGCTAAAAAGGCAAAACCAAGGCGAAAAAGGCACTGTGCGCAACATGGTGCGCGACGCCTTTAAACAATCACCTACAAATCCATGTGCAGACTTGATGTGTACTATTATTGACGTGGTTCTGTTTTCTAAGGTTGTTTGCAGGTTACTTTGCGGCTAGGTTGTACAAGACATTTAGAGGTCAGAACTGGAAGAAATCTGCTTTCCTGGTAAGAGAAGGTTATTGTTAGCTTTATGTTTTCTAATAATCCTCAATCGCGTGCCCAGGGGGTTTCTAGGGCACGCAATGGTTTATGGGATAGTTTTTACAGGACGCGCAGAGAGTTATGGGATAGCGCATGTCCAACAAGTCATTGCGCGCTGTGTCTAGAACTCATTCCCAGTCTCTACGGCTCCAAACACCGCAAGAAGCGCAAGAGGCGCAAACAAAATATATATATAACGTCTGGGTACGAGAGTGACTAAACAATGAACTATGTTCCTGGAAGGTGATTGTGCTAGTATTGCGCTTTTTCTGTCTGCAACCCAGAAAGATTTAAAGCTGCCATTGTCTGATCAACTCAACTCAACTGTGCAAATATATCTCATATGCAATGGAGGTAGCACATATATAATAAAGTGATGTGAAGTGAAGGTGGCTGTCTTAAATTGATCGCGTGATTAGTACCTTTTATTTTAGTAGAAACCCACTCGCATACTATCACGAATCCTGCAATCACATTCTGCAATCACTATCTATTTAACATTTAGACCTCGAGCCCGAAAGGGCTACGGGCCAATAGCGGGCTATTGACCTGTGGCCCTTGAAGGCGAGAGGTCTAATTGTTTTAGTATCACCAACAAGTTGGACAAAAAAAATGAAAAAATTGTCTAAAATTTCACCAGAAACCTCGACAAAATGAGAAGCGGACGCTTTCGCTACTAGAGGTCTAATGATAATAGTCCCCTAGTAGCGTAGCCAATCAGAAAGGAGCAGTGGCAACAGTCCACTAGTTGGGTGATACTAACACGTAATAGATAGTAAGTAGCGAAAACGCTAGCGCAAAACTTTCTAAAACCATGAAAATAAATATGTTTTAGCAGCAACTCGAAGGTAGTATGCTAGTGGGTTTCTACTAAAACAATTAGACTACTCGTTCTCGTTTACTATGAGTCAAATAGTCAACTCGGCGCTATGCGCCTCGTTATCTATCTATTGACTCAAAGAAAACTCGAACTCATAGTCTAATTGTTAAATATAAACACCAATGGAATACCGGGTGATCTCCCGAGCGAAAACCGAAAACTTGATATCTTCACATTATTTCACATGTGAAAATTACACACTTGCCTTTGCTCAATGCTCGCTTTTTAGGCTTAAACTCAAATAAAATTAGAATTTGGTATTTCATTGATGTTTATAGGATTATTCAAAGCTTCAGGAGGCTAGATTCCGCTAAGAAAATAGCACGAAAAAAGCGATATCGCACGAGTCGCGCAGCGACGAGGGCGATATCGTCTTTTTGAGTGCTATTTTCGGCGGAATCTACCGACTGAACGCTTTGAATATACTTGAATCCTATGATATCTCGTCCTCAATTTACACAAAAAAGAGATATCATAGGATTCTATGTAATAAACCCTTACAGGCTCGACAAAATACTTTAGACTCGAAAAAATATCCAGCGTCAGCGATATTCTACACTAAAATGTCTAATTAACAATTAGACCTCAAGGTCGAATGTGCTATGATGAATAGACCATGAGGCCGAAGGCCGAATGGTCTATTGATATCATAGCACATGAGGACGAGAGGTCTAATTGTTTTAGTATAAACCAACTAGTTGGTCGGTTTTGGCAATGAATTCCATTATTTTATGTTGAAAAAATCAAGTTTTCTTGCAAAGAAAGGTGGCTGTTTTGCCAGGCACGGTCTATCACTAATAGACCATTAGTAGCTCAGCCAATCAGAACGCAGGATTTGTAATAGACCATTAGTTGGTTTATATAGATATAAGGTATATCTATTTCATGTATCACGTTTCATGTACCACGTGATGTGCTGTCTTGTTCAATGTGATTAGAAGTTGTGGGCGTAGAGTAAAGAGGTGTTCATCCACAACAAGAAATGTATTCAATTACATTTTTATTCCAGACAGCAACAATGTATCCTGGTTTTGTGTCAGCCATCTGCTTCTTCTTGAACTTCTTCATTTGGGGAAAGCATTCGTCTGGGGCTGTGAGTATTTTTAACACAATTCAAGTTTGACTTGGGCGTTTTGTAGGTGATTTTACGGCGGAAAAAAATTCAGTTCGTGATCCCGGTCGAAATCGTCGCCATCTTGGACGTGCGTGAGAAATCAGTCTGGTGCGAGCAACAAAGCGCGAAAAGTGTCTTTTAGAGATTCAAACAATTTTAAGCAAATTTAATACTTGCAATACATCTGACGATGAGTAATTAAGTGTTTTGAAGTTATTTCTGCTCATAATTTCCACAATTTTTACGAGAAAAGCGATATTTCGGTGTCTCGGATCTCAAGAAAGTCGAGATCCTTTGTTCTGTACTCGCTTTCTGATTGGCTAACTTCTTACAAAATGTACAGTAAACATGCTGCTGAGTATTGCCATTTTCTGTTCTAAGGTCCCGTTCACGACTATGCTTGCTCTGTTGTGCCTGTGGATCGGTATCTCCCTTCCTCTTGTATTCTTGGGTTACTACTTTGGATACAGAAAACAAGTAAGTACTTACAGAATAAAAATGGTCCTGTGTTACACTCGTTTTCAGTCACACGTGCACCCTGCGCTTTTCGTTTCCGAGTCGCGACTGGTGTTTGGTGGACGTCAATCAAGACTTTGAGTGACCTAGCCACGGGCCCACAGGCTGGCAAAATATGGCCAACCGAGCCGCTTTTTAGGTTAAATAAAATTCGGTCGGCCATATTATGCTCGCCTGTAGGCCCGTGGCTAGGTTGGAAGTCTTGATTGACGTCCTCCAAACACCAGTCGCGACTCAGAAACGAAAAGTGTAGGGTGCACGTGTGACTGAAAACAAGTGTAACATCACAGTAGTAAGAGCTGAGTTTCTTGGTAAAAGTCACACCAATCTATAAATATTTTTCATCATTCTGATGAATGCAATCTGACCTTGTGTAATGTATTGTACTCTTTTTATTTAATTTGTTTGTTTCTTTATTCACTTATATTCATCTTTTCATTTATTTATTCCTTTATTTTGTTTTTTCATTTGATTTGGATGGGGGACAATTGGGTCTTTATTGGAATATACACTCTGAAAGACAGAAGATACGATTCCCAAATAAATACAAGATAATAAAGTTGTCCGCGCTAGTCAGAAGCCAAATGCGAACTTGTTCTATAATGGCATCACAAATCTCTCTATTTGTCAATGGCATGACATGGCTAGGCAGTGATGTGATACCTACTCAATTATCAAATCCTGGTTTAATAACCTTCTGGTTATTTAATTGTGAGAAACATAAATGAATAAATTCATTTCTACCCACGTTTATCCAATGATATATGTCCCAGGATGTGAAATAATCAAAACAATAACAGTAATAGTTAAACAAATCATATATTACCGTGCATGTGAACTTGTTTAAGAATTAATTTGTGATTTTGCAGCCATATGAACATCCACTGCGAACCAATCAGATCCCTCGACAAGTGCCAGAGCAGATGTGGTACATGAATTCCCTCCCAAGGTATTATTTTATTAGTATTATCATTATTTGATCAGATTTTGTTTTATACTTTATTTCTTTCCAAAGTGCTTACCACTGTATACATTGCTACGCGACCTAAAATTTCGCTGTTGCGATTTTACGCAAGAAAATTTTAATATCAATTTTCTTGAACAGAAAGTTCAACATTCTAGGTAAGGAAGCCAAAGGATAGCTTCAAACCATTTTGGTTGATTTTGCAATCAATATCGACCCAGTTAAGCAGTCGAATCCAGCGTTTTGGTTTGATTGACAGCTAACAATCGCCCATCGCAACATTGAATTTCGAGGTCGCGTAGCAATGCATACAGTGGTAAAGTTGATCATATGGTCTTTCGTATTTTACAGCAATCTGATGGCAGGAATTCTTCCCTTTGGAGCTGTGTTTATTGAGTTGTTCTTTATATTATCTGTAAGTAATGTATTAAAACGATAACTTTATTGCACATACAGTAAACGGTTTGTGTCTCTCTGTTTTAAACGCCCATAACCGTTCTCTCCGTGTCATAATCTGACCATTTAATGTTCTTCCTCTGTGCAGGCTATCTGGGAAAACCAGTTCTACTACCTGTTTGGTTTCCTGTTCCTTGTGTTTGTTATTCTTGCTGTTTGTGTCTCTCAAATCTCCATGGTGATGATCTACTTCCAACTCTGCTCAGAGGTTGGTAATATAATAACATACAGAAAATATGGGATCTTGCTTTAGTAGCCTGCTAGCAGGCATTGAAGGCTGTTTTTATCGCGAAAATACCGGAGTTCCTGGTCATGAGCACAGTGCCGGAAGTGATCTGTTTTAAGCGCCAACGATGATTAGGCCAGCAGACATAGAAACACTTAGTGTAAACAAGGAAACATTTTCAAGGAAAAATTACTCGTGTAAGACGGAGGCCGTCATCTTGGGCACGGTACCAGACGAGGATTCACAACTAATGACGACGTTGTGAAAAATTGTCAATTTTTATTTGATGTCCGTCGTCTAACACGAGCAATTCTTTGTATGTGTTTTATTTGTCAAATAAAAGCACTACTTTTCAACAAGGATACTTGTCAAGAAAAAATTGTCAAGTTTGTATCATCGACACGAGTAAATAAAAATTGTCAAGGAAAAATTGCTGGTGTAGACAGCGCTTTAATGTTATACCGCAATAATGATTCGTGGTTTGCACCACTCTACAGGACTACCACTGGTGGTGGCGTTCTTTCTTCATGTCCGGTTCCTGTGCCATATATGTCTTCTTTTACGCCATATTTTACTTTGTTACTAAGGTGAGTTGAAATGTGAAGACCTTGGCGAATCCACTAGAATGGAGTAGAAGGGGATAGCTAGTTCAAAAGTTCTACCAAACATTGGACAGCTGAAATTTCAGTAAATTTCCTAATGACTGCCCTGGAAATCCATATTTGAGGAATACCCACCCTGGATGTTTCATCCAGTAAGAGTGTGCTCACCTAGGAATTCCAAGGAATCATAACCGAATTCAAACGAAAATATTGCACTTCATTTCCTGAATCAGCCGTTGGTAATTAATTATTTGTCTGATTCGGTATGCTGCTTTCCTGCTAGAAGAGGCCTCTTCTCTGCATGTCGCTGGCTGAGGGTCGCGAGCGAAATGCAGGAAGTATGTTGCTAGGGTGACCGACTGGAGGCTTGTCGAGGCATAGCCCGCCACGTCCATCTTATTAGCTTTTAAAATGAGAATAGAAACCAATGCATTGTCTTCCAGGGTAATAAACCCTCTATCTAGTGATCTAGCTTGTACATTAGAGCGGATTTCAGATGACCGTCGTGTTTGCAATTGGTTTGCTTTCTCATTGGCTGCTTATTTCTATCAACCAATCAAATTGCGAACTAATTACAAGCAAGGAATTACTAGCCAATTGGTTCGGCTCCTGATTGGCTGGGCTGGAAACCATTCAGCAGTAAGTAGTAATTACTATTGTTTCTGATTGGCTAGTGATTGCACAATTGCGTTTACTTTCACGACAGTCATCTGAAATCTGCTCTATACATTATTTATCATTATTATTTGTGTACTTTATGGTGTTATTGTTTTGTTTGTTCATTGCAGCTAGAGATAGTGGGCTTCATCCCAGCACTTATGTATTTTGGCTACACTATAATCATGGTCTTCTCATTCTGGATTCTAACCGGGACCATTGGATTTTATTCCACCTACCTATTTGTACGACACATTTATGCTGCTGTTAAGATTGACTAGACTGGACTAATAATAAATGTGGACTATTTAATGGGGAAACAAGCTGGAAACGAGCAGCATAACCCAATTTATCGTGTGGGTTGTACAGGAGTGTAGATACTATAGGTTATAGAAAGGAAGTCAAAGGGAACGTTGAGCAGTACGAAAGACTATGGGACAAAAAATGATGCAAAGTAGAACTTTATTGACACCCCGTCCGCACGATTTGAAAACGCAACTTTTTTGTTACGGATACGGCTATCGTCCAATGACCTAAAACGCAACTTTTTGAAAACGCTATCTACAGTGGGTTTTTTTTAAACGATTTCGTGTGGATACCTGAAAACGGAACGTTCCGAAAACGACTCTCACTGCGCATGTGTTACATGCGCAAATTAGCGTTTTCAAAGCGATTCAGCATATTGGGCAGACACAAAAACAATTCGCACCCCCCTGTTGAGGAGCTCTGGAATTCCAGGGTGGGTGGTCAAAGTAGAGCTTGGAATTCCAGGGTGGGCACCCTTAAAATACGAATTTCCAGGGTGGTCATGAAAAAACACTGGAATTCAAGGGTGGGTGGTTCAAATCAAAAAAATCCAGGGGGGGGGGGGGGGGGGGGGTTAGCTGTGACTGGGTCCTCAACAGGGGGGGTGCGATTTTTTTTTGCGACTGCCCATTCGTGTGGACGGGCAGAAACATTCGAAAACGCTACGTCTCAACGAGAATTTTTTATTTTCGAAAACGCAAAGAAAAAGTTGCGTTTTCAAAAAGATGGTAAATGTTTGTTAGATCCAGAGTACTTGAAGTAAATCTACAGTGACTTCGGTAGGCGCGTGGACATTTTGTTCAAGCTTGTTTACATCGAGATTTGAGGCGCAATCCTGGAAATCTAGGTGCAATTTCAGAGGCAGCAATTCTAGAAACTCCAAAATCCCAGTAGACATACAGCAACTCATATACAATATAAACCCACATGTAAGAACCTACAATTTTAGTCTAAAACAGGTTCTTATACGCGGGTTTTTACTTTATTAAAAAAGATTGCAATTGAGCCATATAGCCATGGACTGATAAAATATGTATTTTCATATTGAAATTGTTTTTTAGTTGACTACTATATGTTACATTTCCTAAATTTTGATTAAATTCCATCCTCTTTGTTCCTTTCACGGATATACTCGTGACAAAGAGTGCCTTTTATTGATGAAAGGAGATATAGTAGGGTGGTGGAATGCCTCTAATGGGACTAAGTATCACAGTTATTTGGATTCTGTGCTGTTTAGGGGGGGGGGGGAGTATTTGAAAATCTAAAATGGAAACGTTGCAGACACGTGACTTTGCCCATTTTGGCTAATGGCTGATTGCATTTTTAAACCACACTGTGGGGGTTGAGGACCTCCCTTAAAAAGACCCCTCCCCTGGAATTTCGACTCGTGAAACAGACCCCCTCCCCTGGAATGTCCATTATTGCTGGCAAAATACCTCTGGAAAATCTATTTTTGGATAAAATGTCCCTGGAAAGTCACCTTTTTTACTCCTCCCCCTTGGAATTTCCAGTCTCCAGACACCCCCTCCCGTGGAAAATTTTCGTGCGTCCTCAACCTCCCTGGTGCGGTTTAAGCCAATATAAGGGCTGCTTTACACTAGATAGTAATGCAAGAAAATCGAGACGTTGCGTTTCGTTGCGCGTGCCGGCGTCTAGTGTAAATCAAGCGATTGCGCTTGCGTTCTTGTGTACTCTTCAAGTACTCCCTATCTATTTAAGCATTAGAGTGCACAACTTTCTTTGTCTTTATCGGCGCAATAGAGCACGCGTGATGTTGGGAGAGACACGAGAACGTTGTAAAATCACGAGCCGCAGGCGAGTGATTTTAAAACGTTTCGAGTGTCTGTCCCAACATCACGCGTGCTCTATTGCGCCGATAAAGACAAAGAAAGTTGTGCACTCTAATGCTTAAATAGATATAGCGGGGGAGAACCGTTACTTTATCGGCGAAATAGGGCATAGATTTGGACCAATCAGAGGGCGCGTTATATCGTAGTATAATTTATTATAAATTACTTTAATTACCAGAGGAGCTACCAGCTCTAAATAAGAATGAAAGGAAAATAATCTCATGAACATGGGATGAAAAATCCAACATAACCTCCCCCTGTTCCTAGAAGGGTTCAGTTCAAAACCTTCTGGTTGTTTGCAGACATACTTCCTTCTTCACACTCAGCTTTTCACTAGGGTTAAACACAAATTTTCTGTGAATTGGAAACGTTTTTAAGGGTAAATTATGATTTTGCACTATAGTCCTTGCAGTTCTTGTATCTCTTATGCTGCTGTTGGACTCTTGTTTATTCAAATCACGAAAAAATGTAAATATTTAGCGAACAATAGGTGGAGAAATAAAAAAAGGAAAATATTGATTATTGTTGGTAGGAATTCTGATCAAATCACTATGGGTAATATTTGATTCCTGAATTTATCCATACCCCTCTTATGGAAGCGGTTTGAGATATGACTCCGCCTCTCTTGAATTTCCTGTGAAACACTGATGTAGAATTCCCACTCCCATCTATGAAAAGTATGTTGCAGAGGCTTCATCGTAATTCTCTTAGATACAGCATAAGGGTAGTAAAATATTAAAATCAAAACAATGCTGAATATTTCAAGTCTGACATTTTGGCAGTACTGCCCAAGGTTGTAGGATGACCAAGGCCCCCCTCCCCCCAAGACAAAACATATCTACGACCTTGCTGCCAATATCATTGTTGGGGGCCTTTCTTGGTTATTCACTTCTGTGGTGGGGTATCTCAATTGCTTTTAATTAGTAAGTCTGCACATAGTACTATGGTCTGCAGTCTCTCACTAGCTTGCGTAGCAGCTCCTAATATAAGGGAAGGGGAAAACCAGAAGAGCAGTCCCCTCCCTTCCCAGAACCCCTTGAAGCCATGCATCCGGTTTTCGCTCACCCCAACTCCCTCCTCTTCAGAGCTGCTATGCAGGCTAGTCTCTGACAGAGCTGCTTGCATGCTGCCTCGTCCCTATTTGGTAGAAACAGAGAGAAAAGCCCCTTGGAGTGTTCTGGTAGCGAGCGCGCAATGCATCTTGGGAACGTTTTGTTTTCGCAATGCATTATTTTCTTCGCCCTTCCCATGATGCCTTTCGCGCTAGCTCGCTCCCAGTCGCTTTCGCCTCGAAAATCACTAGAACGTGCCTGGGTACGAGGCAGGCTTGCATGTCACTTGTAGAAAGTGAAATGAGGCACTCAAGTGACCACACAGGAGGCTGTGTCATCATGAAATGCAATACAAGTGAACTATGTAGAATCTTTTATTATAAAATCTTTACAACATGCGATTTGTACATAAATTTAGAAAACGTCACTCGCAATGTTGCATGTTGTGTCACACTACTATAGTGGCGACCTGCACCGTGAAAAACTAAAAAAATAGGACTTAAAAATACCAAAAAGCTTTGTTTCCTTCATAACGTTTCAGCAGGCTTGCCTATTCATATCGAGTATGCCTTATATACAAATTCTAGAAGTGTATGAATGTATGCTAATGAAAATGCAATTTTTCGAGAGTTGTTTTCCTTAAAAGAAATTTAATGTGTATATTTTAATGAAAACAGCATCTTTTGTGTTTGTTTTTTTTCTGCTATATATACAAAATATTTAAAATAAGTTATTCTGTTGTGTTATTAAAATTTTATAGCTATGCAGACGCCTCTTGGGTTTGCATTTGTCTTTCTGCAAAGTCATCGAGAGCTTTTGCTTCTTTGAGTTGTCTTTCCTTTCTTGAAGAAACAGCCTTTTCGATAAGTTCTTGTTCGTGTTCCTGAAAATTAAAGAAAAGATTGAAATTAAGGTAAGTGAAAATTATACAACTAGTGTCATGTTTAGATTGGCAGTCCCATGCTGACACCTGCTAAGATATTAGTGGGACCCTCCTTTTGAATACTTCCTTTCATCTAAAATATTCAGGAAATTTCATCTAGAACTGCATGGTTTTATACCAAAATCATCAGGGTGCGGTCTTGAAATAGCACGGCTCAATTAAAGGAAAAGCAAAATTAAGAGGGCATTTGTTTAGGAACTCAAGGCGAATTTCCTGCTTGGAATTTTATCAGCACAGATGTGCTGGAAAACAAAATAAATGTTTACCTTTCTTCTCTCTTCAGCTTGCTTTAGTTTACTTTCGATCTCTTCCTTTGTTCTTCTCTTAGACTTCTTCCCTCGTCTATCCAGTTTTTTCAAATGAGGGGGTCTTCTTTTCACATTTCCAGTCTCAGGACACAAGATCACATCAAATGCCATACCGCCTCTGCTTTGGGGTCTTTCGATGATCCCTCCACCAAGCGGGGATAGAGAATTGACCCTATTTCGCACGTCTTCTTGTTGTTTGGCGAATGAAACCTTTCTGTCTTTAGGACTCTTTCTTCTAGGTATCTTTGTTCCATTTAGGGATAATTCTGTGAATTGCAATATAAGATTTATAATCATTCTTTAGCTACGTGCTGGGTTCATGGTTTGTCGTCCCAAGTGCAGACACGACATCGTGGCAAAGAAGGGAACCTTTTTGGTCCTTTGTTTGTAAGGACTTTAGGGATTATCTCGATAAATTTAGCGTCTCTGTTTGTTTGCAGCTCTCAAAGAAGCTCAAAGAGACTCTTTTTTATAAATAGACTTGACAAGATAACGGTAAAATACTGAAACAGGTCTGAAAATCCGAAAGAGATCATCCATTTCTTTCGAATCTACACGTCTTCGGTCCCGGAGCTCGAACTCACCTGGAGTTTCAGGTCGATCTTTGGCACCAGAATCCTCGATCTTTTTAGAATCCGAGTTCTCTGAGACAAACTTTTCGTCTTCTAACTCTCCCAATCCGCTATCCTCTGTTCTTGTGGATTTAGCAGAGGTTTCCCGCTCGGAGCGCGTCCCGTCCGAACTCGAATTCAAACTCGCTTGGCTTCCGCGGAGGCTGTCTTCTTTCTCCTTCGCGAGCTTGCCTTCTTTCTTCTCGATATTTTCCTTCACTTTCTCCGGCATTGGGACTGCTATGTCCACCGTTTTCGATCCAGAACAACCCATATTGGAGCTATAAACTACAGCTGTTGGAATGAAGAAGAATTCGATTAGCACAAAGTGTGGCTCCATGAAAAACTCGTGAAGCGAGCGGAGCAAGAGTTGTTTGTAAAATCCTGAAATCTCTCCATTCTCTCTAATATCTTGCCGCTATTTTAAGTATTTTGCTACAAACCTTTTAGATTTTAAGAATTCTAGGAGGAGAGAGCGTCGAAAATACTTTGAAGAACAACACCGAGTGGTCTGTGCAGAATAAAACAATGAAATTTATTCGGCAAAGCGCGCTTGTTGCTACGGCTTCATAATCAAAGTTCCGGTTCCCGTAGCAACGTTTACTAGGGGATTTGGTTGTCAAGACTGAAACCGGATATACGTCACGCGAATCGTGTCACGCTTCGTCACGCGCGTTTGCGAAATCAAGCTAACCGAGAAAGACTAGAATCTAATAAAATGACGTCACGGTAACGGAACCGAGGCTAGTGACGTCATGGATAATACAGTGACGTAATTTTGCTGTGTAAAGCCGCTGATACCATAAGAAGCCGCAGTACAAGTTGTATCAGGAAAGAGGTTGTCGTATTTTGTGAAAAATATAAACAGCTGGTGAGTATATATAATTCTATATTTCATTTAAAGACAGCATTTTATTTGACTGAGAGGTTTATGTCATAATTAAGTCTGTTGTTTTCTGGTAAAATATTTTTGACGTTGAAATGTTTTACGTATTCGAAACTGAACACATCAATTCGCTCGATTCATCAGCAAAATCATTCTTGTTTTATTGAATCGATTTTGTAGTGCAATATTTTTTGCTTACTGTATTGCTTTATAGCTTTTTAATTGTCGTTGATAACTTTTATATCAATATGAGTATAAATTCAGTTCAAGCACGACATTACTCGTTCCATTTTCAAACTGAGCTTGCTGGAGCGAATCTTATTCGAAAACCGGTGTCAAATTCGGCCTGTAGAACTTGAGCCTGATTCAAGTAACTCAAATTGTTTTGAGCTGTCAGTTGTGTTAATCATTATTTCAAAACCAAAAAGAAAAGATACCGTGTCGCAAAACAGTCATGTGTTATGTATGATCTATATTTATCCCATCGCTCACTGAAAACATTCACGTCATTCCTATACAATTTATTTTTGGTGATTATATAATGCACAAGTCAATTGACAACCCCGTACCCCCCCATTCGCGCATTAGCGGGGCATTCACTTTTTGGCAAATGAAAGGCAGTGAGCGCCTCGGTTTGCGGGGACAATCTGAGAGGTGAATGCACCGTCCCCAGGGTAATAATTAAGAGTGAATGCGCTCCTTGCCCAATGAATTTAGAAGATAACACAAAGGATTTTTACTCACTGAAAAGAGTCATGTCAATGGTGCCCAGTTTTCAATGCAGCCGCAGCCGATCGCAAAGCGTAATAAAACCATATTTTTCTACTTGCATGTACTTTCGCTAGTGTAGATTAAAATTTAATACGTTAAATTCAAGTAACAAAAATCTGTATTTGTCGTGTCTTTTGTGAAGTAAAGGGGTGTTCATATGGAGGTGAAGCAGTCCGGAAAGCGGGTTGGTTTCTGTTGTGTTGTGTCCCGGGGAAGAGAGTGACTCCCCGCTCGATGTACTGTGTGGAAGCCGTGAAAGAAAGCGCATCTCCCGACCAACGGGGCAGTAATGTAGTGTGAATTCTGTACGAAAGCCCCGCTAGTACCCCGCTAATGCGCGAATGGGGGGGTGCGGGGCTGTCAATTGACTGGTGCATAATCGGTCTCTATTCCTAATGGAAGCAGTACAAACTATTAATAGGGGGTTAAAAGTACCATTGAGGCTGTATATAACTATGGGAAGTAAAAATGTGCCTATCAGGGCATTTAGCTGTGTTGTTACCTTGTCATGTAAATTTATGGTGAATTAAAGCCTTTTTATATAATTTAGAAAATAACACCTATGTTGTATTGTGAATGTGCGCATTCTGATTGGTTAAAAAGCGTGTTGGTAAGAGACCTGAGAAACACGATTGTCACACAACGCTGTCGCGCGTGTGTATGTTATTTTCTAAAAGCAATAAAAATACTTCCTGCGTGCTCTCTGGTTTCTTACAAACACTCGGGGAATGTTGCTCGAACTGATAAAACTTGAAAGACACTCGCCAGTTCCCCCAAGATCCCCCTTGTGTTTGTAAGAAAGCAGAGAGCACACGGAAAGTACTTTTATTGCTTAAATAAAAAGCTACAATTTGAATAGAAATGTTTTCCATATTTTATCTCAGGTAACAATATGTCCTTTGGTGAATACAGCAGTAGAGGGCCAGCTGCAGGTATGAATGGATGTTACACTCTGTGTATCTTTATATTTCAGGGCTCGATCTTAACTTTTGAACTTAAGGGGCACTCGCACGCTTGCCTGACGGGCAAATAATTCAAATCGCAATCCAATTCCATCTTCTTGATAACAGAGAAAAACACGACTATAGATGTGTAATGATTTAACAGGTCACCTCCCAAACCTGGACTGCTATTTTGGTTAATCCCGGTATGTATTTTTGGTGATTAGAATTAGTCTTATTTTTTGACGAGTTGTACAAAAAATAAGCATGCGAGTCTCCTTTAATAGTCAAATGGCTAGTAAATGACCAGGCTTCACTAGCCATGATATATTTTCTACTAGCACTGGGCTATAGGGTACTTCTTGTACTTAATAAAAGAACGTGAGCCAGCTACATGTCAATGTTTGTTTAGTAGACTAGGATCTGAATCGTTGGTCATGCACAATCAAGGTTGCAGCCAATGGTGAAATCATTTTACCCGGGGAAGGGGAGCGGACTGCCCATAAAAATAGACAGGGGTGCTAGTCCTATCCCTTGGGGTATAAGATTCTCCCAACTGCTATCTCTTAGGGGTGTCCAAAGAGTCTGCTATCCATTAGGTCTCACGGCAAAGGTGACCTAGAAATTCAGTGACAACAGAATAAATTGTTTCAACTTGATGGTAATTTCTCAAGGGCCGCAGCAACATTCAACTTCAACTTTATTTATTTATTTGTATACAATTAAATTTACAACATTAGGATTTTCAGCATCTAATTTGCCATCTCAATTCAGCTTTCGAGCTGCAAGTCTGCGGAGTCGGTCTCAGACATTTACATTTTACATTTACCCAATTTGCAATCCCTTGGGGTTAAAATCAATCAATCAATTTTTTTGAGGAGTTCTCCCCCTCCCCTGCATTTTACATCCTGTTATTCTGACCGTTTTTGAAGTGAGAAAAAACTGAAAATATTTTGAAAGTTTGTCTTTTAAATGCAACAATCAAGTTGCCAAAGATGGCTAGTAACCGGTAAATAAATGAAATCCACTTGTCAAAATGAAAGTTTTACTTGTGCTTGGCTAGTAGACTACTGCTAGAGTCGAGCCCTGTATTTCTTACCGGTACCTGAATCCTGATCCAAATATTGTATTTTTCAATTTTTCTTAGCCACACACCACAATTTAGCCTTAAAGTGCTGGCTTTCCCTTTTTAGTGGTTTCTTGTAAAAGGCATATACATTATGGAGAATGGCTTGATCAAGTGCTTCTTTGTTTACAGGAAACTATTCAAGAAATGGAAATTCTGAGTTTACTCGATTAAGTAACTGTGTTGGGAACAACATACAACAAATAAACAATAATGGTAAGTTTTCAAATGATTGTAGTTACAATGTTGGCTAGGAATTCCTTCATATTTGTTGCCAAAAATGTGACAAATTTTATCCAAGGTAACCATGAGTGCAAGGCGAAAATGCTAAGTGGAAGTAAACACATTAGAATTTGACCCTTTTTATAAAAATGAAAATCTATGATAAAATCCAGATCTTTATAATTTTCCATCATCATGATCACATGAGACAATGATCTCAGGCAAGCAAAACGGCAAGGGAGGGAGAAAGAAAAGGATATTGATTAGCACTTCATTGGGAAAATGTCATCCATGACAGAAACACAATTTATTTATTATTATGATGCAGTGTCCAGAATTCAGAGATTGACAGATAAAGTAGGGACTGCTGAGGACGTCACAAAACAACTGTAAGTTTTTCTATTTGTAACTCTTGCTTTTGTACATGCTGCCTTTCCAGGAGATTTCTGCAGGGCTGATGTTACTGGGTACTCCACCCTTTTTTCAGGTTAGGAATGCCAAATGAAACAAATTTGACCCAGAAGAGATACCTAAAGCAAAGGGGGTGTGTTCAAAACTTAGTTTTAATCCAAGATAACATTCAAAGCAAATGAAAATTTTTTTAAGTATTAATTTATCATTTATATATTATCCTCCATGGCAGGACTATGGATCTGGTCTGGAAATTACAATCAGACGTTAATAATTAATGTCTGATTTAATTCTAATTCTAGGCAACAATATGAACATGAAACTCAGAAGCTTGCAAAAGAGACAAACTCTTTCTTAAAACAGTTAAACATGCTCCTTGATTCAGACAGTCCAAGTGAAAGGGTAAGTATCTTCATGGAGAATGCTGTCCATGCTTTTATATAGCTGTTAAATAGCAGTCAATAACTAATATATTGTAGAAAACTGACCACAAAGTAGCCTTCAATGGAAAGGGAGTCAGAATAAAAAATAAAAATAAAGTATAATTACATGTTTCCATCATTGCAATACCATGTAACACAATGTTCTAATGAATATTAAAATATTTTCTTCAGTACTTATGTTGTGCTTTTCCCTTTTGTTTCAGAGGCAAAGAAAAGTACAGATTGACAAACTCACCAACAATTTCTCCTCCTCGCTGAATAATTTTCAGAAAATACAAAGAGTAAGTTCAGGAATGCAGAATAATTTATTAATTACTTCATTCCTGACTTGTGACCTGGGGTTTGTTTCTTGAATATGATAAATTGCCCAAAAAGCATGCAGATGACGAATTTTGCATTTCATGAAACTTGAAAAAAAAAAAAATGCAATTTCATCGGGCCTAAAAAATTTCAGAGTTTTGAGAAATGGAATATTTGTCATCCTCATGATTTCCGTGTACATGTAATTTAACGGGTAACAACCCCCTGGTACTGTGTAATTGTTACATCCTTGCCATCCTAATAAATGGCTCTGACTTTGTTGCTTGAATAGGTTGCTGCTGAGAAGGAAAGAGAATATGTTTCAAGGGCTCGAGCAGCTTCTATGGGAATGTCTCAGACGGTAAGTTGACATCCAATTGTCTATTAGCGCACATGGTAGTTCTATACAGCCATTTCTTTTTAGTGGTTTCTTGGGATTTGCCATATTGGCGTGAAATGTCTAAGCATGTTTGGTTTGAGGAGGTAAAAAGAGACCAATTTTGAAATATTAAAAAATTATAACCTGGATACAAGGCTTGATGCTGATGCAAATTTTCTATTATTCCCTGAGCCTAAAAAAATGTTAATTATTGAAAATGGTCTATTGTTTCATCATTGGACTTATTACAGGGAAACAGGAGATGACATTATTAATATGATATTGTGTAGGTCTCTCCCAGTGCCTAAATTATTTTACCAGAATAAGCTAAGGACCTAAACTAAGAAACAAATTGTAATCCAGAGCTGATTAGAATGTAAAGCTAAGCTTTGTTCATACAATCTTTTTCCATTTTTTTCACAGCCAGTGGGTGGTTACAGGGGAGAGGAGACACTGATTGACTTTGACAAGTAAAGAGAAAGTTCCATTTGCAAAATTGATGTGGTTCCAGAAAATAGTCCCCCCCCCCCCATGGAAGGGCATTGGAAGGGGTGGGGATGTCACTTTTCAACACCCTTCCATGGGGTGGGGGGGGGGACATTTTCTGGAACCACACATTATTTTGAGTACTGGTAATAACAATAATCTGTGACACCAAAACTACATGTACAATATCAGTTTGTCATTGGTATACAATATGTATTGTTTCTGATCAGTCATGTGCAAGCACTCCTGAGAGTCAATGTTGAATTTTATAGGACTGGCGGTGGAGGTGAAGGTGTACAAGTCCAAGCAGAGCAGGAAATTGACTTAGAACTGATTGAAGAGAGAGAAAGAGCTATCAGGCAACTAGAGGTGTGTATTTTTACAAGTGAATATGTGAAGCATGGTAATATGTAGTGTGGGGCCTGATGTCACTCACTCCACTGTTAGCACAGACTGCGGCAACCCTCGTTTTTTCAGCCCACTGGCAACTACTTCAAATAGATTGCATGACCAATTTTTGTATACCACGTGATGCATTGTTTATGTACTACGTACGGTAATCAATACTTTTGGGTGGTAAGTTTGAGCAAGTAGATTTTATGTCACAATAAAACCACCTTGGTTTGCGCATCTATTTATTTATTTTATTTATTTATTTAGAGAATTTCATCTGTACCCATATAAAAAGTTACTAACAATAAAACATATAAGATACTAAAATTGACATTGACAGATGAGGGGCAAACTAACGGACACGAAGTCCCAAAAAAAGTAAGTCCCATTAATTACAAATACAAACACGATCCAAACAATACATACTTCTAATACTAAAAAAGGTTATGAATGATAATAAAGAGAAGAGAAAAAACAGTTCCAGCGCAACTCACGCGCAGCAGTTTGCGTTGTTGATCTATCTACAATAGGGGCAGATCGATTTTCATGTACGCACCCGCTGGGGGTGAAAGTCACTGTTCAGTTTTTCAAAAAAGTACAACTTCACACGGTCCTTGAAGATGGCGTAACTAGAAGACTGCCTAATTGAAAGAGGGAGATTATTCCATATTGGTACGATTCTATTAAAAAAGGAGTCTCTAAAAAGAGAAGTGCGGAAACGCATAGGTCTGAGATTAAGGTTAGTGAGTGCTCTTCTAGTGCGACCACTAGACAAAGAAAAATGACCATTATTCTGGAAATCAACTAAACTATTCAGACATTTGTAAAAAAAAAACAAAGGTCCCTACACTCTAGCCAATAGGAAATTGCCAGGAGATGCAGCTGAATTAACCGGGTTTTGTAGTCGGGTCTTAGTTGATGATACGAGTGACACCCCAGAATGAAGCGCGTGGCGCGCCTCTGAACACCCTCCAGTAGCTTGAGATCTGTTATTGAAGACTGCGACGCCCAGACTTCGCTAGCGTAACCGAGGTTGCTGCGCACAAAACACAGGTATAGCAGTTTCTTGCGGCTAGCCCCTATTTGCTTGCTACAGTGCCGACGCAAGAATCCGAGCTTGCGGTTAGCCTTCGCGACAATGATTGAAATATGCAGACTCCAGGTAAGGTTGCAAGAGATTGTGACCCCGAGGTCCTTCTGCGAGGGCACAGCAGCTAGGGCATGACCCCCCAGGAAATAGGGACTGGCCGCAAGTGATGGGACATTGCTTTTGCGCTTTCTAGATATTCTTAGACTTTCGCACTTATTTGTGTTATATGAGAGCCCCAAAGCTCGGTCCAAATAAACATGGAGTTTAAGTCACGTTGGAGCACTTCTAAATCCTCTGCGGACCGTATAATCTTGTAGCACTTAGCGTCGTCAGAGTACAGAGCCATCTCGGTGGAGCTTGCCTCCTCGGGGAGATCGTTTACATAGAGGAGGAACAAGAAAGGCGCCAAGAGGCTACCCTGAGGAACCCCTGAGGTAACTAGTGCCCAGGGTGAGAAGGCCCCGTCCAAGAGAACACGCTGAGATCTGCCCGTGAGATAGTCGGCAAACCACTGGTGAAGTGAGCTCGCGATGCCAAATAAGGAAAGCTTATGAAGTAGGCGACCGTGAGGTACAGAGTCGAACGCCTTGCTGAAGTCAAGATAGATCAAGTCAATTTCTTCCCCTGCATCCAACGCTGCCCCCAATTCGTGAAGAACTCCAAGAAGCTGTGTCACGCATGATCTACCCTCAGTAAAACCATGTTGCAGCGAAGACAACAGGTTAACGAGCTTCGGGACAAGTTTACATACAACACAACGTTCGCACAGCTTGCTGATGATAGAATCCTTTGTTGTGTTGCTCTCGAATGAAGTTAACGGCGGGCAAATAGTGTTAGTCACGTGGTACATAAACAACACATCACGTGGAACATGAAAAGCAACCAAGCAATCAATTTGAAGCAGCTGCTGTTATGCCGTAAAAGTGAGGTCCGCGGTCTACTGGGATGCATAGTAGTTGTTACTTATTAAAATTTATGCTACTTGTTCTCCTTTTCAGTCTGACATCGTTGGTGTGAATGAAATCTTCCGTGATCTTGCTAACATGGTCCATGAACAAGGAGATGTCATAGGTAGGTGATATACCACGTAGTAGATACCAATACTTGCATACTATCATGAATCATGAAATCTGATTCGCTCCCCTACTCACTAACTTTGACGTGAAACCCACTCACATACTATCACAAATCCTGCAATATGATTGGCTCCCTTACCCACTATCTATGATGTAACAGATAGTGAGCAGCAACAAGGTAGTACTAGTACTTGTTTTATTCTCCTGACCGTTTTATTCAAATAGCAATTGGTCTGTTGTTCAATTTCATTTGTTTATGGATGTGCTTCTGTGTTATATTGCAGATAGCATTGAGGCCAATGTGGAGAGTACAGCAGTTCATGTGGAGACAGCAAACGTTCAGCTTGAGAAAGCTCGAGATTACCAGGTAAGAAGATAAACAATAAGTTAGGAATTACTCTCATTCAATAGAGCAGATTTCAGATAACTGTCGAAAAGTAAACGCTAAGTTTTCAGTCGTGAGTGAGGCAAAAAAACCTTGCGTTTAGGCCTGAGCCAATCATTAGCTGACTAAACAATGACTCAAGATCTCATCCAATAGGAACGCACAGAAAACGCAAACGTGACTTATATTCTACCAGTCATATGGTGGATCTAGGAAATTGGCCAAGCTTTGCAAAACTTTAAAAAACACATCCCCTTTTTGTGGTGCGCGCACGCCCTTTTTGAGCAAAAAAAGAAAAGAAAGAAAGAAAAACTCTGACTCGGTATGTTGCTAGGCTGACAAAATGGCGGCTGACACAGGCTCTTTAAAGGGGCACTGTCAAGGCTGTTTCATAAAAGATTAGACCAGTGATCTATGTAAACTGAAACTTGCATTATGTAGACATTCTTATGTAAAACTGTTTTAAAACTGTTCAGCCTGGTAAGAAACCGAAAATGCAGTTTCGAAATCCAATTCCATCTGCTCGATAGCACAAGAAAATACTCCAAATGTGTACTTATCTAGCAGCTGAAAGGTTATTTAACAAACCTAGACGACTATTTTGCTAAAATCGTGTAAAATCGTGATAGTGCCCCCTTAAAGGGGCTCTCGCATGCTTGCTGGCCACTTCTCTGACAAGAAAATAGCTCAAATCGCAATCCAATTCCATCCTCTTGATAACAGCTCAAAACAACCTAGAACTGCATTTGTCTAACACTTGAAAGGTTTTTCTATTAATCTGGACGATTATTTTGATTACTACGGGCAAATGTACATGTGTTTTCACGGTCACAATTTTCCTTATTTTATGTCCACGGTGGACGAATATTAAGCGTGCGAGTGCCCCTTTAACATTTGATACGTTATCCATCACTTGTTTCAGAAAGCGTCGCGCAAGAAAATGTGTTGCATCTTAGTCATCGTTGTGGTCGTGGCTGGCGCAATCGGTCTCATAATCTGGCTATCAACTAAGTAACTTTCAACTAAGTAACTTTTAGAATCATTTATTCCTGTTCGATTCTGGTTTCTCACGACCGTTTCTTGGGGGGGGGGGGGGGGGGGGGGATAGTAGAATTTTCCGAAGTATCCATATTACGAATCCTATCTTATATACCGTTGGAAGTAGTAAGACTTGCCTTATGTTTGTACTCAGACAGATAGACCAATTTCTTTTTGTTAAAATTAAAACTTGAATCACACGCTCATGACAAAAGAGGGAAACGAATTATTCATTCAATTAAATATTCTATTCCTCTAAGAATCGAACACAAGTAAAATTGTATATGTATCGAAGTTGGAAACGGCCAATAAGTGAAACTCTGTCTATTTCAAAGATCCAAATAGTGATTCTCCTAAGTGAAAGTAATGTACTTACCTGTATGATGCAAAGGAGAATTTGGTACTGAATCAGTAGTTTAAACACTGAGGTCACAATGTTGAAGTGGCCTTCACACGGGTCATGTATCTTGTGATAAGATTAGTAAAGATCGAAATTTGTATTTTATCTTTGACAGTAAAATTGTAAAAAAAATGATAACACACAAGTGTAAAGGGCTGTCCCATTTTATATCTGTTACCCCCTATCGAGTAACCTGGAATTTCCACAAGGGGCATTTGTGTTTGGGTCTGGAATTTCCACAGGGCCTTGATTTTTACCTTACCAATGAATTTCCATAGTGTATTCATTTGCAACTTTGGCGGAATTTCCACAGGGTATCATTTGCAAATTTGGAATTTCCACAGGGCCTTTTAACATTTTTACCGCTGAATTTCGAATGGGCAATTCCAGAAAATAAAGGTACCCCTCCCACGGGCGGCATTTGGAAATTCCGATGGGATGGGGGTTTAAGAGCTCGGAATTCTGATTGCAAGGGGGGTTTTCGAAGCTGGATTTCTTTAACTTGCCCGGAATTCTATATGCATGGGGGGGGGGTAAACCATTTTGGAAATTCTGGATGCATTGGGGGGTCAAAAACTAGTGCCGCCCGTGGGGAGGGTACCTTTAATTTCTGGAATTGCCCAATTTTCGCTTGAGTGCAGGAGTCTGGAATTTCCACAGGGGTAAAGCATTTTTTTTATTTGGCTTCCTTTTGGAGCAGCCTAAAAATTAGCGTCTTCGAGCACATGCGTCAAACCAGGAAATATTCATATTTTCCATATATTGCATCAAGTAGTCTGATTGTTTTGATTGTAAACCACTCGCGTATCTGTTTTAATTTTGCTAAAATATGTTAAAGTGATTTCCACGAACCCATGAAACCCAACCACAGGATTTAATCGAATCCGTAGTAGCCAATTGGATGGCAGGATTCGTAGGCTGTGCATGTAGCAAGCGTTCCTGTCGGTTTTTCAGGCCGAGAAACTCTTCCTTTTTCGCGCGAGTTTTCTTCGCTTCTCTCCAGGTCTCTCTGCCCTAAAACTCCACGGAAACACTTGCTACGCAAGCTACAGCATTGGTGGTAGTATGCGAGTGGGTTTCTGTTACAGTTGAATAAATGGCCGTATAATTTACACTTGACTTGTAAGTAGACATAGACGTAGCTATGGTGATTAAAAATGAAGGCCATTGATCGTGTTAAAAATAAAACTAGACAATACTGTATATTTGTTGTCTCTAATGATCCAATTTATTATATAGACACGAGTGTTTTACTGGGAAATACGCCACTCGTAGATCTCATACGAAGCTACATCCGGGTCCTCAGTGACATATTTTCCATATCCTCACTAGTGAGGATATCGGTCAAAACAAAAGTGCTTGGAAATCAATTTGGAATATTTTTTCTGGTTTGTCTATATAATAAAAAGAAAATTACACGCTGGCTTGAAGATATGAGTTTTATTTTCTCGTGTCAAAAACAATATTTTACTCATTCGCTGCGCTCATTCGTAAAATATTGTTCTTGCCACTCGAAAATAAAACTCATATCTTCGCACCACCGTGTAATATCCTCTATGTATATAGGAGAATAAAAACATTCTATTAGAAAGGATTATGTTGACTAAAGAAAACTGGATTGACTTTTTTTACTCCTACATGTGGGAAAATCGCCAATCGCAACAGTGAATTTTGAGGGCGCGTAGCAATGTGCAAACAGTAGTAAGTGTGATTCTGTGTTCGAGCTGTGTTTCTCAGGGCTCAATTTCCGCAGTTCGAGCTCAATTTCTGCAGAAACCGTTTATAAAAACCTGACTGGCCTAAGAATTGTCCCATGTATCTGTAAGAAGCCAAAGGAAGAAGTGGAGAAGTCGAGGAACGCAGGGGATTATGGGAAGGATTAGCGGAGCGCAAGGGGTTGTGGGAAGGATTCACAAGGCGCGCAATGGATTGTGGACCGGGTGACAATGCATTCGCGCCGTACTAATCCTTCCCATAATCCCCTGCGCTCCTTCAATTTTCTACTATTAGCAGCGAATCAGTGATTTGACCTGCTTAGCGACGGGTAAGAGTCTGGTTAGAAGGCCGAACATTTCCATTCTTCTGGCATAGTAATTGAGCATTGAATATATTAAGATAGTTCCCTTGAAAAAGTGTCGACTTTCTCCAACTTCCTTATAAGGAAATATCTGCGTACCATATTTGGAATCCCAGTAAGTTTTTCACTATTTCTATTGGCCTAGAAAGCTTCCCTGCTAGCAGAGGCCACTTCTTGAAGTGGCCTCTGCACACAAATGTCACAACCTCGTCCAAGATCGTGGACGTACTTCACTGGTTTTACAAGAATGGCGTCAGTGTTTTTGCTTCGGAAACCACGCGCGCTTTTGACGGGTGATTTCTTGTTCAATGACCAACGCACAACATTTTGCTCAAATGTCTATAGTAAATAAAACGATCTCCAGCGAATTCTCAATGGCAAACTTTAGAATGAGTGTCAGAGCTGCGTTTAAGAGCCTTTAAATTGTGTAAACGAGCCATTAATTAAGGCCACAAAAAGTGGCTTTTGTGTAAGTTGTAGAGCAGATAAATTGATATTTTCTTGCTCGCGCACAAACTTGATCGACCAGTTTCTCCAAGCTCACGCCATTTTCTCACATGCGCGACACAGAAATGACATTTGTGTGCAGAGGCTACTTTTGCGTAGTTGAAAAACGGCAAGAAAACATAAAAGTAAAAGAAAATGCAGGGAGATAAAAAAAAAGGCCTCTGCTCGCAGGGAAGATAAATATTAAAATTGAAGCCCATTTGGAACGAAGTGTCACGAACTGACAACATGGCACTCCGGCCGCCATCATGGTCAGATGGCCTGGTAACCAAGCCAGCTATTTGACTTCCGGTGTAAAGCGATCCCGTTCGATCCCGAGAGTGCAACACTCAGCGGGACGCGGGACGTCCTGGCTTTCGATTTGACGGGTCGTCACGGCAGTTCACGGGTTGGCCCAGGTGGAGTGTATTGGACATATCTGAAGCATTGAGGTCACAATGTTGTTCAATTGGCCTTCACACGGGTCATATATCTTATGCTATGATTAGTAGAGATCGAAATTTGTATTTTATCTTTGACTTGTAAAGTTGTAAAAAAAAAATGAAAATACACATTCAGAATTAACGTACAACGTTAACAAAAGTGTAAAGGGCTGTTCCATTTTATATCCGTTACCTATCGAGAAACCTGGAATTTCCACAGGGGGCATTTGTGTTTGGCCCTTGAATTTCCACGAGGGTAGGAGGCGTTTTTGACCTTGGAATTTCCACAGAACCTTAATTTTTTCCCTGAATTTCCACAGGGTATTCATGTGCAACTTTGGAATTTCCACAGGGTATTCATTTGCAACTTTGGCATTTCCACAGGGTATTCATGTGCAACTTTGGCATTTCCACAGGGTATTCATGTGCAACTTTGTAATTTCCACAGGGTATTCATGTTCAACTTTGGAATTTCCACAGGGTATTCATGTGCAACTTTGGAATTTCCACAGGGGCCACAAGAGAATGTGAAATTTCCACAGGGGTTGCTTGAAATTTCCGCTTGTAGTGCAGGATCCTGGAATTTCCACAGGGGTCAAGCAATTTTTGAAAATTTGGCTATTTCTGGGGGCAGCCCAAAAATTAACGTCTTCGAGCGCATGCCTCAAACCATAAGGAAAGATTCATTAAATTCTATATCTTGTACCAAGCAGAGTGATTCGCCTACTTGTTATAAAATTGTGGCAACCAGTTTTGATTTTTGCTAAAATATATCAATGTCAAGTGATTTCCACGAACCCATGAAACCTTACCACAGGAACCCCTGCCTTATATGATTTAATTGAATCCGTAGTAGCAGAAACATATAACTTAGTTGAAACATGTAGTGGTGAACCAAGCTTCGGATTATTCGTATCGAGTATTATGACCATATTTGGTCAATAATGAACTCTCGACTGCTACCCAAGCAGGTTTTCTTTGTATAACATTTGCATTTTTCGCTTAAATAAAGTAGAGCAACAGTGGAAAGTGATAATATACTAACATTTAACATCTTGAAGTCTTTCAACAACATTATTTTCAAAATCAGTTCAATTGTTTATTCTGCGAATATTCCGCAGCCTGGCACTAAAGCAATGTATGTGTGTTACACGTTTCAACTCACTTATATGTTTCTGGTAGTAGCCAATCGGATGGCAGGATTCGTAGTCTGTGTATCAAGCGAACTCCACTGGAGCGTTTGTTACGCGAGCTACAGCATTCGTGATAGTATGCGAGTTACCCTGTGTACATCCTCTACTAACTTCCAAGAGGATAATTAGCGTCTGTGAAATCACGTTACTAATCGTGTTCAGGTCACGCAATCCCTTCTCCAGGACTCGTGGACTCGTTCCTGATTGGCTCGCAATCACGTTATCAATTTCTCGAATTTGATAGGCTGAAAAATCTTCCTCACCCACTCACAGCCTGCTACAGAGGAGGCTGAGACTAGTAGCGGTGTACACAGGCTAGTCATTTCTTCGGGCTTAACTAATTATGCAAATTTATTAAATAGACACGAGTGTTTTACTGGGAAACACACCACTCGTATTACCCTGCGAGCAGTGGTTTCCTCCTCTCTTAGGCCCTGCAAACTTGCACAGAAATAAAGCTGAAAACATGGCATGGCTCGCGAAGCTCACTTTGAAATTGGGGGGGGGGGGCTTATAAGAAAGAATGCATGACCAAAATGAAAATGTATAAACATTTTGGGCCTCCCGCTCCGCGTGTGGCCAAGAATAGTGAGCTTGATATCTGTATGTTTTAGGGGATATTCTAACCCTTCGGAGATGGAAAACTGCGGAAAACGGACTGAGAATCTAACCGGCCGGAAGTTGTCACGCGAAAGGTCAAGTCCCGTGTGTGAAGTACATTAGCGAAAGATGTGACTAGAGCTACTTCCTCGATGGAAAACCAAACGCTTGCTCGCAGTGGTTTCTCTCCCTCGCTCGACGTCGACCTAACAGAGGAGGAAACCACTGCTCTCAGTGCTCTCAGGGTAGGTATGAATATGCATACTTTGCATTTGTTGTGTTTTTCCTCTGTTTTTCACGATGATTCTTGGGACCCCTTGGCTGTATCAAGTTACTTACTAACTCATTCGTACCTGGTTCAGTCTTGTTTCATTTACAAGAATTGTGCCTAATGTTTTAAAAGGCCTCCAGCCAGGACAGATTTTCAGGAAGATTGCTAATAGACTAGACGAAACTTCGGAAAATCGTAATTCATGAGGCATTTTTTAGTAAGCTGGAAACAAGTGCCATCTTAAGTGAAATTTTACGCTGAATCCGAGTTTTTTCTGTTGCCCAAACGCAGATTTTGCATTTTAAGAGTGAAATGATGTCAGTGATTGTCACCTCCTCATTTCCTCCTCCTCATTCCTTCTCCTCCTCTTCAACTCCTAATGGACCATATAAATTTCCCAAACAAAACGAATCATATCATAGAAGCCTTCGAGAACGCACCATGTCAATGCTGCCTTATCTTCATCTCTTACACAAAGGCTCGCCGGAGCAGAAGGATTACGTTTTAATAGCAGGTGCTACTCCGGAACAAGTGCACACCCTTTGTGAGATCTGCTACGGTCTGAGACGAGGTTATGTAAGAGAATATTTATCGTACAACATTTGCCTGGCCTTGATCTTCAAATCATAAATACAAAACTTATTCAACTTAAATGTACGGCTCCCGTTTAATGAAATGGTCTAAATTTCAAGCTCTCATTCACGGAAAACTTAAGCTTTCTTTGTGAAGCAACGACGTCAAACATGGAGGACAGTGTCGGCCCCGCGAAAAGCCTGTGAATGGCAGCTTCTCTCCTCGCTTTAAAGGCCCATCACCAACCGGGAGCCTTTTCGCCCCGTTTTCTTTTGTTTATCAAATTGATCCATTGTTTTTCGGGTGCTCTGATTGGCTAAGAGTCCGCAAAGGCTCTCGGTTCACGGCGGGCCTAAACGCGCGCCAAAGCGGGAAGTTGAATCGTGGCAGCTTTGGGGCTCGGACGTGAGGCCTTTTTGGTAGCCTGGTGACTAATTTGCGGATTCATCCGACAATCCACTTCGGCAGCTCGTTTCTCACTCGTTGTTTACCGAAGAAAAGATCGGAAGGCGGGAAGCCATGGCCGAAGGAAGAAGCTTTGTTCTGATACCAAACATGACGGGTTTCGGAAAACAGAAGGCAGATTTCTGCTCCACTGGAAAGTGGCAAAATTCGAAAAACACAAAACATAGTCGTCAGCAGCTATTTTGACCTTTGTTTTACTTTTTCCATGGAGTTATTAATCCCTGTGCATTAATGTTCAGTGCGTTCTTGAGTCTTCAAGCCAAAACGCTATGTTTTTAGTTTTTTGAATTTCCGTTTTGATTTCGCGCGAGACCATTTCTAGTTCTTTAGAAATCTGTGTTTTGGACGAAAATATCGCTCATAATCAGTTGGTCAGGTTCATTTGAAATGGGAAAATCTTACGGAGCTTAGAAGAATTTTGAAGGGCATGGCAGCGAGTGGTATACTTCCAGTTCAGCAAGATAATGCTGGTAGATGTGAAGCAATTAGGGCTTACTTCAGAAGGAAGAGTCTTGGCTAGAAGAGGTAAGAACTGAACAACAGAAATATCAAAACATTTCTCCTGATTCTTCTGTCATTTTCGCGGGTTTTTCACTGCAGAGCCATGTGCTTTTTATTTTCGTGTGTCGGTTGTAAACTTACATCTTTCTGTGGATAAACTGAACTTCGCTATAACAGATTAGTTGAAGATATTTCGAGTTAATAATCTTCCTTGTAGTATGCAGTACTTAAATTAATTTCCTTTTCTCCATTTACCACCTTTAAGCGATTGTAAAAATTGTTAGAAAAGTTAGCTTTTTTAATTCACATCCGAGCGGCTACCGCGCGTTTCGTTTCTTCTGTGAAACTGAAACTAGCACTACACCTCCAAAATTGCATCTCCAAAATTGCTCAAACAATATTACAGCTCAAAGAAGTTGAAATCATAGTCCACTACAGTTTGATATGTCTTTTTTCCCGCACAGAATTCAGAATGTATAGTAGTAGGTGTTTTCAAGCTAAACTCAAGTTAGAAGTCTGAACAGCATCCAGAAAAGCATTTTGACAGAAATGAAAAAATCAGTGTAAATCCAATTTCCCAATCATTCAGAAAGTAAACTTATGGTCTACACTTCCACAGGAAGTTATGCTTTTGTTTATCTCAAAAGTAACTAAAAGGAGAAGCTTCCATTTAACTGAAAGGAATGATTTTCAGCACAAAAGAGGCCAATGTCTTACTTATGAGCTTGATGTGCAATTTTTTCCCTTGCATATTTTTTCTATGCTTATAAAATGCAGTGACACTTGTGTCTATCAAAATGTTTCTGTACTTACAGAATCCTGCACTGTATATTTGAATTGGAAAAATAATAATAAGTGACACAATGATGCTTTTGTTTATCCCACTGCCATTTCATTAACTGAAAGGGATGATCTTCAGTACAAAGGAGTCCAAAGTCTTCTACTGTGTAATTTGCCCCCTGCATATTTTTTCTGTGCTTAAATTCAGTGATACTAGTGTCTATCAAATCCTGCACTGTATATTTGAATTGTAAAAAAAAGTGACACAAAAAAAGTGACACAAAAGTATAAAAGATTAAGAATTATCAGGCATTCAAATGGGACTGGATAAGAAAATAAGGCATGTCAGACACTTTCAAATAAATTAGGTAATAAGCATTGGATAGAAAATACAACATAAATCACACAAAAACTATATTACAGTTACGACTAATATATTTCATTTGTCAGGTTGATAAATATAATTTTCATAACATTCAGACAATTCTGTCAAACAAAATGTTACTGAATTAAAAATGAGGTCCTATGTTTTGCCCCGTTTCAAGCTGGCCATAATAGTTGACTGAAATAGCAGACCTACTCACTTGGTTGAAAGCAGTAAATGACACAAGATATTTTCTCTTCTTCAAGTATGATTTAGCTACTATGGATTCTTCACAAGCTTTCTACTACTGAAGGTCAGCTGTCTCAGTTTTGGAATCTGCACTGCAGATAACAAGGAATTAAGTGACTGATGTAAAAATATTGATGTTACCTTACAAGATCTAGTAACCACCACCTTTTTAAATGGTAACATGCTTCTACTGAGTTAATTCAAAATTGAATGGCAAAACTGCAATTTGTAAACTTCTCCTGGAACTAGTTTTACAGATAGAGGACCATTGTATTAATGCTTTGGCAATTCCATGAAAGAGCAGTGTCAGTTAAATAAATTAGTACCCTGATAACAGTGATAAGTTCAGAAGAGCACTGAAATGACAATCAACTGTCCCATAAGTGGGTTGAAAAGTTTTTATTAAAGCCTGAAGCAATCCATTTTACCAGTGTTGACATTCTTTGCTTTTCATCAGTTCTATATAATATTCTCGTACAAGTATATCACAATTTCTAAGAAGTGCAAAAAGCTGGTAGTCATCAGAGTTTGATCAGCTACTTTGGAAACATTTTACTGGTGGCTCATTTCCATCTGCTAACAGTCAAGGCAAAAATGAGGTATTTGTCAATAGATGTATTTGTTAAAACAGAGAATAAAATAATATTATTTCATTTTTCTAGCTTATTTTATTAGGAGTCAATATAAGCAAACAGAATTTATGTCAAAATCAAACAAACCAACTTGCTTATAATACTGTTCTGTCAGATATCCCCCTCAAAAAGAAGGCAGAGATGTTTTCCATGACAGATATAGTTGCCACAGTGAGGATGAAATATGTAAACTGGATGGTACTGAAGTTATCCCAAGCTCCAGTCATGTCACGCCAAGAAACTGTGAGCATGCACGTAAGCAAGTGAAGTTTAGAAAGTATGCAAGTTCAGACAATCATTCATTCTTGAGCTTCGAGGTGTTATAGTCCATTTTTTAATTACTCCTTGATTTATTTATACTGTAGTTTTTATTATCATTTTACCTTGAATGTTATTGGCCTATCTTCTAGTATGAATGAAAGCTTTTATAGAAGGTCTAAGCTCTAAGATATAGCCTCTCACAGGTTCTGAAATCTAGGCATTATAACACAAAGGCAGTCATTACTAGCAACAATTTTCCTCTGGTAATCCTGGTATTCTTTTTATCTCATTTGAGACTGACATGCTTTAGATGTGCCAGACTGACAAGTTTACGTAACGCAGAATGCATACAAATATCCATGTGTCCATGACCATGTCCCTAGTCAAATATCAAGGCCCCATTCAACAGTGCAGTTCTTCGTGGTGTTAGTTTTTTAAATCAATTTTTGACAAACTCTTGTATCTTAGTTACACTCCATGACCGAGCAGCATACTCAAATCTTGAAATATGTCAATCGCTATCTTCTGCTGAAACATGAGGCAGTTCTTGTAAGCCATAATCATCGCTTGTGACGAAAAGTACGCTTTGAAATTTGCAAGGAATGGGAAGGAATTTACAGAGGAAGACGATAAATAGGAGACGTGGTGGCGAACTTTTACACGAGTCCAACTCATTTTGTTGAAATTCAAGAGAATCTGTACAGTAAATGTTTTGTTTCTTGACAACAACATCCCCTGAAGCTTTTTCTTGCAAAAGTCCTCATCATGGGCAGGGTATGACGGTTAAACTCATTATAAATATTGAGAAAATATCCTTCCTTTTCACTGCTCCGTGTTCGAACGCGCCGCCATCTTGCTACTATCACAGAAATATGCAACCGCTGACCGCGACTCAAGTCTTTGTAACTTACCGCTTTGGCGCGCATTTGGGCCCGCTGTGGTTGGTGATGGGCCTTTAATTACGCGGATCAAAACAATATTTTCCGAACATCTCACGAAGGGATAGAGCTGAGGCAACCAAACTTGGCAGCTATCTTATTTGTGCCATCCTTAAAATATTGACAGCATTTGTTGTCATGGCAACCAATTTAAGGGGGCACGATGCTAATTTTATATTTTTTCGCATTCAAGTGAAAATGGGGAACATAGAGCGACTAAGGATATGAACAATTTACAGTACATTTACATTGGTTACGTTGATATCCATAATTATGTAATTGCCTTTTAAGGCAGGCCACCTTTAACTGCAACTGTGATAGACAGCCATCGTTTGTTACTATGGCAACTTTTCACACTACCGCGTGATGCTGGACACGATTAAAAGGCGGCACGAAAAGCCCATTTGTGCAATGATTACTAATATGTGAATAGTTCATGGTAACATTTCCATTTTCCCTTGAACGTCAAAAAAGCAAAATTGGCATCGAGCCCCCTTAATTTAGTTTCCATGGCAACCAATACTGCATATTATTTTTGATCCGTGTATAAGCCCCAATTCAAGCCTTAACACACCTGAGTCTGCAACCCTCTGTGAGGGGTATGTATCACATCCACGGTGGTAGTTATCTCGACAGGCTTTTCACCTCGAAGCCTTTTCAAACGGCTTAAAATATTTACCAATTAGACTACGAGTTTTCTATGAGTCAATAGATAGCTAACGAGGCGCGTAGCGCCTTGACTCATAGAAAACGAGAACGAGTAGTCTAATTGTTTTAGTAGAAACCCACTAGCATACTACCTTCGAGTTGTGACTGAAACGTATTTATTTTCATGATTTTAGAAAGTTTTGCGCTAGCGTTTTCGCTACTCACTATTGTCACTATCTATTACGTGATAGATACCGAGTGAGCCAATCAGATTGCAGGATTCGTGATAGTATGCGAGTGGGTTTCTACTAATATAACATATGCTTCGTGTTCTCCTTTTTAGGCCGACATTGTTGCTGTGAATGAAATCTACCGCGATCTTGCTAACTTGGAGCATGAACAAGAAGATGCCAATGGTGGGTAGTACAGAATAACACATTAATAGAAACTCACTTGCATGAATCCTGAAACCCTGAAGTTGGCTATGACTATTACATGATAGGTAGCGATAAAGCTACCATACGATTTTCTAAAACCATTACTGTGGTTCTTATAATTCTGCATCGACTAATTGATTGTGTTTTCTAAAGTCCGGCTTGTAATTGGCTGAGAAGAAAGCCATTTAGGAACAAGTTGTGATGTCAAAACACTTGTACTCAACTGGTACCCAATTGTTTCAGGATAGGTGGTGGGTACCGGCATCTACCCCCCTAGGTACCCAATACCCCTTTTTCAGACCTCATTTTCGACTCAGAGCATGATCTCGGGGTACCTGTTTTTATTGCACATATGGACTCCTCTCGCTGCGAGGAATGCGTTGGAGCATTCACCTTTTAATATCTATTTTATTTACTACCAAAACCGGTAGACTGTTTATCGGGCTCGACAAAAAGCAGTCGTCTCACAAAAAAACGTTGACGAGTCTGATTGCATTCCTTCATGCGAAATCATTCATGCGTTGTGTCTCTGGCAAACAAAAACTTAAAGTTTCGGTAAATAATACACTGATTTGTATTTCTTTACCCCATAAAATTATTAGAACACAAGCAGATGGCTTTTCTTGTGTTTTTAGTTCGAAAAATTGCCAATAAAATATTTGACTTGCACGCATCGCTGACCTCAATAAAGGAATTCAAACTACATCGTGAATGTTTTCGTCTGGAGACGAGTGCTTTTTCTCGAGCCGAAAAAACAGTCTACCGGTTTTGGTAGTAAAGAGACACTTGCTCCTATAATTCCGTCCGGAGAGGTAGGTGGCTCCCAATTGGGTACCAAAAAAGTACGGATGTTTGACATATTCCCTAAGCGTTATTAGTTGTGCGATCGAAGGAAGCTGCTAAAACACGGTTTGACTGTTACTACAAAGTTCGTACATATATGAAAACCGCAAGTGACGTCACCAGAGATTGCGCAATCGTTTGATCATTTTTACGAATTGGAATATGCACTATTTCTGTAATGGCGATGATACACCTCAGCAAGAGATGTTGAAAACCGAAAACCGTTTGTTGATAGCATAAAAAACAGCTGAGTTCTTGTTTTTCAAAGATTGACCCCCTCCCCTCCCCTAAATATTTTGTTACAGTAGCAAATGTATGGTAAAACAAACTTACTGGTAATTTTTTCGAGTATTTCGTCAATTGAACTGATTTCTGTTGTTAAGTGCCAAGCAAAATGGTATCTAAAATCGTATGATTTTAAAATTTAGAATTTCGTCCTTAGAGCGAAGATATAAAGCGTTGTTAGATTGTGACGTCATAATCTATGACGTCATGAGTTTATCGAGAATGGAAATGATTACAATTCTTTTGTAGTCAACTAGTATAACTTATATACTAAGATATTTGACTGTGAAATGACGCATATCGAGATAGCGTTGTCGTTTTCTGTGAATACGCGCGGGCTACCTGTGTTTTGCCCCAGGCCCTTTGGCGGAGACAAAAACAAAATGGCGGCCATGAGTACGATGTTTCTCGAATACCTGCAAGTTTTGGTGGATTTCTCTGCTTTTTTCGCTAAAATATGAGGAAAAGTACTTACAGACCTTCCAAATAAGGTAAGGGGGAATTCCTAATAAGGAAAGCGGCAAGTCGACAAGGTTAGGCTGCAAACGTCTTGATATGTTACCCTACAAAAATTAATTATTTTGTAATTTTTTTCAATTGTTAAGGTAGATCCAACCTTATAAAAAAATCATAACTCAGCTAATATAAACCCAAAACGCAAACGGTTTTCGATTTTCAGCTTCTCTTGTTATAATAATCTATCATTGCCGCTACAAAAAGCAAGCAGATTCGACATTATAAAAAATAGTCCAATAATTACGTCATCGTCAGTGACGTCACAAACACCATGGTGACCACTCAATAGGTGAAAAATGTGTGTCTTCATAATGTTATCCAATGTACGAAGTTTGGTAAAAATAGACACAAGGGTAGAAAGTTATGTCGAGAATTGATTTTTGCCCACGTTTTGATGACTCATTTAGGGGGGTGGTTGGTCCCAGCGTGAATGGGAGCCAGTTTTTAGCAACAAATCAACAAATCAAAGGTAGTATGCTAGTGAGTTTGTGCTAAAACAATGGATTCCCTGTGGAGTCCTATCATATATTGACTATATCGGGACGATCCGCTGAACAGGGTTTTTGAGCTTCTGGTCATAGACAGGGTATCGGAATTTATCAAATTTTCTTCATGTCGCGGCAACGGCATTCATTTTTCGATATTTCGTGCCTTTTGTCATGAACAGGGTATGAAAATTAGCGGTTTTTCTGTCATTATAACAGGGTCACATTTTGTTCGAGCGGAACACCCGGCCTTCCCTTCTTTGGGTGGAGTATCCTCCCCCCTCCCCCCCCCCCCCCCCCCCCGGAATGGACCTCTAGTCCGCGGCACTGTCCTCGTTGATTTTCTATTGACTTATAAAAACCATTTGTTTATATTGATGTGCAGATATCATTCAGATTGAGGCCAATGTTGAGAGTGCAGCAGTTCACGTGGAGACTGCAAGAGTTCAGCTTGAAAAAGCTCGAGAATTCCAGGTAAGAATCAGCTTTTGCAATACAGTTGAATTATTCTCAATAATTGACAGGAATTATTCTCGTTCCAATGAGAGCAGATTTCAGATGAGTGTCGAATAGTAAACGCACACTAGCCAATCGGGATTGAGATAAATTCAAAAATGGATCAATAAGGGCGTGAGTGCCAGTTCAACGATTTTTAGACCACAGTACAACTTGTTTTGGGGATTTGTAGTTTTAGTTTATCTTATTTAACTTCTGATGATTATGACTTGCTTTGTACTCTACTATTCTCACTGCATACTAATGAGAGCTTCGTATAAGAACACGCTCAGGAATAATTAATTCAGTCCGTTCAGCCGCTCAGTTGAAGTGTTCAGACGTTTCTCTGGCTTCAGTTTGGTCAACCGCCTCCACCTCCCATATCCTTCCTGTTGGTTTGTAAAATCGCTTCTCGTGGCTTTATACTCATCTGGAATGTTATTGGCGTTGTTATAGAAGCTATTTCGGTTTCTTCATTGCGTTTTCGCTGCTGTTATTGCATAAGGTTTGTTGTACCGCGAGCGGTTTCTATCTAGGGCCTCGTGGAATTTACAAGTTGCAGGAATGGGTTGTGACTGGCAAAAATCACTGGAGTGGCCAGAATTTCCCTGGAGTCTATAGGTAATTTTATCTTCGGGTGGTTTTCTTAGGGCTCGTTTGGGGTTTGGTTTATTTAATGCTTAGTACTAGTTCGTCACATTTTTAGTCTCTTCCTCTTGGTTTTGTACGGGTGCTTTGTGTTCTTAGATGCCCTTGCCGTATTCACACATATCGCTCGCAGTTACTCGTTGCTTTGGGCAGTGGTTGTTCCACGTTATGCCGTGGCTATTTCGTCAGGGACATTGTCTCGTTGCCGGAATTTTGTGTTTTCCGTTACCGTTTCTAGCTAGGTCAATTTTCCCGTCTCTGTTCCCTCTCCGTTGGGTGGCCATAGTAGCTTATTTATTTTCCATAGCGTTAGTAGTATACAAGCATGGGATAATTGGTAGATTATTTATCACGGGGGTACTATTTATGTGTGCATTAGATTCCGCGCTCGGTGCGGGGAAGGTGATTACCACAGTAATATTGTGCGCGCATAGACTCCGCGGCAATCGGTGTGTGGAAGGTGATTATCACAAGGGTAATATTGTGTGCGCATAGACTCCACACCCGGTGTGCGTGGAAAGTTATTATCACAAGGGTAATACTGTGTGCGCATAGACTCCGCACTCAGGGTGCGTGGAAGGTTAATATCATAAAAGTGATATTGTGTGCGCAAGGCTCCGCACTCGGTGTGCGTGGAAGGTTATTATCATAAAAGTGCTATTGTTTGCGCAAAGACTCCGCACCCGGGGTGCGTGGAAGGTAATTATCATAAGTGATATTGTGTGCGCAAAGACTCCGCACTCGGTGTGCGTGGAAGGTTATTATCACAAGGGTAATGTTGTGTGCACAAAGACTCCGCACTCGGGGTGCGTGGAAGGTTAATATCACAAAAGTGATATTGTGTGCGCAAAGACTCCGCACTCGGGGTGCGTGGAGGGTTATCAAAAGTGATATTGTGCGCGCAAAGACTCCGCACAGGGGTGCGTGTATGGTTATTATCATAAAAGTGACATTGTGTGCGCAAAGACTCCGCACTCGGGGCGCGTGGAAGGTTATTATCACAAGGGTAATATTGTGTGCACATAGACTCCGCACTCGGGGTGCGTGGAAGGTTAATATCACAAAAGTGCTATTGTGTGCGCAAATACTCCGCACTCGGGGTGCGTGAAAGGTGTTTATCACAATGTTAATATTGTGTGTGCATAGTCTCCGCACTCGGTGCGTCGGAGGTGATTACCATAAGGGTAATATTGTGTGCGCGTAGACTCCGCACTCGGTGCGTGGAAGGCTATCACTCGGAGCGTGGAAGGCTATCTATTTATCTATCATACGCAGACTCCGCGCGTAGTGCGTGGAAGGTTATCTATTTATCTATCATACGCAGACTTCGCGCGTAGTGCGTGGAAGGTTATCTATTTATCTATCATACGCAGACTCCGCGCGTAGTGCGTGGAAGGTTTCGGAACAGTGTGTACGCAGACTCCGCACGTGGTGCGTGGAAGGTTCCAGGGGGGTAACAGTGTACAAAACGTGGCACGTTGAAGGTTATCATTCGCAAAAATAACACTTGGGATCCAAACTCTTCGATGTTGTTGGGGGGACCATTTAACAACGGTCCTGACAGACATAGTCTGCGTCCTGGCTCATCGAAGGGTTGGGTTCCCTGTGTTTCTGTTTCTTTTGCGTTCGTTTCCGTCTTTTATCTAGGCGACACTTTAGGCTATTCACAGTTGGGTTTGTAACCACCAAGTCTTATGCCCGGACGGGCGTTGTTCAACTCAGATCCATCACACAGGGATCCCAACCCTTCGTTGGGCTACTGCCGTCCCCCTAACATGGCCATGATGCCCAGTTTGACTCTACACGTTTAGTAGCGACCCTGTACCCAGTCTGTGAGAAGTTGCAGTTTTCTTCCTCGTTTTACTCTTCATATGTATATATATATGTACGTGTATATACTTGTATGTGGTTTTTCATAAACTTCTTTTCTTTCAATTGTACTATTTAGTTCACGTACGCGTTTTAACGAGCCTCACGCCCTAGGTATTGTTCCGTGGTTCAATTATTATTATTGTTCAGGAGATTTGGATTTTCTGAGGATTGGGAGAAGAGATTGGGATTTCTGAGTTTCGGGGTTTAGTTATGAAAGAGAGAAGAGATGGGTGTGGTGATTTTGAGCCTGCCATCGGTAGATGGCCTAGCCCCTAGGTTCGGTTTCCAGCCGTGATGGTTTTGCGGAGCCTTTATCAAGGTTTCATCAACCCCGCCACGGCTGGAAACCGAGCCTATAGATGGTCGTACTATAATATTTTGTGGAGCGGCACGAGCAGATCACCCCATACCTTAGCTTCTATTGCGATGCGAACAATAGTATGCAGTGAGGATATAGTACTATTCTCACTGCATACTAATGAGAGCTTCGTATAAGAACACGCTCAGGAATAATTAATTCAGTCCGTTCAGCCGCTCAGTTGAAGTGTTCAGACGTTTTTCCCACCCCCCATCCCCCGTCGGCGGTTGACCAGCGCGTGTTCCAGGCCTCGCTGCATATTACTTGTTCCGCACTCGCAGATCACCCCATACCTTAGCTTCTATTGCGATGCGAACAATAGTATGCAGTGAGGATATAGTACTATACTTGTCCTTGTACTCCACATTACTCCAATCATGAACTGGTTCTAAGTACAATAATATAACGACAATACAGGGGCGTAGCCAGGTCTTCAGCAAGGGGGGTCACAACCTTAATGTTTACTGTATTTTTTGTGCCTAAAGGGGGTCCTGGGCACCCCAGGAATCCTCCCCCCCCCCCCCCCCCCTAGCTACGCCCCTGCAATAGCGTAAGTATAAAGCCCGGTGCACACTAGCGACATAACGACATAAGGACGTTATGTTGCAACGAAAAAAGCACGGGGAAACAAATGAAATAAACAGTATTTTCCATGGATCATCATTAGATTACTTCACCAAAGCAATCTTATGTTATTTTTTGTCGACTTCAACGTTTGGAAACCACTAAACTGTGTTCGCGTGATATTTTTCTTATGTCGTATATTTTTCTTATGTCGCAAGTGTGCACTAACTGAATGAAAATTAACGATGCTTACGAAACCGGCAAGTAAAGCGCAGGAATAACACAGAAGGAAACACATCATCTTATAGCTCCCGCGAACAGTCTGATTCCCCCCCTCTCCTATTTGTGGGGCGGGGGTGCTCGTCGGAATCTTTCGATTTTACCCCTAAAAGGTACCAAACTCAAACATGCGAACGAATGGTGTCGCTTAGTTGATTTCGGCAACTAAAAGGTACCAACAAGACGTATTTTCCCTAGTAATTTTCTCTCCTATTTTTTACAAGGGAAAATACGTCTGAAATGCACGCTACCAACAAGTGTGATTTGCTTGTTTTTGCTAGAACGGACCTCTAACAGATACCTATCTAAAAAAAAATTGCGCAAGTTTTCGGATTTTACCTCCTAAAAGGTGCCAGAGGCCTGATTTTAAACCCTAAGAGGTACGGCGACCACCCCTGCCCCAAAAATAAGGGGGGCTGATTCCTAACATTGCTTATCAGGGGCTTATCCTCCTATAGTAGAAAACGCAAGCCTGATTTACTTACGACGGTCATCTGAAATCCACTCTATTTAAGAATTACGTGTAGAAATCTCGAAAAACTTACCATCTGAAAACAAAGATTTACATTTTATTTACCGAATTCAATCGACATTATTTCATCAACCGATGGAAATGGATTCTTCCTCTGGCTCGGTATTTTGCTAGGCTGACAAAATGGCGGCTGACTGAGAATCTTTAACATTGACACGTTATCCATCACTTGTTTCAGAAAGCGTCGCGCAAGAAAATGTGTTGCATCCTAGTCATCGTTGTGGTCGTGGCTGGCGCAATCGGTCTCATAATCTGGCTCTCAACTAAATGTACTAAATAACTTTTAGAATCATTTATTCCCCCCTCTCCGATTTTTGTTTCTCACGACCGTTTCTTGGGGGTAAAGTAGTAGAATTTCAAATTTCCCGAAGTATACATACATAGTTACAAATCAAGTGTCATTTATACAGGCAAAGTCTTCTATCCAACTTTAGTATAAACCAACTATGGTCTATTACAAACCCTGCATTCTGATTGGGCGAGCTACTAATGGTCTATTAGTGATAGACCGTACCTGACAATTAAACCACCGCCGTTCTTTGCAAGAAAACGTGATTTTTCAACATAAAATAATGGAGTTCATTGCTAAACCGACCAACTAGTTGGTTTATACTAAAACAATTAGTCCTCTCGTCCTCATGTACGTGCAATGATATCAATAGTACATTCGGCCTCGAGGTCTAGATACAGAATTAACACTCGCATACTATTATGAATGCGTAAATAAGCGTCCCCGTGGAATGAGAGGAGCGAAGAAAACTCGCGCAAAAAGTGACACTTGACACTTTAATAAAGTTTATGTATGTAAGGCGGAACATTTAAATTTTAAACATTCCGTATTCCGCTAGCTTTACGGATTGAATATTCCCATTCCATATACTAGATTTTCCCGGATATTCCCAATCAAAACTGGATATCGAGTCGATATTCAATATTTAATTATTCCGCTTCTACCCCCGAGTTAGACGGCGCTATGGTGATTAAAGTGAATGCCATTGATCGTGTAACAAATTAAACATGACAATACTACATATTTGTTGTCTCTAATGATCCAATGTACGTGAATGTATATAGGAGAATAAAAACATTTTATGACAGGATTCTGTTGATTTCTGATTGACTTTTTTTTCCAACATTTTCACCAATGTTGGTCTCTATGGCAACAAATGTATGACCTCTGACCTTAAATATAATTTCTCGGAAAATGGTCTATATCAAGATAGTTCCCTTGTAAATGTGTCGACTTTCTTCAACTTCCTTATAAGGAAATATCTGCATACCATATTTGGAATCCTAGTAAGTTTTTCACTATTTTCCATATCAAGAAAGTGCTGTCGTTTTTATGGCAAATCCGCGCGGGTTGCCTGTGGTGTTCAAAACGTGACTCAGGCCCCTCGGCGGGGGCAAAAACAAAATGGCGACCAAGAGAAGGATGTTTCTCGAGTATCTGCAAGTTTTGGTCAATTTTCCTGCTTTTTTCGCTAAGATGTGAGGAAAAGTACTTACAGACCTTCCAAATAAGGAAGGGGGATTCCCTAATAAGGAAGTTTTGCAACGTCGGCAAAACGACAGCTTTTGGCGAAATTTTCTTGATATGATTGACCTAGAAAGCTTAAAACTCAACCAGAACTCAGATACACTTGAGAAAAGATGTTATGTGCATTTTCCACTGTGTTTATCACGGTCAAAACCCTGGAAACAAGGTAGACAAGATACCACAGGAAGCCCGCTCGATCTCTAAAAAGACGACACTGTTATCTCTAGCGTAGATTATTGATCTAACGAGGCTGGCTGTAATGATTTTGCGAATAGCTATATTTGTGATGATGTATTATGATGTACCTCTCATTTTCTTAAAATATGGATAACTTGGACAGCCCGCCTCGTTGGAATGGTAATGTACCCCCGACACTAGCCATAATAAAACCCATTGGGAAACCATTTGTATGGAATGCAGAGGACTGAAAGAAAATTGTGTCTTTGTCACGCTCTTGCAAGTCACGCAACCCGTTGACATGGTAACCAAATACATCAAATGAAACGTCTCACCGGGTAGAGCAACCTTAACGGAAAACATTCTACGCAAGACATTTTATCTACCCTAGGGAATTTTTTTCAGTGTTTTTCGCATTTTTATGAAAAGCACCCATGCCTTTACCCTGGAAACCAGAGGCTCGAGGTCCAAAGAATTCTCAAACGCGAAAGGGCAGAGTTTCAGCCTCTGGTCCCCAGGGTTCCATGCCTTATATACCTGAGCTTCCATTCTTCTGGCATATGTAATTTAGCTTTGAATAAAATGCTAGCAAACGTCTGTCTTCGGTGAACATTCATAAATCAACACGGCTATCTTTTGAACTTCTATTATGCATATAATTCAGGTGAATGTTTGTCGAACTGATAAAACTTGAAAGACACTCGCTTGCGGCTCGTGTCTTTCAAGTTTTGATCAGTTCTCCCAACATCCCCCTCGTGTTTGTAAGAAACCAGAGACCACGCGGAAAGTACTTTTATTGCTTAAGGGACCGTTCATTTTTTATCAGGGAGGGGGGGCTGGTGGAGATGAGGGGGGGGGGGGGGGTCACCCAAAAAAATACGGCCTCAAAGGGGGGGGGGTCACCCAAAAAAATACGCCACTAAAGGGGGGGTCACCCAAAAAAATACAAGCACATAACAGGGAGGAAACGAAATGTTTGTATTTTTTACAGCATGCAACTGTGCAATATGTTTGTTACCTGTTTCAACACGCTTATATGTTTCTAATTTCACTCAATACTTAATAAAAATTTCGGCGCGCTTCGCGCGCATGAAGAATTTAACATATAATATGCACTGCTGATATGATAGGCCTGCCGGGCAGCTCTATGTTTGAAAAAACACACCTAAGGTAAGCGTGAGTTCAACGTTTAGTCATTTGGGCTAAACGTTAATTTCTTCATTTGCGGAGCGCATGAAAAATATTACCTAAAGGCTCAGGAGCCCTTCACTAGGAGCTTTCAGTATAACCTATACAATTAGCGTATTTCCTGGGCTCCTGACAGGCTTTGGTTACTATACACAAAAAACCATCTACCCTTTTTCTGAGGCTTGATGAAATGCGGTTATCAAAAGTTGCCGGCGCGCTTTGCGCGCAAAGATTATGTGACCCCCTCTTTATGTAAAATGTCTTCTACTAGGTCAAATAGGGGACCTGAGGTGGGTGTCACGAAAACGCTTAATAGTTCTGAGGGGGATCGGTTCCTTAGCTTCGACAGAAGTAAGAAAAACGTTAAGAAGAATGAGACTGCATCACTTAGGCAAGAATCTATCTTACAGGGCAAGCATTTATAAGGGGGGGGGGGGGGGGGGGGCACCAGAAAAAATACATTGGTTGGGGGGGCCACCTAAAAAAATACGGACATGAAAGGGGGGGCCACCCAAAAAAAACAGGGTCTCCCCTCATTTCCACCAGCCCCCCCTCCCTATAAAAAATGAACGGTCCCTAAATATAACATGTTTTCCACGTTCTGTCCGAGCCAAGGTTATGTAGTTGACTAAGAGAAAGCTAATGGTGTTAAAAAACACGGAGAGTTGTAGTAGGGCTTATAGTAACAATCCTCTTGCGTCCGTTTTTGACGCCCTAGCAGGGCTATCAATACTAAAGGTATTAGGGCTCGAAATGCCGTGCTCACGGATATAGACCAAATATCAAGTATAAGGACGTAAAGCCATGCGCACGGCATTTCGTGCCGAAGCCTGCAGACACCTTGAATCATTAACTGAATTGTAGCAGTGCTGAAATTCACTAGCCAACAGACCATTCTAGAAAATCTAGAGTACGTAGCAGGGGTAACTTTATTAAGGTTCGAAATACCGGGTGCATGGCCAAACAACTACTGTTCATTTCTAGCGACGTGAAGCCATGCGTACTGCATTTCTTCGCATGCCATCTGACACCTTGAAAAATGGGATGAAAAGAGAGGTAGCGGGGTTTGGGACGAAGGGATACCACCAATAAATTAAGCACGCTCCCTTACAGAGCTTTTGTTCGACCCGAGGGATTGCTTGGTTGCAAGCTATTTGATCCATGTTGCGCGATTGTCATGTCACTGCAAACATGTCACGCAACAACAAACAATAGTTGCAATTGCAACTTTGAGAAACAAAGTTTTACAGGTTGGAGTTGGGGTGCAAACTATCGTTGGGTGCACCAACGATAACAACCTTGCAACGTCAGCAGTGCTGCGCGATACGTTGAGCAGATTGCAGGATTCGTGATAGTATGCGAGTGGGTTTCTACTAAAATATATGGTAGAGGAGGGAGGGATGGATTATGAAAAAGGGAGAGGTCGATAGGAAATAGTGAGGGATGGATGGGAAATAGAGCGGTAAATGTTGAAGTGGTCGTTTGGGCAGTAGGTTGGTCGCCGATGCAATTTTCCCTTTCGTAAACGGTCGTTGCCATTTGGACGGCACGAAATCTCGAAGCAAAGCACAAGGGAACTCAACGTCGCGATTTTCTTGCGTCTGCGATTGCGGTCATCTTTGCAGATATAATTTTGTGCGATAACCAAAGGCCTTGAGCCTGCATATCGTCAGCGGTTTTGCCATTTAGTGATAAACAAAATGGCGAAGGATTTGGCGGGAGTTTTGTCTCGCAAGAAGATCACGTATCCAAAATTACCATTTTACTGGGGCCTTTTGCAAGATCTAACTGAATAAAATGTCACAGGATAGTCATTGGTCTGATTTACGATGATTAAAACAGCGAAGGACAAGGGAGAGGTACGTATTTAGGGTGAAATTTCTAAAATCTTGCTCACTCACGATCAAAGTAAAGCCGTTTTCCTTTGAAAATTCTTGCGTCTTGTGTTGTAACTGAATGACCTGCTGTAGGTCTTAAAGATAAAGTGCACTCTGTATATTTTAATTTGATTACCTAAGAAATTGTTCGAAATCGCTTGTTTTTTAAGCCACATAACTTAACTACTGCTCTTCAAACAGGAGCAAAGCATAAAGCCGATCAAGATGATCTTGATCAACAACAGGTCAATTCGATATAAGTAAGTTACATACTTTTAGAGCAGTGTTTACTGAATATGTTGTCTTTTCATATAACAGGAAAAATCAAATCAGCAAAGCATCACTAGTTTCTTTACCAAGGTCAGTAAAACACTCCTGCAGGTTTTATTCAGAATGGGCAATTCCAGAAAATATATGTACCCCAGGGACGGGCAGCATTTGGAAATTCTAAATTTTCAAACTCGGAATTTGGCATGGGGGAGTTTTTGAAGCCTGTGGTGGGGGTACATTATATTTTCTGGAATTGCCCAATTGGTCACATGGAAATTTCAGCTATAATGAATGTACATGCAGCATGTCGCCTTGTATGCATGCCGCCTTGTACGTGTTGCATGGTAATTAATGGTATACCCCAAAGCGTACATGCTTATCACTACAGTCATGTGAAATACACTCTATTAATTGATGTGTCTATTTTGCAGGTAGCAGGTTGCATTTGAAAACCCCTCGGATCCTATGAAAATAGCTTGAAATTTGCTGTACTGTACTATTTGCTGTAAAATTGAGATAATTGACCTGCTTCTTGCAACCTGCTACATGACTACCTGCTACCTGTTGTGGAACCTATTGTAAAACTGCAGCATTATTATCATAACATTATGCTTGTGGAGCCTTGACTCCCAACTGAATGTCCTTGCTGTGCCCAGTAAGATGCTAGTTCAGGGTGCAGGGCTTTTAAATGACTCCTAAATATGCAACATAAGCAACTTCAAAGATGTCTCCCACATGGTGGGAGAATGTTCAAATAATCTAATTGAATGCACACTTTGTGTACTTTTTACTAGGGAGGTTCAACCAGCCAACTCTTCTCAACTATTGGTTCTGGAAAGAAAAGTAAGAAGTCCTTACTCAGGGATTAGCAGAGTGTTTATTTCCGGATATTATGGAAATAGCCTTATTTCTTAACTTAATGTACATAGGTACCTACTGGTACATGTGCATTGAGTACAGGCAAAATCAGTACTTATCTTACATTCACTGAATTTAAGGACATTACCGTGGTTGTGTGAGTAAGGTGGTTAATCGGGCAATAGACCTTTTCTGCTTGTGTTGTCAGGAAGGCCTTGTTGAGTGACAGCACTTTGAATTTGCTTCCATGACGCAACAAGGGCTACAACATACAGTTGTAACAGTGCAATGTTTTCTGAAATAGGTGTATGAAATAAATGGAATCGAGGTGAACAAAATATTTGTCTGTTTACTCTCGTGAACTCTAATGTAAATTGTATTTTTTTCTGCCTTTAGATAATCAAATGTGCATGTTTAATTTGTATCCCTACAGTATTTTTTTGCACCATTTTAGAAAGCCTGTTTACTGAGAATCCTGTTAGATTTGTTTTGTTCATCTTCTATTGTTTGATAGGTATCAACAAAAACAGTCTCAAGTTGAAGAAAGGCAGTGCCAAGTCACAGGCAAGGCTTATATTAGTATGAAAATCTGGAATTGATTAGGCAGTGCAAATAAACACATGTCTCTGACGAAGAGCTAATGCTTGAAATGTCAGCAAAACATAATTTAAGAAAGACTGCTTGCAATCCCTTCTTTGGCAAACATCCGAAAAATGAGCGCGGACGGCTTGCATGAGCGAGAGTTGAAGGAGCGAGAACATGCCACAGGGGAGAATCATTTTCACAGCCGTTCGTCAAAGAAGAGACTGCAAGCAGATTTCTAAATTAAAGATAATTAAGAAAAATTTCAACCGTCCATGGACCACACCCTATTTGGTTTTCCATTAGGGCGATGTTTTTTCTCATGATCACCCCTGTTCATTTTTAGGGGCAGTTCCCATGGGTATTCCTGCCTTGTTTGATTGAATCCCATCTTGGGACAGCAGAATTAATAGTTCCAAATGGGAGAGGTATAATAATTAAATATATGTACAGTAGCTATTTTATCTTTTACTGTTATCAGATTGTAAATTTGCTTCATTTTTTCAGGGAAGAGACAAATCTTCTGAAAGAAAAGAAAAAGAGGAGAACTCAAATAAATGTATTCAAGAAACAGAAGAAAGAAAAACTGATTTATGTTGTTCGGCAAACAAAAATGAAACAGTTAATGAGCACAGTGGATTTTCATTATTTAGTACACACTCTCCGCCTTCTGTGGATGAAAGAGAAAAGGCCAATGGATCAACTTTACAGCAGGAGTTCAAGACTCCAGTTGGTATTAACATTATTGCCAGGATAAGAAGAGCCACTGCTGAAAATGAGGAGGACATTATTCCCCCCACTCCCTCCCCTGTGACTTGTCATAGCGTGCTAAGACCAAAGCTATTTACAAGTTCACGAATGAACAGCATCAAGGATTCTGTCAAATCTGCAAACTATACCAAACTAAAAAACACAGTTGAATCTCATGTAGAAAATGGGACAAAGAAAAAGCTATTGTCGCCAAACAATGCAGACAATTCTATTGTTGTCCCTACAGTTTGTAATGGTAAGCTTTCTTTCTTGAAACCAAAATGTTCTGGTGGGTCTAAAAGTTCATCCATTGAAGAGTCAAGCTGTAAAGATAGCAATATTTTTATAAGGAATGAGAACACAAAACAATTAGAAGAGGAAAGTCCTTCATGTAAAACGTCTTTTGTTGTTTCCGCTGGTGAGACTCAAAGCCAGACAAAAAAGAAGCCAAAACTGTTTCGTAAAACCACCAAACAAAGCCCAGAAAATGACTGTGTTGATGCAAAAGTGGCCAGTGACAAAGTAGGAACTCCAATTCTTGCTCCAAGAAAGATCGTCATGACAAAATCCAAAGCAAAGTCTCTCAAGCGGCGAGCTCCTTCATCAACTGGAGTCTCTCCTGTGAACAAGAAACACCAGCCTGATGTATCATTGACAGGTGTTTGCAGGGTATGTAGAGAGAGACTGTTCTAGTACACAACTTGTATACTTCTTAACGGCTTTTACATGGTTACCTTTGAGGGTTTCAACTTCATTATTTTTTTGTAATGGGAGTTGCTGTAACGTTTGTTTATTATGACATCTTTCAGATGTATTGCTTGATCTGGAATTTTAAAATGACACACCTCACACTTATCCCTAAGTGGATAATTCACTATGGTCTTATCTCAAATGGACTTTTTCAAAATGACAAAACGTTTAATATGTTGTTAAGTCGAGTTACTGGACATTTTCTAACGCAATGTCACCCAAATTTCGCTTCTTAAAATGCTTTGATTTTGTCGGTCATGTACTTAACATGTTAACTTTAAAATATCAGAAAGTTTTGGTCAGAATTCTGAATGTTTGTTGGCCCTGACTTAAAACACATTCGTTTTTCTTTTGTTTTTCTCAGGAAACAGTAAAAAGTAATCTCTTCACTGAGGAAAAAAATTCCTCCTCCAAAAGAAACACCCCAGGGCGTGGGCTACCAGAATCCGATGCTGATATCACCAAACTGTATTGTTCCAATATTGGCAAGAATACTGTAAATACCCTGATAACACAAAGCACAGTTGGCACAGACACCGTGCGAGAAGACTCTTGTTCATTCCTTAAAAAGAGAAGGAATTCTTTAGATAGACATCAAGGGGCTGAGAAACAATCACGTTCAGATTGTGCTGATAGTGATACAAAAACTAAAGGCGGGTATAGCCACGTTGCTCGTGGACGGGATAATAATGCCCCGAAACAAAATAGCTCCTCAAGAAAAGAAAACGGCGTAACTCCTCCAAAGACGAGCAAGCTACAGTTCAATAGTCCCTCTTCAGGTGAAAAGAACAATATGATATCATTAATGAAAACGCCTACTAAGAGCTCCGATGGTTCTCCAGGATACAGCCGACATGTGATCACGGAAATGGCGCTTGTAACTCCTAATAAAAGTGTGCTGGACACATCAGTTGATAGTCTAATGGACGTGGAACTCGGTGGACTGCTGGACGGTGTGGAGTGGTCTCCAGTGACCAAAACTACAACACCAATACGGTAAGAATATACATTTTGAGGCATTCTCGTACCCAGAGCTCCCCGGCTCGTCATCTCGCCGGGGGAGGCTCTGGCGACAGCTATTGACACATGCGCGAGATTTGACACAGGGCTGTTTAGAGAAAGAACTTTCTGCGCATGCCTCAACGTTCACAATGGCCAATTGGCAATCGGCAAAGATCTTCAACTGGCTGATACCAGACCTCCCCTGCGAGTTGACGAGCCGGGAAGCTCTGGGTTGAAGAATGTCATTGAGATTAAAGTCGGCCGCTAATTGTTTTTTTCTCAAGAAAACGTGTACGCAAAACGCGCGTCGAGCACCATGACGAGAGACGCCATCACTGACATACAACCAGGCTTTGGAAAATTACGATCTGTAGCCCTCTACAAACTGCGGTTTTGTAAAAAGGGCGTGCAATCTCGTATAAAACTCTTACATATAAGGCGTGTTTTGGGACATGCTCGAGGAGGCCAGAAATAGTTTTGATCGCGCATGCTATCGAGATCTAGCGCGCGCTTTCCGTTATCCATTTTATTGTTCATGGATAACATTTCTTATTCATTTTAATGCCTTCTGTCCCCGCAGATCCAAGTCCTCTATACCCGAGCTCTCCTCCCAGTCCACTCAACCATATTCTCCTAACACCACCCCCTACGGTCGCTATCTTGTTCTCGAGGTGTACCGCCGAGAGGCCCCGGGCGAGGGGGTCATTCCTCGGTACGGGAGGGCCATTTCTGAGAAGGTGCTGCGTATGCTGGACGAGTCCCAGTCCCTGGAGCGGCATTGCTTTTTGCGCGAGGACTGGGAGAATACCGAGGTGGAGCCAGGGGACATTGTGCATATCACAGGTGAGTCTCGGGGCATTTTGGGCGCGTTCTGTGTCTCGCTAGTGAAGATGAACGGGTATGCATTAACACGCGCGCGCCCCAAAACAATCTTGTCCCCTAGACCCCGTGCATCTTTGAGCTAGCTGCAGGGAATCTCTAAGTGCTGGTTTGCACACAAGCGCAAGGATACCAAGCCCTAATGTGGTTTACACTAGAACGAAAGCGCACGAAAATCGAGACGTGCGTTCCCTTGCGCTTGTGCTTGTGCTTGGGTCTAGTGTAAATCAAGCGAGCGCAAAGTGCAAGCATGCTAATGAATGTTGATTTCGTGTGTAAACCTGCCCTTAAGCATACGCAAACGCTGGGAACGAGATTGATTAAAATAACGAAAACTGTTACCTTGTTGCTATCAGGAAACAGAGTCGAGAATTGAAATGAATACTGGATCTATATTTATCTACTTTCCTATTGTTCTGCTTGTATCTATTTATTCACGGAAATTCTGTAATTTAGCTACGTAGCTACGAGAGGATCAATAAACAATATTATTATTATTATTTAATTCAACTTATTTAATACTTCGTAATAGCTATCAGATATCATCAAACCTTATCTGTGTATTTCGTCCCACCCGTTTGTCATTTCCCATTCACTTTTTTTCTCGCTTTTCTGTTACCAGGCGAATTCCATAGCGGGGTGTGTACTCTTGATAACCGACTGGATCATTACATCACAGTCCATCCCGACACGCTCGTTTCCGGGACAACCATTGCCGGGGCAACCAGGTGCTTGCGTAGGAGCATCCTTAATGAGAGATTCCGCACAGAGGACACGAATGAGGCCATGTTGATGGGTACCCTGTTGCATGACCTGTTTGACAGAGCCATGAAATCAGAAGGTAAGAATTACAGCTGTTTTAAGTATTCTGCGAACTCTTGAGATCGATTTCCAACCGTCAAACCGATTTCTGGCGTCCGTAAATCAAATTTTGAAACAGAATTCAGTTATTCGCCATCCTAGTGAAATGCCTCCAACACACAACATCTTTTACTATCTTTTTCTAAACAGATGACATAACTAACGGTCGGCTAAGACTCAAATTAGACCCGAGAGTATGATTGACGGAAGCCAGAACGCCATTGGAAGTCGAACGTGAGAGTTCGCAGAATACTCAAAACAGCCGTATATACCATGCCTAAAATAGGAATAAAAAACGTCCATTTTTTGTTCTTACTCTCGTGAACAGGGTAACACCGATTTTCAACAAGAGCAATACACTATGTCCATTAACTTGACATTATTGCCACAAGTTCAATTGGATTAATGCAGTGGGATAAATCAATAGTACTGCATAGCTAGCAAACAGCATAGCTAGGCAATAACATTGCAAGGTAACAGCGTAGCAAGGTAACAGCATTGCAAGGTAACAGCGTAGCAAAGTAACAGCATTGCAAGGTAACAGCGTAGCAAAGTAACAGCGTAGCAAGGTAACAGCGTAGCAAGGTAACAGCGTAGCAAGGTAACAGCGTAGCAAGGTAACAGCGTAGCAAGGTAATAGCATAATAAGGTTACAGCGTAGCAAGGTAACAGCGTAGCAAGGTAACAGCGTAGCAAGGTAACAGCGTAGCAAGGTAACAGCGTAAGGTAACAGCGTAGCAAGGTAACAGCGTAGCAAGGTAACAGCGTAGCAAGGTAACAGCGTAGCAAGGTACCTGCGTGATTATCAAAGTAAGCACGACTCATTACCTGTTCAAATCAGATTCAAGATAGTGAATACAATGTAGAATCCTATGGTAGTTTCTGTCTGACGAGATATCAAAGGATTCAACTCTATTTAAAGCGTTCAGTCGGTAGAGGGTAGATTCCGCCGAAAATAGCACCCAAAAGGCGACATCGCTTTTTTCGTGCTATTTTCTTAGTGGAATCTAGCCTCCTGAAGCTTTGAATAATCATATAGAATAACTTAGGTACTACTTTAACAAAGTTTGTCGGAGCATACGCGACCATAATTGCATGAGAAATGGTGTAAAACTGTGAAAGAACAAGAAAAAGAATCGAGAATAAGGTACTACACGTGTGCGTTAAGGTATCTACAAATATTTGTATTGCTTTGTTGTCCCTTTTCCATATTCCCTTTTGATGCTCTGTCACCCGGCGAGTTAGGATTTTCGAAACATGAGGCTCTTTTGAGAGACGCGACTACCATTTGGCTTGTACAGTGCACCTTATGCGTTCCAGTGTTTGAAGATTTCTTTGTTGATTTACAGAATTCTCCAAAGATTCCCTACTAAGCACAACAAGGGAACTACTCCAGCAACACTCCTATCTAGAAGGATTCTACGGCCTTGGAATGACAGAAACTGAAGTTCTTGACAAGGTTAAAGAGTTCATGCCAGCGTTCAGCGACTGGGCGCGGAAATATGTGCGCGCGCAGCCTGATCCAGATCTAAGCCTCATGGATTATAAGGACGCCTCGGTTGTAGCACCACAGGCAGACCAACCTAGTGTTTGCGTGTCGGAGCTCAGAGATATAGAAGAAAACGTGTGGTCACCCCGATTTGGGTTAAAAGGTAGGACTACGTTGAAAAATTAAACGACAATTGAATTATACAATATTAATGATACAATGTTTTGTGCCTATATATATCATGTTGTCCTGTCCGAAAGTTGTAAAATCTTTTCTAGCTGAGCATCTTGAGCGTTCTCATTACGGTCCCCAAAGCAGCTAGATAATGCTTTAAAAACATTCCCTCTCCCCACTCCTTAGGTAAGGTTGACGCGACAGTGGAAGTACGGATAGACCGGCGACCGAGAATGAGACGACACCGTCCCGACACTGCCGAGCAGATATCGACAGCAGTGGTCCCACTCGAACTCAAGACGGGCAAGCTCTTCTCCAAGCTCGGTAAGTCCCGTCTGAAGTTTGCCGCGAAATCTACGGCAAAAAAGGCGATGTTACCCAAACACCTATGTTATGGTACGAGTGACCAGCAACACGTTTTCTTGATTCTCTGGAAATGTATTCGGCCGTGCCCCTCGATTTCCCGTTGGAATCTACAACAGACATCTCAGAAAAACCCGACATTTACTTTTTTCGAGAGGGGACTTTGGCGCCTAGATAAAAACAGCCTAGATAAAGGCTGAGAAATCCATCAGAAATGAAGTTGTTCTTCGTCGTTTCCACCATTTTATTCACAGTTGAGAGTCTGGAACAAGAGACTCAAGAAACCACAGGAAGCCAAAATGATAGAAAAACGACATAGTTTTCTTGATATGGAATTCAGGTGAAACAATCAAATCGTTCCTTGCAGAGACAAGTGGAAAGACATATCCCAGGTTTCTCCTTTATCGTCCACAGGTTCAGTTGAACACCGTGCGCAAGTGATACTCTACACTCTACTCCTGAGTGACCGTTACCGTCACGCAATCGACACGGGTCTGCTTTATTACATGAAGTCTGGTCACACAATAGGCGTGCCCGCCCTGGTCCACGAGAAACGAGCGTTAGTCATGAAACGAAACGAGGTGGCACGATACCTTACACTGAACAGAACCTCAGGAGGGAGAGTGATGCCAGGTACTTACAGTAGATCACTAAACATCGTGGGAAACAACATGTTTACATCTAAATCGATGTTGAATAGACCTCCTCGGCTTGGGCGTAATGCTATCCCATTTCAGATCACGTGGCATTCCCATAAGTATTCTTTCTTTGTTTTTCTTCTACGCGCGCACCGAAGAACCAAAACGCAACCCAAACAAAGAAAGACTATTTACACTTTTGTAAATAGCGCCGATAGAAAGCGCGGTCTGGTTGGCAGAGAGCCCTGGTTTACTATGTTATAAACGCATGGAAAATATGGTTATTTTTTTAAAGCCATAAAGCAGATTTCGTTCAGTTTATGATGTGGTAAACGCTGTTGTTATGTTTAAAGCTTTCCTCGTGCTCTTTCAACATCCCGCGTGTGTAAATCGCATCCCGCGTGCGTAAATCGCATCCCGCGTGTGTAAATCGCATCCCGCGTGTGTACATCGCATCCCGCGTGCGTAAATCGCATCCCGCGTTTGTAAATCGCATCCCGCGTTTGTAAATCGCATCCCGCGTTTGTAAATCGCATCCAGCGCGTGTATTCGCATCCTGCGTGTGTAAATCGCATCTCGCGTGTGTAAATCGCATCCTGAACGCTGTCCATTTGTAGTTTCTGTCTTGTTGAAATATTTGTTTACAAACGCAGGGATGTTACAAGACCCTCACACATGCAGCCGCTGTTCACAAGCACAGAACTGCTCAGTATTTCACAAATCCCTCGAGAGTGGTGATCACGTGACTAGTGGGATGGGCGATGTGTTTACTGACCTTACTAAGCACCTGACGCATGCGCACTGCGACTTCTTTGCCGACTGGTTCAAACTGGTTTGTCTAGAAGGCAAAGAAATGCAACAATCCAGCAAAAGCAGTCAGCATAATATTTGGACCGTGAAGGCTTGGGATCGGGAAAAACTCGGCCAGTGCTTCAGCGGCATGGTGCTGAGCAGCAGCGAGGCGTTCGCGGGGAATCATGGGAAGTTTCTTCATCGATTTGAGCGGAAAGCGGACCACCCTTCCCAGTTCTCTCTCGTTGATGTTCCTATCACGGCCGGAGATCGAGTGGTCGTCACGGAGGAACATTGTAACCTCATTGCCATAGCAACGGGTGAGTGACAGTTCATTCCTAGAGTGCCTTTATTGCACTTCCACATGCTAGCTTTTACGGCCATCATGGCCATGAATCTCTACCAGCTGATTCCTCGCCCTTAGCAAATCAAGGCGATCAAACATAAAACAATGTATTAGCGCGCGCGCGCTCTTTATTCAGAAATGCCCAAGCCGTTAAATTGGCTGAAATAACCTTTTGTCGGCCCATAAATCATATATGTTTTGATCTTTATATTTCAGGATATGTGAGAGAAGTGCAGGATGACTTTGTGGATGTTACTCTTGAAAGAAACCTCGCTAGCTGGTATGTCAGTAGAACCTGATTTGTAGTTAGCAAATACAAATTTTTTCTCTGTTTAGTGGTTGCCATGAGTTGTAGCTAATATTGCATGGTTTCTCTGAACCTTTTTCCCTGTGCAAAATGATGATTTCATATCACAGGGCCTGGAAGTAATACCATTGGGTGCAAGTTTCGGCGTCTCGGCGCAGGACCTGAAATTTGTTTTCAGTGTATTATAATCTTCCATCGTCCAAACCTCAAGCATATTTCTTATGAGGTTTCGGGCGCACTACATGGCTGCCTTGTCCGAAAGAGTCGCTGCTCTAACACAAAGTAAAAGGCGATCGAACACCAGTATAAAACATGTTGACTAAGTTGAATTACAATAAAGGAGACAGCTGGCCTAGATGTATAGAATTTTGTTAAAACAACCGTGCCTTAATTGCCTGTCGATTTAACTTCACCGTGTGAACCAAAGTTCTATTCTTTCCCCAGCTGTAACGGGCCCCCTTACGAGGACCAGGATCTAATCTTTCGGTTGGACAAAGACGAAGGGTACAGCAGCCTGACATCCCTGTGGTCGAACGTGGCTAAGTTGTTCAATAAAAACTCGGAAAGAGACGCACAGTTACGCCGATTGATTATCGATTTAGAGCCGCCGATATTTGCACACAGTCGTCAGGCTCTTCTGAACTTCGGAAGCAGTCAATCATCCGTCGGGTCTTCGCAGACTCAGTCCACTGCAGAATCGTAAGTACAATGAGGATACTTGAAAATGAGCCGAAACCTCTGTCTGGCTAAAAGTGCTGATGTCGATGTGATACACGAACTACCTGTGGTGGAACACGTGCAAGAAAAGACGAGACAGCTATCCAAATTGAAGTCGTTGACTATCTGTATCTTAAAAATGAAACCCCCTACAACAAAGTCCATGGATGCCATATTCAAAATATGGAGCTCCGCTAATGTGCTTTCGGGTCGGCGCGTTGTAGGGCTCCACTTTAAATGCACCATTCCGTTTTCAGCTAAAACTACGATCGAGCTGTTCGTGGTGATGATTTGGCATAGTTCAATTAACGACAAGTCAAACATAAAGCCATGGGGCTACACAGCTGCGCCTCTTGCGGGTCGGCGCATGTTTTTTAGTGGATCCAATTTTAAATTATCTATCTTCGATCCCATCCGATCTAGTTCCAATATTTGGTTTATTCTTAGAGAGATGTTTATTTTAACGAAAATCTAGAGTAATATTATATTTTTTTGCACGTTTTTGCTGCTATCCTGACAGCACTCCAAAGTACCGCGACCAAGCAGTAGAAGACATCGTCCGAGAACTTAACCCCGACCAGCGTCGCGCCGTGCTTAGATCCCTAAGTGCAGAGGACTACGCCCTTATACTTGGTATGCCAGGCACTGGGAAGACAACTACCATATCCTGCCTGGTCAGAGTACTGGTCGCCAGTGGGAAAAGCGTATTGTTGACCAGTTATACCCACACTGCTGTGGACAATATTCTGCTCAAATTGAAGGAGGTAATGTAGTATTGCTCCTACAAGCTCGGATTCAACAAGTCTCTAGTCTGCTTTCAGGCGGTTGCGGGTGTTTTTAATCGCGATAAACCCAGAGTTGACGATCGCGGACGCCGTTTTTGACGGTTAAACTCTGAGGAATTTGAGACTAAGCAAAGTAAACCATGCGATAGCAACTTGAAAATGATAAATTCTCTCTACAGAACATTCACTAATATTTGTCTCCTGTCTGTGATGACATTGTTTGACGTGTTCTTTTTTGCAGGCAGGAGTTGATTTCTTACGTCTTGGACAAACACAGAAAGTGCTCCCAGAAATTCAGCCCTTTACCACAGCCATTGCTGGTGCGCATATCAAGACTGTGAACCAACTCAATGAATTCTACGAGTCCAAGGTGAGATCTCGTAATTGGAAATGGAAAGGACACGGACTTGTACAAATAACTAGTCGGTCTCTGCGATTCCATTCTATCCTATTCCATTCCATTCTATTCTATTCTATTCCAATCTATTCTATTCTAATCTTTTCTATTCTAATCTATTCTATTCTATGCTATTTTCATTTCAAATTTTCTGTCTGGTTTGGACGAGAGCCACAAAGTGCGTTTTTTATTGGGTGGCTTAAAATTGCCCTTTGGGGAACAATTGAATGGCCTTATTGATCGGCTGATAACATCCTCAATATTTAAGATGTTTAAAACCAGACACAAACTAATGACTGTAATAGAGGCCTAGTAACTGTTGGTTGCACCCCTGTGCTATGTCAACTCCTGTATTTTTAATATTATTAGTTGTATTTTTGTAATTATGTATATGACGTGAAGTTGTAATAAAGAGGATTATATATTCCAATATATTCTATTCTAATCTATTCTATTTCATGTTACCTACTTACATTTCCCTGACAAAGGTGCTTCGTCAAATTAGTTATAGCAAAGGTCAATAGAGGTAACAAAGGAAGCACTTCCTCAGATATCGAGAAAAGACCCGTTGATCCGACTGGGGTTTCAACCCTCAAACTCCAGCACAACAGCCCGGCGCTCTACCACTAAGCTTACCGGGTGACGGTTGTTGCAGGCACGTTGTTGCCGGCCTTTAGGAAATGCCGTGCACCTTATTTATTTATACTCCTCCTTGTAGATTGTCGTAGCCACTACATGTTTGGGTGTGAACCAAGCCTTGTTCTCAAAGCGATCGTTCGACTACTGCATCGTTGACGAGGCGTCTCAGATCACGCAACCCGTCTGTCTTGGGCCCTTGCGTCACGCACGCGTGTTTATTCTTGTTGGGGATCATTATCAGCTGCCTCCGCTGGTGCAAAGTCTTCAAGCAAGGTATGAATATAATACGCATTGCGAGATAATTAACAATTATTAGATGAGGTCGAGCATGATACTGAGATTTGTCAACGCCGAGGTTGAGTATCCGTCGAAGCGAAGCTGAGGCGGATAACACTAACTTGAGGCGTTGACAAATCTCACTATCATGCGAAAACCAATTTCAATAATTAGTTTATTTTAAGCAACCAGGAATTCCTCACCTAGCTAAACAAAGATGTCGAAGATGAGGCATTGCACGATGATGAGTCCTTGCAACTTCAGCTAACGTCTATGTTATTTTTCTCCTCGTATTCAATTCAAATAGTTGATGATTAGACAACCTGGGCAATGCTCTCGGCAAAAATCATAACAGATCCAACGAGAATATTGGCATCAATTGGCAAAATTACCTTCCGCTTCCGAAATGAAAACCAACAGGCGCCCAAACATTTGGCTTGCATTATTTATGACGTCATTTCAAAGCATCAATCCTAATGTCTATAGAGTGACGACACGAAATGCGCGCCAACAAGATTTCTCTGCGTACTCCAATCAGAATCGAGATAGTGGCATGGATGGATAATAATACGTATTGCGCGATTTATGGCATTTATCATGGTTCAAAGTCTATGACTTGATAGCATCTCCTACTGATGTGTAATCATTTTGTTTTCCAGGGAGGGAGGTATGGACGTGAGTTTGTTCAAGCGCTTGTCTGAGTACCACCCCCAGGCGGTAGTGAGTCTAGAACATCAGTACCGTATGCACGAGAATATCATGACACTGTCCAACACTCTTATTTATGGTGACCGGCTCAAGTGTGGCACGCCCCAGATCGCACGGGAATTATTGGATATTCCTCAATGGGACGAGCTGAGAGAACGTCTGTGTAGTAATGGCAGTGAAGGTATGAGTTAGATACCATTTTGTACTGCTAGAGAAAAGTAACGGTGCACGGCACTGTCACGGTACTGACACGGTCATGACATTTGACACGGTAACGGTACTGACACGGTAATGGCACTGAAACGGTCACGTCACTGCTCGGTATGTCACTGGACACGGTCATTGTACTGACACGGTCATGGCAATGGGCACCGTCACGACACTTGGCACGGTCACGGTACTAACAAGGTCACGGTTACTAACAAGGTCACGGTTACTGACATAGTCACGACATTTGGCACGGTCACGGTACTAACAAGGTCACGGTTACTGACACAGTCACGTTACTGATGTGGTCGAAGTCCTGACACGACCCGGTACGGACATGATCACAGCACTGATTGGATCTACACCTAATTAAAAAAAGGTTGCGTTTGGTATTTGGTCTTTCAATTATAGCGCGAAACAAAGGAATTATTTGCTTCAGTGACCACGGAACAAAGGCGTTCAGACCAATGACCAAAGCAACCTTTTCTGAATTAGGTGTATGCACATTCTGTAGCCATCTTGAGTGGGTTAGACCTAGTGTAGCTATAGCAGTGCATTCACACAAAATGGTATCTTTTACACTTTCCTGTAATTTCGACCAGTTTTTAGATTGCAACTGACTCTTCCTGTATCCTCTTCATGTATCCCGAAGCCTTGCATGTCAAAATGGTTGGACTCGATCAAGAGCGTCATTCCTAAATGGAGGAATGCTCACCATGAATAATTTAACGATATTTTTGATAATATTACTTCAAATTGACCTAAAAACATTCAAAATATCTGAACTATTAAGACTACTAGTCAGGATAAGGGTTAATACATCGTTTTAGTATATTTTTATAGTATATGCCTCGTTCTATTAAAGATTAATACTATTAAGGTACGTAATCAATAAAACGAGCTGTCCAAACCAGCGAATTCACTCATAGCGTAGTGGTTAGGGTTAGGGTATAGTAACTGGAAAGTTACAGGTTCGAACCCTGATGATTTTCATAATTCTTTTTTTCATTTCTGTAGGTGAGCGCTTGTTTAGAAAAAAATTCTAAGTGCCAGTGAGCATTCCTCGATTTAGGCGTGTGTGATCAAGAGCTGATTGTTAATATATATTTTCATTTTGACAGATAACTGGCTAATAACTGCCCTTGATCCTAAACACCCTGTTGTCTTTCTGAACACGGACGCTGTGCCCGCGCAGGAGACGCATTCCGGGAGACTGGTATCTAACGAAGTGGAAGCCATTCTAGTGCAGCATTTAGCATGCGCACTACTGCGAGGTGGGGTGACTGCGGGCTCAATCGGTATTATATCGCCCTATAGACATCAGCTCAAACAGATAAGGTACGCTGTGCGTGCGCTGTTTCACAATATTTATCACCAGTTTAAAGGACCGGCTCTCCCTTCCCATAATGCATTGCTTTGATTTTGTTTACATGGTTCATTGTAAACTCTGACTTCACGCAAAGGAATTCTGTCATTTTTTCTCGCATTTGTTTGGTAAAATGCGCCAAACGGACAAAATATATAGCTTTTGTGGAAAGAAAAAAGGCGAAGCATTGCATTGTGGGCAGGGTGACTTGGCCCATTTAAAGGCCCATCACCAACCGGGAGCCTTTGCGCCCCGTTTTCTTTTGTTTTCAAATTGATCCATTGTTTCTCGGGCACTCTGATTGGATAAGAGTCCGCAAAGGCTCTCGGTTGGTGATGGGCCTTTAAGGACTTTGCTTTTCTGTACTATTGCCAGTAACTAGAAATAGAGCAGATTTCGTATGACTGTGAAAAGTGCCGCGGCAAAGTTGTGCCGCGCCGCGACCGTGACCGTACCGCGACTGCGCGATTTCATTTCAAATCGACAGCAGGCCAGGTTCCGTGCCGCGACCGCGACCGTGCCGCGCCGTATCGCGCCACTTCACAGTCGTACGAAATCTGCCACGGTCCTTGAAAATATATGCCCTTGGCTTTATTTTCGGAATTTTACGGTATACTGCGCGACTGAACTATCGATTCCCTCTCAACAGGCAATTACTAAGCTCCGATACCTCGCAATCGTGTAACGAACTGGAGATCAACACCGTAGACAAGTACCAAGGGCGTGACAAACCCTGCATCCTAGTCTCCCTTGTACGAAGCAACGACGCGGACAAAGTTGGCGAGCTACTGAAGGACTGGAGACGAGTCAATGTTGCTGTCACACGGGCTAAGAGGAAGCTGATTCTGATTGGCTCTTTGGCGACTCTGAAAGCCAGTCTACTGCTGAATGAATTACTGGAGCTGTTGCTGGCAAGAGGTTGGGTACAGGAATTGCCTGGAGGCGCGGATAAGTTGAACACGTGGTTGACAGGGCAAGGAACTCAGTCCCAGTAGGGAGATGTCAGGTTTGATCACGCGACTATTGGTAGGTTTGCTTTTTGCTTACCTTATATTGATAAACTTACAAAATTCTCATAGAAAACATTGTCCAAAACTCTGATTGGGATTCCTGTGTTTCGTTGTCATTCAAAAATGTTTCGCTCTTTGGTATTCGTAAATGTCACGAAAAATACTGAGTAAAAATACAGAAAAGCCCAAATCCTTGTCCAGAATTTTACAGTCTGTCTGAGACTCCGTGCACGCAGATGAAATTGTCCAAAACTCTCAATGTCATACCTGTTTTTCGTTGTCACTAAAAATGTTTCGCTTTTTGGTATTCGTAAATGCCAAGAAAAATACTGAATGAAAATTCCTGCCTGATTAAAAGAGGTTTGGCCTGTTTGAGATTTCGATACGCAGGCGAATTTGATCAAAACTCAGGGATACGTGTTTTTGTTGTCACTCAAAAATGTTTCGCTTTTTGGCATTCGCGTAAAGTCAAGAAAAATACTGAATCAAGATGCAGAAAAACCCAAAGCCTAGTCAGAAATTTGATAGCCTTATGAGATTCCGTGCACGCAGGTGAATTTGTCGAAACTTTGATTGGGATACTTGTGTTTCATTGTCACTCAACTACGCCTCGTCACTCGCCTCGTCTCTTTCGGATCTATAAAAAGTCGAGAATGACGTGAGTGAATTGTAAAGAAGCCCAAACGCCAGAGTCGGAGGTTTGACACCTGACTGCGAAACAATAAATTCGGCTGTAGTCTATAAGATTTCTAATGTAATAAGTTCAAGCACATAATGTTAAGAGCTCTGGCGCGACCGGAAAATATATGATTAAATAAATTGGAGATACAGATATAGATGAATCTCCATTCTAGTAGACGGAACTCTGGACAAGACATTAATAGATCATAGAAGCGATGCATTCGAATGTCCAGTCACTACGAATAACCTATTTCCAGAAAGGTTGCTTTGGGATTTAGTCTTTTGACGCCGAGCAAATAATCGCATTGTGCTTCAACGATCAATTCCCAATGCAACGCTGATTGAATTAGCCTATGTATAACTTGAAAGTCTTTCATTTAATGTCCTTATCGGAGCTTTGTATGACTAATCTTTACATTTGAGAGCTGGTTCTCGCCGAGCAAATAATCGCATTGTGCTTCAACGATCAATTCCCAATGCAACGCTGATTGAATTAGCCTATGTATAACTTGAAAGTCTTTCATTTAATGTCCTTATCGGAGCTTTGTATGACTAATCTTTACATTTGAGAGCTGGTCTCTCAAATATATCAATAAAAATATGTTTAATATATTATTACTACGGCTTAATTTTGAAGGATCATTTTCGACCTTTTACACGAATTGACACAGATTGAGAATAAAAGTCCTTGAAGTTTCTATATTTGTCTCGTGGTCCAAATAACCCTCACCCGCTATAATCTCATCTGCTCTACAGATTCTCGCTAACTGTGTTTGTTATCCTGTACACGTTGTACGTCAGCGTTTCTGTCATGGGAAGATAAACGGATCTCCCTCAGATCTTGGAGTGTTCTCCGTATTGAGTGTGTTGCGCTTCATCTTATTTTGGCAACTCTTCGTATTTCTTCCCCTCCACTAACCGAGTCAGGTTTTTACTCTAGTTTTTACCCGAGATTCACCCTATATCAGGGCTCGTTAGTATTATGATAACCTCACCGGGTCCTTTTTCCGTCCTTACCGAAGCTTCTTCTCTCGTGCCCGCGTTAAATGACCCGCCACCGCCGGACTTAGCATACCGCGTGCCCCTTTTTACCCCTCCACCCGAATACCCTCCCCCTCCCCCTGCGAAACAAAACGACGCACCTCCACCCCCAAACCCTCCTTCAGATCCACCCACGCCTAGTCCTCCTCGGCCACCGTTAACAAAGGAACCCCCTCCGGTGGCGTTGGTGCCGCTAGCACCATCAGTTAATAGCCCTCCCCCAGCGCCGGCGGGGAATCTCATATCATACGAGTTATGGTATATATCCCATAGCCGACCACCGGAACCGGAAGTACCGCCGTGGATAGATCCTTCCTCCGATGTTTCCCCCGGTAATCCAGGGTAATGCCCAACCCAAAGCGTTCCACCACCCCCTCCTCCGCCTGCGACAATCAGGGGGGTTCCATCTTGAAGGGTGACAAAACTGCCCCCACCACCTCCCCCAGGTTGTGGGTCTCCTTGCTGTACTCGTATGCCAACTTGCCCGACTAAGATTTTCAATGTTGTTTCTTCGATGAGATAAAATGTACCCTTGATCCGGGCGCCTTTTCCTCCAGTTTTCCACGCGCCAACGCCAGTGTTATTTGTACCGTTAGCCCCTGATGCACCAAGGACCTCTATTGTATAGGTACCTCTAGTAGGGACGCTCCATATTTGTATGCCTCTGTCCAGTCTGATTTTGCCCTCTAAGCTTGTCCCTTTATAACCCGTAACGTCTACTGGCCCCACCGCACCTGTTGCTCCGAGGGTAGTAAACGTGAAGATGTAATCTGAAAAGAGGATGTTAGGTGGACAATTTTGTTCAAACCTGAAGCGTGATATTTTTTTTAAAGTTCGGTTACGTTTCAAACGTATAGGATTTGTCTGGGCATCTCCCACGTCTGCGCTTTTGTCGTGAAAATTATCAGGCGCATGTGAGACAAAACGAGGATGCGTTGTGTTGGTGTTGAAAGATTTTAGAAGTAAAACTTATAGGGTAGACACAAGAAATAGAGGATATTACATGGCCGCGCGGAGATACGAATTGTATTTCGAGTGTTGAAAAATTATCTCACGAGTGAGCGAACGAGTGGGATAAATGTTTAACACGAGAAGATAATCTTCGTATGTCCAATCGGATCTAATATATTTGAGTAAAACCTAAAAATCGAGCATGGAGCGCAAGCAAGTGCGTTATTTTCGCGTGTGAAGAAATCCAGTTTTTGCGCAGGAGATCACCCGGTATTTCATTGGTGTTTATATAATAACATGATATCTTTAGCTTGTGTTTGTATATTTTTACTTTAAAATTGAAGGTACACTTATTAACAAGTGTACTTTTGAAAAGTAAACGAACGCAAATACAATCATCACGCTTCAGGGTTGGATGAAAATGGTAGTATGAGGCCAAAAATACCTGATATCTGGTTTATATTATACTACATGTTCTGTCAGACAAAATGTTGAACATGATTGTAAATCTTTTTTCTGTGAATTCTAAGGACAGACACTTTTTCCCTCAGTTGGCGACTATAACTATGACAAAATCCCAATGCGTCGTATTGAAGGTATATCACAGAATATTTAACACTTATTGGATGAGGTTGAGCATGATAGTGAGATTTGGCAACGCCGAGATTTGTGTTATCTGCCGAAGCGAAGCTGAGGCGGATAACACTAACTCGAGGCGTTGACAAATCTCACTATCATGCGAAAACCGAATTCAATAATTGTTTTATTATTCAGCAACCAAGAATTCTTACCTAGCTAAACGAAGTCAACGATGAGGCCGTGCACGGCGACACGGTTTTTCAACTTCATCTTACGTCCATTGGTATTTTCCTTTTCGTATTCTATTCAAATAGCCATAGTTGATGTTTAGATATCCTGAGCAATGATCTCTTGGCAAAAATCATAACAGATTCAACGAGAATATTCGCAAAACCGGCTTTCAATTCGGAAATGAAAACCAAGATGGCGGCCAAACCTATTGGCTTGCGTTATGACGTCATTAGAGTGCATCAATTCTAATGTCTGTAGTATGACGTCAGGCACTGCGCGCCAACAAGGTTTCGCTGCGTACTCTTAGCCAATCAGAACCGAGATAGTGGCATGGCTGAATAATAATGTAAATTGTTTTCCTCGTAGTGGTGACAACTTCGTTGCAGTTCACTCTCCGATACGTTATCTTACCTTTTGGTTGTTTCCAGTATTTGTCCCTCAAATATCCAAATACCCAGCCTTTCTCTTTAACTGGCCCCGTAGTTGCCATAGTAACTGCATCATACCTATTCAACTCACACATTCCACGTGACCCGGTTTCATTTTCTCTCATCTCATAGTTAAACGATGCGCATGTATGTGACCTTAAACACTCTTGTGCGCATGACAAGGTTCCGGAAGTCCGCTGTATAGAGATAACGTAGCCAAGCAGTCTTGCATTTTCTTGAGTATTTATGAACGATGATCTAGAATTCAATGGTGGGATTTGGAGGAAAGATTTTCCAGTTGTCATCAAAATGATGAGGTTTACGTGAAACAAATGAGTAGAGAAGCTCATTTTATTTCCTTCCTTTCGAATTATCTGCAAAAGAAAGACAAGTGAGTCAGTTGATTTTGGCCATGTTATCACATTTCCAGGAAAACTACATTCGGTTTCGTATGGTGCAGTTACAGAGCCTGTTTACATGGACTCGGGCTGGCCCGGTTAAGGTAATTCCCCTGAAATAAAACTTGTCGTAGAATTCTTTTCTTAATTTGTCTATTTACTATTTAGTATATAAGCAATGAAAATGTGAAATAAAAAGAGGGGGTGCCCATGCTTGTTTAGAAACTGTGATGGTGCAAACACACCCCATTTAGTGCTAGAGGGCTATTTTGTGAAGGATTACGTGAAACAAGAAAATTGTTCAATGAAGCTATCTAGTTCGCTTGCAAGTTTGAACTTTAATTGTTGGATTCTTCATTACGTAGGGCAAACATTAAATCTTTAATTTTCTATGTGTATTGACGCTACTCTTGAAAATGTGCGCACCTCCCGTGATAATTTGAGGCTCTTTGTTACCTCATTTTGGGGCTTTTTATGACGATAGCTCAAAAACTTGTCGTTAGAATTTCTTTAAACTTGTTTTATAACAGTTAAACGATAATGGTAAAATAAAAAATGGGGGTGCCCATTCTTGTTTTCGCGCAATATCCCAAAAACGACTTTTTCTTAGTATTTCTCGCTGAAACGGGAGTATTTAGCTTGCGCGCGCGCGCTCGATTACGTCATTTTCGAACGAATGAGGCGCGCGTCGATGCGCAGAACAGAGAGCGCCGTGCAAAACAGGGGAATGACCTTAAGCGGGCTGAGTTCTTTTGTTCTCTTTTCCCTGGCTGGCTCTGCTCAGAGTCAACGGGCCAGTGTTGGCCAATAAAATACACAGTCAGAGAAAACACCAATTTCCAAAGATCTGCTGTAATTCAGAGAAACCGGTTCGTGGAATTTCGACGAAAAAATGTTGTGTTTGGTGACTTACTTTTGTAGGTGGTTTGTGTTCGTGAAATGAAACGATATCAAGAATCTCTATTTTTTATTATGAAGCCTTCATAAAAAATTACTGATTTTTGGACTGCGCGCGTATCAAAAGGCAATAAAGAATTTAATTTGGTTATAAAATATTTTCTCTCTGGTTTGATAACCGTTATCAAACCAGAGAGAAAATATTTTATAACCAAATTAAATTCTTTTTTGCCTTTTGATACGCGCGCAGTCCAAAATCAATAATTTTTTTTCAGTTCTGCGAATGAAACTTCAGTTCAATTTTTATAACACAGAAAATCCAAATTTGCCTCCAAAGATTTGGATTTTGATAATATTCTATTATTTATGGTTAGTCTAGTAAAAGTGATGTCACGTTATGCCGAAAAAAGTTCTTCAACATTAATTAAAGGATTTTAGTCATGATTTTAGCTCACTTTTGGTGAAAAACATCCAAACAACTGATGTATAGGCAAAATACTAGTCTAGGTAAATTGTTAGATAGCCCTTTAACAACAAAGCGATCATGATTGTAGGCTTCATGGACCTATTACAGAGCGGATGGCAAGTGAGGTTTTGAAATCTTGTTGGGATGAATAGTTTTCAAAGTTTAAAGTTGATCATTTTTCTGTTGCATCTTTCGCCTAGCCATGTTATGTTCTGTAGTAATAACGGTACATTTATGAATTGTACTGATAACATCTTTCTTAGATTTTAAACCTCCTATAATTACTATTAAATTTAGTTTCTCGAAACTTCTTTTAAAACCTGCGGCTAGCCAAAAGTTTAATTTGATATCATAATTGCAATAAATGTTTTTCGGCTTTTTGTGCGAAGTTCTTCAAGCCCGCCCCTTTTGATTATAGTCATTAAAGAAAGCGCTTTGGTCGTCTTCATTGTTTGGATAGAAATTGTCAAAGGGGGTAAAAGGGAGACATCATTTGCGAAACTGTCTTCCAATCTTCCTCCTCGTATCTAAGTAACGCACTCGTCGTGCGGATCAATTCCTGCTTTTACTAGTGTTTCATTTAAGTCTTTAATCCTCCGAGTTTTGAAGATCACATTTATGAATTAAGGTTTGACAATGATCCCATTTTTCTGGGTTTGACAGAAATATTATTACCAATTATTCAACCCGAAGAGTTTAAGCTTTTTTTATGAGTGAGAGTAATATATTTTGAAGAAAATGTCAATTTGGTTGAATTTTTGTTATTTGCTTATAAGGAAAGTTGTTTCCTTGTTCAAAATAAAGAGGTTAAATAAGAATTATAAACGCCGAGCATATATTTCAAAATTCACTACTTGTAGTTTGAATCCAGGTTGGGTAAAAATTGTGCCTTTTTACGCTAAGGATTACATATGTCTACTGGATATGGAAGATAATTAATAAAACACATGAAAATTCAGTCTGGACAAAGTCTGAACATCCGCGATCTTTCTCTTCTGACAGAGCTGGAGGCAGCCCTCAGCACTTGAAAATGCGCGAAACAGGGTTTAACAATTATAATTAAAAACTGTTTAACTCTAGAAATCAGCAGCAGGTGCTTAAATCTTAGTTCCCCTACCTCTCTAAAACGCCGACGATCCACGTTTTGAAGTAAATTTCTTCCCTAAAACTCCTGCTTCAGATTTCGATTTGTTTGATCGGGGAAGTGAGGATCTGCTAACAGAGATGTCTTTTCCGATGACAAATCCTCAAGACTCGTAGGCGCCAAACAGTGAAACGACGTTGAGTCAACAAATCTCACACACGCGGCGCGCGCTTCCTTCTTTCAGGAAACGCGAGGCATACACCGCTTGGAAAAAGAATGCTTGTTCAGGAAGCACGGTTGGCTCAGCGTTGGGCGATAGGTATCTCACCGCTTTTGTCCGGCATCGATTCCTGGCTCGGACAAATGCTGACAGAGGACATTGTATTTCTGTCCGAGTCGTGATCGAGACTGTTTCATATTGTGGGCTGAACTTCGTTCTACTTTGTTTCCTTGGTCTTTCATATGAAACAACACACTAATGTCCCGTCTGCCTTTCTCTCTAACCCTGTTCAAGGTGGACGCTAAAGAACCCATTGCACTCTGCGTGAGAGTAGGGAATGTCTCCCTGCGCAATGGCCTGGCTCTCGGACGAGGCATATGTATTGCATGTAAAACAGCCCTCGTGATTGTAAACTGCGGGGCAGCGCGGGCACCATTTTCGCGCCATCCCAATCCAGCCTGTTAGCCTTTCCAAGTTCCGATAGGGCGTAGGGAAGCCCTTCAGTGACATTTATCATTTTTTGTCTCTTCTTATTGGCTGAGAGGGAAACCATAGTGATCGTGATATTGCTGACAGGAAGACATTTCACAGCAAGATTTAATTTATGTATCGATTCTGATTGGTTGTCGAGATTCCATTCAGCATTAATTCAGCGAAGACTGTGATTGGCCAAGCGGGTTCGGCTCTACCAGTCACACGAACCACTTGGTTTCTTCTTCTTTTTTACATTTATGTAGTTGAACTATTTAAATTTCTTGTTCTTTTTATATCTACCATTCAAATAATACCTTCGTTTACCAACATTTATTTCAAGACTTCTTCTAAAGTTTACTAAAGCCTTAAAGCACAACTTTCTATGACTTTATCGGCGCAATAGAGCACGCGTGATGTTGGGAGAGACACGGGAACGTTTTAAAATCACTCGGCGAGTGATTTTAAAACGTTTCGAGTGTCTTTTCCCAACATCACAAGTGCTCTATTTGCCGATGAGTCGTAGACAGTTGTGCTATAATGCTGTTATGATATAGCGGGGGAGAACCATTATTTCATCGGTGTAATAAAGTATAGATTTGGACCAATCAGAGCGCGCGTTATATCGTAGCTATATTATAATTTTGTATATACCGCTTTATAAATAAATTGGACGGCCTATTTTGATCGAGAATTGACAGTATAATGACTATTTTCGTGGCTTGCGAGGTTTGTTGAAATGTAAACAGTCAGACGATAGGAAGTTGTATCCGCTTGCTGTATCCGCTTAGAAAATGGGTTAAATATCAATCATACAACTCAGAGCAGCTGCTTTAGGGACGTAAGTGCGTGAACGTCAGCCTAGTCTGGCGACGTGACGTCACAAGAGTCCATATCAAGAAAATTTCGCCAAAAGCTGCCGTTTTGCCGACGTTGCAAAACTTCCTTATTAGGAAATTCCCCATTACCTTATTTTGAAGGTCTGTAAGTACTTTTCCTCATTTCTTAGCGAAAAAAGCAGGAAAATTGACCAAAACTTGCAGATACTCGAGAAACATCCTTCTCTTGGTCGCCATTTTGTTTTTACCCCCCGCCCAGGGGCCTGAGTCACGTTTTGAACACCACAGACAACCCGCGCGGATCCAAGATGGCGGATAACACGCCAAAACCTTTCACAAATAGCAAACATCGGCGAACGTAATACATTTAAAAAGATGCTTGTTCTGTTTTGTTCGCATAGCTAAAAATATGTTACTTTTCGACGGTTCGAGCTTTTCGACCTCGACCCAGTGCTCGCGCTTCCTCGCAGTTCATCTCCGAGCACAGGAAGCCCACCCAGAACGCTAGGGACAAGGGTGCGTGGACGCGTATTATGGCGTCCCCGACGGTATCCTAATCGCGTGGCGATGCGTTCTTCTGACTCATGTTTTACCAGACGAGCAGGTTTTGCTAACCGGTTTGTCCTGCATATCAAGAAAGTGCTGTCGTTTTTATGGCAAATCCGCGCGGGTTGCCTGTGGTGTTCAAAACGTGACTCAGGCCCCTCGGCGGGGGATAAAACAAAATGGCGACCAAGAGAACGAAGTTTCTCGAGTATCTGCAAGTTTTGGTAAATCGCCCTGTTTTTTTCCGCTAAGGTACGAGGAAAAGTACTTACAGACCTTCCAAATAAGGTAAGGGGGAATTCCTAATAAGGAAGTTTTGCGACGTCGGCAAAACGACAGTTTTTGGCGAAATTTTCTTGATATGTGATTATTTCCAGTCTCGCACCCAGGCGCTTTCCGTTTTTTTTATCAGGGCGCGCAAAGATTTGTGGGATAGTTTTAGCAGGGCGCGCATAACTCCCTGAAACATGAAGGAAGTCCGGCTACAACGTTGTGCGCTACATGTGTCCGTTTATCCAGGGCTTACCTCGTCGACCTAACAAAGAGTCAAAGACGTGAAGGAGATTTGAATATGCAATTTTAATTTTGAATTCCTTTTTCGGAAGCAATATCAAAAACTCGACAGTTTAACGTTAGGATTTCCAAATACCTCAAAATCGGTACCTCATCGAGAGAGTGTTCCAAGTTTAGTAATTTGAGGGTAAATGACTCTAGCCGATAAGCTTCATAGTAACCATCCCATCTCCGTAATTAGCCCCTCCCACACTGTATTGACCTTTCCCGCCATTGTACGACCCACCCCCACCCGCTACCACATAGGCCTCTCCGTCAGCAACTATACCTCCCCCTGAATACCCACCCCCTCCCCCTGGATACTTAATAGCGTACCCCCCACCGCCAAATCCTCCAACGGCCACACCTCTTGGATTCACCCCACCCGACCCCCCGTTAGTAAAACTTATAGATGTCGTTTCTCCAGCCGGGAAATCCGTTATCATTTTCCCGTCCCCGTAGAACCCCGCCCCGGCACACCCACCGAACTTGTTTGGGTTAAGACCAGTAGTACGGTCATATAAATTGCCACCCATACCCGCAGTTCCTCCAACCGAGTGCCGTTAACACTAGCTTGGCCAGGGTCACCGTCCTTGCACCCTTGCGGTGTTCTACCGATTCCAGCCCCTCCCCCACCCCCTCCGGCAACAACCAAGGGAGTATTATTCCTAAGTGCGACAAAGCTTCCCCCACCCCCACTCCCAGGTCGACTTTGAAAAGATCTACACGGCGAGCCCCTTTGACCAACTAGAATCTTGAGTTCAGTCCCCTTGCTGAGATCAAAATGTCCCTTGACCTTGGCTCCTTTTCCACCTAGTCTCCATCCGGACCCAACAGAATCGGTCCCGTTGCCACCAGAGGCCCCAAGGGCCATTATTTCGTAGGTACCCGTATAGGGGATCCTCCATATTTGGATCCCGTTGTGTAATTGTACTTGTCCCTCTAGTTGGGTCCCTTCGTACCCCGCTGTGCTGTCAGGTCCTGAGCTTCCCTTGCCATTCAGGTGTGTGAAATGTACAACTACGTCTGGAGGAGCTACAAATGGAGAGACGAACATCATGAAGGACATTTTCTATTTGGTTTTGTTTTCTTTGCCGAGACGGCTGAAATCCACGCTTAGTAAACTTTGCTGTGCAAAAAGACATTCGGAAAACCTTTGGAATTTGGAGGGTTTGATCCAATAGATCTTTTCACAGTCCGAATTACTGCGTCTTGTCATATGTAGTGGATTTGGGATTCAGGATCAGCTACATTTGAGGTTTGGGATCCGGGATCCAGAGGTGTGGGGTCCGGGAACCAAAGTGTGTGGATCCAGGATCCAGAGGTGTGGGGTCCGGACTCCAGAGGTGTGGGATCCGGGTCCGGGATCCTGGGATCCAGAACATGGGATCCGATATCCATGGATCGGGATCCGGGATCCAAGGACTGAGGTGTGTGATTCACGGGTCCTCGATCCCCCGGTGCGGAAAGAAAATGCAATCAGCCATTTGAGAGCGCGAATCCGTCTACTAGTCACCTGTTTTTTCCTTGATCATGACCATCTGTGCGTACAACCAGAAAGAGGCATTTGTGCGCCATCTATCGGGCGTGTCCAACGCTTGTCTGTTTAGCTCACATGATCCCTTTCTGAGGGAAAACTTGTAGTTGAACGACACGCACTGGTTTTCGATGGAACAGTAATGTGCGCATGTCAATATGCTGTCGGTCCGCTGACTTCTTATAATAGACCCTGAAATCAAACCGTCGTGTGTTTCCTCGGGGAATGTGAAGAAAATATGTTGATTAAATCAACTATAATGTTTTATCAGGATTTCGGCCACTGAGAAATATCGTAAGTCGCACGTGTGAAAAATTACGATAATTCATCCCAACCTCGTCGCTAGGGTCTTCTCGATCGTTTTTCAAAATGACATTATAGCATTTGTAATCTCTTTCGACCTGCGTCTAGCATTCACACCCATGCTTTAAGTGGAAGTGAAGATGTATTTATCCCAAGACCCCGAACGGAAGCTGCTAAGCATGCATTTGAATACAGAGGGGCTGTCACGTGGAACGGCCTTCCGGGTGATTGTAAGAAAATTAACGAAATAAATTCTTTCAAAGTTAGTATAGTAGGTAATTAACATAGGTAGAAGGTAGCTTTTCTATGGGCTCGCTGGAAGAGCTTCAGATGATGAATGTGATGCCAAAGTTTATTGATTTTTAATAAAGCTTACGATGATGATGATGATGACGATGATGATGATGACGATGATGATGATGATGACTAGCTCGGGAGCAGACCCTAGGGAAGGCTGATTCACATGACCCTTTCGAAACAAAGACTAACCTTTCAGTCTTGTGTTTGGTGTTGTGTTGTAAAGTGCACGCTGCATCTCTGCTGAAATCTTGACAAGTGTCGCGCAAATCAGGAAGGTTGTTATGGAGATGTCCATGTTTGGTTTAAACCTGCAAATTATAGATTACTCAGAAAATTGTCCGAGGAAATGCAAGAGAAAGCCGGAGGCCGAGGTCAACATTTTCCAGGCCGAGGTCACAGTTTTTCCCACCGACCTAAAGCCGGTAAATAACTTATTTATTTTTTCCAACTCTAAAATTTGATTTTTTAGACGAAAACAAGCGCGCGCAAATGGTTACCGTGACGCGCGCTCTGAGAACCAATCAGAATGCAAAATTCGTTACCGTGGAAAAAAATAACACGCAATATTTGCTAATGAATTATCGCAGAATAGTTGGCTAGCTAAGATACATATATTTGCTAACGGTGCTTTGCTAACTGTTTTTGTGTACCACCAAGCCATTGTAAGGACGGGTAAATCACCAACACGCTGCTCGGCGCCGCGCATTTCACTTTCGTAAACGGTCGATGCCTGTACCGGAGAGTTCTTTAGCAATTAGCTATTATCATTCACATATAGCCTCGGGCTGCGCCCTCGTGCCTAAAACTCCCGATAAAGTACTCCTGCTCGTGTTTTATACACTACGTAAAATATTCTTCAATTCTATATAAAAAGCGGCTCTTTCTTGGTGTTGCAAGCACCAGAGGCATAAAGACAAAAGACCGTAGAACGAAATAGCTGTATTCACACTAGAGACGGAAAACTCGTCTCAGACGAGTCAGAAAAAGTTCCTGTCTTATGTCAATTCTACTCAGAAACACTTGCTTGTTATCTGTCTAAACTTTCTTCTTCAATAAAATTGTTTTCGCGTGATCACAGAAGAACAGGGAACCATATTCAAGGCGAGAAACTCGTCTCAGACGAGTTTTCCGTCTCTAGTGTGAATACAGCTAATAAGATGGAATACAATAGCTCCAATCCAAAATACAATACATCTTGCAACACCAAGAAAGACTCTAAAAAGCGTCTCAAACCAAGGTAACAGGTTAGTTATAGGGTTCGAGACAGGGAAGAATTTAAAAAGATCCTTTTCATTTTACTTTATTGAGACTAAGCAAACTAATCGTGCCGTCCAAAAGGCAATGAAATGTAAAATTGTCCCGTGGCTGTGCTCACACTCTTGGTTCACGTTTTTTTCCGACTAATCTGTGAATTAATATGTGAATGAAGTTTGAAAATTCAAACTTAAAACCTCCATCTACTTCAAATTGTCACTTCTTACCTTTTTAATTGAAACTAAGTGAAAAGTGAAAATTGCTGTTCAACGATCGTCTACGAAAGGGAAAATTGCCTCGGCGCCATTCCTGGGTCTGCTCTAGTCACGGCGCTCGTATTGGTACACGTTTTTCGATTAGGTCCCTCGTCAATTAGCATGTTAAAGTTGGAAAATTGAAACTTAAACCTACACTTATTTCAACTTACCTTTTTATTTGAAACTATGACTTACCACCGAGAACAACTTGACGTACGTTTTCATTCCCAGTAAATGGATCCCATTAACAATCTGCCGCACTAAAAATTAAATCAAATGCTCCTTATATATTTCTTTTTTCCTAACCAATGGCGGTCGAAGTTTTTTTATAAGCTTACAAAACAAACAATCGAATTGCTAAAATGGACAGTGTAAATAGAAATTAATTTTGTTCGGAAGTACAGTGTTGCTCAGCCACCAATATCAATCTCAGAATATATAATAAAAACATTATTGCTTGTTTATTTGTATCTGTATATTGAATTAACAATATTTATTTGCTCTTTAGATAACAATGCGTTATTATGTCGCATCAACTCTGAATTGACGTTTTTGATTATGTCAGTGCCTTGTTATTTGTATATTAGGGCGCATTGCTACAAGTTATCAGATCCTGTGAGATGTGCTTGTCAACAATTACAAACCATGCACATGAGATTTTAAAGTGGCACTAGCACGAAATTCAAATGCTTCCTTTCTGTAAAAAAATTTAACCCAAATAGTCATTACACATTGCGGAGTTTGCTTTAGTTGCTAGAAGATCGAAATAGGGAATTTTAGTTGAGCTTTTTCAGCCTTAAAAAAGATGACTTTTGCTGGCCGCCATTATGGTTTTCGGTTCCAGCTTGGTAGTTGATGTGGGTTAGGCCAAGATTATGGTATAAAACAGCAAAGCAACGATTTCGTACTAGTAATACTTTAATCGTTTATGCCCAAGCAAGGGCTTTAGGACTTAAAATTGAGTGAAAACCCGCTCGTTAACTTTTAAGCCTGGAATTTCTCTGTTTTAATCGTGTTTGATCCCTTCTCTGCACCGTTCTTTTGCGGTATCTTTCTTTAAAGAATGCCTGTCGACCGTTTCGTATGATACGAACACTTCGGAGCCTCTTTGTGAGCGTTTGAAGCTCGTCATTTTCTTGGCACATTTAAACATAGTTCATCTCACTGCCGTGCGCGTTTGACTGCCATTGTGAACGTTCTTCGAGTTTGCGCGCAACAGAACAGGGCAAAGCGAGGGACGCCTTGTACGTTTGGTTTGTTTACCACGGCCGCGTTGCATGAACATGAGTCCTTCCTTCCTTTTGCGATCTTATGCCGGAATCAAGCGTAAAGACGCCCTCTCATCCTGCAGTGCATCATGGGAGGTGTGATGAGTCGTGATTCTGAAGTAAGGGCGCGAAAAGTTTTAGAGTAGATTTCAATTTGTATAGAGCAGATTTCGTATGACTGTGAAAAGTTCTGCGACAAAGTTGTTCCGCACCGCGACCGTGACCTCCTGCGACAAAGTGATTCCATTCGGTATCTACAGCAGGCCAGGTTCCGTACCGCCACCGCGACAGTACCGCGCCGTACCGCGACACTTTTCACAGTCATATGAAATCTGCTCTAGTAGTCGGAAACACTCACCACGGAAAAAACAGTAACATTTGAGTGAGAGTCTGACAAGATTCAGCAATTTTTTGATCAACTTTTAATTAAGAAATATTGTGGCGGCAACTTGCGACTAGAACTACTCCCCGTTCCCTATGTTTGGTACTATGTTTGGCAAGTACAATTGAACTTGTTTTAAATGATTGCTGTTTTGTCTAAATAATCTGGATAAATTATTGTTCACTTCTTAGTTGTTGTCGTGAACAGTGACGGAACCTCCTACTTACTTTTGCGACTTCTTTAAATAACTTCTAGTTCTGTAAACGTATTCTCCCATTCCCCGTGAACTATTATCTCCTAGTTTACTGTATTCGTAAATCACTAGAGCGTGTATCAGATGGGTGTCGAAAATTAAAAGCAAAGCAAATACACTTTAGCCAATCAGTATCGAAACCCATTCAACAACAAACAATCAGGAGGCGAAATAACTACGCGCGACTTGTGTTTATACGTGTTCCAAGAAAATAAGAGTCGCTGTGTTTTTGTTTTTTTCTACGCATTCTGATTGGCTGACTAAACAAAGACTCAAGACCTCAATGAATAGGAATGTGTGTTTTGTTTTTCTCTACGCATTCTGATTGGCTGACTACACAAAGACCCGAGACATCGATCAATAAAAACGTGTAGAAAACGCTGATTCACTTCCGACGCTCATCAGAAATCCGCTCTATTACGAAGTGTTATGTTTTTGCATGACTCTCTTGGCTAGTCGATAAGTTTAATGATAACCCTCCCGTCCCCGTGATTGACACCCGCTTGGTTGATCTGCTCCTTGCCTGCGTTATAAGATCCTCCCCCACCTCCTATAGAGTAACTATCGCCCCTCCTGACCCCGCCCCCTGAATACCCACCCCCTCCCCTGGATCACCATTACAGGCTCCCCCTCCCCCAAATCCCCCAACACCCCCTCCATTTTTCGCAACTTTATTGTTACCCCCCTTAGCTCCGGAAAGAAAACTCTGACCACCCTCAGCCATAAAACCTCCGTTCTTTCCTCCCTCATATAACCCTCCTCCCCCTCCCCCATTCAAATTATCCGACCCCTCCTGAATTAAGCGACCTCCCTTCCCTCCCCACCCCCCTCCTTGAGTCCCGTTCCCCCCTGCCTGACCTGGATCGCCGTCATCAGAACCTATCCCTGATATGGTCCCCCCACCCCCACCCCCTGCGATAACAAGCGGGGTATTGTCCATGAGGGTGACAAAACTTCCCCCACCCCCACTCCCAGGGTGATGTGCGAACTCCATCAGAGCATGGCCCTGCTGGCCCACGAGAATCTTTAATTTCTCATTCCGTCGCACAAAAACTTGTCCTTGTATACTAGCGCCCTTGCCTCCTAATCTCCACACTGCTGGGTCAGTAAATGTTCCATTTCCGCCGGAAGCACCTAGCGCTTTGATGACGTAACTTCCGGTTTGAGGGACAGTCCATATTTGGATTCCGTTGTTTAACTGGACCTTCCCATCAAGGCTTGTGCCTTGGTACAGTGAAGTATCCACAGGGCCCTCCCTGCCAGACGCACCCAAAGTGGTGAACATGAATAACTTATCTGTGAGGTTTTAAAAAAAATCATCGTTACTTGTATTCCATCTCTTCCGGCTATAAGCGCGCGCTCTAATTTCTTTTGAGATGTATCACAACTACCAGGATGCAACGCAAGCATACAAGACTTTACGTCCGCGTGTAGACCAGCCATTAAAGAAACATTGGCTCTTGTTTTGCAGCTAAAAGCGTTGCATCGCGACCCGCGTTTTCAAAACATCGATTTGTTTTTGGTTTTGCTGTTCCGCCAGTCACATTTTATGAGCCGATCAGATTCTTACCCTGTTTTGCCTAGTGAACCGAGTGCAGTCGCCTGGCTTTCTGTCGCGATGTGTCTGGTTTTAGTTCAGAGGGAAGGCCGCGTGTTCAGTGGGAAGCCAGTTGACTGCACTAGGCGAAACAGGACAAGAGTTTCATTGGCTCAGATAGTTTGATTGGCGGAACAGCAAAGTCCAAAATCAAAACATAATTTGATTTTTTTGAAAACGTGAGTCGCGATGCAACGGTTTTAGGTGTAATTTGCTTCTCATACGCTTCCTACAAATACCGACATTCCATACCTTCACTAATGAGTCGTCCGTAGGACCATCCTTCATACCCCACGTCTGGTGATCCAGTTCTGTCTGAATCTTATTCAACTCACACGTGCCCATGTCAGCGGTTTCTGCCAAGAAATTTAAAGAGTCGCAAGTCGGCGTCACCACACAAAGGTGCGCGCATTCCATTATACTGTTAGTCCGCTGGCCTTTTATAACGCAGTCCAAGAGTTTCTGATTTTGTGTCACGTGTACTAGGGATGATGCCATTCCCTGTGATTGGCGAATCCGTATTATAATAATCAGGCATTTGACAACTTGTAACATCGAGATGTATGGCTGCATTGTGGCTATCGGAGTTCATTTGGCTGTGAATGAAAAGATATAAAATAGCTAAGATAGTACGCGCGCTCTGATTGGTTGAGAGCTGTGTATTCTCACATAAACGCACGTCAGATGCAAAGCTATTTTATAAAAGCAATCAAATATTATGTGAATAAACGCACGTGGGATGCTCGTCCCTCGTGCCTCAATCACCTATTGGTTGATGTCCGAAGCACACAGGAGTAAAAGCATCTTAATGTTTAGATAGTAGATATTTAATTTTTCGAGAAAACATAAAGGTGACGGAAATCTGCGCCGCCTTCGCATATGCGCGCTTTGAACCCCATGTTCACAAGACACTCTTACAGTCTATAAAATAGATTCTAAATTCTAAATAATAAATTAATAATTAGTATAGTCGCCAGTATTCAAAGAAACCATCAAATAACCATATTCTACAAATATTTTACAAACTCATTCGAAAACTACGCTTACCAAGTAAATCCATTAAATACTTTCGTAGTTTATAGGAAATGTTTGTCTCTGGACCGAATGGGCTATTATATTGACTCCGAGGACGGTTATCTCTCTCTTCCTCGTGGCCTTAGTCAAATCACACTAGTAGGTCAATTTTTATAGCCAAAAACGTTTTCTGGTCAGGTCATTTGCAATTTTTTTATCTTTCTTGAAAATCTAACACTTTTCGCTATACTAGTAGGCTATAACTTATAGCCTACTAGTAGCTCAACCAATCAGAACGTAGCATTGACAATAGACCACTAGTGTGATTTGACTAAAGCAAAATATGACGAACGTCTCGACCAATCAGCGCGCGGAATCGCTTGAGTAATTATACTAAAACTAGGTATTTATAATATATAGATTTAGCCACTGGCTACAAGCGGAGCTCCCGGTTGCATATTTTTCTGTTAATGGACGAGCAGTATTTTCCCGTCGAAATAAAATACGGTTTTTGGGTTGCCTGTGGTAAGGGCGCGCAGACACGGACGCGCCCCCGATACCCAAATGGGAATACCGCTGAACCATGAAAAATGAAGTCGATCGTATACGGGAGTTCTATTGTATTCTTCCTGCGATACACATGGTGCTCCGCTCTGCGGCCTTCGGCCGCTAAGGAGCTCCGCTATAATGACAGAAACCATGTACACAGGAACTCTACGCCAACTAACAAACCGCGGTATGGCTGGCTTTCCTCAATCAAATAAGTGGACGCAACTCTGGATGCCATCACGCAGGCCTTTAGAAGTTGTTTTGAACTAATAAGGATTACCTAGGCTTCGAAACCAAATTTTTCACCATAAAATACAAACGAAACTTTGACAAAGCATGGAAAAAGTCCATGCCTTTCTCGAAAAGTTTGATGGACGAAACCAAAACGCAGTTTGGCGTTCAGAAATGTTAAGTGGGAGTTTCGCAGAATTACGAAAAGAAGTTTAGATAAGTTGTTAAAGTTAAGTAGTTTAGATAAGTTGTCTTCACTTACGAAGATGCTGGTTTCCAAGTTTACCTGATGTCTTTTTACCCAACAATGAAATAGCCTACACGGCGTCGTGGAATCTCACTAAAAAGCTCAATGTTCTTGGCGATTTCAATGATAACTTAGCACGTATTCTACGGGTGTATTGCGGAAATTGAATATATCTTTCCGCCTTTCTGAAAAACAGACACTGTCGAAAGGTCTTTCAACCATGGAATTGCTAGAAAGAAAGAAAGTTTGTTCCGGTCATCTTGAAGCAAAGATGAAGTAATTGCAATTTGCTATCTGCTATCCTAAACTGAATAGCAAGTTAACAAGAAAAAGAAAGAAGTAATACATGAAAATAAAATCTTATGTGAATTTCAGGACGATTCCAAGCCAGGGAATCCGAAGGGTTTGACAAACCCCCTGAATCCCAAAAGCTATACATTTTAGCTCATACACTAGAACCAAGACTGAATAAACATACTGTAAAAGGCCAGGAAAACGGGCAAAAAGGAAACCCTTCTGTGAAAAATAAGGAAAACGAATCCCTTCAAAAGACTCCCGCTACGGTCCTGCAATCCCTTCACTTTTGTAAACGTTTCTTTGTGTGTTTTCTGTGTTTGTTAAATGAAACATTGAGAATTTCACTTGTATGTCAAACGAGAGTTATGAAAAATGTATCATCAATTATTAGATTGTTATTTCTCTTACCTTTTACAATAAGGCAGGTAAGTTAAACTCCTTATTCGCACTTTGAACTGAGCAAATGCCCGGATTCAGCTACGTCTTTCTTTCATCTTGCTGAAAGGTGAATTTTCTCTAAAAAAAAAAACCTTCCCGCGGTTTCCTCTATTCATTGCCTGTTTACCTTGTAGAAGTATTTCCAAATAAAGGCAAGGCAACAACCATATTCTGACAAAAATCCTGTTTGCCTTCATAATTACTGGCGCCAAAAATATGTTAATTTTCCAATATGTTCCTTGTGTCAAAAAGACCTATTTTTATATGATCCCCGATATAAATAACATTACTATAGAGCAGCGCACAACTTATTCCCGCCATGGATGTTAGTAATATACGGTGTACCCAAAGTTAATCGAGTGGAATGGTTAGGAAACCTGACACCCTGTTATTGTACTATCTCTTTGTTCAGTTTTTCTGTGGAATCCTTTTGTCTGTGCACTGTCACGGTACATGAGTACCAAAATCCAGCCAATAAGATGCAAGTGTACTTTCACCTACGCACATCATATCAGCTTGAAACAAAAGATTGTGCACTCTCAATGTCACGTGATAGCCCCTCTGAACATCCAACCCACGCTATTGTGTTGTTCCTTTGAAGTTTGCCGGGCTTCCTAACCATTCCCCTCTATAAACTATGGTGTACCGGAGCACACCGGGAGAGCCCGCCAAATGACCGTTCACCAGCCGTTCACTTCAATAGGAAACCAATCTAATTTTAAGCTATTCCCAAATCTTTGTTTACAGAAAACGCGTTAATGAAATAGTGAAAACCGCTTCGTTTATAACGAACTCTGCAAATAGAAACGTCGAACACTATTTGGCTATCATCTGATGCGATGAACTCAATGTTCAATTGAGAAGCAGTTAAAATTGTATAAGTTCTGGGGCATGTAAAAAGAACGCTTTAATTTTGGCCTTGCTTCCTTCATTTTGGCCTTGTAACGAAAAAAGGGGAAAAAAGATTAACCTGGTTACAATTTCGTGCATCAGTACAAATAAGAAAGAAAAGAAAATGCTATTAAGGGGATACTTGTATTAGGCAGTGACATAATTTTTATAATTATGCGAACTCTACGTCGACTACCAAACCGCGGTTTGGCTTCCGTGAATCGAATGAGTGAACAGCTCTGGGTGATTTCACCAGGCTTTGAGAGTTTTTTTTTTCTACCATAAAATGCCAACAAAACTTAGGTTTGATGGACGGAAGGCAAAACGTACGGAAATGTAAAGTTGGAGTTCCCAGAATTATGAAAATCGCGTTTACCAAACCCAGTTTGCCAAACCAAGCCTTAACTCTTTCAAGAGCGCTGCCATACCCGCTATAACAGCATTGCGGGTACCTGGCCATCTTCGCAGATTATAGACCTACACAGGGAAAGTCTGCAGAAACCCAACCATGGGAAAAGCTGAATTTCCCAAGGTACACGGATGGGAAGTGTTCGGAATTCACATGGATAGCCATGAAAAATCGGCCGCAAACAAAAGAGCAGTGGCATCCCGTCGTCGGGCATCCTTTGTTTTTGCAGTGAGGGGCCTGGGGACCAAATAATATAATCACGTGACTCGTCCCTTACGGTCTCTTTGCATGAAGCAACAAAACTGAGAAGAAACACTTTACGTATCATGTAAGAAATCGTCAAAAATCTTTGTCATCCTTTATATTTTTACCCACATCTCACTATCTTTAGATACATAAATGTTTTTTCTTCACTTTTGTTGCGATATATTTTTTTCTAGTAAGGACGTCCGCAGTTTAACACCATGTCTGACGCGGAAGGGTGAGTTTCCACTACAGATTCACGTGTTATTTCTGTTCTGTTTTCCATCAATCCAATGTGTTGTTACTAATTTCAGAGATGATACAACTCAGGCCGCCGCTGGCGGAGCTATGGATATAAACAGTGCTCTACAAGAAGTGCTGAAGACCGCCTTGATCCACGATGGTTTAGCAAGGGGACTTCATGAGGCTGCGAAGGCGCTCGACAAGTAAGAGACATGTTTATTTTCGACTTTAGAACGTAGATGCCTCGCTTTATTTGGCTGATAAATTCGAGGAAAAATACCGTTGGATGGCCAAACACTTGACCTTAATCCATGAACAAAATTCGCAAATAAAATGTCTTTGATCGTGGGAAGCAACATGTAGGTATTCTCTTGGGTTAGAGACTTTTTAGTGTTTTGTTTACTTTAGTACAATGAACAAGAATTTTTTTAAATACTGCACAAGGCTTAATTTGAGTGCAATATAAGTAAAAAAAGAGGTTATTGCACTGTTAGCTTGTGCATGTATTCTACGTACAATGCATTCCCCGCTAGCAGAAGCCTCGTTTCTCTGCATTTTGCTGGCTGATGACTGCCAGGGATCACCCTGGGTAGAAACTGGCTTTGTTTTGCCGCCATCCACAACCTTGGGCGGTTTTCCTAACCATTTCTTGAGCCGAATATATGTGTACGTATATCTAGAGACCTTTTCTTCTGGGGGGCTCAAATAATATCAGCGAAATAATACAGATAATATTCTTATCCTAGGCGTCAGGCCCATCTTTGTGTCTTTGCCAATAACTGTGATGAGCCTATGTACTGCAAGCTTGTTGAGGCTCTCTGTGCTGAACACAGCATCAATCTCATTAAGGTATGCCTTATTGAAATACCTATATCTGTCATCACTACAGTGCAATTGTCACTTCTATAGGTCTAGTATTTCAATAATTATTTAATGTTGCTAGTCTGTCTTCTGCATAAGATCTCCAGAGATGACAATAAGCTCCCTCTACTGACATTCCTGAGGACAAGAGCTTAACCGGAATCACTTTATGTCCGAGGAGAAATGCTGAAATAAACATGTTTACTTGCCCATAATAGATTGCTTCTGCTTACACTTATTTTGTTCAGAATTACTGGCTATTTGCGATCAAATGTTTTTTTTTTCAAGTAGGAGACTCAGTTCTAAAATATTCTATTTGTATTGTACATCAGGTCGATGACAGCAAGAAGTTAGGTGAATGGGCTGGACTCTGTAAGATCGACAAGGAAGGCAAGGCCAGAAAAGTTGTGGGTTGCAGCTGCGTTGTTGTCAAGGTGAGGGAAAAAGCCCCTAAATGCCCATGTCTGATGAAATGTCTAGCTGTGGAGCTACCATCAGAATCATACATGGTATTATCTTAACCTGTCTGCTGGGTTGCTTTGAAAGGCCTATCTCAAAATCTTATATACCCGGGCTTATTTTCAAGATAATTTAAGTACTAGTTTCTTTTGTGACTACACATATCCAGTGTAGACAGATTAAATTGATTTAGGAGAAATGAATATTTCCTGTTCAACTGCTGAGCGTTAACTGTGGTTTTCATAATCCCGTGAACTCTACAATGACTTGTGTTTTTAAAGCCTTCCCTGTATCGAACATCTAAGTAACTCTGCATGAGTAGCTTTTACAAAACCTCTTAGTGATGTTTGTGGTTGCTAAGCAATAGTTGTGCGGCCAAAGAAAGCTGTGTTAACCCAGTTTGTTGCTTTAGAGAATTACAAAAAACATGTTTAACCACTGTCGTCTAACGTGATCTCCAATGATGACAATAAGCTCCCTCTACTGACACATTTGAAGACAAGAGCTTAACCGGAATCACTTAGTGTCTGAGGAGATGGCAAATGATACACATTTAGATTGGCTGCTGCTCATTTTCATGAGGCATTACAGCTAAATCTGTTGCAAATGGTTTTCACAATATAAAAATGAAATAAGGATTTGCTAGTCAGAACAAATGAATTATAAAAAATATTTCCTATGCACAGTTGAAATAAGAAGGCACTAGTGAGATTTGAGTGTAGTATTGCCACTTTGTTGACCATATTTTTCTTTCTTTAGGACATTGGTACTGACAGCCAAGCCCATGATGTCATCATGCAGTACATCAAATCCAAAAGAGCCACCTAAATTCTCACTTCCTGTATGAACAGACGTGCAATAAAAATGTGACTCAAAACATGCCATCATCTTCTGCCTCGTCAACTTACTTAACCTGCGAACAGAGGTTTCTTTTTGTCTGTCTTGTATTAGCTAGCAAAGTTGTCCGCATGTCAACCATGTGAAATACCAGAGACATGAACAGCCTTGCAAGCTAATAAAAGACTGACAGAAAGAAACATCTGCTTGCAGGGTATATCTTACTAACCTGTGCTAGTATTAAAAAATATGCCTGGCATGCTCCCTGCTAGCCGAATAGGGACAGAAACCACTGTTTGCTACCCACGGTATGAGAGTCTCCGAGCTTCACTCATTTACTATAGATACACTAAACCTAGAATGGAGCAAAGTGAAGGGTACTGTAGGGTAAAACTGCTTTTCAGCTGTTACAAGGTTGTTGGCAATCTCCCACTGCCAAAACTGGCTAAAAATTTCTAGTGTGTTTACATGAGATGGGCTAACCATTCTTGCAAGGCTGACAAGAGTTAAGTTCTCGAGTTCTGCAATAAAGCAAGATGGGAATAATTCAAATTCATAGGGAAACCTGGAAGTCTGGAAACCTCACTAGAAATTTCGTAAATCCTCCTCTTTTTCTAGGGTACAAGTGAATAAGTCCCCTCCTAGTGATTGAAGTTGTAATGCACTGTACACATGCTAGGGTAGTTGTGAATGAACAGAGTCACTTGTGAATAGCATATATAGATACATTTCTCTGTCTTTAGGTCGACGTTTATTGTTAGAAAAAGATTCTTATCATAAATCATTTACAGGTTGCCACGTCTACTGTTGATGGGATACCTGTGGTCAATTGTTTTGTGATGGTAGCACGCGCGCTGCTTGCTCTAGATCATTCCAAGATGGCGGTGGACTGAAATTAAAAACGTAGTGTCTCATATGATGAGGTTTCTCTTCCTAAGGAGGGTACTCTTTTCCCACATTATCACAAGGAATTTATCTTCAACTTCAGAGCTGAAGCAGCAGCTCCAATATGTACCAAAATGCGAAAATTCCGAAAGCGAGCTTGTTTACATAACCAAACAACTGGATAACTTCCTCGCGAGACATTCTAAAATCTTCGTACTCACTGGCGCTGGTATTTCGACAGAGTCGGGAATAAGAGATTATCGATCTGAGGGTGTTGGACTCTATGCGGTTTCCGGAGATCGCCCGATGGAGTACCATGTTTTTCTTAAAAGTGCTGAAATGCGGCGGAGGTATTGGGCCAGGAATTATGTCGGTTGGGAAGAATTTGGATCTCGACAGCCAAACGATGCTCATATCTCGCTAGCTAAGCTTGAGAAATTGGGCCTGGTGCATTGGCTTGTGACACAGAATGTAGACGCTTTGCACACTAAGGCAGGTTCTGATAGGATCACAGAGCTGCATGGGTGTTCGCACAGGTTGGTTTACAGGGGCGGTTTGTGGGGGCAAAAAAAAACGAATGTGACCCCTAAAAGATACCAAGTAAATATACCCTTCCCTGCTAGCAGAGGCCTCTTTCTCTGCATTTCGCTGGCTGAGGGTCACAAGGAAAAGAGACCTCTGCGCTGGGTTAAAACTTGCTTTGATTTGCTGCCATCCACAACCTTGGATGGTTTGCTGACCATTTCGTGAGCCCATTATAATATGCACATGCATACCTACAGACATTTTTCGCTGATATTATCTGAGCCCCCAGCAGAAAATGTCTGTAGATAAGCGTGCACATATAAGGCTCAAGAAATGGTCAGCAACCGTCTAAGGTTGTGGATGAAAGCAAACCAAGGCCATTTTCAACCCAGCGCAGAGGTCTAAGCAAAATGCAGAGAAAAGAGGCCTCTGCTCGCAGGGAAAATATACACAAGTAAATAAATACATTAATTTAGGAAAATTAAGGTGTTTATGTGAATGCCTGTAAAATATTACCATTTGCTGTGATTTTGATCCCTAAATATTAGGACAAGCATAATCACCCACAAAAGTGCATGAGTTCCCACCTCCATTATCAGGGATTGACACCATGCTTGGACCAGAAATTAAAACTGCCATAAGGACTTTATGGTAGACCTTCACAAATAGTGTGCATTTCACATTGATATCATTTTCATTCAAGAGTTTTCGTGTAATAGCACGAACGAGTAAGTCTTCGAGCAAGTGCATCACGGTTCTGTGAAATCCATAGTATTGTTTGAAGCCACTGATCATGTTTTTTTTTTAAATAAATCTACAGAGTTATCTGTCTAAGCTGCAACCAGATCACCCCCAGATCTGCACTGAACAGAAGATTCAAAGAGCTCAATCCTGATTGGCACGCAACTGGACATGCGCAAGCCCCAGATGGAGATACATTTATAAGTGATGATCTCATTAAGGATTTCCAAGTCCCCCCTTGCCGGTCCTGTGGGGGAATCCTGAAGCCAGATGTAGTATTCTTTGGAGATTCTGTCCCTAAGTCAATAGTCAATGCTGCTTATGAACATCTTAATGAAAGTGATGCCGTTTGGATTATAGGTTCAACAGTTGAGGTATATTCTAGTTATAGGTTTGTTTTAGAGGCTTCTAAGCAAGGAAAGCCCATAGTTATTTTAAACATTGGTAAAACTAGAGCTGATAAGTTAGCATCTTTGAAAGTGTCTGCAATATGTGGAGCTGTTCTACCAAAACTGACTTTACTACGATGTAGCTAACAGTAAAACCACACTATATGTGTGTCTTGTATTATAGACACCATTAGCAAGACTGAGCCTTTAGTAAGTAATCTCTATTGAAGTCTTTGTCAACCAGGATACTGGTCATTGATTTAAAATTTAATTTTATATGCAAAAAAAAAGGTGGGAAAATTAACTGCAACAACAAAGCTAAAAAAACAGAGGACTGATGGTTTTAAAAATCTTCAAATACCTCCTGTCAGGGATGGCGAAACAGCTTTCAAAGTGGTGGCTCAAAGTGGCTCTAGATTGTATGGCAAGGTGGAGGGGCTGAGTTTAGTGAAAATGTATGATAACAAATGTGGGGCAAAATGTGGCCCTGCCATCCCTGATTGTACATCCTCAGTAACCCAGATTTTTCGTGTAAAAACCTCTTGGTTTCCGAGGATGACCATTTAGGGGACAAAAACAAAGGTGAAAAACCAAGAACTGACATGTGTTTTAAAAATCTTTGAGCTCCATGAGCATACTCAGAGACCCAGATGTTTTTTCTGTGTAAAAACATTTTTCAAATCAAGTGTTATAGCAACCATTTGCCCCTAAAATTATAGAGAAATTGGCTGTTTTTTTTATTCTGCAGACGTGACCCTAAAAATCTTGCGAACTTTAGATGTTTTCCCTGACCTTGGGTATTTAGTGTGTGTTTCAAACAAGGGCCATTACAAAGAAAATTTTCAATAATAACAATTTTTATTTTTCTGTACGTTTTGCATTACAAAGATTTATTCTACTCTAATATAGAAAATAATAATAATGGTAACCACACTGTACAATTTCAACTGTTGCTACAGAACTACTTCTATTCATTCTATACAGTATATTTCATTTACATTCTGAAATTAATGCAGTTGAGAAATTCTTAAAATGCTAATCTCTACAATATTTTAAATATGAGTCTTGAAACAAATTAGTTGTTTGATTACAATATTGCTCTTGATTCAAAACATTAAGAAATCATGTTTCATAATAGTTCATATTATACTGACACATGTGGTATCAGTCCACTTCCTCTACGGTAGGTCCATTAGGTCCACTAGCATTATACCCCTTATCAGCCCCATGAACTTTAGCCATGATGGGAGAGCAGACCTTTTGCAACTCTTTCTCTTTCTCCTCAAACTCCTCCTTCTCTGCCAGAGTGTTGTTGTCCAGCCAGTTTAGCACCTCCTCCACTTTCCTCTTGACAGTATCCTTGTCTTCTGGTTCAGTTTGTTCTCCAGGGAGGGCTCATTGATAGCGCTCTTCACACTGAAGGCGTAATTCTCCAGTTTATTCCTCGCTGTAATTCTCTCCCTCTGGGCGTCGTCTTCCTCTTTGTACTTCTCAGCATCATTCACCATCCTGTCGATCTCTTCTTTAGTCAGGCGACCTTTGTCATTGGTGATGGTAATGGAGCCTGATTTCCCAGTGCTCTTGTCCTTAGCTGATACATTCAGGATTCCGTTAGCATCAAGGTCGAATGTCACTTCAATCTGTGGCACTCCTCTTGGAGCTGGAGGGATCCCACTCAAGTCAAATCTTCCCAGCAGGTTGTTGTGTTTCGTGAGTGCCCTCTCTCCCTCATACACTTGAATACTGACAGCTGGCTGGTTGTCGGAGTATGTGGTGAAGGTCTGAGTAGCTTTAGTGGGGATGCGAGCATTCCTCTCGATCAGCTTGGTCATCACCTCTCCTGCAGTCTCAATGCCGAGTGACAGTGGAGCCACATCAACTAACAGGACATCCTTGACCTCGTCACTCTTGTCTCCTGATAGAATGGCCGCCTGTACCGCTGCTCCGTAGGCGACAGCTTCATCAGGGTTGATAGACTTGTTGAGACTCTTGCCATTGAAAAAGTCCTGCAGCATCTTCTGGATCTTTGGGATGCGTGTTGAGCCTCCAACCAGTACAACCTCATGGATGTCGGTCTTGCTAAACTTGGCGTCCCTCAAGGCTTTGTTCACGGGCTCCAAACAGGACTGGAACAAGTCCGAGCACAGGTCTTCAAACCTGGCTCTGCTGATCTTGGAGTGAAAGTCAATCCCCTCGAAAAGAGAGTCCACTTCGATAGTTGCCTCTGAGCTGGATGACAAGGTCCTCTTGGCTCTCTCGCATGCGGTCCTCAGCCTCCGCAGAGCGCGGGAGTGGCCGCTAATGTCTTTCTTGAACTTTCTCTTGAACTCGGCTACAAAGTGATTTACTAGACGATTATCAAAGTCTTCGCCGCCGAGATGAGTGTCGCCAGCAGTGGATTTCACCTCGAAAAGTGACCCGTCATCGATTGTGAGTATGGAAACATCAAATGTCCCGCCTCCCAGGTCAAATATCAGCACATTCTTCTCCCCGCTCAGGTTCTTGTCCAAGCCATAAGCTAGAGCTGCGGCAGTTGGCTCGTTGACCACTCGCAGCACATTCAGCCCGGATATGACTCCCGCATCTTTAGTAGCTTGTCTCTGGGAGTCGTTAAAGTAAGCTGGCACAGTAATCACGGCGTCTTTCACTCTCTGCCCCAGGTATGCCTCGGCAGTCTCCTTCATCTTCGTCAAGACCATGGAGCTGATTTCCTCTGCAGCAAACGTCTTTCTTTCGCCTTATATTCGACGCGGATCTTAGGTTTGTTGTTGTCGCTCACGACTGTAAATGGCCAGTGTTTCAAGTCAGACTGCACCGCAGAGTCCTCAAATTTACGTCCTATCAGTCTCTTAGCATCAAAGACCGAGTTCTCGGGGTTCAAAGCCACTTGGTTCTTGGCCGCGTCTCCGATAAGTCGCTCGGCATCGTTGAATGCCACATAACTCGGTGTCGTGCGATTCCCCTGATCGTTGGCGATGATTTCCACTTTCCCATTCTGGAAAACCCCTACACAAGAGTATGTAGTGCCGAGATCGATTCCAATAGCTGGTGTTTTACCCATCTTTCTCTTGAGGCTTTGCTATATCTTGTATTTCTTGTCTTGTGATAGCTTTCTCTCTTGTTGTCTTGTCGACTACAAAATAATTTGACTTCGTGTTCTGCGAGCCCCATATTTATACTAGTTTGAAGGAAATCTGGAAAGTTCTCTCTGAAAATAAATTATGATGCTAAATCAGAAAATGGAACGTGAATCGGCAAATTTTTCGCTGATTTAGGATGATGCAAATTCGCTAGAAAATTCGAGTACAAACGAGAACGCGAAAGAAAAGCCCGCAGAAGTTGCAGAAGTTGCTTGTGTTTTCTCGAAGGTTCGGCTAATACTAGAATCTAGGTCTAAACGGCAAAGACCACCACAGGTATACCAAACAACTATAGGATGCAAAATGGCGGAAACCGATAACACTTTTGTGCAAAAAGATGCTGGTCTTTCTGCTAAATTCTTACAGTCAGTGAACGAACTGAGAATTGCAAACAGCTACTGTGATGTTATACTAAAGGTTGGATGTGAGACTCTGCCCGCTCATCGTCTCGTGTTGGCTGCAAACGCGCCATATTTCCGCGCGATGTTCGCTGATGGCGCGACTTTCATTGAAAGTAGAACTCAAGAAATTGTTCTTCACGGCGTAGAATTGAATGGGGTGAAGTCAGTTGTTGAATATTTCTACACCTCTGAAGTAGAAATCACTTCATTGAATTTTGAAGCCATATTTACGGTCGCAAATATGTGGAGTGTTGAGTTTGTTTTGAAAGCTTGTGAAAACTTTCTTCGCGCGGAGCTGACACCAGGAAACTCTTTGGGCTTCCAAATTCTTGTGCACCAAAGCTCTGTATTTTCAGACAAATTTAGGACTCTCCTGGACGACTATGTGAACAAAAACTTCATGGATATTTGCGAACAGGAGGAATTTTTAGCAATTCCTAAGGACCATTTAGAAATGCTTCTCAAAAGCGACGCGATATGTGTGAAATCTGAGAACTTGCTGTGTGATGCAGTGTTAAGGTGGCTCAGTAGAGAAACAGAAGAGAGAAGTCGCCATGGTTATGATATACTGTCAGCTTTACGCCTTGGTTTAGTCAATATAGAGTATTTGCAAACTAAGCTTCTGGACAATGCTGGCATAGGAAATTCACCAATCTGTATGGAATTGATTAACACTGCTATTGCATATCTCCATGGGAACACATCTGTCAACCTCCCAGGGTCTCACACCAGAAAACGGCAAACTATGGCTCTTTATATCATGGTGGTTTCTTGAATGGTACAAACCCAATTCAAAAGGCCAAACCTGCCTCAGCATATTTAGAATTTCTTGATTTTCATGGGCAAACATGGGAAGAATTCCCAGAGACATTCTTGGCAGAAGCTGGATCATTTTTTCATAGAACTCTTTACTCAGATAATTATATTTATGTCATAGGAAAAAAGATGCTGAGATTCTCAATTGAAACTTTAAATTGGGAAAATATCAATAATGAGACTAACAGTGTTGCTGTTCTTGATATTCGCAACTGTCAATTATGTGCTCACTCTGGTGTGATTTACGCTATTGGCGGAGCCTCTAATGCAAAGAAACTATACCCAGAGAATCTTAAATATCAAGTAACTCAGGAAGAATTTAGCTTAGAAGAATTATCATCTGAACATAGCTGTGGAAGTATTGCAGTGCCTACTGTTGAGCATTATAGGCCTGGCCTGTGTATATTGCGTGACTCTATATATGTACTTGGTGGGTGTGACAGGACCTTTTGTGAAGCACATGGTGTGACTGAGAGGCTGGATCTGTCAGAACCTGGTGCTCAGTGGAACATAGTGTCAGACATGCCAACTTATCGATGGGGACTTGGGGCTGCAGTGCTGAATGATCAAATATTTGCTGTGGGAGGTGAGTATCAATTGTAGTTCCTGTGGAAGGGTATGGATAATTTCTGGAATCACACAATGGTTTATTAAATGTTCCAGTTAAGACAAGTTATCAGCCGTTGGACTAGTAGCATGCTACATTAACGATTTGTGTTAAAAAGTGACCATATTTTGGATAACCATGCTGTTTCCAGTTCATGTCAGTACACATGCATATAAAACAAAAGAGAAGACATTTGGATACCAGTCTCATACCCAGAGCTATCTGGCTCGTCTCCCCACAGGGGAGGCTGGTGACAGCCAAACCCCTTTTAAACCGTGTGTTGTCTTGCTGTTTCACAGGTTATGATACAGAGAACGAGGTCCTGTGAACACTGTAGAGGTCTATACTCCTCTTAAAGATACCTGGCAATCAATTGCACCACTGAACAGTCCTCGTCGACGCTTTGGCATTGCTACCGTAAATGGTTCAATCTTTGTTGTTGGAGGTTGTGATGTTGATAGCGTGGAATACTATGAAAGCTTCTCACAGAAGTGGGTCATCATTGAGGGTCTGTCAGCTAATAGATATGACAGTTCCTGTTTTCCTATGCCACTCCCACAGTGCCTTTGACTTTCTGCAGCTTGTTTGAAACAAGCTTACTAAACATGAGGTTCTAGAAGGACGACTCCTGGTTTTTCACATATAACTTTATGTCAAGCTTTCTTTGTAGAGTTGAGAATAAACCATTTTTATCCTGAATCACTACTGTACAAGTCTTCCTTTTCTTTCTGTTCTGGTTTCTTATGTTTCTGAGTGAGTATTCTTGTTCGTCTTTTCCACACCCAAATGGAATCTAAAACAGTTGCTTCTTTTGTGGCAGAATCTATCAGTGATGATACCTTCTCCTTCTCAGCTGCAAACATTTGAAGAAGAAAAAAATAACAATAAACATGTTGCACAACTATCCCTTACTCTGGCATTTCTTAGAGTCAATGGGAAGGCTAGAAGTTAGACTGAGAAAATAGGTTTTTCCAACAAAAAGTCATAACACCCCTGTTGAGGAACTATACATTTCCAATAATTGTTGTACCCCTGTGGAAATTCAAGGACTCCTGCAGGAAATTCCAGGTTAAAAACAAAGACATTTGTGGTAATTCCAGGGTCATAAACAAAGCCCCCTGTGATACATTTTTCTATAATAAATTTCTGTCAGGTGGTCTTTGTTACCAACATAATTGTCAAATAAGGAACTTTATTATTTGATATTATGTCTTTTGAATGTCCACTGAGTGTATTATTTAATTCTATTGTGGTATAGTTACCTGGTGTTTGACATTTCTCCAGCAAACCAAATAACTGGGCTTTGTTGTGCTTGACCAGGAATTTTGGCATGACCGTATGGTTCCTATAAAAGAGGAAAAAATGTTCACTTCTTTTTCATATTGATCATGATTACAGCTGTTCTGAGTATTCTGCAAACTGCTTTCTGGCTACTGTCAATCAAAATTTGCCATCCCAGTGAAATGCTCCACACAGCATCTTGAACTATCTTTTTATTTACAAATCGTCTAACTTACGGTCAGCTAAGACTCAAATCAGACTCAAGAGTTTGATTGATGGAAGCCAGAACGCCATTGAAAGTCAAACGCGAGAGTTCGTAGAATACACAAAACAGCTGTAAGACTGTGATAATCTGAGATATCTGTTTAACATTTTCAAGTACCATGTACCTCCGATGTAGAGGGTGTTGAACATGCACTCTCTTCCCTTGATGCTTTTAACAAACGTCAGTGAGGACTGTAGCATCTTGTGATGGTCCCTCCCACATGCAATAAACATCACATTGGTCACTGGGTTCAGATACTTCACTGGGAAGGAAGAAATATAATCTTATGTCATCAGGAAAGTTCTTTCCTTTCCTGTACATATGATGTTTCAAATTCATGGATGGCTTATTGAAGCCAGGATTGTAGTTTACAAGACTTGGAAGGACCTCAGAAATTCTAAGGTCAATAATGTAATCTTATGTCGGTCGATATCGTTCGTGATTCACGCTTGTACCTCTAAGAGATATCTGTATGCAAGCTAATCCATAGTCCCCATGAGCCGCTTTCACTGCTGTTTTGACTGCATCACGCACTGAATCCATTGCTAGAGATTCGTCAACCAACCCATCTCTGAACTTGATTTCCACGAGGAAGTATCTGAGAAATAAAGACAAAGAAATAAAGACACACGAGAAAAGAACAACGTATTGCAGATCTATACACACTTTTCTTAGACAATATACAAGGGGAATGCAACTTCAAATACTTACCTTTTCTTAAACCTAACCATAGCTCATTTCCTCAGAAAAAAGAAAAGAAATCGCTCGCGAAAAAAGTCCAACGCTACCTACAACAACACAAGAACAGTCGAAATGATATTGCCAAGGCGTTCCTTGCTGGATGCGCATTGTAATTTGTGTGCGACCGCTTACCTAAAATCGCAGGCGTCAAGATGGCGCCCAACACACACAAAATACTTCTTCTTCGAAATTTGTGGATTTTCTTCGTTTTACTGGCAATATTTTGTGAATTAAGCGTTGCTTACCAAGAACAAAATGGTAAGTCGTGTAACGTTGTCTTTGAAAATTAATCTGTGGCAAAAGATTAGATTATTCAGAGATATGTTCAGAACACGATGCATGTGTGACCAGCACGTGGATGTTGCATGCAGAAATTTGTAATTCATTTGAAATACAAAGGGGGGGGGGGGGGGGGGGGGGCTCCCTAATCGAAAGGGTTTCCCAGTATAAATTGCTGGGTGTCATAATTTCTGAAGATCTCACTTGGAAGGCGCATTGTGAGTATATATTTGACAAAGCCATCAAACGCCTCCATGGCTGAGAATACTGAAGAAATGCGGTCTCCTGCCCGCCGATTTAATATCTGTGTATTGTAGTACGGTACGCTCTGTAATGGAGTATGCATGTCCTGCATGGGCGGCGCTACCCTCTTACCTGAGTGATCTGTTAGAAGTAATTCAGAAGAAGGCCCTATATATTATTTTTCCAAGCTCAGCTACAGCGAGGCACTTCAACGTGCTGCTATCCAATCTCTCTGCAAGAGAAGAGTAAAGCTTGCCTTTCCTTCGTAACAAGCTGCCGCGAGACAGGAACTCTGTGCAATATTTTCCCAGCGCCAGTAGTCTGCAGCCATGGTTACCCTAAGGTCTGGGCCCCAGTCACAACTCACTGCCACTGGAAACACTGAGAGACTCAATAACTTTATAACTTTTAGATATCAGTAACCTTGTATGGCCTCCCTTATAATTCAGTTTTACTGCCTAATAGGGTGAATGAACGATTGATTGATTGATTGATTGATTAATTCTAGTGAAATCGTATTGTGTCACATTCTTTCAGCTTTCAGGGGCATAGCCAGGGGTGGTCCCAGGGAGTCTGGACTCCCCTTTTCCAAACCAAAAATACATTAACTGTATGGGGGAACATTTAAAATATAAAACAAAATGTCTTGCATCAGGTCACTTGGGTCCACCTCCTATTAAAAATCATGGCTATGCCCCTGGCTTTTTCAATTGTCCGACAAATGGTCACCTTGAACAAGGGCTTATAAACATAAAGGGCCACTCAAAAGGCCATCATTATTAGCAAAATCAAGTTTTCTATCCTTTGTCTCCTAGACGATAAACCACAGAGGTCAGTTTTGCGTCAGGTTAGGGATTGGTGGATGGTAATCAGAATGCCAGTGTATACACTGTTGTTTGGAGGAGCAGCAGTAGTGTGGGTATATGGGACATTTACAGCTCATAAACACCCCAAAACACCTGTTATTACACAGGAAAATCAAGAAAAGGTGAGATATGTGGAAGTCACATGTTAGAACCTCTGTTCACATGAGTCAGTTGTCTCTATGGGCAGGAATATCCAAGTTTCCAGAGTTATCTTAGGCTGAGATAGTTTTCTATGCTATATCTCTGTGTTGAAATGAAACTTTCATGTGCAACCAAGACATTTTGGAGGGTTGGGATAACTCTTTTTAGAAGGTAGTGATACACCTAGGAGTAACATTTCCCCAGGTGCTACATGATCAACTTTCAGCGCCCTAGATGCACCCTAAGAAACTAAAGCCTAGGATGATAATAATAATGATGGTGATCCATGTTGTTTACCCCCAGGGGTAACATGTATGAATGTATGCATGTGTGCTACAGTAAACTATAGGTGGATGAGGATAGACAAGGAAGCTTTTTTTTCATGTGAAACTGGACCAGTGGCTGTCCCTATCCCTAACTCTACCTCTCTCAAAAATCATGACTCATTGGATGCATATGGTTTTTAAAACAGATGTTTTGGAACATATACATCTACCCTTAGCATTCAGTAGACCGTCTTATACTGTTGTTTGTCTTTTATCCCAGTCCCTTGATGATAAACCAGTTAAAGAGATTGCCCCCACCAAGCTGAGAATTTTCTATGGAACACAAACAGGCACTGCTAAGTAAATGCTACTATTATTAATAGTATAGTGGATAATAATAGAATATAGTGTGCTATAATAAAAATGTGCTGAGTTGAGAATTCTGAAAGATGCCTTTTTGATGGAAAAGCTGAACAAAGCCAAACCTACTTTGGGCATGTAAATCCAGGAGAAAGGTCACGTAAGTAAACTATATGTCCCTAGATATTTATCCCTCAATGTGCATGTCATCATTAACCAGATGACAACAATAGCTTGACATATGTCCCTAGATATTTATCCCTCAATGTGCATGTCATCATTAACCAGATGACAACAATAGCTTGACATATGTCCCTAGATATTTATCCCTCAATGTGCATATCATCATTAACCAGATGACAACAATAGCTTGACATATGTCCCTAGATATTTATCCCTCAATGTGCATGTCATCATTAACCAGATGACAACAATAGCTTGACATATGTCCCAAGATATTTATCCCTCAATGTGCATGTCATCATTAACCAGATGACAACAATAGCTTGACATATGTCCCTAGATATTTATCCCTCAATGTGCATGTCATCATTAACCAGATGACAACAATAGCTTGACATATGTCCCTAGATATTTATCCCTCAATGTGCATGTCATCATTAACCAGATGACAACAATAGCTTGACATTTCTTAGGGAGAGCTCTCCTAAGTGTAGGTCTCCTTGCAGACTGTAAAATTTGACCAATCATGCAAGACCACATGATTTTCCCAGAAATCCAAGACACCAACCACAAACACAAACTCAGGGTTTTCTGTGGGCCATGTGCACGATGTTGGTACCCAATTCAAAACAACCCTCGAGCCGAGATAATATATTTAATATTTTCCCGTAGTGTGAGTATTAAAGGCCATTTTCAGCATGCAAATAGTTCTCTTGCTGATGCATATTTTTATGTAATTTTTTTTTGGCATATCTAGAAAATAGTGAGAAAATTAGGCGTTTTTAGTCCTAGAAATGAAATTTCAGCGTTACAATTTCTAGACAAAAAGTCTAAAAAGTTAAATATTTCCTGCCTGCTTCGTGTTTAGAAGAAATGGAACCACTCGCTGAGATGCACATGAACTATAGATTAACACAAAGTGGTTAGTTTGATGGGACCTTTGATACTAATATGTAAAAAAGCGAAAATGTAGCGTGAGAACGATGTCAGCTTTATACTGCCGGTTGATGTACGCAAAATTTCATACCGCTATGAACTTTTTTCAGCAAAGTAGATAAGAAAAAAAAACATGGTGATATGGTGCACATGAATTGTTGTTTCAAATTCTGTACGTATTATCCTGGGATCACGTTTCAGTTCTGTACAAAAATGTCAAAACTAGCGTGAGAACGGATTTCCATTTGACCCTCAAGTTTTTTTGTGTTTTGCGTTGCGTTTTAGCGTTGAGTTTGGCGTTGAGTTTTTGAATGGTATCCGTAGCGTTGCAATCTGGCGTTGCATTATCGCATTGTGATTGTTTGTGTTAGCGTTGCATTTTAAGCTTTTTGTTTTGGCGTTGCGTTTTAGCATTACATTTGGCGTTGCATTATCGCGTTACGATTGTTTTAGCGTTGTGTTTTCAGCGTTGCATTTTAACGTTGCATTCTCGCATTACGATTGCTTGGAGTGTTTTTTATTTGGCGTTGCCGTTGCATTTAGTCATTTATCGATTTGGGCGTTGCGTTTTATGATTGCCTTTGTAAAATGAAAAAGACGAATGCACAATGCTTACTTGAATGAAGGCATCGAAAAAAGTAGGACAGTAAAGCAGGACAAAGAAATATTATGAAAAGAAAAACAACAAATAATCGAAAAAAGGTAAGCTTGTCAGAGAGCAGAAACGCGTAGGAGTGCATAAAGCGATTGAATGCAGTAACTCACCTGATTAGAGACCTTACGCACCGACGACGGCAACGAGGACGAGGATGTTTTACTGAACTTCGTCTACTCGTTTGTAATATTCCTCAATATTCAGCAACAGTTAAGAATTCACCACTGCATTTTAACTTTGATAGCAGCAAATTGACACCCAACTGCAATCATGTCAAACAAAATTTTGACAAAATCGGTAGCCACACTCGAGTTCTAGTCAGGACGTAAACAAAGCAGTTTCACGTCCCAGTTCTGAAGAAACGTTGAAATGCATTTGATTTCTTACATTTGCACGTGCGCGCTTTGTGCTCTGTTATCAAGTGTATTGTTCTCTGCCGTTGTCGTCCTCGTTGCCGTTATCTCATCGTAAGGTCTCTATTTATGTAGACTGTAGACCGGCAAACCAGCACAGCTGAGGTCGTTCAAGCTATATAAAACGCAACGCCGAGGGAGGGTGCCGCTAGTAGGAACGACCTCGATCCCTGAGAATCAGCTATTACTACAATTCATAGTTGTGTATTGGTGTACCATTGGCTTTTTTCTTCACTGTATAGTCTGGCCGATTTTTTCCGTGTGTTGCCGACAGATTTTTCAGAAAATATTGCATGCGGTAACGTCAACGATTTTGTTGGCCCTCTAAAACGCAACGGGGGGCGATGCCTTTTTTGCGATGCGTTGCGATTGGTAGAGACGCGCGTTTTACTCAGGATTGGAGTAATTACTTTACGACTGGTATTACTACGTTATATGGAAACTGCTCCAAATATAAAAAAAATTTAATACGAATCCGACCGCAAATTCCTCCTGAAAATCTCGCTTATTCAAGGTTACATAATGGATAAATCCGACCATCCGGTTCTTTCTGGCAAGCAAAAATCCGAGCTTCGTGTCTCACCTTTTTTAAACCAATATTATTGGCAATAAACAGGCCCGCATGAAATTATAGCCAAAAGAGAACAACATTGTAAACAATATGAGACACGCTTTTTCACAAATATCATTTCATACCCCTTCAGCAGAATTTTCTGTTTCAAAAATAGAACAGCAGACATAACTGTTGAACAATGGTGTTTATAGAGAAAAGGATTATATTGTGTATGAAGCAGAATGAGACCCTCACTTTTGATAATGTGGTGGCTCTTAAAAAAAAGCCGTTTCTTGGGTGCACTCTCAATGCACGAGCCTTTGAAGACGATCTATTTCCTCTAACTCTGAGATAACAGTGCTCTGATCATTTGTCATTGACCTGAGTATTGCTTCGATGTCGTAAATGATGTATCTGACAAAAGAAAGTACGACCAACATTTCTTGCGTGTTCACGTTTTCTTGGCAGGTCCAAGAAAGAGGCTGTGTAATCTTTCTTGCAAATAATTTATTGTATTTTCAATAAAGTGAGCTCGTCGAAACATACAAGTCTCTCATCCGAAAGTTCTGACACTGATCTCTATTCTTCGAATTCACCACAATCTGATAAGTAAGCTTATAGTCAATCAAAGCAGCTGAAAAAAGAAGTCGCCTACGCGCTGCAAGCAACAACAACGATAAAATGCAACAAAAACACAAGATAACGCTCATTCAAATATACAACGCTTAATTCGAATGCAACGGCAAAAGGCAACGCTAATTTAAATGCAACGCTAAAATGCAACACTAAAATACAACGCTAAAATGCAACGCTAAAATGCAACGCTAAAATGCAACGCTAAAATGCAGCACTAAAATGCAACGCTAAAACGTAAGCTTAGGTTGCAACGCTAAAAGTTAACGGCAAAAAGCAACGCTAAATTGCAACGGTCCAACCGCAACGGAAAAACGCAACGGTCGCGTCTCATTTTCGGGTGTAACGCAATTGGGTACCAACATCGTGCACATGGCCTGTGATAAAAACACATCTGTCGCTGGCAAGCAGGCTAGCTTGCTATCTCAGTCCCCACATTACATCAAGTGTACAAGCCCAAGCCCCAGAAGTTGGAGTATGCTAATGTATTTGTTTGCCCCTTTATTACCAGAGATTTTCAGAAAAGTTAAAGAGTGTTGCTGAAGCTCAAGGAATTGACTGCAGTATTGTGGACTTGAAAGATTATGAGCCAGAGGATAACCTTGCAAATGAGGTACTTGACACTACAAACTGTAGTCACATAGCCTGTGGAACACACTTTGAAGTGGTGGGGGGAGCTAAAGAAAATGTATCACAAATATGGGTCATACTAGAAATTGCTCCCCATTTCTCCCCATCTACATGGCCCAGATATTATAACATTACTGCAAGAAAATACAACAGCAAGCAAGTTCTTCCTGGAAATTTATGAACAAATATAATGTAGCTCGGACTCCCATCCCACCATGCCATTCAATAAAGCAAATTAACCCTCCTTACATATTGGGACAGATTTCGAATGACTGTTGAAAGCTAATCAGACTTGCCATGAATAAGTGCACTAATAATCAGGGAGATGATGCACCATTTACCCCCTCCCTTCTCTATCAGAGCTCCAGGTGAAAGGAATTCAAAGCTATAAGCAAGCTACTTGGAACAGAGAAAAGTCGATACGGTTGGTCGATCTGACATTCAAACTCAGGACTGTATGCACAGTGTGCTGTGCACAAACACACTGCGCCACCTACCGGTAGCACCTGCTTCTAGTAGCTCAACCAATCAGACTGCAGCAATTTGATAATATACCTGACTTCTAGTGAAATTTAACTTTTAATGATACTCTACAGATGCCATCTATCTGCGTGTTTATAACTTGCACCTATACTGATGGCCGACCACCTGAAAATGCTGAATGGTTCTACAAATGGCTGGAGGATTTTTCAAATGATTGCAGAGTCCAGAAATCCCTCCTAGATGGGCTACTGTATGCAGTGTTTGGTTTAGGAAACTCCTCTTACCAAGGCCACTTCAACTGGTGAGTTTGTATTGACTTGCACTCAATGATTTTCCAAGGTAGCCATCAAAGTTTAAAATAATATGACACCAAGACCAGAACATACTAGATTTTCTGGAAGATCCCAAAGCAAGTTACTTTGTAAATTGATATTCTCCTTGTATTCTTAGTTGAGAGTAGCCAAATTTGTTGGCTTCGCTGGCACTAGTTTAGTACCAAAACTTGCCTGTACAAAAACAGAAGCAAATAATGTTCTAGTATCTTTGGTACTTTTAATTGAAGAGTTTGTTCTACCATACAAACATATTATTGTTATATTTTACAGGTTGCTCAAAACATAGACATGTGGCTTGGAGAGCTTAGTGCCAAGGGAATCTTACCAGTCGCTCTTGGTGATGAGAATACAGTGAACAGTAAACATGGAGGTTGGTAAAAAAAATGAGCAACAACATGAATCTGTTTCCTGTGACGGTGATACTATGTTCAAGTAGTCCGGTCAATTTAGTGTTAACCTGGAAAAAATTGCAACATGGGATTTTTATACAGCAAATTCTCAGGAACATATGTGTCCAAATTTTGTGAAAATCCGTTCGGGGAAGTTGGTTAAATTTGGGTTTTCCGTCTGCATGAAGGAAAGCCCGTTGTTTTCAGCAGCACTTAGACAATGAAAGCGAACAATTCGAATTGAGGGCTATAAACTGTAGGGCCGTAACTCGGTGTGATATTCAACGAGATATCGAGCAATTTATTTCTACTGCATAATGTGATTCCATAGATGTGAATTGTGTGTTTGTTTATAACCAATTCTGCAAAATAATAACTAAATAATCGTGCGTTTTGACAAATCCATATGATCCTTGTATTTCCTGCGTGGTGATACACTAAAGTTCGAATATTATACAATAAAAGGAATAAAAAAATAAACTGTTCATAGCCGTAACTCATCGCTCAGAAATTATTTGTTTCACCGAAAACCCTTATTAAATCTTCCCCGGTTACATCTATACAGTCTATAAACATTCTCCCAGCTTCTGTGTTTTCAGTGTCTAAGTGCCGCCGAAAACAAAGGCGTCCTTGACGTCGCCGGTAAAAACCAAAAATTTAACCAACTTCCCCCGGCCGGATTTCTACGAATTTTGGATATGTTATTCCTACATATGTTTTTAACAATTAGTACCAAAAATTTCTCATGTTGCAATTTTTTCCAGGTTCGGGGTTTTTTCGGGCTAATTTGACCGGACTAAAGGGTCAAGTATTTGCTTTACTTGAGAGTGTTTTATGTGCTTGTGCAAAAAGAGAATGAAGAATACATACAGGTTTGTGCATACTATGCAAAGTATACTTGCACATGATATTATCTTCATTATAGATTGTTGAATGAGAAGCATTGAAATATTGTCAAAGTTATGACACTAAAAAATTTCGCACAAACATACATCTCCTAAAATATGCAATAGCCTAGTGAAACACCTAAAAATGAGTTATAAAAACTGTGACAGGGCTGGGAATTGCAGCTAGTATTAGCTGCTTTTGCTACTATAGCAAAGCAATTTTGTCACCCAAAGTCTGTAAAATAAGACTAAAAGTTGCCCTGTATGATATTATAGTCCAGTAAGGATTTGTTGTCTCTTACTAAAGATGTTTCTTGATTCCTTAGGTCTAGAAGAAGATTTCCAAGCCTGGTGTGAGGACTTGCTCAAAGCTGTCAAGCATCCTAGTGCATGTGCTTGTGGCAGAGATGACACACACTGCCAGAGCAAGAAGGAAAATGATCATATTCAAGAGGTAAAAATGATTGCTATTTTCTGATATATCGTTAAAATATTTCCTTTAAGCTATCTGTTATCAGTGGCATAGCAAATTCCAAAATTTATGTGGGGCACTATTTGTTTGGGGAGCGGCAACAGATAACGATTTTTGAGAAAACAAAACAAAATAATTTTTCAGGTAGTATTAAATTGCAATAAAGAAGTTGTGCTTCTCTCTGGAAGTAAAAAATAATAATATTGTTTACTTCTCAAATTCAGAATGTGCATATTTTAAGCCAACTTACAATGTTCATGCCACTCCTGCACTTGCCCAACTTGCACAAGTTTTTAATAGTGAAGCCAATTGGAGGTACACTGTACACAGGACTAACTTAAAGAACCTCTGTCAGTCGCCAGTTTGACAGCATAGCAACATACCAAGTCAGAGAAGGCGTATCGGCTGATTAAGAAACCGATGTTCTTGATTGAAATCTGACACTTATAGATATTTCTGCATGTAATTCATCTTCTAATATCAAACAATAACAATAACAAAAGAGTGCAGACATGTGCTCTTTAATGATTCTAAGATGTGTTTAATGTGACTTCCCTTTGCATCTTTGGCTGTAGGTAGCATATGAAAGCTCTAGTGATGATGATGGCACAGATGATGGTGATAATAGTGGTCTAGTAGACCTGGAAGACCTTGGTCCAGCCATGAGCAAACTGAAGAAAGCCAAGAGGCAGAGACAGAGTGAAGATGAGGCACACAATGCTAATGGTAGGACTTTAACCATGTTTGTTTTAAAAGGGAAAACATTAGGGCGTAAATGAAAACATTTTACGTGCATTAATGCGAGTACCAGGTGCAATTTCGAGTCCTGAACTGTTCCAGTCTTGTCAGTCTTTCCGGTATCCAATTTGTTAAGAATCAAAGTGTACATAGAATAATGAAAACTAAAAAAAACTGAAGTCTTTGATGTAATGGATTAGTATAATTGAATGCTTTATTTTCAGAGGCAAAAGAGATGGTTACGCCTGTGATAAGGCAGTCGTTAACAAAGCAAGGTACTGTAACTGAGTTTGAAAGTTATAGAACTGAGAGGAAACTTTATTCCTTGCATGTTATGCTGACTGTGGTACTGCCCTTTCTCCTGCAGGATATAAAATAATTGGGTCACATTCGGGCGTGAAAATTTGTCGATGGACGAAGGTGAGTTTGAAACCTGCACCTCAGGTGTTCCCCAGAGGACCAAGTTGGGATCTTAAATTTGATTTGAGTCCATGGCATAAAGGAAATACCAAAACGTTGTGCCCCATCAAGCGTAAAGAGCGAGCCTTTGAGGGTTGTGTTTCATAGCAATTCTTTTTGTACCCTAGTCTCGTGCTTTTCCTTGTGTTTTTCATTTCTGGACCTGTTGCATGTAACAGGAAGCGATTCATTGACTCGTTGTTTTGTTCACCAGTCTATGCTTCGTGGTCGCGGTGGCTGCTACAAACACACATTCTATGGCATCGAGAGTCATCGATGTATGGAGGCCACACCCAGTCTCGCCTGTGCCAATAAATGCGTCTTCTGTTGAGGTACAATGGCCGAATCTTCAATATTCAGATGACAACCCTATGTTTAGGGTTGCTAACATGGGTAGACTGCTTGCAGCCCCTTCTTCGGGAACGTCCGTAAATCGAGGGAAATGTTTTTTTTACGCTGAGAAAACGGCAATAATTGTCTGAAATTATACTAATCAATCTCCACAATTTCTGTAATACAACCAAACCGATATTCTAAAACTTCTGAGCCAATCGGTTCTGCCCAGTTTCGCTAGAGTCGATACAGCTGTGTGTGGTTTTAGTCGCGACGGAAGCCAGTTCACTGCTCTTGTCAAAACAGTGCAAGGACTCAACCCTGCCCAAAATGCATTGCTTTGTTTTTGTTTACATGATTGATTGCATCAGAAACTGTGACTTAATGCAGAGGAATTCTACTATAACATGTTTGTTTGTCGATAAAAAGCGCTAAACGGACAAAAAGAAAGCCTTTTTTAGTATCGAAAATGACGGCGAAGCAGCGCATTATGGACACGGCGAGTCATCACCTCTCAGCTTTAACGATGACATAGTCTCATTTTTCCAGGCATCACACCAACCCTGTTGGAACCGAATGGCGATGGCAGATGGATGACCCACAGATGATCGTAGACGGAGCGATGCAAAATCACTATAATATGATTAAACAGTGTCGTGGGATCCCTGGCGTCAAAACGGAGAGATTCGAGGAGGGAATGAAGATCAAGCACTGCGCTTTGTCACTTGTGGGTCTGTATTTCGAGTTCCTGCTGTTTGCATTTGCTGTTGTTGTTGTTGTTGCTGCTGTTGTTGTTGTTACTGCTGCTGCTGTTGTTGATGTTGTTGTTGTTGCTGATGTTGTTGTTACTGCTGTTGTTGATGTTGTTGTTGTTGTTGTTGCTGCTGCTGCTGTTGCTGTTGTAACTGCTGTTTTGTTGTTGCTGCTGTTGTTGTTGTTGTTGTTACTGCTGTTGTTGTTGCTGTTGTTATTGTTGCTGCCGCTGTTGTTGTTACTGGTGTTGCTGCTGTTGTTATTGTTGCTGCCGCTGTTGTTGTTGTTCTTGTTGCTGATGTTGTTGTTGTTGCTGCTGTTGCTGCTGTTGTTGTTGCTGCTGTTGTTGTTGATGTTGCTGTTGTTGTTATTGTTGCTGCTGCTGCTGTTGTTGTGTTGTTGCTGCTGTTGTTGTTGCTGTTGTTGTTGCTGCTGTTGTTGTTGCTGTTGTTGTTGTTGTTGTTGTTGCTGTTGTTGTTGTAGCTGTTGTTGTTGTAGCTGCTGTTGTTGTTGTAGCTACTGTTGCTGTTGTTGCTGTTGTTGCTGTTGTTGTTATTGTACTGCTGTTGTTGTTGTCGCTGTTGTTGCTGTTGTTGTTGTTGTAGCTGCTGTTGTTGTTGTAGCTGCTGTTGTTGTTGTTGTTGCTGCTGTTGTTGTTGTTGCTGCTGTTGTTGTTGTTGCTCCTGTTGCTGTTGTTGTTGTTGTTGCTCCTGTTGCTGTTGTTGTTGCTGCTGCTGTTGTTGTTATTGCTGCTGTTGTTGTTGCTGTTGGTGTTGCTGCTGCTGCTGTTGTTGTTGTTGCTGCTGCTGCTGTTGTTGTTGCTGCTGTCGTTGTTGACTAATAGAATGAATGATATGCTGTCATCATGTCCTCATCATCATCCCACATCATCACACCATTATCACACACAATACTAACAATAACATCGCCATCACCAACATCATCATCTCCAGCAGCAGCAATAACCACAACATGCGCAACTCGGTGTTACTTGTCTTTCCATTTTAAGTATCAAAATGGGAAAAATCTCTCTCCCACTCTGTAAAGGACCTCGGGAATCCAAGGGTGTGTGGTCCGAGAACAGTCTGTCCGTTCAGAGTCGGTACCCATACAAAAATTAAATTACAGGGAAATCCATGTATGGAAATGTAGGTTGTATAAACATAGAGTTCCATAGTGGGAAGGAACACGTAAACATTTCCTAGGTGGGTAGCTAAAACTGGGCCCCTCGACACGAAGGGTGGGTATTCATTTTGCGACTGACTAACAATGGCGAATGCACGAGATTCCAGTTGATAACGGTGACATCTTGTTGTCTTCCAGGTGAACCAATCATGTATCCACAAATCAATGAGCTTGTGCGTCTACTACACGGCCATCAGATCTCCACATTTCTTGTCACAAATGCTCAATTCCCGGACGCCATAAGGTATTTGAAAGGGGATTTCAAAGCTGCGGGTATCATTTGTAGGTCGTAATTTTCAGGCCAATGAGAAGGTAAATTGTTTCTATCCGTTTTTGCTGCTTTGCCTGCTCAGGGCCCATATTTTGGGCCGGTCTTACATTTCTACTTCGTCTGCATTCAAGGCAGCTCGACGGAATAATCTGACCACTTCTGTATTCTGGTAATTCTGTAAGTAAATTTTGCAGGATAATTTCATTGTGGTGTTTGCACAAAATAAATAAGGTTCAAGAAAAAGAAAAATAATACCACAACTGTATACCAAAACACTGTGTCTTTTTATTGTATGGATTTATCTGAATACATTTTGTGCGTGTTGATGTGCGCGGCGAAATATGGTTTCGATAAAGGTCTTACTGCTCGCAGCATCCCGAGTGGCAAAGTGCTTGCGTCCCACATATGTTGGTTCGCGTGAGGTACTAGTTACTTGGATCTTTTATTGTAGCTTTCGCTTCTCTCACTTACTCACGCTCACTATGCTAGCTGTACATCGCTCTCTTTTATGGGGTACAGCTCGAGGTGTTTCTCATGATGAGTAGAATGCTCAGTTGAGAACCGGGAAGACGGGTTTTTTCGCGTGTACGCTGATGATGGATACTTGGATCTTTTATTGTAGCTTTCGCTTCTCTCACACACTCACGCTCACTATGCTAGCTGTACATCGCTCTCTTTTATGGGGTACAGCTCGAGGCGTTTCTCATGATGAGTAGAGTTCTCAGTTGAGAGGAGGGAGGACGGTTTTTTTTTTTTCGCGTGTACGCTGATGATGGATACTTGGATCCTTTATTGTAGCTTCCGCTTCTCTCACTTACTCACGCTCACTATGCTAGCTGTACATCGCTCTCTTTATGGGTACAGCTCGAGGTGTTTCTCACGATGAGTAGAATGCTCAGTTGAGAGGAGGGAGGTCGGTTTTTTCGCTTGTACGCTGATGATGGATATGGATCTTTTATTGTAGCTTCCGCTTCTCTCACTCACTCACCCTTACAATGCTAGCTGTACATCGCTCTCTTTTATGGGGTACAGCTCGAGGCGTTCCTCGCAATGAGTAGAGTTCTCAGTTGAGAGGAGGGAGGACGCCTCTAACATGTGACGTGTTTCTTTGTTTTCTTCCCAGGGATTTGCTCCCTGTTACCCAGCTCTACGTCAGCGTAGATGCCAGCACCAAGGATACTTTGAAGAAAATCGACAGACCTTTGTTTAGAGATTTTTGGCCACGATTCATCGACAGCTTGAAGGCATTAGCATCTAAGGTACGTGATATGCACGTGCACACCACTAGTCTGTGACACGTGCTCGCCTCGTGGAATAAATCTTCATAAGGCGGATAGAGCAGATCTCGTATGACTGTGAAAAGGCCACCGCACGTAACCTCGCCTTCTTGTGAACATTCAGCCAATCACAACGCGCGAAAAGAACTAATCAACCAATCAAAATGCTCGGAGACGGCACGGAGGCTCGACCTCTTGTGAACATTCAGCCAATCACAACGCGCGAAAAGAACTGATCAACCAATAAAAATGCTCAGACACGGCACAATACCGTGGACACTGCGGACATTGCAAGAAACATTTTTTCACGTTCAAACGAAATCTGCTCTAAAACCTGTCTCTTCACTACATCTTCAAAGGATCTGCCATCGAAGAGGTGATTTATTGAGAGTATCATTTAAAAAGAATTCCAAATCACAAAAGTTGACAGAGGGTTAGAAACGTCTCGCGGACGAGTGACGAAAGGGCGAGATAATGCCGAAAATACGAATAGGCAAATGGACGCAAGGGGAGGGGGTGGGGACAAACACTGTAGTACAATCTCTCCTTTAATATCTTATTTTTTTGTATGTAGGGTCAAAGAACTGTTTACCGACTTACTCTTGTGAAGTCGTGGAATGTAGACGAGATCCAATCATACGCTGATCTGGTGCAATTGGGACAGCCGGACTTTATCGAAGTCAAGGTAGAATTATACTTGTTTCTATGTCAGTTCCCTTGAATTGTTTATTGTTTATTCCTCCTCTGTCATTGTGTTGGTAAACTCAGCGACAAGAGTCACGTAAGTGTGCTAGATGGAGTGAGAATAGAGTAACATGATCCGAGCGATGTCCTTCAGGTAGCGAAACAACCGAAGCAACCTTGAAATGGGATCTCAGAGCGGACGTGGCTCCAGCAATGTCGCGAGAACCCCTTTACTAGACCTAAAGACCGCCAAACACGGCGACGAAAAATCCTGACTGATGGGCTCGTGTATGGTGACTCGCGACGAGTTTACGACAAAATACCGCGCGCCACCACACACGAGACGATTTTTTGTCGGCGATGATTTGAAAATCAAACATGTTTGGTAAAACGAGAGGAGGAAAAATATTGTCGTAAGTTCGTCGACCAATCAGGAGTTTTTGTCTTGCGACGAAAAACTGGCCCGTGTGTGGCGGCCTTAACACCAACATAACGGGTCGACCAACGTGTTTGACCCACTCTCTAGTCCCGCCCGTTGTATAAGACAGTGAGCACTACCATCAAATACGATGCTACCCTTGGTGGTTTCGTTGTTGTTTCAGGGAGTGACGTACTGTGGCGAGTCTAAAGCTTCTACCCTCACCATGGCAAATATACCCTGGCATCAAGAGGTGAGCCCCTTCCTTGGCCATTCCCACTTGTCCTAATTTAGGACAGGGCAGTTATCTAGGGGCTTAATGGAGCGTGCGCATGCAGCACGACAACGCATAGCTTTCGATGTACGGAGAGGTTTACTCACCATTTGTATCGTCTTGTCATGATTTGCGAACTTATGTGGCACGTGGTCCACTCAGAATGTTACTGATGGCTAATTCTTCGTCTTATTGAATTGAGCCATCTACAAGGACGGCTTTCGAGAGAAAAGGAGCTCGAGAGAAGCAGCAATTCAATAGGCTGATATCTGTGTACAGATAGCCTAAAGATTTAGGGAATGCGATGCCTTGTACAATCATGTCCTGAATACTGAGCAAGCAGGGAAGGTAAAACCTTTCCAGAAAATCTGAGCGCTATATCTTTACTCCTCGGGATGCGATGTAATTACATTGAATCTCAAAATTTTACGGGAGAATTTATGAGCTCATTAGCCTGTTGTCACGTGCTCTATAACCACGTTCAAAATCAGATTTCCGTCTCGATCTCAACTTGATAAGCGATTAGCGAAGCAACCTTTCTACTGCACCGTTCCAGTTACAGCGAACGCGTACTTTTCAGTTTACAAAAATGCTTTTGATACGCCCCAGAACTACCAAGATGCAGCGAGCGTGTTCTTTCCACGTTTCCACCAAATGTTGCTCTTTTAGATCTTTGTTAACCTTGTTGGCATCTTCTTGTATATTCAGTGTCTAAAATGCTACTTCTATAATGAAACTAAATGTTTTCTTTCTGAGGTCGTTGGGTTTGTACAACAGCTTGCCGACCGGCTACCTGATTACGAGCTCGCGTCTGAACACGAACATTCGAACTGTGTACTTTTAGCACACAAAAAGGTAGGTTGCTCACTTTTATAACTTATTTTCAGCCTGGTTCCTGAGATGGTTGTAATATAATTGCAGTATGGCAAATCAATGAAGGTTAAAAATATGAGTATTTTTTTCAGTTTCTAACTGATGGCCACTGGTACACTTGGATCGACTACCATAAGTTCCACGAGTTGGTGAGTTTGTCTTTCATTGGGATGGAGATCGAGACTCAGATTATTATTCCACCATTTCGTTCAATCTACGGTTGGCATATTATTAGCATGTGAATGAATGTTGGTAAAATGAAATGTGAAATGCTTCTATAGCGCAAATTAATATATCTGTATGATCAAATGCGGTTTACAGTTGTGAGATCTGTGATTTGAACAGTGAATAGCGCAAGTGGAAATAATTCACAATTACTAAATTCTTCTCTACTTTCTGAGACGTTACGTTTTGGACCTTTATCACTTTTAATAGATGAAGAAATATCAAGAAAGCGAGGGAAAAGAGACATTCACGTCACGTGACTACATGGAGAAGACCCCGGATTGGGCAGTCTTTGGACATGCGCAGAGAGGGTTTGACCCTGATGAAACTCGATGGTATCGCAAGAACAGAAAGGACATCAGTGGATGCTGACAAAAAAATAGACGAACGCGCGTGACGTGAAATTACTGGTGCAATGAATATAAAGACATGAGAAATACTCTGCAAATAACCTGCTTCTACTAAATAGAGATGCGTAGGGACGAGGCAGGGAAACCACCATGCATGTCTACTTTTAGCGTCTGAGTAAGGCCTTCGCTAGAACGCTGAACTTCAGTCGGTCTTCTTTTCTCGAACCTTTCCTTTTTCAAAGGATGCCGCTTTAATATACTATATAATGAAAAAAATTATAGTGTTTTGTATTGGAATGGCGCGACTCTGGTACGGCGTTTGCCGTAGGCCTAAAATACTGGCCGTGATGATAAATTTGCGTGCCTTTGTTGTTGCTTGTCACGATCTGGGAAGAAGTAGAAAACAAGACGACGGGGCAAAGAGATAGAAGAATCAGGAAAACTAACATTTAGGGACGGACCATTTGATATTTGATGGGGGGAGTGGCTAATTTTTTGGGCTCGTTATTTTTTTCGCGTCGAGTTTTGCTGCTCGATTTTTTTTCCCTAGAACGTGACTGTGCTCGATATTTTTTTCCTGATATTTCTTTTTGGGTTCGAGAATCACCTAAATTAGTTCGTCCTCAAAATGGCAATTGATCACTTCAATAAAGTTTGATTTCATAGTGCTCTCCTGTTATGTTAGCATTTCGCGAAATCGGTATGCTTAAGCATCTGGATCAGTTCGGGTTTACGAACGATGACTGACAACTGAGAAGTTTGCTTGTATGTTTCTCAATGCGCGCGAAGCGCGCCGCGATTTTGAAAATCTACGAGGTTAATGATAAATTCTTATTTTTGGGAGACGAGAATCACGCTGAAGAAATGGAGCCACTCAATAAAAAAAACATCATAGAAATTTTCAAAATTAATCATGCCTGGTACGATGTTATAATTTGTAAGTACTACACCACAGCATACGCTTTTTATGAGCGCGACGCTGCTACGACATATCAGTCGAAAGTAAGTTAACCTTTACATATAGTTTTGTGCAATTTTTTAAATTTTAAAACGAATATCTAAGCGTTTTATTGGTTGTAGATGGCGAGCCGACCAAAAAATCCATCTATTATAAAGACATCAGGTTCTCTAAAAACGGTAAATCAGGAGAGAGAGTTTTAAAGTGAGCTTTTTTTTGCCACCAGCTTTGCTTGCGCGTTATTTTTTTTCTAGGTCAGAGGCTTGCTCGAATCAGCCGCCCCCCCCCCCCCCCCATCAAGTATCAAATGGTCCGTCCTTTAGCTGCTAACTTGCAGGGGCGGACCCACAGCGGCGGACAAAAGTATCGTAAACACCCCGTTCCCCCTTCCAGTGTTGGAGCATGCCAATTTGAATTAACGCTGCGCGCACCAAAGAACATTGAACAGGGGAGCGGGGAACAGCCTGGATAGCAAGTGTTTACTTTTTTTGGCCCCGATTGTAGTTTACACATCGGGTGCTCCTGGTTAACAATTAGATTCCCTGCTAACAGAGGCAACTAATATCTTGTTCTGTCTTTTGCGTAGTTGGAAAAAGTAAAAGAAAATGTAGGGAGATTAAAAGGAGTCTCTGCTCGCAGGGAAACAATTAGACCAATAGTTCGAATTTTCTATTTAGTCAATAGATTATTTGTCTCACAGAAAACGCAACCCACTGGGATACCACACCCTTCGATTTGTCGCTAACGTATTTATTCTGACTAATGATTTGCGAAAGTTTGCGTAGACTTTTTTGCTGTTGACTATCCATCAGGTAGTTCGTAGGGGAGCCACTCAGATTGTAGGATTCGAGATAGCATGCGAGGTGCGTTTATACTACAATTGTAGCTTGTATTTCCTTCGAGGATATGCCTTCTAGCATGTGCTCTTTGCGAGGACTCGGAGAGGATGCTAGAGGCTGTGATAAAGCAGCATAAAAGTTTGCTTTGTCGTCTTGGCGTGTTGTCTTTTCATGAGCTGTTCGTAAGATGTCAATATTAGATCAGATGATTACATATGTAGATGGCTGTGTCCTTAGTTACATTTTAAACACCTTATTCTGGATTTCTGTTTGGAGAAGAAATCATGATCGCTTTGGTCCAATTACAATTTGTCAATCAAATCAAATAGAAAATTTTAAGAAATCTGTTTTTATGTACGTCGACATTTGTGAGCGATAGCTTTTCTATAAAAAATAATATTTTTTGGTCGGGGATAATCGTTGTATCTTTTAGGGGTTAAAATCACGTTGGTTTGGTCTCTTTTAGGGGTGATCTTGATCTTCAATAAATTTTAGGCAGATTGGTATCTTTTAGGGCCGAAACTGTGTCAAATTGCTTTTTCTCATGATGGTGCTTCTAAAAACCGTGTAAGAAAGAGAGATTATTCGATGAGAAGACGATGAATTAGAAACAAACACGGAAATTTCTTCATGGGTATTTTTCCCCTGTTACCTGTGTCCTTCGCGCCTACTTGGCACATAAGACCTCATCGTTTAGGGTAATAATTTTTTTGAGCCACGCTATCTTCTTCTTCTTCTTCTTCTTCTTCTTCTTCTTCTTCTTCTTCCTTCTGAGCCCACCTCCTTCTGTGCGGAAGATTCTTGTGGGCGTGTGCTGTGCTGTGCTGGTGTGAAAAATTAAAATTCGACGCGAGTGCAGGGGGGGGGGGGGACTATGGCCCGCCATGTTTGGTATCTTTTAGGGGTGAAACTGAAAATTTCCGACGATCATCCCCGACCAAAAAATATGGAGTCCCCCCCCCCCCCCCCCCCCCGGGAAATGAACGCCATTTGACGCTCCAGCTCTCATGTCTCGAATCTGGAAGTATGGTCCGGGTTTTTTTGTGAAGTTATCCTAATACTCCGCGGGCCTACCACTACAGCAAAACGTATAAAACACGCGAACGTAAACTATTTTGGCGTATCATCACTTATAAATTTCTCAGTCTGCTCTGGTTGTAAAGTATTCGTACTTGTGCGTGGCAGATTGAAAAAAACCTGACTCAATATTTACTTACAAGCTCTTGACCTACAAGGATGTATATCAAGTGATAGTTCCCATTGATGCTGACAGGTTATGAACTAAATTGACTTCATTTAATTTCTGAAAAAATGTCATTTTACCTGACAAGGTTACCACGGAGCACCTAACCCCTGGCAAGAATTATTTTTGCACTCCCCATTCAAACCCCGATATGATCCCGGTACATTTGACAAGGGAAAGGCAGCTGATTTAACTTGAAAGGAATAAAAAGAAATCCCTATCGCCCTGTTATCACTTAAGACAGCCTTGCCTTAGTCAGGATATGTATGGTCTTCTTGTGGTTGCTGCCCTGCTTGGGCCCGCTTTAACTGAAGGTAAGCCAAGGCATGTTACTCGACATAGGAATTATGGAAGTTATGGGCGCACTGATTGGTTAAACAGGACCACGTGGAATCCCATCCGAAGTGATATCCGGTCCGGGCGAGAAATTTTACTATGTCAAAGTTATTCAGAGCGGATTCACATTTAATAGAGCAGAGATTTCAGATAACTGTCGCTAGTAAATCAGAGCTTCGTTTTCATGAGCCTATTCATTTACCAGGTCTTGCGTTTCGTTTAGTCAACCAATCAGACTGCGTAAATAACATGGGTCACGACTAATCGCAAGTCGTACTTACTTCGTTTCGTTTCTGTTTTGAGTGAGGGGACATGATAATGTATAACAATGGCCGCGAAAGTAGGACACATGTAGCGCGCAACATTGTAGCACATGTTTCCTTCATGTTCCCATTTAGCCACGTGAGAAACATTGTTGCGCACGCCAAATGTGTAGCGCGGCACAAAAAAAAATGTTTCTTCGCCAAGAAACGTTCGACAAGAAACATTTGGTGTTTGTGAGACCGCGTTTCTAGTTCCGCCACTCGGAGAACCGTGCAGAACACAAATGTTGCGCACTATATGTGTCGTTCCTAGCTTAGCCGTAGCTTTATATTCTCGAGGGGTTCAAAATAAAAAACGTTATGAGATATGGAGGCTCCTGCCATCTTGTTCCTTTGTTCTGCAGGTTGTGGGATAAGGCCTCCCCAGTCGCGTGTTGTCAATGGTGAAAATGCAAACCCACATTCCTGGCCATGGCAAGTCAGTCTACGCGTGAACGGGCAACACAATTGCGGTGGATCTCTGATTGATAAAGACTGGGTGCTAACGGCCGCTCACTGCGTCATGAGAAATCCACAACCAAGCGGGTACACTGTGGTTGTAGGTAAGAACAGGCCAGTAGAGTTAGAGGGGCAGGGTGTACGAGTGCCTCCTTCCCACACTGAGACTGAGATCGCTCTGCTAGTAGTTTGATATTTTTTCACCGACTACAATTTCTATGCGCGTCATTTTCCAAAGTTCCGACAAGGTTCTTCGGTATCAGTGATGTTTGAGTTTCCTGCCGTCCCTTAAAGTGCAGAGTCCTTTATATGTAAAGCATTTATATCAGCCTCTTTTTTACGTCCTTTATAGGACGATAATTTCCATAGTGGCGTACGCTTGGTACTCAAATTTCGCACCGGACAAGGAAAAAAACGTCCGGGTCAATTAAGAAAATTCGTCGTGTCTAAAAATTCACCTGGTAGAGTCAAAATTTCCTTCGGGTCGGGTCTGTTACAGATAGTTGTAATACAAAATACGAATACAAACAAATTGTTTGCAGGCGCGCACACGCGGACGGGTGTCACTCAAGTCCAGCAGTCCTTCACTCTGAAGCAAGTGATTATGCACGAGAAATTCAACTTGAACAATCAGTTAAAAAACGACGTGGCTCTTCTTCAGTTGTCTGGGCCAGTCTCTCTGAGCGATAAGGTGAACACTGTGTGTCTACCCTCGGCTGGGAGCCGCGCGGCTGCTGGCTCAAGATGCTACATCACAGGTATTGAGGCTAAGACCAGGTTCACATGGTGAAAACCTTATCTTGTCGGACTTAATATCCATTTTCCATGTGTATGGCTCCTCGCATAGCAAAAGGAGGCTCTGGTGTGACAGCCATGCGAGGCTGATTGGCTAATTTTGAAGATTGGGGCATGCGCAGAAAGATTTTGTCTCTTTACGGTTTTGTATCAAATCTCGCGCATGCGTCAGTGGCTCTCATCAAAACCTCGTTCAGGTGACTAGCCGTGGAGCTCTGGTTACGAGAATGGAATTAAGTTTAGTTCTGTTGCCTTTAAACTTAGCCTAGATCAAGTTCTTGCTTCCAATGATTGTTTTGGAAATTTATATAGAACAAAACAGATCTATTCATTAGAGAGAGTAATGGCCACGTCCACCATTTTGTGTCAGTTAGTTTATAAATCGGCTTTCTACCCAGAAAAGTGCTTGCGCGTATTATATATCTAAGTGCCCGCATTTCCCAATCCGTTAGGGTGGGGACGTACTGTTGGCGGTGGTAATGCTGCTGACACTCTTCAACAAGCCATTCTCCCGGTCGCATCTCATACGGACTGCAGTCGCGTTAACGGCTACTTGGTGCCGATAGATGACAAATCCATGATTTGTGCCGGAGGGGAGGGCAAGGGCGGTTGTCATGGAGACAGCGGAGGGCCGTTTGTGTGCGAAGAAGGAGGCAAATGGGTGTTACGAGGGGCCGTCAGTTGGGGACATCAGGTGTGCCAGACTGATCACTACTCGGTGTTTGCACGTATCAGCAGCTTTATTGGTTGGATTAATCAAAAGAAATCTGGTGGTAAGAGGAACGTACTTTATCAGTAGCCCATTATCTAGGAGTGTCCATCTCCCATGTCTTCACAGTGTAACAGCGTATTGGAAAATGACGCTTGTATGAAGTTATTTTAGTTTCAAATTTTCACGCAAAGATTACGTCACACATTCGATCAGAATACAGGTAGCGTATGCTTGTTCAGAGAAGTTTATTCAAAGGGGCAAATCTATCGTTCTAAAAATGACTTGACCTGCATCATTTTCCAATTGACCGTTTTCACGATGTTGTGAGAACAATACCCCCGAGGCCGTTCCGACTCGTTCTGGCGAAGAGGCTTTTGTTATTCAAAACGACAATCATTGTTCTCATCCTTTATTTGCGTGCGCAACATCGATAGAAGTTTTATCAACCAATCAATTCGAACTAAACGCAGCACGGTCGTCAGTGATCACGTGCGTGATAGTGGTTTTACTTGTCTTGGCTTATAATGACACCAATGAATGACAGTGGTTTACTTGGCTTGTGATTGACTGACGACGGGAAACCATTCAGCAGGAACTTGTAATTCTCTCGTTTATGATTGGCTGACCGTGTTTGGTCTTACTATATAGCCATCTACTGTTACTGACACGTATGTTTCATCTGCTTTGCAAGATATCTGTATCTGGTTATATCTTAAAGGAAGACAGATTTACGGGCGACTGAAATAGGATTTTTTTTTGTATCTATACAGGAGGTGGTGGCAGCGGAGGTTGGTATTTCAGTCTCATACACGGCCATAAAGTCCCCCACCCACCCCTCCCTTTTCTCTCCGCCTCCACTCAATATCTAAGATATCTATGATGGGGTCCTTTATGAGGTTTAAATTCCAGGGGAGGGTGTCTGTTTTACGAGTGAAAATTCCTGGGAAGGGGGTATTTTTAAGGAAGTGTTAAGTAAAAGACAGAAGACGCCATACAGCTACGGATTTAATGGGTCAGAGGCCTTTCGGCTAAACAGCCCTCGTCAGTGATACAAACAAAGTATAAACATTTAAAATCGCGTGGTAACGGTTATACATAGCATAAAGAGGAAAAGCTACCTTGGGAACCCTGGTATTTTAAGGGGGGTCTTCAACGGTGCGGTTGAAAAATTGCAATCAGCGAATAACTAACCGGTCGCTTGACATTTTCAGATTGTTGTCATGACAAACAACATGGATTGTGGTGTAAAACATGGTCCTTCTACTGCCGCTCGTCAGTCATGGTCGCTACCAACTGCCTGAAAACATGCAGACTGTGTTAACGTTCACAGGTGAGTTCATCAGAACGGCAGTATCGAGAATCTGCTTTGAATCGAGAATAACTCGTGAAAGCGCGCGCTGCTTTGAAGCAAGCCTGACGCCATTCAACTCAAGTCAATCTTTGTTTATTCACTCCAAATGTGGTCTCTGCTAGCAGGGAATATCATAAAACATCTATCCGGTGAGGACTAACTCTTTTTTGCCTTAACTGATGTTTTTTTGTCTGTTGTTCCTTTTTCAGGTCCAGTGCTCCTTCACTCATCTGCTGTGTGTTCTTGTCCTTCGAAGGCATTCGTGGGATAGTTCGCCCAAAGAAATTTAATGTTCACAACGAATCTTTGCCCGTGTTTACAACAATCAAATGTATTATAACCTGCTAAGGTCATGATCAATAAATAAAGACACCTGCAGTAAAATCCGAGTATGTCATAGTGTCTTATCCAACGTGATTCTTATATTGGATGATATTTCTAGTGTATTATGACGCATAGATAGTTCTTCTCAAATAAGCGTGCCCTGACAACGTTTGCGAGGTAACCAGGGGCGTGCGCAAGATTTTAAAAGGTTTTTCGCAAATATACAGACCAAACCATCACCAAGAGGTAGTATAGTATAAAATAGTAGACATTTCCGATGTTCATTTACACTCTCGTGCTCTTGATCGTGATACTGAATTAGATAATGCATTGACATATGAATTAAATTATCGACTCTAGAGGATCACGCCTGACCCGTGTCTTGACTGTAATTGTGATTCAGGATTCAGGTTTCTCGCGCAGGTTCACGTATCTGCAGCAAGCTGCCTGGCCTGTGGTTTTTAAATTTCGTCTCAGGCACTTTGGCCGAGAAAGAAAACAAAATTGCGACCAAAATTACTTTTTTCTCTCTCTCGATCTACCACTAATTAATAGGCATTAACCTTGCATATACAGTAGGAGCCTCAATTTGAAGCCGAAATAGCCTTGCAAATTTTTTCTCAATTCAAGCTTTCAAGCAATTCAAGTCCTCGTCGGTTCGATTTTTTCGGAATCAAATTAAGGATCTCACTGTTTTTATGCGCCGTTAATTTTGATGCCTATTCTGCAATTGAGCTAGCCAGCGTAGCTGGCTCTCTCAGGTGTCTTTAGGGCGCCTCGATTTCGTGCGCGCCTGGAATCTGGCTACGATTGAGCATGGCAGAATTGTTGTTATACGCTGCGCTTTTGAAAACACCGAAATGGCTTTCGCGTCAATCAAGCCATCTAAACCAATCATGACAGAAGAATGAGATGCAGTTATTTCTCATTTGCTACCTTCCCTTCCATGATTTTTACACGGTCTGTACGTACATATTGGTAAAAAGTAAAATAGCAGGCATGCGCAGAAACATGAACGTTGTAGGAGGTCTAATTGCGTAGAAAGACAACACCGCAGTGATAAACATTCAGTGGTGTACCAGAGCATGCGCAGCACTGCCAGTGCAGCGAGGACTGGGTGCAACTCCCAGCTGGGTGATTCTGTGGTTGCAGGAGTAAGATACAGCGAAACCTAAAAGGAGATAGGCGAGAGGAAAAAGAGAAGATATCAAAATGATGAGAAATACCGGTTTGTTTTTCATATCTTGTTAGCCAAAAGCCTCGTAAATGAACACTGTTAATAAATAAATACATTTTGAAGCTCTATACTCGCCCCTCTCGCAGTCAAAAGGAACTTGATTTTTTGGCCAAAAAATCGGAAAATGCTGAATTTTAGAAAAAACGTAAAATAAAAAAAGCCTTACAAATGACTGTCGTGCAGGTAAAGCATTATTTCTTGTGTAAATCTGATATGATTTATAGTGAGATTTCGTTTTGATTTTAGCGCGTTTCGAATTTATGAATATTTTTTATATGGAGTTTCGCTAATGAGATCTCATCAGGTCTGCTAAACCTCTCACTCATTGTCTCTTGCGAAAATGTTCACACAGCCATAACTTTATCAAATGTTAACTAAATCATACCAGCTTTACACAAGAAGGAATTCTTTACCTGCACGACAGTTTGACATAAACTCTTTTTTTATTTTACGCGTTTTCTAAAATTCAGCATTTTCAGCATTTTCCGGCTTTTTCGGCCAAAAAATTAACTTTCTCAATTTTATAACTATAAAAACAAAACTTATATCTAAACAAAGAGCATGAAAATTTTGACAAAATACCTAAACATGGACTTGATCGAATCATTATTGACCGAATTACAGTGGTTTGAAACTTTAGGGGCACTCGACTAAAATTCAGCCAGGAGTGTCAGGCGTTCCTGGCAATATGTTTTGAAGTCTATGCGTTCTTCCTTGTTCTAGCTTTTTTAACTTCTATCTTGGGCTGTATTGATATCCGATCAACTTGCACCAGAATTCAATAATTTTGACGCCTCATCTGATATGATTTAGTTTAGATTCGATAACGGTATAGTTGTGTGAATACAATGAGAAGAGGTTAGCAGACCTGATGAGATCGAAAAGTATTCATAAGGGACGTGTCATTATTTACCGGGGGGGGGAGGGCTCCCATTTTTTTCAAAGAAGGCTAAAAAAATTAGGACCCTCCCCTTGAACATAACAAAAAAAATGTGACCCTCCCCCAGTCATAGGTAAAAAAATTGGGACCCTCCCCCATGCAATTTATTTCTAAAAAACCTGTTAGATAGACTATTGTCCAAGTGATGTAATGTCTCTTTCTTTCTTCTTAATACAGAACTACTATTTTCTTACTTCTGTCATGCACCAGTCAATTGACATCACGGCCCCCCAATTTAACATTCACTAAGTGTTAAATGTTACTATTTTCCCGGTCACCAGGGACGTTGTTAAAGCTCCAGGCCCCCGGGGACACTTTGCAACATGGCGAAACGCGCCTTTATTTTGATAAACGCATTTCATGAAGCCTCCAGAGAAAAGATAACTTTTTATTTTCTGCGTGTAGTAAAAAAGCCTGTTGGTTTTATTCTTCACGCGCTACAAATTATCATGATTCATGTGCGTGAAGCGCAGCCCAAAAACGAATTTCTATGCAGCTTGTAACGTCGAACTCACTTCTTTCGAACATATTGACTGCCAACCAGGCGTATCACTGGAGGGCTTTTGGGGGTTTTCATTTGTCCTTCCCAAGATACACATGCGTGTAACGGACATTCGTACGCAATCCATTTAAGCGCCACAAGCGTATTGTTTTCTTTGGGCAAGTTCTCTAACACTAGATTAGATGTCATTCCTTGTGCGCGCGAAGCGCGCCGAAATTTTCAACATAATGAGTGAAATAAAACTAGAAAATGATGTAGAACTCGTTGCTGGAATCTCTCTTTCAAGGCTTCAGGTTTCGAGAGATCCTTTCACACGCCCAAAAATGAAGTGATCCCTCCCAAAATCCTCCGACCTCGGTCCTTAAACCAATATATTTTCGCACGATAATCGAACTTCTGGCTCAGCGTTAATTTCCCGTTAATGCCCCGTTGAATATTCCCGCTATAGAAGGTCCGTGTTAAATTCCCTGCCCTTCCGTAGATTAATGTGTTGAATCCCCGGCCTGACCGCGTTACTTTCCCGCCCTGTCCCGGGGGTGGGGGCCGGGGTGTCAATTGACTGGTGCATATATTATTCATCGCCTCGATTATTTACGTGAGGATGTTTATAATACACAGGTAAAATACAGTGATCCTCCCTCTTAAGTGCAATGATTAACGTAATCCCACATCTCCCGTCCCCTGTTTGACCTAGTACTGTAGACATTTTACAGAAAAACGGGCTCGCATATCCTTCGTTGCGCGTGAAGCGTGCCCAAATTTTGTTCATCGTTTGTTTGTTTGTTCATCGTTTTTTTGATTGTTCATCGTTTTTTTTGTTTTTTCATCGCATTTCATCAAGCCTCAGAGAAAGGGTAGATGAACATGTTTTGTGTATGGCATAGTAAAAAAAAAGCCTGTCAGGAAGTACACCACCTCAACTTTATAGGTTAGGTTATATTATTCATGCGCACAACTGCGCTCCGCAAATGACGAAGTTATTAATATTCATGTGCGCGAAGCGCGGCCCAACGGACCAATTTATATGCTTGTAACGTCGAAAACTCACGCTTACCTAAGGGGTCTTCTTTCAAACATATAGTGACTTGCCCTCCAGGCCTATCATTTGCAGGGAAATTCTGGGAAAGTTTGATTTACCTTGTCAAGATAACTTGTTCTTGTCAACGGTAGTGTCCTCATGGCTAAAAGAGTATATTATGTCATTGTTTATGCGCGCGAAGCGCGCCGAAATTTTTATGGAGAAGTTGCTGAAATAACCACTATCGCCATTGGTATTACCCTCTTCATCGTTCAAATGTTGCTGAAAAAAATATGACCCTCCCCTTAATAGGAGTGAAAAAAATTTGGACCCTCCCTTTAGACACGCGAAAAAATTTAGGACCCTCCCCACAAAAATAGGAGCCCTCCCCCCCCGCTAAATAATGACACGTCCCTAAATTCGAAACGCGTATTCATAAAATCAAAAACAAAATCTGACTAGATTTGTTTAAAATACAATGTCGGCAGTGGTTTCAAATTATTTTTCTCTTTATTTGCGCATTTTAGAGCGATTCAAAGATTTCTACAGCCGATCCTAATGCAAAATCTCAATAAAACAATATTTTTTGTCCATCTCTCGTCTGCTTGTAGCCTAAACTATTCTAAATCAAAGAATGTAGAATCGATTTCAACGCCGCGAGTTTCGAGTATTTCATGGTAACAGTTTGGTAGGGCTCATGATAAGAGCGGCGTATGTACTAGGCCTTAGATGCAATTCCAGCTGCAAGATGAAATAGTGATTCAAGTCCTGTTGGTGTTCTTGTTTTCTAGGGCTATCAAGCGGAGACGAGAAGCAAAACTCACTCTGATAATCTGAATAATAGCAAATTTCATTGTTCCTGGTCACTTATCTCATCTGATGGCTTTGTTTCTAAGGCGCCTTACTATATTTTGTCTGCACGCACCGCAAAGTTTTGTTTCCTGACACTCTAAATTTCCTTTTCGCAAACGTTTGTTGACTTGAAAGGGTCCAATTGTTGCTGGATTGTTGTTTTGATTTAAAAATAGAGAGAGAGAACAAATACATACGTATTACTCCCTAGACTCAAAGTAACAGACCTGGGACCATATTTCATGTGCGCTCGGTCACTAAGCCATCAGGTAGGGGCGAATCTAGGGGAGGGGTTTTGGGGTTGCAACCACCCTATGAGAGTGATAGATTAGTAGTTATTTGAACTCCTTACGGATCATAACCAGTCCAATGCTGCAACCCCCCCCCCCCCCTCTCTAAAAAAATCCTGGATCCGCCACTGCGCCATTCGCTTTACTAAGAGCGCATTTTAAAAGTCTCTCTATTGTCTGTTCTTTGGATCATTGCCTTAATTTGTCTGCGCGCCCTCTTGCGTACGTTGAGCAGCAGTCACAAGTTCCTTTTGACTGCGAGAGGGGCGAGTATAGTGCTTCAAAATGCATTTATTTATTTACAAAATGTTCATTTACGAGACTTGTCACTATGAAACAAGAATATGAAAAAGAAACCGGTATCTCTCATTTTGATATCTTCTCTTTTTCCTGTCGCCTATCTCCCTTTAGGTTTCGCTGTATCTTACTCCTGCAACCACAGAATCACCCAGCTGGGAGTTGCACCAAGTCCTCGCTGCACTGGCAGTGCTGCGCATGCTCTGGTACACCACTGGATGTTTATTTTACTGCGGTATTGTCTTCTAAGTAATCAGACCTCCTAAAACAATTATGTTTCTGCAAAGTCCAATTACATCAAATTACTGCCAAAATATACATGTACAGCGTCTCGTCGAATTCATTTTTAATAACTACCGAGTGCTTTTGTCATTTCTACTTCCTGTCGACAGACCTTCCAGCTCACTTACTGAATCTCTCTTAAGATAAATATCGAGCATTAAGATAAATATCGAGCAGGCTTGGCATGGACCTAGGCGAGGGAACGCCCGGCCACCAGACCATTTAACAAACGTTGCTTGTAATGAGTAGGTGAACAGTCAACGGAATAATTCCAACACGGGCATTTTTGAAATGCGATTAAAGCGATCCATGCGGGACACTCGACGCTTTCACTCTTGACTCAGGTTTTATGTCAGAAACCTTGATGTGGTTTGTGTTCGTTCGGCAAAGCTGACCATCGTTAACTATCAGCTGATGACTATTGTCTTTTTATGCGACGTCATCATTTGGGATCGTTACTTTTTGCGCATGCACATGAGGTCAATTGATAAGCAGATCTTTTTGCGTTACAGGCACAGCCAAGGGCATACATAGCAAATTGCAAATCTACAGGCCAAGCTCGTATGAATGCAGTACAGCACACTTTACCAAAGCCCCCGAGAAATGTCCCGTGCCGACAACAAATGTTCTAATTTTCCTAATTTTCTAGCGGGTAGTCCAATACGCGCATTCGACTTCGCTTAGAAGACAAAGGGGTATAATCAGTCTTCAGCTATATTCGCTCAAGGTGGAGAGACACATGTAAGGCAAGAGGTTTTGGCTTCTAGATTTCCCTCATGGTCTTTTTTCATCATTTTTTCTCTTTTCCTTTTTTTTTGAACAAAAAAGATACTGCGCACCCAACGCATCACCCTTCGATCCGCCTCTGCAAATACTACCTTGTTCTCAGTATACAAATGTCGCTCACTTCAAACGAAACTGAATTCTTCCGGTACGTACACCTCAACTCGCTTCATCGCGACCCGCGTTTTCAAAACATTGATTTGTTTTTGGCTTTGCTGTTCAGCAGTCAAATCTTATGAGCGAATCAGATTTTTGCCATGTTTCGCCTAGTGCAGTCGTCTACTTTTCCGTCGCGATGTTTTCTAGTTTTAGTTCACTTGAGGGAAGCCAGTTGACTGCACTAGGCGAAACTGGGCAAGAGTTTCATTAGCTCAGATAGTTTGATTGGCGAAACAACTCAAAAGTTAACATGGATCGCGATGCAACGGTTTTAGCTGTACATAAGTTTCCGTTGCGCACCTGGAATAGACGTCGCACATATGACGCTAGCGTGTCACGAGAATACGCCATGCGTCACAGTCGTGAGTGGTCGTATCGCATGCTTTTTTGCTTGAGCGGAACGTGCGTTGTCATGGAATTACTGAACGTGGAAAAACTGTTGGAATATGGATAGGATGAAAGACAAGATTCCTAGGAAAATCGGCCTGGTAGTACATTTGACCCTGTGATGCTAATCAGACGTGAAGATAGGAAGTGCTAACGAACTCTACCGTAGCGGATGAGAATCAGGCTACTATCCACAGGGTACCCGACTAACCTTGCTTAGGCCATGATAAGCGTGACGTTGATCAGATGCGAAGGTAGGAAGTGCCAACGAACTCTACCGTAGCGGATGAGAACCAGGCTACTCACCACAGGGTACCCGACAAACCTTGCTTAGGCCATGATAAGCGTGACGTTGATCAGATGCGAAGGTAGGAAGTGCCAACGAACGCTACCGTAGCGGATGAGAATCAGGCTACTCTCCACAGGGTACCCGACTGACCTTGCTTAGGCCATGATAAGCGTAACGTTGATCAGACACGGAGGTAGGAAGTGCTAACGTACTCTACCGTAGCGGATGAGAATCAGGCTACACTCCACAGGGTACCCGACTAACCTTGCTTAGGCCATGATAAGCGTGACGCTCATCAGATGTGAAGATAGGAAGTGCTAACGAGCTCTACCGTAGCGGATGATAATCAAGCTCGAGTAGGACAATTTTTTCGCTACACAGACCTGGATAGGACATCAAATCACAAGCGCTTTGTTTTTTGAATACAGTTTAATTTCCAGCATTTGATTGATAAGTCGCGTACAATTCGATCATAGAAAAGTAGAGCCATATTTTCTGTTATTCTACCTAACGATTATACCGCGCGCCAGTCTCTGCTTTGGGCTAGAACATCAACGCATTTTAATACCAATTTTGTTCGCGCTCTTAGGTGGTAAATATTAAAAAAATGCGCAGATTTTTTTTGTCAAATTTTTGGCCAAAATAAAAGACTGACTCGCAGTCTACCTCAATAGAAAATATAAAAGTTTAGAGAGCCCGGGCTATGTCGTAGTACAGATTTCACAGAAACCACCTTCAGAGCGGATTCCAGATGACTGCTGGAGGTAAATAAGTCTTCTGTACGTTCCTATTGGTTGAGATCTTGGATATTTGTTTGGCCAGCCAATGAGAATGCGAATAAACACACGTTTTCTGATTGGTTGGTTGTTGAATGGGTTTCGTTTCTGATTGGTTGGTTATTGAATGGGTTTCGTTTCTGATTGGTTGGTTGTTGAATGTGTTTCGTTTCTGATTGGTTGGTTATTGAATGGGTTTTGTTTCTGATTGGTTGGTTATTGAATGGGTTTCGCTTCTGATTGGTTGGTTGTTGAATGGGTTTCGTTTCTGATTGCTTGGTTGTTGAATGGGTATCATTTCTGATTGGTTGGTTGTTGAATGGGTTTCGTTTCTGATTGGCTAGTTTAGTTTTCAAAAATTGCTCTAACCCTGTAATCCAAAGTTGCAAATGAATTCCCTGTGGTATTTCTGGGGTGAAAAGAAAGGCCCTGTGGAAATTCCAGGAACAGGCGCAACGACCTCTGTGGAAATTCTTGGGTCAAGCACAAAGGCCCCTATGGAAATTCCAGGTCCTCGATAGGGGGTAATGGATATAAAATGGAACAGTCCATTGAGAAACATACTCACAAATGGAATTCAAAAGTCTAGCAAAATATAAAAAAGATCAGCGCAAATCAACCCTCGGGTGTATGGATGAGATCATCTAATAGAGCGGATTTCAGATGACTGTCGTGAGTAATTCGTAATTACTTTGTAATCACTCCTATACGTTTTATTCAGAATTGGTGTAATTAATTTGCGATTGGTTTCACTACAGTCAATATGAAAACCGCTCTATATATTCTTCTCAAACTCATTAATTATTCATGAGGGCGTAGACCAATGGGGTTCTTGCATTTGGTCAGGTGTATGACTTTGGAAACCCAATGAAACACCAGTTGAAAATCACTAGTGTTTGAAATGATTTCAAACACTAGTGATATTGAGTTCTTAATTAGCATATTCATAGACTACTCAAACACAATTCAATAACATGTTTAATTGTCTTGATCGGCAGCTTCTTCTCTTTCTTGTTCTTTAGCGCATATCCTGCCCGCTCGTCCCGTCCTTCCCTTCTGCGTTTAGCAAACGTTTGAAGTGAGCAAATCTAACAAAACAAAAATGTTAGTAATATGACTAGTGTTATCAGAACATGCAAACACCAGAGTTCGTTGTTGCACTCGGATCTTGTTTTGCCCAAAAGACCCAAAAATATTTTCAGCAATCAAAACTAGCAATCCATTTCCATCCGCTTTAATTTGAACCAAAACGCTGCAAAGCGCTGTTAATTTATCAGTCGAAAGCTTACTTAACAAACGTAGGCTAATATTTTGGTTGCTCCTAGTGAATTCACTGCTTTCTAGCTCTCCAAATTACACTGATAATATCGTGGCTAAAGGCATGCTTGGAGCAGAAACGTGGACATATAAATATAAACTAACCTTTGTCGTTGCCATCCAAGAAATTGAAATCCAGGTTGGGCTTTCGTTCCAGTACGTACCGACGTATCTCGCACACGATTTGGTAGAGAGTTTTGGGCGGATACCGCTATCCTTTCTTTTTCTTCCGCAGTCAGGCGGACGAAACCTTGACTGCGCCATGTTCAAGGTGAAATGGCGATTCAATTAGCATATACAAGGTTGTACAATCTAGCAATTGATTAGATGGCATGTTCTTTGCCTGAACAAAAGGGCTGATGTAATCAGCTAATTTGGCGTCGTTGGGCTTATGTAATCACGTTTTTGTTCTTTAACATTCTAAGCGTGATTGCATAACATGATATAAACTGTGTATTTTATTTGTGTGAGAAGTAATTCCAAAAACTCGTTCTGCGTGTTTCATTGGGATTACAAACAACTCGAAAACAATAAAACACTCGCGGCTACGCCGCTCGTGTTTCAATGGTTTTCTCGTTGTTTGCAAACCCAATGAAACACTTGAACTCGTTTTTGAAATATAACATCTAATCTCCAAAATAGTTCTTTTCTTTTGTACCAATAAAACTGGAATTAGCACGCTACTAATGCATCAAAAATCCCACCCTCTTTGTAAAATCACCAATATAAAACTCATAATGTTCATAAAGCTAAACACCCGATGTAATTCTTGCCCTGAATTATAGCTGCATTTCAGTTTAATATTCCTAAGCGCCGGGCATTTCTTCTTGGTATTAAGGGCCGGTTTTGTCTCTATATGGGCACATGTTCCATTAACAATGCGGAATGCCCCGGCATCGTACACTCTGTTACTGATATGACAGTTAAAGTTGTAGAAGTAGGACTGGCGGTACTCGCTCCAGTTTTCTATGACTAAAAGGTAGAGGTTTGTCTCGGGTAAGGCTGTGAAATAGTAGTTACCGGTATGACAAGCTCCGTCCACTGCTCCGGATATTATGCCTTCGCGCCCTAGAGAAGAGATAAGAAAAACAAGGGAAGTTACTCTCGTGAATTTATTACACGCGTTGAGAGATACATATGTTACATATGGTATGAAAACAAACTGGAGTGTCGCCAAAATCGGAGGATATTGTTCCAAAATCTAGCCTCCTTCGCAAGCATCTCTAAGAATATCCCACAGGAAGCCCAGGAAGCAGTCGAAAGAGACAACAGAAGAACGTAAAGAAGAGACGCCGGCGGAGGAGGCAATCCAAAATCATAGTTCGCCGTTGATGAGGTTTGTAAATTTAATCAAAGAGACTACATACCCAAAGCACTATCATCGGACGAGTAGCCTACAACATCCTGGATGCACCCAAACTCATTCCTAAAGGGCGGGATGGGCCCTTTGTTCTTGTAGTAGTCATCTTCTTGTTCAGGGGTCTTCAGAATCCCTTCCAGGGTAACCTAGTACGAGAGACAGGTTAGCCAGTGGCAGTGCTTCTTATTTACTAGAGCAGATTTCGTATGACTGTGAAAAGTGCCGCGAAAGAGCTGCGCCGCGACCGTGACCGTACCGCGACCACGCGATATCATTCGGTATCTACAGCAGGCCAGGTTCCGTACCGCCACCACTACCGTAGCGCGCCGTGTCAAGGTACTTTTCACAGTCATATGACATCTGCTCTTTTGCCTCTCATCACTTATTGTGATGAATTGCCTTTTTTACAATTCTGGCACGTTTTGCAACAGTATTCACACCGCCTTAGCCGTGCCATTATTCGGCCCGGTACCGCAGGTCCCGTGTGAGCGTGCGACGGTACAGTACTAGAATTGTACTTGTCCGGTTTTGTACAGGTCTCGTGCGAACGGGGTCTAAATATAAAGCTTTTTAATCGCGTCTCTGAATAGCCAATATTCGTATTCAAACGGCCAGACGGGGATGAACATTCAAGTGAGGCTCATGCGGGGGATTCTTTTGTATTTACTGTATTTCCACCTCAACGCACTTGGAAAAGGCAAAACAAAAGAATCCCCCGCATGAGCCTCACTTGAGTGTTCGTCCCAGTCTGGCAGTTTAAATACGAATATTGCCTATTAAAAACTTCATGTTGTATCAGATCTACATCACTCGCGCTGCGCGCTCGTGTTTTCGTGTTGTATATCTGATACAACACGGCTGCTCATGTTGTAAACATAACTTGTGATGGTGACGAAGCGCGACGAAGCAGTGCATTGTGGGTAATGTGCCTCGGCCTCTTTACACTCGTGTTCAGTCACACGTGCACCCTTCCCTTTTGTTTTCTGAGTCGCGACTGGTATTTCGTGGACGCCAATCAAGACTTTCGACCTAGCCACGGGCCAACAGGCTCGCAAAATATGACCAACAAGCTTTTTAGGTTAAATAAAGATCGGTCGGCCATATTTTGCTAGCTCGTGGGCCCGCGGCTAGGTCGGAAGTCTTGATTGACGTCCACAAAACACCAGTCGCGACTTAGAAACGGAATGTGCAGGGTGCACGTGTGACTTAAAACGAGTGTAACCTTATTCAATTTTTTGCATACCTTGGGAGCGTAAGGAGATACATTGCAAACTCCTTGAAAATCAATCCTCAGATTCTGCAGGAAAAATCGTCTCTGGATCAATCTTTTCATGACGTCTCCTTCCTTCCGGCCTAGGGAAACTCTCTTGTATTCTCTCTCGTCTGTGGTGCTGATCGTTAGGAAGCTCGGGTCCGTGACCAGGTTGGCCAGATTATCCACCAGGTAGCACTTGGTCTCACATGTATGGATACCATCAGGACAAGTGTAGTTAGCACCACAAGACCTACAACCAACACAACACTATCAAGCACGAGCTCGTCTTGACCATACCAAATATGGGGTTGCAAAGCACGGGTGTATCAAGATCCCATTTAGGGGAAGGGAGGTCATTTTTTGAGGGGGCGGAGCATTTTTTATACGTACTATCGTTTATTATATCTAACCATTATCCTGCGAGATTGCGCAGAATATTGTCTGATACTTAGCCGACGAGGAACGCAGTCCCGAGTTGGCTAAATCAGACGATATTCTACAAAAACCGAGCAGGATAATGGTTTTATTATTCAGCACATCGATAGCACAAAAGATCCCAGAAATGATTTACTTTTGCGTATTAAATATGAGCTCAACATATCATATTTCCCTCAGAGACGGATATCACAGGATATATGTCATGTACAGAAGACAGCTATTGGCGTTCCAATGACCATATTTGGGCAGTGCATCGAAGTGCTGAATAATAATTGTTCATATGTTTCTTATAACACATCAAAACGTTTGGGGACGATGTTGCAAAGCCCCAAACTCTCATAAGAATTCTTTCTTTCTTTTTCTGCCTTTTTGCGCCAAAACTGAAGCATTTTATGAATATCGAGGAATCCCAAATATATTCAAAGGAATGTCGTGATCTAAAATTGGAAATGTGTAAACAAACGGTAGCTCTATTCGGTAAAAAGTCGAATATCGCTAGCTCTTTTCAAGCTGTTTTTACCACAAAATATTAAGCTCACAACGACAGAGCGGAAAACCCCTGCTAAAATCACTAAACCTCAAATAGTAAGGTCGGGTTAACTCAGATAAGCTTGATGTTTTGCATACAGACTCCTCATTTGATGGAAAACAAAATATCCAAAATGACTTTTTTCTAATGAATCCGTCTTTGAAATATTAGGCTTTAAACTTTGGTTTCTGTGCCATTTTATGGGAGAATTAGTACTTTGATTAGGAATTATGCAAACTTTGGTCGAATATATCTAATAGTCATATTCTTCAAATTTCTTTAAAAATTGGAATTAAGCATTTGGCCACAGAAACTCTTTGTATACGGAATCTTGAGCTTATATTTTGAAATATGGCGAGGTTAGACATTTTATTTTTGGTAACTTCTGCTCTGTCGCGCACAACCACACAAAGTGGTCGGTTGAGTGGGAAGCGAATACCTTTCCCCATCTGGTGTTTTCATCAACTCGTAGACTCGCTTGTGGAAGTCGCTATACATGATATCTAACGCGGTCACAGCCTCCACGCGGTCACCTGCACACAGGGTTTGGTTGTTACCATAGGAACGGCACTTTCCTGACAGGCATGTTCGGTCACTGGGAAGATGGAAAAATAACATTAATAATGTATAGGGCACAAGATCTTCACGGAGTTCAACATCAAAGAAGCGACTTCGGTGGGGTTTTAAAGTTGCTTTACAGGCAAACGAAGAGTAGTGATAGCAATGAAGTCAGCAAGAATCATGACGGTGATGATTATGATGATGTTGCTACTGTTGACTGTGTTCTTCATGATGCAGTTCATGATAGTGGGGATGTTTCTGATGAAGTTTTGACGTTGTTGTTCTTGCTGAATAACCGAGGTGAATGGATTGTCGATGATGTTGATGATGATGACGTTCCCCTTACCTAGTACACGGACATCCTCCCCTCAGGTTATGTTCCCCTGTACAGTTCCCCTTACCTAGTACACGGACATCCTCCCCTCAGGTTATGTTCCCCTGTACAGGCCCCCTTACCTAGTACACGGACATCCTCCCCTCAGGTTATGTTCCCCTGTACAGTCCCCCTTACCTAGTACACAGACATCCTCCCCTCAGGTTATGTTCCCTGCACAGTCCCTTACCTAGTACACGGACATCCTCCCCTCAGGTTATGTTCCCCTGTACAGTTCCCCTTACCTAGTACACGGGCATCCTCCCCTCAGGTTATGTTCCCCTGTACAGTTCCCCTTACCTAGTACACGGGCATCCTCCCCTCAGGTTATGTTCCCTGTACAGTTCCCCTTACCTAGTACACAGACATCCTCCCTTCAGGTTATGTTCCCTGTACAGTCCCCCTTACCTAGTACACGGACATCCTCCCCTCAGGTTATGTTCCCCTGTACCGTTCCCCTACCTAGTACACGGACATCCTCCCCTCAGGTTATGTTCCCCTTTACAGTTCCCCTTACCTAGTACACGGGCATCCTCCCCTCAGGTTATGTTCCCCTGTACAGTTCCCCTTACCTAGTACACGGACATCCTCCCCTCAGGTTATGTTCCCCTGTACAGTTCCCCTTACCTAGTACACGGGCATCCTCCCCTCAGGTTATGTTCCCCTGTACAGTTCCCCTTACCTAGTACACGGGCATCCTCCCCTCAGGTTATGTTCCCCTGTACAGTTCGCCTTACCTAGTACACGGACATCCTCCCCTCAGGTTATGTTCCCCTGTACAGTTCCCCTTACATAGTACACGGGCATCCTCCCTTCAGGTTATGTTCCCCTGTACAGTTCCCCTTACCTAGTACACGGGCATCCTCCCCTCAGGTTATGTTCCCCTGTACAGTTCCCCTTACCTAGTACACGGACATCCTCCCCTCAGGTTATGTTGCCCTGTACAATTCCCCTTACCTAGTACACGGACATCCTCCCCTCAGGTTATGTTCCCCTGTACAGTTCCCCTTACCTAGTACACGGACATCCTCCCCTCAGGTTATGTTCCCCTGTACAGTTCCCCTTACCTAGTACACGGGCATCCTCCCCTTAGGTAATGTTCCCTGTACAGTTCCCCTTACGTAGTACACCGACATCCTCCCCTCAGGTTATGTTCCCTGTACAGTCCCCCTTACCTAGTACACGGACATCCTCCCCTCAGGTTATGTTCCCCTGTACAGTTCCCCTTACCTAGTACACGGACATCCTCCCCTCAGGTTATGTTCCCCTGTACAGTTCCCCTTACCTAGTACACGGGCATCCTTCCCCTCAGGCTATGTTCCCCTGTACAGTTCCCCTTACCTAGTACACGGACATCCTCCCCTCAGGTTATGTTCCCCTGTACAGTTCCCCTTACCTAGTACACGGACATCCTCCCCTCAGGTTATGTTGCCCTGTACAGTTCCCCTTACCTAGTACACGGACATCCTCCCCTCAGGTTATGTTCCCCTGTACAGTTCCCCTTACCTAGTACACGGACATCCTCCCCTCAGGTTATGTTCCCCTGTACAGTTCCCCTTACCTAGTACACGGACATCCTCCCCTCAGGTTATGTTCCCCTGTACAGTTCCCCTTACATAGTACACGGGCATCCTCCCTTCAGGTTATGTTCCCCTGTACAGTTCCCCTTACCTAGTACACGGGCATCCTCCCCTCAGGTTATGTTCCCCTGTACAGTTCCCCTTACTTAGTACACGGGCATCCTCCCCTCAGGTTATGTTCCCCTGTACAGTTCCCCTTACCTAGTACACGGACATCCTCCCCTCAGGTTATGTTGCCCTGTACAGTTCCCCTTACCTAGTACACGGACATCCTCCCCTGAGGTTATGTTCCCCTGTACAGTTCCCCTTACCTAGTACACGGACATCCTCCCCTCAGGTTATGTTCACCTGTACAGTTCCCCTTACCTAGTACACGGACATCCTCCCCTCAGGTTATGTTCCCCTGTACAGTTCCCCTTACCTAGTACACGGGCATCCTCCCCTTAGGTTATGTTCCCTGTACAGTTCCCCTTACCTAGTACACAGACATCCTCCCCTCTTATGTTCCCTGTACAGTTCCTCTTACCTAGTACACGGACATCCTCCCCTCAGGTTATGTTCCCCTGTACAGTTCCCCTTACCTAGTACACGGACATCCTCCCCTCAGGTTATGTTCCCCTGTACAGTTCCCCTTACCTAGTACACGGACATCCTCCCCTCAGGTTATGTTCCCCTGTACAGTTCCCCTTACCTAGTACACGGACATCCTCCCCTCAGGTTATGTTCCCTGTACAGTTCCCCTTACCTAGTACACAGACATCCTCCCCTCAGGTTATGTTCCCTGTACAGTCCCCCTTACCTAGTACACGGACATCCTCCCCTCAGGTTATGTTCCCCTGTACAGTTCCCCTTACCTAGTACACGGACATCCTCCCCTCAGGTTATGTTCCCCTGTACAGTTCCCCTTACCTAGTACACGGGCATCCTCCCCTCAGGTTATGTTCCCCTGTACAGTCCCCCTTACCTAGTACACGGACATCCTCCCCTCAGGTTATGTTCCCCTGTACAGTTCCCCTTACCTAGTACACGGACATCCTCCCCTCAGGTTATGTTCCCCTGTACAGTTCTCCTTGATGGCAGGCCTTCCCTGGAACACGGCCTGGGATATCGTGATGACTTTACCAATACCACTAGCGTCCATGTACGCGTTAGACACGGCTGTCTTAGCTGGGTTCACTAGCGTACGCTGGTACCACGGACGCCTGAATACAAAACAAAAGAAAAATGTTGTAACCATTGTGTTTAAAACACTTGTCTATAGGCTATTTGCAGTTCGTCTGTCACGTGTTTGTACCATGGATCGTGAACTGTTTAGGATCCATGATTGTACTACGCAAGAAAATTTGTAACGCAAGTGTAATCTTTTACCGGCTAATAAAGAACTTGGTCAAATCACTTCGATTATGTTAAGTTATCGCTCAGATTTCGTAAACAAGTAAACTAAAAGTTTTGTTTGCTCTCCAGTTATGCTCGGCTGAATCTCGAGGTCTATTCATAGGCTCGTAGCAACATGACTGTTGAGCTGCAAGGAGCCTATTGCTGTGACAATTCTAATATCTTTAGCTGACCTTGTAGGGTCGTAGTTTTGCCGTGATCGGTGACCAGGGAAAGTCATGAAAACACCGCTTCGAGTTCCAACGTATGTCCAACGAACGTCTTTGATCTGCTCGTAAGACCGGTTTAACCAGATCTTCTCCATTTTGGAAGCCACCATTACATCTGGCCTAAAACATAAAATTCAAAATGTTTTACTTAAAAACTCCTGCAGAAACGTTCGTGAAATGACAACTATAACCAAAATTATCAATGGTTGAACACTGAACCTTTCTCGCCCGTTTCCTGGCTCTCCCGGTAAGTGTTGCACGAACAAAAATTGATTTTCATTTTTCCGTGCGCCAAAATGAAACACCACATTCAAGGGGGCGATTAAAGGTGCAATCTAATAGACCAAATCGGCTAACGGTGTTTACATCTTGTTGCCACCCAATTCAGATCATGTGATGATTCCTTTGGGTGTTTAAAATTGTCCAATGGTTCTCAGTCGACCGATTGCAATAGTGTATGTGCAGAACTAACAAAGGAATCATCACATGATTTGAATTGGGTGGCAACAAGATGTAAACACCGTTAGCCGATTTTGTCTATTCCATCTTTTCGACGATAGACGAATTCCATTTTGGTTATTCCGTATGAATTGAACTAGTGCATTTAAGCTAAGTAAAATCGTAACACCTCGCCCCCCCCCCCCCCCCCCCCCCCGCCCGCTATACGTCACACGGCCTGCGGAGGGGGAGAGGCTGGGGGAGCTGAAACACCATCACTTCTTGACAAATTTTCATACATTTCTATAAGGCAGCCCCCCCCCCCCCCATTTTGGTGACACATTCTTTCTTATAAGCCTCCCGCTCCCCCCGCTTCAAAGTGAGCTCCGTGGGCATGCGTCCTGGTTCCACATGCGGTATTCCCGACCCACGTCTGGTGGCTCCCGCCCCGTCTCACCTCACTGCAGCATTAAACATGGAGTCAGGACACCCCGAGCTGTTGATCAACCCATTGATGATATTGTGTGCCTCAAGTAAGACAGTGGTTGTGTTGTAATGGAACAGGTAGTCATTGGGGTGGCAGTAGGTCTTGGGTGCTAACATGACGCTTGCGCGGTCTCGTGTCACGTATATATTGGGGTACGACGGTAGGTTGTACTTCACGTTCAGTTTATCATACAGTGCGCCCAGACTCTGAAGAAAAAAAAGTTAAAGGTTGCTGCGATTTTCATGATAGTCCAGTTTCGAAGTATCTACTCTACCGCTGAATAGGCATCAACGGCGCATAAATACAGCATGGGCCTCAATTTGAAGCCGAAAAAGGGGTCTTTCTTGGTGTTGCAAGATGTATTGTATTTTGGATTGGAGCTTATTGTTTCGTTCTACGGTCTTTTGTCTTCTATTGTCTTTATGCCTCTGGTGAATTACAACACCAAGAAAGATCCGAAAACGTTGTGAATACCAGAGAGTCGGAAAAGTATCCTCTAGTTTGTCTATCGTCTCAATTCAAGCTTTATCAGTTTCTCGTCGGTATTTACAACTTTTTCGACTTCAAATTGAGGCTCCCGCTGTATTTATGCGTCGTCGATGCCTATTCAGCGGCAGAGTAGAGAATTCGAAACTGGACTATTCTGTAAACTTCCACTTTACACCCCGAACGCCATTCTGTGTCATACTGTGTCATACTGCGTCATACTGCGTCATACTGTGTCATACTGCGTCATACTGCGTCATACTCCGTCATTCTGTGTCATACTGCGTCATACAGCGTCATACTACTGCGTCATACTGCGTCATACTGTGTCATACTGTATCATACTGCGTCATACTGCGTCATACTGCATCATACTGCCTGTTGGATTCCGACCATCAAACTTCTTACCACCGTATCCATTGCTACGCGACCTCAAAATTGACTGTTGCGATTGGCGATTCTCAGCAAAGGAATTGTAATGTCAATTTCCTTGAGCAAGAAAGTTAATAATTCTAGGCCAGAAAGCCAAAGGATAGCTTACAATAATTTTAGTTGATTTTGCAATCAATGTAGCCGAATCCAGCGTTTTGGTTTTGATTGACAGCTAAAAATCGCCAATCTTCCATAGCAACAGTGAATTTTGAGGTCGCGTAGCAATGCATACAGTGATAAGAGAGGCGCATGAACATTCTCTAAGTTTCGTTTGCATTTTATGGTGGGTAATTTGGTTTTGAAGCCTAGCTAGTTCAAAACCTCTCAAAGCCTGCGTGAAATCACACTGAAAACTTGGGTGGCCTTGGGTGATGTGCCCCTCCCTTCCCAAATTTCTGAATCCGTCACTAGTCTGCCAGCTAGTCTGTCTGTCTGTCTGTCCATTACATACCTTTCTCACATCAGTCAAGTTATACGCCTCAATATGGCTATAGTATATAACTTGACTATCCGACGTATCATTAGGTCGAAGAGGCCGTCTGAACTCTTTATCGGAGTCCGCTAGATTAAAGGCAAACGCGTAAACGGAGTCTTTGATTGATGTGTAGAAATACGTGGAGGGAATGGTGACCAGTACCACACCATCTTGGAAATCACCTGTATGAACAACAAACGTCAAAGAGCTTTAATCAGCGACAAGAAAATACCAATTCGCAATCCAATTCCATCCCCTCGACAACACACGATAATAACCCCAAAATCATGGCACTAGACAGACTAGTCCCTCGCGTTCTAGGCGGGCTTCCTGTGGTAGAAGCGCGACGTTACAGGAACGTGACGTCACATGAAAAGCCCTACATTGAGTGAACCTGTTCTACTTACCTTTGGGTATGCTGCGTATAGCGTCCTCTATTCTAAGCGATCCTGTTTTGCCGTACTTACCTTTCGGTATGCTGCGTATAGCGTCCTCTATTATGAGTAATCCTGTTTTGCCGTACTAACCTTTCGGTATGCTGCGAATAGCGTCCTCTATTATGAGTAATCCTGTTTTGCCGTACTTACCTTTCGGTATGCTGCGTATAGCGTCCTCTATTATGAGTAATCCTGTTTTGCCGTACTTACCTTTCGGTATGCTGCGTATAGCGTCCTCTATTATGAGTAATCCTGTTTTGCCGTACTTACCTTTCGGTATGCTGCGTATAGCGTCCTCTATTCTGAGCGATCCTGTTTTGCCGTCGATCATAGCTGTCTGGACCTTGCTGAAGTCTTTAGGACTACCATGACGCTGCTCCAAATCGCTGATCTGGATGAAAATCGGGTCATCTACCAGCTGGACAGAAACGAAGGAAATACGTTACAAGGATGACTGCTTGCACTCTTTTATGTGCGGAACGTCCGTAAATACAGGGTTCACAAAATCACTATATTGCGATTAAATTAATTTTGCGCCTAAAACAATCAGTTTTAGTCGGAACTCAAGTCGGAACTGTGCGACCAGATTCTTAAGCTAGCATATTCAAAATGTTTAGATTTACCCGTTTCTTTTCTGATGGCTAATAGACCCCCTCGGCTTGGGCGTATATGTCCAATTTCAGATCACGTGGCATTCATTTGAATAATCTTTCTTTGTTTGGGATGCTTCCATATTCATGTATCCTTCGGTGCGTAGCAGAAAAACAAAGAAAGAATACTCATGGGAATGCCACGTGTGAACATTACGTGAACATTACGTCTAAGGGAAAGAGGCCTTGTCTGACGGGGCGCTAAAGGGGCTCAAATAATCCCAAGTTTAATGTTGACAAATGCCATGGAGCGCCATCAAGATGTTTCATGCCTTCAAATTACGACTAATGGTGTTTTTTGCGACAAAAATGCTTATGTCGCTATGTCCTATACAAACGTTTGTCGCACCTCGGTACTTGGTCGCAAGAGTGGATGGAAGATGGTTTCTCCCTCGTCGTTGATCAGAAAGGCATAGGCGGAGCCCCATTGGTCGTTCAACAAAATATTCTCGATTTCCTCTAATGTCGCGTCTATACCGACCACACCTATAGTCCTGAGATAGAGACAAACCATACATGTAGGTGACGACAACAAAATATTGGCCAATATTTGTACTATTCAATTATTTGGTTTTGAATAGTTAGAGGAGGTCTAATGTGATGCCATGATCCTTTGCAAAGTCAAATGGGTACGATATGGCGACAATATCTCCCATGAGACCAGTGACAAGAAACAGAACAATAGGACAACCAAACAAACAAAAAAGCAAAACAGACAAGCAAACAAGCGACCAATTAACTAACGAACGCATATGACAGACAAGCAGGCAAACAAAAACCGACAAGCAAGCAAACAAACATACAAATGGACAAACAGAAATCAGATAAACAAATGAACAAATAGACAAAACACATGAACAAATAGACAAGCAAACAGACAAAGAAACAAACACACAAGGCAGCAAACAAACAAATAAACAAACAAACGACCAAACAAACTAACTTATCAAACAACTAGCAAACAAACAGATAAACGTACAGAAAAGTAAACAAGCGACCAAACAAGCAAATAGCAAAACAAACAACAAAAGGAACAAAGCAGAATATAATAATACTGTAACATTGTCATTAGAATCTAGCGTCTCGATGGATCCAGGGCTGGAAATTAACTGTTTTTCTTAGTTACCAGCTGGCGTCCAAATGCCAAACACTGGTCGCCTGAACAGATTTTGGTCGCCAGGTGGCGTCAAGCCTGAAAAGACTACCAAAATATTTGGTCGCCAGCTGGCGTTAAGTTTTAGTCGCCGAGAGGCGACCACCTAGTCGCAATTTCTAGCCCTGAGATCTCGCTCATTCAATTGTACCTGTTTGTTAGTTTACTGTTGACCGGCATTGCTACGGTAACCATTAATCCCACCTAGTCGCAATTTCCAGCCCTGAGATCTCGCTCATTCAATTGTACCTGTTTGTAAGTTTACTGTTGACCGGCATTGCTACGGTAACCATTAATCCCACCTAGTCGCAATTTCCAGCCCTGAGATCTCGCTCATTCAATTGTACCTGTTTGTAAGTTTACTGTTGACCGGCATTGCTACGGTAACCATTAATCCCACCTAGTCGCAATTTCCAGCCCTGAGATCTCGCTCATTCAATTGTACCTGTTTGTAAGTTTACTGTTGACCGGCATTGCTACGGTAACCATTAATCCCACCTAGTCGCAATTTTCAGCCCTGAGATCTCGCTCATTCAATTGTACCTGTTTGTAAGTTTACTGTTGACCGGCATTGCTACGGTAACCATTAATCCCACCTAGTCGCAATTTCCAGCCCTGAGATCTCGCTCATTCAATTGTACCTGTTTGTAAGTTTACTGTTGACCGGCATTGCTACGGTAACCATTAATCCCACCTAGTCGCAATTTCCAGCCCTGAGATCTCGCTCATTCAATTGTACCTGTTTGTAAGTTTACTGTTGACCGGCATTGCTACGGTAACCATTAATCCCACCTAGTCGCAATTTCCAGCCCTGAGATCTCGCTCATTCAATTGTACCTGTTTGTAAGTTTACTGTTGACCGGCATTGCTACGGTAACCATTAATCCCACCTAGTCGCAATTTCCAGCCCTGAGATCTCGCTCATTCAATTGTACCTGTTTGTAAGTTTACTGTTGACCGGCATTGCTACGGTAACCATTAATCCCACCTAGTCGCAATTTCCAGCCCTGAGATCTCGTTCATTCAATTGTACCTGTTTGTAAGTTTACTGTTGACCGGCATTGCTACGGTAACCATTAATCCCACCTAGTCGCAATTTCCAGCCCTGAGATCTCGTTCATTCAATTGTACCTGTTTGTAAGTTTACTGTTGACTGGCATTGCTACGGTAACCATTAATCCCAGTCCAGAGGCGTCCAGATAAGGAGCTGTCCAAGTCACGTTACTGATACTGATAGTATTAGAGGCCAGGAAACTGTAATAGTCCTCCATTTGGGAGATAATGTTTTCACTGTCGACAAGTTTCTTCATGTATCCATTGTTGTCGCATGCCAGTTTGCCGGGGAATTCTTCTCTTTTGTCATTAGTCAGGTACGAAAAATACGGGTCTGAAATAAACAGTTGATGGTTAAATATTAAAATAATTCGTTAAAACATACAAAAATGCAATTGAAAATGTATAGTGACCGACTCTCCCGTAAGCTCAATTACGCAGGATCTCACGGTGCCAATGACCATAAGCACAGACACTGAGGATGGTCACTCCCGCGTCCTAGCGGTTCTTTAACGTCCCTGGGGTTCAGGTTAGTGTAGTGCATGTGAAAGACGGGACCTACGATCTTATGTCCGATCTTATCCGAGAAGACGCGAAAAAATATCCTCAAACCAAATAATAATATATAGAAATATATCAGTTTATTATGTAAATTTATAAGAATTACTCGCCCAGGAAAACGTTACTGTATCACAGGGAATCACAGCTAAAGTCGTTGAATTGAGACCCGCTTTTACAAAGCATCGATTTGATTTGGCTTTTCTGTTCCGCCTGTCAATCCTTATGAGCCAATCAGATTGTTGCCCTGTCTCGCCTAGTGCAGTAGCCTGGCTTTCTGTCGTGACGTTGTCTGGTTTTCGTTCAGAGGGAAGCCAGGTGAATGTACTAGGCAAAACGAAGCAATAATCTGATTGGTTCAGCTGTTTTTTTTTTGCGCGCGCTTTTCTCGAGTGACGAATACGTAAGTACAATGACAGTAGTAATACGGAGATAGGATGGCTTACCTTTGGGTTCATGTACTTATTAATCGCCTTGACCTCATTCCAGACCTTAGCCCAGTCATACTTGCACAGCTGTCCAGGAACATACCCACTCCTGGTATAGTAGCCCTGGCCACAGCGCACAGGGTCCCCGTCACTATCCTCACCATCAGTCACAAATATGATTATACTCTGACACCCGGTCTTAGCTCTGCCTTTCAGAAGCTCAAACGCCTTCTTGAAGGCTGCCCTGTGATTGGGAGAAGTAACATGCCATGAATTTTGTTCAGAATTGCGTCACAGTACAGACATTTCCAACGACACATGTATAACGAACCATGCTTTAAAATTCGTAATAAAATTACAGTATGTTTATTTCCTGATTTGCAAGTAGTTCATAAGGGGCCGAATTGGGCGTTTTTGAAAGAGATTGCTAATTTTTGAAAGGAAATTCATAATGTGCCGTTGCCAAGGATTTGTGTTCGCCTCCTTCTAATCTTTACGAAGGAGGAGGCTATTGTTTTCTATTCTTTCTATTTTCGTCAAGGTTACTTCTGGAATGTCGGTGTCGGCGGAACAAAGGAATTCTTTGGAGATTCTGCAGCCTTTGTCGAGTAGGGTATAGTAGTTGACTCGGGTGATGAAAATGGGATAATTCGGAGTTAGTGTGCTGCATTCGCAACAAATGGAGCTGCTTGTATCTTTCCACCTGCACCCATACTTTGACTTTGAAGGATATCATCAATTTTGTCGTGCAGCTTTGTCAAGCGCCGCTTCTCTGGAGAGAAGGAGGTTTTGTACGACGTAAATCACAGACTTCTGTGATGGGATTCCTTTGTGAACAATTGTTATTTCCAGTTTCAATCATCTGAGATACGGAGATACGGATATTACAATACAATACAATTGATGTCAAGGTATGTGTTTTGCTCAATGTTGTTTGGGATTCCTTTTTCGAATTCAATTTCTGGTACTTTAAGGCGGTGTAGGCAGGTTGCCACTGGGAATAGCACCAGACTATACGCTGAGGCATTCTCGTACCCAGTGCTCCCGTGCTCGTCACCTCGCGTGGAGGCTCTGGTAACACTAGCCACCGACGCATGCGTAAAAGAAAATATGGTGATTTTTTATGCCTCACGTTTCTATGCGTTCAAGTCGAAGGCAATGGTTGAGACGGCGACTAGGAAACGTTATTTTGACAGATATTAAGCTAGGTCTATGTACACATGCGCGCTGTTTCAGCCAATCAGATAACGCCCTCAAATGGATGTTACCAGATCCTCCCTTTCGAGGCGACGTGCCGGGGAGCTCTGGGAACGAGATGGCGTATGGTGGGGGTGAGATCGTTTTTGCGCATGCTCGAGTAAGGTCTGCACCCACTGAGTTCGCTGGATGTTTATATTTTATATTGCTTCCTTTCAAGAAAGATATATAATCACCTCCAAGAGGTTTCAAGTCTCGAGGGACTGGCAGAATTAAATATTGATAAGAGATAAATCCGTAACAAAGCATCTTTGAGCGATATACATAATAACGTACGAAAGGGACAAGCAAAACGAACAGTCTAGCGACGACACGATGAAATGATGAGAGTTATGAAGAAATTGACCAATCTAGTGACTATGACGAGAGAACAATCCAGCGATGAGGAAACTGAGCCATCCAGTGACGAAGAAAAGAGTCAAGAGAGAGATGGAGTCTCGGGTAAAACTCTCGGTCTATGGTTTATGCAGTCATTGTGGAGGGAACAACTCTTCTCATCGACATTACTGAGTGTTGAAAGTGCTTGTGGCAAGATACAGTCGCCGGATGTTATGAAAAAGACAACCTCTACGAATGCCTTGTTTGTCAAAAGCATTCCCCTATGTGAAGAGCTTGGAAGGGCGGTATTCTGCGATTTTATGATTTATTATGATTATAACACGAAAAAAGAAAAGAGGAAAACACTGCGCGAAGTCAAGAATACTAGTGATCAAAGTTAAGGCTGAATCATATAGCCAGTATTTTCATATATCGTAATAAAGGGTTTTACATATTGTACACATGTGTATTTGTGCGTGGCCAGTCTAACAGCCCCACCAAGATTAAAATATAGTCCTTTGTGTGTGAACTGTCTAACCATGCCACGATGAAATAGTGAATTTGATATTTGGAAACAAAATCCAAGTAGCAGCTACTTTTATAATGAGTAAAACATGATTTTATTGAAAGGCAATGATACATTCAAAGATAAAAAAATACTGTACAGCGGGCTGGGATTCATATTAAGCGCAGTGGTTCGTTTTTGTCGATATTTTTCATCCACAGTAGTTTTCTACATGGCGCGTGTCTTTATCTATTTCTCCTATGGTGATTTGACAAAACGTTTTTGTTCTGAACTGCTGTCATCGACACGTGCCTCAGGATTTATCAGCTTTTCTACTCCTTTCAAACCAGTCGTTTCTAGGACAGCATCTTGGCGTTGTAAAATTGGACGCTGTGGTTGATATAGGTTATACATGTTAGAGGACATGTATATAATTATAATGTATGTAATTGGAGGTTGAATCTATCTTGATCCAGTCAGGGGAGATCACATTCGTTATCCGAGCCCTCTTCGGCAAGGCGCTGAAAATCGTACACAGCCTCTTCCATCGTTGCACACAACAGTTTAAAAAATTCTTCCTTGGTTAACGTGAGGCCATCCTTGGTAGGGATCATTTTCCCTTGAATCTCAATGAATTTACGTATGTGGATTCGAGTTCGAGTCTTGCCACGAAACCGTTGAACCCAGACCCAGTAGCCACGATGCCCCAACTTGTATTTAATATCATAAAGCCCCTCGACGAAGCAGGGCTCTTGTACCATCTCCCTCACGTCATGCGTCACTGTTATCATATCGAAGAACTCTTCCTCTTTTAAAACAAGACCATCCTTGGTAGGAATTTTCTGGACCGGAGTTTCGATAAATTTTCTTATATGAATTCGAATTTTTCCGCGGTACTGGGTGACACAAGCATGATAACCACGAGGGCCAAGTTTGTAAGGGATATTCATCTTTATCTACACTTTTTATTCGCTGAGAAGCCGGGTTTGAGAGCGATGACCGGATATAGCTCTGGTTACGCGACTACTTTGATCTGAAATACCTACTCCTTCAAAAACTGGAAGATCATAACACTTCCACTCCTGCCAACATTAGAAGGAGTAGAAAACAATGGCGCATCCTCCTTCCAAAAGAGGAGGAGGAGTAAAACAATAGCCTCCTCTTTTCAAAACAGGAGTAAAAACAATAGCCTCCTCTTTTCAAAAGAGGAGTAAAAACAATAGCCTCCTCTTTTCAAAAGGAGTAAAAACAATAGCCTCCTCTTTTCAAAAGAGCAGTAAAACAATAGCCTCCTCTTTTCAAAAGAGGAGTAAAATAGCCTCCTCTTTTCAAAAGAGTAGTAAAACAATAGCCTCCTCTTTTCAAAAGAGGAGTAAAACAATAGCCTCCTCTTTTCAAAAGAGGAGTAAAACGATAGCCTCCTCTTTTCAAAAGAGGAGCAAAAACAATAGCCTCCTCTTTTCAAAAGAGGAGTAAAACAATAGCCTCCTCTTTTCAAAAGAGGAGTAAAACAATAGCCTCCTCTTTTCAAAAGAGGAGTAAAACAATAGCCTCCTCTTTTCAAAAGAGGAGTAAAACGATAGCCTCCTCTTTTCAAAAGAGGAGTAAAACAATAGCCTCCTCTTTTCAAAAGAGGAGTAAAAACAATAGCCTCCTCTTTTCAAAAGAGGAGTAAAACAATAGCCTCCTATTTTCAAAAGAGGAGTAAAACAATAGCCTCCTCTTTTCAAAAGAGGAGTAAAACGATAGCCTCCTCTTTTCAAAAGAGGAGCAATGTAATTAACTCTCGGCCTAAAAAATGCCGAACTTCCAAAATCAGAAGTTCCTCAGGCTCAGCCAGTTCAAATCATTGCTTACTATTTCTACGTATGATTGACATGGAAAATTCCGTACATGAAAATCTGTTTGCCTTAAATGCAACACCCTGCTTTGTCTAGCCAGCCCCATTATATTGCCCCCGTTATTTTTCACTCCAGGCCCACAGTAAGTGATGTATACTGTTGTGGTGTCCCCGCCTATGCTTGTGTGATCCCCATGTAAGAAAAAAGAAAAAGAAAAACATTTCTTTTAACTTAGCCTTTCCCTTTGTATACTTATTGCTTTCGTGGCATCCTGTGCTTGTTTTGTCTTGTGCTTGCTGATTTTTATCCTAATTCATACTTTATCTTTTTGTATTTTGCACGTCCTTAGTGAACATTATATGGGGGGGTTGGTGCAAGAACGACCTAAGTGACGATTTGGACTGTTTTTCGATTTTTTTATTTTTGACAAACAAACTGCGGAAACATTGTTAAAATAGCCTAAAACTAGCCTCTCTGCATTTTCCCAAAAAAAAAAACGCCGCGAGAACGCTGTAAAACGGCCTCTAACCAGTGGACCTAAGTGACTATTCAGACTGCGCAAATCATGTTCAAATAGTCTAAGTTTTTCCTAAAAATCGCGCCGAGAACGATGTAAACCGGCCTTAGCCTAAACCCTAAACCCTAAACTCAATCTAACCCGAACTTAAATCTAACCCGAAGGCTAACCTAACCCTAAAACTGGCGGTAAGCCTAGGGGTTTTTGCTATAAAATCGCATAGATTTGTCTATTGTTTTGAATACAAAAGAGCTTTTCATCCTACCTGGCGCATTGTTAACCCTTTGTAGCCCGAATTTGTTTCTGTAATTTCGCTTATTTTGCAATGTTATTTTGTTCTTCCACTTGAAAAAAAGAAAGAAGAAGGCCTCCTGCCCCCCCCCCCCCCCCCCCCAAAAAAAACCCGCTGCTTGTAAAGACTAAGGGCTCACCCGTTTCAGTGAAGACAGTTGGATTCTTGGTTTCGCTTGTCGAACAGAGAGCGAGCCATGAATTCGCTTTATAAGCGCTTTTTTCAAGTCATTTTCTACTACAGGAGCCGCTTTGCTTGCATCATAAAGCAAACAAAAGTCGGTAGAGACAAACTTGTGGAAGAACTCACGAGTGAGGAGCACATTTTACGAGCAAAATCGAGTCACAAAGAATTTGGCAGGCCGTGTGATGACTCTTTGAGTATTATGAAGCTTCTCTGTTGTTCTGTAGCAGAATTTCTGCACTGTCAAGACAATTTGGGTTAGTTTTGAATCCAAAAGAATGCATTCGGCGCAATATTCAGTTGACAGGTGCGAGTGACTAGGCACTTATAAAAAAATATCTAAAACTGGGGCTAGGGACAAAGTGCTGTCATTTTTTTACAGTTTTACCCATAATGCTTTGCGCTTGAAAAAGGGAAAACACCGTTTTAACAGCAATCTAGTGGCGATTTTTTTGGGGAAAATGCAGAGAGGCTAGTTTTAGGCTATTTTAACAATGTTTCCGCAGTTTGTTTGTCAAAAATCGAAAAACAGTCCAAATCGTCACTTAGGTCGTTCTTGCACCAACCCCCTCATATATAGTTTGTATTGTGTGGTTCCAGAAATTATCCATATCCCCCCTACGGAAGGGCAATGGAAATTCCGGAGGGGTCAATTTACCTGATCATTTCCATAAAAACACTGTATTTTTCCCTGGAAATTCCAGAGGGGTGGGGGGATCACTTTTCAACACCCTTCCGTGGAGGGGGTACGGATATTTTCTGGAACCACACATTATCTTATGAGGGTGCCCATTCTCATAAACCTCTTGGTTTCCTTTGGGCTCCCTTGCCCCTATATTATGTAACATTATTTTTGTATTTATATTGTAATGGCAAAAATAAACAAACAAACAAACAAATGTAATTGAATGAGTATTTCCACTTATTGGTAAACAAAATAAATAAATGAAAATAAATAAATAAATAAACTACCATTGCAGCAGTCCATGTAAAATGTGGTAACCACATCGTTATAAAGAGTTCTTAGTGAAGTTCAGTTTTAATGGATTATAGGATTTATTGAAACACTCACTTCAGTTCACTAGTTCCCCCAGCTTGAAGATTGTCAATCTTCTCTATCAAGTCTTTCTTGTGAGAAGTGGAAGCTGGGACAAGTCTGTCTTTTTGGCAACTCAAAACTTCTGTGTCATATTTGTACCATCTAAGGAAACAGTATTAGTGGGATTACAATGTAATAATACACATAATGTGTAAAGTGCAGGAGGCTGGGAGTTCAGAGGCTTTGAAACAATTGCATTAGATAGTGCCAGAAAAATCTGCAAATGGTTAGGCCATTGCATTTTCTCAGACAGGGATGATCCTAGACTTGCCACAAGTTGACCTCTCTAGTAAGGATACTAAAAAAGCAAGAAGAAATTTCAAAGGACTTTGAGAAAGTCATACTAAACTTACTTTCCCACTTCATCCCAATTACTAGCATGTCCACATATGACATTGACAAAGTCCTGCTTGGTAAGGGTGTTGAGGACAGTCTTGGCGACTTCCTTAGCCATGCGTAGTCTCTTGCCCTTCATAGATAGACTGCAATCCAGGACAATGACAATGTCTTTTGGCCCTGATGTGGCACCAATATACCAGGGCCTCATACGAGGGTCATAATCAATATGGAACCCAGCAAAGTTTGTCTGCCATTCGCTGCTAGGATATTGCCGTAGAACTCCTTCAACAGATCCAAAATTTTGCCATCTAAAATGAAAACAGGAGTGGATGTCTGAAATGTTGGAACAAAGTGATGGCAAAATTAAATATTAAATAAAAACTATTTTGAAAAAAGCATGGTTTTGGCACAAAAAGCCATGAAAGATACCATGGGCACAAATTTAACCCCTAAAAGACAATGACAGATAGCATGGAAGGATGGACCTTTATGAGATTTATTATCTGAAAATTCATTACTTACTAGCAAAGGTAAATTTACCAAACTTCAATTTTTGTATATGGTAACTCAAGTTGGTGTAGCTGCATTGTATCAGGAATTATTCAAAATATTGGTCCTGTCAGCATTTACAAAAAAAGAGGTTCATTTTTTGCGAAGAGAAAAAACCCCCAGATTGGTTGCCTTTGATCGGAGCCCTAACCTTTTTTTCTACCAAAAGACTTTAAATATGCTTCCTATGCTTCCTCCAGACCGGCCCACAAGCTATCTACCACACTGCACAATTTTCTACATGGTGGCAATTATACTGTGGTGAGTTTTTACTCTTGTAACTTACCTTAATTCTGGGTCACTATTCAAATTCTTTTTAAATATTTCATTGAGCCCTGATGACCATAAAACTGTTTCTATCAGCTTTGGATCATTTCGTACTACTTGGTCTGAGATTTTCACTGCACTCTGGGATGTGCTCACTCTCATTCTAAACAAGCTGGGGAGTAAACATAAAAAATCAGCAATTAATACAATCAATCAATCAAGCAAGCAATCAATCAATCGTGAATCAGGTGGAGCCTGAATAACAGGAGAGGTCATTTTGAGATTACACATTCAACATTTGATACTTAAAGGGGCACTCGCACGCTTGCCTGACAAGCAAATCATTCAAATCGCAATCTAATTCCATCCTCTAATAGATACAAACACTTTAGATTTGTATTGATTTAACAGTTAAAAGGTCATTTTATCAAACCTGGACTGTTATTTTGGTTATTCACGGTAAACTTAAAAGTATTTATGGTGATTAGAATTTGACCTATTTTTGGCAGGTTGTTCAAAAATTAAGCGTGCGAGTGCCCCTTTAACAGTGACAAAATTGTTAAAACGATTTGTTCAGCCTAGTGTTGGCTGGACAGACTGGTGTCCTGACTTTAAGTTGTGGGTGCGCTCAAGCACCGTTGGCTTGTGAAAAACATGAATAGTGCTCTTCGACTTAATTACAAAGTTCTTGTAAGCATCATCTTGCCGTAAGTATAACGGGTCAAGACCTGCCAACTTGAGCGCCTTGTCATATGGAATGCCGGGAAAGAAAACCCTCATAGCCTGTTTCTGTACGCTTTCTAATAAATTACTTAAATACTGGGGAGCGCTGCCCAAGCAGGAGAAGCGTACTCGATGGTGGATCATACGATGGAACAGTAAACGGATACCAGATCCTCTGCAGACACCCCAGACTTCTTTAAGATCCGTAAACCATAAAGACATTTGCACACACCATTTTTTAAGAGGTGCTGTGCAATAAGCAAGATATTAATTCCTGCCTGAAGTGGCATTTCAAGCATTCAAAACACTTTTTGCATGAGTGCATAGATGTTTAGACTGACTTTCCCAGAGTCATATTTGAGGAATTCTGGAATCTAGAGGAGGACCTCTAGTCTAGACTGCCATGAATGATCAAAGTGTGGTGACCGCAAGTTGCATAGTATGCTTGCCAGATAATAGCAGGTTATGAAAATGTTTCTATAATAACACTGTATTTCCTACAACTACTGGTAAAGGGCAGATCAAATCTTCTGAATTTTTCAACATATCATTATAGTCAGGCAACAGAATTTCATGCCATTTGCAAAGATTCAAAGAGAGTTTGGATGTTTTGGAAGGGATTTGGAAAGGTTTCAGGAAAGTCCTCAGGGAAATTAGATGGTTTTGATGAATTTTCCAGATTTCAGAACTTCTGGGGTTGACAGGTACGGTATCAACTATAGCAGACAAATAGTTTTCTTACTTGTTAAAGTGTAAGTCACTTGGCAAAGTTTTGACGATGTCCTTGTCTGAATAGAAACTGACTCCCAAGTCTTTTAGTTTATTCACTTTTGCTTGCTTCTGTAAAGATGCATTAGTGTAGAACTTGTCATGAAGTCGTGCAACTTCTTTTGCAAGTTTCTAAAAATTAAAAAAGAAATTAAGAAAATAAATGTTTTATACATATCATCTCCAGCTAAAATTTTGATTTTTCCTCATACATTTGCTGTGTTTCTCCCACTACATTTTTTCCTTGAATTTACAGTTTGACCCAAATCTCAATCTCCTGCTTTCTTGATTTGTTTGGGTTGGTATCTATGATAAAATATACAATATGCAATAAATATATTATCTTTGCGTGTGAAAATAATAAATAGTTTTCTTCACAATTTATTTTTATTTTTATTATTAATTTAATGTTTTTTTTAAATGTTTTTTTATGGGCTGCGTTATAACTGGAAACAGGCCAAAGGGTTTGGCAGTCCAATCATCAGGCTACAAATCTTTGGTCATATAGGTTAATGTTTTTTAATGTTTTGTTTTTAATTTTCAGATGTCCTGATAGACTCTCCACAAATCAAACTTTTCATGAATGATTTTGTTGAAAGTCTACTGCCAAAGGGAAAACTAATTATGTATTTCATATCTAAGCCAATTGATTTATTAAAATTCCTTTTATTTCAAAAGACACAGCACATATGTCATACTTGTGTAATCAAGATTATTACCCTGTCAATTATCTTTGGCACCAAATTCACTAACCATTATTTCAGATCAGCTGCTCAGCAATTATAAAACATACACAGGATATACTAGCCTGCGAGCCGGCTCTCCAGTGGGTTTTCCAGAGAATTCGTTAGGGCGCGCGCGGGGTTCCTGTGGCGTCGGGATTCCTGTGTCGCGGGTGGAGAGAGAAGAAAGGAGACACAGGAATCCCGCGTGCAAAAAAATCGAATATCCGAAAAAACCCACTGGAGAGCCGGCTAGCAGGCTAAGGATATACCTGAGTTATTGAAAACTCTAAGCTCTATTCCTAAATAAACACAGCACTGAGAATAGGATCTATTCGATAAAAATATGGTGTCTCTAAAATAATCTTAAACTTATTCATGATAATAAAATAATAAATGTAATATACTGTATTATATCTTATTTCTTGTAAGATTGATAGATGGTAACCTCAGGATCATGAAATTAGATCTGGGTGAAGGATATTTTCAATGAGGTAAAAAAGAACTTACCCTTGCAGCTTGCTCTTTCTTCACAAAATAGTTCCCCAATCTATTTTTAACCGACTTGATCGTCTCAAAACCGTCCTTATTTTCCACTGTATAAACAGCTTTGTCGTATTCTTTCTGTAGTTCCTTAGTTTTCAATCCTTCTTCTGCTAATTTCAGCACGTAATTCTGAACTTTTTCTGCCCATGACTTTACGATTTTGTCATTCAAAGGTTCTGTTTCTACTACAGTTGATGCATGAACGATTACAGTAAAAACAATAACAATAAAAGGCTTCGGCATTGTTGTGTCTACCCTTGGTAATTCTGTAGTAAAATCCGTGTCAATTAAAACGTAAAACCTCCACAAACATATTCCATTTAGATAATGTGGTAAAAATATTGTAGAAATGCTCAAGAATTTTGAAGATTCCTTGGCCGATCGAATACTCTTCGTGGCTCTTTAGAACTTAGCTCTCATCGATGCCCAACGTATAAAATTGAAGCGCTTCTATCCTTCAAAGATATCTAATCCTTCCGTTCAGGCATACATTTCCAAGGAAGCAGCATCCCAGGGTTGTATTGTATGAGAAAATAGCTTGTATTTGCTTTCCGCTGGGTCAGATCGCGGAAGAACACAGAACAAGTATGTTTTGTTCCACGCGTCCCTTGTGTGTCCTTCTATTCTAAAAGATTCCAACTAAGTATAAGTTAAGTCCTCTCAGTTAAATTAAACATAGACCAGTTTTTCTAAATCGCTCCGTAAATGTTTGTTCTTCGGTCCTTCAATTTGCAAAGTTTCTCCAAAACCCCGTTAGGTGCGATTTTAAGATAAAATGTGCTCTGTGTTTGGCCGGATTCGTTTTTCAGTGTGAATCACGAGACACAAATCACGGTGGGATGCCTGTGGTATTTAGAAATTTCCCAGAGAGCTTAGCGGCCTTCTTGACTCAAACTTGGTTTACGCTGGACCAATTAACGGTCTAGCCGACAGTAAGATTAATAAAATTTAAAATAAGAAAAGTCGGAGTTACAACGTAGGTTTTAGTTGTATTTTAGTACAATATTTTGGCTGGCAAAACCAGCCTTCTTCAGGTACTGTGAATACATAATGGCATGATATATAAGGTGAAACGTGATACAATAACAATGATGATGATGATGACGTGTGTGATATTATACTAGATAAGAGATTTAACAATATAAAAATTAAAGGAAAATACAAAGAAAAAATAAATACAATATAATCTAAAATGAAGTCTCATCTCGTCGATTCAATCCGTCAGGCTCAAGGGTACCAGCACGTAGGATGAGTGTGGCCTCTTGCCTTACGAATCGAATCTCGATTAGTCATTAATTGTTCAAGGGGAATCAATTGCATGTCAGATGCTTTGTGATTGGGTGTCGATAGAAAATGTTCAGAGGCTGTGGTGGGTTTAGATTTACATTCGGGCTTGTCGATTTTGCGATGACCATTAAAGCGTTGTCTAAGTTGGCGTTTAATTTCTCCCATGTATTGCAAGTTACAGCGTTTGCATTGTATCATATCTTACGGTATTATTTAGTCAAATCACACTAGTGGTCTATTATCAATGCTGCGTTCTGATTGGTTGAGCTACTAGTAGGCTATTAGTTATAGCATACAAGTAGCGAAAAGTGTCGGATTTGAAAGCCAGAAAATGTAAAAAATGACCAGAACCAAATAATTTTTTTGGCAATACAAATTGACCTACTAGTGTTACAGTTACCTACTAGTGTTACAACAATTATTCCTCTCGCCCTCATGGCCTCTGAGTCAATAGCCCACTCGGCCTTCGGTCTCATGGCTATTGACTCAGAGGCCATGAGGGCGAGAGGAATAATAAATAGACTAGCTGATGCCCGTGAAAAATTCACGGAGTGTAAGGGGGAAATTTATTTTTCTTAAAGTGTTCTCTGTTTTAAAAAACGGAAAAAAAAATCACAATGACCATATGGATGTGGGGAGGGGTTCATGATTTCTCCCTTCCATAAACTGCTGGATTTACATTACTAATAACCTCCCATCAGCATGAGAACCCCGTCCCACCATGCTGAAATAAATAAAGTGAGCCCAAAAGGATTTTTTTTTTGCACTGGTCTCCCTGATTGGTGCGACAAAATCACGCGTGTGTCCGCTCTCAAATCGGTCAAAGAACCCGTGAAAATCGAAAGCGCAATTTGACTTCGGAAGTGAGGGGAGAGAAGAAACAGGTCAAGTAAAAATGGTCTAAGGACTAAGAATTTTTTTAGTTTACATTATTTATATTTTTTCGGCTTTATCCCTCGCTTAAAAAATAGCTTTGTTTTGTAAATGTTGTCATTTCGACTTAGCATGACTTAGCGCGTGCTCCTAGGGAAGCATGGTAGTGTGTAGGTTTGTTGAAACTTGAATGAAAATTTTTCAAAGCTCAAATCTTTCCAGTTAGGGAGCGGTCATTATTTATCGCCTGGGGGGGGGGGGGGGGGGGTTCAAAGGATTTTAGGGGGGATCACTTCATTTTGGGCCGAGAAAGGGGGATCTCTCAAAGCCTGAAGCCCTGAAAGGGGGGACCACAAGAAATTTTCTAAGTAGTTATCCAGCAACTTCTCTAACATTTGCATTTTTGTACTTCTTCACTCAATACATAATAAAAATTTCGGCATAAAGAATTTAATCTAACATAGTCTTTGGCAACTCACGTAACGAAGACACTAACTTCGCACCGTTCACGAACAAGTGTATCTTGGCGAGGAAAAACAAACTCAACCAAAAATGCCATGCAGTTATAGGCCTGGCGGGCAGTCACTATGTTCGAAAGAAGAGTAAGAGTGAGTCAATGAAGTTACAGGCATAGAAATTCGTCATTTGGGTCGCGCTTCACACAAATGAATAATAACAATTTCGGCGCGCAATTGCGCGCATGAATAATAAAACTTACAAGATTTGTTTACTATACACAAAAAAACGGAATGTTCATCTACACTTTCTCTGTGGCTTGATGAAATGCGTTTATCAAAATTCGGGCGCGCTTCGTGCGCACCTTCCCTTCGGGTTTGCGAACTTCTTTTGGCGGCACAGCTTCAGGGCTGAGCGGAGTGAGTGCGGACACGATTTGGCTTACGGTATTAATATATAGATAATAATAAGATTTATATAGCGCTGCTTCTTAAAAATCCAGTAGCGCTTCACAATTTTATAAATGGTGCTATATTAACAATTATCTAATTAAATAGTTAAAAAACCATCGGGAAAGATACCAGACTATTAAAATGATATACCTTAGGCCTGGAGAGCTGTACAGTCTCTGTCATTATTGACTTTCGTCTAGACGTCAGGAACTCATGAATAACAAAAGGAACCTCATGGAAAACAAAAGGATTGGCTCTTTAAACAAAGGTATTCGTTCGTTCTTTCTACACAAATTTATAATATTCTACCAGCGTCTATAAAACAGAGTGATCCACAATGCAAAATTAAGGTGGATCGACCCAGTAATTTTTCACCCATACCAACCAATTTTGAACCTCTCATATAAAGACAGTTTGATTTCTATCGCACAGTCAATATAACACACATACTACACATAGACTGAAAGACATGTCAGTACAAAAGTTGGGAAGATCGGAGTTAGTATCACGTGACAATCGGGCCACGCCTACTTTTACTCTCACCCAAGTTTCAGGCTGTACCGACATTTTTTCGATAAATGCTCTACGGTACCTCGAGATCGACTGATTGCCTACGTGTAACCGAAGTTTGACTAAATTCTACAAGCCCGATCTGAAGATATTTTGGGATTTATAAATCAGGGCTATAATTTATGTATTTATATTTATTTTTCAGGCTGTACCGACATTTTTTCGATAAATGCTCTACGGTACCTCGAGATCGACTGCCGGATTGCCTACGTGTAACCGAAGTTTGACTAAATTCTACAAGCCCGATCTGAAGATATTTTGGGATTTATAAATCAGGGCTATAATTTATGTAAAATCCAGTGTTATGAATTAACATGGCAAAGTTTGGTACTTCATGGTTTATAAATTGAGCTTTTTTATAGCCCATTCTATTTGTGCATGTTTAAGGAAGGTCATGCTTTTTATCAGAATTAAATATTTCTTTGCGATTTCGAAAAGGATACTGTAAGTATCAACATAATGGCCCCACGAATCAGCTTACTGCGAAATTTGGGCCTACTTTCACGAAATTTGGACTGATTCGAAAAATCGTAGTTTTTTTCACTTCAAATTCATTGGACGACTCCTATTGATCAATGCAAAGTTTGTCTCCAAAGTTTCATATTAATTGAAATCCTCTATGGTTATCAACTGTGGACGCAAAAAATCGACAAATATTGGATGGATTCGTGTAGTTTCTGCTCAGGGACTAGCTTTTGTTCTTCGTTCGGCACAAAATCGAATTCCAATGCGGCACACGTTGATATTCGCGCGTGACTGCTCTCCGAATCGTCCCCGACATATGGTAATTAAATGCACAACAAAAGACCGAAAAACCTAAGAAAATTATCATACATCGGAGACTAGCCAAGCAAGGACAAGCTCACGTGCGCTCCATTGGAATTCGATTTTGTGCCGAACGGGGAAGAATAGCAAATCCCAGAGCAGAAACTACAGAAATCCATCCAATATTTACCGATCTTTGCGTTCCCAGTTGACAGCCTTAGAGGATTTCAATTGATATGAAACGTTGGAGACAAACTTTACATTGATCCATTGGAGTCGTCCAAAAATTGGAAGCGAAAAAAACTACGATTTTTTAAATCAGACCTAATTTCGCGAAAGTATAGGCCCAAATTTCGCGTTTAGCTGATGCGTGGGGCAATTGTAGATACTTGCATTTCTATATTTTTCGCAAAATAGTATTTAGCTTTAATCAAAAGTATGACCTTCCTTGAACAATTACAAATAGAATGAGCTATAAAAAACTTCAACCTATAACCACGAAGTACCAAACTCTGACATATTTATTCGCTACACTGAATTTTACATAAATTATAGCCGCGATTTATAAATCCTAGAATATCTTCAGATCGGGCTTGTAGAATTTAATCAAACTTCGGTTATACGTAGGCAATTAGTCAATCTCGAGGTACCGTAGAGCATTTATCAAAAAAATGTCGGTACAGCCTGAAACTGGGATGAGAGTAAAAATAGGCATGGCCCAATTGTCACGTGTTACTAACTCCGATCTCCCCAACTTTTGTACTGACATATATTTCAGTCTATGTGTAGTATGTGTGTTATATTGGCTGCGGAATAGAAATCAACCTGTTATTATATGAGAGGTTCAAAATTGGTTGGCATGGGCGCAAAATTACTGGGTCGATCCACCTTAAGGGACGATCAGCTTAGCATTTGAAGACATAAAGCAATAACATGTCTTCTCCGCAAAATTTCAGAAAGCTTCGGTGTTTTTTGGACTTTAAAGTTAAGTCATCAATGTGGTGCTCCTATAAAATCTTAATATTGGTTCCGCCCAATTTGCTAAAATTGTTTAATTATATGGGGCAATTCAATTGAACACCAATTTTGAAATTTCATGCAAAAAGTGATAGCATGATAATTAGGTCATGCTGGCTGGCTTTTTATCACTGGTAAGGACCCTTGCCTAATCCACCTGAGTTTAAGCATAATGCATAATGCAGTCAACCTTTAATCTTGTTATATAGCGAGTGCTCACTCCAGGCGAGCGCGCGCTATTAGTCAAGGTCACGTGATGAAGTAAAAAATTAAATGTTCTCCGGTCGGTCCATATTTCGAAAATTATTGACCGACTGGGGTATTGCTTTCGCAAGTCACGTTTGAGAGCGAGAAAAAAGATCGAGATTCGAAATTCTCGGGAAAAATCCTTCGGGAGCAGTCATAAAGTGTATAAAATTACACGTAATTTTCTGAAACGGTGTACTGATGGTATTTCTTGAGCAGCATGATTTTTTTTATATTTTGATATTAAATGTTAATTTGTGTCTTTTAGAAAAACTGTTATTAACAAGGAAGAAAAATAAGCGTTTGTAGAGTGCCTATGCTATGATGCCCTTCAATGAACACACTATGAAATTGTTAAAACTCGTAGAAGTCACTACAGATTAACGATTCTCACGGAGATTTGGTCTCAGCGTAGACCTCCTGTTCACCCTGCAATACCTTAATTTTTCAAAGGCTTTTGTCAAAAGCTTTATTCGCAATAAAATCAACTTGCACCCAAGAAACACCCTTGGCAATAATATTTTGGAAAACATACAGAACAAAGAAACAACATCCTTTTGGGGGCTCTTAGCAGAGTAACAATACTCACTGTATGAAATGTAACCCTGAACTGGCTTTTTAAAACTTGGAATGCAATTATATTATTTGTCATACTTTATTTAAAGGTTCCAAATCAAGCCTAAGATTCTGTAAGACTTGACGTTCAACCTTTTAGCTGTAATCAATGACGAAAACCACCATTTTTTAGATTTTCATTAAGAATAGGACCTTTCTCGATAGAAACCTCGGTAATTAAGCTTTTCGATACAGTTACGTTCGTACGTTTTTATCCTGTTTACTTAGTTTTCTTAGTGTAAGGTTTGTGCACTTCGCCATTAGTTTTATATGCACTATGAAGCTTTATAAGATTTCAGGGGGGAGAGGGGGGGGGGCAACTTTATTTGAAATAATCATTAAACGACGTCCTGATGTATACGTGATTCTCACGGAGAATTGCTCTTTTGTCAAAAGCCGATTCACAATAGCATACACTTACACGCAAGAAAACACCCTTGGCAATAATATTTTGGAAAACAAACAGAACAAACAACATCGTTTTGGGGGCTCTTAGCAGAGGAAAATAATCACTGTAAAATGTAATACTGACTTACGTGGCGCTTTAAAACTTGGAATGCAATAGGCCGTATCACGCAAAATTGATTAAATATTTAATAGTTATCAGAAAATGAAATCCCGTTTTCAATTTTACACATCCAGTAAAATTGCAAAGTTTCAAAAGAATTGCTTGAAAACTGGCTGAGATACGAATTTTCAAAACGTCGTGTTCTGGCTTATGCCTGGTGCACATTTGTCGACATAACGACTTAAGAAAAATATCACGCGATCAAACTTTAGTGGTTTCAAAACGTTGAAGTCCACAAAAAAATAACGGATTGCTTTGGTGAAGTAATCTAATGATGATCCATGGAAAATGTTGATTATTCCAATTATTTTCCCATGCATTTTTCGCTCCAACATAACGTCCTTATGTCGCTAGTGTGCACCGGGCTTTACTTTTTACAAAGAAATGTATGGGCACAATACGTCAAGTCGAGGCTTGACGGGCATTTTCCCACATTTCTTGCAAAAAAAGCCAGAATACGAAGTTTTCAAAGTTTCATATCTCAGTCAATATCCAAGCAATCTTCGCCAAACTTTGCAATTTTACTAATACAGATGTGTAGAATTGAATACTGGATTTCGTTTGTTCTGATAACTTTTAAATATTATTAATCAATTTTGCGTGATAACGGCCTATTCTCATTATTTGTCTTATTATTTTTAAGGTTCCAAATCAAGCCTAAGAGTCTGGTAAGAACTACGTTCAACGTTTTAGCTGTAATAAATGACGAATAACACTTTTTAATGTTTTATTTTCATTAAGAAGAAGCATGCCTTACTGATAGAAACCTCGAGAATTAACCTTTTCGAGAAAGTTACGCTTTTATCTGTAATTTTTGTGCACTTCGCCATGATAACTTTTATATGCACTATGAAGCTTTATAAGTTCTGGTTTCAAGGGGCAACTGTCATTATAATCATTAAACGACGTCCTGATGTATAGATGACTTTAGATGTTCCTGAAGTTCTCAAAATAATAAAACAAGGCTAGAAAGGCCCATGCACAGCTCTCCTTTTGTGAACACACTATAAATCGTACTACAGATTAACGATTCCCACGGAGATTTGATGTTTTGTCCAAAGCTTTATTCGCAACATACACTTTCACGCAACAAGAAACACCCTTGGCAATATATTTTGGAAAACAAAAGAGAAAAACAACATCCTTGTGGGAGGGTCTAAGCGTTGAACAATTAACATCGGGAAATATAATTCCGAGTAATAGCTTTTAGAAACTTGGAATGCTACTTTAATTTGTTTCAATTATTTTTCTTGTTCCAAATATAGCCAAATTCTCTGTTAGTACAAGGTTTTGGAAACACTAGCCAATGTTTTATTTTATTAAGAAATTGCACCTTTGCAGAAAAGCCGATTACGAAATTGAAATTTTGCGAGGCTGTTATGTAACTGTAACATGAACTTCGAGAAATTCAGCAGACAAATGTGCATGATGCTCCTGTTATTGCAACGTTCAAAACACAATTGTAGGTGACATCTCCATTGTCGGTGACTCGGTATGACGATATTCCCAATGATAAAATCGTGTCGGCACATGCGTAAAATAAGCCGGCTATTAAAACGATATTGAGCGATGAACTCGATCATCCCTCGGACAAATAGAGGGACAGACCTCCTCCGCCTGGCTGCATATTTTCTTATTTCAGGTCCCGAAATATGTGTGCAAATTATTTTGTCTCATGATGGAGCTACTAAAAACTGTGTAAGAAAGAAAGATTACTCGATGAGAAGACGATAAATTAGACAACATTAAAGGCAACATTTCAGTCGAAACACGGAAATGTCTTGTTGGGCATCTTTTAGTGTAAAACATTATTTTGACATCTTTTCAGGGTGACACTGAAAATTCCCGACGATCAATTCTCAGGGCAAAAAATATGGGAGTCCCAACCCCGGGTTTCAGATACGTGCCACTCATTTGTAATATTCTGTTTTTGCTTGGATTGTTTCCATATGAATAAACAATCTACAACATAGAAGATTTAAGGACCTACCAGCCCGCGACATGAGTCGTTCAGACGTTTCAATTCTCAAAACTCCTCTTTTAGGGAAACTAAGCTGAACTTGTTCCTATGAAGCACCGCCGCAGCTTACGGGCAAAGTTTCAGGCACAACCTTCCGGCATAGTGAAAATGAGTATAAACGATGTTCTAATGAGCGATGTAACTTCAGATGAGTTTTTTTTTTGGGAACATGTATATTTGGTTTCAATTTTTATTGGACATACACAAGAAACAAACACCGAGTAAATTACAGTATCATATTGTAGTGAGGTAAGCAAACATAAGTAGCTGAAGATTCAACAGAAAAGAACTGTGCTATTATTTATTATAACAAGACAAAAAGAGCACTTGATAAGGGATCTACGCCGCTCTCACGATGTACTACACTAAGCTAAAATGCACACACCCGTACACCAACACACCAAGATTGACGTACAGTGCAATGCCGTTTTGTTTTTATTTTAGTAGTACGGTTTGATAAACAAATACTAACTATGACAAGAACAACAGCAGGAAAGAGCTGTGCCACAATTTGAGCAAAGCTTATCCAGATCAGATATGGCTATTCGAACAAGGATAATCTTAAATGAGAAGCTGCTTGCATTATTTCATTCCGTGTATTATACAGCACAATTTTAGAGTGCGTTTTTTGTATAAGTACTGTACGTTTCTCAATTGAAGTCAGCGCTAATTCAATGATAGATAATGGACTCATTACATAATTAAGTTATTTAGTATTTAAGTGTTGTTTTGGAGAAATCACTGAGTTGTGTGTCACACAAGAAGAAGAATTATGTGTGGGGAGATCAAGCGCTGCGAGCAGTGTACTATTATGGGCTGGTTACACACGAACGCAAGCTCAAGCGGGAGGCATAAAGACGATTATAGAAGACAAAAGACCGTAGAACGAAACAATAAGATGGAATAACACTAGCTCCAATCCAAAATACAATACATCTTGCAACACCAAGAAAGACCCAATCGCAGCAACGCAAGCGCAAGCCTGCAGCAGAATTCAGCATTCATTTTAGTTAACTTGCGCTTGCGTCCGTTTTTGTTTGATTTCTTACGCTTACGTTTGTAGTGTCGACCACATCAAGGGAATGATGAGTTACTGAAGATTCGAGAGAAAAGAGCCTTACTTTGATATCGGGCAATGCTTTCCGGATCAGATATGACTACTTGAACAAGGATAATTGGAAAAATTAGTTAACAGCTGGAACCTTGAAGACAAAAAAGCTCTTGATAAGGGATCTATGCCGTTCTCACGAATGCACACACCCATACATACACATCAAGGAACAGTGCTATTATTTTGGTCAACACTTCAGATATGGCTACTTGACCAAAAGGATAATTGACAAAAAGAAATAGGTTAAGCGCTGGAAACTAAAAGATAAAAAATAGCTCTTGTGAATGCATATATATGTGTTAATGATTTTTTTTGTTTCCCAATTCTTTTTATTAAAAATCAAGCATCACCGTAGTGGGATGCATTAATCTATAATCTTAAATGACGTGTAGCTTGGTGGGATGTGACATTCACTCTGTATCAAAACAACTCCATGCTGGTTAAGAAGATGTAAAAGCGGCGAGAAGAGCACTACAGATCGTCACTTCGTTCTGGAGAGGTCAAGCCAAGAGGAAGAAACATGATTGTTTTCAAACTTTTTGCCTTGTTTGGTCTCTTGACCTTTGCGAATTCCGCCCCTATTCTAGGACAACAAGGTAAGATCATTCGATCTTTATGCGTTCTTACTAGCGCTGGTCGTTTTCTCATTCAGGGAGTGTGTGCAGTGCACAGTTCAACGACCCTTCTTTACATGCATTCTAAATTTGAGTCGTAATTTTATATGACAGCAATTAAACAACTTAATCAGTTACTTTTTTAACTTGTAGTCATATCATAAACGCGAGGACTGACTTCTGTCTTAGATCCTCCTCTTTTCCAGGCCAGTCCTTCATGTTTAGCTTATGATTTTGTATTAATATTTCAAAATTTCCAGCAAACGTGTTTTGCAGATCATTTAAGGTCACTTTAAGTCCTATAGAAAAAGTATATTTCGAAAACATCAAATGGCGCGTGAACTGTTTTCCTAGGCTTCAATTACCCATTTATTTGTACTGCCCGCCACTCATTTTCTAGAATTAAAAAGTGACTCCAACAATGAAAATGAAACGCGCTTTTCATATAATTTTTAACTCGCTCAAGTCACGTCAAAAATTGTCGGATATTTTTAAGCTCTGGATAGTGTTAAACCTCGACTATTGGTGCTTTAAATTTAACTATTTGTTCGAATTTATTGTTTAAGAGCAGCATTTGCTTATGCGATCTGATATTCTAACAGTGGTATTTTTACAAAAGTCCCCGCCTGTGCGAAAAATCTTCCCGCAATTTTTCTGAAACTTCTGATTTGGGGTCATTCGACCTTCGTTTTTTTACATTCAGATTTGAAGAAAATTGTACGAAAATTGCAGTACCAAGGAGAGCCAAAAAATGACCATGAAAGTCGAGCAATATCAATGTACTTTCGAAGTTAATCCATTTTGATAGACTCGCGATTACTGTTTATTCATGAGCAGAAATCCGGCAGAACTCATTATTGCGATTCTTTTTTGGCAAGTTGATCACCACTTCTGAAATCTGGCCTGTCATTTTAAGACTAGGGCGGATCGAGATAAACCGTCTAGATAGCCTACCTTATAAAAAAGGGGCTAAACTGAATGGAGCAAGTACAGTGGTGTGCCCCGATTTAATTACGATATGCCACGGGGGCAGGAAAGCTGTAGGGGAAGATTGGGGTATCGTTGTATCCGTACTCCCGATTTAACAATATAAAGGCAATACCATTAAAAATATCCTTATATCGGGGTCTGGTTAATTATAAATTATCCAAGCAAAGACTGATTGTATTCCTGGCGTAACTAATTGACAAAATTGATAATTGGTACCATGAATTGATAATCAATTGATATCAATTAGTAAATTGATTATCAATTGGTATTAGCAATTGATAGCCAATTGATAACCAAAATCTCAGTGAGTGGAATTGATAAAAAGTTTCTGTTCTACTTTGTTACCATAGAACGCATCTATATCGTTGTAGCGGGAACAAACTTACGCTTGTGTCCCAAGATTACCATCGAAAAATCGGGAATATCGTTGGACCGAGTATTGTGAGATCGAGGCTCTGTTTCATACTTTTTTCTGTATTTTTCGCTTTTATGGCCATTTTTGGCTCTATCCTCTGCAATTTTCGCGGGTACAATTTTTCTTCAAACTTGAATGACAAAAAAACGAAAGTCCAATGACTCCAAATCAGAAGTTTCAGTGATTGCGCGGAGATTTTTCGCACAGAAGGGTCTTTTGTAAAAACACTACTGTTAGAATATCGACTCGCATAAGCAAGTTCACCCATAAAAATAAATTCGAACTAATAGTTAAAAGCACCAATAGTCGAGGTTTAACATATCCAGAGCTAAAAAATATCCGACCATTTTTGACGCGACGCGAACGAGTTAAAAACATTTTGAAAGGCGCGTTTCTTAAAATTTTCACTTTTTGCAAAACTCCGGACCTCCACGATTTTAGAAAATGATAAATCCAAAAAAAAAAAAATGTGTGAGGGAAGCAAGGGGTGTAGATAGCGTATTTGCCAGCCAGGAGATTACTGTGCGACTACGTCAGCCGTGCCATCCCGTAAAAGTTTGTCATTCAGAGATGCAAACTATTTTTAAGAAATTTGATACCTGCAATATGTTTGACGATGAGTAATTAAGTGTTTTGAAGTTATTTCTGCTTATAATGCTCACAACTTTAATTCAGAGAAAAGCGAACCGTTCGATGTCTAAGATCCCAAGAAAGTCAACATCCTTTGTTCTGATTGGCTAACTTCTTACAAAATGGTCCGGTTGACGTAGTCGCACAGTAAAATTTCTTGCTGAAACTTCACCCTGGGGACACTCACTACTCAGTTCTATCAAACAAAAACGTCGGTCCCAAAGGCGGAGCTTCAGGGCCTCCTATCATTGGATGGTGAATCCATTGGCAGCCTGAACTTCAATCTGTATCTTATGCGGAAAAGCATTACTTGGACAAAGTTTGAAGAAAAAGTAGCATCGCGTTTTCGAAATATAACGCGGTCATTTTTTTCCGTCAAAAATTTATTAACCTACTTTCTTGACCCTCAAACTATGCCTAAAAGCTCGTATCGATTTAGTTTTTAGTTCCGCATAACGACCGAGGCATTTTCTTTAAGCACAGACAATTTCAGAGCCACTGCTTATTCCGATCACGATTCATCTGAAAACTTTTGAAATCCTTCCCTTGCTCTCACGCCAAATTCAAACTAGTCCTACGTTTCAATTCCTAAAAATCCGAGATAACTTTTTGTCTAAATATCCCCAAAGAGAGTTCAATTATTTCAAACCTTGTTGATTTGTTATTTATATCCATAATTCTTTAAAATGGCACCGAAAAAAAAATCAAATCTTGATGCGGTGTTTCGGTACTTGAAAGCGGGCGCGCAGCTTTCCCATTTAGATGTGTATATTTCTTGTACTTATTTCAATATTTGTTAATGCGGTGTTATCACGACTCATTGCCTTCACTTTAGTTGAATATTTTAGTAACGCAATACGGTCCAACTTCAAATTTTACAACTTTCTCTGCAATATAAAGACATTTTAAAACACCTAATCAAACACAGCAAGATTTTAAAACTCTATCAAATTTCTTTACTGTTTGTTTTCCGTCCGAAAGATAGTTTCAAAGAGTTACGCTCTTCGAATAATTAGTTATATATAACAATACTGCACAGTCTACCCTTTGTGCGCAAATTTGCATAACCATTGTCCGTTGCCATTTGCCATTTTTAGCTTGACAACCGATGACGCTTTGATCCCAAAAATACTGAAACATGAACATGAAACTCCTGCGCTTATCGCTAATATTTTGAAGGAGACAAAAGGCCATAACGAGCAAGTATAAGGGTTGAGCTATCGCATCACAGCAATTTAAATTACGAACACGCATTCACAGCAGTAAGATTTAGCGATAAGAACAGCGTCGACTTAACTAAATTCGGATTTTTTGTACAATATGTTAAGAATAGAGAACAGAGCTGAGACTTACAGGAAATTTTCAGTTACTATTCTTGTCCAAATGTTGAAAATTTGAAGTTATAACTCCTCCGCTTTGGCAATAATTTTCGACGGAACTGGACACGCACTGTTTTGAACCTACGCGCGCCTCGCGGACGAGTCCGCGAAGTTCTGCATGTCACCTTATGTGTACCAGTTTGGGTGTCTCGAAAACAAAGACCTCGAAAACAAAGATCAAAGACCAAAGACCTCGAAAACAAAGACCTCGAAAACAAAGACCCCCATATTGTGACTATAGTGTAGAAAAAATTCAATATGTCTGACATTATTTTAGGAACATTACGACAGAGCGACGTTGCGCGACTCCAAGCGTCGTACGGTAGTTGCGTTACATATGCTGCCTACAAGTGTAGACACAAGTGTAGACCTCAGTTTTTGAAGCGAACCGAGGCTTTCCATGTACAGTATTTATTAAAGTGAAGTATTTCCGTTATTACCAACATATTACTGAAATATTATTTGCAGGGTCTCAGTTTTTAAAGCGAACCGAGGCTTTCCACGTACAGTATTATTATTAAAGGCTGCGTTACATACGCTGCATATACGTGTAGTATTTCCGTTATTACCAACATATTACTGAAATATTATTTGCAGGGTCTTTGTTTTCGAGATCTCGAAAACAAAGACCTCAGTTTTTAAAGCGAACCGAGGCTTTCCATGTAAAGTATTATTATTAAAGGCTGCGTTACATACGCTGCATATACGTGTAGTAGCGGAACTCCCCGTGCCGAAGGCACGGAGTGGAGCCCCATACGTATCATTCAACGTCACATGAGAAAACAACCCATCCAAGCCAAAACGATACGTTCAGCGGCTTACGAAAACATCGCGGGCTCTTATTTACGCATGCGCACTTGCGTTTTTGGCGACCCGTGTACACAGCCAATCATAGAAATCATAGTCGGTCTTGGATCACTGAGCGCGCGCGTCATTTTGTCCTCCAGCACAGCGCCGCGGGCATGCAGAGGACACGGACCGGAAGTCGCTCCTTCATTTTCCCGCCGAAAAAACTCACAAAACACGCGCCCGCGTCGGCTCACTCGAGTTCATAATTTTTGTTGAGTCAAACTGAGACAAACTCGTGGGTGCGAACCACGCCAAATTTGCTCAAAAGAATTCTCTAATGATTGTCAAAATACTTCGGATTCGATTCCTTCGCCGAAATTTCATAATGTTGTTTAGTCATTTTGGAGAAACTATGAGGGAGTTGCAAAAGATTCAAAGGCTAGATTGCAGAATACCCGGCCCACGTCGAAGCAAGACTTCGGCGTTCTTCTAAAGAAAAACAACAGTTTCTTTCTTTCGTAACAGCTGCAAACGACGTGTTCTTCGAATACTCATATGAGATCTACGAACAGGGAGCCAGAACTGGATTGAACAGCTGGATTGACAATAACAGAAAATTGCAATGGTTTTAGCCGAATAATATATTTAGGAAAATTGGCTTTGTGCAAAAGCTTGCCAAGTAAGAATGAATTCAACTCAACACGACGGAGACTTTCGGAGGAAAGAAACGACTTCACTATCAGTTATCGGTAAGCACAAAGCTTGAAATTGCTTCTTATGCTATTTATATTTTTAGTTTCCAAGTTTATTGCATTCCTGATGAGAAAATTCTGACTTTACATGTAGCTTTTACGTTTTGCTGCTTTAGTTTGCTCCCTCTACTCTAGGTTTCTTTTTCTCCGGCTAAACTCGAATTATAGTTTTGAGTAATCTTTACTGATATTCTAGCTATGATTTTCCTTTGTCATATGTTAGATTTAGTTAGTACAATGAGACAAATACTATGTCAAGTATTCTTTGTTGCGGATTTCGCTGAAAATGTTATTTTTCATTTTTATTTCAAGGAGATTATCTTTTGCCGGTCGTGAACTGCGACTTGTTAGCATATCAGAACGCGCTAATACTATCATTGCCATATAATGGTAATGCACCAGTCAATTGACAGCCCCGCACCCCCCCATTCGCGCATTAGCGGGGTACTAGCTGGGCTTTCGTATAGAATTCACACTACATTACTGCCCCGTTGGTCGGGAGATGCGCTTTCTTTCACGACTTCCACACAGTACATCGAGCGGGGAGTCACTCTCTTCCCCGGGACACAACACAACAGAAACCAGCCCGCTTTCCGGGCTGCTTCACCTCCATATGAACACCCCTTTACTTCACAAAAGACACGACAAATACAGATTTTTTTTACTTGAATTAAACATATTAAATTTTAATCTACACTAGCGAAAGAACATGCAAGTAGAAAAATATGGTTTTATTACGCTTTGCGATCGGCTGCGGCTGCATTGAAAACTGGGCACCATTGACATGACTCTTTTCAGTGAGTAAAAATCCTTTTGTGTTATCTTCTAAATTCATTGGACAAGGAGCGCATTCACTCTTAATTATTACCCTGGGGACGGTGCATTCACCTCTCAGATTGTCCCCGCAAACCGAGGCGCTCACTGCCTTTCATTTGCCAAAAAGTGAATGCCCCGCTAATGCGCGAATGGGGGGGTGCGGGGCTGTCAATTGACTGGTGCATAACATGAATTTTCTTGATTTAAACTGTAAAGGTGAGCTCCCTGTGAGTAAGACGTCGGGTATGTATGATTGGAGTTCAACTTTTAGAGTTTTTAGGCATTGCCTAAATCTATATATTATTTCCGTTATTACCAACACATTACCGAAATATTATTTGCGGGGTCTTTGTTTTCGAGATCTCGAAAACAAAGACCTCAGTTTTTAAAGCGAACCGAGGCTTTCCACGTACAGTATTAGTATTAAAGGCTGCGTTACATACGCTGCATATACGTGTAGCATTTCCGTTATTACCAACATATTACTGAAATATTATTTGCAGGGTCTTTGTTTTCGAGATCTCGAAAACAAAGACCCTGCAATTAACATTTCCGTAATCGTGTTGGTAATAACGGAAATACTACACGTTATGCAGCGTATGTAAAGCAGCTATTAATAATAATACTGTACATGGAAAGCCTCGGTTCGCTTTAAAAACTGAGGTCTTTGTTTTCGAGATCTCGAAGACAAAGACCCTGCGAATAATATTTCAGTAATATGTTGGTAATAACGGAAATACTACACGTATATGCAGCGTATATAACGCAGCCTTTAATACTAATACTGTACGTGGAAAGCCTCGGTTCGCTTTAAAAACTGAGACCCTGCAAATAATATTTCAGTATGTTGGTAATAACGGAAATACTTCACTTTAATAAATACTGTACATGGAAAGCCTCGGTTCGCTTCAAAAACTGAGGTCTACACTTGTGTCTACACTTGTAGGCAGCATATGTAACGCAGCTACCGTACGACGTTTGGAGTCGCGCAACGTCGCTCTGTCGTAATGTTTCTAAAATAATGTCAGACATGTTGAATTGTTTTCTACACTATATTCACAATATGGGGGTCTTTGTTTTCGAGGTCTTTGTTTTCGAGGTCTTTGGTCTTTGATCTTTGTTTTCGAGGTCTTTGTTTTCGAGACACCCGTACCAGTTTGCACAATTAAACAAAACAGTCTAAAAATCTGGATGCGACGTCTATCGAAAAGTCTTTATAGAATATCACAGGCAATTAAAATTACAAAAACTCTCTCTGTGCAGAGCAAATTATTTTTTTATAGCCAACCATAAGTCTACGGTGGTGCGAATTTGTATATATTATTTCGTCTAGCCAGCGGCTCGCAAATTGTGCTGAAAAACATCCCATTTAGTGCATTACCTAGGTCAAATGAGAGCATTCAGAACAGGCTGACATTTAAAAGATGTTAGAGACCAGATTTATGTTGTTTCTCGGGGATGTCACCTGCAGTTTCGTGGAAATTGCACAGGATTGCACAGAAGTGACAACAATGGAGAGGAATCAATGGCGCGCGCTAGACTTAAAAGACGTTTGAAAGCTGAATGCGAATTACGGCGTTTTTTTGTCAGCGTTGGTGAGCCGATCTCCATCGCGAATAAGTTAGCTACATTTACGACCTTAGTAGATGATTTTCCAGACGGAAGACGATGTCGAAATCCTCGTCGTTATCAATAGTTTTGCCCTTGTCCTTGCCGGTTGTTTAGTGAAAATGTCATGTCGAAGATTACAAAGCACTATCGAAAGTTTTGGACGTGCTTGTATACCTCTCATCAGGCCTGATCTCCGATTTAATAACAGTACACTGAATATAAGTATATCGCGTTCTGGGTGAACATTTAGAAAGACATACAAGCAGTTTAACTTGTCACACTAACGAAGAATTCAAAACACTGCATGTCGCGTTCATTGAGGCGTGAGTTTTCTTCTTTGTTTTAAAAGTCCAGAATAAAATTAGCATAAACTGGCTGTTTAGCATAAAAATAAATAACTTAATAAATAATTTTTTTTCTGCTTCAATATTAATGTCATTCTTCCAAAATAGGTCCTTGTCGGATGGTTAAAAGGATATTCTTTATGTTACTTTACATTGTTATGCACTTCCGACATAAAAAGTCCGAGAAAAATATGGTTCAGTCTTCATCCCCTTTCCTCGCTGAGTTGTCATTTTTTGTCACCTTTTTTCAAAGGTGGATTAAATTTAAACCAGGTTTAGTTCTGAACAAAACCATCGAGTCACCATGGTAATTAATCCTGGATTAGTGCTAAACCACTTTCGAGCAACTGAACCCACTGGTAAGCTCCATAGAGATGGATTTCAGCAACGATTTGATAGTCCTCGGGCATGAGGGACACAGCCAGTGATAAAACTGTCTCTACTGTAAGAAATATAAATCCACTGGGAAAGATGCATATGAAAACTTCATTAATAGTTGCATTAACAAGAAAGAGAAGTCTTTGTTTGACCCGATAAAGTGGAGTCTATTTGGTCAAGCGTTGTTACAAAAATATAATGCGTTTCTATATGTTACTATTTTTGTGCTGCAATCATGCTGTGATTTATTCCATCCCCTGATACTGTAAGTATATGACTGGGGGTCTTGATCATGAATAGCAAAACATGCAATAATGCATAACTCTTAACATACAGAATTCTCCCTGACTTCGATAAAACTGGAAGTGCATGTGTCAGGGCGTGGGTCTACATGCAAAGTTGCCCATTGCACCATGGTCCATCTTAACGTGAATTTACATGCGTGTATCTTGAAGGCCACTCCCTCTGTTACTGATTTTATGTGATTTTTAATTCCATATTGGTACACTGGAAGCACATGATCAGGGGGTGTAACGTATTGTAGAGTTGTAAGGTATTTTAATACCCTGACACGATACAACATACCGTGTCTGAAGAGAAAAGGCATACGTCAGTTTGTTAAAGTTTAAATGATAATTAATTCCACTTCCATAAAACTGGAAGTGCATGAGTTAAGGCGTGGGTCTACATGCGAATTTGCCCATTGCACCATGGTCCGCATGTACACGAATGTACATACGTGTATCTTGAAGGCAACGCCCTCTGTTACTGATTTTATGTATAATGAATTCCATATTGGAACTCTGGAAGTACATGATCAAGGGGGTGTTACGTATTGTAGAATTGTAGGGTATTGAATACTCTATCATGATACAACATTTCGTGTCTGAACTCAAAAGTTAGCACTTTGTTTTATTAGTCTCTTGATTCTGGCGCATGCGCAGTACGATTATAGAACGTGAGAGGGATAGATTTTTCGACCGGCGGCAACATGCCACAGGGTACCCGTTTGTTTTGCAAGTCGACTAGCCATTCTGGAACGAAGCGTGTCACAATACTCAACAGGTAAAATGCCATGTTCGTGGAATTTTAGAGAATATCGGTAACATCACTTCCTCTTGAAAGGTATCACAGCTTTCAAAGCATGTTATTCACTTAGACTAGACGAACTTTCGGAAAATCGTACTTCATGAGGCATTTTTTAGTAAAAGCTGGCAACAAGTGCCATCTTATGCGAAATTTTACGCTGAATCCGAATTTTTTTGTTGCCAACGCTGATCTTGCATTTTTAGAGGTGAAATGACGTCATGATTGACAGCTGTCACACAAACCTCTACAATGAATTTTTCGCCGATTTTTATTTTCAAATTTTAACGACCAGTGAAATTCAAATGGATAAGTCGCAATGCGGTATTCAAAAAAACTATATATATTATGGGATAGGGTGCTTGATGGGCGTAGATCGTCATCCAAAATGGTGGATCCAAGATGGCCGCCGTGCCGCTATTTTGGATATCTGGCGATTGTTTGAGGCCATCACGTTCAAAGGCTAAACGTAAAATAAAAATAGAAAGACAAAAATGATTTTGCAATACATAAAACATAGCAAAAAAAAAACGATTATGGTGGAAAGAGAATACTATACAGGAAAATATATGATTGTTGTTAATGAATTTAGGCAGGAAGCGCAATTCACAAAATTATAGCAAGTAAGTCCTCCCTACTGTAAAAGTTCTCACTTTCACTATTCATTTCAAAGCCTATCACTGAGCAAATGCATCTACGACTATTGCATGCAGAATATTCCTCTTGCACGCACAGGAATAATAATGATAACAAAAAAGCAGGGATAAAGGGGGAAATCATTCTATGACAATTTAGGGCGTTGCTCCCGCCTTTTCTGTATTTTTTTTATAGCCTGGTGGTGGCAACTTTGAACTTATAAGCAAATGTGGAGAATGTAAGACTTTAATTCGTCCTCGGAGTAGCTTTCCTTTCTATGTCTTAAAGCCCTCTCCTATTCCAACCCTTTTTTTGTCCGAGGTTCCCTTTTAAGGTTCCCTTTTAAGGTTTTCTGCTGGTCCTGAGGTTTCCGCGATTTGTCGATTATGCCACGGGGGCTGCAGATTGCATGATCGTTGTGAACGAACTCTTGATATAAGGACTTCAAAGGCACAGTTTTGTTGCCGGGACCAAGGATGATCATCGAAAAATGGGGATATCGTTTAGATCGTAAAATCTAGTGGCGGTGAATCTCATTCACCTTTTTTATATTGATTTGCCTTTTATATATTTAATATGGCTTCATTCGACCAGCAGCACTGCATTTCATACTGTGATACCTTGAATTTATTGTCAGCTATTTATTTCCATGTATTTTTTGACTACCAGACTGATAAGTTCTAAAAATCAAATTTGACGATATGGCGGCCATCTTGGATCCGCCATTTTGACTATCACAGCAGCGCCATATCCGAATAATATGACACTTTTTCGTATAGAACATTCTAAACTATCCTGTTCAAGTTAAATATTCGTTCGAATTTGAAATACAGCGACAAAACTTTTTTAAGGGGTTCGCGAACAGCTGTCAATCATGATGACGTCATTTCCACTCATTAAAATGCAAAATCAGGGATGGCAACAAGAAAATTCGGATTCAGCGTGCAAAATTACTCTTGTTGCCAGCTTTTATTAAAAAAATGCCTCATGCGCCTTTAATATTGCAAAGTTGTGATATTTCGTCTAGTCTAACTGGTATGAGATCATTTTCACAGCAGATTTATCGACGTCTAAAACGATAGTGAGTGGCCATCGAACACAACTTTCGTTTCGCCAAACGAAATACCAAATCCCTGTTGCTAAGGGACGTGTCATTATTTACCGCCGGGGGGGGGGGGAGGGTTCCCATTTTTTTCAATCAAGGCTAAAAAAAATTAGGACCCTCCCCTTGAACATAACAAAAAAAATGTGACCCTCCCCCAGTCGTAGGTAAAAAAATTGTGACCCTCCCCCATGCAATTTATTTCTGAATAACCTGTTGAGATAGACTATTGTCCAAGTGATGAAATGTCTCTTTCATTCTTCTTAATAACTACTTTTTTCTTACTTCTGTCATGGACCAGTCAATTGACACCACGGCCCCCCGATTTAACATTCACTAAAGCCTGGTGCACACTTGCGACATAACAACATTAGAAAAATGTCACACGAACAAAATTTAGTGGTTTCAAGAAGTTGAAGTCGTCAAAAAATAACATAAGATTGCTTTGGTGAAGTAATCTAATGAAGATCCATGGAAAATATTGATTGTTTCAATTATTTTCCCGTACTTTTTTCGTTGTAACATAACGTCCTTATGTCGTTATGTCGCTAGTGTGCACCAGGCTTAAGTGTTAAATGTTACTATTTTCCCGGTCACCAGGGACATGGTCGTTGTAAAAGCTCCAGGCCCCCGGGACACTGTTTTTTGCAACATGGCGAAACGCGCCTTTATTTTGACAAACCCATTTCATCAAGCCTCCAGAGAATAGATAAACGTTTTATTTTCTGCGTGTAGTAAAAAGCCTGTTGGTTTTATTCTTCACGCGCTACAAATTATTGTTATTCATGTGCGTGAAGCGCAGCCCAAAAAACGAATTTCTATGCAGCTTGTAACGTCGAACTCACTTCTTTCGAACATATTGACTGCCAACCAGGCGTATCACTGGAAGGCTTTTGGGGGTTTTCATTTGTCCTTGCCAAGATACACATGCTTGTAACGACATTCGTACGCATTCCATTTAAGCGCCACAAGCGTATTGTTTTCTTTGGGCAAGTTCTCTAAAACTAGATTAGATGTCATTCCTTATGCGCGCGAAGCGCGCCAAAATTTTCAACATAATGAGTGACATAAAACTAGAAAATGATATAGAACTCGTTGCTGGAATCTCTCTTTCAAGGCTTCAGGTTTCAAGATATCCTCCCCTTTCACTCGCCAAAATATGAAGTGATCCCTCCCAAAATCCTCCGACCTCGGTCCTTAAACCAATATATTTTCGCACGATAATCGAACTTCTGGTTCAGCGTTAATTCCCCATTAATGTCCCGCTGAATATCCCTGCTATAGAAGGTCCGTGTTAAATTCCCTGCCCTTTCGTAGATTAATGTGTTACATCCCCGGCCTTACCGCGTTACTTTCCCGCCCTGTCCCGGGGGTGGGGGCCGGGGTGTCAATTGACTGGCGCATAAGGTTCCGCGGTTATTATTAATCGCCTCGATTATTTACGTGAGGATGTTTGGTAATACACGGGTAAAATGCAGTGATCCTCCCTCTAAGTACAATGATAACGTAATCCCACATCTCGATATCGTCCCCCGTTTGACCTAGTACTGTAGACAATTTACAGAAAAACGGGCTCGCATCCTACCTTTTGATAAACGTTTGTTTGTTTGTTCATCGTTTTTTTGTTTGTACATCGCATTTCATCAAGCCTCATACAAAGGGTAGATGAACATATTTTGTGTACGGCATAGTAAACAAAGCCTGTCAGGAGCTCAATATATTATTCATGCGCACAACTGCGCTCCGCAAATGACGAAGTTATTAAAATTCATGCGCGCGAAGCGCGGCCCAACGGACGAATTTCTATGCTTGTAACGTCGAAAACTCACGCTTACCTAAGGGTCTTCTTTCAAACATATGGTGACTTGCCCATTAGGCCTATCATTTGCAGGGAAATTTTTGGAGAGTTTGAATTTCTTCGTCAAGATAACTTGTTCTTGCCAACGGTAGTGTCCTCATTGCTGAAGTCATTGTTTCTGCGCGCGAAGAGCGCCGAAATTTTTATGGAGAAGTTGCTGAAATAACCACTATCGCCATTTGTTTTACCCTCTTCATCGTCCAAATGTTGCTGAAAAAAATTATGACCCTCCCCCAAACAGGAGTGAAAAAAAATTGGACCCTCCCTTTAGACACGCGAAAAAAATTAGGACCCTCCCCACAAAAATAGGAGCCCTCCCCCCCGCTAAATAATGACACGTCCCTAAATGGTCGGTAGTTTTCTATTGTTTTCCTTTGACTATTTGACACGTAATTATAAACCTGACATGGGTGCAAACCTGTCATTAGAGTGACTCTATACTGTAGTACCTATGAGCTTTACAGCACAACAACATTGTCAACTGACACTACCAGAACTCAGCTCTGTACTGTATGTGATCAAACTCGGTTTATCACACGAATAGAAGGGATTATCAATGATAAGCATGCAGAGTTATTTCAGGAGCTCGGTAGAAACCGTACTAAAGATTTCATGAGAAAAGAGGGGCTGCAAAGCAACTAGATTTCCAGAGAAAAAATAATGCAACTGTTATTTACGAGCTCGAGCACTTCACTATCTAAATAGATACTTCTAGTTTTAGGACGGTGCCTACAATTGCTACTGCGCATCCTGCTCGCGCATTCTATACGGATGTCTGTATTTTTAGCATTTTTCTCTACCTAATTTTCATCTAAGTATCGATGGCGCAAGTGCTTAGCGCGCTAGACGGACAGCAAGTACTCGGTTCGGAACTCACTCGGGGCCGTGGATTGTTTTTTCTTTTTTCTCCTTTTTCTTCTTTTTTCTTTGTTTTTCTCTGTGAATTGCCTTCAGTTGGAACTTTCTTTGGGAAATATCCTACAAAAGTTTACATTTAGTAAAATATCGGGATTTTTCTCTGAGTAAAAGTAGCCATCCGTTTTATACTATAAAAGTCTAGATATCTTTACGCAAAAAAATATCACACATTAATCAGAAAACTTAATGTATATTTATACTTATAGAAAATATGATACCTCCGCAGCGTATTTGCAATTTTTTAACGTGCGAAAAGTATGCTGAGACTATTTTTTAACGCATAAAGTAGCGGGTGTCAGGGTAGATTTTGGGCCTTCTGTAGAAAATTTTAACCCCTAAAATACCTTTAAAAGCCGAAATTTACATTTATTTGTTATGGAATCCAACAAATGTAATAACAGCTGCTGATTTTACGAGCGAAAGTAGAATTAAAATAAACTATCGAGAAAAATTTTTTTTTTCGTAATTTCTAAAAAAAAACCGCTTATTCTGCTGTTTTAGGGTGTTGGGGATGGGTTATCTCGAAAACTTGCGTGGGTACCCTAACTTTTTTTATCGGAAATCGATAGCCTTTCACATTACCTTTCAATGCCACATAGTCATTAAAAGTGCGAAAAAAATACTCGTTTTTGTAGGCACCGTCCCTAAATGATAATTAATTCCACTGCTAGAAAACTGGAAGTATACTTATCGAGGGTGGGTCTACATCCAGAATTGCTCGGCATGGGACGCTCTATCACCCTGCCAAGTTTCATGCTTTTTCCATCAAAATGAACAATTTTTCACCAAATTCCTGCACTATTACGTTGCCATGGAAGCACCAATGTAAACAAAAACATATGTCGACACAAAGAACAATCCATAGCACGTTTACTTGTCAAGTAGCTTTCCGTTCTGTGCATTTCCGCATAAGATACAGACCATTGAAGTTCAAGGGGTAAGGCCACGAAAAACTGCTATGAGCCTCCACAATCATTTTTTGACAAAGTATTATTGATTTTTTTAATATGATTTACGAATAATTAATGAAAACATAATATATGTGTTCTACTAAAGCTTAAAGACTCATTATGATATATGTACGCAATCTTACAAGCAGATGAAATTGCAATGTCTTTGGCAAACTAGTCCTTGTGCCTTCCCCATACTCGGTAACAAAGAATGTGCGAGCAGTTGGTCCGCAAAATGCCCGAGATCATCATTTTGACCCATGAGCCAGCAGTACGGCCCAACCTAAATCAGGCTTATGCAAATATGTCTTTCATCCTACGCTATAAGCCAAATCAAGGTTTAAGAAAAACCACGAGAGTCCTGGGTCAAGGGGGAAAAACTTCACCGGAAGTAATTATCTTCCATATGTTGCACTGCAATGATCTCGGTTTAATAGTCCTTTTGAAGGAAACAAGAACATATCAACTCGTGCTTGTATTCGGTAGCGACCGACCGACGGAGAAGCGACTTAACTCGAGTCTCGTTTTCCCATTTTCTTGAACAGAACTAAATAATTTCTGGATCAAAACTGCCTTGATTCGAGCGAAGAAAGGATTAAACTAATATCCTGTGCTATTTCCATATACAGCTGCGAATTACAACGACAGAGTACAACTAATCGAGCCTAAAACAGAGATATTTGACAGTGAAACATATGGAAGATAGGTACTTCCGGTGAAGTTTTTTTCCCACTCGACCCAGGACTCTCGCGGTTTTTCTTAAAGAATAAAAACTTGAATGGTTGATTAACAGCTTATAATTTTCATTTACACGATATTTCGGTCAGCCAGTACCGACCTTCTTCAGGTAATGGTGAATATTTACATTGGTAACTACTATAAATAAAATAACCGTCAAAATGATCCAGCTTCAGTTTTACTTGTAAGCGGTCCTGCAAATACTTCAAAGTTTTTCTTAAACCCTGATTTGACTTTTTTGACGATTTCCCCAGGGTCTGCGCGATGTTTGCTACGAAAACCACTTATGCAATAGATGTAGAACGGTTAGCTCGAAATCAAAATTGATTGTTATAAAGAAAAATGCTAACATTTATTTTATATTATTTTCAACAGACCAGGTTCGAAAGGGCCGGGATCGTCGCGAAGGTGAGTGTATTGTCCTAGGTAGAACTATGGCGCGCAATCTGATAATTGTGTGCCCTGCTAGCAGAGGCTTCTTTTTTCGGCTCATCTCCAGTGTAAGAACTCACCAGCTGCGTCACAAAGCTTTCTTTGTTTGGTAGAACGAAAGTTGAACCAATCATGATTAAATAGTAACTAAACACAAAGGTGTCCTCAGGGAATGGTTCTTACACTGGAGATGACCCCTTTTTTCTGTATGTCCTTATTACATTTGGGCATGCAAGAGAAGCTGATTGTCCCTGTGTTGCTGTTGTTGTTGTCTTTTTTTTCCTATGAGTGGCAGCCCTTTCTTGGAAGACTCAAAATAATACAGGGGGTTAAACTTTGGAAAAAAAAGAAACTAGCCCCCGCGACATGGCCCGAACCTGGAAAAATTGCAGCATGGGAACTTTGGTAGTCAAAAGCATATGTAGGAATAACATATCCAAATTTCGTAGAAATCTGACCGGGGGAAGTTGGTTAAATTTTTGGTTTTACCGGCGACGTTATGAGGGCGCCTTTTGTTTTTCGGCGGCACAAAACACAGAAACTGGGAGAATGTTTATAGACTGTACAGATGAAACCGGAAAAGTTTTGATAAGGTTTTTCGGTTGAAGCAAATAGTTTCTGAGCGATGAGTTACGGTTATGAACAGTTTTATTTAGTTTATTTCGGGAAATACAAGGATAATACGGGATTCCTCAACACTGAGGATTATTTAGTCATTGCTTTGCACAACCGGCTGGTATACACAAACACAAAATTCACATCTATCATCAGGGCCGTAGCAAGCTTCCAAAAACTGGGGGGACGGGGGGGGGGGGGGGGGGGGGGGGGGGGGGGGGGGGGGGGGGGGGGGCACAACATACAAAAAAGTCTGAAGGCAGTTTGTTAGGGAAGTTTAAAGTCTTAAATTGCGCGCCGAAAATTTAGAGTGAGAATGAACACTAACTATACACACATCGGCATAAGTCTGGCCTAGACGGAACGCTAGCACAGGGTAATAGACTGTGCTAGCGTTCCGTCTTGGCCAGACTGGTGCCGATGTGTGTATGCTAGTGTTTTACACTTTATATTTACATATACATGTCGACAAGGTTAGTATGGCTAACCGACGGACTTCTCTAGCTTGGTCTCATTGCATGATCCGCACATTGGCATCACGCTAGCCCAGTCGCAGCTAAAGGTCCCACATGGGTCTTTTGCTGTGGTTTAAAGCACTTCGATTTTCGAAGTCGCCTCTGCAGTTGTTTTGCCGATGAAGTTTACTGAGGCAAACACCGGCTATGCCATGCTGATGAGTCCTAACAAGGACGAAACAGCTGTACATGGTTGCCGAACTGCACGGGTAATAGACTGTGCTGGGGTGCTAGCGTTCCGTCTTGGCCAGACTGGTGCCGATGTGTGTATGCTAGTGTTTTACACTGAAAATTTAGAGCCCAGCATGTGGAATTACCGTATGTTTGGAAGAACTTTGATATGCAGGGTGCAAAATCGGGGGTTTTAAGGGTTGTTTGGGGAAAAACAACAACTTTAAGGGTTGTTTGGGGAAAAAAGGATCCCCCCCCCCCCCCCCCCCCGGCCCCAGTAAGCGCTACGAGACCCTCGTCACATTATGAAGTAGAAAGAAAGTGCTCGATATCGAGTTCAATACGAGTTACGGCAATAGAGTCTATAATCCTCCCTTCCAAATGTTCGCATTCATTGATGGTCCACCGAAAACAACAGTCTTTCTTTCGTACAGACGGAAAAGCCAAATTTAAGCAACTTCCATCGAACGGATTTTCACAAAATGTATGTTAATGAGAATTTGCTGTATAAAAATCCCACGTTGCAATTTTTTCCAGGTTAAAAGCTAATTTGACCGGACACAATTTTTCTCTCTGCAGTTATGGGTGTTGTGGTAGCCAATTTTCGGATCCTGGATTGCCTCCAGGTTAGTATGTTTTTAAAATGTAATAACGTAACGTAGCATGACAGGTTTAAAGTACGCTTGCTACAAAGGCTTGGTATAAAGTAGAGGGGAGTAGTATAAGAAGAGAGGATCGATTAAGCATGCAGGTTTTAGGTCGAGTACTGATTTGATGGTGATGCCAAAGATCACGATCTCATAGACAGAACAAAGAGATTTTGAGGCGTAGGTGAAAATTCACGTCATACTCTCGCGCGGAAGGTCAAGGTCGTCATGGGGTATTATGTTTTCTACACCAAAATACGCATGTACATTCTCGTACCCAGAGCTCCCCAGCTCGTCTGCTCGCAGGGGAGGCTCTGGGACATCCATTTGAGGGCCCGTCGCTGATTGGTTGATTTTGAGCGTTGGGGCATGCTCTGAAAGGTCTGTCTCTCAGCGCCTCTGTATTAACGCGCATGCGTCAGTGGATGTCACCAGAGCCTCCCCGCGTGGTTACGAGCGGGGGAGCTCTGGGTTCGAGAATGCTGTGATGTAATACTTGCACCAAAATGGACAAAATTGCGGTTACCAACAAAAGGGCGAGTCGTGAAGGCATTTGAAGACTTTTTTTTTAGTTTTATTATTTATTTATTACGCAGTGTCTAGATACCCGGCAGCCGGGTATGGAGGTTTTCACCTACGTACCCGGCAATCCAAACGTTATTGTCAATATATGAGAAAACAACTAGAATTACAAAGAAACGATACTTTATCTTTATAGAGAACTTATAAGCGATCCCTCTTTGCTATAAAGTATTTATTTGGAACAATTTACAAGATCTGTAGTCTCTGAAGCGACTCTACACTTAGAAAAAAATTCTGTAAAACACGCTACACTGCCGGGTACGTAGGTGAAAACCTACGTACCCGGCAGTTTCTAATTACTCGGGCTTCCTGTGTAAGGAAGGCCCGAGTTATAAAATGCCCCGTCTTTTTTTCCTTCAACTACAGTCGAAGCTCTCGTAAGCGACCACCTCGGGAACTGAAAATTGCGGTCGTTAACGGAGCTGGTCGCTTACGAGAACGGCTCTCGTAAGCGACCACCAAGCGACTTCCTACTTGAACAATAGGTGTTGGTCGCTTACGAGAGCTTTGTACAATAAATCTAGAAAATATCATGTGATACTAATGCTTAAATAGTTTGATTTATTTCCCGACTTTAATTAAGAATAGATAACCGCAAATAAGTACATAGAAAATAGCTTTTTACCGGTGCAGCTTGTATCAGTTTAGATATTTATGAGGTGATGACTGATGTTTTAAAGACAAAAAGTACTGTGGTCGCTTACGAGAGCTTAAAAACAATAGAAAATGTCTGTTGGTGATTTGAAATTGTGGTCGCTAACGGAGCTGGTCGCATCGATAAGGCGGTCGCTTACGAGAGCTTGAAATAACAAAGTTTATGTGACATTTCAAACGGGGTTTCGGGAAAATGGTCGTTATGGGAGCTGGTCGCTTACGAGAGCGGTCGCACAGAGAGCTTCGACTGTAGACGCATGAAATGCGTGAACTCGGGCTTCCCTTTAGGTCTACAAGTGCGTGCAAAAAGGTCAAAAGGAAGGAGAACGTCATTTAGATTTAATCTATTCACACTGTTTTGCAAAAATATTATTTTTGGAAAAATGGATATGTACAATTAATTTCAACTTCTTTTAAATACTTCCATTTAAAAATGTGAAAAGAAAAGTCCTGATATGCCTATGGCTAAATATTGTTCCATCATGGCCAGTTCCTCTATGGTTTTCAACGCAACTCAGTCTGTTATCCTTTTGGCTGTCAAAAAAGTCTATCTTTCACTTTCTCAAACTCATGAAAGATTTAGCTTGCAGAGCCCTTTGATTCTAGTAGCATTCTACTATTTCAAGTAAACAGTTACACATGTTGGTATGCATGGATCAAAAAAATATTGTAAATAAATTTATCGTTGTGTTACAATTGTCTGTAAAACTAATTTTTAAAAAGTAAATGGCTGCAGTGTCGGGAAGGTGGGGAAAGGGCACCACTCAGCCACCCTGCCCATCCATTATAACATTCACCACATTTTCTCAGACTAATGCCACTCTTCGGCCATTTTGGATGCTCAATCCAATTTTGAATGCCGCATTGGGTGGTTAATATTCTAACCTAGACGCACAAGTGTGTAAACTACTCTTATCATGCAGTCAGAATGTCTGAACATTCGATTGATTTTGGTGATTGTTACATAATGTACACTGCATGGAAGCTAGCACCGAAATGGTGAAAGTTGGTGATTGAGTAACAAAAAACACAATATTGCATTTCTTCCCTTGCATTTCTCTCCCACCCTATTATACTCACATCGTGTCTTTTTAGCGTTATGCCTTTCACTAACAGAGGTCCCTGAGGTCACTCATTTTTCTCGCCTCCTGAAACCTTTGTTAGCAGGGAAAGCTTTCCCCTGAAAATGCCTCCAGTACATTCTCGACAATGCCTACATGTACACTACAGTCTCCCTTACAGAAATAACTATACTTTAAAAGTACTTTAAGGTTATTCCCCTGTTTTGCACGGCGCACGCTGTTCTGCGCATGGACGCGCGATCAATTCGTTCGAAAATGGCGCAATCGAGCGCGCGCGCAAGCTAAATATCCCATTTGAGCGAGAAACACCAAGGAAAAGTCGCTTTTTGGGATATTGCGCGAAAACAAGATTGGGCACCCCCATTTTTATTTTACCATTTGATAAGACTATCATTCCCTGTTATAAAAAAAGTTTAAAGAAATTTCCACGACAAGTTTTTGAGCTATCGTCATAAAAAGCCCCAAAATGAGACACCAAAGACTCTCAAATTATCACGAGCGGTGCGCACATTTTGGCACATTTTCAAGAGTAGCGTCAACACACATAGAAAATTAAACATTCCAATGTTCGTCCTAGGTAGTGAAGCATCCAACAGTTCTGTTCAAACTTGCAAGCGAACTGGATTGCTTCATTAGTGAGCGTTTTATCACATTTTCTTGTTTCACGTATTCCTTCACAAAATAGCCCTCAGGCACTAAAAATGGGATATGTTTGCGCCATCACAGTTCTAAACGAGCATGGGCACCCCCTCTTTTTATTCATATTTTTATTTCTTATATACTAAATAGTAAATAGACAAATTAAGAAAAAAATTATACGACAAGTTCTTTTTCAGGGGAATCACCTTAAGGTAATTCCCCTGAAATAAAACTTGTCGTAGAATTTTTTTCTTAATTTGTCTATATACTATTTAGTATATAAGGAATGAAAATATGAAATAAAAAGAAGGGGTGCCCATGCTCGTTTAGAAACTGTGATGGCGCAAACATACCCCATTTTTAGTGTCTGAGGGCTATTTTGTGAAGGAATACGTGAAACAAGAATTTTGTGATAAAACGCTCACTAATGAAGCAATCCAGTTCGCTTGCAAGTTTGAACTGAACTGTTGGATGCTTCACTACCTAGGACGAACATTAGAATGTTTAATTTCTATGTGTGTTGACGTTACTCTTGAAAATGTTCAAAAATGTGGACACCGCTCGTGATAATTTGAGAGTCTTTGGTGTCTCATTTTGGGGCTTTTTATGACGATAGCTCAAAAACTTGTCGTGGAAATTTCTTTAAACTTTTTTATAACAGGGGATTGATAGTCTTATCAAAATGGTAAAATAAAAAATTGGGGTGCCCAATCTTAATTTCGCGCACTATCCCAAAAAGCGACTTCTTCTTGGTGTTTCTCGCTCAAATGGGGATATTTAGCTGCGCGCGCGCGCTCGATTGCGTCATTTTCGAACGAATTGATCGCGCGTCTGTGCGCAGAACAGCGTGCGCCGTACAAAACAGGGGAATAACCTTAACTGTACTTGTAAAGGACTTTGCAGTACTTATGTGTACTTTACAAAATCAAAGCGTTACTTTATATGCACTTTGCAGACTTTGCAAAGTCCACTACCATAAACTTATTTTGTACTTTACAATAAAGTATAAAATATGAGTGTACTTTTGTAGCACTTTTTGAGAAGTTTCTCTAGGCAATGCTTGCAAAGTGCAAAAAAGTGCATGAGTGAGTTTGGTTGAATTCACACTTTAAAGGAGTGATGTACTTTTCTGCACTTTTTGAGAATAGTTTCTCCGAGGTTCTCTAGGCAATGCTTGCAAAGTGCAACTAAAGTGCATGACCGGTTGGTTTGGCCTCATTTAAACTTGCATTATGTAAAGTGCTAAAAAGTTCCTCATGGTCCAGAAGACAAGTAACTTTATTCATACTTTACAAAAGAGGTGCACTTAAATGAACTTTGCATTTGTCCAACACACTTCTAGCATGTAAAGTGCGAATAAAGTTCCTCTCGGAAATTGCCCGAGCGGAGCCTAGACCGTTCCAATCTCGCATATTATTGGCTAATATATTAAAGGCGGGGAAATCAAATATGTGGTCAAATATGTGGTGTCATATGTCTCCACAATAACGTTCGTGTCAGCTAGTTCATGATCATGGAGGTCGAAATATGCACTGGTATTTCGGGCAAAATTCATGCCTTTAAACACTCAGTCAGATCATCGTGTATACCAAAACTCATTCTCATGGTGTTTTCCTGAGGGTATAAAGCAAAAGCGAGGCCTTATGTTTCTGGTAGAGGTGAGTTTTATGTTGTTATAATAAACTACAGTCGAAGCTCTCCGTGCGACCGCTCTCGTGTAAGCGACCAGCTCCCATAACGACCATTTTCCCGAAACCCCGTTTGAAATGTCACATAAACTCTGTTATTTCAAGCTCTCGTAAGCGACCGCCTTATCGATGCGACCAGCTCCGTTAGCGAACACAATTTCAAATCACCAACAGAGATTTTCTATTGTTTTTAAGCTCTCGTAAGCGACCATAGTACTTTTTGTCTTTAAAACATCAGTCATCACCTCATAAATATCTAAAATGATAAAAGCTGCACCGGTGCAATGCTTTTTTTTATGTACATATTTGCGGTTATCTATTCTTAATTAAAGTCGGGAAATAAATCAAACTATTTAACCCTATTCAGACTGGGGGGGGGGGGGGGGGGCTTTCGAGCCCCCCTCCAGTAAAATCCTGATTACTCTAAAACCACTGCAGCTATGATGGTGAAACTTCGTGACTTTTCCTAAAATTTATCTGGGGACATTTTGGTGTCAATGACATGTCAGTGTCAACGACCCAGTTTCCGTGGCAACACTTTTTGACATGCTGTTTTGCAAAACTCGAAAAAACGTGAATTTTTCATATTTCAAGCTTAATGTTGGACACATTGCCCAATTTATGACTATCGGAGCTTGTACTCCTTAGTAATTTATGTACAGGCTAATTAATTTTTGACACAAAATCTTTGGGGGGGGGGGGAGGGGTAGGGGGATTTTGTTCATTTTAACATATGGTCTAAAACTAGCTCTGGGATTCACAAATTTCCTTTTAATTCAACTTTTTCAACGTCAAACACTTCTTTGATGAGTATTTTGTACATTTTGACCATTTTTTTCTCATTGAGTATTTATCTGAAGAGTCAAATGGAAATTAAATGAAATCCAAGATGGCGGATCCAAGATGGCGGACAATATTTTCAAAAGTCGTCATTATGACGCAAGTTTAATAAAATTATGTGGTAATGTCACAAATTATACATTTACATTATCTTGATGTTAATTAGTTGGCTTTAGAGTATTATCTACCAAGTTTTTGGAAGTTAATTACATAAAAAATTGATAAAACATTGAGAATAACGTCATTGTGACGTCACATTTTGCTCCCACGTGACAAAAATAGGTGTGGTGATTTGTCTAAGGCTCATGGTCATTGTGTGAAAGTTTGATGATCATAGCCCCAGTGGTTCCAGAGATATAGAGGGGGGGCCGAATTAGCCCCCCCCCCCCCCAGTCACAGATGGTCAAAAAAGCCCAGTCTGGATAGGGTTAAGCATTAGTATCACATGGTTTTTTCTAGATTTATTGTACTAAGCTCTCGTTAGCGACCAACGTCTATTGTTCAAGTACAAAGCCGCTTGGTGGTCGCTTGCGAGAGTTGTTCTCGTAAGCGACCAGCTCCGTTAACGACCGCAATTTTCAGTTCCCGAGGTGGTCGCTTACGAGAGCTTCGACTGTAGTAGCGTTACAGTCGGCTGCGCTGAAGGTCCACCGCATCATTCAACTGTGGGGGAATTATCTTCTTGCAAGGAGGAAAACATTATATTGAAGCAGGCAGCTTGTTTAAGCTTGTTGTATTATTTTAAATGCATTATTTGTACTGTAGAACCGGCGGCTACACGCGGCTACAAAGTCAATCCTTGTTGTTGATGATCAACACGCTCGACTTTATGTAGGTCTATTTTGATCACGCCGTGATTTGGATTTAAGCCCGCAAATTCGATCCTCGCATCTTGTTTATTGTTTTGAGTTGCGTTTACGGTTGTGAGCCATGACTGATCTTAAATCCTACATTTGTGTATGATTTCTTCTATGAAATAGAAGGTATTTTCGACACCAGCCATCACGAGCTCAAATACAACGGAAAATTTTTATCCGATATCACATGTTTCCGGTTAATAATTAAGCTGAAACACCGCTTACATTTTAGGATAACGCTCTGAAATAGAAGTGATCATAAGATCGTTATATGTTGATGGCGGCATGCAGGACAGCTACCCTGCGAGCAGTGATTTCCTCCGCGCCTCGCTAGCCGCCGGCCTAAGAGAGGAGGAAATCACTGCTCGCAGGGTAATGGACAGCTAGTGTACATTTGAGATACATATTGTAGATCTGTTACTGCCGAGAAGTATATTATATAGAAGAACCGTGAAATGACACTTAGCCTTACGCGTATGTCTCGGTCACGCAACGGGTTGAAATGTTTGCCCAAGTCGGGACCGTAATTTCCAAGCGTGGTTATTAAAAACATACTCTTGTTGTATTCAAAACGAAATCAGAGGCAATGGGAACACAAAAAAATGTATGACTGCAAAGTACAACTTGAGTTGATGTAAATACATTTTAAAATAGAAGGTCAACAAATCGGAACATTCTGAAGGCTTAAAGAGGTAAAAAAAAATGGCTTTCTATGTTAAAGTGCAAATTAAGTATTTTTTTAATCTAGAAAAGTACATTTAAAGGACTTTTAAAGTGCAAAAAAAGTCACGTTTTTCGCAACTAGGACTTTGCATTACTTGCAAACAAAGTACACTTAAAGTGCATAGTAAGCACAAGGAAAGTGCAAATAAAGTTTCTTAAGTTCCTTTTTAGCGTGGGAAAGCCAGGTGGTAAAGTACTTAAAAAGTATATAAGTAAAGTACATATAAAGTATCTTTTTCTTATACACTTTCCATTATTGTAAAGTACATATAAAGAACATATATGCAAAGTCGCTGGGTGCCGAAAAAGTACATAAAAAGTGCTATTAAAGGTCATTTTTGCTCACGAAAAAGGCTAATAAAAGTACTTTCAAAGTACATTTTAGTTCAGGTTAAAGTCCATTCAGTCAAGTACAGTTAAAGTACACCATGTAAAGGACACTTAAAGTACAAAAAAAGTACTGTGTATTTCTGTCATAAATTATAGGGGAAGGGGGGCTTTAATTTCATGCAGGTGAAAAAGGGAGGTCAAAAAATTTGGTGCACATGATACAAGGGAGGGTCATTATATATATTTTTATTACGCAAACGTTGCTAGGGTAATATAGAGCCATAGTGATCAAAGGGTCAGGGAGGCCTGTTGAGGCCACATTTGTAATAACCTCCCACATTTGTAATAACTGCCACATTTGTAATAACATTGTGCCACATTTGTAATAACATTGTGCCACATTTGTAATAACTGCCACATTTGTAATAACATTGTGCCACATTTGTAATAACTGCCACATTTGTAATACCACTGTGCCACATTTGTAATAGCGGAGCTCCTCAGCGGCCGAAGGTCGCAGAGCGGAGCACCATAGCTATCCCAGGACAAATGCAATAATTCAACTTGAACTCAGGTATACGATCGATTTCATTTCTCATGGTTCAGCGGTATTCCCATATGGGTATCGCGGACGCCTTTTGTAATAACCTGCCACATTTGTAATAACTGCCACATTTGTAATAACATTGTGCCACATTTGTAATAACTGCCACATTTGTAATAACATTGTGCCACATTTGTAATAACTGCCACATTTGTAATACCACTGTGCCACATTTGTAATAGCGGAGCTCCTCAGCGGCCGAAGGTCGCAGAGCGGAGCACCATAGCTATCCCAGATATCAAGAAAATTTCGCCAAAAGCTGTCGTTTTGCCGACGTCGCAAAACTTCCTTATTAGGAAATCCCCACTTACCTTATTTGGAAGGTCTGTAAGTACTTTTTCTCATATCTTAGCGAAAAAAGCAGGAAATTGACCAAAGCAGATACTCGAGAAACATCCTTCGCTTGATCGCCATTTGTTTTCCCCCCGCCGAGGGGCCTGAGTCACGTTTTGAACACCACAGGCAACCCGCGCGGATTTGCCATAAAAACGACAGCACTTTCTTGATATATGCAATAATTCAAACTTGAACTCAGGTATACGATCGATTTCATTTCTCATGGTTCAGCGGTATTCCCATATGGGTATCGCGGACGCCTCTCCATGGCTGCCTGGGCATCCACCACAGGTAAACCAAGACCTCCCTCCGTTTATAAATATCTCAGGAAGGGATGAAGTCAGGACAACCAATATAGGTGACGGGGGAGTTGCGTTAGTGGCAGGCGGGTGTAACTGCCTGGTCACGTGGTATGATGTCATCAATGACTTCATAATAGGAGAATGAGAATAGATCTCGAAATTGTGTAGGTGACTAGAAAAGTACTGACAAGATGGACACGTGATGTGACGTCATCGATGACGTCAATGATGTCGCGAAGCTTAAAATGGGAGCTAAATTGACAGATTACAGTGCCGGCATGAGCAAAAAATAAATCTAATTGATTGTCTTGAGCTGATAAAATGTTTTAATTACAAATCCAAAATTGAAAAGGGAAAGATGAGAAACTCAAACAATTAAACGTACAATGACACAATTTCACAAACCTTACGTATCAACCGAACGTTCGGTAATCAAACTCAATCAAACCCCATTCGATCGATTGAGTTCGGTAATCAACCATAACCAAACTTTCCAGAGAAGTTTACAATCGAACGTTCGAGTGCTAAACTTGTTTTCAATCAATTTAACTTGTTTTCACTTCAAGTGAAAAAAGGGTTATTAATCAACAAGAAGTCAAATACCTGGTGCTTGGAGAGCAAAAATATTGCCAGACAACAATGAATTATAAGTGTAGAGTAAGGTGTAGTGCTTTTCGTTGACACAAAGATTATATATAGATTTAGGCACTGCCTAAAAGCGGAGCTGGAGTTAATACATGTTATCGAGGGTAAGTCGACTTTTTTACATTTGATGACGTCATCGATGACGTTACCTTGGTAGTGCACCCACATGCCTCCAAAAAAACTTAATCTGAGTTTGGTTACCTAGCAATGTTGCTTCTCCAGATATAGAGTTTTCTTTGTTTTGATGACTTCATAGTTGTGACATCATGCCACGTGATCTTGGGGTGCAATCACTTGCCTCCAAGATAACTTTACCCAAGTTTGGCCACCTAGCGATGTTGCCTTCTTGAGATATTAACTTTTCCAATTTTGATGACGTCATCGATGACGTCACATCACATGACCATTTCGCTGCGCTTCTCTACTCACCTTTACCATGTTGTTCAAGTTTGGTTGTCTTGGAATCTTCCCTTCACGAGATATGATTTTTTCAACTTTTTGTCATCGATGACGAAACGTACCTCCCCCCTACTTTCCACGTAGTTATGAATTTATTACAAATGTGACAGAAATGGGTTACAAATGTGGCAGTTATTACAATGTGGCACAATGTTATTACAAATGTGGCAGTTATTACAAATGTGGCACAATGTTATTACAAATGAGGCAGTTATTACAAATATGGCACAATGTTATTACAAATGTGGCAGTTATTACAAATGTGGCCTCAACAAGGCCCATAGGATCTCCAGATTTACCAATCAACTGTAAGTAACATTCAACTTGACAAGAAATTATTATCTGGGATTTATGCAACATAATGTACATATCTATGTAAAACATACACGATGAAGTAACTTTCGGGTTCTTTTTCCCTAAACGAAAGGCATATCGAATCTTGAACTGCTATTATAACATGAAAATAGATTGAAAAATGTATTTTAATTAGTAATATCTAGATCCAGTGAATGATGGAGGAGGGTCACCATTAAATATGTCACCGCATTTGGGAGGGCCAACATTTTTCCTGCATCTTGTCACGGGAGGGTTTCCAAAAAATGTTGACGAAAATAAGAATACACCAGCCCTCCCCCCTCTAATTTATGACCAGTCCCTAACCATCTTCACATTACCACAGTTTCTTAAAACATATACTGTAAATCGCAGGGAAGACTTTCCCCTGGAAATGCCTCTGGTACATTCTTGACAATGCCCACATGTACACTACAGTCTGATAAGCACTAACCATCTTCACATTACCACAGTTTTCTCAAAACATATACTGTATCGCATCTGATAAGTGCCCCCCTCAATTACAGCTGCTGAGTATTATTATTCAGCCATGCCACTATATCGATTCTAATTGGCTAAGAGTACACAGCAAAGCATGTTGGCACGAAGTTCGTGACGTCAAACTCCAGACAGTAGGATTGATGCACTCTAATGACGTCATAACGCAAGCCAATAGGTTTGGCCGCCACCTTGGTTTTCATTTCAAAGGCGAAAGCCAATTTAGCCAATATTCTTGTTGAATCTGCTGGCTTTTTGCCGAGAGATCATTGCTCAGGATATCTAGAAATGAGCAATGGCTATTTGAATTGAATACGAAGAGGAAATTACTAATGGACGTAAGCTGAAGTGGAAAAAACCGTTTCGTCTTGCAAGGTCTCATCGTCGACTTCGTTTAACTAGGTAAGAATAGACCTTTTTCCAAAATGGCTGCCGAACATTCAAATCGATTTTTGTTAAAAATGAACACCAGCACTAGAACACACATCATCACTTTAGTAAAACTACAAAATTTCGCTGCATTATCCAATATCTTCCGAGAAACAAAAGTTAAAAATGTGAAAATTTACAGACGTTTGTATGACTGGGGGTATGCGTCATACCCCCAGTCATACAAATCTCTGTAAAAGTTTCAATTTTCAGACTCTGCTTTCTCGGCCGACATGGCATTTGGCATGAGGAAAATTTAAAGGATTACTATAAATGTGATAAATATTTGATTTTCAGTCAGTTTAATTTTAAGACATGTGAATTTGCGGCGGCCATTTTGGAAAAAGGTCTATTCCTTGTTGCTGAATAATAAAATAATTAGTGAATTCCTTCGCATGATAGTGAGATTTGTCAACGCCTCGAGTTAGTGTTATCCGCCTCAGCTTTGCTTAGGCAGATAACACAATACCTCGGCGTTGAAAAATCTCACTATCATGCTCAACCTCATCCAATAAGTGTTGATTCTGCGAACTCTTGAGCCCTGGTGAATTTTGTTGGACCACAGAGCCCTGGTTTAACCTCCCTTCCCTGTGAATAACACGATTTTGTTCAATCCGGAACTAATCCTGCTGCCAATGAGAAGGCACTTAATTCACCATCCAATGATAGGAGGCCCTGAAGCTCTGCCTTTGGGACTGACGTTTTTGATTGATAGAACTGAGAATCCTAGTGAGTGTCCCCAGGGTACGTGATGTTTCAGCAAGAAATACTGAAGCAAAACAAACTACAGTGAAATACGACTTCAAACTTGGATTGAAAACACAGAAACTTCACCATGGGACCAGCTTACAAAATTCATTAAGCTTACATCAAACTTTGCTTATAGAGAGTTTCAGTGCCAGAAGTGGTTTTGTATTTGTTTTCAAATTTATCTCATCAATATCTATATAATATGTGGTTCCAGAAAATATCCATACCCCCTCCACAGAAGGGTGTTGGAAAGTGATTCCCCCATGAGAGATTCCCCCATGAGAGATTGACTTCAACACTTGAAGATAACCTTGTATCTTTGCACACCCATGTAATATCCTCTATCAATACTGCAAATCCCATCTGATAAGCCACCCCCTGGGTAAAATGCCTTCTCTAACAGTTGCCCAACAACCCCTTCGCCAGTAATTTAGGAAGACAAGGAGCCGGTTTCACACCACCACAGTTTATTCCGGCATGGCGGCCATCATGGCCCCAGCCGTGAACGACGATCTTACAGCGCATGCTCGCGGAACACGAGGCAGATAACACAGGCAACCCATAACCTATACATAGTCTTACAAAACCTAACCTAGCCATACTATGGCGCAACCTGTTTTCTTCTCTACATTCTCTATATGTGGGATACTGTATAATCAAATAGAACTGAGAAAGCAAGGCAGTAATAACTGCGGTGCACTAAAGGATAAAATGTAATAAAATAATGGCAGTAAAGCTACAAACAAAATACACTACGTCACAGGTATTACAATGGTGATGTACACAGGTTACACTCTACCATGGACATGTGACTACACAGTGAGCATGTGTTACACAGGTTACAGACACAATGGAGACGGGTGTGTACACACAACATGACATACCATACATGGCTACCGGTGGTACCATGTATGGGGGTGGGGGCGACCACTTTTCTCTTCCTTCCCCTCCTTCCCCTTCTCTTTCCTGGGGATAACAATGGCACATGTCATAGAAATACATGATGGATAAGCAGTACAATAAATGGTACAAAGTGGACTGTCCAAGGACAAACAGGATAACAAGACAAACAAGGAACAAAGGACCTACGTAGGGCTATGGAATGAGCTAAAGTATAGGACTAGCAGCTATAAAATATAGGATATCAAAATAAGCGAGGTATGAAATATATGCTAACAAGTAGCCAAAAAATAATTAGATGCTATGTAAATATAGTGAAATAAATAAAGTGAACAAAGCTAGAAGAACCTACAAAATAGAGTTCAAGGTGTGTCCATAATGAATTGAAATTTGATACACTATCTAGAAGAGAATAGTCCAGGGAGTACTAATGTCCTTGAGACGTCTGGTAGCAGGGCTGAGGTCATCAAAAGAGGATATACGGTACATGGAGCTATCTGTACTAGTCAATTTCAACTTGACTTGGGCCTTTTGTGCCTTGGATGGTTGCACGTGCTTGTATGGCTTGCGAGGTGGAGGATCAGTGCCAGTCGTTCGTGAGGAAATGTTTAGAAAGTCAATTCCAGTGTTAACATAATTAGACAATTCCATGTGAAGAAAATAAAGTAAAATGGCGGCTTCGATAGTCCCCCTTGATCTTGAACTAGTAGGGTTTAGCAACTGTGAGCTAGCGCCAAACGAGACGTAAAATTTCAAAGGTTGAATGTCTTAACTTGTGGTCACTCATCATGGTCGAGCTTCGGGTGAGCAGCGGCTTCTGAGGTGTACTTGCCGACTCGTATAACTTAATTGAGCTCGCTCGAAATAATGCTGTTGAGTTTAATATCGTCCATATATGTCTGTGAAACAGTCGGAGTCTGTGGAACACGGCAGGGGACCATGCCGCCCATGCCCTGCAAAGGAAATGAACTAAACTGCTTTGACAAGGAGAGGATACCAGGCGCAGTGCGGGCGCTCTTGCCAAAAACCGAACTCGAAGTCCCTTGATGCTCCATATGCCGAGACAACCTTCATAGTGGAGAAGGCCGGCGAATAAATAGTCGATTATCCCACCGTAGGACACCACGCCAGTAATTTAGGAGGACAAGGAGCCGGTTTCACACCACCACAGTTTATTCCGGCATGGCGGCCATCATGGAGCCGTGAACGACGATCTTACAGCGCATGCTCGCGGAACACGAGGCAGATAACACAGGCAACCCATAACCTATACATAGTCTTACAAAACCTAACCTAGCCATACTATGGCGCTTCCTAAATTAACTTTTCAACGAGAAACGAATGGTTGCACATAAACGAGCTGTAATTGGATGGTTTGAATTAGAACATGCATTCAGTAAAATACGTTTTCTAGCTTATTGCAATTTTGAAAGTACAACATTGTTCAGAAAATCAACTTTTTTAAAAATCCAGTATTTACTGAATTTCAGTTTACTGAATTTCCATAAAAATGCATACCTGCCAACCTTGGACAATTGAAAACCGGGAGTTAGGGGAAAGTTTGTCATAACCTCGTCTCAACCCCCCCCCCCCCCCCCCCCCCCCCCCCCCCCCCCCCCCCCCCCCCCCCCCCCCCAAAAAAAAAAAAAAAAACGTTGCTCGCTTAAAATCTTGAGGTTTAATGCAGGAATTGACTGAGCGAGTTCATTTCCCGGGAGATTTACGGTGAAAACCGGGATACCGGGAGTCTCCCGCGTAAACCGGGAGAGTTGGCAGGTATGAAAATGTCACATTCAACATAAGCAAGATTTTCATTCAAATTGTCACAATTATTATTAACATCCATTCAGTTTTTACCAAATAAATTCCATCTGCATTGTAGTGTTGCCTTGGGTCTGTTTACAGTTGCATTATTACCTTTAAATGACTCCTGATTTGTGTCTTGGGGGCCTCGGAGCTGGTCCAGCCTTCCCACAGTTCGTAAAACATTTCACTCGCTCCTCCTTCCATACCATAGTATCTTGTCAAATTTATTTAAAAATAATTCGCCTGTTATTACAAACTGCGATTACCTAACTTTCGTCCTTCTAGTGCAGGAATTTGGTGAAAAATTGTTCATTTTGATGGAAAAAGCATGAAACTTGGCAGGGTGATAGAGCGTCCCATGCCGAGCAATTCTGGATGTAGACCCACCCTCGATAACGTATACTTCCAGTTTTCTAGCAGTGGAATTAATTATCGTTTAAACTAATAAAATGGCGTGTTACCTTTTGAGTTCAGACACGAAATTTTGTATCATGACAAAGTATTCAATACCCTACAATTCTACAATGCGTAACACCCCCCTGATCATGTACTTCCAGAGTTCCAAGATGGAATTCATTATCACATAAAATCAGTAACAGAGGGCGTTGCCTTCAAGATACACGCATGTACATTCGTGTAAAAATGGACCATGGTGCAGTGGGCAAATTCGCATGTAGACCCACGTCTTAACTCATGCACTTCCAGTTTTATCGAAGTGGAATTAATTATCCTTTAAACTTAACAAACTGACGTGTGCCTTTTCTCTTCAGACACGGTATTTTGTATCGTGTCAGAGTATTAAAATACCTTACAACTCTACAATACGTAACACCCCCTGATCATGCAGTGTACCAATATGGATTTTAATAATAACAAAATCAGTAACAGAGGCGTTGCCTTCAAGATACACGCATGTAAATTCGCGTTAAGATGGACCATGGTGCAATGGGCAATTTTGCATGTAGACCCACGCCCTGACTCATGCACTTCCAGTTTTATTGAAGTGGAATTAATTAGACTTTAAAGCGGTGTTAGGCTTTCGTGTCAGGGTGAAATTCTGTATGTTAAGGGTGTATGCATTATTGCATGTTTTGCTATTCATGATCAAGAACCCCAATCATATACTAACAGTATCAGGGGATGGAATAAATCACAGCATGATTGCAGCACAAAAATAGTAACATATAGAGACGCATTATATTTTTGTAACAACGCTTGACCAAATAGACTCCACTTTATCGGGTGCCCCACAAAGACTTCTATTTCTTGTTAATGCGACTATTAATGAAGTTTTCATATGCATCTTTCGCAGTCGATTTATATTTCTTACGTTTGAGACAGTTTCATCACTGGCCGTTGTTGAAATCCATGAAAGGATTACCCATTCGCTCTATGGAGCTTACCAGCTTAGCATGTCTATTTGGTCAATCGTTGTTACAAAAATATAATGCGTTTCTATATGTTACTATTTTTATGCTGCAATCATGCTGTGATTTTTTTCCATCCCCATGATACTGTAAGTAAATGACGAGGGGGGGGGGGGGGGGGGGTAGCTCTTGATCAATGAATAGCAAGGTCTTCGAAAGCCTGGAACCACTTTTAAGACTAATTAATTCCACTTCGATAAAACTGGAAGTGCATGAGTTCGGGCTTGGGTCTACAAATTTGCCCACTGTACCATGGTCCATTTTCACGTAAACCTCCTTGCGTGAATCTTGAAGGCAACGCACTTTGTTACGGCTGTTATGTGATCATAATGAATCCCATCTTGGTACACTGGAAGTACATGATCAGGGGGTGTCAAGTATTGTAGAATTGTAGGGTATTGAATACTCTGTCACGATACAAACTTTCGTGTCTGAACTCAAAAGACAAGCGTCATTTTCTTATAGTTAGGGACGTGTCATTATTTAGCGGGGGGGAGGGCTCCTATTTTGTGGGGAGGGTCCTAATTTTTTTCGCGTGTCTAAAGGGAGGGTCCAAATTTTTTTCACTCCTATTTAGGGGAGGGTCATAATTTTTTCAGCAACATTTGAACGATGAAGAGGGTAATACCACTGGCGATAGTGGTTATTTCAGCAACTTCTCCATAAAATTTCGGCGCGCTTCGCCCGCATAAACAATGACATAATATACTCTTTTAGCCATGAGGACACTACCGTTGACAAGAACAAGTTATCTTGACAAGGTAAATCAAAATTTCCCAGAATTTCCCTGCAAATGATAGGCCTGGAGGGCAAGTCACTATATGTTTCAAAGAAGACCCCTTAGGTAAGCGTGAGTTTTCGACGTTACAAGCATATAAATTCGTCCGTTGGGCCGCGCTTCGCGCACATGAATATTAATAACTTCGTCATTTTCGGAGCGCAGTTGTGCGCATGAATAATATAACCTAACCTATATAGTTGAGGTGGTGTACTTCCTGACAGGCTTTTTTTTTACTATGCCATACACAAAACATGTTCATCTACCCTTTCTCTGAGGCTTGATGAAATGCGATGAAAAGACAAAAAAAAAAACGATGAACAATAAAAAAAAAAACGATGAACAAACAAACAAACGATGAACAAAATTTGGGCACGCTTCGCGCGCAACGAAGGATATGCGAGCCCGTTTTTCTGTAAAATGTCTACAGTACGTTAATCATTGCACTTAAGAGGGAGGATCACTGTATTTTACCTGTGTATTATAAACATCCTCACGTAAATAATCGAGGCGATGAATAATATATGCACCAGTCAATTGACACCCCGGCCCCCACCTCCGGGACAGGGCGGGAAAGTAACGCAGTCAGGCCGGGGATTCAACACATTAATCTACGGAAGGGCAGGGAATTTAACACGGACCTTCTATAGCGGGAATGTTCAGCGGGGCATTAACGGGAAATTAACGCTGAGCCAGAAGTTCGATTATCGTGCGAAAATATATTGTTTAAGGATCGAGGTCGGAGGATTTTGGGAGGGATCACTTCATTTTTGGGCGAGTGAAAGGATCTCTCGAAACCTGAAGCCTTGAAAGAGAGATTCCAGCAACGAGTTCTATATCATTTTCTAGTTTTATTTCACTCATTATGTTGAAAATTTCGGCGCGCTTCGCGCCCAAAAGGAATGACATCTAATCTAGTGTTAGAGAACTTGCCCAAAGAAAACAATACGCTTGTGGCGCTTAAATGGAATGCGTACGAATGTCCGTTACACGCATGTGTATCTTGGCAAGGACAAATGAAAACCCCCAAAAGCCCTCCAGTGATACGCCTGATTGGCAGTCAATATGTTCGAAAGAAGTGAGTTCGACGTTACAAGCTGCATAGAAATTCGTTTTTGGGCTGCGCTTCACGCACATGAATCATGATAATTTGTAGCGCGTGAAGAATAAATCCAACAGGCTTTTTTACTACACGCAGAAAATAAAAAGTTTATCTTTTCTCTGGAGGCTTGATGAAATGCGTGTATCAAAATAAAGGCGCGTTTCGCCATGTTGCAAAAGTGTCCCCGGGGGCCTGGAGCTTTAACAACGTCCGTGGTGACCGGGAAAATAATTTTACATTTAACACTTAGTGAATGTTAAATTGGGGGGCCGTGATGTCAATTGACTGGTGCATGACAGAAGTAGAAAAAAGTAAGAAAAAAGTAGTTCTGTATTAAGAAGAAAGAAAGAGACATTACATCACTTGGACAATAGCCTATCTAACAGGTTTTTTAGAAATAAATTGCATGGGGGAGGGTCCCAATTTTTTTTACCTATGACTGGGGGAGGGTCACATTTCTTTTGTTATGTTCAAGGGAGGGTCCTAATTTTTTTTAGCCTTCTTTGAAAAAAATGGGAGCCCTCCCCCCCCGGTAAATAATGACACGTCCCTTAAGGATGATTATTTATTCCATTTCGATAAAACTGGAACTGCATGAGTTCGGGCGTGGGTCTACATGCGAATTTTCCCATTGTACCATGGTACATTTTCAAGTGAATTTCCATGCGTGTATCTTGAAGGCAACGCCCTCTGTTACCGATTTTATGTGATAATGAATCCCATCTTGGTACACTGGAAGTACATGATCAGGGGGGTGTTACGCATTGTAGAATTGTAGGGTATTGAATACTCTGTCACGATACAAACTTTCGTGTCTGAACTCAAAAGGCAAGCGTCATTTTCTTATAGTTTAAAGGATAATTATTTATTCCATTTCGATAAAACTGGAAGTGCATGAGTTTGGGCATGGGTCTACATGCAAATTTTCCCATTGTACCATGGTACATTTTCACGTGAATTTCCATGCGTAGTATCGTGAAGGCAACGCCCTTTCTTACTGATTTTATGTGATAATGAATCCCTTCTTAGTACACTGGAAGTACATGATCAGGGGGTGTCAAGTATTGTAGAATTGTAGGGTATTGCATACTCTGTCACGATACAAAATTTCGTGTCTGAACTCAAAAGGCAACACGTTATTTTATTTGTTTATATGATAATTAATTCCACTGCTATAAAACTGGAAGTATACGTTATCGAGGGTGGGTCTACATCCAGAATTGCTTAGCATGGGACGCTCTATCATCCTGCCAAGTTTCATGCTTTTTCCATCAAAATGAATAATTTACTACTTTTTCTGCACGATATTCCTGCACTATTTCATTGTGTGTTTCTCGAAGAGATAGACTTCTGGTGTTTTCCTTCGAAAGTTTTATACTACTAAAACCACTTGCAATTCCCAATTTGGAAGTCCATTGTGAGTTGAATTTTCTCTGTCGTTCAACTGATGAAATAATCCATAGTTTGGTGCAGTTCTTTATGCATTTTATTTGGTTCGTGAACTCGAAACAGAATGGCGGCCCTGTGTCGAAGCAAGAGTTCGCCTGAGGTTCTTCTTGCAGTTTAGCCCAGATGACCGAACACATATTTTCCTGTAAATCTCTTAGATCATTCGTAAATAAATGGCATTGGTCAAGTAACACCTGAATTTATTCTATCAGGAGTCCATATCTATTGAATGTAGCCATATTTCAAGGTTTTGAATCGGCTAGAATTCGAAGGTTTTCTTTCCTTGAGGCAAAAACTAATATATATATATAATAGACTCTGCGCGCCGATTGGCTAAATTTTGATGCGCTGTAAAGAACCTGTTAAGAAGTGCACATTGATTGGCTGTGCCATTTTGAATTTGCGCGAGTGGGGAGCCTGTGCGCGCAGTGGGGAGCCTGTGTCATATGTAAACAGGATTAATTAAAGGATTAAAGTCGGCTGAGTTAGTAAATGCTCTGACGAAATGAATAATTATTCTCGTTTTTATGCATGAAGTGAGTGATAGACTTGTTGATCACAATTAAATACAGGCGGCGAAAATTCCGATCCCCGCCCGTGCTAGGTGTATAAATAAGTGCTGTGAGTTAATAAACCACATACATACATACATACATACATACATACATACATAACATTTATTTAAACACGGTAAAATCATCAGTCGTACAGATAACAAATAAAAAAGTTACAAGACACTGGTTTCCATGATTGCCGTGTGTGAGCCCGGTATTGGGAAATACTTATCATAGCTTCTTTTAAAATTTGGAATAGTTTTAGCACTCCTCATTTCACTTGGAAAATTGTTCCATAGCTTTGCCCCGCAATAACTAAAACTATGTTTTCCATAGTTTGTTTTAGGCAATGGGAGAGCTAGCTAATTTTCGCTGTTTCTCAAATTGTATTTAGAGTCACAGGAGACGAATATGTCGTTTAGATATGAGGGAAAGAGACCGTGCAGTGTTTTAAACATCGCTATCCCTAGATGTTTTCCTCTCCTGGTGGCAACATCGTCCCACTGCAGGAGTTCTCTAAGGGTAGCTGATCTAGTATCATAACCTGACTTGGTGATCACTCTGGCTGCTCGATTTTGTAGTTTTTGAAGCTTTTCATTAAGTTTGCCGTTAATATTATGCCAGACTGGACTACAATAGTCAAAATGCGGCTCGATTAACGCCTTAAAAATATCGGCTGCGGTGCCTGCTGAAAGAAACGGTCTTACGCGTTTTAGTGCACCGATGCCAGAGGATATCTTCTTGCATATTTCTGAAATATGCTTGTCCCAAGTCAGATTTTTGTCTATATATAGCCCTAGGGATTTAGTCGAATCTACTTGCGAAATCTCTTTCCCCTATATTGACAGATGGCTTCTGGCCATTCGTTCTTGCTTTGAGCCTTTGCCTTGAACCAATAATCATGAATTCTGTTTTTGCGACATTAAGACTCAATTTATTGGCCTTAAGCCATTTATTTAAATTTGACAATTCCATGTTGATTTGGCTTTCAAGGTCTTCGAGGTTCAAAGCCGAGACGCTTATGGTCGTATCGTCAGCATACATTCTGGGGCTTGACGTTTCGAGACAATTTGATAAGTCATTTATGTAGATGAGAAACAGAAGCGGACCGATGATAGACCCCTGTGGGACGCCACATGTTAAGGTGGAGTAACTGGACATGTGTCCGTTGACGGTACACTTCTGTTTCCTATCACTCAAGTATGATCTGAACCAATTTAAACTATGATTATCCACCCCACAGTACCTCAGCTTCGTAATAATTATTTCATGGTCAATTGTGTCAAAAGCCTTCTGAAGGTCTATAAAAATGACACCATTAAGTAGCCCTTTGTCGATGTTAATCGACCAGCTATTTGTTGCCTCTAGAAGCGCCGTTAAGGTACTGTGTAGTGATCTGAAACCAGACTGACAGTTTTTCAATAAACCGTTGGTGTTTAAATATTCGTATAATTGGTTGTACATGGCTTTTTCGAAAATCTTGGTAACCACTGGCAACACAGATATAGGTCTGTAGTTGCCAGGATCGCTTTTTGCGCCTTTCTTGAAGATTGGGGATACCCTTGCCAATTTCCATTCTGTTGGAAAAATAGCACTACTGATTGATCGATTGAAAATTAAAGTTAAAGAAGGCGATATGATTTCTACTGCCAATTTCAACAACTTGCATGGAATTTTGTCCAGCCCGGTTGCCTTATTTTTCTCAAGTTTCTTTATCAGGTTACATACTTCTGTCTCCCTTATTTCTCTAAAAGTAAAGCTTTTTTCTGTTTGGGTTAAGTATGATTCTGGTTTACTTTCAATATTTGGAATATCACGAGCCAACCTCTCGCCGGTGCTAGCAAAGTGAGTGTTCATTGCGTCTGCTAAATCATCTTCACCGGTAATGCTATTTCCATCTATTTTTAGCTCTGCTATAACTGTAGATTTTCGCTGGCGAGAGTTTAGTTCATTGATTAATCTCCAGGTTTTACGCATGTCACCCTTATTTTTTTGGAAATTATCTGTAAAATAGTCGCGCTTTGCTGTTTTAATAGCATTGTTCACTGTATTTCTTTCTTTTCTATATTCGCTCCAGGCTACGCTCTCACCTGTTTGTTCGGCTTTTCTTTTAAGAAAATCGCGCCTATGCATCTTGGATAACAAATCATTTGTTATCCATGGCGAGCGCTTTTTTCCTATTCTTATTTGACGCAGTGGCGCATGCTTGTCCACACAGCTCATAAATTCATATTTCCAAAGATTCCACATATCATTTGCATCATTCATTGAGGCTATTTTTCCCCATTGTTTGTTTTCGAGGTCATCGAGGAAATTTGCGGTGTTAAAATTTTTAGTGATCGTTTCTCTATTGTTTTTCTAATACCATTGCTCTTGTAATAGATTTTTCTAGTCATATAGACAAGTGAATGGTCGCTTATGCCTAGATGCCTGACACCCGAGTTTGTTATTTTTTCAGGCGTGTTTGTAATGCAAAGGTCCAGCAGGGACTTCGTGGTCTCCGTCACACGAGTGGGCTTTGTGATCAATTGTTTTAGGCCGAAAATGTCTAACACATTTAGTAACGATCGTGAATCGGAATCCAAAGCACCCGGCAATAAATTTGCATTACAATCACCGGCTAAATAAAAATCAAGACCTAATGCGTCTACTTTTGTAATGGTTTCCTCGAAAGCTTCGAAAATTTCAGGCACTGACCATCGCGTTCTTTGAGGCCTGTACCAGGTAGCCACAATAAATGGCTTAGAGTTTGGGTTTGTAATTTCAAGCGCAAGAAATTCTAGTTTCTCGTTTTCGATGTCTTTTCTGACTTTGTAGTTTAGATTGCTTCGGATATAAAAACAAACACCTCCCCCAAATTGGCCATTTACTGGGCGATCCTTTCTTACGATTTCGTATCCTGGTACGTAGATTTCGTTGTCCTGATTTGACTGTTCAAGCTTTGTTTCATTAACTGCTAGAATATCGATTTTTGTTGTGACATAAATACTCTTAATTCGTCAATATGAGTGAGTAATCTATTTATATTAAGACAGGCAATTAGCAACCCTTTGCTGGGTATAATAATAGAATCATGCACTGACTTACCAGACATATCGTTTACCTGCGACTCGGAATCAATATCGGGCTCACAGGCGGCAATCTTCTAGTTAATATCCCCCCTTACAGATTTGATAAAATTTCTTGCTAGTCGCTTTGTACCATCTTGATTCAAGTGAAGTCCGCTAGCGTTTAACATTGCTCTAGTAATATTGCTGTTGTCAATGAACTCCCATTCGTTTTGCCGACAAAACGATCTTAGAATTTTGTTGGCTTCAGGGACTTTTTCCTGGACATGTTGATTACAAGCTGAAAAGCGGCAAAGCACATACTCCTGTAATTTTTTTTTTTGAAAATGGCGAGTGAATTTGACTTCGATAGTTGGTGTGAATCGAGTGGCCTGAAAAAGGCAACGATCGATGTTCTGGTGGCGGAGGACCTCAATACACTGGAAGCCCTGAAGTTGGTCCAAAGCGCGGACCTAGCCGAGCTTAAATTTACCCTCGGACAACGAAAATTGTTGGCGAAGGCTTTAGCGGCGCTGCGGAGCGTGGCCGCAGGAGATATCAAAGTAAAGGAGGAGCCCCCAGTCACAACAACTAGTTTAGCAAAAGAGTTGCTAGATTATGACACAAACTTGAAGGTTGACAGTAGCCATAATGCAACTGTAAACAGACCCAAGGCAACACTACAATGCAGATGGAATTTATTTGGTAAAAACTGAATGGATGTTAATAATAATTGTGACAATTTGAATGAAAATCTTGCTAATGTTGAATGTGACATTTTTATGGAAATTCAGTAAACTGAAATTCATTAAATACTGAATTTTTAAAAAAGTTGATTTTCTGAACAATGTTGCACTTTCAAAATGGCTATAAGCTAGAAAACGTATTTTACTGAATGCATGTTCTAATTCAAACCATACAATTTACAGCTCGTTTATGTGCAACCATTATCGACCTTATGTCTCCTCGTGCTGGTATTTCTAAGGCGGTCTTTTAGAATCTGTTGACCACTATACGTATTTAGGGATTACTTTTCATTGTTGTGGCGGTTTCAAGCTTGCTAAGAAAGTATTATATAAATAGAGGATATAACACGGTGGCGCGAAGATGTGGATTTTATTTTCGAGTGGCAAGAACAATATTTACGAACGAGCGCAGCGAGTGAGTAAAATATTGTTTTTGACACGAGAAAATGAAATCCATATCTTCAAGCCACCGTGTAATGTTCTTTTTATTATATGGATTAGAATTGACATAGCGGCAAAAAATTACAAATTGAACAACTCACTTGGTAAAGTCGAAAGTGTTTATTTGTGAAATGCTCCCTCAATCTTTCTGGTTCCCAGTGTCGTTACGAACTAATTTCCCTTTTTGTGTTGCTGTAGCTTTCTCTGCCATAGTTGAAATAAGATTTTTCTCTTTAGAACTAGAACAAAACTTAGTTTTGTGGCTTAAAACTCGTGTGACCGAGCGAGCGAGATTTCACTGCAGACGAAGTCAGGAAAACAACACTGCAAACGTGCACATCCGGGACATTCGGTACATAACTTTTTCATATTTTCACTAGTGAAGATATGGAAAATACGAGTGTTTTAGTTTCCGGTAAAACACTGGCATCCATATAATAATAAGGCTTTACGTGCTTACCATGGTATCTTTAGGAGTTTTTCTAATGTAGACAGTGTTCCGATTAAGGTTCTCTTGAAGTTGTTTTCCTCGTTGGTTTCTCCGGTATTGTTATATTGTTGTGAGATTTGAGGTGTTTATGAGTTAGGGAGGATAACAAGTTTTGATATGTTTAGAGATAATTTTTTTAAGGTGGTGTCAGATGTTGAAAGATTACATCTAAAGTTTTGCAAGCGTATCCTAGGGGTCCATTCCAAATGTACTAATCTGGCGGTTTTGGCGGAGCTTGATCGGGTACCTATGATTGTGCATATTGCGTCTCGTGTCGTTAAATATTGGTTACGTGTGAAAGATGTTGAGTACGAGAATGAGCTTGTTGGGAAAGCAGCTAAATGTGGTCTTCTGTTCTACTCGCAGGGAGTTCGATTTTCAAATTATTTGTTACAGTTAGTTGATCTTAAGTCATTAAAAGATATTGAAATTAATTCTAGGAATGATATTAATCTCTTGGCAAAATTTCTAAAATCTGCTTTCTATAAACGTTTTAATGATTTCTGGAGTATTGAATCCCAATCTTACAGTAAATTACGTACCTTGATTGCTGTTAAGCATAGAGTAAGTTTGAAAAATATTTATCGCTTCTCTAATATCAAACATCGTCAGGCGGTTACTCGTTTTCGAGTATCTGCACATCATTTGCCAGTTGAAACAGGAAGATATACAAACATTCCTTATGATTCTCGTTTTTGTTCTATCTGTAATCTGAAGGAAATTGGCAATGAATGCCATTTCTTTTCATTTTGTAATAATAGTAAATTAACAGATCTTAGAAATAATTTTAAAAATGATCTAATGAAGATAAACAGTGCATTTAGTTCTTTTAGTGAGAGAAATATATTTATGTATTGTATTTCAATGTAGTCCAGTCAATCTATGATTTTCAGTCAAACTAATTGCAAAAAAATTTGTTTCACTGCAGAATGAAGGCTTTGAGGGACCTTAGTAACATACTAAAAATCCCAAAAAATCCCTTCGGTGGAACATCCTGAAATTCAGCAATGAAAATATCAAGCATTTACCACAGGGTACCCGCGTTGAGAAAAAGCAAAACGATGGTGGAAGTATACTTTGACCGTGCCTTTTACGCATTTCTATATGTTTTATGTTTAAACAAAAGTCATTAGCATGGATAATATGTTTTTTCGTTGATTTTTATCATGAAAATTGCTATTTGACATACCACAGGGTACATCTTGATAATTCACCATTTCTCTTGTTGGGTTTTCTTTTGGGTAGGAGACTGTAGAGTTGTTCCGTTGATTAATAAAAGAAAGTAGGGACATATGAATTATGTATTTACAGTCTGAGAACGCACTTGGTTTGTTTTTAAGTTAACTCTTTGATAGCATGAATGGATATCACTTCTAACCACATCGTAAACTTGCATTGCTTTGATATGTAAATATAAACCTAGCTAGCTTTAAATTCGTCACCATCCTCGGGGATCCTCGAGGTCGGGACTGGCTGAATTCAGGCCGCTCTGGCCTTTGCATTTACCTTGGGCAGACAAAATGACCTGAACAAATGCTGAGCATTGCTGCCGATACATGCCAGACGGGCACGGAGCAGTCCTAGTTTACCTCTGTGTGTTCTGGATGGCCCGAAGGTCCAAGTGTAGCATCAAAATACGGCAGACGCCCTGTCTTGTGCCCCACATGCAGTCCTAATCGTCAGGAATTCATCGAAGAACACAGTGAGTCGGTCCTGGAGTCACTACTAGCAACAGAGCAGCGTCTTAAATCCGGGAAGCCCAGGACTGCGACACCATTTGCAAGTCAAGACGGCTTCCCATTTCTCAAACCTATTTCTCTGGGGGTTGAGGCAACACTTCACAGTAACCCGTGGACTCGTCATCGATGCAGCTAGAAATGTTACAAGTCATATACGCTAAGGCCATTTTGGGATAATCAAATGTCAAGGACGCGCTAGCTACTCCGTCTGGTGACACCTGTGCAAAGCTAAAACCAGAGCTGAGGAAGCACCTCGTAGCGCTGTCATTGCCAAATCAACCATGGAGTCGGGCCTCTGCGAGTTAGACCAGACCGACTACCTTAGCGCCAGTCGACGGAAACTGGTGTAGTCACACGTCACGCGTGTAATCTTCGCCTTGCACTGAGAACCCCACAGCTGTTTTCTCGGACATTGGACCCCAGAACGTCAGCCAGGAAATACTGAAAGCGCTACTCTGAAAACTAAGACGCCCTTCACAGAGTTGTAAAGCTGCCAATACTCCGACAGGGAGACCGAGTGTATGTTAGATAGAGCAGAAGCTGGAAAACCCAAGATCGTACCAGCGACGGCGACTGCGCCAGGCTCTGTGATTGTACGAAACAGGCGAGTGCTTATCCATACCAAGAGAAGACCGACGAGTCAGGCGTCCTACCAAGCCCTCCTATAATCCGACCAACACTAAGGAGCTCCAAAACCTCCAGCTGCGTCCATCTCCCACCACCAGCGCACATGAAAGGCCTGTGAAGGTCGGGAAGGTCGGGAAGACTATTAAGGATGGTTCAGCGCAGGACGCAAGCGCAAGACTCAAGCACAAGGCAATTGTGTGAATCAAAGCGACGCAAGCGCAAGCCTAAAATCAACATTGATTAGTTGCCGTGCTTGCGTTAAATTGTTTCACACTTTAGACGCAAGCACAAGCGCAAGGAAATGCAAAGTCTCGATTTCCTTGCGCTTGTGATTTAGTGTAATCCACCTTAGAGGCATGTATGAGTTTGATATCCTTGCGCTTGAGCTTGCGTCTGTTTTTGCGGTTGCGTCTGCTTTTGCGGTCTAGTAAGGACCAGATTTTAAAGCTTACCAATGACCCAGGCAAGATTTCTTGTTAGTATTACAATATATCTGACTGTGGCACAATATCAAGTCTGCGAACAAATAACTTTCTAGCCTCGCTGCTCGGTCCACTAAGCAGACAGTTCAGCCCTTGGTCTGAAATATCGGCCTTACCGTCCTCGCCCTCGGGTATTTAGTAGTTAAAATATGATTTTCTTAGATTCATGCAACTCACCTATGGTTTGGTAAATGAATGCTGCGAGAAACAGTAACATGGGATTGAACAAAAGTGGCGCTATGTGATTCCACTGACTCAACATGACTCGGCCCGACATGCAGTGATAAAGCGAATTGAAAAATTTCCAAAATAATAGAGAAATGTTATATTTTTCCAATTCAAACCCAAATCTGTAAAGGAAATTGCAAAAAATTTGAGCTTCTCAAATAAATTGACTATTCTCAGTTTTATGAGTGATGGGTATCCTGTGGTATACAAGAATAGCATTTTACGTATTTTTTCGGTCAGCACGTTTATTTTTCAATTGTATTTAAATACAATCAATCTATTTACAGCTCATGGGCACAAAAACGTGGAAAGAAACGGTTATTTGACTGATTTTTAGTAGTTAGCTGATTTTACTCGACGCGGGTACCCTGTGGTACCAGCACCATATTTTCATCGCTAAATTTCGGGATGTTCCACCGAAGGGATTTTTTGGGATTTTTAGTATGTTGTTTAGGTCCCCTCAAACCTTCATTTAGCAGTGAAAGAAATTCTTTTGCAATTAGTTTGACTGAGACCCTAAATTTTTCGTAGATTGACTGGACTAATGACCGATGAATCAATTATCAGACTAACAGCAAAATATATCTATGATGTATTGAATTATTATTGTAATTTGATTGATTGATTGATTGTATATTTACTCATCTATATTCTGTATTCGTATGTATTACTCCTATGTATCAGTAATGGTGGCTTGGAATAAATATTATTATTATTATTTGTTTCTTGTTGAAAAGTTAGTTAAGGAAGGGGCTGTGGGGCAACTGTTAGAGAAGGCATGTGCAAAGATACAAGGTTATCTTCAAGTGTTGAAGTCAATCTCTCATGAGTGAGTGAAGGGAATGACTGTCGAGATTGAGATTGAACACAAGAAGATAAAATTCGTATCTCCAAGTGCCCATGTAATGTTTTGTTTATAGTGTGGTTCCAGAAATTATCCATAACCCCCCTGCAGAAGGGCATTGGAAATTCCGGAGGGGTCAATTTACCTGATCATTTCCATACAAATACTGTATTTTTCCTCGGAAATTCCAGAGGGGTGGGGGAATCACTTTCCAACACCCTTCTGTGGAGGGGGTATGGATATTTTCTGGAACCACACATTATATAGATATTGATGAGATAAATTTGAAAACAAACGCAAAACCACTTCTGGCACTGAAACTCTCTATAAGCAAAGTTTGATGTAAACTTAATGAATTTTGTACCCTGGTCCCAGGGTGAAGTTTCTGTGTTTTCAATCCAAGTTTGAGGTCGTATTTCACTGTAGTTTGTTTTGCTTCAGTATTTCTTGCTGAAACATCACGTACCCTGGGGACACTCACTAGGATTCTCAGTTCTATCAATCAAAAACGTCAGTCCCAAAGGCAGAGCTTCAGGGCCTCCTATCATTGGATGGTGAATTTAGTGCCTTCTCATTGGCAGCAAGATTAGTTCCGGATAGAAACTTAGGAGAAACGAGAGAAATTTTCATTTCCCGCTTCTTTCTAGAAACAAGAGAAACTAACAATTTTTACAAAAAAGTAGGACATTTTTCTTAAGTCTTCGGCAAAGTTTGATTTGCAAGTAACTGCATCATTAAGTATTTCTACGATCGACAGGAAAAAGGAAATAAGAAATTTCTCAAGTTTTTCCTATTTTAAAGTTTCCTTATTCGTCCGTAAAGTGGAAAGTAGAATTGCCGGAATTTGTCACGGATTGGTCAATCCGTGGCAAAATCGGCAATTCCGCTTTTCTGCTTTTTTATCTTTGATCTCTGAAAATTGCCCTGTTTCTCGAATTTTCTTCAGAAATATCCCCAACATTTTTCGGAAATTTTCTAAAGTCCTGAATGCCGAGAAAAGCCCCACTTTTTCGAAAAAAAAAACTACCCGATATATTTTGGTTTTACGAAACACACCAAAAATCCGAAAATTCCCCTAGTAAATTCGATTTTCTTAATACAAAATCTCCGGAAAAATCTCCCACACTTTTTCTTTAAACAACTTGCCGTTTTCCGGCAATTCTAGGCACCTTCATTTTTGAATTTCTAACTCTAAAAATTGAAAGAAAATCGGGAAAATATATCACTTATTCCCAAGTTTACCAATAATATATTGTAGAATTAAGTCCCCCTTTTTTTTCGAAAAAAAGATATGCGTTTTGCGACACAGAACAATGGATACACCTGAACCAAACACCCGTCCCCTATCGTCCCTAGGAGTGTATCTGTCTCAAGAGCATTTTTACGAACGCTGCATCGTAGTACCCCATATATGGCCATTCCTCTGGTGATGTGTCATATTATTTCAGAAAAGGTTGCACCAGAACTGTCCGTTGTTGCTTGCGATGCGTCATAACTCATGGACACTGTTTTTTTTAATATCCATTATTTTTTATCCCCCTGCTTATACATTGCTCGCAAAAACATTTTGCACTGGCTAACACGAAAATTAACTTCTTTTTTCTACCTAGTTTCTCCCGACGCACGCTATAATAGGCAGCTGTGACGGTGCAACCTTTTCTAAAATAGGTGTATGTATTATGTTTACGACACAACACAGACGGCAAATGCACCGAGCCGAAAGGATGTTGGATAATTGGCTAGAGGAGGATGGATACTGTATAAAACTTACTACAATGTGTACATACACCGTACACATAATAAGGGAATGGTCATATAGGGTACCTGGTACTGATCCAGTGTTGTAATGCTCTTGAGGTTGATACAACTCCTAGGAATAGGGTGGGGGAGTAGCAGGTGTATCTAGTGTATCCTATGCTCTTTGTCGCAAAACGCAAGATACACACAGCCGTTTTTGGAAAAAGGGGGACTTAATTCCACAATTTGTTCTTGGTAAACTTGGGAATAAGGGGTATATTTTCCTCATTCTCTTTCAATTTTTCGAGTTAGAAATTCAGAAGTAAAGACGCCTAGAATTGCCAGAAAACGGCATAATGTTTAAGAAAAAGAGTGAGAGATTTTTCCAGTGATTTTGCAGTAAGAAATTCGAATTTACTAGGGGAATTTTCGGATTTTTGGTGTGTTTCGTGAAATCAAAATATATCGGGTAGATTTTTTCAAAAGGGTAGAGGTTTTCTCAGCATTCGGGATTTTAGAAAATTTCCGAAAAATGTTGGGGATATTTCGGGTTTTGACGGAAGAAAAGCTTTTAAAATCGAGAAATAGGGCAATTTTCAGATTTTCAGAGATGAAAGATAAAAAAAGCAGAAAAGCGGAATTGCCGATTTTTGCCACGGATTCAGTTGGCCGCGAAAAAACCTGATTGCTTTGTAATATTATAAAGCCGAGATGAAAAAGCGTTTTGTCTTTCGAGAATTCTTGGAACGCAGATTCGAGCAGACATTCGCTCAGAAATTAATGTTTTTAAACGAAAAATATTTGAACAAGTGCAGCTATAATTTCTTTGACTGTATTTAATGCAGCAATCGAGCCGAGCTTTCGAATGTTAGCGCAAAGCTCATTGTTCCCACTGGGTGTGCTGCCCTGGCGTAAAATCGGAAGCGAGAATTTTACTACCGTCCTCCCCGACGTACGGTTTTCCGATGCGAAAATCGAGGTTTGAATTTGTGGCCCCGCGTGAGGCTTGAATTAGCTTGATTGTGTTACAATCACACCAGGATTTGAAAGCAATCATTCATCAATAACTTGGTAGAGTTTTGAGCGATAATTCTTAAATCTTCTATTTTTTAGCAGCGTTTCCGAAGCCTATTCAAATTTGTTTCATCCCTTGTCTCTTTTTACGAGGTTAGCGCCAAACGGAAGCCATTCCTAGTAGGCGAGTCTGGGCAAAGCATAATTAGCCAATCAGAAAAGACCAGAACGCAGGGAAAAGAAAATAGATTTGCATTTGATTTATTCAGCGAAAAACAGATAGATTCTATTGTTATTTTTCTTGATTTAAACGGTAAAGGTGAGCTCCATGTCCCGGGGGGGGGGGTTCTTCACATGTCGACCTGATAGTGGTGCTCGTCGTATTTTTTAGGGGTCAAAATCGACTCTCAGGTATTTTTTAGGGGTTATCGGCGAAACATTGTGCCTTTCACTATTAATAAATGGTATTTTTTAGGGGTACGCAAATGAATGACAGGGTTACAAACCAAGCAAAACGTTTTCTTTCTTTCTGTGTTCATTTATAGCTCTAAACTAAGCTTGTTTTGAGATGAAAAACAATAAACAATAACAAAAAAGGTTTATTGTTGGTATTTTTTTAGGGGTCTTTTTGTTTTATAAGGTATTTTTTAGGGGTTGGATTTTTTATGTCCTGGTATTTTTTAGGGTATACTTTCCGATGTCCCGACGAGCACCCCTATCACTCTTACATCGGAGAACCCCCCCGGGCTCCATGTGCTCCTTAAGGCTGGAGAACAAAACATTGATAATCTTCCGTTCGTTTATGCAGGTTCATGTGAGACGAAAACAGTTTCTGGTAAATGCTGCCACATTCCATTCACGTACAAGAATCAGACCTTCAAGGAATGTACCTTATTTCACAACGTTAGTGGCATACCTTGGTGCTCCCTTACGGAACCGTATGCTGGTAAATGGGAAAATTGCGCACCCGGTAGGAAACATTTTCTGTTTTCACTTCACGCGTTTGTTCATTGTTTGTTCTTGGGAAGGGTTCGATGTTGGGTATTTTTTCATTGCATTGGTGAACGAACAAGTCTTGGTGTCTGTTATGACATGATCAATCTCTTTATCTTACTGTGGGATAAAATCAAATGACAGCAGATGAGGTCAGGCGCCATTATCTACTTCAAAGGGAATTGACAACAAGGCATCTTGATGCATACACTTTGAGGCCACGCCATACCTACAACTACAATAGTGAGGACGAAAAAAACTGTTACTTTAGTGACCCATGCGGTTTCACGCCGAAGCGATCATCAGTCTAAGGCTGCGTACACACTTGGTGCCCGGGCACTAGCAGTGCCCGAGTACAAGGTCTGGACCTTGTACTCGGGCACCAGTGCTGTGCCGGGATTTGGGCTTGGGCACTCGAAAAACTGGAGTGTTCACATTAGTGCCCGTACTCGGGTACTGTGCCCGGGCACCAAGTGTGTACGCAGCCTAAGTTAGAATTTACATGTTAAGCTACTTGACGGCGCTGCCGCGGAGGCTATTACTAAAACTTCCAAGATTGAAGTTCATAGCGAGTATTATTTTTAAAGTTGTAGACGAAAATATATTTTAAATATTTTTAGCCTTTTTTAAAAATTAAACCGGCAAAATAGTCCGGCGGATTAGAGCAAATTTTCGAGAAAATTGCGCATTTTAGGCTAAAGCTCCAATTTTTTGCCGGGTGATAGTTTTCAATGTATTTCTAAATCGTAGATATGGAGGCACGCTAATTCTTTCGTAGCGAAAGCTAGAGAGGTTTTAGGGTGAACAATTGTTTTGCTCAATAGCAGCCATTTTGAATGCTTTGTTATTCAAATGAGGTCTAGAACTTAGCTTTGCGAACTTTCAAGTTGTTCTCTAGACTGCACAGCCATAGCAGCTCATCATTTGCTAATTCGGAACTATGGATTGGTTTGACTGACTTCGGTTGAACGTCTCCTTAGAGTTTTTGGTGATTATTAAATGTCACGACCAGTTTATTGGGTCTATTGGGAATGTTTATAATTTATATTGTAAAACAATAGCCTGACTGAGACTTGATGAAATGTTTCAAGAATGAAACATTATTCTCATCGGGAACGAAATATTCTGAACCGCGAAATTCAAAATGTGAACTGAAACGTTAGAAATCATCAAATAACCAATTATTCAGTATTGTACAAGGAATTACATTGCTATTTATTCAAAAATAATTTTATTTAAACTTTTTGGGGTCCTATAAAAGCACTTTTACCGAAGACTGAACCTTCTCGAATTTATTCTGTTGAAATATGAATTTATAATTGCCGATTCAAGCGTGAAAGTGGGCGGTCATATCCCTTTTATACCGGAACTTTGTGTTTAAGGGATCGGTCATTCGAACCGCGAAGCATGCCCGAATTTTGATAAACGCATTTCATCAAGCCTCAGAGAAAGTGTAGATGAACATTCCGTTTTTTTATGATAGTTAACAAATCCCATAGTTAGCCATAGCCCACAATGCAATTGGGTCAGCGGACGTACCCACGCCAGATAACCATGACGGCTGCACGAATCAAGTTCAAGTTCAAGTTTATTTCTATTTACAAAATACAATAATCAATTACCAGACCCACAGGTAGCAAAGCTAATCTAGGCGGGCAGGATATATATATATATAATAACTATTTGAGAAAAAAGAAAATGGAAGACACATAAAAAGAGAAAAAAGAGTTGAACAACAGAATTTAGTATTTCAAAAGAGAAAGTAGGAATTATGTAAAATCAAGCATCAGAATTTGTCCATATTGTTTATCAGTGTTGACATATCAATATAATTATTCTCCTCAGCAAGAATAGATATTAATTGAAGATGAAGGGTTTTTTTAAATTTTTGTTTTGGGAGCGAACGAATGCTTAAAGGAATGCTGTTCCACACCTTGGCACCAATTCTAGGTATCGACTTTAAAACATAATTTGTTCTTGAATATTTTATATGAAAGTTGCCAGATGAGGCAAATCTAGTATTATAATTATGAGTTTTTGAAGAATTTGAAAACAGACTGGAAATATTTACAGGTAATGCATCATTAGCCACATCGTGCATAATTAAAGATATTGATTTAAAGTACAAGAAATTTAAGGGAAGAAGGTTTAAAGAATGAAAGAATGGAACAGCATGTGTCCTAAAAGGAGCAAAGAAATTCGAGCGCATTGCCCTTTTCTGTAAGACCAAAAGTTTATCCAAATGAGTTTGTGCTGCTTGTCCCCACACAGTGAGGCCATATAAAAGATAGGGTTGAATAAGAGAACGATAAATATTAAGAAGGGTATCAGTGGGAACAAAATGCCTTAGCCTAGAGATGATGCCAACTGCTTTACGAACTTTAGTAGAGATATAAGTAATGTGGTCTTGCCAAGTCAGTTTAGAGTCTATAAGCACTCCGAGGTATTTGACATAGTTTTTCTTTCTAATATTACATTATGACCCACGTTATTATCAAAAATGTTTATTTTAACGTTATAGCCAGCATGTCTTTGGTGGGGATGGAAAATAACATAATTTGATTTTTGGACATTTAAAGTTAATTTGTTTGCCATTAGCCAGGTACTGACTTTAGAAAGTTCGATATTAACGGTTGCTTCAAGAATGTTTAAACTGCTATTTGCATAAAGCAGATTCGTGTCATCAGCAAACAAATAGAAATAGAATTTGTCAGAAGTCATATATATATCATTTATATAAATAAGAAAGAGAAGTGGTCTAAGGACCGATCCTTGTGGTACACCACAGCGACACAGCTCCTTTTTAGATACATGACATCCTACTTGAGTGGTCTGGTATCTGTTTGTGAGGTAAGAGGAGAACCAGTTATTGATAATTCCTCTTATGCCATAGTGCTCAAGTTTGGACAGTAAAATTGAATAGTCAACCGTGTCGAAGGCTTTCTTTAGATCTATGAAGACGCCACAAGAGTACAGTTTCTTATCAATGTTACTTTGAATTTTGGAGACAATATCAATGAGAGCGTGTTCAGTAGAGTGGTTAATACGAAAGCCATATTGTGAATGATACAACAATTCATGTTTTTCAAGAAAGACTTGGAGACGATTACATATAATCTTTTCAAAGATTCTGTTAAAGATAGACAATAAAGATATGGGCCTATAATTATTGGGATCACTAATGTCATCTGTTTTATACACAGGTATTATTTTTGCATGTTTTAATTTAGCAGGATATATTCCAATTTGAACAGACTTATTTATCATTGTTGCCAATGGCAAGAAAGGAGATGACAAGCAGACTTAAGAATTCTCACTGGGGTAGAATATAAGCCCGCTGCTTTGTTGAGAGGAAGGGAATAGATTTCATCCTTGATTTCACAAGGCAACACTGGTGTAAAAACAAAGGAGCCTGCGCTCGAAAGCCTTGGTGGCATATAGTTTGAAAAATGTGAAGAGGGAGGAGGTATTTTAGTTGCAAGAGTATGCCAACTGTGGCGAAATGCTTATTTAAAATATTTGGTATTTCAGAGTGATCAGAAGAAATTGAATTGTTATCTATGCGCTTCATTTTGTTAATAACTGTTTTAGATTTAGTTTTTCTATTTATTAAATTGTTAATGCCTTCCCAGGCCTTTTTCATATTATTTATATTAAGCTAAAAAAAATTATGATAATAATTCCTTTTACTTATTCTCGTGAGAACAGTAATCTTATTTCTATAGTATTTATATTTGTCGTGGTCCCCAGAAAAAAAGAGCGCATTTTTTATCTTAACTGATTTTTTTAGACCTTGCGTGATCCAGGGTCGTGAGGGGGGACTCCAATATTTTTGGGGCGGGGGTGCTCGTCGTACCTTTTAGGGTTTAAAATTAGGCCTCTGGTGCCTTTTAGGGGTAAAATTTGAAAACTTTCAATTTTTTAAAGATAGGTACCAGTTAGGGGCCCGTATAGCAAATCACGCGTGCTTGTCTGAAGCCTGAATAGTCAGACGTATTTTTGTTCTCAAAAAAATACAAGAGAAAATTACGAGGGAAAAATCGTCTTGTTGGTACCTTTCAGGGGTAAAATCGAAGTTCCCGACGAGCACCCCAGCCCCAAAAATATGGGATACCCCCCCCCCCCCCCCCGGGAAAAAATAACATTCTGTCTGTGGAAACGGACGGGTATAAGCCAGTTCCAATGTTATAAATTATTGCTGAATATTAAAATCGGGCGTTTTCAATCCACAGTAAATGTATGAGCTAATTGGAGCTTCTGCCCCCAACTTTTGGCGCGATTTTGAAAGCTGGAGTTTTCCTTTAGACTAGGACCAATTTCGGAAAAGTGAACTTCTGACGGCAAACTCGAGGAAAAGTTGGTAAACAGGCTATTCCGCATGATTTTTGGGCGCTGATTACGAATCTGCTGTTTACCAAGCGTGATTTTGCTATTTAAGGGTACTAATTAGCATAATCACACGAAAACGAGGCTAAGTTTGGATTTTCTCATATTTGGTGTTTTTTCTTGCAGCATCCACGCAAATCAGATTCTAAAATATCCTATATATCTAGATAGATAGATAGATAGCTTTATTAAAATTTCCTTGGCAGCCATAAAGCTGAATACCGGAAAATTTACATAAAATATACAAATAAATAAAATACTATATACAAGAATGATAATAAAAGGTTTAAAAACTAGTTAATTACAATAAAAATTCGAAATATTTACATCTTAGCCGCGTTGTGGATAATAAAACTTGTTCGAAACCGTGCCGTTTTGCACAGAGGCAAATTAAAAGTGCGGTTACGCCTCAAACGGTTGCAATTATTACGAGTCGGTAAAAGGTTGTGCAACTTATGGTTACTATCTTGGTGTATTTCATTAAAGAGTCGCTCACTTAGTAGTTGCCTTCTATCATTGAGAGACACTAGACCAGTCGCCCCTAGGGCATCGCTATAGCTCAGATCAGGGGACATGATTCGTAAGGCGCGCCGCTGAACGCTCTCCAGCTCTTTAGAGAGATACGCTGGTAAACTACTATGAAATACAGGGCAGGCGTATTCCAGGATAGGACGAATACAGGTTATATAGAAGCACAACAGCTCGCTTGTATCGGCGTTAGCGCGCTTAAACTGCCTAAGCAGGTAGAGCCTCGATGCTGCTTTCTTCATGACTTCACTAATGTGGTCGTTCCACTTAAGATTATCTGATATTGTTAGGCCCAGCAACTTTGCTTTCTTAACGACTTCTATGTTCTTATTATTAACCTGGACAGACTGGAACTCAGTAGGGGAAGTCGAGAAACAGATCTGCAGTTCTTTGCATTTGGCCTCGTTTAGCACGAAACGGTCGGACTTAGTTTGTCGTACTAACTCGTCTACAGCTACCTGAGTTCTACTTGCTTCTCCCTTGTGCACAGTCTCGGCGATCGTGGTATCATCAACATACTTCCAAAGGCTGATCCCCCGACTTGGATGTCATTAATCATAATGACAAATAACCATGGACCAAGTTTGGTCCCTTGAGGGACGCCGGCCGGGATGCGCTCCCACTCCGAGTAGCAATCTTGCGCTAGTTTTACTCTTTGTTCCCTGTCCGTTAGGAAGTCTGCGATCCACTGAACAGTCCAGTCTGGCATATCATACTCTCTGAGTTTCTCTAGAAGGATCCAGTGGTCGATGAGGTCAAAGGCCTTTTTGAAGTCGAACAACACTACACGCACCGCTGAACCATTTCCGTCCGTGTCTTTATACCAATTGTGGAGCATGCTAATTAACGCATGCGTGGTACATGAGCCTGGTATTGTACCATACTGATTCCTATCGATCTTCTTTAAAACAGCAGGCTTGACCTGTCTCTCCACAACGAAATCTTCAGCCACCTTCGAGAGTACAGGGGTTAGAGATATTGGTCGAAGGTGTTTGTTGACGTCTAACACTGGTGTCTGTTTAGGAATGGGAGTGATGTCGGCTTTCTTCCAGGACTTAGGGAGACGGCGCTCTTGATACGAAGTGTTGAGTAAGTCAGCTACAGGAGAAGCCAGAAGGTCCGCGTTGTCTTTAAGGAGCCAGGCAGGGATACAATCTGGACCCGATGCCTTATTTGGATTTAACGCAAGCAGTTTAGTGATGACTGCGTACTCCGAGATTGATATGACGTCATGATTGAGTGCGCCAACGTGCGCACTCACTTGAGGGGTGAGAGGGGTAAACACACTCATCGGTGATAAGAATTCTTCATTAATAAGGTTCGCTAAGAATTCTGAGCTCGGAGAGGTTCCGTCTGCATTGTCCGCAATGTGTTTGAAATCGACAAGAGGGTTCGGCCGCGTTAATTTGGAAAATCCGCTAAGCTTTTTAACCTCTTTCCACCAGACTCCCGGCTTGCATGTTTTGAGTTCTTTCACTTTCGCCTCATAGTACCTGGCACGACACGCCTTCCTGTCTCGATTAACACGGTTCCTAAGCTCACGGTAATCCACCATGTTACCGCTGGCCAACGCCTTCTGACGACGGTGGATCAAGCTCTTTAGGGAGTCGTTTACCCACGGTGCTTCGTTTACCACAACGGTTTTCTGTTTTAAAGGCATGATAGTATTCATCCCCGTAGCAATGGCTTTTTCGAAGATTTGTGTTTTCTCCTCGCATGTCTCCTTGTTTCGAACCAGTTCTGCTATGTTGACTTCCTTTATGTACGAGCTCATTGCGATCTTATTAGACGCCCGTAGATCCCTGGATAGTATGGTTTGTTTGGCCTTGCGTTGGTTGCAGCGAGATACAGGCTGAAGCTCGACCGTGGCGTGATCGGACAGACCGAAAGCTGGGCGCTTGATAGGATCCTTATAATACTCCTTCATGTTGGTGAAAATCGGGTCCAGGGTACGGTTTCCGCGCGTGGGGATAGAAGACGTCACGTGCTTACTAATTTGCATATTATCACGAAAACGAGGCTAGATTTGATAATTTTCGTTAAATTACTAGGATCACGTATTCCTTGTACTTGGGTTCAATGAGCAACAAATGATTCAGTAATAGAGCTGTATCTTGGATTTTGAGTTCTCAATTAGCATATTGCATGGAAACGAGGCTTTGAGGCTGATTGCCGCGTTCCTACCAGGTCTCAACAAGATGCTGGCAATGAAACTCTGTGCGCACAACGCGTTTAAAGTCAAATCCTTATGTATTTTTTTTGCCCAATTTCATTGCTTCTCTGTTGATTTTTGTCATTTTTTTGTAAAAGATATTTGAGTCACACAACACTTGTCACGTTTTCAACGGAATCGGCACTCGATACAATCTGCAGTGGTTATTTTAGACGGCGTCCACACTGCCGGAGGTTTTCAAAATTCGAAAATGAGCAACTGCTTTTCCGAACCCAAGGTGTCTACGTACGTGGATGTTGGCTTAGATTTTTTTGGGAGGGGGGGGGGGGTCTATTACTAGTTTCAAATGGTAAATGTTTATATACGCACTGCTGATCTGCGCTTTTCGATCTTTTCTTTTCTTGTTTTTCCTTCTTGTTTGGCTTGTTCATGTCTTCCTTCATAATTTGCTCGTCGACTCGTTCTTCAAATGAGCTCTTTGCTCTTTTTCTGTTTTGTCTGAGCTGTAAGTGCTTGATAATTTGGCGCGCGCCTTTAGGAGTAAAAGCAGAACAATTTCGAATGGAAAATAGTTCGACCATAGGATTTATTTGCTTTTGCTATTCTTCTTAAGAAAATATTTTTTACTTCCAATTCTTGCTCGAAGTCCTTTTCTTTTTTACTGAATGCACTTGAGAAAGCCACGGGAAATAAGTTTACATATAATTCAACATCGCCATTAAGTAATGACTGGGCGCCTTTAATCACGAGTAGCAAACGTGCCTTCCTGGCACTTATTTGCTAACCTGGTGTATTATGAAGATAACTGTAACTGGTCATTGTTTCAGTGACTATCAAATTATTGTCTAGAGATCATTTACGAGGGAGGTCCTGAGAAGGAATGTGCGAACGTCATCTTCAGGGTCAAATGAAAAGCTCTATCTGTATAAGTTGTGTTGCGCAATACCGAGCTGGTGTGCTTTGACCGGGCCATCATAGTAGCGGTGGTAGATTTAGGGTGCAGATGTTGATAGTTGCGGATGTGATGGCATTTTGCATAATCTTTGTGGACGAGTCTTTGTTTCTTGTTAGAAAAATAAGCTAAACATCTGTTCGAATCCAGGCCAACATCACTTCTAAAGTTAAAAGTCTTATCCATCTCGCCAAGGTATGCAGCGTCGGAATACCTCATGCCTGTCATGTGGTTGGCTTCAGGTCTTTCATTTTCGACAGTATTCGCCCGAATGTTACAATTGGTAGGTGCGCTACAGGGGCAGATCCAGGAATTTCAGAATGGGGGGCCGGACACTGAAAACATGTGATGAAAAATTTTCTAATTTCCTCAAGAAAAATCTCCCGAGAAAGGGGAGCCCTCGCCTTCCTCGCCTCCCCCCCCCCCCCAGACCCCCTGTTTATCCGCCCCTTGCGCTACTCGAATTGAGTGTGTGAGGCACCGTCTCACCATCTGAGAGTGCCTTTGATGGATGGAAGTGAAACTGTGGCGACAGTTCTTTTATCTGGATGTGGTGCATGATAATCAGAGTAACGGCACAGGAAACGATCGTTGTGCCACGTAGCTGTTTGTACAGTGTCGTTCATTCTACTGCAATTCGTAGATTCTAAACAAAACATCCATGTATCGTTTGTTGGCATCGGTAAATCGGATAACGGTCCAAGTACAGTCAAGCGTCATCTCATGCGGAATGCTTGTGAAAGAATCTCACATCAAGTGTAGCCTGTGTAACACAGGAGAAGAGGTGAGAGGTCGAGCGGACGCGTCTTTCCCTTTCTCTTTCCCAGTGCGTTTGTTGTGCTGGCTACATCAAATGACACCACTGTGTAGCAAGGTTTTTCGGTCGTTTGTTTTAATAGCGTCGAGTCGATCCAAGCATTGGTGGACTGATTGGTGGACTGTACTTTGTGCTGCGAGGCGCTGGTCTTACAACTTTCTATGATTTTATCGGCGAAATAGAGCATGTTTGATGTTGGGAGAGACACGAGAACGTTGTAAAATCACGAGCCGCAGGCGAGTGATTTTAAACCATTCCGAGTGCCTCTCCCAAAATCACAAGTGCCCGACTTCGCTGATTAATAAGCTATTGAACGTTTTTCTATAACCGTTTCTTTATCGGTGAAATAGAGCATAGATTTGTGCGCGTTTAATGTCGTAGCTATATTATAACAAAGTCAGCTTTGATCTGCATCGCAGAATAATGAATGCTTTCCAAAAATGGTTATTTTTCGAACTTCGATAAAACCAACGACAGTTTGTTTAAACTCCCAAGGGAAAGCCTCAGGCTCAGCGATTTGTCCCTCCGTAAATCTAAATTAAAATGTGTGTGAAGGAGGTAAGATGGATTATTCTTTACTCTTCTGTTCCTTCTGAAGTATTTGCAGATTACTGTGGTTAGAGAAGGGGAGTAGTATTAGCCTAGAAGCCCATGCAATCTCGTACCCATAGCAGAAAGTCTCGCACATATTAATGGTGACGACACCAGACCTTTATCCGCGAGGTAACTAGCCGGGGTGCTCTGGGTTCGAGAATGGATCAATCGAAAATAGAACAGTACCGAAATTTGTAAGCTTACGTGCTCAGCTATAGTTCAATTAACGTCATATTTGTTGCAGAATGTAATCTACGTATGTATTTATGTACTCCGGCAAAATGCGTGACAATGTTGCGTGACTCAAATCGATTCACCTAAAACTGGAAAAAAGGATTAATGAATGAAATTTGGCGGTTAAGTAGTTGCATTAGGAATTCTGAAGTTTTAAAGCACTTAGTTAGACGCGTCATAATTTCTCAGAACGATTTTGCTAACTGAAGCCACATGGAAGCGTGACATCTTATTCGCTGATCGCAAAGCCTCGTTTCCATGCAGTTATGCAAATAAGGAAGCCCAGTAAAATTCAAAATCGAGCTTTTCTTTTAAGCTATACCCTTTCAGTGTCGAAAAGTAAAAGAAATAAAATGTTTCCTCTAAAATATAAGAAAGTATCAAATTTAGCCTCGTTTTCGTGATATATGCAAATTTAAAGTCATGTGACGAGCCTTATCATAGTTAATGTATCTGATTTGATGTGCTAGAATATTTAAGAACTAATTTTGTATGGTTACACTATAAAGAAACACCAAATTTGAAAATCCCAAAGGCGGCCTCGTTTTCGTGCAATTATGCTAATTAGTAGCCTTAAATCGCAAAATCACGCTTGGTAAACAGCAGATTCGTAATCAGCGCCCAAAAATCATGCGGAATAGCCTGTTTACCAACTTTTCCTCGAGTTTGCCGCTAGAACTTTTTCTAGAGACTTTTTCCCGAATTGGTCCTAGTCTACTTGAAAGTGAAGAAAAAAACCGGTACTCAAAGTATTTCAATATTGTTCTCGAGAACATCAATTTTTTTTATCTAAAGGATTTTAAAAAAGAAAAAGAAGAAATGTGTTGACCTCAAGGTTGAACTCCGCGGACGTCCGGCACTAGAGGTCGAAGAATAGGACAATAACATGACTTTTGGAGGGCATATAGTTTATTTGGGGCCCGAGTAGCATCATTTGCGCCCGAGCGCGGCGAGGGTGCAAATGATGCTACGAGGGACACAAATCAACTATATGCCCGACAAAAGTCATGTTATTATCATTATTATCACTACACAAGGCCAAATAATACAAGTATGATAGTGTTCGTCCAACCGAATTGAATACTGTAAGCTTAGATAAAGGCAAAAAAATCGTATCGTTCACAATTATTTCGCCCGTTGAGATTACAAGCTTAGGTTAATACATGAAACAAAAAGAATCACAACTTTTAAAAGCACATAAAAATCTACTCTGCTAGCAGGGTAATAAGGATCCCAAAAGGCAATACGAATGAAAACATGGCAAATGTTTTTTAACTGTTTTTTGTAGGCTTACTTCTAGTCAGCTCTCGCCATCCCTCCCGTCCTCGACCCGCGAAACGAAACCAAAAATCAGATAAATTCAACCAATATCTCCGGAGCCCTCTATTTTTCGTCGGTGTTCTGTCCGTGGCTGTCGAATTAAGTACTGTTTCCCAGACTGATAGCGAGTTTCTGTTTCGGTTCCACTTTTTCTAGTTAGTAATTTAAACAACTTGTTCGCCTTCGATTCGAACATGAGACTAAGCTTGTTGTTGTTGAGGTTTCGGCTCGCCGGTGTGATTTGGCGATGAATCGCTGCTTAATTACTGTCATAGTACTCGGCGTCAAGGCTTCCCTTTCTCTGTTGTAACTTCGGCGTAGAATTTCCGTAGAATTTCACTTATGACTTGTCTTGTTTTACGATGGTAAAATCGACAACAACGTTTCGCTTGTGCCTTGTGGCATCATTTCTCAAACTTCCTTATTCCCCACTCGGTCGCTTTCTTTGTGTTTTTTGCTTGTTCATTTAGCTAAGTGATCAACGTTCAAGTCTGAGTTTTGGCTACTGAGAGTGAAATACGGGGTTTCTTCCAATTCCATGGCGATAAAGAAACGAGAGAAAGTTAGAAAAACTCGCCGAAAAATTTTCACCGAGTGAATTCCCGCCACAAACTCGCACTAAAATGGTATCCGCGTGATCTGATTGGTCTAGCGTGGCAGCAGAGCGCCACCACGGCCAATCAGAATGAGGGCGGTAAATGTATTTGCGGCCCGCTGTTTGCCATTTGGCCCGCAAAAATAGAGCGTTTTAGAGAGGGCGGTTTACAATTTGGCCGCGCGTAGTGATATGAGCCATAACCACTACTAAGATTCCAAAAAGATATTTTATAACCTTCGGCGTGACAACAGTCTAGCAGTGGCGAGAGTGCGGCAGCTGGCAGATTCTCGGCACTTTAAAACACGAGTCTCGTAGTAAGAGTAATTTCAAGCCGCGAACTGAAACCGTTGACGGGATACGATTCATTGGCAAATACATTAGCATCACCAATAACAATGTTCGATGAGTAAAAGTCGTGATTTTCGGCTTTAGGGAAGATATAAGTCCAGTGAACAGTGAACTTGCGAGACAGTGAACTGAGTGAACCTGAAGTTTGCCGGCGAAGTTTGGGAGATTCGTATCTCACGGTCATGTGCATTCACATCGGAGATTCGTATCTCACGGTCATGAGAGCATTCACATCGGTCGAATATTGTTCGAATTCGTACATAGTCAACTTAACAACGTAAGAGTAATTTTAAGCCTTTCAAAACACAGTGAACTTGTGAGACAGAGAACCAACCAAACCCTGGGACGTTTGACACATATAATCAGTTTTTCCTGAGTGATTACGTCACGAAGTCCCCGTGGCGCAGTTGGTGCTTACCAACTGCGCCACGGGGACTTCGTGACGTAATCATTCGTGACTCGGGCAATCTTTTAAAGTTAAGCACGATCCGGCAAGGTTAGTAAATGGATGGGTGATCGACGGCAAAGTGGATGGGGAAGGGAAAAGAAAAGCGAATGTTTCGAGGGGAGGGGTAGGTAAAATGAACACATAACTTAATCAACATAAATTATGCTAATGTCGAATGAGCTAACAAAGGAGTTTCGAGAGCTAACATAGGAGTGAGTGACATCGGGTCCCCACTACAACTCGGGGTTACCATAGTAACCCACGAGTTAAAAAGTAGAGAAATGCCTATTGATATTGGTTTTCCCGTAACGCTAAAACGCTCAAGCGCCTCTTCGAAATAATCAAGAAAACATTCAGGCGAATTGTGTTGTCTATAGATTACACAAGAAAGCACATTTTTCTTGTGCGAGACTTCTAATTGAACCCAGAGAGCCTGAAATGCTTCATTAGCCACTTTTTCAACAACAGTATAACTCAGATTCTCATCTATGTACATGCCAACGCCTCCAGCAGAAAGAGGTGTTGGAACAAATTCGAAATTATAACTAGGTAGCTTGGGGATAGAGTCAGAAGTTGTGCTATTATAAATTCTAGTTTCTGATAATCCAATGATACTAAAATTAAAATCAAGTTCACTTAGAAGATGAGTTTGTAAGTTTTCAAAATTTTGTTTCAGGCTACTGATATTAGTATGCAAAAGAGAAAAATGTGCTTTGTTGTTTTTGGGTCTGGCTGACATAAATGAAGCTGGAGAATAGTATCTACAGCGAATGGGTTTGTAAATATTATTTAAGTCTGGATCAATGCCGTTATTGCTATTTAAATCAAACAAATCAAGGTCATGAAAGCTAGGGAGTCGTTCTAAATACTTTTTTGTAGGAATCTTCATATTGATAAGATTATTAAATTGGCCATGAGCGGTAAGCAAGTTTACGCCATGGTAAGGCAAGTCACGTAAGAGGCGTTATTACATTTCGTACCGTAGAATTGAATGAATAATGTTTATATCTGATAAATAATAAATACGTTTACTTATCTATGTTTGGGACTCGAGCTCGTCTTGAGTGAGATCCTGCAGGTATTTTAAGTTATTGATCTTAATGACTTGGCTACTCTCATCATGTCGGAGATACACGTTAGCGTTTTTGGCCCAGCAAAACGCATAACTGAACCTCTCTTTGAATTTCTTGGCTTCGTGAAGGAGCGTTTGGGTTTTCGGAGGAAGATGATCCAAAAGTACTGCATTGCCGAAGGTTACAGAGTCGCTTAGCCCAACGTCAGCAGGACCAACACTAGAAATTCCTTTACGACGAGACATTACCTCCTCTTTAGTAAGGCGCCTCACAATTTACAGATTATTGGTTTTGGATGACTTGTATCCGATGATCGACTTGGGACCCTATGTGCTATGTCGATGTCGCTTAACGCCACGTCGGCTCCCATCTTATTAAAGATCTTGATACAAAGTTTAGACGTATCTTTCGCTGATTCTTTAGAATCTGGATCGAGCTCTAGGACCCCAATCAATTTAACATTGAACCCATAACTGTAGTTTACTAGCTCATCTAGCATGGTTGACTTTCGTCCACTTTGCCACTAAGAGATTGCAGGCGACCGTTCATCGCCGCTAGGTCTTTCTTCGCCTTTGTCCGGAACGTATTTAAGTCATCATATTCCTGTCCCATGAATTCAAGAGACGCCAAGGTTTCTCTGTCCGGTGACTGGCCGCCATTACTGGCAGCCGCCTCGTGTTCTTTCAGAGTCTCTTGCAGGCTACAAAATTCATCTCTCAATTTTCCATTTCTTTTTGCAAATTAAAATTTTGTTTTTGTAGCTGTTTCACAGTTAAACCAGTCTTCGGAGGCATAATTCATTGATAACTTCTCAAACTAGTACAGAGCTTTGAAAAACGTGGCCGCACAGTAGCAGTACATGCGCAGAGCATGTACTCAAGAATCAGGAACGATGAATGCTTTTGCTCGGAACCGTAAACATAGAATACTTTGGTATGTTGGTAACCAACCACCCTTTCTAGAAAATATATAAAACGGAGATGAACAGCTAAGCGAAGCACACTTTATCTTTGACACTCAGGGTCCGGTTGCTTGAAAGTGGTTTAGGACTAATCCATGAGTAATTACCATGGTGACTCGATGGTTTTGTTCAGAACTAAACCTGGTTCTGGTTTAAATTTAATCCACCTTTGAACAACCCGCGCCAGAGGTGTACATTAGAGATATGGATATGAAAAATAATTATTCTGATGATGAGTACGTTAGCAGTCAAGACAGTGAAAAGCCCGTAGAATCTGATGATGATTCGGTGGATGAAAGCTCAGAGTCTGATGATTCTGAAGGTGAAAGTTCTCATGAAGAATCGAGAAGAATGTCTCAGTCTCTCACCACTTGTCCTTATAGTCTGCGAAACTGTCTGGCCCACCCCTTGGACGGGAGCAAAAACGCCACAACGGTTTGTTTTTACCACGGAGTCGGGAGTCGTACCTGACGTGAATTTCAGGCCGAATATCGACGAGGCTGAAAAGATTCGCATTTATATCATTCAGAAAAGGGTTGATTTCCAGGAAAAAAGTATAGCTGTACTTTTATTCTGTGAGGTTTGTTTGAGCAAGCGACCATGATTTTTGTGGAAAAATCGCGGGATATTTGTGGATCACCGAATGGTTCTGAATTTTGCAGTTTGCAGCCTTCTAGAACATATATAAAGAGTAAGAGGTGACAAATGCTAGTAGTAGTTTATTTAGGTACTAAAGGACTAGATAAGGGCATTTTTTTTTTAAATTTCTCGTAGGTACATTTTTAGCGCTCGTCGAACTCAACACAGCGACACAGCGACACTATAAAACTGCAAACTATCAACTCTGGAGTTCGCTCAATGATCCTACCACTGTTAGAATATCGGCTCGCATAAGCAAGTGCAGCTCTTAAAAATAAATTCGAACAAATAGTTGAAAGTACCAATAGTCCAGGTTGAGCATATCCAGAGCTAAAAAATATCCGATCATTTTTGACGCGACACGAGCGAGTTAAAAAATGTCTGAAAAACGCCTTTCATTTTGTGGGAGTCACCTTTTTATTAGGTTATTTTGCATATTTCAAAGCGTTTAAATGCGATTTTTTAACGACCCGGAGTAGGCCTAACACTAAAAAGATGAAATAAAATAGATATCTTCAAGGTTCGACTGATGCATGCACTCAGCAGAACCTTTCTATCCCTCTATTTTGTTTTCATACAAAATTGACTATTGTTTGCACGACTTTGTTATCACTACTAATTCGTACTTTATTCACATTACGGACTTCCTTTGCCTCAAACGCGCGCGTAGCTAAGGCAGGAGTTTAGGCGAGAACATTTTATCCAATCAGAAACGTCCCTTGCATGTGATAACATCCTTTCATGCTGCCTTCTCGTTACAGCTATTAACTGTGATGAACCGGGAATCATTGATCATGGTTCATTTGAGGGGACTAACTTTACGATTGGGAGCGAAGTAACCTACAATTGTAACGCAGGCTATCGCATGACTTATAGCGACTCTGGTATCATGTCCTGTGATGCAAATGGACAATGGAGTGGAGCGTTACCTTCTTGTCTTCGTGAGTATACAAGTTACGGTTACCTTTTTTCGCGCACGCTCGCTATAGTACAGGAAAATGGTGCATGATTTATGGTCAATTGTGCAAATTAGGGAAACAAGCATGAAATTTGGCAGACTGATAGAGTTTCATAAGCTGAACATTTCTAGAAGTGGAGCCACGCCCCAAAATGGATACTTCCAGTTTTATAGCCATGGAATTAATTATCGTAAACAATTTTTAAAACAATAGTTAACGTTTACCAAAAGCCGTGAAACTTAGGACAGTGATTAAGCAAGGGACGGTCAATCATCACACATACAGAGCCACGCCCTTTGATGAATACTTCCAGGGATAGTAGTGCTCTATCCAATTATACGTAAAATTACCACAGAGAAACTGTTTGAGGCTAGATGATTTTGAAATTTGGCACAAAGAATGTCTTAAGCAATGCAAGAAATATAGGTGGAGGTACGCCCTAAAATGGATACTTCCAGCTTTGCGACAATGGAATTTAAATATCTGAAATATGTATTTTTAGAAACAACACTGAACGTCTCTCAAAAGTCTTGAAACTTAGGACCATGATAAAGCAATGGACATTCGGTGAATATGCACAAGGGACACGCCCTTTGATGTATACTTGCAGAGATAATAGTGCCGGATACAATTTTATATAAAACCACCTCAGATAACTGTATGTGGCAAGACTATTTTGAAATTGGTACATAGGATGTATTCACCACTGCAAGTGCCTTGAAAGGTGGAGCCACGCCCCAAAGTGGATCTTCTAGCTTTTCAACCATGGAATTCATTTTGAAGATCTTTTAGAAACAACTCTAAACGTTTTTCAAAAGTCATGAAACTTAAAACAGTGACAAGGGAAAGTACAATCAGCCATTATACGCACAGAGCCACGCCTTGATTAGTATTTACAGATATCATAGTACTGAATACAATTATTACCAAAATGGCCACTGAGAAACTGCGTGTGGTCGGTGTTGTTTGAAATTTGCCACATAGAATGTGTTTAGCATTCCATTTAGCTCGAGAGGTGGAGCCACACCATAAAATAAATGTTTCCAGTTTTGCAGGCATGGAATTTATCATCTTGAATCATCTTTTTTTAAAAACAGAAACTGACATCCTCAAATTTAGGACGGTAATAAAGGAACTAAAACCAACCATTATACACACAGGACCATTCCCTTTTAGTTAAGAGTTGGAGTTGAAACGGCGAAATATTGCGTCAAAATCAGACCCCTTCCAACAGACAGTATTCCTGTCCAGAAGCGAAAGAGTGGGCTTTATCGCGCTATTGAAGGAAATAACTGTTTTGGGGAAAATCTGCGAGGGAACTTCCCGATAAGTGCAGTAACAAGGACATCACAGCTAGTTTGGAGGTTCTATCCAATGTACATAGCATAGAAATCTGGTACATGACCACTTTAAGGACTTTCGTACCTGAGGAATATAACAACTGATAGCGAGAGAGAATGTGACAAAACTTTCAATAGCGAAATTCGTCTCGGGAAGGACAAACTAAAAATACCTGAATAACCGTAAAGCCTCATCATCAAACGACAGCCTCTTCGGGCTATTAGTCAATCAAAGCAGCCGAAAAACAATATCAATTTGAAAAGGAAAAGAAAACGGGGCGCGCGATGGCTATTGGGTTGATGATGGGTCTTTAAGTCCCGAACAGTAGTATTTTCCTTTACTCCATTTCTTCTTTTTGGCGTGAAAGTCGATGCTGATTCAATGATTGAGACTCTCCTTTGCCCTCCCTGCTGAAACAATATCCGATTGTTCTTGACATGTCCCGACATTAAGAAACTATCAGATGTTTCCGCCAACGAGAACTGTGTGTAACCCCGAGCGTGTTGATTTGAGACTACATAGTTTCGAAAAGCAAGTTATAGTACCAAGTCAGGTCAAACATGGTGTCTCGAGTAATTAACCACTTCTCTTCAGTGTTGGATTGTGCTGAAAAAGGATGTCTGTTTATTCCCTAGCTAAGGCCTGCCACCTGATAAGGGGACGATTCATAAATACTAAGCTTATGTGCCCATGTCGGGCGTGGCTCGAAGTCTCTAATTACGTGGAACACAAAATGTATTCTTTATACCAATTTCAAATAGTATGGCCAGATATAGTTTCTTATTGGCCAGTTTTAATACTTCTTCTGTATGTCCTTTCGATGATCCCCGTCAGCGTTGACCGAATATTGTACACTAATGACGTGCTTTTTAGATTTTAAATTTGTGACACTCCGCTTTGTCACTGATGCCACTTGTAAACTGAGGTCTATTGAACACATTTTTATTACTGCCCAATTTTTTATAATTTTTGGACCAAATTTTCAACTTTTTTCTTGTCTAAGTGCGATTTAACTGCTACCCTGGGTCCGGTTGCTCGAAAGTGGTTTAGCACTAATCCAGGATTAATTACCATGGTGACTCGATGGTTTTGCTCAGAACTAAACCTGGTTTAAATTTAATCCACCTTTGAACAACCCGCGCCTGATCTAAAATGAGTTATTTTGGGTATTTTGACACTTGACGGTCAGCTGCTATTCAATTATATAATTTTATTAGCAATTTTCATTTCTCTGCAAAACATGATCTTTTCCATCTGTCAAACTCATGTTCAATGAAGAAAGGAAAACATACGAAGCCAAACAACATATAGCGAAGAAAGGAAATCGCCTACGGCCGGGTATCATGAAAGAAAATGGGGAGCCTCTGTTTCAGTTTCTTTTTTAATGCTTTTTTACTTTTCTTTAAAAATTCTTGTGTCTGAATTTTATTTTAATATTTATTTTTGTTTTTAGTGAGGTGTGACTGTTAAAGGTTGTTTAAGTTTTCATTGAAATTTGTAGTGTATGTAGTACGGCTAAAAAACTAGACGTTTCAATTTTGTGGCGTGTTTCCTCTTCTCAAGATTCAATTTCAAAATAGACCGGCCTCACATAGTTTCTCAGTGGTCAGTTTAGATCAGCACTATTATCTCTGCAAGTATCCATCAAAGGGCGTGGCTCTAGGTGTAAATCGACCGAATGTACTTTGCTTTGTCATGGTCCTAAATTTCAAGACTTTTGAGAGACTTTAGCGTTGTTTCTGAAATATATTTTTTAGATAATATAAACTCCATGGTTGTAAAACTGGAAGTACCCATTGGGGCGTGGCCCCACCTCTCAAGTTATTTACAACTATAAATACATTCTAGAGGCCCAATTTCAAAATAGTCTAGCCACATATCGTTTCTCTGTGGTCATTTTACTAATAATTCGACAAAGCACTTCTATCTCTGGAAGTATCGTTCAAAGGGCGTGGCTCGGTATGTTAAATTATTGATTGTCCTTTCCTCTTTCTCCCTTCTAAGTTTCAAGACTTTTAAAATACGTTAAGTGTTGTTTCTAAATAATATATCACTGATAAAAATTCCATGACTGCAAAACTGGAAGTAACAATTATCGGGCGTGGCTCCACATTAGTTACGAACCAAGTTATTAAATGAGGAGACTAAGTGCGCGCTTGCGCATTACGTTCAAGCACCAATTTAATTGATTCAAGAGACAAATTAGTATTCAACTTTAGACGGGAGACTAAAACGGAGCATAGCAACAGGAGTGAGAGCATTTGTTTTTTCCTTTATATTTCCCTGCAACAGAAATAATAGCGCCTTTTAATTATTCAGACATTATGAAGAAAGATGACAATATCCCATGCAATGGACAGTTTAAAGATCGACAATTCGTAGGATGAATAATTTTGCTCAAAGCGTTGCTATGCAAATCAGTGTTATCTGGAAAAACTTCAAAGCGCGTGCAAACTTCTTCCGCAATTTATGACTTATTCGGCATTTTCCCAACGAAATGAAACCTCACACAATTGTTATCAATGTTTCCTTGAGATTATGTACTATAATGAATTTTAATCCGGTACGGTTTTAACATATAATTTCACAAGTTTTGATACCCACTTCATCTCAAAAGTTCCACATGAATAGGCTCATTGTCATGTTATTGCTCCATAATATTGCTTGATAAATTTGAAAACATTAATATGTTTGCCTCTTAAATGCATTTCACTAACTGGAAATTTAATCAGAAAGTAACCTGGTTATTTGTGCTCGCGATTTGGTGTTTCTTTTGTAATGTATAGACTGCAAATGCACTATCGTTCAAGAATGCTACACGTACACAGTGACGCGCGCCCGGATTCAATTGAAAATCAAACGCAGCACTCAAAATTCGCGTTCTAAATAAATAAATTCAACTCCATAAGCATAAGCACTGATTTGGAAAGTAATTTTGCTGGATAATTCTAAAGCATGTGTGCTTAAGCCTAAGCTAACGTGACTGTTGGTACCGTGGATGTTCGAGCCAACGCGCCTCTTGTTTGGAAACTTGAATGTTAACTTTTACAGGGTGCCTGTTACTTTATATATAAAAAGTATTTATAAATAAGCCTATAGGTCGTCAAAGGACATTTGAAAGATTGTCTCCGAGACGCTTTTTTTTCTAAAAAGAATAACGATGGCGATTAAATACGTTTTTTGCTGAGTTGTTTTGATGGTGGCACTCGTGCGAGAACTACCCGTCTCTCTACCTAATATTAATAACTCAGAATAGAAAGTATAGTGGCTGAGATTAAAGCAAGGCAATTCAGATTCTGTATTGGGCATCAAAATTTTGTGAGGGTGTAGGTGAATTTCGCGAAGGGAATTTTGCCTAGGTATGTGTGCCGCTGAGTCTAGAGGGGAAACCTGTTCTAGAGAATCTGTGAAAATTCACACTGCATAATTATATCCTGGCCTAGTATAAAAACGTAAATTTCGCCACGTGGCGAATAATCTTTTCTAGAAAAAGTGGCGAATTTATGTACCCTGTACAGCGACAAGGGCAGTACCCCTCCTGCCCCCTAAAAAATAGGCTTGATAGGCTCGTCCCCTATGTCCGTCCACGGCATGGCAATAAACTAAGAACCCAATAAACTAAGAAATTTCATGTTTTCGCATCCCAGTCTAAAGAAATACGTAGCAAAACCTTTTTCCAACGCTCCAGACGTTTCTAAACCTGGTGATTCCATTTTTTTTCTCTGTCCTTCTATGATAACTCAAAATAAAAGAGCAAATATAAAACCTAACACTAGAAGCTTTCTCGTGGCAATATGCTTAAAAGACAGTTGATCTGCCTAGACAGAGGACGACTAAAGAAACACTTCGAGTTGCGAACCCCACGCCCTTTACATCGGGATTGCATCCCTCCCATGACAGAACAACTACAGAATGTGTGGTAAAGGGGCTGGGGGAATGAAGCACACCAACACAGCAGGTCATGACAGAAACTAGGTACTAATCACGTAACGTGAGGGGCAGGTTATGACAGAAACTAGGAACTAATCACGTAACGTGAGGGTCCGCCCTCTTGGGGGGGGGGGAGGGGGTCTAATAACCATCCCTGCATACTTGGAAGTCCCCAGACAGGCCAATTTTCCAAAAGAAAGGTATATTTTAGGGTGTTCGCGGCAAAAATGCGAGACGCCAGTGCTGGTACGCTGTATTCTCAGCCGTTTTCTTGCGCGATCGTGGCTGGAATTTGAGAGTCATGTTGAAAATAGTATCTTTAGGGGTAAAAATTATTGTTGACCACACCTAGATTGGTATCTTTTAGGGTTGAAATTTTATTTTCCCTATTGTTTCAAAATGGTTTAAAATGGAGAAAGGTCAAAATGCACAGAATGCAGGCCTAAAGAGAAGGTTTTAGCAACCCAAATGGCAAATCCGGCTCCTCGGACCAAACACGCATCCCCCCTCCTTTTCAAAAGCCTGCATCCGCCCCTGTTGTAGTAGTTGATTCGTCCTGAGCTTGCCTGCCCCGGCAGATGAGCTGCACATCAGCCCGTAGGAGCTTTCAAAGCTCCTACGGCTTTGAACAATGTCAGATAAAGTGTATAGCAAATACAGCAATATATACAGGATTGAACTGATGCCAGGTAACTTTTGATTGCTGAGTGGCACACGTTAGGTAACAGTGTTTTAAATGCAAATTCCAAAGATATCGCCATCTACCAACTACATATATTCTTTCTCTTTGTAAAGCTTTCTTGTGTGGCATATCCATGAAAGCTCACAGATACGCACACATTTCGATGAGTGAGCACGTTTCTATTGACTTTTGAGCCCTAACCAAGGACTCTTGAAAAGCACCGCTTCCAGCCTACTCCCAGTCACAGGGGAACAGGCCAAACAAGCAACGCAAAAGAGATGGGAGATTTTATTGAGTTGGTGAGCCAACTCAATTCCAAGGGGGTCCCGTCTCTCAAGAGGAACGTCGGTGTTTTCCTAGATACGACAGTTTTGAAACCATATTTTAATTTACAGAAAGACCGGATTTCGGATATTTTCGTAGGCTAAAAACTTACTGAAAGGAAAACATTTCTTCGAGTACTTGAGGGATAAATAAAGTCACGTTAGTTACGAACCGAGTTAATGAGCTGATTAAGTGCGCTTCTGCGCACTACGTCCAAGCACCAATTTAATTGATTCAAGAGACAAATTAGTATTCAACTTTAGAAGACGGACTAAAACGGAGCATAGCAACAGGAGTGAGAGCATTTGTTTTTTCCTTTATATTTCCCTGCACCAGAAATAATGGCGCCTTATAATCAATCAGACATTATGAAGAAAGATGACAATATCCCATGCAGTGGACAGTTTAAAGATCGAGAATTCGTAGGATGAATAATTTTGCTCAAAGCGTTGCTATGCAAATCAGTGTTATCTGGAAAAACTTCAAAGCGCGTGCAAACTTCTTCCGCAATTTATTACTTACTCGCCATTTTCCCAACGAAATGAAACCTCACACAATTTTTATCAATGTTTCCTTGAGATATTGCGCTAAAAGGAATTTTAATCCGGTACGGTTTTAACATATTATTAGGGACGTGTCATTATTTAGCGGGGGGGGGGGGGGGGGGGGGGCTTTTTGTGGGGAGGGTCCTAATTTTTTTCGCATGTCTAAAGGGAGGGTCCAAATTTTTTTCACACCTGTTATGGGGAGGGTCCTAATTTTTTTCAGCAAACATTTGGGCGATGAAGAGGGTAAAACAGTTGCAGATAGTGGTTATTTCAGCAACTTCTCTATCATTTGCATTTTTGCTTAATAAGAATTTCATCGCGCTTCGCGTGCATAAAGAATTACATCTAAGATACACTTTCAGCAATGAAGACACTACCGTTTACAAGAACAAAGTGTATCTTGACAAGGAAAAACAAACTCTCCCAAAACTGCCCTGCAATGATAGGCCTGCCGGGCAGTCACTATATCTTGAAAGAAGACCCCATAGGTAAGCGTGAGTTCGACATTACAAGCATAGAAATTCGTCATTTAGGCCGCTACACGCACATGAATAATAATAACTTCCCCATTTGCGGCGCGCAGTTGTGCGCATGAATAATATAACATTGTTGGCTCAGGAGCCCATCAATAGAAGCTTTCATCTAATCTATATAGTTGAGGTAGCGTACTTCCTGGGCTCCTGACAGGCTTTGTTTACTATACCGTACACAAAACATGTTCATCTACCCTTTCTCTGAGGCTTGATGAAATGCGTTTATCAAAATTCGGGCGCTCACTTCGCGCGCAACGAAAGAAAAATGCGACCCCCTTTTTCTGTAAAATGTATTCAGTACTACGACCCCCTTTTTCTGTAAAATGTCTTCAGTACTAGGTCAAATACGGAACGGGAGAGGTGGAATCACGTTGATCCTTGTACTTATAGAGGGAGGATCACTGCATTTTTACCGTGTATTACCCAAAATCCTCTCACGTTAATAATCCAGGCGATAAATAATACCGCGGTTCGTTAACTTTGACAGAAGTAAGAAAAACGTATTTCCGCTATTAAGAAGAATGAAAGAGACATTGCATCACTCGGACAAGAGACTATCTGGCAGGTTTTTCAGAAAATATAAGTTACATGGGGAGGGTCACAATTTTTTTTACCTACGACTGGGGGAGGGTCACATTTTTTTGGTTATGTTTAAGGGGAGGGTCCTAATTTTTTTTAGCCTTGTGAGCCCTCTCCCCCGGTAAATAATGACACGTCCCTTATTTCACAAGGATTGATACCAAATTCATCTCAAAAGTTCCACATGAATAGGCTCGTTGTCATATTGTTGCTCCATAATATTGCTTGATAAATTTGAAACATTAATTTGTTTGCCTCTTAAATTCATTTCACTAGCTGGAAATTTAATCAGAAAGTAACCTGGTTATTTGTGCGGGCGATTTGTGGTTTCTATAGTAATGTATAGACTGCAAATGCCCTCTCGTTCAAGAATGCTACACACGATGCACAGTGACTCGCGCCCGGATTCAATTGAAAATCAAACGCAACACTCAAAATTCGCGTTCTAAATAAATAAATTCAACTCCATAAGAATAAGTTATTTGTGCTTGCGATTTTGGGTTTCTTTTTTTGTAATATATAGACTTCAAAGTCACTGTAGAGAATCCTATACGCGAGCCTTATTCAATTGAACATATAAACAGTTGAACCTAAACCTCAAAATTCGCGCTCAAGTAAATAACTACAAATATGGACAAATTGTTAAGATCAGAGCATTATTTCATTTGTTTACCACAGTAATTGGCCTGGTAAACTAAACATTGACGCAGTCAACGGTATCATAAGGGAACAGCTGCTAGCGGCGACAATTCATCACTCGAAGAAACGTTTTCCTTTCAGTAAGTTTACATTTAAGAAAATATCCGAAATCCGATCTTTCTGTAAATTAGAAATATGGATTCAAAACTGTCGTATCTAGGAAAAACCGACGTTCCTCTTAAGAGGCGGAGCCCCCTTGGAGTTGAGTTGGCTCACCAACTCAATAAAGTCTCCCATCTCTTGCGTTGCTAGTTTGGCCTGTTCCGCCTGTGACTGGGATAAGGCTGGAAGCGGTGTATTTCAAGAGTCCTTGGTTGGGCTCAAAGGGGCTCAAAGTCAATAAAAACGTGCTCACTCGTCGAAATGTGTGCGTATCTGTGAGCTTTCATGGATATACCACACGAGAAAGCTTTACATAGAAAAATAATCTTAAACGTGTGCCACTCAGCATTCAAGTTACCTGGCATCATACGGCGGACTCCCATATGTCGTCGGGCGGGGTGCTCGTCGTATTTTTTAGGGGTTAAAATTCGGGTTCCAGGTATCTTTTAGGGTATTAGACGAAAAAAGGCCAATTTTCCCCAAAAATGGTACAAAATTTTGTAAACTAGCATTTGGAGTAAGCAAGAAAGCAACAAATAATGCATGTAGGGCCGAGCTCGGAAGATACCCTCTATCAGTCGATGCCAAATACAGGGCGTTTAATTTCCTAAGGCAAACTCAAAGAGCCCAGAAGTGGCTTACATATCGATCACGTGTTTCTACAATGGCGGACAAAACTGTTGGGACACCAGTGCCTTTTAACCCTCATTTCATGATACTTTATTGTAAAATATGTTTGTCAACCCCCCTCCCCCGGTACAATACGACCGGGGTTTGCATTTCCTCTAATATATAGATAACCATAAGCCTTATTGCACTAAGAAACTACAGATGTGTGGTCTAGTAAAATTGCAGTCATTTGGTCTATTGCCCGGACTTATAGCCTATTTTGAGAGAGTTTAGCAATGGCGTGAAGTTTACTGAAAGTTTTGTCCCCCACTTCATAAAATTTACATATCTAAACAAACGGCAGCAAATGTGATTGCTACCGAAGTTTGTTTCTAATTTCTTCGTTTACATTTAAAAAAAATCAAGGTTTTTTGCTCAAACTATTTAAACCTATACATCTGAGATTCCATTCGCACCGACGAGGTAGATTTCGGCTATAACACACGAGATTTAAAACTCACTATGTTATTTTTGTAATTTATGCAATTCGGAAGAAATTCATTACAGTTTAGAAAAAGTTCTTCATTTTTTCTGTTTTTCAGATAATTTTAGCGCGCGATTAGTTTCACATTTATCGCAAATCAACGGGAATTTATTCAAGACAATAGGTATCTTAGTAGATTTGAAGCGTTGTCTGTATTTTGCAAAAAAATAGGTATTTCGAACCACTGCCATTGCGTGTTATTAATAAAAAAACTAAGAAAATTTGCACTTTAAGGTGGCTTATAGCAGTTTTTAGTTGACTCTTCGGTCTGGTATGGCCTGTATCTCACGTGCTATACATACACAGAAAGGCAAGCCACTTTACAAGAAACATGCAATTGATCGTTATATGTGTTTACATGTTTTGTTTAAATTGACGCTTCCATGGCAACGAAATGGTGGCCCTCCATTTTTTGAGTTGAAGAATCCACCCAGACATGCAAGATAACTTTTCGCAATACCAACTCCAATGAGGTCAGACTATAAGTTTGTAGAAATAGGCCAAGAGCGTTTCGAAGACCATTTTTTGTCAAGGAAATCAAGCGTAGTCAATCAAACTCGTGAGCCAATCAGATCCTTTCCTAGTTTCGCCTAGTGCGACATGTCTGTTGCGACATGTCTCGAAAAACAAGCCAAAGGAGTGCACTGAACAAGGATCCGATTGGCTCACACGATTGTGATTGACTACGCAGCCAACTTAACTGCCAAAGGCTCACTAGATTTGAACCTACAGGGTCAGGTGTTATCAGAAACATTTGCAAATGGCATTTCTAAAAGAAAGGTTTTTATTATAAACGTTGTGACTGGTGATTTTTCCAACTGTTATGTACCGTTCGAATTTTTGATATTGGGAGAGTGCAAGTGGTTTTTTTTGCAAAAGAAAGGAATCTTGCGTTTGACTAGTTACCAGACCCCACCCGGTAAGGAGATAAAATTGCTCATATTATCAGAAATATTGATCAAAATCAGTTGAAAAATAGATAATTCGACGTGTTTCTCTATAAACCATAGTGCAAAGTAGCCAAATGCAAAACGTTATAAGTAAAGAAAAATACGTCGGAAAACTCGCATGTGACGGTAGTGAGTACCACCTCGCTGCTTCCAGTCACACACTACCTTGCTTCCCTCGGAGCACGCGCTAAGTCATGCTAAGTCGAAATGACACATTTACAAAACAAAGTCCGTGAACGTAATAATATTTTCTAAGTATAAATCCTGACGGCTCTATCGCAAAACGAAGGACACAATCCCGAAGAGAAGGAGGAAATCCCTCCAGTGGGCATGTTTTTGTTGGAAGAGATTCACTTTCGGCTAAGTTCTAATTTAAGCGAGGGATAAAGCCGAAAAAATATAAATAATATAAACTAAAAAAAATTGTTAGTCCTTAGACCATTTTTACTTGACCTGTTTCTTCTCTCCCCTCACTTCCGAAGTCAAATAGCGCTTTCGATTTTCACGGGTTCTTTGACCGATTTGAGAGACGGACACGCGTGATTTTGTCGCACCAAAATCAGGGAGACCAGTGCAAAAAAAAAATCCTTTGGGCTCACTTCATTTATTTCAGCATGGTGGGACGGGGTACTCATGCTGATGGGAGGTTATTAGTAATGTAAATCCAGCAGTTTATGGAAGGGGGAAATCACGAACCCCTTCCCACATCCATATGGCCATTGTGATTTTTTTTCCGTTTTTTTTAAATAGAGAACACTTTAAGTAAAATAAATTTCCCCCTTACACTCAGTGAATTTTTCACGGGCATCAGCTAGTAGAAACTAAAGCGTCAAGCGGCGAGGGCATTGAACAATAGGGAAAATTAGGGGTTTGTACATAGTCATTAGTATTCATGCTCATAGTCATTAATATTCTCTGGTTGCACCTTGCATTTTCATTGTTCTCCTGAAGAAGAACAAAGAAAACCAAGTTGCAACATAGAGAATACTAATGACTATGGGCATGAATACTAATGACTATGTACAAACCACACCCTGTTCTTCCCTCGCCGCTTGACACAACCAACTCTACAAAATAAAGGAAAACATTGACTTCATTGTCATCTTTTGCAAAATAGCCCTTTATTACAAGTCTCTCTCCAACATCTTTCTATAACAAAATAAACAAATCAAAATTAGTACATTATCAACATTGCAATTTGTTTATAATAACCACGTTTATAAGAAGTTTTTTCAGGCAAAAAATTAAGAACCTTAAGTTAAGTAAAATAGTAACCGCAAAACACATGCATATTTTCCCGTAGTAATCAAAATAATCCTCCAGATTTATAGAAAAACCTTTCACATACTCATTAATTATTCACGAGGATAACAGCCAATTGCAAGAGCGAAAATTGGGTCACGTGATGATACTGGAAACCCGGTCCAGTACAATCTAAAAGCCGGGGAGGGTATTGAAATCAGCAGGGAAGAGCTGGGGCTTAATTAATTCTTTTCCAGTTACTCAGGGACGCCTATTCCCTGAACTGATTTAATTTTGTTCCAGTTCCTTTGGGATGTCCCTTAGGTACTGGAACAAAATTAAATCAGTTTAGGGAAAAGGTCCCTGAAGAACTGGAAAAGAATCAATCTCTGGAAGCGAAAAAGTTCAACACAACAACAACAACATAGACTTTATTTGATGCGTTTTGCATCCAAAGTACAGTAAATTATAAAGACAGCGTACTGTACATTTTACAAATTGATAAATGGTCACATTGAAATAATTCCCACTAATGTTAATTGGCCAATCGGCCGCGTAATTCCAATTGCGAGCAGATGAATTTTCAGGCACGCTATACTCGTTTAGTAACTAATCTATTTCATCTAACCTCAAAACAGGCAAAACTAGCTGCCTCATTGCCAACATCAAGAACACGTCTCAAACCTGCAAAACTAATAAAAATACGCATATCAGTGAAAAGAAAAAGCTTCTATTTTCCACCCACCGACGCATTTCTATCGAACCGGTCAGAGTCCGAACCCGGTTTCTCAATAAACACCAGCTCTTACATTTCATGCCTGCGCCACTCTCGTTCTCCTTTAGGGTTACAAAATTCGGTAGTTTGATTTATAATATATTACATTTGAAATCTTACCTCATGTTTTTTCTTGTCCAACATATTGACAGCTGTTCGAGTCTTGCTTTCCAAATCTGGTACAAACTTTTAGCTGGGTATCTTTCACCTATGATATGCTCAACCGAGGAATTGTTTAATGGAAGAGCTAATGATCTGGTGGGATTTTTAGTTGCACGTGGCTATGATAGAAGGTTTGTCAGAGAACAGGTAAATAGAGCAAGGCGTATATCGAGGGAACAAGCCTTGACACCCCGCCCAAGGAAGAAGAGTGAAAGGACTCCTTTCGTGGTTACGTACCATCCTGGACTACCGAATATTGGGGGTATTCTACGGGAGCTTCACCCTTTGTTACAACTCTCTGACCGGTGTTAACCACACACGGGCTAAAGGGATTAGGCGCCGGCAAGGAAATGGGTTCAGATATGTCCAGAGCTGAGTGTTGACAGGCGCGTCCAATGACGGTATAAAAGGACAGCGCCCAATGAGTCGTCACGCTTTCCAAGCAAGCTTTCCTCCTTTGATCTTCGAACCCACCTCCACCCGCGTCTCCTCCCTTTGGGTGACTTTTTAGGTTGATATGGGCAGGTAGTCGATTGTTGTATTAGGGGGGCTAATTGCCCCCACCAAACGCCTTGCGTTTAAGACAATGTTAAGTACGCATTATTATTATATGGCTAAGATACTACGCCCGCTCTGATTGGCTGTTGACAGGCTTGTATTTCCCCGTACAAGCCGTGTCCGATACGGATTTTTCCCGCCGGTGTGCTTGTTTACATTTTTAAGCAAAATCCAGGCGATTCTCGTAAAAGAAAAACAACCTAAACTTTTAAAACTAAATTTCCTGAAAGAAGAAAGGATTTATTTTCTACATAATCATAACGTCTTTAACTGGAGAAGAAAAATAATGAGTGGAAGTGAGCAGGAACACTCAGAAAGTGAATTTTATTTCCCAGAGCCGGAGGAAGATGAAAGCACGATTGAAAAAGTTGCAAATGTCGAAACCGAGGAAACAGACATCGAGGAAACACAGCCTCAAAATAAATCAGATAGCCAGGAAATAAGAGACTTTGTTAACGAACAAAAAAGCGAATACACAGTCAGGAAAACAACTGCTGACATGAAAAGTTTTCGTCGTTTCTTGGAAGGGGAAGGTTTGGAGGAAGATCTGAGAATAGAGACTTTACCTGTGAAACAACTTGACCAATTGCTGTCCAAGTTTTTCATCAAGGCGCGTAAGCGAAACGGTGAAGAGTATGAGCCAGACTCCCTATCTAGCATCCAGAGGAGTATCCAGCGTTGGCTGACAGAGCAAAAATCCTCAATGAACATTCTGAAGGACCAGGAATTTGAAGACTCACGCAAGGTGCTGGCGGCAAAACGTAAACAGCTGGTGAATGTCGCCGGAAAGGGGAACCGGCCAAATGCGACCAAAGCCCTCACCGAAGAAGACGAAGACCGATTATTTCAGTCCGATCAGCTTGGCCACTCCACCCCAGATATCCTCCAGAGAACAGTATGGTGGTTTTTGGCTCTCCATTTCGGCTTTCGTGCAAGAGACGAGAGTCGTAAGCTCTGTTGGGGAGATATTGAGCTTCACCGAGACCCTGTTGACGAACGCGAGTTCCTCGTTTGGCAGGCAGAGAGAGGTACAAAAACCCGAAAAGGACAGGAGAACGGCCACCAAAGAGCGTTCAAACCAAAGGCCTATGCAACTGGCAACGACAGATGCCCTGTGGAGACGTACAAGCTGTTCAGAAGCCACAGACCTGTTGAAATGAATAAACCCGAGTCACCATTCTTCTTGGCTATAAACCTAAACCATCACACAAGAGTTGGGCTCCAGCAGTCTTTATTTGATAATTATAATGTACCTTTTTACAGACATTTCATACAATATATATTTCTAGAGGTATTCAATATTTACATACAATGTATTCATGACAATGATTTCCCTACACTGACATTACTGATACACATCTACACTGACTGAATAACAAAATCATGGACTGCTATGGAGAGGGAGGGTGGGCGTTAAAACAAGTCAAATGCAAGTGCTATTGCTGCTATTAAAGTATTGAGTGCTGCGTGCCTGCCTGGGGCACTATTATATATACAGCGTGCTACGCCCACACTACCTGGAATACGGACGTGCTATTACAGCAGAAGTTATTCCTCCTATTCCGGTCTCTCCCATTAGGAGTGTGCATGCCTACGCATTACGTGCCGGAACCACCCTCTAAACGTACGGTCTAGATTTATATTAATACAAGTATCAATATTCACCTAAACCATCACACAAGAGTTGGGCTCCAGCAGTCTTTATTTGATAATTATAATGTACCTTTTTACAGACATTTCATACAATATATATTTCTAGAGGTATTCAATATTTACATACAATGTATTCATGACAATGAATTTCCCAAACCCAAGTGGTGTTACGGTGTGTGTTGTGTGTTGTTTAATACGGACTTGCAAAGCATGTTGGCTGTGTGAAGCCGTATCGTTAATGGCATGGTTAAGTAAATAAGAACAGCATCTGAGCGCCAGTCCCCCAAGGCTTTGATAAGCTCTAGAGGGACGCCAGACTGATAACAAAAACTAGCACCCCCTCTTCTGAAAGAATGAGTAGCAAAGAGACGAGTGTTTATGCTTAGTTTTGAAAGATGTGCGCGCAGTTTCTCTAAGAATATATTATAGGTGAATAAATGAGTGCGACGTGTAGCCTTATCATAGTAGTTAAAGGCCTGGCTTGTAGCACCTGTAAAACTCGTGAAAGAAAATGCATGCGTTATTGCAGAAACAGGGCAGAGTTTGCTGTGAGGAATTAGAGGTAGTGGTATTTCTACCACTCGTTCCCTGAACTGGATAGTCTTGCTCCACCGTATAGTTACTAGTGCGCCCCAGTGAAGAATCTTAAAATCGCTTTTTGTTAGTTGTTTTGCTTGCATCAAAGTTAGTCGCGTTGCTAGGAAGTAAGTGTGATTTCCTAAACATACCAAAGAAGGCTACTAAGCAGATTGCCCAAAAAGAGGAATCAAAGCTAGAAGTAAAATCAAGCGTGCCATGTATCTGGGTTAGCATGTTAGTAGTTATAGGTTGCTTTTGATTAGGTGGCGTGATTTTAGCTCGTTTAATCCCCGTTAGTAATGATAATGATTGTAACGGCCAGTTATGTAACGTGCAGAGTATAACAAGACGTGTGTTCAATACTAAGACGTTTATTGGAATGAATCAACTTCATAAGGCATTGAATTACATTGCTTTGGTAGCGTGGTTGGTCACGTGCATTCTATTATAAAAGGCTGTTATGTAATCTAACTAAGGCAAATACGTCAATCACGTAACATCCCCCTTCCTTTGAGGATCTGTAACTGGTAAATCTAAGATATTTCCTAGAGACAAATTGTTCTATCTCCAAATCAATATAAAAATAACAATAATCATTGTCCTGTCAAATTTTGTCTTTTTCAATGTTTAACAAAGTCCTTAAGCCAAGAAGGCTCTCTAATTGACCTCTGTGGTCGCTGATTGGCAGGTGCTGGTGCTGCTTTTGGTTCCTTGGCTTGGGTCACTGGGTTGTCCTGTTCCTTGTCCGGGGTTGGTCTTGGGTCTATTTCTTGTGGTGCTGGTGTTGGTGGTGTAGGTGGTTGCTTCTGTTCCTTTAGGTCCACTCGGTTTCTCCGGTAGGCCCTTTCATTGGTCTCGACCTCATACGAGCGTTCGTCGAGCCTCTTGGTGACTGTCGCTCTGTCCCAGTCTTTCTTTCCGAGTCTAAAAGGACGCATCCTCACAACATCTCCTTCTTCTAGTGGAGGTAGGTCTCGTGCCCCTCGGTTGTAGTATGAGGCTTGCGTTGCTTGTTTCGCTTTTGTCTCCTTTACAACTCTATCAGTGTGTACAGCTTGAGGTTTCAGTAGCTGTGCTGTCGTAGGTAACTGTGTCTTACAACGTCTTCCCAGTAGTCTTTGTGCTGGGCTGGTTTCCATAGCTTCCGTGGGCGTGTTTCTCAGCGCGAGAACTGCCAAGTACAAGTCACCTTTAGTGTGTTTGGCCTTCCTTAGCAATCGCTTGGCGTCTTTGACTGCTGCTTCTGCCTTTCCGTTGCTCTGCTGGTGTTCTGGACTTCCCGGCTGGTGTTCGAAACCCCACTCATGTGCGAAGTTGGTGAATTCCTCAGAATGGAATTGAGGTCCGTTGTCACTAATGACAGTATCGGGTATCCCCTGTCTTGCAAAATGCACTTTCAGTTTCTTGATTACTGTAGAGGCCTTAGCGTCATTGGGAAGAGGGTCGATTTCCCAGAAGTTTGAGAAGTAGTCCACAGTTATTAAGTACTCCTTGCCATCTATCTTGTAGAGGTCTGTTCCAATCTTCTCCCATGGTCGCTCTGTTGGTTCATGGCTCATCAAAGTCTCCTTTTGCTGTTTTGTCCCATAGGTGACACAAACTTCACACTGTGACACATGCTCTTTAATCTTGGCTGTCATTCCTGGCCAAAACATGCATTCTCTGGCTCTCCTCAGGCATCCGTTAACTCCCGTGTGTGGGCTGTGCAGCAGTTCCTTCATTATCTGGCGCATGGACTTAGGAATCAATAGTCGCTCTCCTTTAAAAACTAGTCCATCATACACACTTAGTTCATCTCTGTAACTATAGTATGGTGCTACTACGGCTGGTAGCTCTTTCTTTTCCTCTGGCCAGCCGCTCTGTATGACATCCATCAACTGTTGCAAACTGTCATCCTTGAGTGTAGCTGTCTTGATCTCCTGCAGCCGCTCCTCCGTCATTGGCAGGTGCTTCACTGCATTTATTCGTTCAAATTCTCCTGAGTGTTCTGTGTTGTGGGTAGAAATGCCCTACTTAGCGTATCTGCAAGGTACATTTCAGGCCCAGGCTTGTACTGTATGTGTACATCGTACTTCTGTGCTTTCAGCAGCATCCCCTGGAGTCGTTTCGGTGCACTCCTCAAAGGCTTGATCGCAATCGCGGCTAGAGGCTTATGATCAGTCTCTACTGTCACCAGTCGACCATATGCATACTGGTCAAACTTTTGTAGTGAATATACCACAGCCAGCATTTCCTTCTCGATTTGCGCGTAGCGAGTCTCCGCATCGGTGAGTGCTCGGCTGGCAAAGGCGACAGGTTGCCCATTCTGCAGCAGGGCTGCGCCCAGTCCCTTCTCGCTGGCATCGCACTGTATGGTAAGCTCTTGTTCAGGGTTGTAGTACCTCAGTAGTGGTGCAGTCGTCACCAGTTCCTTCACTTTCTCAAAAGCTGTGTCGTGCTCGTGTCGCCAGTTCCACGCGGTCTCCCTGTGTGTTAGTTGCTGGATTGGCTCTAGTACTTGTGCTAGTCTGGGCAGGAATTTTGCAAGGTAGTTAACGAACCCACAGAATCTCCTCACTGCCTTGACGTTGTCCGGTTTTGGCATCTTTTCACTGCCTCGATCTTCTCTGGGTCTGCCTTCAGTCCCTCAGCCGTGATCAGGTGGCCCAGATATGGTATCTCTTTACATTGTAGCTTCAGCTTTTTCTTGTTCAGCTTGACACCAGTCTCCTTGCAGCGCTGTAGGAACTGTGCCAGCTTTCTGTTGTGGTCTTCTGTAGCTTCTTCCTCGGTGTCTCCAACTCCATATATGACCATATCATCGTGTACAGTCAGCAAACCATCCAATTTGTCGAGCGCTTGGTGAAGTTTCTTCTGGAAGATTTCACTCGATACCGAGGCTCCGAACGGGAGTCGTCTCCAACAATACCTGCCAAAGGGTGTGTCAAACGTTGTCAGCTTGCTGGAGTCCTCATCGAGCTGAACATGCCAGTAGCCATTTCGTGCATCCACCTTTGTGAACACCTTAGCACGCGCTAGGTCCGGCAGTACGTCATCAATGACAGGCAATGGATAGCGCTCCCTCTGAAGGGCTTTGTTTAGCTGTTTCGGGTCTAGACAAAGTCTCAGTTCTCCTGATTCTTTTGTGGCGATAACTAGGTTGCTAACCCAATTAGTTGGCTCGTCAACGGGTGCTAGAACCCCTAGCTCCGTCAGTCTCTCAAGCTCAGCTTTCAGCTTGGGCTTAACCGCAAACGGTACTCTACGTGACGGCGCAACATGAGGCGGTACTGATGTATCTACAGTCAGACGCTGTTCTCCTGCTAGCGTCCCTAACTCGCCTTCAAACACGTCCTTGTATTCCTTGAGTATGTCCTGTGCTGAACGTTGGATCTCCGTCTTTGTTGATGAGATTATCTCAAAGTTCTCCTTGTGCACTTCAATTAGGCCCATTTCCTGTATTACATTGGCGCCTAACAACGGGGTCAAATCTTGCTTGACAACCATGAATTCGACTGAGTACTTCCGGCCATTCTTCGGGTTCGTGACAGTCACACAACACGTCCCTTCCGGTTTCAACTCTGTCTTGTTCCACATTTGCAGTACTCTCTTCGTTGGCTTGATCTTTGCGTTGTTAGCGTATCTTTTCGGCAATACGTTTACCGAAGCTCCGCAATCGACGTGGAACTTGATCTTCTTTGTGCCAATTTGCATATTAGCGTAGATCTGTTTGTTGTCAACACGCGATGCTCCAACCTCGTTAATCTCTTCCGGTTTCAGCGTTACTGAGTAGCCATACTCCAAATCGCTCGAATCCTCGTCTGTTTCATCTCCGAGTTGATGTGCTTTGTCTTGCCGACATTGTTTTGCGAAGTGATTTTTCTTGCCGCACGACTTACACGTTTGACCGTACGCAGGACAGTTATCTTTGCCAGTTCTGTGTTTACGACCACAGTAACCGCATGGCTTTGTGTCTTGCTTTTGTTTGTCATGCTGTTTCCTGTTTGGAGGCTTGTTTTCTGTTTCTCGTGGTTCTTTCCTTTCAACTTCAGTTTGTGAACTTCTTCGGTCTTGCCTCCGTGATCCATATTTTGTATTTGTTTCGATGAAACCTCGTCACTCCTCACGATCTCTATGCATTTCTGTAGCGTAAGCTTCGACTGTCGCAGCAGGCGCTTTCGTGTGTTGGCATCTCGTATTCCTAACACGAGTCTGTCCCGTATTAGCGAATCCTGTAAACATGCACAAAAATTACAAGACTGCGCTAAAGTCCTCAGTTCCGCGACGTATTTATCAATACTTTCTCCGTCCTTTTGATCGCGGCTGTTGAACACGTATCTCTCGTACGTCTCGTTTGTTTCCCCAACTGCATACTCGTCAAACTGCTTCATGATTTCGTCGAGCTTCCCTCGATCTTCTTCGGTCATGTCAAAGCTGTTGAAAATCTTCACGGCTTCGCTCCCGATTGAGTATAGAAACAGCGCTACGCGATACTCCTCTGTCTGCTGGTTGAGTTTCGTAACGATCGCGTAGTTCTTCCACTGCTGTTTATACACTTTCCAGTTGGATCCTTTGTTTTTCACCGTTAAATTCAGCCCATTCGTGGCTGGATTCCTTGTAACATGGGCGGTTGGTGCTGTTCTGCCGCCGTTTCGGCGTTCTCAGTCTCCGGCATTGTGTTGTAGAATGCTTTCTCTACGTTCGTTTCGGAATTTCGCTATTGATTTAACCGCTTGCCACCATGTAACGTGCAGAGTATAACAAGACGTGTGTTCAATACTAAGACGTTTATTGGAATGAATCAACTTCATAAGGCATTGAATTACATTGCTTTGGTAGCGTGGTTGGTCACGTGCATTCTATTATAAAAGGCTGTTATGTAATCTAACTAAGGCAAATACGTCAATCACGTAACAAGTTATTAAGAAGCGGGTTAGGCAGACCGAACTCCTTATGGAGGATTCCAATAATATTAAGGTAGCTGCGGATAGAGGATGGTTGCAGTGTGCGTGCTAAAAAGGCTGCGTATTGTAACAGGTGCTGAGGTTGAAGAGGTACCGGGGAGTATCCCATGTATCGGCAGAAACGCAGATATGTGTCCCTGTGGGTTTTGTAAGTCGCCTTAGTGGATTCTGCATAAGTCTGGCGTCTAAAAGGAGAACCTCACTTTCCAGTTTTGCCGCTAGCTGGGGATGAAGTGCATCTGGAAACACCAAGTCAAGAGCATAAGGAGACATGTGTGCAAGGAGTGGCATAGAGTCCACATAGTTGCTGTTGTAGCATGTACAGAGCAGTTGGTGAAAGTGTAAGAGGTGTTGAGCGTCATGTAGGCGGCTAATACAGTCTGCTAAGGTATTTTTCGTACCCTCCAAATACACTGCTGAAATGTGAAAATTATAAGCTGCAGAAAGCCAAACAGTTCGCGCAACTCGTGCATAATAAGCCGATTCGCTGTTGTGCCTTTGTTGATTATATACACTGCTGCTTGATTATCACTGTGTATGATCACGCGCTGGTTGGACCATGAGTGAGCCCAACGCTTCGCAGCTAAGATGATTGCTAGGGTTTCCTTGTGATTAATGTGCATGTGCGCCAAGTGTGGACTATCGCACTCGAAGGTGTGGTAAAACCAATCGCCGCGAAAAATCCGCCTGCCGCCGTTGGGCAAGCATCAGTGTTTACATCTACAGTAGGTAGCGTGTCTAAAAACATGCGTGTGCCATTGAAAACTTGTAAAAATTCTACCCACCACGCAATATCCTTGTGAAACTCCTCGTGAAAGCGACACTTGCCAGTGGGTGAAAGCGCGTTAATTGTATCTATGATTCGCCGTAAAAAGGTGCGACCACCGAAATTACACGGCACGCGAAATTGAGTTTGCCTGCCAAGCGCTGAAGTTGGCGTTTGTTCGCACGTCGTTTGTTCTTAAATGCCTGCACTGTGTGTTGCAAAGCCGATAGCTTATCTTGTGGGAGTGTCATTGTACATGTTGTCGTGTCGAGTTCAATGCCTAAGAAAGTTAAGCGCTGTGTCGGTGGAACTAGTTTGCGTGCGCTTAGTTCAAAACCGAGGCCTGTTAAGAGTTCTAGAAGCGTGTCGTAAGCTTGTTTGCATTTCGTGTATGAGTTTCCTATCACAAGAAAATCATCAAGATAAACAATGACGTCATCGAAGCCTTTGCGGGCCATCATACGCCGTACCGATTGCGTTATGCGATTAAATATGCTAGGACTTGATCTCGCTCCGAAAGGGAGGCGAGAATCGTAGAAATAAGTGTAGTATTTGTCTCCGGAAAAACGCCACTTACAACCAGTCGCCTTGTAATTGTCGGGATGTATGGGTACTGAGCGGTATGCATGCTTCAGGTCAACCTTTGCCATGTAGTAATATGGTTGTAATAATTTTACTGCGTCGTCAAGTGTCTGGAATTTAAACGTCTCGTTCGTTATGTAGTCGTTTACTGCCTGACCAACCGGCCGCGAACAGTCATGAATAAGCCGTATTTCATCCGAGTCTGGTTTCGGAATAGCTCCGAGCGCGCTGACTACGGTAGGTTTGTCCGTCGTGATAACATAATTGCCTTGTGCTATTTCCTCGCGGATATTTTGCTCCACAAGGGTCGAGTTGCAGCATTAGTCGCGGATTTGTAATTGTGCATCTCGACCTGCGCAAATTCTGTGCCAATCGCCGTTAGTTGAAAGCCATGAAGAATGCCGTTAGAAATGAATTGCCTGTCTTCATCATGCGTTAATTCGGTAAGCCAGCGTTTGCAGTTAAGCGGGTTACCGGGAATAGTCGTGAGTCATTGCGATGGCGGTGCAGTGTTAGTGTTAGTTGCCTGCGGTGAGACCGTGTGCGTGGTATTTGTGTGAAATTTCCCGCAGGCTTTCCCTGCTACTTTCCGGTTACACACGTGAGCAAAATTACAGCTTGGTAACGAGCAACCTTTGAAATTGAAGTTGCGGCAGATGATACGGCCGTCCGTCGTATAATTAGCGATAGGCGTGGAGCGGTAGTTATTAGCCGGGGGGATCTATTACTGTTGCCCTGTGAATTGTTGTTATTACTAGTATTATTATGAAGCCTTTGAAGAGGTGTTAAGCATACCGTGTGCAAGTGGTTGGAGTCGAAGCTCCACGAATAATTGTAAATCGCTTGCAATTTTCGGAACTCATTGTCATATATTAAAATAGATTTCCATTCATATTTTGAGGCCAATTCCATTATTTTTACGGTATATGAAAAATAATTTTGCAACTCCGACGGAGAAGCGAGTTTTCCCTCTTCTATCAGTGCATTTAAAATTCTAGTGTTTGCAACAACCCATTGTGGAATTGTGACAGTTTCTAATTTGGGCTTTCTAGGCCCATAGCGTACCACTATCTTTGCTTGACCTTGCATCCCAAGTGTCTCTTCCTCCTCAAGTGGTATGATATTATCTACATAATCAATAATTAGTTTAGGTTTCTCACCATTAGCGGCTCCTGGCTTGAGGAACATTGAAGCAGGGTTCAGTATCGCAGGGGTAGATGTTGCTGGCTGTACTGGTTGTGCGGGTGGAGGGGGAGACTGTACAAAGACGCCAGGTTCTGCGTTACTCCATTATCTTGCCGTGAGTGTAGTGCAGATGGGCCGAGCAGCGCATCCAATGGGGTCAGAGGTTTTGTTGCGCTCTGTCCACTTCGCAGATCCCGTGTCGTTATCCCCACGGGTCCTGTTTTTCACGCAGTAAGCGAAGGTCCTCGCGTTTTGCTGCAACTTGAGCCCTCATTGTCGCTAGTTCAGACTGTTTCTCTCTTAAGTCGTGCTCCTCGAGCTCCAGTGCTTCCATTTCCTCCCTGAGTCTTTCTAGCTCCATATCGTCTCCCACTTCTGTCGCGCCGTTTTTTAGTACTTGTGTTCTTGGAGAACCTAGCTCCTGTCCCTCGCAAAACTTGCTTGGGATTCCCCATGAGTGTTCCTCCGTGGGGACTTTGCAACCTGGGCATCGGCTTGTTCGTTTATCGTTAGATTTTCCGGAAAGTTCTGCCATTTTACGTTAAAACAAGTCAAATGCAAGTGCTATTGCTGCTATTAAAGTATTGAGTGCTGCGTGCCTGCCTGGGGCACTATTATATATACAGCGTGCTACGCCCACACTACCTGGAATACGGACGTGCTATTACAGCGGAAGTTATTCCTCCTATTCCGGTCTCTCCCATTAGGAGTGTGCATGCCTACGCATTACGTGCCGGAACCACCCTCTAAACGTACGGTCTAGATTTATATTAATACAAGTATCAATATTCACCACAACAGGAACTCGCGAACCGAAGTTTGGTACAAGAAAGCACCACTCGGTATATCCCAAATCGGCAAATTTCTGTCAACAGCAGCATCCAATGCCGGAATTATAAGCTCAGATGGCAAGATCAGTAACCATTCTGTGAGGAAAACTCAAATCTCACGGTTATTGGATGCAAACGCACCAGAAATATTCATTGCCCAACTCAGTGGCCACAAAAGCATCGACAGTCTCCAGTCGTACAAAACAGCCAGTACAAGTCACCAACGCCAGATGTCCTGTATCCTTAGCAGGTCGGCCAATAGTTCAAGCAATAATGCGCTGATTTCTGGCTCGTCCACTGCCTCTTACAGTTGCAGCAAGATCCTCCATACAAGCCAAGGCCAAATACAAGTAAGTCGAATCTCTCATCGAGCGCCTTGGTATCATCTGCCAGCACATCTGATTCGAGCAATCCGGGGATTTTTGCGGGAGCAAACATTTGCAATTGCCAGTTCCAAGTGTTCAACGGTCCTGTCACCTTCGAGAGCTCCAAGAAACGGCGCCGTGTAATCATCGAGAGCGATGAAGAGGATTAGCGATGAAGAGGATTAGCTGCTCGCCATTTTTGAACTTGGTTTTTGCTTGAAGCACTCGCATGAATGAAACATTTTCTTACTGCTTTCTGCAGATTTATTCAAATCCTTTAAGACATTTGCTTACGATTTATGCCTTGTATAAGCAATTTCCTTTTTGTTCTAAAATGAAAAACAAATTAAAAACATTCTCTTGGCGAAACAAATGTGTTTCTGCTTTCGTTCTGCTTTACTAAGCTAAAGAAAGTTTTCCATTTGCTCATTAGCATTTTGACCTTTTGACACGTGATCCCGCGCACACCGGAAGTTTCCGTATATTTCCGGTACAAAGATAATAACGCAAAAAGCCATATAATAAAACTCTTATTAACCTCACTTGCTCGGTCCGTACAGTAAAATATCAGCCCTCGATCGTTTTGTTTTTGTACAAACCTCGCCGAAGACGGCTCGGTTTGTACAAAAACAAAACGATCTCGGGCTGATATTTTACTGTACGGACCTCGCGCTTGGTTAATAAGTAGTTATTATTTGTAAACAAATCTGATTCGTTGATTATTAAATGCCACCTTCGTGGCCAAAAAATTCCAACTTGGCTTAGCGTATTACGTACTCCTCGCTGCGTAAAAGCTGTAGCGTCGCATATGCACTCCAAACTTATCACTATAAATAATGTCACCGCGCGCTCCAGCATAAAAGCACTTTTTTATGGAGGGTCACCATGGTTTGAAGGATGTTACTGTCACAATTATAGATAAAGTAGGGCATAGTTTTATAATATTAGGGATAGGGAAGGCCAATGGCATACCGCCTTAAAACTCTTATTCCTGAGGGACTTAATGACAATGACGTTTTTTATAGTCAGAATCGTCGCGCACGTAACACGTAATGTGTTTGTTTCTTGTTTTATTAGCACGCGCTAGTTAGTTCGTTAACTCTACTTGTAGCTCGCGCAGTTTTCAACTATGTTTCATATTATCACGCGTAACGCGCCATCAGCCATTCACCCTGATGAAGGCTGTCTTGTACAGTTGAAATATTGGTGGAGTCAAGATTTCAAAATTTCTCTTGTGGTGTTATTATTATTAATCAAGAAATAGTCTGTTGACATTTAGGATACTTGTGAGTATTTTTTTTCACCTATGAAAGATATACATAGCAAACAATTTAACTAAAATTTCGTAAGTACGTTGTGTTACCAATATTGCACAATTCTAAACAGAAAAAAATAATTACAGGTTTACCTTTCTTATTGGTCACCGTCTGCACAAACTTTCATGGCTTTCATAATCCAAAAGTCAAGGGACTGCACCGACATTTTCTCCCAGTTATTCTTATCGAGGCCATGGTGCCAATCAAGTGAAGTCGATCGCGACCCAGCGCTAAATGGAAATTCAGACTTCAACACGAATACACCTCAAGTCCCAAGTGATTTCGATTCAAGCGTAGTTTTTTTATAAACTCCGCTCTAAATTGTAAACAGAACAAAGGCTATGTAATTAGTTAACTGTGATTTACGGGCTTAATCCAACCGCTTATCACTGATGAAAGTCGGATTATTTCGGTTTTGATAAATAACACACGGGTATATGCAAACCACTTCGCTCTTGTTCTCTTTGTTGTATCACAACAACCGACAGCAAGACAAAGAAGTTGATTCTACTTAAAGTCTTTCTCTTTCAATTTTGCCTCCCAAATAATTAATGAGCATGTGAAGTCATTTCAAATCCTCCAATTCGGACTGGACCATATTTCAAGTCCTTGCAATTAGTTCCAGTCCTCGCCTTCGCCTCGGACTGGAACTAATTGCTGAAATACGGTCCAGTCCTCATTGTCGGATTTGAAATATTACTTCAAGTGTTGGACAAATGCAATTCTAGGTTGTTTTGACCAGTTATCAAGACGATAGAATTGGATTGCGATTTGAGCTATTTTCTTGTCAGAGAAGATGGCCAGCAAGCGTGCGAGAGCCCCCTAAGAACATAGCTTTTTGTTCTGTAGTTAAGCATAGCAAATACCTAAAAGTTTCTCCACGAACATTTTGCATTTTGATGTTCCCTTTTCATGTATAACGTACTGTATTTTTAAGGGAAAAACTTCCACCTTTCGCATCAGTTTATTGTCTGATTCACTCAACTCTTGGCTGTCTCGAGGCATTTGAAGAACATTTGAGTCTCAAATTGCTAAAACAAACTTCGAATTTTTCCAGCCTCGAACATCAGCGCTCTTGCAATTCTCATAGAAAGCCCCGGGAAAAAACAGATTGTCAATTCAAAAGTATGTTTTACCAAATGTTCCGCTGTAATGCGACTTCTGAGTTCAATTTCCGGTGTTCGATCCAAACTTTACGGATTTACGAATTCTGATAACGAGACCCAGATTTTATGTACGCTTTCCTGTTCTCTCCCTTTTCCTTGGGCCATAGGAGTCGAGAATCCATTACAAAAGCTTGCGATAGAATATTTTCATTTCTTACCTGACTTCGGGAACGAAAGGGGAGCGAAACCTGCCAGCAACTCCAGTATGGCCAGTTTCAACTGCTATCGTCTCAAACAAACACTTGGAAATTAATTAGAACAATGCATGCACTCAAAACAAACCGCTTTGTCGGTAGATATTTTCATTCACAAGGCTTTGATTGACACTACTATTGTAAAAAGCCCTGGATGAAGTATGGCTCTGAACAATGCTCTGTAATGATGTTGATATGTATGTCAATGACAAGCTAGCACAAAAACTTTCAAAGACTTTCTTCGTGGCATTGATCATGTTCTAAAAAAGTTAGAGAATGGACGCTCGTGTCCTATGGGAAATAGACCACTAATGAACAAAAATCTGCTCGCGCTAACGCGCTCGCAGATTTTTGTTCATTAGTGGTCTATATCCCATAGAACACTCGCGTCCATTCTCTAACCCTTACATATTCTTTCTCTTTGTAAGGCTTTCTTGTGTGGCATATCCATGACAGGGGCGTAGCCAGCACTTATGAGAGGGGGGGTTCCAAAATTCAAAAGATAAAAAACTCCACATAAATCGGACGTTTTTGCGTTCTCGCCACAGGAAACCCAGCCAAAAATATTGATCTCGGGAAAAAACTAGCGTTTGAAGAAATTTGCTACATTTATTGGAGCTTTTATTTGTTGTTTATTAATATTTACCGAATTTTAGTAATAAGTCGGTCCAAAACAAGGCGAGGGGGGTTCCGCTGCGGGAGAGGGGGGGTTCCGGAACCCCTGGAACCCCCCCCCCCCCCCCCCCCCCCCCCCCTGGCTACGCCCCTGCATGAAAGCTCACAGATACGCACACACCCCCTGGCTACGCCCCTGCATGAAAGCTCACAGATACGCACACATTTCGATGAGTGAGCACGTTTTCTATTGACTTTTGAGCCCTAACCAAGGACTCTTGAAAAGCACCGCGTCCAGCGGCAGGTACAAAACGCAGGTCACAGGTCACAGGTCACAGGTCACAGGTCTGACCTGTGACCTGTGACCTGGTTCACGCACATCCACATCCCACATGTGTCAATTGAGACGAAAAGGCTGAATGCGATCTTTAACGGGCGTGGGTGGGAGGGATGTGACATGTGACCTGTGACCCCCAAACGGGGTCACAGGTCACAGGTCACATGTCACATCCCTCCCACCCACGCCCGTTGAAGATCGCATTCAGCCTTTTCGTCTCAATTGACACATGTGGGATGTGGATGTGCGTGAACCGCTGACTTGACGATTTTCAATTTTTTCACATGCCATTGTTCTTCCTTGAGTGTTCTGCGTATGCTGGTGCAACTCTCCGTCGGTAAACTGTTCAGAACAAATCTGTCCAATAGGCGCGCCAATTTTTCCCACCTAATAATGGTGTTTTTAGAATGAAAATCTGACCGAGCGATGGAAGGTAAAAGTGTTCTCATGACGGAATTTTTTTGCTACCAGTTATTGCTATTTTAATGGCGATCGCTTAGATTACTTCTAACTGCGATGATCATCTACTCGTTTACCGTTCATCTTTACCATTCGTATTTTGAATGAGACAGTAAACCGGGGTCCCCGTCTCGCCGTTATTACTCTATACAGTTTCAGGAAGTACGTTAAAGAACGTTAAAGAACTACCCTCAGTGTCTGTGCTTATGATTGCTTGGCTGCCAGTAGCGCCGTTGAGACCCAACGCAATTCACCGATCCCGCATTCATTGTTATACCCCTAGTTACTGTTGCTACGTCGGACAAGCCAAATTTTTATCTTTGGCATAGAGCGCGGAAAAGACACCGATTGCAGGGAGGTGTTAGAAGTTGTTGCATGCAATTTGGATTTTATATTTTTATCTTGAAAAGCTGAATAATTATTGAAAAATCTTCGATATTCAAGTTTGTTGCTCGGACATTTTGAATTCCGTAGGGAAAACTTCCTATTGTTTGCTATGAGTGGGCGGAGCTATCGTCAAAATAGGGATCGGTCTATTCAGCTTACGAGCTGCATGTCTTGGGAGTCCGTCTCAAACATTTACATTTACGTTTTTTATTCATACACCGCAGTTCTAACCATTCATTAGAATCCATTTGGGGCCGAGTGATTTGAAGTCCACGTAGGGCATTGGCAGGCAATCATACCGCTTTTCGTTCGTTCTATTTGGAATATACTGCATTTGTGCTTTTTCAAAAAGCTCTCGCACTCACCCTAGACAATTCAATACAAATTGTGAATCTATATTGGTGTACTTGGACATGAATTTATATCCATGAAGTCGTACTACACAAATGCCTCGATGAGGTGTTTCCATATAGTAAATGGGCCGATTAAGTGCGGCTGCAGCACAATAATCGCAGCTGGCATTAAGGAAAAGCTCTGGAAGAATGGAAAAAGTACGCCAAAACATGTCACCAAGGGAAGGCTGGAGATAATAAGTGAACAAAATAGGACAGGACCACAGCTGTATACTGCAATTGAATAAAAGCGAAGCACTCATACAAGTAAGATGACATATGTACACAAAAAATAGAAATCGTCAGCGGTTCACTCACATCCACATCCCACATGTGTCCATTGAGACGAAAAGGTTGAATGCGATCCTCAACGAGCGTGGGCGGGAGGGATGTGACCTGTGACCTGTGACCTGCGTTTTGTACCTGCCGCCGCTTCCAGCCTTAACCCCAGTCACAGCGGAACAGGCAAACAAGCCACGCAAGAGATGGGAGACTTTATTGAGTTGGTGAGCCATTTCAACTCCAAAGGGGCCCCGCCTCTCAAGAGAACGTCGGTGTTTTCCTAGATACGATAGTTTTGAAACCATATTTAATTTACAGAATAAAGATCGGATTTCGGATATTTCTTAACTGCAAACTGACTAAAAGGAAAAAGTTTCTTCGAGTGATTAATTTTCGCCGCTAGCAGCTGTTCCCATATGATACCGTTGACTGCGTCAATGTTTAGTTTATCAGGCCAATTACTGTGGTAAACAAATCAAATAATGCTTTGATCTTAACAATTTGTCCATATTCTGTAGTACTTATTTGAGCGCGAAGTTCAATTGTTATATGTTCAATTGGATCAAGGCTCTCGTATAGGATTCTCTACAGTGACTTTGAAGTCTATTGTATTACAAAAAAAAAAGAACCCAAAATCGAAAGCACAAATAACTTATTATTATGGAGTTGAATTTATTTATTTAGAACGCGAATTTTGAGTGTTGCGTTTGGTGTTCAATTGAATCCGGGCGCGCGTCACTGTGTACGTGTAGCATTCTTGAACGAGAGGGCATTTGCAGTCTATACATTACAAAAGAAACCCCAAATCGCCCGCACAAATAACCAGGTTACTTTCTGATTAAATTTCCAGCTAGTGAAATGAATTTAAGAGGCAAACAAATTAATGTTTCAAATTTATCAAGCAATATTATGGAGCAACAATATGACAACGAGCCTATTCATGTGGAACTTTTGAGATGAAGTGCAGGGTATCAAACCTTGTGAAATAAAATGTTAAAACCGTACCGAATTAAAATTCCTTTTAGCACAATATCTCAAGGAAACATTGATAAAATTGTGTGAGGTTTCATTTCGTTGGGAAAATGCCGAGTAAGTAATAAATTGCGGAAGATGTTTGCACGCGCTTTGAAGTTTTTCCAGATAACACTGATTTGCATAGCAACGCTTGGAGCAAAATTATTCATCCTACGAATTCTCGATCTTTAAACTGTCCACTGCATGGGATATTGTCATCTTTCTTCATAATGTCTGATTGATTATGAGGCGCCATTATTTCTGGTGCAGGGAAATATAAAGGAAAAAACAAATGCTCTCACTACTGTTGCTATGCTCCGTTTTAGTCCGTCTTCTAAAGTTGAATACTAATTTGTCTCTTGAATCAATTAGATTGGTGCTTGGACGTAGTGCGCAGAAGCGCACTTAATCAGCTCATTAACTCGGTTCGTAACTATGTGAAAGTCGCAAAGGAGTGAAAAATCTTAGTTAATGTTGTTATCTTTCTTCACTATTCTGAGGATTTTCGGAAACCCGAAACCGAAGAGTTTAGGGGAGAAGGGTTTCTCCCCTAAAAGGGGCGAAAAATGACGCAATTTTATCGGGCGCGGTCGGGAGTTTCGAGAAACGCAAAATTCGTCATCCACCCGCTTTTCGGGTAATTTATCGGGTCCGAAAAGTTTTCGGGCGTTTCGAGAAACGACCCTCAGGGCCAAAAGCAAAGCCTTTCTGTGGATATTTTAAGCCCGGCGCAAACGGACTCAACATTTCTCAACTTTGTTGCAACAACAATGTTGTTCGTATGTCGTTGAATGTTGCGCGTCGCCGGAAACGAATACAACACGTCTCAACATTGTTTTCGCCTCGCTGGCGATGCGATGCATTCTGGGCAAAACCTTGTTTTACACTCTATTTCTATGGATACAGTATACAATGCGCGTGCGCGAGTCAAACTTTGTTGAGAGTTCAGCGCAAACGAACAAACCTTTGTTGTGTTATGCCTCGTTGGTCACAAGACAAAAGAAAAGGTTGTTGCGCCAAAAGTTTGACGGGTTTTCAAACATCGTTCAACATCATGCAAACAAGGCACAAGTACTGTCAACACACGCCGCAAACGGGTTGTGTTCAACAATGTTGGACGTTGTTGCACAACAAAGTTGTGCCGTTTGCGCCGGGCTTTAGGGTCGCGTAACCAAAGATCTGGAACAGTCCAAATGTCCAGTATATTAGGCTATTATGGGTAGATTGGTAGTTATTTCATTTACGAACTGATGTTTCTTATTTTGGGCAACAGCGGACATGTGTCCGGCCGATGGATGCAAGGATGGTGGCACATGTAGTAATTTAGAGGGTATGATGTTCAAGTGCATCTGTCCGGACGGGTTCACTGGTTTGGGCTGCTTAACAGGTAATTGAGCTCGACACAAACCTTTAATCATAAATCGCTCCGATCTTCAAACTTTAAGAGCGATTGTAGAGTGGATCAACTGGTGGTCGGAGAATTATTATCTCCGATTCGGATGAAAATCGGTCAGATGATAGTGGTCCACGAGGAGAGATCACGACAACATAATACCATAATACATTTCGACTTCTGAATGAAGTCGAAATATAGGTGTCAAAAGATTTCAGTTGTTTTGTCTTCATTTGTGATAGATATTTCTCTATATATAGATCAAACAACAATGAAAAGTACTTTTTCAAAAGAAACACCTATATTTCGAGTGGATAACCACTCTCACAAGTATCTTCTAGCTTGGTATAAACTCCTCGGCACTTATAAAACAAATGAGGAAACAGCTAGATATGTGTTGTTGTACCTATATTTCAGCCACATAACAGAGGCCTTCATCGGGGTAACTGAAGACGAAATACAACAAACTGCTGACGCGAACCTACCACTAAAATCGCGCGCGCTAAATTGTAACGGAGATCAAGTATAAAGAATAAGCATTGAATACTGAAAAATTACAATAAACCTTTAAATTTTCGTCAAATTTTCGGCTTTATTTAAAAGCCTTCATCAGGGCATGGATCAGGGCAACTGATGAAGTTTACAGAAACCGTTAAATATACACGCGTGAAGATACCGCGCGCGCTCATGGCGCGCAATAACAACTAGGAACAAAAAGAGCGCGCATAGCAACAATGACATGTTGTTCACATGTTTGAGAAATAATCTACATTAAGAGCGAATGCACACAACAATCGAGCAAAGGGTGGCCACAGTGAAAACGTAAACTCCCTTCATTTTACGTCTAGGGCGATTTTTTTGAAAAAAAAACGAGATTTTCGATTTCGCCCGTTTGAGACTCGAATATCATGTGAAATTCACTAGCTCCTAAAATGGAGATAGACAGACAGACAGACAGACAGACAGACAGACAGACAGACAGACAGACAGACAGACAGACAGACAGACAGACAGACAGACAGACAGACAGACAGACAGACAGACAGACAGACAGACAGACAGACAGACAGACAGATAGATAGTTTATTTTCCATAAGAGTTGCAGCCCAAAGGATGAAATATACTTATAAATTACAATCATGGCCTCGCGCAAGGCGAATCAGATATATATTGCTGATTTAACACTTTTAAATTTGTATAAAACAGACATCCAACACCTAATATAAGATGAATTTCCGGATTAAAACCGTTTGCTCGACCCCCCACAAGAACATTCTCTAGTAGGTACTTGACAGCAGGACAAGCAAAATTAAATGTTCTTTTTTTCGTAGAGGTAAACCTGCAAATTACTTGAAATTCAGGTTTTAGACTCTAGAGATACGTTACTTCAACGAACTACAAAGAATAGGCTGGCTTATTTTATGAGCGCTTGAGAATCGGTCAACGAATTTGGCAATTTTCACGATAATTTGTCTAATTAACAACCGCTGTGTTGACCCCAACGCTATGAAAACGCTCAACAAAACGCAACCAAAAATTGTCTATCGTCAATTTCTTTCACTCAAATAATTTAAATGTACAACTTACTATATTTGAAGTGGAATCGTTGATCGGATTTAGACGTTCCTATGACACACATGAACGTAAACTGTGCTTTGAAACCCTGAAACTTCATGTGGCAATTCTCCAAGACCACATGTAAACCCGGGATCCCGGGGGGGTTCTCCCATGTAAGAGTGATAGGGGTGCTCGTCGGGACATCGGAAAATATACCCTAAAAAATACCAGGACGCAAAAAATCCAACCCCTAAAAAATACCTTATAAAACAAAATGACCCCTAAAAAATACCAACAATAAACCTTTTTTGTTATTGTTTATTGTTTTTCATCTCAAAACAAGCTTATTTTAGAACTATAAATGAACAAAGAAAGAAGAAAACGTTTTACTTGGTTTGTGACCCTTTCATTCATTTGCGTACCCCTAAAAAATACCATTTATTAGTGAAAGCCACAATGTTTCTCCGATACCCCCTAAAAAATACCTGAGAGTCGATTTTGACCCCTAAAAAATACGACGAGCACCCCTATCAGGTCGACAAGTGAAGAAACCCCCCCCCCCCCCCCCCCCCCCCCCCCCCCCCCGGGCCCGGGATGTACATCATCATCATCATCATCATCATCATCTTTATTAAAATTGAACACGGTTAAAAATCATCAGGCGAAATATAAATATCTTAATTACTATCTACACTATGAACAACTATCTATATTATATACAAACTAAGGAAAAGAAAATTAAAGCCTGTTTTCCATGAATGCCGTGTTGTTTGGGTATAAGTTTAATAACTGTCGCCGAAAATTTGAAGAGACTGAGTTTCTCTTAAGTTGGGGGGAAGTTTGTTCCACAGAACAGCACCACTATAGCTAAAGCTGTTTTTATAATAGTTAGTACGTGGCAGGGGAACAACCAACTTATTCTCGGAGTTTCTAAGATTATAGTTAGGAGATATATCCTCTCGGTGAACAAATCTAGAGGACAAGTAACTAGGCACTAGTTCATTGTGAGATTTGAACATCATTATTGCCTTAGTTATTTGACGTTGGCAGTGGAGATTGCGCCATCCTAACTGGTCAAAAAGGAGGTTGGCATCGGCATCGTAATTAGAATTCGTAATAATACGGGCTGCTCGGTTTTGGAGCTTTTGTAGTTTATTAGCAATTGTACTACCACAGGAACCCCAAACAATGTTACAATAATCAAAATGAGATTGCACGAGGCCTTGATAAACATCAAGTAGAGTTGTTCTTGGTACACAGTTCCTGATTCGTTTTAAAGCTCCAACACCGGCAGCAATTTTCTTAGATATTGTATCAACATGTGTTTCCCATGTCAAATGTTCATCGATTATAACTCCTAGAGATTTTGCCGAATGAGATTGTTTTATTGGTATATTATTTATTTCTAGATTAGGGGGGTGCGGGAAATTATTCAGTCTTTGCCGAGAGCCAATTAACATAAATTCAGTTTTAGTCATGTTGAGAGTTAATTTGTTCACCGAGAGCCAACAGCTAATGTTTAGCAAGTCATCGTTTAAAGTAGACTGGATGGAGCCAACATCATTTCCAGACAATGTCAGATGAGTATCATCTGCGTACATTCTTGGTATCGATTTGCTTAGACAATTCGGAAGGTCATTGATATAAAGTAAAAACAACAAAGGTCCTAGAATTGTTCCCTGGGGAATTCCACATTCCAGAAAACATGTTTTGGAAAGGGAACCATTGACAAGGCATTTTTGTGCACGATTGTCTAGGTATGAGGCAAACCATTTATGCGCAATTCCAGTAATACCGTAACAATTTAGTTTAGATAACATAATATTGTGATCAACTGTATCGAACGCTTTCTTCAGATCTAAAAAAACAACAGCATTTACATTGCCCTGGTCAATATTATAAGACCAGCTATCAGTTGCGTCAAGCAATGCGGTTTGAGTAGAGTGGAGAGCTCGAAAACCAGATTGGTATTTGGAAAGAACATTGTGTTCAGACAAATAAGCAAATATTTGATTATAAACTATTCTTTCAAAAACTTTGCCTATTACTGAGATCACGGATATTGGACGATAATTATCTATATCGCATTTATCGCCTTGCTTAAAGAGGGGGGTGACTCGAGCACATTTCCAGTCGTCTGGGAAAATGCCTGAAATTAGCGAGGCATTGAAAATAATTGTCAATTGTGGTGCAATAAGATCGGCGCACTCTAGAACAAGTCGACTTGAAATGTGATCAAGACCAGCCCCTTTTGTCTTCTTTATTTTCTTTAGTAGATTTATAACTTGGCTATTACCAATTTGATGGAATTGGAAATTCGAAACCACCTTCGGAATGTAGTCATAAAAACTAACAGGACTAGTACTGTTAAACACTGGTATTTCTGCTGCGAGCTTCGGACCAATTAAAGAGAAGTGATCATTGAAAGCGTTCGACAAAACAGATGGATTCGTTATTGGTTCTCCATCCAGTCTTAACTCCTTAATTGAAGGCTTGCTAGTTTTCCGAGAAGTAAGCTCGTTGATCACCCGCCACGTTTTACGAGGATCACCGTCAGATTCAGCAAATTTATTTTGGTAATAGCGCTCTTTAGTACGCTTTATTTCAGAATTGACCATGTTGCGCGTTCTTTTAAAATTTGCCCAATCGTGTGGATTGTTAGACTTGATGGCTTTTATTTTCATAACATCTCGTTTATGCATTTTTTCTTTCAAGTCAGCGGAAATCCACGGAGACGCTTTAGCGCGCACACGCTTTGTGCAAAGTGGTGCGTGTTTATCAGCAATGGCGTGGAATTTTGATTTCCATTCAGACCAAAGCTGATTGGGATCCTTTGTTTGGCTATCAAAATTCCAATCTTGACTCATAATATCATTTCGAAAGTTTACGCTGTCAAAGTGTTTGAAATTTCTGAAGGTTACTGAGCTATGCCCTCTTTTAGGTAATTCAACAGCTAATTTTCGATATGCATATACAAGGCTATGGTCGCTAATAGAAATATGGGCAACACCAGAACAAACAACCCTTTCAGGAATGTTAGTAAAAATCAAATCAATAAGAGTAGATGATTTTTCTGTTATACGTGTGGGTTCGTTTATCAGCTGGTGTAGGCCATAAATATCAGCGATGTCATTTAGATGCCTAACGTCATTATCGTAAGTAGTAGCGGCCATATTAGCGTTCATATCTCCTACCAAAAAGAAATCTAGATTTGACTGGTCGAGTAATCCGATTAGATTCTCGATTTGAGGATAGAGTCTCACAGATGAATCAGGAGGCCGATACCAGTTTACGACAATGAGCGGTTTAGAGTGCGGCATCCGTATTTCAAGGCATAGATTTTCTAAATCAGAATTAGCGAGGTCATTGCGCACGGAGAAATTGATTACTGATCGCACATAAAAACACACGCCTCCACCTTGATTGCTAAGTCTGTCTCTTCTAATTAAATCGTAATTCGGAATCTGAATATCAGAGTCTAAATGAGAGGAATCTAATTTGGTTTCTTGAATTGCGAGAGTGTCTAAGTTATTATTATCAAGAAGAATGCGAACTTCGTCAATATGGGCAGACAAGCTATTAACATTTAGAGAAGCTAATTTAAACCCACTAACGGTTGGTAACTGGAAATTGTATACGGATTGTTTGGTAATGTTAGATTTCTCCAAACAAACGGCATTCAATGGTTTGACCTATACGTTAGATAAGAAATTAACAAAGTTCTTATGAAGGAGCTCATTACCTTGTTTAGTTAAGTGAAGCCCTCGCCTGTTTAAATGTTTGTCATTTATGTTGTTGTGTTTTACCAGCTTCCACTTGTGTTGATTACAGAGCTTCTTGATCAAGTCGTTTGTAGTTTTCACAGCGTCCTTGAAGTGATCTTTTCGGGTGACGAGCTCAGAAATTACGATCTCAGAATTACACGAGGACTCAATAATCTTGCCCAAATCTTGGATAGCGTCAGCAACTTGACTCGGGTTTTGTCACGAAGGTCATTAGTTCCAACATGTAGGACAATGCGAGTAGGGGAGTCTTCAACTGTCGGTTGTAGATATGATTTCATATGCTTCGTAGAAGCACCGCTAAATGAACGTACGACCACCCGGGAGCCAACATCCTTTCCTAGTTGGTAACCTTGCGTATGCTGCAGAATTGAATCGCCAATGATAACCGTAGTTTCTTTAGGTTCGAGTGGAGTGTCGGGTTGATGTTCTGACGGAGGAGGCAAAGTAGATAGACGATTGGCAGCGTTTGAATTTGCCGGTTTAGCTGGCGCTGGCGTAGCCGAGGCTGGAGGGGGAGATTTGTACAGGTCCCGTGATAGGATTTTAACGGTGCATATCAAGGAGTCCCTTTCCTCGGTCAACGATTTGCAGATATTTTTTTGCGAAATCAATTCACGTCTTAAAGCTTCATTTTCTTGGGTGAGTTTTGCGACTTCTCCTGAAGAGGTGGATTGAGCAAACTGGCCATTCTTCAAGGCATTGATTTCACTTTTTAAAAATGAGATTTCGGCATTGAAGTGCTCGACAAAGGATGAAGTAGAAGGCCCAACAGTGGTTGAAAGAACTTCAATGTCGGAAGATGGAGCCGCTTCTTCTTCGAAGGCGCTTGCATCAATGTCGTTGGCTTCGTTGACGTTAGCTTTGGCAAGAATCATAAAGCTATTTTTGATTTCGTCTGTTTCCTTCCCTTGAATCTGCAACGTTTTTGCTTTCAAATAGAAATTGAAGGTGATGTTACTGGTTTTAAAAACCACGCACGTGCCATTATCGTTCACGATAAAGTTATCTTCTTCTAGATTCAACTTCTTCTAGATCAACTCCCGTGTAGCTCAAATACATAGCCAGAAGTGCACGAAACATTTGAGGAAGACAACAGGTATACATTCAAATGGTTATAGCTCATGATGGATAACAAATTCGACTCAGTATGAAGAGAATTATATCGTTCTCTAATTTTGTACCACAGTTTGCAAATGTACCGTACTCACGAGCTCACCAGTATCACTCTTTGATTGTTGCGCATGCGCAGTACGATTAAAGTACGTGAGGGGATAAATATTTTCGACTGGCGTTGGCAACATGCCACAGGATACCCATTTGATTTATTTGGTTTCTCGACGACGCGTGCGTGCTCTTTCACAACATGTTCGTGGAATTTCAGAGAATATCGGTAAGTATTAACTGTTAACATTATGAACACTTTAGTTCTATTCTTGAAAGCTGTCACAGCTTCCAAAGCATGTTATTCACTGGTATGAGATCATTTTCACGCAGACTTCTAGACGATTCGCGAGCCGGATGTAAGTGGCCATCGAACACAACGCATGTTTTTCCGAACGTAAATTACATATCCGTGTTGCTAAATGAGCGGTAGTTTTCTATTGCTTTTCATTGACTTTTTGACACGCAATTATAAACCTGACGTGGATACAAATCAGTATTGATACTGCAATGCCAACATTGCATGGTCAACTTAAACTACCGTGAAAACACAACATTTGAATGCTGTGATGACCTCATACTCAGGTGACAGGTTGATGAATCTCTTTATCAATGATAGTATGCAGAGGTGTAGCCAGATAAAGCTCTGCTAGAGCTGACAAAAGAGGGGCAGTGAGCTATCATTGCAGAGCAAACAATAATGCAATTGTTTATAAGCTATAGGAAGGAGAAAAGCTTCCACATTATTGCAAGTAAGTTATTACAAAACACTGTTTTGCAGCTTTTAGCTTTGAGCAAACAAAATATGATTTTTTCATATTTCAAAAGTACTAAAAGCCGTCAAAACTCTTACGAAACTCTAGCGAAATACCGAAAACTCTTCTGAAAACTATTGTGTCACAATTCCAAAACGACTATTAATACACATTCTTACTCAGAAACACTTGCGCACAAAAATCTTGTTTGAAAACTCTATGAATATGAATACTTGAAAGCCTAAAGCCAATTGATCTTTCCGGAAATACTTACAACGGAGAACAGAACACAAGACTTTAGACTCTCGTTGGCTGTCTCTGCTTTTGCTCTTTTTCAATCGCTGCTCCCTAATAACCTATATCTGCGTTTTTATACCAGCTATCACCTAAAGCTGCTAAAGAGCTTATAATAGAACTTAATTTAACAGAACTAAAAAGCAGCCTCGTAACATGGTATATCTAGGACACATTGAGCCCTATTTTTTCGCGAAATTTTGATCCCTGAGCCCGATTTTCCCGAAATGTTTGATCCCTAAGCCCGTGCCAAAATTTTGAGCCCATCCATTGTTTTATGCAAATTGCTCCAAAAAGTCCAAATTTAATCATAGACCAAAGTACTCGCAGGGATAATTGTAATTTGATGGCATGAATTCCGACTCATATTACATGCATATTAGGGACGGACCATTAGATATTTGAGGGGGGGAGGGACAATTTTTTTTCTCGTTAAGAATTTTTTCCTACTGCAAATGCGGCCCGAATTTTTTTTCGGACGCCGTTTGCTTGCTCGAATTTTTTTTTCACCCCTCTATAAGTAATATGATTAACGCGAGCGGGGAGCAGAGGAAAAATTCCCTGGGTCTCCGAGGATGGCATAACTAATCGAACAAAATCGAACAAAATTTCAATCGAACCTAATCGAACACCAATCGTTCGATTGGTTTTGATTGGGTTCGGTAATCGAACATAATCGAACAAAACTTTTTGGCGAGTATGATTACCGAACTCAATCGAACATAAATCAAAATGATTGGTTTGATTAAGTTCGATTTTGTTCGGAAATTTTGCATGACTTTAGAAATTGGGTAAGACTCATCAGTGACACGCAATGGGGTAATACACAACAAATAGACGGCCATGAACAGTTAACGTTAACATAACTATAGCCTTATTCAAATTTCATTTTCAGCTTGGACACTTAGCCTTCTAAATAACAACAAAACTCTGAAAATGTCAGTAAAATCACTCAATAAACCCATAGTTCAATCATGACTGGTGCCTGAGTCTTTATTTCCACTTTTACAGACCTATGAGGGATATGATAAGAAAAAACGTTGGATTAACGTCTCATTAACACCTGCAGTTCATTGCGGTGCAGTTCCCCCAGTATGCGCCGGCGAGCCGAACTCAGGTGCTAATCTTGGTTAGTGATTGATTCCGATTTAGAAAAATGCCTGTGTTTCATTTGAAGTTCGATTGGGTTTGATTGAGCACATTGTTCGGTAATCGAACGTTCGATTATGTTCGATTGAAAAAAATTTTGGGGAGTTCGATTACCGAACTCAATCAAAAAACAAACGAACGATTGGTGTTCGATTAAGTTCGATTACCGAACGTTCGATTAGTTATGCCGGGTTTTGTTCGGTGTCACGCAAACTGTTTTAATCCGGAAATTCATCTTAGATTAGGTGTTGGGTGTCTGTTTTATACAAATTACAGTCAACTCTCGTTATTGCGGACATCCTCGGGGATATAAAGCGTCGGTGTCCGTAATAGCGAGAGTCCGTAATAGCGGGGTGCGAGGAAAAATCATAATCCGTCATTTACAAGTTATAATAATGGTCAAATATAATGATAATAGTGGTTATTTTCATAATTCTATCATTTATATTTTTATTGCTTAAAAAGAAGTAACAAAAACATTAAAATAACGCATATGCGGGAAACGCATTTAATGGAGGAGGCGGATAAGGCATCGAAATCTCGGTGAACTATAAATTCGTTGGGGCGCGAGCTACCTGGACAGACTTGACAAGCTCATACAAGAATGTGAAACTGCCAAGAAATCACTAAGGAAAAAGGAAGAAGGTATTGTCAAAGAAAACAATAAAAGAAAGCGCAAACCACCAGTGCAGGGGCAACCGAGAAGATAGCTCCGAGGCAAACTGACATATTATGAACTTTGCTGAACAGTCCGGTTCATTACCAGTTTTGGTAATATGTTGTAAACAAACCGCTCGGCCAATCAGATCACAGAACTCTCCCCCTCCCCCCACTGTAGTTCCATGTACTTTCAAAACAAAACTGGCAGCGCTTAATTAAACGACGGCTAAAAGTATAAAATCGAACAGGACTCACGGAAAATCATCCTCGTTACCCGGCCTTAGTATTTTGACAGAGAAGTAATGTATTTTAGTTTGTAAGGCAAGAACAGACCCTTGAAACCAATTAAACGGTCTCGGCTGTTATCATTCGAGCGGGTTTTTGGCATCGCCCCGGGGTTGCTTTCACTTCGCCCTTCACGGCTTTATGTGTCGTCCTATCGAGGAAATAAGCCTCATCTGCAATGGAAAACAGAAGACTAGGTGAACAGAAAACTCCTGGCTATTCAGTATCCGTTGTTTCAAGGCTTGGCCGTTGGTCACTGCATGGCGCAGTCGAATATCCCTGCCAAACTGGAGTGCCCGGACGGTTATATGGCTTTAGGCTTTGTTTGTGTACCAGTTGATTTTGTTTAACGATGCTGAAACCGCGGACTTTCGCTTCGAGTTTAGTTGGTCAGTGCCTTATAACTTTAAAAGGGTAGCCATATTTGTATGGGGTTTTGTATTTACCCTGTTATAATTTGGGTCATTTGTCGGCTGGTGATAATTAAGCTTATACACGCTAATGCGAGCTCTCGGGTCCATATCAAAACCAAAGACGATGGAACTGAACGCAGAAACTCGTTTCCTTGCTGATCTTTGATGAGCTCTTCCCCTTGCCTTTTTCCTCTGGTAGTTATTATCGACTTCACAAAACCAGCACATATAAACGGCTCGACTTCTGACGTGGCGTTGCTACTCGCTTCGAGTACATCTACCGATGGCGAAGAGATTTGACTTCACATCGCGAGTACCCCACGAAATCGCCGGGTACCCAAGTAATTCTTGTATATATAGGAAGCAAAACTACTATATTTTCACGCCTATGGGTGCATTTTTTGCAAATATGGGTGGAACCTACTTCAATTCGGCCTTTTCCCTATACGATCAGGCAAAAATTAGTGTAAAAACTTGATAGAGGCAGCAGTAAATCTTCAAATATTTTCGTACTTCGCTCCGATTTCGTTAGTTTCGCAAGCAATATGGAGTTCCTGTTGCCCTTGTCATGTCTTTCAGGCAAAGGTTCATGGGTAGGGACGTTTTAGAGGAAGAAAAGGTACATTTTATGAAGGGTACGCTAATATCAGCTACAGCCGCCATTTTGTCCTATTATGCATGCGTAATGAGCAAAATTGATATTACCAAAACTGGTAATGAACCGGACTGCTGAATTGAAGCATTCCTAGCTTGTAAGGGACCGGTAAATTAGAGGGGGGAGGGGGGGGGGGGGCTGGTGCAAATATGGGGAGGGCCTCTAATTTTCATGAAGGTGAAAAAGGGAGGGTCAAAAAATTTGGTGCAAATGATAAAGGGGAGGTCATTATTTTTTACGCAAACGTTGTTTTGGGTAATACAGGGCCGTAGCGCTTATATGGCCAGTTTTTCCCCCAATCAATCCTTATAAAAAACTCCCGATTTTGAACCCTGCATATTGAAGTTCCCCAAACATGCGGAAATTTCACATACTGGGCTCTAAATTTTCGGCGCGCTTCGAAAATCTCTAGCATCTCTAGATTTATCAATAACAATGTAAGTAATATATAGATTTAGCCACTGGCTAAAAGCGGAGCTCCCGGTTACATATTTTTCTGTGTTAATGAAACAAAAACAAGGTTGCCATTGTAGATAGCTTGTCACAGTATGCTTTACAAGAAACATGTCTCTTGATATGTATACAGTGTCTTCTTTGGTTTGTTGCTACACTGGCACAATAAAGCTTGGCCTGTCGTCAAGTAGGGTAAAGAAACTTCCTTCAGAAAAAATAGCATACTTAACCCCTCCCAATTGAATAATTCTCACAAAGAACAAAAGTGCAATAAAGAGAAAAGTAATTATTTGCCATGAGTTTTTTATAAATTTGAATCACAATATACATGTCCCATTTATTACATGAGCAGTGTATTTTTACTAAAATATGTCATTCCAGAAAATACCAATACCTACCAATAACCTACCCCTTTCTTATACCTCTAGCCTGAAAACCCTACCCCTTTCGGGCCGAGCATCCCCGTACAATCCAATATATGGTATACCATGAATGAGAATGAGCTTTCCACTCATACAGCTGCACCTTCTTTTTTAATTTATTAAGAGTTCCACTGAATGGTAAGGGGGGTGGGCCTAGAAGCTCAGAAGGGAGGGGCATCCACTTTTGAACATATTTTCTTGTTTTCCCCCACCCCCCGCATTGCCATACATAATGTCTATCAGCCCCCTCACTTATGTTCTGCCTCCCATGTACTACAGCCATAATATGTTAGCGGAGCTCCTGCGCGGGCCGAAGGCCCGCGCAAGCGGAGCACCATACCTAAGGGAAAAACGTATAGTATACTATCGAGTTGATTTTTGAACGTCACGGGCATTATGGATCATTTTGATGACGTCATTGATGACGTAAGGGCACGTGACTTTGGTGTAGAGTTCCTCTTATGGTCTTTGAAACTTTGTCCAAGTTTGGCTTCTATAGAAGCTACCCTTCGGGAGATATGATTTTTTCTTTATTTTTCTGGTATTAAACCTATAGCGTACGCCGTCCGTCCGTCGTCCGTCCGTCCGTCCGTGTACACATGGGAACCCTGTGGTATGCAAAGAAAAAATTATATCTCCTCAAGGGAACATGCTAAGACAACCATACTTGGGATATTTTGTCTATGCCACAAGGGGGGTGCTGTAACATGGACACGTGATGTGACGTCATCGATGACGTCATCTATGCTTGAAAAATCAATATCTCGTGAAGGGAAGACTCTAAAACAACCAAACTTGGGTAGTGTAGTCTAGGCCACCAGATGAGCGAAATGAGGTGGTCACGTGATATGACGTCATCGATGACGTCATCTATGCTTGAGAAATCAATATCTCGTGAAGGGAAGACTCTAAGACAACAAAACTTGGGTAGTGTAGTCTAGGCCCCCAGATGAGCGAAATGAGGTGGTCACGTGATATGACGTCATCGATGACGTCATCTACGCTTGAAAAATGAATATCTCATGAAAGGAGGAAGACTCTAAACCAACCAAACTTGGGTAATGTAATCCAGGTCACCAGATGAGCGAAATAAAGTGGTCACGTGATGTGACGGCATCGATGACGTAATCTGTGCTTGAAAAATCAATATCTCGTGAAGGGAAGACTCTAAAGCAACCATGTAAACCATGTACACATGGGAATCCCTTTCATTCACACAGAAAATTTTATAACCAGGAGCTCCGCTTTTAGCCAGTGGCTAAATCTATATATTAATATTATTTTTGCCTTATGCCATGGATGGCCTGTCCAAGAGCGATCTCTGGCTGCTGCTTTGTCACTGAAATTGAAAGAGAATAGGAACCCATTAAAAAATGTTGAAACTATAACACAGATCTTCTTTTCCTGTCTATTTACCAAATGAAAGCATATAGCCATGGATATTATTATACATTTTAGTAACGGAACATACTGGAGTCCCATTATCTTTGTAAAAGCCATAAAAATAATGAAAACATTAAATCAAGGATGAATAACATTCAAACTTTCAGATTCACCACTTTAAAAGGAATGTATTGATTGAAGCAAGGTTGATTTTTTAACACTCCATAATTACGATGTCTCTGTTTGATTGTCCAGGAGGCACACAGGGCACACACACAGAAGCATCTTTTTGACACACTTATGCTATGGTAGTATTTTATGATATGGTCTGCCTCGTCCCTAGGCGTCTCTATTTGGTAGAAAAAGAGAGAAAAGCCTCTTGCGAGTGTTCTGGTAGCGAGCGCGCAATGCATCTTGGGAACGGTTCGATTTCGCAATGCATCATGGGAAGGCTCAAACCAGAGAAAGAGACGCCTCGCAGATTTTGCACGATTTCTGGGTCAAAAATCCCGATTTCTGGACCTCGACCAATATAGCCGCTTTCTTTGCGAATTTTCAGGGAAATTGGCTTGTTTGTTTTGCATATGTAGTCAGCTAATATCACCTCATCGTTTGTTGGCCACGAAACGTACGAAATATAGTTTAAATCTTGATTTAGTAGTTCGAATGACCCCACGAGTGTAACATGGCGGAGAGCGACATCGAGGAACTTGATGTGTCCTTACAAGAACTGAATATAGAAGGTAAAAGCGTTTTAAATTTTGAGGTTTTCAGGGTACCTGCAGATCCTGGAAGGCCTGAAGAAGTATTTGAATAAGAAATACTATTTTAACTCCTTCAAAACGGGGAAATATCATTGAAATCCGTCGGCACTCTTTGAAAACATGGAAGTGCGAAGTGTCTCCCGCACTTTCCCGGTATAACCATGGAGTTATTATGCGGGATAACTCGCATAATAACTTCATGTGTAACTTACCAAAAAGACAAACATGTTCTTGTTATTTTCCTTGAATACTTCTCGAAAAAAAACTATGAAACGCCTGCATAGACTTCCTGATTTTCCATTATATATGATGCTGTTGTCAGAACACGTGTTAAATTGAAAAAGATGACCGAAAAACATTACAAAAACTTTTTGCAGAGCCAAAATACTAGTTTACGTTTGATAAATAATCTTTCAACCGTCAAATTCAAGTCAATTTAGCTTATTTGAAGTAGACGGAAATGGATTTATGCAATGATTTTATTTTTATCTGTTAATTAACCATAAGTTCCATGTTAACAGCCTCTTTAATCTCTAAATTATTTGCATGTTTAGATGCTACGTCAAGTACCCCAGACCCAAGTGCCAAAGGTGCAGGGAAGCATTTCCTCACACCCGAGTCTAGAGCGGTCCAGTCTAAAGCAAAGCGAGGTGAGAAATTTTGCATGAGTGTGCAGTCCCTTTTGCTTGACTTTCAACATATCAACTGTCTATGACATTTTTGTGTGAAGTTTTCAACCATTTGTATGAATTTGGTTCTATTGTTTGTATGATGTCATCAGGTGATCAATCAGACATTATTTCGATTTTTACAGCCTTCAATTTAGGGAGATATGAATGTGACACTAGACGGGAGCAGCTGTGTGCCCAACTGAGGGAAACACTTGAACCTGTGGATGATGCTACAAAAACCATTCCACAGGCGCTTTTGTTAGAGGTTATGGGTATGGACCCTGAACAAAAAAGTCGCCTCTCCCGTGCAATTAAACAAGAATTTCCCAATTCTACAAAGAAGAAGGTGCTAATTGAGGGGAAAAGTAAACAGTATCCTTAAGCTTGTGCCATTGTATTTTTCTTCTATGAATTGAAGCCAATAGGACTCATTAGTCTTGCATTGGTACTTATTGCTGTTAAGGTATTTCAGTTCTTGTGTTATTTACATGAAGGTTCATGAACTAGGACTAATCTGAGCTTTCCTCTTACAGTTCCTTCCCTTCACACTATGCATGGGGACTATTTTGAATTTTATGGTTACATTATGCAATTTCTCCTTAACTCAAGTCCACTAGAAAACTTTACACACATCTGAGGCTCAAGCAGTCTGTGTTGACAAGGTTTTCAAGCACTTTGCCAGATAGCATCCAGGGTGAAAGCATTGCTGCTATTAAGATTAAGCTTTTGGAAGTGGAGGAGACAATCAATACACAATGGGCAGTACTCACTGACGAGGTTCATGATAAAGCTGTTGCCCTCGCCATGCATTGTGGTGCCCTCATGAGAGAATACCAAGATCTAACTGCTGCTCTTGTACAGCAGTACCAGTCCATATTGAGCAAACTTCAGAGGGAGCAAGATCTACTGGTACAGTCATTGACTTGTAGCCAGAAAGAAAAGGCCAATGAAGAAATGAAAAGGTTTGAAGGCATCATCAAGCTAGGATTGAAAGATGGAACACCAGATGAAATATTGCATGGTGAAATTTTTCAAGCATTGATGGAAAAATTCAAAGAGCAGTGTCCGTTACTTGATGATGTCATGTCCACCCTCTTAGTAACTGGAAGCGCACGACGGAGCATCCAAAAAACAGCAGAACATAGAATGAAATGTGGTGTAAATGCATTAGCATGCCTTGCCAGTGTACGCAGCCAGCGCTTTGACAATGATGTGAACCTGGTTTTCGGAATGATGTGCATTACTTATGGTGCTGGGAAGCAGTTCATAAATATGTTACATGCCATGGGATTGACTCCTTGCTGGGATACATTGTAAGTATATTTTTCTAAGGAAGTACTCATTATTTTTGGGGAATGATTGTGGGGGCTACCATTTTTGGGGGCCTTAATTTTTGGTAGAACATTCTTGGGAAGGCTTTCTTACAGGAAAAGGGGAGAGGATTTTGAATTTTTGGTCACAATTTCAAGGGGGTGCCCTGAATTTAAAGCAAAATCTGTTTTGAAAGGGTCTGGATTTCCAAAAAAATGCTAGTATTGTTTGTTGCCACCTTTTGTTGCCAACAGCTGAGTATACATGTAAATCAAAGTTTTCCTTTCCTTAAGGCCATGTCACACAAAGGAATTTTTCATGCAACTTGCATAATATGCAATGACGAATCGATTGCAAAACCATGTCACATGGACAGCTGTTTATATTTTTTTGGATTTTTCAATGCAATAATTTGTTGCATTGCATGATGCAAATCGGGTGTTCATGTTTTGCTGCAACTGGCAGTTACAAGAAAAGTTTCTTTGTGTGACATAGCCTTTTACTCCCATATCTTTCTATCAAACCAGTTTTAATTTTTGACCAAGAAAACATGACCGTAATTTGACTGCTAATTATTTCATAGGATAAATGTTTTCGATCAGAAGCTGGCAAGATTTGCTGACATAATTACTGAGAAGTGCCCTACCTCAAGTCCAGTGATATTTTTGATGGACAACATCAATCTCTATAGAGGGAATAAGCGCCACCACAGGCTTTTCAAAACACTGGGGCCGAAGATGTGGAATTTCACTGGCCGTGGTGCAATCATTCCAAATATGAGTGGTCTAGAACACCTTATGGCCTGCAAGGAAACCGCAACGAAACCACAAAGGGAATTTGGTGATCTGAGAGCAGAGGATATTCTATTGGGTAAGTCAATATATAATGACATAATGTTAGAGCGAATTTCATGTGACTGAACCAATCACACCAACTCTGAATTAAACCTATAGGAAAAATTACAAAGTAATGTGAATTATTCACGATAGTCTCTGAAATCTGCTCTAATGTTAAGTTTTGATTGGATTTGGTAGTTCTGAGAGTTCCTTTTCCAAAAAAGCTATGTTTTAACTCTCAGGTGTGGAGTCATACACTGTAACATAAGAAATAGGATATTACATAGTTTGAATATAAGGAGTAAAATATATTATCTGACTCCCTATTATCAAAAAGTTTACATTAAGTGAAATGACTGGCCATATTACATAAAACATTATCCTAGTTCCTTTCTTTATTACTACGAAGTGTTTTAATTTTTGTGTCAATTGCCCTTTTATGGCATATCTCAGCTTTCTTTAGTTGTATCACCATGAAGTCATTTATAGTGCACATAATGCTTTTCGGATTATTTTCTGGATAACATCTTATGATAAAATGATGTTAGTTCTGTGAAGGTACTTTTCTCACCAGACAATATTTTATATATTTAAAGTTTTAGAAATTTGCCATAACAATCTGTTAAATATATTTATCTGATTCGAAAAAATCCTTTTATCACAAGGTTATATCCAGAAAAATATAACTCAAAAAGCATTTAGTTTAACTATCAGGAAAAAGGCTGCTATGATTTGGAGCTTCAAATGCTTGGTTGGTTGTGCATTTTTGAGGTTGACTTTACTGTAAACATTTTCCAAACATTTTGAGGTGTACAAATTTCAAAATTGTCTTGAATTGACAGATCTGTGGGAAATATAGAACACCCAGTCAATGCCAAGGTATCTGCCTGTAAGCTACAGTACTTAAGCTTAGGATTTATCCAAATGTTGCCCCCTCCCCCCTAAAGCGCAATAATGAGTTGATTCTTGGATCCATTATTTGATTCAAATATACTTTCAGCTTGGGAAAAAGTCTTTCAATTTGAACTGGGTTTACTTTTTGATTGCATGATAGGCAACAGAGGCGCTTCCATATATGGAAAAATTCACAGGGAACCTTTTTGTGAGTTTGTTTTTACCAATATGGCAGGCCTGGTATACTTTGCGAGCTTAGTAAATCTCTCCCTCGTTCATTTAGAGAAGAAACTGTTGATCAGTATTCCAAGATTTATAAAACCAGTGACTTAAATTGAAAGACGGTTTCCCAAGCCAAATGCATTATTGAATCGAATAGTGGATCCAATATATTCCAAGAATGAACTATCTCACTCTAGAGGGGGACGCTTCTGAGTCTTTGGCTGTAAAAGTTGGACTCTTTCTTAAACACTAATAAAACTTAATTGTTCTTTGGGAAAATGATAAATGATAGCTTTATGTATCTTAAATGAATTTTGTTGCTGGGGGAGTATGCCCCCTACATTATGGTAGACAACATCTTTGTCTCTCTGGCACTGCCAGTAATTGAATGCATTGCATGAGTTTACTCTCCTGAGAATATACTTTGTTTTAAGCAAATGTGGATAATAGGGGGGGGGGGGGTCACTGCATACATTTTTGTTCATAGTTTTAGGGGAGGGTCCTAACTTTTGTTTTTCAGGAGGGTCTTCGTGGCCAACATACACTCCAAATAATAATGACTAATACAACGCTCGATGAACTCTTTTTTTTGTTTCCAGAATCCATGGCAGATCATCAAACTTTGTGGGAAAGTTGGCAAGATAAATACCTAATGGAGCTCCTAAACAAAGGACTGAATCTTCCTGAGTCAGACAAGCCAATTCATGAAATGGATGAGGCTGAATTCAACGTATGGTTAAAATCTCTAGACTTTACTACAGCACCCGTACGGAAGTTCAAAGTTAAAGCTCCTGAAGCCAGTACGCTGTGTACCAGGAAACAAGTTGGAAAGACTGACACGATCATCTTACCATTGTCACTTGAAAACAATGCTACTTTAACTGGGACTGCGGAAATCTTTGAGGAGTTTGGGCGAGAATTTGGCATACCATGCAATCACACCACTGCTTATTTGCCTTTCGACCATACAAAGAACAGATATGATATTGAGGCCGCCAGGAAACACTTCGAGTTCATGGATTCGATTTCCATCCACCGCGAGGAAATGGCCGAATTTGAACAAGCCATTCAAAACACTGAAAAGCAGCTAGAGGACGATGGTCAAAACGAGAGTGATAACGATGTAGATGATGATGATATCGCTAGGGAAGATGACGGGAATCAGCCATCCACCACTCAGAAAGGTCTGAAAAAGCGGAGACAGCAACAGGACGGGAAACTGAAAAAGCTGATAGAAAAGACCAGGGAAAAAGTTTGGAATGCAGTTCACAACGAGGAGGAAAATGGATTAGAAGCTTTGCTAGTGAGATTCAAGGAAGATCGAGGCAAGTTTTGTTCGACAAGAGATCATTTTGGCCGCACTCCTCTCCATGCTGCTGTCGAGATAAAGAACCCCACCCTGGTGAAAGTACTGCTCTCAGTCGGTGTTGATCCTAATGCAAAGGAAGGATGTGGTGCTACCCCGTTGACACTAGCTGTCATCAATGGTGACCTAGATATGTGCCACCTATTGTTAGAGAACTTTGCCGAATGCGAAGGGGAATTGTTCAGCGAGTTTCCGAGCCCACTAGAGATGGCTTCCATCATGGAGAATGATGCGCTCATCGAGATTTTCCAGAAAGCGCGCGATGCCTGTCAAAAATTTGAGCGTTTTGTAAGTGGTTTGACGCATGAAAACCCCGATGACGCGACTACCCAGGCGCAAACTAAAGACCAGGATATGCAGGGCGAGGAAGAAGAGAACTGGACCTATGATAGAAGGACAGATCTTGGGTTTCCCAATGCCGTTGTCGGGGACGTCGGAACATGCAAAGTTAACCGTGGGGTAAAGCAGAAAGACCAGTCGGCATACAGTTGGTGTGCTGAAATCCCAGGGGACATGCATGCCAAAGGATTCCTTTGTGAAGCTGCCTTTAAAGCCCATTCCAAAGGCGGATTACACAAAATTATCAACACGGTCATGAAGCGGCCAAAGCTCACAGAGGAAGCTTTCGGAAAGAGAAAATTCCAAGAGCAAAATTTAAATAGGATAAAAGAGGCAGTACGAGATGGCAGCATTTCATATGGCATGGCTGCTGTAAAAGAATTCAGTACGTCAAATTTTTTTCCAACTCAGGCCGAGCTCCAGCAGTGCATGAGAAAGAACGGAAACCATGGCGTCATCCTGTTAGAGCGATTTAAGAAGTGGCTAGAAATGTGCCGGGAGAGTGACGAAGGCCATCTTTACCATCAGCAACTTTTCTGTCTATTTGGGCCTTTGCTAGACATGTTCGTCGCTGCCACAAAGGAAGGAGATGGTATACTACGGGAAACTGTTTGGGTGCTCCTTCTACCAGTGTTTGCTCAACTGAAATTTAAAAACTACTGGACAGAGTCTCTTGTATTTGTAGTGAACTTTTCCTCTCGATGGCCTCTCGCATTTAGAGAGATGTTGCGACAAAACTCGAGTGTGAATCTCTCAGGAAAGGATGGCCACAATATCGCCATGGATGAGTACGTAGAAACCTACATCGTCCAGCCTCTAAAGAACTACGCAACAGGTGCGTTTTTGATACATGACGAAAACTATTTTATTGCGTCTGCCAGTAGGTTACGATTACATCTCTCTGTTCCTTCTTATTAGAGATGCCCAGCGAAGAATCTCATAATCTAAACGTTGTGATGAAACGAAATTGTTTAGGTTTTGGAGATTGGGTCGCGTTGGAGACAAATCGGGAGAGTTGGAGTGTGAATGATAGAAGAGAGAGAATATGACTTTAATGTCAAATTGCTGCTTTTTAATGTTTCGTTGACCCTAATCGTCAATACCATTTACGAATGTTTTGGGGTTATTACTAATCCGTGTTGTATTGAGGTCTTTGTTATTAAAAAAAAGTTTTTTTTCCAGGTCACACCACCGTCCAGATGTGTTCCAGATTGATGGCGAATATTCAGATGCTCTGCAAAACTAGAGAGGTATTCGCTAGTACTAGTGCATTTGATTATCACCCAACAAGAAAACATAAGGAGCAAGACCCCTTCCCGGATCAGCTGAAAGGCATGTGGTTTTGCTTGCGCCACAAGTTCTTCGCGCATTCGCCAGGACGCAAGGCTTTGCAGCTCCCCATCTCTGGTGAAGCAGGAAAACCTGTTTCGAAGGCTCACGTCAACGTAGTGCAAAAGGGGCAAAAAAAAGTAGTTGAGCGTTTCCAGGATAAACTACACGCGTGTTTTCCAGAGTTCAGACTTCTGACCTTCCAAAAGTCCCAGAGCGCTGAAAAGTGAATAGATCTGTTATAATGGAAATTAATACGAATAACTCGGGAGTGGTTGCTTCCAGCTAGAGCAGATTTCGCATGTCTGTGAAAAGAGAGCGTTCTACGATCACAGCACAGGGCGGAACCTCGCGTTTTTGTGTTTCAGTTTCAGTTTCCGAAAGAAAAATGCCAACCACAGCGCAAACTTGTACACACGGTCCGTGTCGTACTGTCGCCGTCACACGAGATGGCGAACGAAGTAACAAACACGCGGCATTTTGAGGTTGTTGGATATATATTTCTCAAAGAGGCACCACAGGACTGCTACAATCTATAGCTATTCCTTGTTAGTCAAGTCACAGTTGATGCTGCATCGTTCTCATTGGTTGAGGTGGGCTATAAGTTATAGCCTACTAGTAGCGAAAAGTGTCGGATTTACAAAATAATGACCAGACCAACGTTTTTGGCTATACAAATTGACTTACCAGTGTGATTTGACTAAAACAATTATTCCTCTCAACCTCATGGCATCTGAGTCAATAGCATAATAGCAATAGCTCATTAACTATTGAGTCAGAGCCCATTAGGGCTCGAGGAATAATTGCTAAATAGAGTGGTTGGTCGCTATTTCGCCGAAGGCTACGTGATTATACAGGCAGCAAGAGTTCCAGACTCGCGGTGCACGAACAATGCATTATAGTGTTGAACAAAGGAAAAAAGTGAGCCCAAAAGCCGTTTTGATAGCAAGGGGCTCACTTTTTTTCCTTGTTCATCACTAATGATGCATTGTTCGTGCACCGCGAGTCTGGAACTCTTGATGCCTGTATCGGCGAGTCACCGACAAGAAGTCGATAATGGAGACTGAGGCGACTGGTATAAATAAGTTAGATAATTGCTCAAAAGATTTGTAGACAAAAAACTTGTTTGGGGGGGATTTTTTCACAAACAGCACATAATCACGCGCGCACACCCAAAATGCTTTGAATTGGTTACAGTCGCCAGTAGGAAAACAAACATTACCAACCGGAATTTCTTATAGTCACTTGAGCAGTTATACTATTTAACAATTAGACTCGTTCTCGTTTTCTGCAATACGCGTAGCGCCGAGTTGAGAACGAGTAGCCTAGTCGTTTTAGAAACCCACTAGTATAATACTACCTTCGAGTTGTTGCTAAACCTTTCACTAAGTTTCCTGGTTTTAGAAAGTTTTGCGCTAGCGATTTTGCTACTCACTACATATTACTTATTAGTCAAATCACACTAGTGGTCTATTGTCAATGCTGCATTCTGATTGGTTGAGCTACTACTAGGCTATAAGTTATAGCCTACTAGTAGCAAAAAGTGTTGGATTTGAAGCCACATAATGTCAAATGAGCAGACCAGAAAACGTTTTTGGCTATAAAAATTGACCTACTAGTGTGATTTGACTACAACAATTATTCCTCTCGCCCTCATGGGCTATTGACTCAGAGCCCATTCGGGCTCGAGGAATAATTGCTAAATAGCGAGTAGCGGAGGCAGTTGCAGGATTCGTGATAGTATGCGAGTAGGTTTCTACGGGTGATTGGGTCGGCCAATCTTCACTGCTGATTTTTTTCAGAATCCGTGTAAACTTACAATATATAGCATTCATCTCTTTGATTGGACTCTTTCTTACATATTCATAATGCATCTGTTTGTGGGAGCTTGATAGGACGAAATAAAAGCACATCGTGAACTTCATTACAAATAAAGTCACAGAGCTAACATAATTTGTAGACTATTGTCTTTTAAAAGCTGTGCCTTATCTCCTAGAGTAATGTAAGGGGTGGAACACGTATCAGATACGCTTCTCAAGTTTCCATGAGGATGTCTTCAGTTATCAGGTGGTGTATGAAAGTCACAGCATCGAAATCGTTTTTGAATGTGCCTCGGCCCACTCCATATGACGCTATTTGGTGAAATCCTTTACTTTCTACGTCGCGCTTTGATTTGGACCCCTTGAAGGTCAGTGATATCTGTTTGATTGATATCTTACTTGATTTCAGCATCATTTCTTCTATGCACTGACAGAGTCTTTTGGCTTCCACAGAAAAGTTTCTAGTTGTAGAGGTTCGCTTACTTTTGCAGTTGTCACATCCGTTTTCACATGATATTTCAGAGGGGTCATCAAAATAGTCCAGAATAAGTTTTCTGCGGCACTGTTTTAACAAACAGTAGGACACGACCGCATCGAGCGCTTTCTTTTGATAATTCCTAATTTCCTCTGAAGCAACAGCGGCAAAAATGAGTCTCATAAGTTTGCTTCTGTCTTCAAATCTGTACAATAGGATACAAGCTGCACTCTCCCCGTCCCGACCTGCACGTCCTGCCTCTTGGTAATATTCTTCCAATGACTTTGGTATAGAGAAATGGATAACAAATCTTACGTTGGGTTTGTCTATGCCCATCCCGAACGCACTTGTAGCGCAAATCACGTATGCCTTTCCTTGAAGCCAGGCTTGGGCATTAACCTGTTGCTCGAACGTGTCCAGCTGTCCGTGATAGTACACAGTAGCTATACCACTGCTCTTAAGTTCATGTGCGAGCTCTAGGGTCTCTCTTGTTGTACAACAATAAACAATACCAACTTGTTGTGGAAACCGTTTTTTTATCAATTGAACGAGATCCTCTTTCCCAGACTGTTCTTTCTTTGCTTGAACTTCAAAAAATAAGTTCGGCCTATTGCATGACATTTGAATGATGACTGGCTCAGACAGAGCCAGCTTCTCAATAATAACTTCTTGTGTTCTCTGAGTAGCAGTTCCCGTAAAGGCGCATATTGGTTTGCCAAATGTTTTTAGTTTATAAAGTTCTTGGAATGTAGGCCTGAAGTTTAGTCCCCATAGATCTATGCAATGTGCCTCGTCGACGACAAATCTCTTTAAATTCCCTTGCGTATTCATGGATTGGAAGGCATCCATTGCCTGCTTAGAAAGAGCTACCTCTGGGGTGGAATAGAAGAATTTATATTGAGTGTCTGGTTTTGAAAGTTCGTGAAACACAGTGTCTCTTTCCTCAGTAGTCATTCTCGAGTTTACAAAGCAGACATTGATTCCTTTGCTCCTTAGTCGTTCTACTTGATCACTGATAAGGGCAAGCAATGGACTAATCACAACTGTTAAACCCTTTTGTGCTAGCCCTGGTACAGAATAGCAAATCGTTTTTCCTCCACCTGTTGGTATTATTGCAAGGCAGTCCTTATCATCAAGCAAACACTCTACAACATCCCGTTGACCATCTCTAAAAGAATGGTGCTTGAAAACACTTTGTAGGATTGACACAATACTGTCACTTGATTCTGCTACTACTGCTGTGTTCTCTGTATTGTTAACAATGGAAACAGGAGTACAGGTATGTTCTTGGAGGGGTGATAGCTCACTTGGGTTGAAATCCTGAAAGACAATAATAGACATTTTAATTTGGTTCCATCTCAAATTTTTCAAGGCCTAAGTCGCGTCTAAACACATTTAAAACAATAGATAATTTGTTATTTGAAAGTATGAGTCTGTATCTTTTGAAAAAAATGTAATCGGTTTGACCTTAATCCAATGTATGCCCTAGGCCTAAGATCATTAGTTACGAGTAGCATATTCTCAACATGTGTTATCACATTTTTGCACAGTAAAATCCCAAAGAACAAACAAACAAGGGATCATTTGTAATTTTTTTCTGGTGAGGGGCATATTTTTTCTGTTTGATTTTAGAGGGGGAGGGCTATGGCAAATTCCTCCAATGAAGAAGGTAGAAATATTTAAGCAATTAAACATTTCTGATGTGCGTAGGGATGCTGGGAAACAATAGCTGTAGCTCAGTAAACCACTGAAATCCGATTTCCATTGGTTTTATAAAATAGCATTACATGTCTTCTATGTGTTTATAATGTGAGAAGGGGGGAACATGGATATTATATTGCACATTGCTCATTTTCTGCGTGATAACAACTAGTCCCAACGCTGTGGTCATTTGGTCATGCCATCAGTCTCCCAACAAATAAGCGACAGAGAAGAAGCTATTACTAATGACTGGAAATAATGTTACCTATCTTTTCCGGCACACTAGGGATGTCTGGGTACGAGGTAGCCTAGTTGGCTATGTTAGATTACCTACCTCTGTCACCAAGTTCATGGACTTTAACAGCAAGAAGGCAAACAAAGAATGTCTTGATGGGCTTATTGTAATAAAATTATTTTACATTTTTTTCCAAAAAGGACAGAAATGTGAGAGGAAAAATCCCAGGCAATCGTAGCCCCCAAGGCATAAATTCTCTAAGGAAGCTATTTTGTTTGTTTGTGCCAATAGCATGAAACTCATCCGGGAATTGCACCCAGTCTCCATGGGAATTCATTTTACCATGTGTGCACTCATACACTACTGAGTTGATAAGAATGACACAGAACAAGAAAAATAGCTCCCTTTTTTCACATTCTGTCATCTGATGTTCCCAGTGCTTCTTTTGTTTTATGAGCCTGTCCACCAGTAATGTTGTTTACCTGTTGAATACTTTTTTAAACATTAGTATGAGAGCAAATCATTTCAAAAATGGAAAATGGAAAAAAATGATTTACCAATTTAAAGAATGTCTGTCCGACATCCTCTGCTGTGATGGTAAACAAAAATAACTCGATATTTATAAAAAAACAAATTGTGTGTTTCAAAAAATATCCATACCCCCCCTATGGAAGGGATTGGAAATTCCAGAGGGGTGGGGGGTCATTTCTCAACACCCTTCCGTGGGAGGGGTATGGATATTTTTTGGAAACACACATTAGCAAACTGCCCTAGAATAAACTTGAATGACTACTGAAATCTATAATAACTAGCAAATTTTGTGCAATACGTTCAAAATGGAGATTGAAAGTCAAGGCGAGCAACCTATTTTTGCATGATATGAAAATTGAAACCACAATGCAAGTCGGTCAACAGGCCTTATTTGAAGGATAATACTTTTGCTAGTTTGATGTAGTTCTAATAATGACTTGATCTTATTAGAATTTCCCAAGAGTTCAATTTTATTAGCCTGTAAATTGTTCAGGTTTATCTATTAAAGAAGGGGCAAGATGATATTTATCCAGTAAGAAAGCTGAACATTTGGTGATGGTGGTTGGGGAGGGTTGTAAAAACTTTAAATGAATTGTACCCAAAAAAAACAGGAAGTATTAGTTTTCTTTTGGCCTGTTTTCCACAACTGCCGTATAGAAATATTTTCGGTTGTATGAATAAATAGAAATAAGTTGTTCTAGTAATGGGTACATAGAGCTATATTGGCCATTCTATGCTCAAACCATATTAATGGATTCTAATCTAGTGGAAAAACATCCCAGGTATCAGCCCAGGTATTTAAACGGGATTTCAAGTACCGAAGTACCAGCTGCAAGGTGTTTGAACAGATTTTCATAGGCAACAGATTTTCGTTTTGAATAGGCTAAAATCCAAGGGGATATTTCGTGGATCGCTCAAAACTAAATGTTGCCTCAATCACAAATATTTGAATGGCCTATCAAAACAGGAAGTACAATGTAAATATTGTTTACCTTCGACCCGCTCTCGATAAAGTTAACTTAACTTTATAAAATTAAGCACTCACGCGTTGGACAAAGAATGCTTGGGTTTGGAAATGCGTTTCACTAGTGTACCAACAGTTGAAGCTTGCACGGACTCCTTTGCCATAAAGCTCGACGACGCAAGGACTACTCCCTTTACTGTACTGTTTCAATTTTCCTGCTCGGTATAATACAAGGCAAATCAACTGGACGGCTTCCCTGTCGTTTTCCGTGAACCATTCCATCGTGAATTCAGAGCTCGCAACTCTCACTTGATGATAGCACGCCTGAAAGTAAATGTACCCGGAATTTACTACATTCAAAGTAGATTCTACAGCCGAATTTAGTGTACGTGGTATGCTCTACCTCGCGCCTTCGTCGTTTAGAAATTTCATCAAGAATCTGTAAGGTTTCTTGTGCATGCAACTTTCTTCGAAGAGCTAAGCTCTTCTTGAGGTTAGCATCGGTGAAAGGGGTCTTGTGTATTACGCGGAAATGATGGGAGATACCGTTTCTCTCGAAAAAGTCTTGTTTGTCTTCACAGGAGCTGTCAGGACAGGGTATTTTGTCTATTTTAACGAGTTTGTGAACTCTCATCTTCCCGCATAAATTAGTTTCCGCCATTTTGAAAACGTAATCTGCCAGGCGCGTTATTTTCTTCGCCCTTCCCATGATGCCTTTCGCGCTAGCTCGCTCCCAGTCGCTCTCGCCTCGAAAATCACTAGAACGCGCCTGGGTACGAGGCAGTGATATGGTAGTATTTTAGAAATTATTTGCTTCCGATCGATTAAAAATATGCTTAGGAATGTTTTATGTGGATAAGTGTCCAGCAGGCGCTAATTCAAGGATTTATGGTGAATTAACAGTGTCAGGGCCATAGCGCTTACCGGGGCCGGGGGACCCAGTTTTTCCCCAAACAGCCCTTAAAACTCCAAATTTTGCACCCTGCATTTCAAAGTTCTCCCAAACATGTGGCAAATTCACATTCAGGCAAAAGAGTTGAAACTTTTTTTTAAAACCGCTTTGAGGTTTTTTATATGTTGTCCCCCCCCCAGTTTTTGGAGGCTTGCTACGGCCCTGAGTGTTATGTGTTGTTCCCTCTCTCCCTCACTCCACAGAAGTGTGTTGAAAAGTGACACACCCCTCTGGAATATCAAAAGAAAAATAGCTGAGTATTTGTATATAAAAAAGCAGGTAAATTGACCCGCAATCACTCTAGAACTTCCAAGCCCTTCCTTGAATACTTTCTGGAACCATAACGAAGGGGGTACCTTGATATAAAAGTGATGTGGAGGTCTGACATTTTTTGGGGGTATGAAATTTGTAGTAGAAAGAATTTTTTTGGGTTTAAAATTCTACCAGGTATTTGGGGTGTGTGTGTGTGTGTGGGGGGGGGGGGGTTGATCGAAAGCTCAAGCTATTTTCGGGAAACATAAGCAGCTCACAGCATCATGTGTATGCTGGTATTAAATGGCCTTTTTAGACTAAGAAAGTCGGATATTATGGGCGGGCGGTTTAAAATTTATGGCTCATTTTTTGGGTATGAAATTTGGAGCTCTGTCGGACCCCCAGTCATTTCTATATCCAAGTACCCCCTGGGAACCACACATTTTATGTTTGGCTACAGTCATTACTGAGGATATTCCACTTAGTGTGATGATTGCAGGGGGCCCGGCCGGGGGTGCAAGCTAATCCTCACAAGATGACTTATGAAAAACATCACATGAAGCTACAATGTCACAGATACAAATGATTTAGGTTCACTATTTTCATTTTTATGACAAATATTAACTATCTGTGAATTGTCCTAGGTTTTTAATATAATTGCATCTAAACTCAAGCTTGACAAAGGCGAAATATCATGAGGGAGAAATATCTTGTTCTAATAGAAAATATGCCTAAATTTGTTTCTTTTCCTAGATAATCAATTTTCAGATTCCCCTTCAACTGTGAATGATGCACTTTGTCAGTTGTTCCCAGCATGTCTGGTTTTATAAAGTATACTTACACTTTATTTACAATGTAAAAACTAACTTTTTTTAATGATTTGGGAGACAAAAGTAATCTCAAATAAACTAATCTCAAATAAACTAATTGCGCTACCTACAAGATATATGCTTGAAAATGTCCGACAGTGAAACAAAATAATCTAATGATTACTTGCCTGGCGGTAAACACTGTGAAGCCAGAAAAACATAAGCTGGAAACCTACAAATTAAATCAAGCAGTCAATTATTCCTCAGTCAAACCTCAGGGCTCAGCGAAATGGATAAATATTCCACAATTCTAAGAACAACAGGTTAATAAACTCAAGAATTACTGTAACATTGCCTAATCGGAAGTTCGGAGATTGCATTGCTGAGTCATTGTTTGATGACCAAAGCAGGACGTCAACTCTCCCGGTTTTGCCGGGAGTCTCCCGGTTTTTAAGTAAAATCTCCCGGTTTTCTTTTGAAAAAACGACTTTGTTTTTGCTTCTGGACCTTAAAAGAACGCTAAATACAGCGAAAATGATAGACATTAGGTCTTTTCCTGCCTCAAAAGCCCAATATTTTGGTGTCTCAAGGTTTTTCGAGCGGCAAGGTTGACGTCCCTGCCAAAGTAAAGTTCGATGATGGCGTTCAATTATTCATTCAACATGGCTGCCTAATGGGCAAGCAAATACCTAATTCTCCCTAAGTACAATAATTATCGCTCAAAGCTATGGCAACGGAAGTAGAATCACTGTCAAACTAAAATCACTTAAAAATGCGTATTATACTTGGAATCCTCAAACAAACAAGTAACGTAAATCTCCCGACAGCCACCATCGTTTTTAATGAACTTTCATCATTTTCTAACTAGCGTAGCGAGCCGCCGGGACGCGAAAAAACTTGGAACGAAAATTTAAAAGAAAATTAAAAGTTAAAAGAAAAAAAGTTTATAAAACTACGGTTGAATTTTAAAGTTTTTCGTGAGGACCTACCTTGAGAATATTTTTTCCTTGCACAGACGACGACAGTCTTCTGAGTTTCGACCTTCGTTCTTCTTCCCGCGCCGTCGTTCTATCTTTCCTTCTGAGATTCTGAGGAAAATGTTCTGGACACTTTTTTCCGTTGTATTTAGTCTCTGCCTTTTTATCTTCAGGTTAGCTAGGGTACTTTCATCCCCCTACTGAAGACATAATTTTTCGTTCTCTCTCGATCGACGGCCGTTGTTGTCTTCCGACATGTCATTTGCTCGCTGCTGGTTCTTCTCTCTCACTCTTCGCCCTCATGACTTCGTTTCTTTTTCCTTCGTGAAACTCCCGTGTTCATCGACATATCCATCTCGACGTTTCGACCTCATCGCAGTAAATTTGACTTTTAGACTTAGTCTAAAATACCTTGAAATGAGGCAGCTTGTCACAGAAACGTTTCATTTTTTTCGTGAAGAGCAAGAAAACAAATTCCTTCTCTTGTCGAAAATTCTTCCCTGCTTAGCAAAGCCAGAGGCCTCTTCTCTCTGCATTTCGCTGTTTGAAAAAAAAATCCCTGCAAATAAATTCAAGGCGCGCGCGTGCTCATTTTCCCGCTCAAAACTGATGGGCTACCTGTGCGACGACGGACACACACACAACCGGAAGTCCATGAAAATCAAGGTCGATGGGTATACACTTTTCTGTTATGTTTCCTTCTTCTCCTGCATGTAGCTATGGGGCTCCGCTAATACTCAACCTGGCAAGATAATTATTCTCTGGGATTTCAGCAAAATAATGTACATGTCTATATGTGAAAGTAACTTTCAGGTAGGAAAGACATCAATTTTGCACTGATTACATGAAAAGTAGATTTAAACAACTAATAAAATATATATCCAGTGAATAATGGGGGGGGGGGGGGATGGGGGTTATCATTAAATATGTCAACATTTTTCGTGCATCTTGTCAGGGGAGGGTTTCCCAAAAACATGTAGACCAAAATTAAAATGCACCAGCCCCCCCCCCCCCCCCCCCTCTAATTTATGACCGGTCCCTAAGGAAGATAACAATCGAGTTTGAGGTTTATTATTGTATTGTTTGGTGAATAACAAGCAGTCCTTTAATTTCCGGTTTGGAAAAAGCTCTATTGTCCGCAATAACGAGAGCAAAAGCACTTGAAATGTCTCGCTGGGGAAAAAAGGGTGTCCGCATTTCCGTAATAGCGAGAGTCCGTTATATCGAGAGTTTCAGAGATTTCAGTCATTCCTCTATACGTTTTGTCTGTAATAGCGGGGTGTCCGTAATAGCGGGGTGTCCGCAAGGCGAGAGTTGACTGTATATCTGATTCGCCTTGCGCGAGGCCATTTTGGGAGCAAGTGAATTTCACATGATATTCGGGCCCCAAACGGGCGAAATCGAAAATCTCGATTTTTTCACAAACATCGCTCTAATTGGAAAAGCAAACCCCATAACCTTTTAAATCTCATCAAAATCTTCCTACTGATTCCCTGGCATAACTAATCGAACGTTCGGTAATCGAACTTAATCGAACACCAATCGTTCGATTGATTTTGATTGAGTTCGGTAATCAAACATAATCGAACTCAGCAAAATTTATTTCAATCGAACGTAAGATTACCGAACAATGTGCTCATCAAACCCAATTAAACTTCAAATGAAACACAGGCATTTTTCTAAATCGAATTTTTGAATCACTAACCAAGGTTAGAACCTCAGTTCGGCTCGCCTGGCGCATACTGGGAACTGCACCGCACATGAACTGCAGGTGTTAATGAGACGTTAATCCAATAGTCCCGAATAGTTGTGTTGAAGTTAAATGTTTTTTCTTATCATATCCCTCATAGGTCTGTAAAAGTAATAAAGACTCAGGGACCAGTCATGATTGAACTACGGGTTTATTGAGTGATTTTACTGGCATTTTCTTATAAAAAGTAAATTTGATGGTATTATGAAAACTATTCATATACGCCTGGAACTCCTCTAGACTCTCTTCCCCGTCAGTCCAAACAAAAAGATGTCATCGATGAACAGCAGCCAGTCAGGCTGGGTTTGACTGGAAAGCCTCTCAGGATCTCACTTTCTACTTTATAGCCATAAACAGACTGGCATACGATGGGGCCATTTTAGTACCAATCCCCTCCTCTAAGTTGATGGAAGTGCTTGCCATTTAACGTTAAGTAATTGTACTGCAGAACAAATCGAGCCAGATCCACCAAATCTTCAGTAGAGATCTTTGGCGGTATCGGTGACTTATTTAAAGCTTCCCTCAAAGCTCCAAAGCCGCCTTGGTGGGGGATATGTGGATATAGACCTACCACATTCTGCTGTTACCAGTATAGCATCTTCCGGAAGGGGTCCGATATTCTGCAGACGCTGCAGGAAGTGCTTGGTGTCCCTTTTATGTGATGGGATTAGTTACCAATGACTTGATGTGGTGGTCCACGAACTCGATGATCTTTTCTGTACACGTTCCGCAACCCGATACCACAGGACGACCGGGGCATCCTTGCTTGTGAAGCATAGGTAGCAAATATAATCGTCCTGCCTTAGGGTTACTGTTGACTAAAAGATGATTAAAATCATCAATGTGACCATCTAAGTTTATATATTTTGTAAGATTTTGCTCGGTCTCTCTATAGACTATCGCCTGCAACTGGCGCTCAGCTTCCCCGATGTAGTCTTCCTTGTTCATAACTACTAAACCGGAACCTTTATCGGCCTCTTTTTATAACTACATCCACGATCTCATGTGTGATAGGGCCTTACGTTCATCGTGACTAATGTTACTATAATGCGTCGACCAATATTAACCTCTCTAAGAATTTTGTCTTGTATAGCACTAGAATATGCCTGTATGGCTAAATCTCTATATCTACGCGGGCACCATGTACATTTTTTACGAAACGCCGGAATATTTGAAAAATCACTATCTACATTACGGACTATTAGATACTTGGATTATAATTAGATACATAGATAGAGGGGGAGTTGGGCAAATACCAGAAAAAAAAAATCCACGAGACGCTTGACTGTTTCACCAATGCCGTCACATTGGCTTTTCCCGTGGCTAGTAGCAAAAAAAAGGTGGCACTGTCGGACTGATGGTGACAAAGATTAAGGAAATTATTGTAGTTTCTTTACTGGCCCATAGAGGACCTACACTGGTGGACAAAAGTGTTGAGACACTTGCACCCATTACCCTTCAATTTCACTAATACCCCGAATGGTTGAGTCCCCCTCCCCTTCCCCCACCCATTCAAAGTTGGTTATGAGTGGCAAAAGTTGTGCCTGGTTCCGGAGATCAACATTGAAAAGGGGAGGGAGTGAAAATTTGTTTTTGCCGTGAGGTATTTGCTTTTGCCGTGAGCTATTTGTTTTTGCTGTGAACAATTTGTTTTTGCTGTGAACAATTTCTTTTTGCCGTGAGCAATTTGCTTTTGCCGTGAGCAATTTGTTTTTGCCGTGAGCAATTTGCTTTTGCCGTGAGCAATTTGTTTTTGGCCGTGAGCAATTTGTTTTTGCCGTGAACAATTGACTGTTATATTCTATAATTGTATTTCACGTTATATTCTGTATCTGCTCTCATTTGCTTATATTACAAATGTGGAAACCGTCGAGTTGAGGAATCGAAATGCTGTACTGAAGTGAATGGCTGCATTGTAGCCTTGCCAACCAGGGATGTTTTGGCGGATGTAGAAACAGCCAAATTGCATAACATTGCATCCTGGATCAGGCCGAACTGCTTAGAGCAATGGTCTCTGAAACAGCATGCAGCCAAGTATATATAAGGGACAAGAAACGATATAAATTACCGGGGGGCATGTTTAGCATAAAAACAATGGCCTAAGGCGACGTCATCATTACTCGCCCCATGACTTTGATTCTTTAGGACACTTTTCCACAGGCTACCCGAATGCCATATTTCTTAGCACTTCAAACTCTTGTAAAAATTGTGGGTTTTATCCGATAAACGTTATTGATGTGCCATTCTAAAGCTGACGATGTGGCGTTTTTGTCAAAATTGTCTCAGATCAGGGGTGATACGAACTTTAAACAAAATCAATCTATTTACAGCTCATGGGCACAAAACCGTGGGAAAAAAAGTTATTTGACTGATTTTAGTACTCAGAGCTAATTATACACGACACGGGTAACTTGTGGTATATCAGCCCTATATTTTTATCGCTAAGTTTCGGGATGTTCCACGAAAGGGTTTTTCTGTGATTTTTAGAATGTTGCTTAGGTCTTCCTCAATCGTCATTAAAGCAGTGAAAGAAATTTTGCAATTGGTTTGACGGGAACCCTATATGGTTGTAGATTGACATGGACACTATTCTTGGTTTTCAGTTGTCACGTGACTAAATTTATCTCCCCAAATATACTTTGAAATGCTGTATACTCAAAAGAACTGTAAAGAGAACACAAAATTATGTTTCCATGGAAAATTTGAGGCCTATTGAGTGTTTTCTGAGCGAAATATATGGAAATGAATCCCCGCCATTTTGTTGTACAGTAAATGTATGGAGCCGCCATGTTGGTGTCCAAGCAGATGAGCACCAACATGGCGGCCAAATTACCAGTTCTCCAAAACGGCTATTTAATGGATCATATCAACAAGAATCTTGTCGGAATGGTAGGATATGAAGATTAATAACATTCTGATCTGTCTAGATTGTAAGAATTAAGCAAATTGAGTAAATACGGCACGAGAAAAATATTTGACTGGTGTTGCGTGACATAAATAGCTTCAGTGATATCTCCGGAACTACGTGGCAGGAGGTGCCGAAATTTGGCGTGGTGACTCATCCAGTAGAGTTATAATCAACATTGAAAGTACATCTCTGTAGAGGTTTTACTTTAGAAGTTAGCATTTTGATGACGTCACGTGAAAACCACCAATATTTCGAAACTTTGTTATCACTTCTAATTCGTACTTATCTATGTTACGGGTTTCCTGTGCCGCGCGCGTTACAAATGGCAGCAACTTAGGCGAGAACATCTGAGCCACTCAGAAACGCCCCTTGCACGTGATCATGTCATTTCATGCTGCCTCTTTCGTTACAGTTATAAACTGTGGTGACGCGGGATTCGTTAATAATGGCAGAAGAGAAGGGGATAGCTTTAACTATGGGAGTGAAGTACGCTACACTTGCAATGAAGGCTACACTCTCTATGGCTCCGGTTCTCGAACCTGTCAGCTTTCTGGACTATGGAGTGGAGCATTACCTTCTTGTGTTCGTAAGTATTCAAATTGTCACTCAAAGGGCTGAAATTTTAGTGGTCTATTTGATCGCCCATTCCTACGTGTTAACGAAGTTTCAGGAAATCCGTTGCCCGTTACACCATGCTTCTCCATTTTTCAAAGATTTAACGAAGGATTTAAAGAAAATTTCACAATGTGCCATCTCACAAATAGCCACAGCTTTACAAATTGTCTAACAAAAGAGCCTTCCCTGCTTATTTACCGCTGAGGACTCTATTGTTTCGGCATTTTGTTTGCCTGAAGGTTAAATAGAAGAGATTTCAATATTAGGGGACGTGTCATTATTTAGCGGGGGGGGGGGGGGGGGGGGACGTGTCATTATTTAGCGGGTGGGGGGGGGGGGATGTGTCCTATTTTTGTGGGGAGGGTTCTAATTGTTCTTGCGTGCCTAAAGGGAGGGTCCAAATTTTTCTCACTCCTCTTTGGGGAGGGTCCTATTTTTTCAACAACATTTGGACGGCGAAGAGGTTGAGACAGATGCAGGTAGTAGCTATTCCAGCAACTTCACTATCATTTGCATTTTAATAAAATTTCGGGCATAAAGAATTACATGTAAATAAATATACTCTTTGGGAACTCTCGCAACGAAGGCAACTGTCGCTTGGTTTACAAGAACAAATGTATCTTGACGAGGAAAAACAAACCCTCCCAAAAATGCCCTGCAGTGATAAGCCTGGCTGGCAGTCAGGATGTTCGAAAAAAGACCCTTTAGGTATGGGTGAGTTCGACGTTACAAGCATATAAATTCGTCATCACGCACATTAATAATAATAATTTCGTCATTTGTGCCGCGCAGTTGTGCGCATCAATAGGACCTTTACTCTAACCAGCCATATAGTCGAGGTAGCGTCTGGTATGGGCCCCTTGCAGGCTTTGTTTACTATATGTCAAATAATCTGTCAATCATTCTGTAAATTAATTACGTCACAACCAATCTTTGTAATTAGAGCGCGAGAGCGTAAACCAGGAAGATCAGTAAAATGACCTCAAAACTATGTTTCAGTCTGATACTTTCTGAAACTGGTGCCGAAACTTGGTATTAGACAAACCTAAAGATGTCTAAGGATCTACCTAGACTAAAGGCAGTCCGAGGAGCCTACAAAGGCCACTGCACCCAAGATTTCAAGAAGGCAGACCGCCTGTTAGCCATCGAAGGAGCTGATGAGTTCGAGGAACTCACTGCCATCTTAGAGCGCCTTACTAAACGAGAAATCGAGATTTCAGCTATGGATCAAAGTATTCAAATTCTACTGGAATCCCCTGAAGATATAGAAAAAGACACGGAAGAAGCGCTCACCCTACAGGACAACATATCGTTAATTAAAATCAAAATACGCAAATACATCGAAAACAAGAAACCGCCGGTAAGACCGTTACAATTAAATACTGAACCGCAAACGCCCTCAACTAGAATGCACGTTCATCTGCCAAAAATAAGTCTCAAGCCGTTTCATGGTGACCCACTCAATTGGCAAACGTTTTGGGATTGTTTTAGCGCGACAGTCCACCAAAATACTGAACTACCAGACATAGAAAAGATGGCTTATTTGCAAGTTAATCTAAAAGATGACGCAGCGTGCGCAATCTCAGGGTTACCATTGACAACTGGCAACTACCAGAAAGCAATAGAAATTCTTAAAGAACGTTTTGGTCAAGAACAAGTTTTGATAAACGCGCACATGGAAGCGTTGTTAAACATTCCAATGCCGTCGAACGAAGTAGATAAACTAAGGGAGTTTCACGACCTATGTGAAGCAAATATTCGCGGTTTGGAAGCCTTAGATGTCAACACAGATTCGTATGGAAACCTACTTATACCAATTCTCTTGAAAAAACTACCTGAAGAGTTGACACGCTTGATTTTTAGAGCGAACCCACGTGCTGATAAATCTCTAAATGAATTAAGAAAAGAACTCAGAAAAGAACTTGAAACTAGAGAAAAAAGCCATACAGCCACAATAAGTGATAAGGCCACATCAGATGAAATTCTAGTTCCAACTACAAGCGCGTTTCTTACGAATGCACAGCAGAAAACTCAAAAGCCTAACTCAATCAAAACAAAATCATGTTTGTACTGCGATGGCTCACACAAACCAGACAAGTGCGATAAACTAAAAACCGTACAAGAGCGCCGCACATTTTTAGAGAAACACAAGCGATGTTTTAACTGCGCTGGTTTTAAGCATACTCAAAGTCAATGTAAATCTAGGTGGAGCTGTTTGAAATGCAGACGACGACATCACACATCGATATGCGAAGAAACGACGAGCTTGCGACCGCACCCAAAATTGAGAAATCTAAACAACCAAATTTAAAATCTAACCAAACAACACCCAACGAGGGAGATCAAAACAAGGTTCACACAGGAACAACGCACGCTCTGCTTGCTAATAAGGACTATGTCTATATGCAGTCCGCTATTCTAACCATAAAAGGTCCTACATCCCAGCGCCCATTCCGCGCTTTATTTGACACGGGGTCTCAAAGAACATTTGTCACTAAAACTCTAAAAGAGAGACTAAACCTAAAGCCATTACGTAAAGAATGCATAAACCTTTCAACATTTGGTTCAATCAAAGGGGACAAAAAATCACTAGAAGTCGTTGCTTTAGAGGTCCTGATAGATAAGGAAGAAATTAACCTATTAGCACTCGCAACACAAACTATTTGTCCACCTTTCCCTGCGACTAGTGGACGCATTGAACTACCAACAGAATTACAGGGATTGATTCTTGCTGACTCGCTAGACGCAGCTGATGATCTAGACATAGACATCCTCATAGGCAACGACAACTTTGCTAAACTTACCACTGGAAATATGAAAAAGTCTAACAATGAGTCTCTGATCGCCACAGAAAGTAAAGCTGGATGGCTTATATCGGGCCCAATTTCAAAAAATCGCAGCGATCACACTAATGCGATGCTCTATCAAGAAATAAATGAATGCGAGGAAGAAAAGCTAGAACACTTGTTAACTAAATTCTGGGAGATCAGCACGATCCCCGAAATCGACAACGATGACGCCAATCTCGTTCACAAAAAATTTCAAGAAACCATACAGTTTAACAATAAGACAGGTAGATACAACGTTAAGCTCCCATGGAGAGCCACTAAAACTGAACTACCCACTAACTATGCACTATCGAAGAAAAGGTTACACAACCTTCACCACAGCTTGAATAAACGAGACCCAGAACTTATTTTCAAATATCACGAGCAACTTCAATCTCAACTAAAACAAGGATTTATAGAAATCGTTAAAAACCCTAACGCATACCAAAGCAAGCTACATTACATGGCCCATTTCCCCGTCTTCAAAGAAAGCCTAAGCACCGCCATGAGAATCGTCTACGATGCATCCGCTAAATCGTCTCCAAAGCACTAAGTCTAAATGATTGCCTTTACACGGGCCCCAATCTCATGCAAGAGCTTCAGAAAATCTTATTAAAATTCAGGGTCAACCAAATTGCATTCACGGCAGACATAGAGAAAGCATTCCTGCAAATCGAGCTAAACGAAGAAGATAGAGATGCTACCAGGTTCCTGTGGCTCAAAGATCCAAACAAATCAGCTAGCAATCCAGAAAACATAATAATCTATAGATTTTGTCGCGTACTATTCGGTGCTGCACCATCCCCATTTCTACTAAACGCGACAATTCAGCATCACCTTGACAACAGAAAAGACTGGATATCACACGATTTAAAGGACTCCATCTACATGGACAATGTGGTGTCCGGAACATCAAATGACTCCCAAGCCATAGAGTACTATACGACGTCAAGACACCATTTTAAAGAGGCAAGAATGAATCTAAGGCAATGGACCAGCAATTCCACTCTCATCAACAAGCAAGCGAAGGAAGACGGAACAATGCTGCGCTAACTGTAAAAGTGTTAGGACTCGTCTGGAAGGCTGACGCCGACACAATATCACTCTCTCTTCAAAAACTGACCGAAGAAATTTGTTCTGTACGGAAAATAACTAAACGATCAGCACTAAGTCTATCTTCAAAACTATTTGACCCATTAGGATTTGCTGAACCAGTTACAGTGAAAGCTAAACTATTCATGCAAGAACTTTGGAAGAGAGACGTAAAATGGGACACAGATCTACCTGAAGATCTTGAGGAAAAATGGTCCAGATGGCTAAACGACTTAAAAGATCTTGTTTTTATTAGTATTCCAGAGCATACTTCACTGAAGTCGTTGACACAGTTCAAATTCATATATTCTGTGACATTAGTCAGCTAGCTTATGGAACGGTAGCTTACCTCAAAGGAACTACTAAGCATTCAAATACAGAATCTACCCTTGTTATATCTAAAAGCAAAGTAGCACCTGTGAAGACGCAAACGCTGCCCCGACTTGAATTACTCGCTGCTTTGCTGGGAGCCGATTTGTCACAGCATCTATCGCCCTTACGCAATAAATTCAGAATTTCTGAAACAATACTTTGGAGCGATTCTAAAATCGTCCTTTCGTGGATAAAATCCCCCAAGCCATTGCGGCAACAGTTCGTCCATCGCGAATCCAAAAAATCAGAGAAAAGACTAAAGACTCTACCTGGAGATACTGTCCCTCAATGTCAAACCCCGCTGATCTACTAACAAGAGGTATGGATACTAAAACCTTCATGTCTAAACTAGACTACTGGAGCCACGGACCCTCCTGGCTCACGATGCCTGAAAACGAATGGCCACGAGCTGATGACGATCAGCTACAAGACTATGAAACTGGAGAAGACAAAGATATATCTATGAGTTCTAATCTGACGAGCACCGAGAAGCTAAATACAAATCTACTAGATGTAATCGACATTACAAGGTATAGTACCTTAAACAAAGCAGTACGCATCACAGCGCTCGTTACCCAATTTGCTAAGAAGTTGACGAAGAAACCTGGAGTCAATTTCGAGATTACTGCTACAGAACGAAAACAAGCACTAAACAGCCTCCTTAAAGCTTCTCAGCAAGACCACTATGCTAACATTATAACTAAACTCCAAAGCAGCAAGAATGGTAACCTTCCCCCTATTGTGCACCAACTCGGTCTCTATATAGATGAAAACGATGGATTGTTGCGCTGCCATGGGCGACTACAACACGCTCCACTACAGTACAAGACAAAGTTTCCAATCCTGCTACCAAGAAAGAGTCACTTAACCACACTAATCGTACGAGAAACCCACTTGATTGTCATGCATGGTAGTAGTATAGTAGGGACCGAATTACCCTTATTTTTGCGGAGCCCGGTGCGGAGCCGCGGAGCTTTTTTGCGGAGCCCGGTGCGGAGCCCGGTGCGGAGCCGCGGAGCCGGATGACGTCACAGACTATTTTTTTTGCGGGTGAGCCTGCGGCTGAGCATGCGGGTGAGCCGGACGACGTCATTGCCTATTGTATTCAAAACAAAGGGAGACAATAGGATACCCCCCCCCCCCCACTTTTTTTGTCTCCAGACAATAGAAGGAGCATTGTGGTGATGAGCCTACTGTAATTGGAGACAATGCTAGGATTAACACTGGAATGCTTTTGTTCAGGAGGGATTAAGAAAAACAAAGGGAGACAATACCAGGATTAACTAAGGGAAGGCTTTTGTGTAAGGGATTAGTGTTTGTTGACTGCAACTCGAATATTAATTATAGTGTAAGGTTTTGTTTATGCGGAGATAACATGATGCTGAGATATGGTTTATTCTCTTTATTATAATATGAATGAATATCGATTACATAAAATACTATTATATAAAATACTACCACTAACGGTTAGGTAAATAAACGCTTTATTAAGAAATTGATTACAAGTCTAAGTCTGTTCACTAGTATTCTTGACTTGAGGTAGAGTTTTTCCCCTATTAACTACAATTTTTTTTTTATTTAATTTTATACGGAGAAGAACGGTAAGAACGCAACCGATAGCGTCTCAACGTCGATTTTAGATACGGTCCGTCTTTATCGGCATCATCATCCAAATATTCTTTAAGATATTTTTTAATTTGGTTTCTTTGGCTTCTTTGGGGTAATACTCGCTGATGGTGGCGGTGTCAAAGTCAGTTCTGGAAGTGTTGGGGTCGGCGGAACAAAGGATGTCTTGGGAGATTCTGCCACCTTTGCCGAATAGGGTATCGTGGCTGGCTCGGGTGATGAAAACGGGATACTTAGGGGAGTAGTGTAGGTAGGTGTTGTTACTGGTGGTTCTACACTCGCTGGAGGGTTGTGACTTGCTTGATGCTTCATTCGCAACAAATCGTTTTGAAGCTGCGAGTATCGTATGACCTTTTCACCTTCACTCATAGTTTGACTGTGAAGGATGTCATTCATTTTGTCGTGTAGTTCTCTCATGCGCCGCTTCTCTGGAGAAACATCCATATTTTGATAACTAAGAAATTTTAGGAGCTCTTTCCCGAAGGCGTCTTCCGTTTTCTCATTGGTTGACACTTCCCCAGGAAGGACATTGGCGCGTAGTCTGCAGGTGTCGTTGGTTGCTGGTTTAAGTCAACAAACAGGTAGCCAAAAGGTTTCCTGACGGCTTCTTCATACTTGTCAAGAAAATAATGTGTGTTGCGTGGATACATTTGTTTGGCCAACGTCATCACTTGCAATTGGTCTCTAGGGTTCTTGAATAGGACCAGGTAGTGGCTATTTAAGGATATGTTTCGATTGACTTTTCCTTGGTGAAATATGTTTTGAAGGATATAAATCACTGACAGATTTCTGTGATGGGATCCCTTGGTGAATAAGTTTGCAATCCTGTTATCATTCCCAGTTTCAATCATCTGATCGTCGATGACAATGAGATTCCGCACATTGACGTCAAAGTATGAGTCTTGCTCAATGTTGGTTGGGATTCCTTTAACGAATTCTATTTGTGGGGTAGACATGGCTAATGCGGTGTAGGCTGGCTGCCACTGAGCATAGCACCAGACTATGCGTTGGGGTGGAGGCGAGATTGTCTTTTGCCAATGCTCAAGGAGTTTCTGGACCCAAACAGTCTTCCCGCTTCCGGTCATTCCCGCCACCATACACGTAAAAGGATGTTGGAGTTGAAAGGGACCACATGTTTCGTGAACACCAAAACGGAAAGGTATGGATGATTCTGACTCCCTTGTTTCACCTGTAACGATGTTTGGATGATATTTCTTTTTATGTCTCTCCATATCATAATGACGTGAAAATCCTGATCCACACTCTGGACAAACAGCTTTCTTTACCATGATGTTCATACTTCAACCGTTTGTTTTGGTAATGGGTAAGGATACGGGAAACACTCCTATTTATACTTTTCATTGCGGGCGTCCTTGCGGGCGGTGACGGGCGTTGTAGCGGGCGTTGACGGGCGCTGTAGCGGGCGCGACGGGCGTTGTAGCGGGCGTTGACGGGCGCTGTAGCAGGCACGACGGGCGTTGTAGCGGGCGTTGACGGGCGCTACGGGCGTTGACGGGCGCTATAGCGGGCGTGACGGGCGTTGTAGCGGGCGTTGACGGGCGTTGACGGGCGTTGACGGGCGCTGTAGCGGGCGCGACGGGCGCTGTAGCGGGCGTGACGGGCGCTGTAGCGGGCGTGACGGGCGTTGACAGGCACTGTTGTGGGCGTCCTGTCTACGGTCGCTACAAATATATAAATAGTAGCTCCATTGACACTGTTTCATTTGTAACCATGTCTCGAGTAGTGAAGAACAACCTCGGCTTTCTTCAAGCCTTGTGTAGTTGCCCGCCACATCAGCGCCAATACCTTCTCGACACAGCCACCCCAGAACAAGTTCATGCTCTAACTCAGATTGCCCATAATGTTGGAAATGGATATATTCCATTGGGTGATGATGAGTTTAGTGACATAAGACGACACGGGGAGGACCTAGGCGCCTTGGCTAGTGGTTCCACCCCTTTCAAAGAAAAAAAGCAAATCTTATCACAAAAAGGGGGTGGGTTTGTCCAAGACCTACTCGTCCCTGTTTTAGCATTACTGCTGTGAGGGTATAAATACACGTCACGTTTGAGGATCAAATCATTTGCCAATGGTATTCGCCATGAAACGTTCACTGGACTCAGATAGCGATATGTCTAGCGATGACGAGGATGAGCAAGAGGAGGAAAATGATGGACCTCGAATCAAAGACGTGTTGAGTCAGATTTCAAATGCTGTTCCCTATCAAAATGCCCGAGACCTTCTGCACAGTATAGCCGCCTCTAAAGATATTTTGTTTTGGTCGCCTAACGGGGAAATGATTCGTCGTAAACGCAGAATACCAAACACAGTTATTGCTGATCTTGTAGAGTTTGTATTACTACCTTTCAGTGAAGATATTTCACCTCCAAGAGGTTTAAAGTCTTTTCTCGAGGGACTTGCAGAATTAGGAATTGATAATAGACTGATCCGTAACAAAGCAGCTTTGAACGATGTAGTTACCTATGAAAGTAGGGAGACAAAAAGCGAGCAATCTAGCGATGATGAAACGGACGATAATAATGAAAGTGATGAAGAAACTGACCAATCTAGTGACGATAAGGACGTGGAGCAATCCGATGATGAGGAAACTGAGCAATCCAGTGACGAAGAAATGAGACAAGAGGGAGATGGAGTCTCGGGTGACATTGAAAAGAAAGCTGATGGATTATGCAGTCATTGTGAAGGGAACAATTCTTATCGCATCGATATTGCTGGGTGTGGAAAATGCTTGTGGCAAGATAAAATGTCCGGACGTTACGAAAAAGACAAACTCTACGAATGCCCAGTTTGTCAAAAGCAATCCCCAATGGGAAAAGCTTGGAAGGGGTCTTTTCTGCGGTGTTATGATTGCATGGCGGGCTCGTATTACAACAAGAAAAAAGATGAGTGGAAAACTCTACCTCAAGTCAAGAATACTAGTGAACAGACTTTAGACTTGTAATCAATTTCTTAATAAAGTGGTTATTTACCTAACCGTTAGTGGTAGTATTTTATGTAATAGTATTTTATGTAATCGATATTCATTCATATTATAATAAAGAGAATAAACCATATCTCTGCATCATGTTATCTCCGCATAAACAAAACCTTACACTATAATTAATATTCGAGTTGCAGTCAACAAACACTAATCCCTTACACAAAAGCCTTCCCTTAGTTAATCCTGGTATTGTCTCCCTTTGTTTTTCTTAATCCCTCCTGAACAAAAGCATTCCAGTGTTAATCCTAGCATTGTCTCCAATTACAGTAGGCTCATCACCACAATGCTCCTTCTATTGTCTGGAGACAAAAAAAGTGGGGGGGGGGGTATCCTATTGTCTCCCTTTGTTTTGAATACAATAGGCAATGACGTCGTCCGGCTCACCCGCATGCTCAGCCGCAGGCTCACCCGCAAAAAAAATAGTCTGTGACGTCATCCGGCTCCGCGGCTCCGCACCGGGCTCCGCACCGGGCTCCGCAAAAAAGCTCCGCGGCTCCGCACCGGGCTCCGCAAAAATAAGGGTAATTCGGTCCCTACTATACTACTCATGGTGGCACTCGAGAAACCTTAACACAGCTAAGACAAAACTATTGGATTCCCAAAGGTCGACAAACAGTCAAACAGAACTAACCAATGCGTCACATGCAAGAAAGTCGAAGGACCCCCTTTTCGCTCAGTCATCACTCCTCCATTACCGAAATCAAGACTTAGCGGAACTCAGGCATTTCAAATCACAGGTGTAGACTACGCAGGTCCCTTATACGTACGAGACGCTGATCGAAAAATATCAAAGTTTACACATGCCTCTTCACATGCGCTGTTGTACGCGCACTTCATCTTGAGCTAGTCGAAGACAATACTGCTCACGCATTCTTGAGAGCATTCAGAAGATTTATTAGTAGAAGAGGAATACCAGAACATATAATTTCAGATAACGCCAAAACGTTCAAGGCGAGTTCCAAAGAACTAAAAGCACTCAAAACTCAAATTCTAGAAACAGCGGAGTGTCAACAATTTCTAACAAACCATGGTATCAAATGGGAGTTCATTACTGAGAGGGCCCCATGGTGGGGAGGCTTTTATGAAAGAATGATCGGACTAGTAAAAAGACGACTAAAGAAAACAATCGGAAAAGCCTCTCTAAACACAATGGAACTACAGACTATTCTAGCAGAAATTGAAGCTGTACTCAACAGTCGACCTTTGACATATACATATCTAGAAATCGAGGACGGACCACCCCTGACTCCATCTCATTTCCTCTGTGGTCACCGTCTACTAACACTCCCTGATCCAGAAAGCGATCCAGAAGAAGACTACATACCGCAAGAACCATCCGCAAGCGAATTAACCAAGAGAGCAAAGTACCATCAACAACTAATGCAGATATTTTGGAAACAATGGCGCAATGAATACCTAACGAATCTGAGAGAATACCACTCGTCACAGAAAGTCAAAACGACACCTAAACAACTAGTGGACAAAGGACAAATTGTGCTAATTCATGATAATACACCACGCAGCCAGTGGAAATCAGCTATCGTCATAGAGTTACACCCTGGTAAGGATGGACAAGTGCGTTCCGTTACACTACGAACAAGCAATGGTAATCACATTCAAGACCAATAGAAAAGCTATACCCCTTTGAGATGTTTGATGGAACAATTGAGGCAGATAAGAAGAGTGACGACGTTCCAGAAGTCATCATACGAGAAAATCGTACATCACGTACTGCCGCTAAACAGGCAACTCAAAATCAAAGAACTCTACGAACACCATGAGATATAACTATTATTTAAACTGAAATATAACTGTAATGTACATTGTAAGACTTCAAAACCTATACTTTTATCAACTCTTTAGATTTTGCTGGCCCGGGAGGGTGTCAAATAATCTGTCAATCATTCTGTAAATTAATTACGTCACAACCAATCTTTGTAATTAGAGCGCGAGAGCGTAAACCAGGAAGATCAGTAAAATGACCTCAAAACTATGTTTCAGTCTGATACTTTCTGAAACTATACACAAAAAATGGAATGTTCATCTAACCTTTATCTAAGGCCTGATGTAATGCGTTTATCAAAATTTGTAAGAAAACGTAAGAAAAATGAGACTGAAGATGTCTTCAGTACTAGGTCAAATAGGGGACGAGGGGATTACGAAAACTTTTAATAGCTCTGAGGGGGATCAATCATTGTAGTTATAAAGGGAGTATCACTGCATTTTTACCGCGTATTAAAAATCCTCCTGACGATAAATAATCGAGGCGATAAATATTATGAATGGTTTCTAGCTTTGAAAGAAGTAAGAAAAAAAGTATTTCTGCAGCCCGCGGGGATTTGCTAAAAAACGATAGCACAATTTAAGCAATAGAGAACTTTTTCCGTGTCTACATACTCTGATGCAAACACAAGGGGAGGTTAGTAGTAAAGGAAATGACAGTTTAGCTCGGGTGGATCAGGGTGGATCGGTGGATCCACCGTGGAAGTGGCATTATAGCTATAAGTAGAAGGGGACGGCCGGTTGAACGCCTTAATAGCAAGCTGTCAAGGCATATCCCCTCCTTTGTTCTAGGGATCAACTCCTATTGTTCTAGGATTAGCTCCTATTGTTAGGGTCTTAGGAACCATGAGCAACCCGAGAAACCAGAGCAACCGTCGGAAACTGAATGACGTCGGATGACCGCCTATTGTTAGGGGGGTTAGAGCAACCCCTTGGGAATTCCGCAGCGGATTGGTCGATGACTCATCCCCTTGGTAAACACCGGAAGTCACCCCTTGGGGAATTCTATAGTTGATCCGGATTGGTCTATATGACTCATCCCCTTGGTAAACATGAGAAACCATGAGAAACCGCTGCAAGTCGATGATGACTCATTACCTTGGGTCCTGATCTGCAAGTCTGGGGTCATAATATTTGAGAAATGTGGGACGAATAATAGCGCCACCATCGCGAGGGCCTGGGACTCTAGCGTGACAGTCATGTCAATAATTGGCCGACTTTTGATGAATATAAACTCGAGTAAACTTTGAAAAATCTTCACTCATCTTGATAGCAGAGAAAGTGTAGTCATAAAAAACACTTGGTGGAGCTATGTACTCTTACTTTGTAGCAGCAGCTTTTTTTTGTTTGTTGTTTGCAGGCGGTTTTTCTCTCCTTTCCTCCTCCCCCCTCCCTTCGCCCGATTTTTGCGCTCACCCCCGGGACCACGCGCCTCACAATTCCAAGATGGCATCCGATCATCGAACGCACCGGGTTTTCTCCGCGATAAAAACATCCAGTACCGCCTGCAAGCAGGCTAGGGAAGCAAGAACCAAGAACCGTATAGAGTATAAAACGGTTTAGACATTTGCTATGTTCATTTACGCATTCAGGCTCTTGATCGTGCTATGCGTTAAAATTAATACGTGGAAGAACATGGCGAACGCTCTACCAACCGTAGTCTATGTCGACAACCGAGAGGAGGCAAAGATTGGACGTTTGTTCAAGAAAACATGTCACATAGTGTTCGCCGATTTATGCGAAAAGGCTATGCCTGAAGAACTTAAGAGTTGCCCATGCGAGGAATGTCTTAGACTAGACGAACTTTCGGAAAATCGTACTTCATGAGGCATTTTTTAGTAAAAGCTGGCAACAAGTGCCATCTTATGCGAAATTTTACGCTGAATCCGAATTTTTTTGTTGCCAACGCAGATTTTGCATTTTAAGAGGTGAAATGACGTCATGATTGACAGCTGTCACACAAACCTCTACTATGAATTTTTCGCCGAATTTTCTTTTCAAATTTTAACGGCCAGTGAAATTCAAATGTATAAGTCGCAATGTGATATTCAAAAAAATGTATCTATATTATGGGATAGGGTGATTGATGGGCGTAGAACGTCATCCAAAATGGCGGATCCAAGATGGCCGCCGTGCCGCCATTTTGGATATCTGTTGATTGTTTGAGGCCATCACGTTCAAAGGCTAAACTTAAAAGCAACTAAAAGACAAAACTTAAACGATTTTGCAATACATAAAAAGTAGCAACTGACGATTATGGTGGAAAGACAATAATATATAGGCAAATATATGATTGTTGTTAGTGAATTTAGGAAGGAAGCGCAATCCACAAAATTATAGCAACTTAGTCGTCCCTACTGTAAAAGTTCTCACTATGACTATTGATTTCAAAGCCTATCACTGAGTCAACTACATCTACGACTATTGTTTTAAATGCATGCAGAATATTCCTCTTACACACACAGGAATAATAATGATAAGAAAAAAGCAGGGATAAAGGGGGAAATCATTCTATGGCAATTTAGGCGTTGCTCCAGCCTTTTCCGATTTTTTTTATAGCCTGGTGGTAGCAACTTTGAACTTATAAGCAAAAGTAGCGAATGTAAGACTTCAATTTGTCCTCGGAGTAGCTATGCTTGAAAGCCCTTTCCTATTCCAACCCCTTTCTTGTCTGGGGTTTCCTTTTGAGGTTTTCTGCTGGTCCTGAGGTTTCAGCTATTTTTCGATTATGCCACGGGGGCAGCAGATTGCATGATCGTTGTGAACGAACTTTTGATATAAGGACTTCAAAGGCACAGTTTTGTTGCCGGACCAATGATGATCATCGTAAAGTGGGGATATCGTTAATTAGATCGTAAAATCAAGCGGTGGTGAAGTCTGATTCACCTTTTCATATTGATTTGCCTTTTATATATTTAATATTGCTTCATTCGACCAGCAGCACTGCATTTCATATTGTGATACCTTGAATTCATTGTCAGGTATTTATTTCCATGTCTTTTTTGACTACCAGAGTGATAGTTTCTAAAAATCAAATTTGACGATATGGCGGCCATCTTGGATTCGCCATTTTGAATATCGCAGCAGCGCCATATCCGAATAATACGACAATTTTTCGTATAGAACATTCTAAACTATCTTGTTCAAGTTAAATATTCGTTCGAATTTGAAATATCGCGACAAAACTATTTTAAGGGGTTCGCGAACAGCTGTCAATCATGATGACGTCATTTTCACTCATTAAATGCAAAATCAGGGATGGCAACAAGAAAATTCGGATTCAGCGTGAAAAATTACATAAGAAAACTCTTGTTGCCAGCTTTTACTAAAAAATGCCTCATGCGCCTTAAATATTGCAATTTTCTGATATTTCGTCTAGTCTATCTAGTCGGCAATCCAAGTGAATACTGTTTGTCTGAACAAAGAGAAAGTTGGAGGTTATTTTACAAAAAAGCCAACGCCAAGTAGACGAAACTCATATCTGGGAAACGGTGCAGGAAGTGTGTAGTACTCTGGACATACCTCTGGATTCCTCTTGGAAAACATATTTACCTGAACTTTACAAAAAGGCTTGGAGAGATGTTTTCACGTGGTCCATGCAACAACAGAAATTCATCGCCCTACGAACAACCTGGAAAGTATCTCAGACTCTTTTGCAGAAAAAAAGTAGCACCGAGTGATGAACTGTTTTAGAGTACTGTATAAAAACATGGTTGTTCGAAAGTATATTGTGATGCCATAAAAAAAGTAAACAAACCTGAATATGTAAATCCTTATTTGATCCCGAAGGCCGAATAATTCACAATGTCACGCACTTATAGGACTTTATTTACATAACTTTAAATTCGATCTTATACATTAAATTAAGCATTTGCAAATTTAGGAGATATAGAGGATATTACATGGCCGCGCGGAGATACGAATTTTATCTTCGAGTGTTGAAAATTTATCTCACGAGTGAGCGCAGCGAACGAGTGAGATACATTTTTAACACGAGAAGATAAATTCGTATCTCCAAGCGGTCATGTAATGTTCTGTTTATTATATAAACATCAATGAAATACCAAATTCAAATTTATTTGAGTTAAGCTTAAAAATCGAGCATTCAGCAAAGGCAAGTGTGATATTTTCACATGTGAAAATAACATGATATTTTCACGTGTGAAGATATCAAGTTTTCGCGCGGGAGATCACCTGGTATTTCATTGGTGTTTATATAATAAAACTTGATTCTAGTTTTATTTAGTCTCTTTGATCGCCTAACTTGCTTTTGCTGTTCTGGCTCTGTCATACTCTTTAAAATAAGATGATCGGTTACACTACTAGATGGCGGCGGAGTGTCAAACGCCGGAGCCAATTTTGGAACTTTCTTTGCTCTTTTATGTATTGTTTCATTAGAGGTCCAACGTCTTTCTTTGGATTCGCGTTTTCGTATTGAAACCACACTGCTTTGGGTGGTGATTTTTCGATTTAGGTGTCGTAAATGATGCGGTGTTTTGGGTGGTGTTGGAAAAACAGATGATGTTCATGGTATTCCTTGTGGTATAGATTGTGGCTGTGGCGAAGCAATAAGTTGCGGTTCTCTATTTACGTTTGCGGTTGATTCTGGAGGTGGTGGGCGCGTTGTCATGGGGGCACGACTTGTCTGTTTTTGCAGATCCAGGTATCTGTTTAGTAGCGTGTCCTACTCTTTCACAAGCACATCGGCCGGTAACGAGTTTTGATTCAACACATTTTCCATCTCTTCGTCCACTTCATGCATGCTGTTGAGTACTGCAGGTTGCAGATACGGCTGTTTTTGAAAGTAATTAATCATTGACCGCTCTCCCTGACTTGACCGCGCAGAGGATTGGTAACTAGTTTTGTCGCTCGGTAGAATGTTTATCCTCAACCTGCATCCGTCACAACGAAGCACGGTTGGTCCAGCGTTACGGCGTTGGGTCTCTCACTGCTGTGGTTCGGGTTCGACTCCTGGCCGGGACAGAGGAAATTTTCTTTCTGTTCGGGTCTCGGTCGAAACTGGTCCATATTGTGAGTTCAACTTTGTTCTACTGTGTTTCACGTCTATCGGATGAGACAATAAACCGAGGTCCTGTCTCGCCTTTCTATCCTACCCAGTTCCAGGGGGGACGTTAAAGAACCACTGGGTACGTAATAAACCCTCTGGCAGTGACCACCCGTCAGTGTCTGTGCTTAAGACCGCTTGGCTGCCAGTGGCGCCCTTGGGACCCAACGCAATTCAGCGTATATATTTTTATCGCTAAGTTTCGGGATGTTCCACGAAAGGGTTTTTCTGTGATTTTTAGAATGTTGCTTAGGTCTTCCTCAATCGTCATTAAAGCAGTGAAATAAATTTGCAATTGGTTTGACGGGGACCCTATATGGTTGTAGATTGACATGGACACTATATTTCGAAACTTTGTTATCACTTCTAATTCGTACTTATCTATGTTACGGGTTTCCTGTGCCGCGCGCGTTACAAATGGCAGCAACTTAGGCGAGAACATCTGAGCCACTCAGAAACGCCCCTTGCACGTGATCATGTCATTTCATGCTGCCTCTTTCGTTACAGTTATAAACTGTGGTGACGCGGGATTCGTTAATAATGGCAGAAGAGAAGGGGATAGCTTTAACTATGGGAGTGAAGTACGCTACACTTGCAATGAAGGCTACACTCTCTATGGCTCCGGTTCTCGAACCTGTCAGCTTTCTGGACTATGGAGTGGAGCATTACCTTCTTGTGTTCGTAAGTATTCAAATTGTCACTCAAAGGGCTGAAATTTTAGTGGTCTATTTGATCGCCCATTCCTACGTGTTAACGAAGTTTCAGGAAATCCGTTGCCCGTTACACCGTGCTTCTCCATTTTTCAAAGATTTAACGAAGGATTTAACGAAAATTTCACAATGTGCCATCTCACAAATAGCCACAGCTTTACAAATTGTCTAACAAAAGAGCCTTCCCTGCTTATTTACCGCTGAGGACTCTATTGTTTCGGCATTTTGTTTGCCTGAAGGTTAAATAGAAGAGATTTCAATATTAGGGACGTGTCATTATTTAGCGGGGGGGGGGGGTCCTATTTTGTGGGGGAGGGTCCTAATTGTTCTTGCGTGCCTAAAGGGAGGGTCCAAATTTTTCTCACTCCTCTTTGGGGAGGGTCCTATTTTTTCAACAACATTTGGACGGCGAAGAGGTTGAGACAGATGCAGGTAGTAGCTATTCCAGCAACTTCACTATCATTTGCATTTTAATAAAATTTCGGGCATAAAGAATTACATGTAAATAAATATACTCTTGGGAACTCTCGCAACGAAGGCAACTGTCGCTTGGTTTACAAGAACAAATGTATCTTGACGAGGAAAAACAAACCCTCCCCAAAATGCCCTGCAGTGATAAGCCTGGCTGGCAGTCAGGATGTTCGAAAAAAGACCCTTTAGGTATGGGTGAGTTCGACGTTACAAGCATATAAATTCATCATCACGCACATTAATAATAATAATTTCGTCATTTGTGCCGCGCAGTTGTGCGCATCAATAGGACCTTTACTCTAACCAGCCATATAGTCGAGGTAGCGTCTGGTATGGGCCCCTTGCAGGCTTTGTTTACTATACACAAAAATGGAATGTTCATCTAACCTTTATCTAAGGCCTGATGTAATGCGTTTATCAAAATTTGTAAGAAAACGTAAGAAAAATGAGACTGAAGATGTCTTCAGTACTAGGTCAATAGGGGACGAGGGGATTACGAAAACTTTTAATAGCTCTGAGGGGGATCAATCATTGTAGTCATAAAGGGAGTATCACTGCATTTTTACCGCGTATTAAAAATCCTCCTGACGATAAATAATCGAGGCGATAAATATTATGACTGGTTTCTAGCTTTGAAAGAAGTAAGAAAAAAAGTATTTCTGCAGCCCGCGGGGATTTGCTAAAAAACGATAGCACAATTTAAGCAATAGAGAACTTTTTCCGTGTCTACATACTCTGATGCAAACAGAAGGGGAGGTTAGTAGTAAAGGAAATGACAGTTTTAGCTCGGGTGGATCAGGGTGGATCGGTGGATCCACCGTGGAAGTGGCATTATAGCTATAAGTAGAAGGGGACGGCCGGTTGAACGCCTTAATAGCAAGCTGTCAAAGGCATATCCCCTCCTTTGTTCTAGGGATCAACTCCTATTGTTCTAGGATTAGCTCCTATTGTTAGGGTCTTAGGAACCATGAGCAACCCGAGAAACCAGAGCAACCGTCGGAAATGACGTCGGATGACCGCCTATTGTTAGGGGGGTTAGAGCAACCCCTTGGAATTCCGCAGTGGATTGGTCGATGACTCATCCCCTTGGTAAACACCGGAAGTCACCCCTTGGGGAATTCTATAGTTGATCCGGATTGGTCTATATGACTCATCCCCTTGGTAAACATGAGAAACCATGAGAAACCGCTGCAAGTCGATGATGACTCATTACCTTGGGTCCTGATCTGCAAGTCTGGGGTCATAATATTTGAGAAATGTGGGACGAATAATAGCGCCACCATCGCGAGGGCCTGGACTCTAGCGTGACAGTCATGTCAATAATTGGCCGACTTTTGATGAATATAAACTCGAGTAAACTTTGAAAAATCTTCACTCATCTTGATAGCAGAGAAAGTGTAGTCATAAAAAACACTTGGTGGAGCTATGTACTCTTACTTTGTAGCAGCAGCTTTATTTTTGTTTGTTGTTTGCAGGCGGTTTTTCTCTCCTTTCCTCCTCCCCCCTCCCCTTCGCCCGATTTTTGCGCTCACCCCCGGGACCGCGCGCCTCACAATTCCAAGATGGCATCCGATCATCGAACGGACCGGGTTTTCTCCGCGATAAAAACATCCAGTACCGCCTGCAAGCAGGCTAGGGGAAGCAAGAACCAAGAACCGTATAGAGTATAAAACGGTTTAGACATTTGCTATGTTCATTTACGCATTCAGGCTCTTGATCGTGCTATGCGTTAAAATTAATACGTGGAAGAACATGGCGAACGCTCTACCAACCGTAGTCTATGTCGACAACCGAGAGGAGGCAAAGATTGGACGTTTGTTCAAGAAAACATGTCACCTAGTGTTCGCCGATTTATGCGAAAAGGCTATGCCTGAAGAACTTAAGAGTTGCCCATGCGAGGAATGTCTAGTCGGCAATCCAAGTGAATACTGTTTGTCTGAACAAAGAGAAAGTTGGAGGTTATTTTACAAAAAGCCAACGCCAAGTAGACGAAACTCATATCTGGGAAACGGTGCAGGAAGTGTGTAGTACTCTGGACATACCTCTGGATTCTTCTTGGAAAACATATTTACCTGAACTTTACAAAAGGCTTGGAGAGATGTTTTCACGTGGTCCATGCAACAACAGAAATTCATCGCCCTACGAACAACCTGGAAAGTATCTCAGACTCTTTTGCAGAAAAAAAGTAGCACCGAGTGATGAACTGTTTTAGAGTACTGTATAAAAACATGGTTGTTCGAAAGTATATTGTGATGCCATAAAAAAAGTAAACAAACCTGAATATGTAAATCCTTATTTGATCCCGAAGGCCGAATAATTCACAATGTCACGCACTTATAGGACTTTATTTACATAACTTTAAATTCGATCTTATACATTAAATTAAGCATTTGCAAATTTAGGAGATATAGAGGATATTACATGGCCGCGCGGAGTACGAATTTTATCTTCGAGTGTTGAAAATATATCTCACGAGTGAGCGCAGCGAACGAGTGAGATACATTTTTAACACGAGAAGATAAAATTCGTATCTCCAAGCGGTCATGTAATGTTCTGTTTATTATATAAACATCAATGAAATACCAAATTCAAATTTTATTTGAGTTAAGCTTAAAAATCGAGCATTCAGCAAAGGCAAGTGTGATATTTTCACATGTGAAAATAACATGATATTTTCACGTGTGAAGATATCAAGTTTTCGCGCGGGAGATCACCTGGTATTTCATTGGTGTTTATATAATAAAACTTGATTCTAGTTTTATTTAGTCTCTTTGATCGCCTAACTTGCTTTTGCTGTTCTGGCTCTGTCATACTCTTTAAAATAAGATGATCGGTTACACTACTAGATGGCGGCGGAGTGTCAAACGCCGGAGCCAATTTTGGAACTTTCTTTTGCTCTTTTATGTATTGTTTCATTAGAGGTCCAACGTCTTTCTTTGGATTCGCGTTTTCGTATTGAAACCACACTGCTTTGGGTGGTGATTTTTTCGATTTAGGTGTCGTAAATGATGCGGGTGTTTTGGGTGGTGTTGGAAAAACAGATGATGTTCATGGTATTCCTTGTGGTATAGATTGTGGCTGTGGCGAAGCAATAAGTTGCGGTTCTCTATTTACGTTTGCGGTTGATTCTGGAGGTGGTGGGCGCGTTGTCATGGGGGCACGACTTGTCTGTTTTTGCAGATCCAGGTATCTGTTTAGTAGCGTGTCCTACTCTTTCACAAGCACATCGGCCGGTAACGAGTTTTGATTCAACACATTTTCCATCTCTTCGTCCACTTCATGCATGCTGTTGAGTACTGCAGGTTGCAGATACGGCTGTTTTTGAAAGTAATTAATCATTGACCGCTCTCCCTGACTTGACCGCGCAGAGGATTGGTAACTAGTTTTGTCGCTCGGTAGAATGTTTATCCTCAACCTGCATCCGTCACAACGAAGCACGGTTGGTCCAGCGTTACGGCGTTGGGTCTCTCACTGCTGTGGTCCGGGTTCGACTCCTGGCCGGGACAGAGGACATTTTCTTTCTGTTCGGGTCTCGGTCGAAACTGGTCCATATTGTGAGTTCAACTTTGTTCTACTGTGTTTCACGTCTATCGGATGAGACAATAAACCGAGGTCCTGTCTCGCCTTTCTATCCTACCCAGTTCCAGGGGGACGTTACAGAACCACTGGGTACGTAATAAAACCCTCTGGCAGTGACCACCCTCAGTGTCTGTGCTTAAGACCGCTTGGCTGCCAGTGGCGCCCTTGGGACCCAACGCAATTCAGCTTACGAGCTGCCAGTTTGGGGAGTCGGTCGCACATACGTTTTTTTACGTCTTTTGTTGCTGGCTTCAAATCGATAAACAGATATCAATAAGGGCGCATGAAAGCTTTATCATATTTTTAAATCGTGGATACGCGTTAGCGTATTCACGAGTTATTGTGGTGGGCCAGATGTCACTCGCTCACTCATAACTCAAGTGTTAGCTCATGACGTCATCTAAACTAAACAAATTAATATCTCGAGAACGATACATCGCTAGGTGACAAGGGGGGTCCAGCAACAAAGTCATCGATGACATTACGTCATCGATGACGTCATCAATACTAGAAAAATTAATATCTCGAGGACAAAACATCGCTTGGTGACCAAACTTGCACAAAGTTATCTTAGTGACCAGCAACAAAGTCACATGACATTACGTCATCGATGACGTCATCAAAACTAGAAAAAATAATATATTTCGAGAAGGAACATCGCTAGGTTACCAAAGTTGGGTAAAATTATGTTCAGCACGAAGGTCACATGGTATAATGTCATCGATGACGTCATCACAACTAGAAAATTAATATCTCGGAAAGAGAACAGGACCAAAAGTCCAAAACTTGGATAAACAGTATCCACGATTTCACCGAGGCACTCGGTGCCTTTGATTCATAAATGTTTCTGTGTTTCCAGGGTACATCTGTTTTGCCAGAGTTAACACTTGTAGTTTATCTCTGGGGTTTTTAAACAACACCAGATAGTGAGAATTAAGGGAGATGGTCCAATTTTTGATTGAAAATACAGATTTTGTACAAGGTCCACTACAGAGAGATTTCTGTGATGAGACCCAGAAATGTACAGATCCAACACTCTCTTATCGGATCCCATGTTGAAAATGAGATCATCTAGGAGAATCGTAAACGATTTTCATTGAGGTAACCAGGCCGCTCATTGTCTCGGTCGTGTGGGATTAAGTTATGGGAAATGGGTTGACCGAGGTAAAGAGCGGCTGAAGGCGGACGGAAGTACGCGGTATATGTTACGTCGCCGAAGGGGAGGTGGGTGGGTCGAAATCTACTAGCGACTCACGGGCTTACGTATCTTCTGAGTGAAAAGGCCATGAATCAAAGTCAGGATTCCTTTAAATAAGACAAGACTTGTCAAAGGAAATGTATCCTTAATTCAACAACACGCTGTTACATAAGAGTGTTATGTAACCCACACATTTCAAGACTTCGCGGCATAATTACTCAATGAAAATAGTAAACGATTTTCATTGAGGTAACCAGGCCGCTCATTGTCTCGGTCGTGTGGGATTAAGTTATGGGAAATGGGTTGACCTCGAATCGAGCAGCCTACAGCTTACTATGTATCTGCCAAAGACCTTATTTGCCCAATAACCCTTCCAAAGGGTACCTTTTCCCAAAACTCAGAAAAACCCTTCCCTTTCACAGTTAAGGGCAGTGGCCCGACTTAACCAGTAGGGAAGCTTTCCCACAAACCAGGTTTTACACGCTATGTTAATGTGTCTGTGGCTTAGCATCTTGACAAGTATACGAAAAAATTGTCGGAATACCAGACGCAAAAAGAGCACAAAAAACTAAGCTTAAAAAGGAAAGTTCCCAATAGCCAAGTCGGGCCAAAAACTCATCAAAGATGAATTGAAGGGTTTCTATAAGAAAACCCATATTGGCGCGACCAGGATACCGGGCACTTGGAAAAAGAAACTTAGAATTCTTAGCAGTTCTACTTACAAATGTCTAAATAAGAGTTCAATATACAAACCAGCAAATGTGAGGAATAAGGCTCCAAAGCTCGACACACGAGCCAACATGGTATTTTGAATAAATCCAATAAAGGGCACGACACACAGCAAACATGGTATTTGAATGAATCCAATTTAGGCTCGACACGAGCGAACATGCTGAACATGATTTTGAATAAATCCAATTTAGGCTCGACACACGAGCCAACATGGTATTTTGAATAAATCCAATTTAGGCTCGACACACGAGCGAACATGGTATTTGAATAAGTCCAATTTAGGCTCGACGAACGAGCGAACATGGTATTTTGAATAAATCCAATTTAGGCTCGACACACGAGCGAACATGGTATTTTGAATAAGTCCAATTTAGGCTCGACACACGAGCAAACATGGTATTTTGAATAAGTCCAATTTAGGCTCGACGAACGAGCGAACATGGTATTTTGAATAAGTCCAATTTAGGCTCGACACACGAGCAAACATGGTATTTTGAATAAGTCCAATTTAGGCTCGACGAACGAGCGAACATGGTATTTTGAATAAGTCCAATTTAGGCTCGACGAACGAGCGAGCATGGTATTTTGAATAAGTCCAATTTAGGCTCGACGAACGAGCGAACATGGTATTTTGAATAAATCCAATTTAGGCTCGACACACGAGCGAACATGGTCTTTTGAATAAGTCCAATTTAGGCTCGACACACGAGCGAACATGGTATTTTTAATAAGTCCAATTTAGGCTCGACGAACGAGCGAACATGGTATTTTGAATAAGTCCAATTTAGGCTCGACGAACGAGCGAACATGGTATTTTGAATAAGTCCAATTTAGGCTCGACACACGAGCGAACATGGTATTTTGAATAAGTCCAATTTAGGCTCGACACACGAGCAAACATGGTATTTTGAAAAGTCCAAATTAGAGCTGGAAGCTCGCCATATACGGGGCAAATAGTGGCACGAACGGGATCGGCAGATGCTGCAACAGGCGGTGGCTGTAGGTATGGCGGCATCTGGAACTGGGCTGGAAGCTCGCCATATACGAGGCAAATAGCGGCACGAACGGGATCGGCAGAGGCTTCAACAGGCGGGTGGCTGCAGGTATGGCGGCATCTGGAACTGGGCGAAAGCATGTAGACATCGGCTGAGGTGACGTAATCTGGTGAAACGAAAAAGAAATATACTAGCGACTCACGGGCTTACGTATCTTCTGAGTGAAAAGGCCATGAATCAAAGTCAGGATTCCTTTAAATAAGACAAGACTTGTCAAAGGAAATGTATCCTTAATTCAACAACACGCTGTTACATAAGAGTGTTATGTAACCCACACATTTCAAGACTTCGCGGCATAATTACTCAATGAAAATAATACTGTTTATTTGGGAGTCGAAGTACCAGTCCTCATCCACGTGTTGCGGGATCCCTTTATGAAACTCAATTCCGGGTATGGCGTTAATCATTGCGTCATAGGCAGGTTGCCATTGAGAATAACACCACACTATTCTTTGCGGGGAAGGGTTGATCATCGTCTGAGCGTTCTAGTAAATTCTGTACCCACACCTTCTTTCCCGTTCCGGTCATACCAGAAATGATCGCTGTAAACGTGTGCTGAAGTTGAAAGGGGCCACATGACGAGTTGGGCTCACGTGCGGTAAAATAGCTCGGTGGCTTGAGATTGTTATGTTGGTTATCCATATGAAGTTTAAGGTTATCACTTCTGGAAACCTCTTTTCCATATTTCGAGCAATATATAGATTTAGCCACTGGCTAAAAGCGGAGCTCCTGGTTATAACATTTTCTGTGTGAATGAAAGGGATTCCCATGTGTACATGGTTTACATGGTTGCTTTAGAGTCTTCCCTTCACGAGATATTAATTTTTCAAGCATAGATGACGTCATCGATGACGTCACATCACGTGACCACTTCATTTCGCTCATCTGGTGACCTAGACTACACTACCAAAGTTTGATTGTTATAGAGTCTTGCCTTCACGAGATATTGATTTTTCAAGCATAGATGACGTCATCGATGACGTCACATCACGTGACCACTTCATTTCGCTCATCTGGTGACCTGGACTACATTACCCAAGTTTGGTTGGTTTAGAGTCTTCCTTTCATGAGATACTCATTTTTCAAGCATAGATGACGTCATCGATGACGTTATATCACGTGACCACCTCATTTCGCTCATCTGGTGGCCTAGACTACACTACCAAAGTTTGGTTGTTTTAGAGTCTTCCTTTCACGAGATATTGATTTTTCAAGCATAGATGAAGACATCAATGACGTCATATCACGTGACCAGCTCATTTCGCTCATCTGGTGACCTAGACTACACTACCCAAGTTTGGTTGTTTTAGAGTCTTCCCTTCACGAGATATTAATTTTTCAATCATTGATGACGTCATCGATGACGTCACATTACGTGACCGTGTTACAGCAACCCCCTTGTGGCATAGACAAAATATACTAAGTATGATTGTCTTGGCATGTTCCCTTGAGGAGATGTAATTTTTTCTTTGCATACCACAGGGTTCCCATGTGTACACGGACGGACGGACGGCGTACGCTATAGGTTTAATACCAGAAAATAAAGAAAAAATCATATCTCCCGAAGGGTAGCTTCTATAGAAGCCAAACTTGGACAAACTTTCAAAGACCATAAGAGGAACTCTACACCAAAGTCACGTGTCCTTACGTCATCAATGACGTCATCAAAATGATCCATAATGCCCGTGACGTTCAAAAATCAACTCGATAGTATACTATACGTTTTTTCCTTAGGTATGGTGCTCCGCTTGAAGGCCCGCGCAGGAGCTCCGCTATAACATGTTGCTTCTTTGGCGTCTCCTCAAAAACGCCTCCTCCTCCTCCTCAAAAACCTCCTCCTCCTCAAAACCTCCTCCTCAAAAACCTCCTCCTCAAAACGTCCTGAAAATCTCCTCCTCCTCCTCAAACCTCCCCCCCCCCCCCTCCTCCTCCTCCTCAAAAACTCCTCCTCCTCCTCAAAGCCGCCTCAATTCATCCTCCTCCTCCTCAAAACCGCCTCAATTCCTCCTCCTCCTCCTCAAAACCGCCCAATTCCTCCTCCTCAGCTCCTTATTGGCCATATAAATATCCCGATATCCAACAAAACGAATCATATTATAGAAGCCTTCGAGAACACACCATGTTAAAGTTGCTGAGAAACAATCTGCCTAATCTTCACTTCTTACACAAAGGCTCGCCGAAGCAGAAGGGTTACATTTTAGCGAGTGCTAATCCTGAAGAAGTGCTCACCCTCTGTGAGATCTGCTACAATTTTATAAGGGGTCGTGTGCCCATAACTAAAGTAGAAAAAGAAGCAATTAAAGAGCACTTAGACCTTCTCAAGGATTTGACTGATGCTTCTACCCCATTTAGAGATAAGAAGAGACGAATCGCTCAAGAAGGGCGTGGCTTAGTAAAAGACATACTTCCGCCGCTTTTGCAGCCCTGCCCTGGTTTTTGGCATAAATACAGACACACTACAAATCTTCTCATATCGCGCTGAGCAGTCTATCAGAAAGGAATAACATGAGTAAAAGAAGAATGTCAGAGACCGATGAGAGTTTGAAGGAGGAGGAGTCTGAGACTGAAACTTCCAGCTGGGATAGTGAAAGGGACACTAGTAGTGATGAGGAATCTTCAGATGATGAGAGCACGAGTGATTCTGGGAGTGAAAGTCAGAGTGATATCGATGAAAACCAGACATCGTTAGATGAAATGCTACAACAAATATCGAAAAAAATTCCAAAAGATGTAGCGCGCGACTTACTTCGTTCATTTGTGTCTTCTAAAAAGACTCATTATTGGAACTTATCAGATGAAATGACTCGAAGCCAACAGAGAATCCCAGGAACCGATATGACTTCATTACTCAATTATGTACTATTACCATTTAACGCCAAAGCAAGAAAGCCTAGAGGAGTAAATACCTTTATCGAGGGTTTAGCAGATCTCGGAATTAATAAAACCCTTATTCAAAATAAGGATGTGTTGAAACGTATCATAGACTTGGAACACGAATCTTTAGAGACAGATGAAGAATCAATGAGCGAGGACGAATTTGTAGAGGGGACCAGGAAGTTAGTTCAATCAGGTGGTGGATATCAACCAAAAACACTGCCGTGTGATTATTGCGGCTTTCCCGAAACGAAGTCGATGGTCTTAGCCCTATGTCCCACGTGTCCGTGGTCAGATGATTACAATTTTAACCTTGTTGGGCAACCTGTTGCATGCGACATTGTTCGAAGCCATTTTTGCTGCATCATCAGTTTTACAAGGATTGTTGGCAAGACTGCGAAAACTGTGGACGGGCACATTATTTTTCATTAGAAAACGAAGAACGCTGATCTATTTTGTTATTCCAGAGTGTTTTCCATTAATGAGATCGCAGTATCTCGAAAAGATAATTTATTTGACCTTTCTACGGTTCAACACCGCTAGTATGTTACCCTGACAACACGTTACAGCGCGGCGCGAGCTACCGTTTCCACCAGAGCAAGATCTTTGATTAATTTTTGACAGTTTTTGACACTTTTTCAAAGGGCCCGCTGTCAATCAAGAGAGTAGGCGGAGGCGATACGTGATGAGATTGATAGCTTTTACGACCCGTCACTTCGCGCTAGTACTGAGTCCAGCACGAGGTTTCAAATCAAAGCTCAGTATGAAGCCGATAAATTTATAAAATTCTACGTCGAAGCAGACATTTGTTAGGGAAAAGTTACAGGGTATTCATTTAGTTCTCTTGTAAGAGATATCACTAGATGTTGCGTTCGGTTACAACATCACTCCGGTAATACTTTGAGAATCCGATACAAAGATGAAGATGGCGATTTTATCAATCTTAGCCAAGACGATGCAGATAAGTTCAATGACGCATTTGCTCGCGCTTCACCAACAGATGACGGTTTGCAGCGGAAAATAGTTCTAAAAGTGAACGAACTAGATTCACCAGTTGACGTCGCTCCCAAGAAACGCAAAACTTCAAAGGCTGATCAACAAGAAGTAGAGCGAATGTTAGGTCCTCGCTCGTTGATGCAAAGCTTTGAAAATGCCACTGCCACAACAACTTCCGAAGCTAGTACCAACCAACGCAAATCTCCATTGGATCATGTTCATGATGAATTAGCGGAAAACCTTCAAATCAAAAGAACACTTCTAGCGAGTGCGCAGGAAGAACTAAGCAAACTGACTCGCGAAAATGAGTCATTGACGCCTCTATCTACCGTACGCGCTAGGCTCTGTGCTAATTGTCATCAATCTGGTCATACTAGACCGAAATGTACAAAGCCACCTTGTGCTTCTCATGAAATTGTGGACTAAGGGATAAACATCCCGAACAAAGCAGAGAATAACAGCTTTGCAAAAACAACTACGGCAATTACAACATGAACACGCTGAGGCAGATTCAAAGCTGAAAGCGCATCGTGAGTCCCGCGTGAAATCTTCGACTTCATTCTTTGCGGTAATACGTCCTCGTCATGAAGCGAGAGATTTGATCAAGTACTCAGATAGGGTTTGCCTTGACAGAGATCTGTTTGTCTTGGAAAAGGCTCTGAACAGAAAGGTTCCTGAATTTGATGAAAGCGAGGATTGGAAGCTACCCATGTTGATAAATCAATATAGGAATATCGCTCCGTGTATAATTCATAAGATCAATGTGTTTGAAAATCCACATGGATGAAACAGTAGGAAATATGTTGATCGTGAGTTTAGCGAACTTCTTCAGTAAACTGGAAAGCTCATGGAAGAAAACGCGCATGTTTGTTTTGATATTATCCTAGCAGCTTGCTGCTGGTTGTTGAATCTACTCAGTGTTTGGTTGACATTTACACACGTTCATTTTCTAGCGGAAAGTGAAAACCCTGTAGAATAATCTGTAGGGTCAATTGCTTGGTTATATTTCTAGTAAAATGTTGTGTTTGAGTTTGTTGAGCTTGCCTGTCAACAATCCGTGATTTTCGCCAAACACAAAAACTCAATATATAACTTGTTTGTTATCTCACCTTCACAGCTCTCGCAGAAGCGCAAGGTACCTCGTTTATAACTCTTACTGAACCAGTTTGCGCAGCTATTGACCGGGCTATTGGTAGCAATGGTATGACTAGTTTTACGGGAAAACTAGGAGTAGTATAGTAGGGACCGAATTACCCTTTTTTTTGAGGGTGAGCCTGAGGGTGAGCCTACGGGTGAGCATGCGGGTGAGCCGGATGACGTCACAGACTATTTTTTTGAGGGTGAGCATGAGGGTGAGCCTGGTGGTAATGAGCCTATTGTTATCGGAGACAATAGAAGGATACCCACCCCCCCCCCCCCCCCCACTTTTCTCAAGACAAAAGAAGGAGCATTGTGGTGATGAGCCTATTGTAATTGGAGACAATAGAAGGACACAATAGAAGGACAATAGTAGGATGCAAGCTATTGTTCTCGGACTCAATAAAAGCCTAGCACTGAAGTCACCATCGAGTAATATTATTCCACGGTTCAATGGGTTCCTATGCTAATGAGTCTTTTGTATTTCTAAGTCTTTTGTGTAAGGGATTAGTGTTTGTTGACTGCAAGTCGAATATTAATTATAGTGTAAGGTTTTTTTATTCGGCGATAACATCAAAACATGTATATGGTTTATTCTCTTTATTATAAAATGAATGAGTATCGATTACATAAAATACTACCACTAACGGTTAGGTAAATAACCGCTTTATTAAGAAATTGATTACAAGTCTAAAGTCTGTTCACTAGTATTCTTGACTTGAGGTAGAGGTTTCCCTATTAACTACAATTTTTTTTGTTATTTAATTTTATACGGAGAAGAACGGTAAGAACGCAACCGATAGCGTCTCAACGTGGATTTTAGATACGGTCCGTCTTTATCGGCATCATCATCCAAATAATTTTTTAATATATTTTTTAATTTTGGCTTCTTTCGCTTCTTTGGGGTAATACTCGCTGATGGTGGCGGTGTCAAAGTCAGTTCTGGAAGTGTTGGGGTCAGCGGAACAAAGGATGTCTTGGGAGATTCTACCACCTTTGCCGAGTAGGGTATGGTGGCTGCCTCGGGTGATGATAACGGATACTTTGGGGAGTAGTGTAGGTAGGTGTTGTTACTGGTGGTTCTACACTCGCTGGAGGGTTGTGACTTGCTTGATGCTTCATTCGCAACAAATCGTTTTGAAGCTGCGTGTATCGTATGACCTTATCACCTTCACTCATAGTTTGACTGTGAAGGATGTCATCCATTTTGTCGTGTAGTTCTCTCATGCGCCGCTTCTCTGGAGAAACATCCATATTTTGATAACTAAGAAATTTTAGGAGCTCTTTCCCAACGGCGTCTTCCGTTTTCTCATTGGTTGACACTTCCCCAGGAAGGACATTGGCGCGTAGTCTGCAGGTGTCATTGGTTGCTGGTTTTAAGTCAACAAACAGGTAGCCAAAAGGTTTCCTGACGGCTTCTTCATACTTGTCAAGAAAATAATGTGTGTTGCGTGGATACATTTGTTTGGCCAACGTCATCACTTGCAATTGGTCTCTAGGGTTCTTGAATAGGACCAGGTAGTGGCTATTTAAGGATATGTTTCGATTGACTTTTCCTTGGTGAAATAGGTTTTGAAGGATATAAATCACTGACAGATTTCTGTGATGGGATCCCTTGGTGAATAAGTTTGCAATCCTGTTATCATTCCCAGTTTCAATCATCTGATCGTCGATGACAATGAGATTCCGCACATTGACGTCAAAGTATGAGTCTTGCTCAATGTTGGTTGGGATTCCTTTAACGAATTCTATTTGTGGGGTAGACATGGCTAATGCGGTGTAGGCTGGCTGCCACTGAGCATAGCACCAGACTATGCGTTGGGGTGGAGGCGAGATTGTCTTTTGCCAATGCTCAAGGAGTTTCTGGACCCAAACAGTCTTCCCGCTTCCGGTCATTCCCGCCACCATACACGTAAAAGGATGTTGGAGTTGAAAGGGACCACATGTTTCGTGAACACCAAAACGGAAAGGTATGGATGATTCTGACTCCCTTGTTTCACCTGTAACGATGTTTGGATGATATTTCTTTTTATGTCTCTCCATATCATAATGACGTGAAAATCCTGATCCACACTCTGGACAAACAGCTTTCTTTACCATGATGTTCATACTTCAACCGTTTGTTTGGTAATGGGTAAGGATACGGGAAACACTCCTATTTATACTTTTCATTGCGGGCGTCCTTGCGGGCGGTGACGGGCGTTGTAGCGGGCGTTGTAGCGGTCGTTGACGGGCGTTGACGGGCGCTACGGGCGTTGACGGGCGCTGTAGCGGGCGCGACGGGCGTTGTAGCGGGCGTTGACGGGCGCTACGGGCGTTGACGGGCGCTATAGCGGGCGTGACGGGCGTTGTAGCGGGCGTTGACGGGCGCTATAGCGGGCGTGACGGGCGTTGTAGCGGGCGTTGACGGGCGTTGACGGGCGCTACGGGCGTTGACGGGCGCTGTAGCGGGCGTGACGGGCGTTGACAGGCACTGTTGTGGGCGTCCTGTCTACGGTCGCTACAAATATATAAATAGTAGCTCCATTGACACTGTTTCATTTGTAACCATGTCTCGAGTAGTGAAGAACAACCTCGGCTTTCTTCAAGCCTTGTGTAGTTGCCCGCCACATCAGCGCCAATACCTTCTCGACACAGCCACCCCAGAACAAGTTCATGCTCTAACTCAGATTGCCCATAATGTTGGAAATGGATATATTCCATTGGGTGATGATGAGTTTAGTGACATAAGACGACACGGGGAGGACCTAGGCGCCTTGGCTAGTGGTTCCACCCCTTTCAAAGAAAAAAAGCAAATCTTATCACAAAAAGGGGGTGGGTTTGTCCAAGACCTACTCGTCCCTGTTTTAGCATTACTGCTGTGAGGGTATAAATACACGTCACGTTTGAGGATCAAATCATTTGCCAATGGTATTCGCCATGAAACGTTCACTGGACTCAGATAGCGATATGTCTAGCGATGACGAGGATGAGCAAGAGGAGAAAATGATGGACCTCGAATCAAAGACGTGTTGAGTCAGATTTCAAATGCTGTTCCCTATCAAAATGCCCGAGACCTTCTGCACAGTATAGCCGCCTCTAAAGATATTTTGTTTTGGTCGCCTAACGGGGAAATGATTCGTCGTAAACGCAGAATACCAAACACAGTTATTGCTGATCTTGTAGAGTTTGTATTACTACCTTTCAGCGAAGATATTTCACCTCCAAGAGGTTTAAAGTCTTTTCTCGAGGGACTGGCAGAATTAGGAATTGATAAGAGACTGATCCGTAACAAAGCAGCTTTGAACGATGTAGTTACCTATGAAAGTAGGGAGACAAAAGCGAGCAATCTAGCGATGATGAAACGGACGATAATAATGAAAGTGATAAAGAAACTGACCAATCTAGTGACGATAAGGACGTGGAGCAATCCAGCGATGAGGAAACTGAGCAATCCAGTGACGAAGAAATGAGACAAGAGGGAGATGGAGGCTCGGGTGATATTGAAAGAAAGCTGATGGATTATGCAGTCATTGTGAAGGGAACAATTCTTATCGCATCGATATTGCTGAGTGTGGAAAATGCTTGTGGCAAGATAAAATGTCCGGACGTTACGAAAAAGACAAACTCTACGAATGCCCAGTTTGTAAAAAGCAATCACCCATGGGAAAAGCTTGGAAGGGGTCTTTTCTGCGGTGTTATGATTGCATGGCGGGCTCGTATTACAACAAGAAAAAAGATGAGTGGAAAACTCTACCTCAAGTCAAGAATACTAGTGAACAGACTTTAGACTTGTAATCAATTCCTTAATAAAGCGGTTATTTACCTAACCGTTAGTGTAGTATTTTATTTAATAGTATTTTATGTAATCGATATTCATTCATTTTATAATAAAGAGAATAAACCATATACATGTTTTGATGTTATCGCCGAATAAACAAAACCTTACACTATAATTAATATTCGACTTGCAGTCAACAAACACTAATCCCTTACACAAAAGACTTAGAAATACAAAAGACTCATTAGCATAGGAACCCATTGAACCGTGGAATAATATTACTCGATGGTGACTTCAGTGCTAGGCTTTTATTGAGTCCGAGAACAATAGCTTGCATCCTACTATTGTCCTTCTATTGTGTCCTTCTATTGTCTCCAATTACAATAGGCTCATCACCACAATGCTCCTTCTTTTGTCTTGAGAAAAGTGGGGGGGGGGGGGGGGGGGGGGTGGGTATCCTTCTATTGTCTCCGATAACAATAGGCTCATTACCACCAGGCTCACCCTCATGCTCACCCTCAAAAAATAGTCTGTGACGTCATCCGGCTCACCCGCATGCTCACCCGTAGGCTCACCCTCAGGCTCACCCTCAAAAAAAAGGGTAATTCGGTCCCTACTATACTACTACTAGGTGGTCTGCGTCGGCGGAGACGTGAACATGAACAACAACAACCAAAGGTTGAGATTTATGTTAAACGCCGTATAATATGTTTGATTAGTTTAGCTTATTAATGGTTTTATGGGATAATTAGTAGTTAGAAATTATCTAGATAAGAAAAAAATATATATATCTATACTATTATAATCGGGTTGCCACTGCGGGATGAGCTTTGAATATCGTACGACGTTCTAGAATAAACCTAGAAGATTCTGCGATAAAAAGGACAAGAGATCGTGCGATTTTCCACGATAATCTTAGATAACGAGGTGTGAATTTTCACGGTAAATTTGCGCTTAGGATAATCTACGATCTCATGCGATATCCGACTAAGGCAGAGGCCGGTGAATTGCACTTTGGATCTCATGCGATTTCGTAGAATATCATATTTACACAAACAGCACTGTCCTTACGTAATTTGCTACGATTTTCCACGATATGAATCAGTACGATCTTCTAGAAATTTCTGGAAGATGTTTCATGATATTGTGATATTGTCTTACTAATTCTTTATAACAGTATCACAAACAATGAACAATTGATATTATGTAACATTTTCCTAAATGCATACACTAGCTTTCTGTGGAATTTGTCTAAATTATTAGTTACTTTATTAGACTAAGTGTGTATCTCTATCAAGCGAATACGATCTGTGTTTGCTGTGTTTTTTTCGATCTTGTAGGCGCTATTTCAAAATTATTATACTCGTGAGTCCTTCTAAATTCAAATCAGAGTCGTAAACTAATACGTTAAGTTGCAGTTTCATTCTTTAATATCTACACCGGAGAGTGCGGGCATCTTTTAGTTGCTACCTCTGCGTTGTGAAATAAGTAGAAACCCGAGATAATAACAATAACAACTAAGGAATTTCGTATCAAAAATATATAGGCTTATGATCGATTACAAACCATAGTTTACTGGTACGTACGAACCATAATTTTACTGGTCAACGCTCTACAAATTTTATTTATCAATAGCACGGGGTGTACAGCGGGAAACCAGAGTGTATGACCCGGGGTTTATCTAACAAAGTCTTTAAGGTAAATTTTCTCGTTATACTTTACAAAACAAAGTAAATTGCAAAAGGCCAGATCAACGGCCGCTCGCGTAAATGCCCACCGATCGAACTAGTTAATTATAGCTGCGGAGGCCGATACATCGCCGCTGTGGTTCGATTAAATCGTGAATCGACCCGTTGATCCGAAGGAAATAAAGTGAGGGAATAAAGTAATTGTCTCGATCTTGATTGAGCTCCGACAGCCCTCGCCATGATAATATATTTCTTGTGTAACAGAAGGATTAACTATAGAAACGCCCCGCGAGTAAAAGCTACAGTGATGATACTATAGGCATTTGAACTCACCTTCCGCTTATCCATTTCAGTTATCCTCGCTGAAATCTTTCTAGGACTTCTAGCATATTTCAGGAATATGGCAGTAGGAATGTCCAACCATAATGCAGAAATCAGAATATGTAACGAAGATTGTCATACCAGAAACGAAGCCAGAGAGCGGGGAACTGAACTACGCGATCATACACCACGCTTCTAACGTCTGGTGGTTAATGGTTAATGGCGCCTCTCTTTCAAAAAGTGCGAGTTAACCACTCAGATGCGAGGAACATTAGACACCAGACACTCGCTCAACAATAAGAACAAAGGCGCGATTTTGAGAGGCACGGCAATTCGAAATCTTGCAACTTGTTTTGATTATTCAACAACATCGCATCAAATCCAACGCTACGTCAGTTGAACCGATATCACGTCCTCTTCATAATTCCTCTATATCGCATAAAATCCAAAGCTATAATCAAAACATTAAATCGAGCTGGTCGCATTATTTTTGCATTGACACTAAATCGCATTTAATCCAAGTCTGTGTTACTTGATCGCACAAAATCCTTCAAAATCCAATAAGGCGAAAAGGTGTTCAATAAAGTTATGCGATTTAACTGGATTTTGTGGCATGGTGATTTCACACCTTCTTCGCCATGTTCGATCAAGTGAGATTTTCTAGAACATCGAACGATATCATAGAACATCGCAAATGCATGCGATTTCAGCTCGCACGGGTGTCTGCGCAAACGTTTCTGATTGGCTAAATCGTCCGCACTCACTCCGCTTGGCCCTGAAGCTGTGTCGCCAAACGAAGTTCACAAACCTGAAGAAAAAGCGGATATCTCCACAGTGGGCGTGTTTTGGTTGGAAAAGATTCACCCTGGGCTAAGTTCTAATTCAAGCGATTTCTTAAGCGAGGGACAAAGCTGCCATCGCCGCCATTTTGAAATTTCCCACAGAAACTAAAAAAGAACTCAGTTCGCACAGCCGAAATCACCATAGTCATCTAAACCTAAATGGTTCTGTCACAGATTACTTGCAGGAATGTGCAGGGATAATTATTATTCGAAAGCTTTAAGCTGAGAAAAAATTTCATTCAAGTTTGAACAAACGTACACCGCCGTACACCGCCTTGCTTTCTGGAAGCACACTAAGGCGAAATGCCACAAAGCCATGGATAATATTTTCTAAGTATAAATCCTGACGCTGTATCGCAAAACGAAGGACACAAACCAGAAGAGAAGGAGGAAATCTCTCCAGTGGGCGTGTTTTTGTTGGAAAAGATTCACCTTTGGCTAAGTTCTAATTCAAGCGATTTTTTCAGCGAGGGACAAAGCCGCCATCGCGGCCATGTTGAAATCTCCCACATAAACTAAAAAAGAACACAGTTCCCTTAGCCGATAGCACCATAGACATTCAAACCTAAATGGTTCTATTACAGATTACTTACATTTGTGTGTAGGGATAATTCTAATTCGAGAAAGATTTGAGCTGAGAAAAATTTCATTCAAGTTTGAACAAACTTACACCTGGCACTGCCTACAGAGCGCGCGCTAATGATATTCTCTAAATATTCCTATGATAAACTAAGAAATTTCTTAGAACAGTTGAACTTTACCTGTTTCTTCTCTCGTGCCTTACTGATAAGCATTATACAAACAATTCCGAAGTCAAATGTTTTTCTGTAATCGGCTGCGTTTTCAATTTTTATTAGCGGGTTCTTAGACAGATTTGAGAACCGGACTGACTCACCAAGACACACACACGTTCGTCATTTTCTCCACCAAAATCAGGGAGACCAGTGCAAAACAAACACACAAAAAGGGAGGTCATTAGTAATGTAAATCAGCAGTTTGTTGACGACAATGAGTAACTACTGAAGATTTTTACCGTGTATAAATAAAACGTGTATGTATGTATGTATGTATGTTTATGGAAGGGGAACTTAGGTTGGGTCTTCTAGCGTCACGAAGTGACGGGCTGTTTTCTTGTATAAATTATATAAAGCATAGTTGTAGTTAATAATATCATATACCTATTACAGGGATAGCGCTCCAAGATCACACAACAACCATGGATGGATAATATATTTATTAATAATACAAATAGGCATAGGAATACAACACTAATATAGATTTTATATATACGAGGATGTTCTAGACTGTAATACATATAAACTATATGGAAATCCTATAATGTCCTAGAATGGATATAGCAATGCAAAACTATAAATTTTTCGATACAAGAGTAGGATCTGAACTATAAAAGATATATACAACATCAAAAGAAGGAAAATGGGGTTTGACGAGTACGAAATCGTACTGCTTTTGGGGTCAAAACATGAAAACGAGGCTAAATCGCAGCGAAGCGTGGACACGCTTTGGTCACCCTTTGGTTTCCCTTTCGTCACCTTTTGGTTACCCCGTGGTTACCCCATGGTTACCCCGTGGTTACCCCATGGTTACCCCGTGGTTACCCCTTGGTTACCCCGTGTTTATCCTTATTTACCCCGTAGTTATAAATGTCCCTCCGTAAAGGGTTCTAAAAGGATTCAACCTACGCCCAAAATAAACAGTCTAACATAGACTAACATAGTCTAACATAGTCTAACATAGTCTAGCTACATAGTCTAACATAGACTAGCTAGATAGACTAGCTAGATAGACTAGCTACTTAGACTAGCTACATAGACTAGCTACATAGACTAGCTACATAGACTAGCTACATAGACTAGCTACATAGACTAGCTACATAGACTAGCTACATAGACTAGCTACATAGACTAGCTACATAGACTAGCATAGACTAGCTACATAGACTAGCTACATAGACTAGCTACATAGACTAGCTACATAGACTAGCTACATAGACTAGCTACATAGACTAGCTACATAGACTAGCTACATAGACTAGCTACATAGACTAGCTACATAGACTAGCTACATAGACTAGCTACATAGACTAGCTACATAGCCTAGCTACATAGACTAACAAAGACTAGCTACATAGACTAGCTACATAGACTAGCTACATAGACTAGCTACATAGACTAGCTACATAGACTAACAAAGACTAGCTACATAGTAGAACATAGACTAGTAAATGTCCCTCCGTAAAGGGTTCTAAAACGGTCCTGTGAAGACGAGGAGGAGGAGGAGGAGGGCTATTCAGTGAGGAGGAGGAGGGGCAAACAAAGGGACATTATAAAATGCTTCTTAATATTCTACACTGCTGCGGGCGTTGACGGGCGCTATAGCGGGCGTGACGGGCGTTGACGGGCGCTATAGCGAGCGTGACGGGCGTTGTAGCGGGCGTCAACGAAGCACGGGTGGCGAAGCACGGGTGAAGCACGGGTGGCGCAGCGTGTAAAGCGTTTGCCTCTCACCTCTGTGCACCGGGTTCGAATCCCAGTCGGGGGCAGTTGGGATTTTTCTCTGCTGTTTCGAACCTTGTGTCCATCGTGGGTTGAAGTGATTCGTCATTTCGCCTGTGTTTCACGTCTTTCGGATGAGACAATAAAACCGAGGTCCCGTCTCTCAGCCCACTACACTTAACCACTATGCGAGGGACGTTAAACAATCACAGTGCTCACCACAGAATGTAATCTAACAACCACTCATGATTGTAAACTGCATTGTATAAATCGCAGTCCGCATCTTAGGGATCAGACATATCCACATCTGTAAACCGCATTTGAACATATCATATGATAATTTGCGGTATACAAGTGCCTACATTACATTACATTACATTACAACGCCCGTCACGCCCGCAAGACGCCCGTAACGCCCGCTATAGCGCCCGTCAACTCCCGCTAAAATGCCCGTCACGCCCCGCTATAGCGCCCGTCAACGCCCGCTACAACGCAGAATATTAAGAAGCATTTTTATAATGTCCCTTTATTTCGGCTCATGATAAGAGCGGCGTATGTACTAGGCCTATAATGACTTGAGCATTTTTGAACTTACGCTTCACAGAAAAACAACATAATATGTTTCTTTGAGAGATCTACAACAGGAAGTATTGCATTGAACATGATTGATAATAACAGAATATTGCAATGGTTATTTTATCAGACTATATATTCAGGAATGGAATTTGCGCAAAAGCGGGTGTTATTATTTACCGGGGGGGGGGGGGGGGGGGGGGGGGGGGGGGGGGGGGGGGGGGGGGGGGGGGGGGGGGGGAGGGCTCCCATTTTTTTCAAACAAGGCTAAAAAATATTAGGACCCTCCCCTTGAACATAACAAAAAAGTGTTACCCTCCCCCAGTCGTAGGTAAAAAAAAATTGGGACCCTCCCCCATGCAATTTATTTCTGAAAAACCTTAGATAGACTATTGTCCAAGTGACTTCTGTCATGCACCAGTCAATTGACATCACGGCCCCCCGATTTAACATTCACTAAGTGTTAAATGTTACTTTTTTCCCGGTCACCAGGGACATGGTCGTTGTTTAAGCTCCAGGCCCCCGGGGACACTTTTGCAACATGGCGAAACGCGCCTTTATTTTGATAAACGCATTTCATCAAGCCTCCAGTGAAAAGATAAACGTTTTATTTTCTGCGTGTAGTAAAAAAGCCTGTTGGTTTTGTTCTTCACGCGCTACAAATTATTATTATTCATGTGCGTGAAGCGCAGCCCAAAAACGAATTTCTATGCAGCTTGTAACGTCGAACTCACTTCTTTGGAACATATTGACTGCCAACCAAGCGTATCACTGGAGGGCTTTTGGGGTTTTCATTTGTCCTTGCCAAGATACACATGCTTGTAACGACATTCGTACGCATTCCATTTAAGCGCCACAAGCGTATTGTTTTCTTTGGGCAACTCTAAAACTAGGTTAGATGTCATCCGAAATTGTCAACATAATGAGTAAAATAAAACTAGAAAATGATATAGAACTCGTTGCTGGAATCTCTCTTTCAAGGTTTCAGGTTTCGAGAGATCTTCCCCTTTCACTCGCCCAAAAATGAAGTGATTCCTCCCAAAATCCTCCGACCTCGGTCCTTAAACCAATAATCGAAGTTCTGGTTCAGCATTAATTCCCCGCTGAATATTCCCGCTATAGAAAGGTCCGTGTTAAATTCCCTGCCCTTCCGTAGATTAATGTGTTAAATCCCCGGCGTGACCGCGTTACTTTCCCGCCCTGTCCCGGGGGTGGGGGCCGGGGTGTCAATTGACTGTGCATAAGGAACCGCGGCTATTATTCATCGCCTCAATTATTTACGTGAGAATGTTTGGTAATACACGGGTAAAATGCAGAGATCCTCCCTCCAAGTACAATGATTAACGTAATCCCACATCTCCCGTCCCCTAACGGGCTCGCATGTCATTCGTTGGGCGCGAAGCGCGCCCAAATTTTGATAAACGTTTGTTTGTTTGTTTATTCGTTTTTTTGTTTGTTCATCGCATTTCATCAAGCCTCAGAGAAATGGTAGATGAACATGTTTTGTGTACGGCATATAGTAAACAAAGCCTGTCAGGAGCTCAGGAAGTACACTACCTCAACTATATAGGTTAGGCTTTATTATTCATTCGCACAACTGCGCTCCGCAAATGACGAAGTTATTAATATTCATGTGCGCGAAGCGCGGCCCAACGGACGAATTTCTATGCTTGTAACGTCGAAAACTCACGCTTATCTAAGGGGTCTTCTTTCAAACATATAGTGACATGCCCTCCAGGCCTATCATTTGCAGGGACATTTTGGGAGAGTTTGATTTTCCTTATCAAGATAACTTGTTCTTGTCAACGGTAGTATCCTCATTGCTCAAAGAGTATGTGAGATGTCATTGTTTATGCGCGCGAAGCGCGCCGAAATTTTTATTGAGAAGTTGCTGAAATAACACTATCGCTTATTTGTTTTGCCCTCTTCATGGTCCAAATGTTGCTGAAAAAAAATTATGACCCTCCCCAAACAGGAGTGAAAGAATTTGGACCCTCCCTTTAGACCCGCAAAAAAATAGGACCCTCCCCACAAAAATAGGAGCCCCCCCCCCCCCCCCCCCCCCCCCCCCCCCCCCCCCCCCCCCCCCCCCCCGCTAAATAATGACACGTCCCTTAAATGAATTTGATTGAACTCGTACCCAGACACTTTCCTGTTTGTTTTATTAGGGAGCGCAAAGATTTGTTTGGATAGTTTTAGCAGGGCGCGCAGAGAGTTATGGGATATGCGGAGAAACATTTGGAAGCCTGATAACAAATCTTCATAATCTTGCAAGAACAGGGAAAAATTTGCAAGCGACCACATTTGTTGGAATTTCTGTAGTTTTCTATCCTCAGTCACCAAAAAGGGCCTTCGAAAAAAACATGGTCGAAAAAAAACATGGTCGAATGCATTTAATGTTTTATAGGTCAAAAACGCCTCTCAAGTAGCATACCTTGCTTTTTGTTTTGTTTCAGGCTGTCTGAAATGACACATATTTTTAGGTCTTCGAGATTATTTGATTTTTTTAAATAAACTACAAAAGGATGAAGTGTGGCTTTACTGTTGTTCGAGTGGTAGTCGCATAGATTTACCAGTAGGTGGCATATTAAAATGGCATTTCATGTCTTTTCGGTCAAAACTTTTATTTTTCAGTTGTATTTAAACAATATCAAACTATTTACAACTCATGGACACAAAACCGTGGAAAAAAGGTTATTTGACTGATTTTAGTACTCAGAGCTAATTATACACGACAGGGGTATCTTGTGGTGTACCAGCCCCATATTTTTATCCCTAAGTTCGGGATGTTGCACGAAAGGGTTTTTCTGTGATTTTTAGAATGTTGCTTAGGTCTTCCTAAATCGTCATTAAAGCAGTGAAAGAAATTTTGCAATTAGTTGACGGGGACCCTATATGTGCATGTAGATTGACTGGGCTATATTTTGAAACTTTGTTAACACTTCTAATTAGTACTTATCTGAGCCACTCAGAAACGCCCTTGCACGTGATCATGTCATTTCATGCTGCCTCTTTCGTTACAGTTATAAACTGTGGTGACGCGGGATTAGTTACTAATGGCAGAAGAGAAGGGGATAACTTTAACTATGGGAGTGAAGTACGCTACACTTGCAATGAAGGCTACACTCTGCATGGCTCCGTTTCTCGAACCTGTCAGCTTTCTGGACAATGGAGTGGAGAATCACCTTCTTGTGTTCGTAAGTATTATGAACTCGCCGGCTCTAAAAATGTCGTTAGTCGGTCCATTTTTTTTTTGTCGGTAATTGATTATTTTTCAACAAATGTTTCTGTAGTCGGTTAGTTTTTTCCGTTTGTCGTTAATAGGTTAACCCCATCCAGACCAGTTTCTCTTTTACAGTGGTTTTGTCGTGCAAGTCAAAGACATAGTTCTTGAAGTTCGCCGGCTTTCCTAATCAGTCCCTCTAAGTAACTATGACCTAGTACATACGCCGCCTTTATCATGAGCCGTACCAAACTGTACATACATAATCTTTATTTCAACACGGGTCAATTCATCAGCCAATAAATAGTTATTAAGTTTAAAATCTACTACTGTAAAATCTCTATTCTATTTTAAAATGCTGCTTTCCACGAATGCCGTGCCTTTAAATTTGTTAATAAGGGACTTAAATTGCCCAAGGGACTGTGCTTGCCTAATTTCTGGGCCAGACTATTCCATAAAATGGTGCCACTATAAGAAAAACTATTTTTGTAATTATTTGTATGTGGTAATGGGACATTAAGCTTGTTATGAGAGTCCCTTAGGTTGTAAGAAGTCTCGCGCGTTTGAAATGTTTGGAAAAGGTAATCAGGAGCAAGTCCGTGTATTGACTTAAAAACCATCAAGGCTCTTTGATATTGCTGCTGATTCGATAGAGTTTTCCATCCTAGTTGTTCCAGCAGATGGCTAGCCTCGGTATCGTAGTTAGAAAAAGTCAAAACACGGGCTCCTCTGTTTTGTAGCTTTCGCAGTTTCTCTTGCAAAGTCACACTTCAGGTTCCCCATACAATGTTACAAAAACAAACAAACTTTGTTTTAACTCGAATTTATAGGATAGCTTGTAACAGTTGATGTACAGCCATTACAGCTAATTTCTCCGAGTATTATACATAAACAACACATTTAAGAACCCCAACTGGCCGGGAGGCAAACCAGTCGGCTATGTACAAAGAATGGTCGAGGAGTCAGAGCGGGGTCTCGAACTCGGGTCACCGGATTACGAGGACGACGCTCTGACCACTCGGCCACTCTGCCTCCTGCAATAATCGAAATGAGGCTGTACCAAGGATTGAAAGATAAGATGCAAGGTTGCTAAGTGGGACAAGGTGCCTTAAACTCGTTTTATCGCCATTATACCACAAGCAACTTTCTCAGTTAGTTTTTCTATATGACTACTCCAATTTAGTTTGTCCTCGCTAGTGAATTTGCAGTATTCACTTGGCGAACGAGAGAGTCGTCGATAGAAAGTATTGGGGGAGCTGTGAATGTACTCAGCCTCTGACGAGATCCAATAATCATAAATTCCGTTTAGTCATATTTAGAGTCAACTTGTTTGCTTTTAGCTAATTGAAAACATTTTCTAAATCTTGATTTACACATGATTGGATGTCATCAGTGTTATTGCTCGTAAACGTTAGATGGGTGTCATGGGCATACATACTAGGATCACAATTTGAAAGACAGCTCGGAAGGTCATTGATCTAAACAAAAATAGCAGTGGCCCTAGGATTGTTCCTGTGGCACACCACATCTTAACGTACGAGTATTAGATAGTCTCCCATTAACGGAGCAAATTTGTGAACGGTTTTCTAAATATGACTCAAACCATTGGTAAGCATTGCCATCTATGCCATAGTAGCTTAATCTGGATAGTAAGATCTGGTGATCGACAGTGTCGAAAGCTTTTTTAAGATCTAAAAACACAACGGCGTTAACTTTACCCTGGTCGATGTTATATGCTATGGAGTTCCATCGCCGCCAAAATTCAATGCTCGTGTTTTCAAATCGACATTTCGCATTTTTGCTATGCCTGGGAAATGCAACATTCAACAGAATTCGGCATCGTTTTGAATTTTGCATTGTTTTGAATTCGGCATCGTTTTGAATTCGGCATCGTTGTGAATTTTGCTTTCGTCATCAAATGACCGCTGGCCAACAAAATAACAAGTATTGCGGACTCGTCAGTCATGTCCCTGCCCCGAGGGAGTAGTGATGTCGTTCTTTTTCCTTACCGGGTGGGGTACCACCATTACGCAATCCTCCCAACAAAGTTTTGCTTGTAAATGAGGGAATGGCTATACACTTACACCAATAAGGAGGAAAAAAGTGAATGATTTGAATCATTGGCCAGAAGAGTGTTTTACTGTGAAGTAGGTAAGTGACCGTTTTCTGTAATACTAGCTGCAAATGTAAAATTCACTTGTGCCTACAAATCACGTGAGTCCGAGTGAAGTTAGGACTATTTGTTACCTTCCCGGGAGAGTGCTAACTTAAAAGTGTTCCTATCAGTGACAAAAAGATCGTAAACACTACTCTCGGGGGCAGGGGCATGACACAAGTCAGCCATACATAGTATAACTTTCTTGACCAGCGGTCATTGATGACGTAAGCATAATAATTCACAACCATGCCGAATTCACAACCATGCCGAATTCGCAGCGATGCCGAATTCATAACCATGCCGAACTCACATCGATGCCGAATTTAAAACCAAGCCGACATCAAGCCGAATAAAATGAAAAAAGTTAGAAGTTAAAAGTTAGAGTGCCCAAACAAGGCAAAAAATACAGCAAAATGAATAATAAATGTACATATTTGAATGTCAAATGTGCAGTGATCAATCTTGGATGTTCAACGTTGAATGTTTCATTTCCAGGCATGGCAATTCGGAATGTTGAGTTTAAAACACGAGCATTGAATTTTGGCGGGGATGGAACTCCATACTTATGGGACAGTTGATTGTCATTTCAGTGCTCTTCTGCACTTATCACTGTTATCAGGGTACTAATTTATTTAACTGGCACTTGCTCTTTCATGGAATTCCCAAAGCATTAATACAATGGTCCTCTATCTGTAAAACTAGTTCCAGGAGAAGTTTACAAATTGCAGTTTTGCCGTTCAATTTTGAATTAACTCTGTAGCAGCATGTTACCATTTAAAAAGGTGATGGTTACTAGATCTTGTAAGGTAACATCAAGATTTTTACATCAGTGCAGGTTCCAAAACTGAGACAGCTGACCTTCAGTAGTAGAAAGCTTGTGAAGAATCCATAGTAGCTAAATCATACTTGAAGAAGAAAAAATATATTGTGTCATTTACTGCTCTCAAGTGAGTAGGTCTGCTATTTCAGTCAACTATTATGGCCAGCTTTGAAACGGGGGGCAAAACATAGGACCTCATTTTTAATTCAGTAACATCAGAATTGTCTGAATGCTATGAAAATTATATTTATCAACCTGACACATGAAATATATTAGTCATAACTGTAATATAGTTTTTGTGTGATTTATGTTGTATTTTCTATCCAATGCTTATTACCTAATTTATTTGAAAGTGACTGACATGCCTTATTTTCTTATCCAGTCCCATTTGAATGCCTGATAATTCTTAATCTTTTATACTTTTGTGTCACTTATTTTTTTTTACAATTTAAATATACAGTGCAGGATTCAGTAACATTTTGATAGACACTAGGGTCACTGAATTAAGCACAGAACAAATATGCAGGGGGGAAATTACACAGTAGAAGACTTTGGACTCCTTTGTACTGAAGATCATCCCTTTCAGTTAATGAAATGGAAGTGGGATAAACAAAAGCATCTTTGTGTCACTTATTTTTATTTTCCAATTCAAATATACAGTGCAGGCTGTAAGTACAGAAACATTTTGATAGACACAAGTGTCACTGCATTTTATAAGCATAGAAAAAATATGCAGGGGGAAAAATTGCACAGTAAGCTCATAAGTAAGACATTGACCTCTTTTGTGATGAAAATCATTCCTTTCAGTTAAATGGAAGCTTCTCCTTTTAGTTACTTTTGAGATAAACAAAAGCATAACTTCATGTGGAAGTGTAGACCATAAGTTTATTAGCTTACTTTCTGAATGATTAGGAAATTGGATTTACACTGACTTTCATTTCTGACAAAATGCTTTTCTGGATGCTGTTCAGACTTCTAACTTGAGTTTAGCTTAAAAACACCTACTACTATACATTCTGAATTCTGTGCGGGGAAAAAGATTTATCAAACTGCAGTGGACTATGATTTCAACTTCTTTGAGCTGTAAAATTGTTTGAGCAATTTTGGAGATGCAATTTTGGAGGTGTAGTGCTAGTTTAAGTTCACAGACGAAACGAAACGCGCGGTTTGAGCCGCTCGGATGTCAATTAAAAAAGAGCTAACTTTTCTAACAATTTTTATAATCGCTTAAAGGTGGTAAATGGAGAAAAGGAAATTAATTTAAGTACTGCATACTACAAGGAGGATTACTAACTCGAAATATCTTCAACTAATCTGTTATAGCGAAGTGCAGTTTATCCACAGAAAGATGTAAGCTTACAACCGACACACGAAAATAAAAACACATGGCTCTGCAGTAAAAAACCCGCGAAAATGACAGAAGAATCAGGAGGAACGTATTGATATTTCTGTTGTTCAGTTCTTACCTCTTCTAACCAAGACTCTTCCTTCTGAAGTAAGCCCTAATCACATCTACCAGCATTATCTTGCTGAACTGGAAGTATTCCACTCGCTGCCATGCCCTTCAAAATTCTTCTAAGCTCCGTAAGATTTTCCCATTTCAAATGAACGTGACCAACTGATTCTGAGCGATATTTTCGTCCAAAACACAGATTTCTAAAGAACTAGAAATGGTTTCGCGCGAAATCAAAACGGAAATTCAAAAAACTAAAAACATAGCGTTTTGGTTTGAAGACTCAAGAACGCACTGAACATTAATGCAAAGGGATTAATAACTCCATGGAAAAAGTAAAACAAGGGTCAAAATAGCTGCTGACGACTATGTTCTGTGTTTTTCGAATTTTGCCTCTTTCTAGTGGAGCAGAAATCTGCCTTCTGTTTTCCGAAACCCGTCATGTTTGGTATCAGAACAAAGCTTCTTCCTTCGGCCATGGCTTCCCGCCTTCCGATCTTTTCTTCGGTAAACAACAAGTGAGAAACGAGCTTCCGAAGTGGATTGTCGGATGAATCCGCAAATTAGTCACCAGGCTACCAAAAAGGCCTCACGTCCGAGCCCCAAAGCTGCCACGATTCAACTTACCGGTTTGGCGCGCGTTTAGGCCCGCCGAGGAAGAGCCTGATCCTCAGCACAACTCTAGCCTTCGCTAAATCCCGACTGCCCGATGGTCTTTTATGAACTTCTCTGTAGTGGTTGTCCAAACAATGTTACCTCTGCATCTCTCGTTGGGGAATACAATCGCCAGGGATATTAAAATGCCCGATGAAAAAGTCTTTCGTTATTGACTTTTTTGTTTTGAACTCACGCATTTACAAAGAAACGAACAAACAATTATACAACATATATACAAAAAAACAAAAAAGAGAGGAGCAGCGTCTGCTCCCTCCATTTACTCATGCAAAAAGGAAAAATAGGCGAGTGCCCTTTGATAGCAATGAAAACAAATGAGATATTGGTTTCCATTTGCTTTCATGAAATTATGCAAGATTGCTAATTTCTCTCGCGATATGTTCTTCAGCTTCAAACGTTTTCTACTCATTAACAGTTTAAGACAAAACAGAATGTTTGCGTTTTGAACAGAAAATGAGATACTTACTTCTAGGATTATAATATAGATTTAGCCACTGGCTAAAAGCGGAGCTCCCGGTTACATAGTTTTCTGTTAATGAGATACAAAGTTTGCCATTGTACATAGCTTGCCGTCATACAAGCATGTAACTAAGCACTTGCACCCCCCTTGCAACTTTGATAATTTCACCCAAGTTTGGTTGTCTTAGTTCATCCTTTTCCGAGATATATTATTTTTCTCTTTGATGATGACGTCATCGATGACGTCATACCACGTGACCATGCAGTTGCACCCCCTCGCCACTTAGACAACTTCACCCAAGTTTCGTTGTCTGAGGTTGATCCCTTCCCGAGATTTATTCTATTTCTCCTTTGATGACGTCATCGATGACGTCTTACCACGTAACCATGCAGTTACACCCCCAACCAAGTTTGGTTGTCTGAGCATCATCCCTTAATAATAATAATAATCAATTTGTATAGCGCCACTTCTACTAAGAATCCAGTGGCGCCTTACAATGATATATCATAACAATAGTTTAAAATGGAATAACTGATAAGTTTTTTACAATTGGTGATTAACATGGGATAGATTAAAATTCCTATGAAAAATACAAGTTATTGCAAGATATCTAAAACGTACAATAAAATATTAAAATAGTAGTAAAAATTACAATAATAGAATTAAAAGAAAATAAGATAAAATAAAAAATTAAATTAAATAAAACCAATAATCAAATCAATCAAAGATAGAGTAATGGGATATGCCACAGTTCATTGCGCGCCGTGTGATACTCATTCCCAAGTCCCGACGCCTCCAAAACAATTTTTACAGATAAAAGCAATAATAATAGTGTACTTCACTTGTATATGTTTTCCTTAAAAGAAGCGTTTTAACCAGATATTTAAAAGTACTGTAGCATTCGCAAGTTCTTATTTGAAGAGGAATATCCCTTCCTGAGATATGAATAATAAACTGAAAAAGGTCTTGGTCTACCTGTGGTGGGGCAGGCGGACACGCGCGGACGCGCTCGCGATACCCGAATGGGAGTACCGCAGAGTCATGAAAAATGAAGTCAATCGTATACCTGAGTTCTACTTTGAACTATTCTAACCTTCCTGCGATACCTATGGTGCTCCGCTCTGCGGCCTTCGGCCGCTAAAGAGCTCCGCTATAATTAAGCAGTATGTGATCACTGGGATTTGGACCAAAAGTACCGAAAAGGATAGATTTGAGATCAGGATTCCAACTGCAAGCACAATTATCTGAAAAGAAGATTGATACCTGACCCCATCAAAAGGTGATTGGGCTGGCAAAGTGGCGTGTCAGATATTTTAAACTTGGTAGCTTGTAATTTGTATATCAAATTATTTTAAGGATTTTGTATTGAAATTCTATTAATTTAGAATTGAGAGTTGATTTAAAGGGTAGAGACTATACAGTTTTCCAATAAATTAGGTCGTATTTCAAAGATGCCGTAGGCGGACGGGCAATTTTGAAGACGAGAAGTTCATATAGTTTTCTTGGCCTGACTAGAAGTACATCAAAGGAAGAGTCGTCTGTACAAAGGGTGTACTTATTAAAAATAAATGGGAAGGTAGATTTGTAGATAAAGGTCTTATCAAGTTTGAGAAAACTGCGCCAAAGTTTGAAAAAAAAAAAGAAGAAAAAACCTCAACAGGGGATAGATTGACTAGTCTAGGGAATTATTAAATAAAACCTCCCCAGATTCCTCGAAAAGATCGCCTATCTTTATAAAACCTATCAGCTTTTCATCATAATTATAATTATTTACCATTTATGCAAATGTGCTGGTTATTCCTGATAATTTTATTGCAAACTTAGATAGATAGATAAATAGATATTCTTTATTTATCCACGGTTAAAAATTCATCAGCTCGAATAATAATAATATAACTAGCTGATGCCCGTGAAAAATTCACGGAGTGTAAGGGGGAAATTTATTTTACTTAAAGTGTTCTCTGTTTAAAAAAAACGGGAAAAAAAAAATCAGAATTCCATAAACTGCTGGATTTACATTACTATTATTATTTTTTTTAGTTTATATTATTTATATTTTTTCGGCTTTATCCCTCGCTTAAAAAATAGCTTGAATTAGAACTTAGCCCAAAGTGAATCTTTTCCAACAAAAACATGCCCACTGGAGGGATTTCCTCCTTCTCTTCGGGATCTCCTTCGTTTTGCGATAGAGCCGTCAGGATTTATACTTAGAGAATATCATTCATGGCTTTCACGGACTTTGTTTTGTAAATGTGTCATTTCGACTTAGCATGACTTAGCGCGTGCTCCGAGGGAAGCAAGGTAGTGTGTACGTTTGTTGAAACTTGAATGAAATTTTTCCTCAGCTCAAATCTTTCAAGTTAGAATTATCCCTGTACATTCCTGTATGTAATCTGTAATAGAACCATTTAGGTTTGAATGTCTATGGTGCTTTCGGCTGCGCGAACCGAGTTCTTTTTTAGTTTCTGTAGGGATATTTCAAAATGGCGGCGATGGCGGCTTTGTCTCTCGCTTAAGAAATCGCTTGAATTAGAACTTAGCCCGAGGTGAATCTTTTCCAACAAAAACACGCCCATGTTCCAGATTTCCACCTTCCCTTCGGGTTTGCGAACTTCTTTTGGCGGCACAGCTTCAGGGCTGAGCGGAGCGAGTGTCGACACGATTTTCCTTACGGTATTAATATATAGATAATATAATAATATACATAGACTATAATTTAAGAAAGCTAACAAATATAATTATTTAATAATAAACTATCCCTACCCACCCCAAGCTGCTTTCCATGAATGCCGTGCCCTTGTGCCTTATCTAATAAGCGACTGAAATTTCCTAAGGGACTCTGCTATCCTTGCTTCACAAGGAAAACTATTCCAAGTGACAGCACCGCTATAGCTAAGGCTGCATTCATTATGTATACTACAGGGGGGGAGGGGGGGGGGCAGAGGATTTTTTTTTGACAATACAAAATTTTCATATCCCCCAACGCAAAACATATTTTTTACGAATCCCCCCTCTTGGTCAAAAGGAAAAAACACGCCCTCCCCTCCCTCCCCTATCCCCCCCCCTATCCCCCCCCCCCCTCCGCCGACATTTTGTCAATGGGTCGCGTCAATAACATTTTTTCAAAAGATGCAGAACAAGGCTCAATGATAAAAAAATACAAAGCGTAAAAATGCAAATAAAAATCCTAGGTGGCTGTACTCTTTTGTGTGTAGTGACTTTCTACCAAGTGATCTGGTGCGCTCCTCGATTGGAACCTTACTACATAGACTGAGTATCATTTATTTTGTATTTGATTGTTTGGTTTGTTTTCCGTTGTGCGCGCGAAGCGCGCAGCAATTTTGACATAAAGCTACAAGACTATTAATCAAAAGTCCAAAGGCGTTTTTGTCTGGCAGACAAAAGTCACTGAAGAGGTCCTCGAGGAATTGTGGTAAAACAAGAAGGCCTTTTACAATTTTTTAAGTTTATAAGTCTTCAGGCGCGCGAAGCGCGCAGCTATTTTCAACATATCAGTTGAAAGAGGGTAAATACACGAGAATAGTAGTGCAAGCGATATTTCTTCAGGAGGTTCAAACTCGGTGTTTAAAATATATATAATACCTCAACAAAAATATGCATCCCCCTTAATGTTATGAAAAAAACTTGACATCCCCCCTTTTCCAGTTGCTAAATTTTGAGATCCCCCCTCAAAATCCTCTGCCCCCCCCCCCCCCCCCCCCCCTGTAGTATACATAATGAATGCAGCCTAAAGCTATTTCTGTAATAGTTTGTTCGCGGTAGTGGCACATTAACTTTGTTCTCAGAGTCCCTTAGGGAATAGACAGAATTGCGGTTTGTAAGGGAAGAGGTCAAAACAAATGAAATCTGGCTGGACCCATTTGGGGGAGGTGGGGTAGGACCAGCTGCCTACCACCTAAAATTTTCCAAAAACTCAATATTTAAAAATTGTGTTCTTTAAATAGCTTCTTAGTCATAAAACTAATTTCGATTAGAACCACATCAAACAATCCGCAATGTCCTATCATTTCGTTTAATGCATTCAGATTTTGCCCAGCCCCCTAGGAAAGAAGTTAGGTGTTCAAAATCAGACGGGGTGGGGTGGTACCAGGCGGTGACCGTTACCTCTCTGGCCCAAATTGGGTCCCTATCTGGGGCATGTGTTTTGACCTGCTCCCTAAATCTGTTAGAGAGATAATCCGGTGCCAGTCCATGCAAACATTTATAGACCATTGTTGCACGTGTAGTTTGTTGCTGACAAGCTAGGTTTTTCCACCCTATTATTTCGAAGAGTTTGCCAGCACTGGCATCGTAACTTGAGTGAGTCAGGACACGGGCTGCTCTATTTTGTAGCCTTTGTACTTTATCATGGAGTGTAACACCACAGTTACCCCAGACGATATTGCAATAATCAAAATGCGGTTGTACAAGAGCGTGAAATATATCGTGCATCGTCGCCTGACGAACAAGGTGTCTCACTCGTTTAATTGCCCCAATTGTCAGCCAAGGATGTATGCAGATGACACTCACTTAACATACGCTGGCATTTGTGTCGGTCCTTTATCGCCACATTTTGCACGATTATTCAATATAATACTTTCTCGAGGTTTTTTCCCGAGGGTCTGGTCAGAAGGGCTCATAGTGCCAATTCATAAGTCTGGAGATAAATTGGATCCTGGTAATTATAGAGGCATTTGTGTCAGTAGCTGTTTGGGGAAGTTCTTTACGCTAATTTTGAACAATCGGTTGACGAGGTTCTTGGAGGAAAATGGGCTTATGAATGTCAATCAGATAGGTTTTAGGAAGGGCTTTAGGACTACAGACCATGTATTGGTTCTCAAATCCCTTCTTGAGTATTACAAGGTAAAGAAAAAGCCGTTATTTGCGTGTTTTGTGGATTTTAGGAAGGCTTACGATAGTGTATGGCGCGAAGGTCTCTTTATAAGGTTATTCGATCTGGGTGCAACAAGAATTTTGTTCGGATTCTTTCAAATATGTATTCGTCAGTCCAGTCCTCCGTGAAACTAAAGGAGGGACTCACGCCTTTTTTCCGTTCAGATATAGGGGTTAAACAGGGCTGCAATCTTAGTCCAACATTGTTTAATATGTTCCTCAATGATTTACCACATATCTTTAGTGGTGATTCGTGCCGGCCAGTTTCTTTGAACGGCTTCCCTTGTAACTGTTTGTTATATGCTGATGACTTGGCGATATTCTCTGAGACAGAGGCGGGCCTACAGTGTTGTCTACACCGGTTGAGTGTTTATACGAAAAAATGGAAACTGTCGGTCAATATGAAGAAATCCAAAGTTATGGTATTTGGCACTCCAGCGATACGGCGTCCATTCTTGCTTTCTCGCTGGACTCTTGGTGAAGAATATTTAGGATGTGTGGATGAGTATGTATACTTAGGGATAACTTTACACGTCTCAGGTAACTTTAAACGGGCCCGAAAACGTCTCTTTAATAAGGCCTTAAGGGCTTATCATAGTTATTTGCTAAGTTAACAAATCTTGAGAGAGTACCAATAAGAGTGATGTTAAAACTTTTCTCGTCACTAGTGCTTCCGGTTTTATTGTATAATTGCGAGATCTGGGGTGTATATGAATTAGGTCGAACGCCAAATTTTGATTTGTTTAAAGATAAACTCTTTAAGAATATAGGTGACATAGAGAGACTTCATCTCAAATTTTGTAAGAGGTTGCTTGGCGTGCACAACAAATCCGTAAACATAGGCGTGTATGCAGAGCTGGGTAGAAGACCCCTAATCATTACAATTATGACCAGGGTTGTTAAATATTGGTTGCGAGTTTCTAATAGTATATAAAAGGACACACTAGTTGGAAAGGCGGCAAGGGGGTGTATCCAGTCTGATTCTCAGGGAAGTATTATTACAGGTTATCTATTGAAATTAGGAGGTTTTGGGAGTTTAAATGACCTTGCGATTCCGTTTGAAAGAATTAATTCAATCTCGAATAGGGTAAATGATTCCTTGAATAAATGTTATGATCATGAATGGAAGTGCCAGATCCAACTGTCTAGAAAGCTTAAAACTCTGAATCTTGTAAAACCGCGTTTAGAATTTTCCTGTTATCTGTTTAAAATTGCAAATGTTCAATACAGAAAGGCGGTGGCGAGATTTAGGCTTTCAGCCCATCGATTTCCGGTTGAATCTGGGAGATATTCAGGACTTGACCATGACTCGCGAATATGTACACTGTGTAACCGAAATGAGATTGGTGATGAACAACACTATTTTTCCTTCTGTTGTAATGATAAGATTTTACCCATCAGAAGTCAATTTCTACATGATGTGAAAGAGATCAATCCAACTTTTAATTTTTTTAGTTGTAACGATCTTTTTCTGTATTGTATCTCAATGAATGACGAATCGATCATTAATCGGACAGCTAAATTTATCAATGATTTAATGTACCAGTATGATCTACTATGATTTTTGGTACAGTTTTCCATTTCTCTTAATGTTTGTATGATTTATTGTATGTATTCTCATGTATTGATAACGGTACACTCTTTTTTTTATATAAGAACGTCTAAGAATCGACTTCAGCCTGGGCAAAATCAGGTATTTTTTACAGTAAATGTATCAGAATGTTCTTAATATTTGGCCATATTTCAGCCTTGACGTTCTTATAAAAAAGGTTCTTATAAAGAAAAAAGAGTGTATAAGTAGAATAAACGTCTTCTTTCTGTCTAAACTATGATTTGGCAAACGTTAACAATTGGCTAATAGCAAACAAACTAACTTCAGTGAGACCTTATCAAAATCCGAACAGTTCAAAGAGCCCATTGGTGTGCACATTCGCTATGTGAAAACAAAGGAACGGTATGTACTAATGCAAGCTTAGAAAGTTTAAAATTGCAATGAAAATTTAATTTGCCACCAACACCAAGCAAGTAATAATCCAGAAATATCTTCCAGCCTGCAGGGTTTTCATTGAGATATTTTTTAATGCACATTAAGGGTGTTCTGAAGTTTGATTGCTAAGTTACGTTTCGTTGCTAGCCAAGATTGCGTGACTTCGGCGTGACTTCAAAATCAAACAACAAGATGGTTTTATTTCCAACATCTTTTCATTCTGGAGGAATTATTTTTCTAAAGTGATTTTTCTAAAGTGGGGGGGTTGGAGGAGAAAATGGGGGCCCTGAAATTTTTTAAGCGAGTACAAGGGGGGTCTCGAAAGGCGAAAATGGCAGTTAAGGGGGGTCTTGAGAAACAATTATTTTGTCTATATCAGCAAATAGTCTAAAAAAAAAAATCGACTCGCGCTACGCGCTCGCCATCTACTCAATCTTAACACTCCTCATCATTTTAAGAGACCCAGACACTGCCTCCAGAAAAAAGGGGGAGGTAGGACGTTTTAGTGACTTGCCATGATAGCCATTGTGGGAGATTTTATGTTAGGCTTGGAAATGGGATTGGAGTCACTGGGACTGGGATTTGGCCAATAGAACTAGAAATGGAAAAAAAGATGTTAAGAAGGCCAATTGCCTTTGACTGAACCAACAATCAAATATCAATGTCTGTAAAGAGTGGCTTTAAAAATTTGTGAACTGCTTTTAAAATTTTGCCCTACGACTGCAATACAAACACTCTGTACACATGTCTAAAAGTCACTTTTAACGCTGGGATTTTGAAAACCTTGACTGGATTTCGTGGAAAAAAAAACCTTCAAGATTGGGATCTTGCGAAACATTTACACTGAGAAATGGGATTTGGACCCCTTCAGGACCTGTTTGAATCATTCTGACTGACATGGATGGAGGGTAAGGGGGGTCCCTGGAGCTGGGTGACCTTCGCCCCCCAATTGGGCATACGTCATCCCCGCGTTATCGGGAAACTTGCAGTTCTTCCCGGGTTAGAAGCGTGTTCTTCGTGTCACTAAAAATTAAGACAAATTCCTGCTAATACCCAAAAGAAATTCCCGCAGAGTAGACGAAAGCTTCAAAATAAATATTTGTTTCATATATATTTGTGTAACATATATTGCAGTACACCGAATAGAGGATTGAAAAAAACTTGTGTACAAACATATTTAAACCCCTTCCCCTCTCCCAAAAATTGTCGAATAGCTACCCCCACCATCCACGCGTGAAGAATGTACTGCCTTCAAACATGTTTTTGTAAAACGAAGGTAGTCAGCTTACAACGCCCAAGTTCTAATTGGACAAGCAGATCCGTTCATGGCAATTTATACGTTGGCAATCCGTTGGCAATACGTCAGAAGCGCGTGCAAAACAAAGCGAAAATTGAAAACTTGAGACGTTTTGCTCTTTTTTCGCTTATTTTTGTAAATCGGGAAAATAATGACCTCTAAGTCTACTGGTAGAGAACTGAAGTTTGTCTTGATTTCTGACTGCGGCTTGAAATCACAATCCTCGAAGGCTGAAGTCACACAGTACAATGGTCGTTGTCATTTATTGCGCGGTATCCATAACAACATGACAAAATCTCGCGGGAAATTCGAATCTAATATATAGATTTAGCCACTGGCTAAAAGCGGAGCTCCTGGTTATAAAATTTTCTGTGTGAATGAAAGAGATTCCCATGTGTACATGGTTTACATGGTTGCTTTAGAGTCTTCCCTTCACGAGATATTAATTTTTCAAGCATGGATGACGTCATCGACGACGTCATATCACGTGACCACTTCCTTTCGCTCATCTGGTGACCTAGACTACACTACCAAAGTTTGGTTAATTTAGAGTCTTCCTTTCACGAGATATAAATTTTTCAAGCATAGCTGACGTCATCGCTGACGTCATATCAGGAGACCACCTCATTTCGCTCATCTGGTGACCTAGACTACACTACCCAAGTGTGGTTGTTTTAGAGTCTTCCCTTCACGAGATATTGATTTTTCAAGCATAGATGACGTCATCGATGACGTCACATCACGTGACCACATTATTTCGCTCATCTGTTGACCTGGACTACATTACCCAAGTTTGGTTGGTTTAGAGTCTTCCTTTCATGAGATATTCATTTTTCAAGCGTAGATGACGTCATCGATGACGTCATATCACGTGACCACTTCATTTCGCGTCACATCACTACAAAAGTTTGGTTGTTTTAGAGTCTTCCCTTCACGAGATATAAATTTTTCAAGCATAGATGACGTCATGGCTGACGTCATATCGCGAGACCACCTCATTTCGCTCATCTGGTGACCTAGACTACACTACCAAAGTTTGGTTGTTTTAGAGTCTTCCCTTCACGAGATATTGATTTTTCAAGTATAGATGACGTCATCGATGACGTCACATCACGTGACCACTTCATTTCGCTCATCTGGTGGCCTAGACTACACTACCCAAGTTTTGTTGTCTTAGAGTCTTCCCTTCACGAGATATTCATTTTTCAAGCATAGATGACGTCATCGATGACGTCACATCACGTGTCCGTGTTACAGCACCCCCCTTGTGGCATAGACAAAATATCGCAAGTATGGTTGTCTTAGCATGTTCCCTTGAGGAGATATAATTTTTTTCTTTGCATACCACAGGGTTCCCATGTGTACACGGACGGTATAGGTTTAATACCAGAAAAATAAAGAAAAAATCATATCTCCCGAAGTGAAGCTTCTATAGAAGCCAAACTTGGACAAACTTTTAAAGACCATAAGAGGAACTCTACACCAAAGTCACGTGCCCTCACGTCATCAATGACGTCGTCAAAATGAACCATAATGCCCGTGACGTTCAAAACTCAACTCGATGGTATACGTTTTTCCCTTAGGTATGGTGCTCCGCTTGCGCGGGCCTTCGGCCCGCGCTGGAGCTCCGCTAGAAATAGCATCATCTACTCCCGTGCGTCGGTCATTCCAAATGCCGTATGCAGGCTCTTCTAAGCTCTTGACCAGACTTGTGTAGATATTTTTTACATTTGAAAGTCTGTTAAAAGCGTTTTAATGCTCTATTCTTTCGGGATTTGATCACGTGATGTATCACGTGACCACGAATTAAGAGTGCTTTTTATGTAAGAAAGTGTTATGTTATGCTGTCGTTTCACTCCCGCGGGTGATTATGAAGCCAATTCCTGGAGATTTAGCTCCTGGATTATAAAAGAGGCCCTAAACTATCACCCAAACAGTAACAGCTGTGGGACGGCCCTACAGTTAGCCCAAGTAAGCTGCATTAACATGTGTCGATGCAACTGCAAAAGCAAACGCTTACCTTTGATAAACTTCACGTTTACTTTCAAAAGAAATGCTTCCACTAATTCGGCGAAATAAATCTCATGTATCAGTGATGCATCGTTCCCCACTAGAAATATTTTGGATGCGAAGTTTACTCGCCGCGCCTTGTTGTCTTGTTGTTGCCGCCATCTTGAATTTTCAAATGCCGGGTTAAATATGCCCGAAAACTGGAATATAGTCATGTCCCTCAAAAGACGACAATCGTAATTTGAAGGCCATTAGCAGTTTATGATAATCGTAATTTTAATTCGAGATCATGTTGTCTTTCTCTGGGTAATCCTTTTCTCGGCCAAAGGGTCTGGGTCCAGATAAAAAGCATAGCTAGCCAGCACTTTCTTAATGAAAAATAAACCAGACTTAGAACAACCAGCTACCACGACTCGTATAGCGCCCGAATGGAATTCCCAATTATCGACACTGACTCGGAAAAATAAATTAGATTCCCATAATAAGTGACAATTCTGTTCTCTGGCAGCCGCTTGTGGTCAGCAACAACGACGGATAAAGACTGGTCTTGGCGTTAGAGCTGTTCCCCATTCGTGGCCGTGGCAAGGCTCCCTGCGACTTGATGGCAAGCACATCTGCGGTGCCACGTTGATTGGTCCTCAGTCGGCGATCACATCAGCAGTTTGCGTCGACGATGAAAGTATCGTGAACAGATATTCCATGACGTTAGGTATGTTTTCTGACAAATTGCCTTCTTTATCGTCCTCGTCGTCATTGTGATTCTAAGTCATTAAAAAAAAATTAAATTAAAAAAATGGCGATTTCGCGAATAATCACGAATAAAAAAACTTTTTCTACAATAATATCTAGTTGTACTTCTCTTGAAATCTGCAAAAATGTAGGGATTTGAGCGCTTTTAGTGTTCTCTCGCTTACTATCCACCGGGAATACAAGCAAATATTTCACAGCTTTGTAGATTTTCTGACGTCATTTCGATTGACTCGGAGTACATCAACGGGGCCCGAGCAACTCCGAGTCTGCCGAAATTACGTCATCTAGACACCAATTAGGGGCAGTCATACGATGAACGGCAAAGCTGCGTTGCTTGTATTCCCGGCAGGACTGGATCTTTCGCCAAAATATTTGGCAGATAATTAGTTAAATATGTAAGTACGTAAAATGATTTGAGGATATATTTAAAATTTATGTGTAAAATTTTGTGATATTAAACAAACTGCCGAGTCGATCCGTCGGTTTGGCCAAATTGTGCTTCCTGCCTGGTTGAATTATATTGAATAGGAAGTGAGAGAACACTAAAAAGGGCCCAAATCCCCATAATTTTTGCAGATTTTAAGAGAAGTACAACTAGATATTATTGTAGAACACTTCTTTATTAAATTCCATCGTTTATTTTTCTCGTCATGATTTACATGTCCATACATTCTCAGTATTTTACCGTTTGAGCGGTTTTCACACAAATCATTAGCCTGCGGAGCCTTATGATTTTACAAAGAATATATGAGCGGTTGGTACTCAAAGGGAAACATGGAAATGTTGTCCCATTGCCGAGTTCCATATATTAAGGGTCCTGCGTACGAGCCATTGATATTACGATAGTCAAAACAAGACCCACCTATAGTCAGGGGGCCCCTTGGCCCCCTGACTACTAAGAAAGAGAACATCTACAACACATGTATCTTAGTATAATTTTTTTTTCTGTTTTTGATTTTCACTTTTTCACTTAAAAAAATGAAAATATATTTAAAAAAGTGTTTCTACGAACTTAAGTTCAACAAGAAAACAAAAAAAAGACAAGTGAAAATCAAATAATAACAAAAAAACGTGTAGTTTAGTGTATTTCGTTTTTCAATTTTCAAATTTAGATTTCAAATAAAATGAAAAAATCCTAAAAATCAATTTTATTTGTCCCATAATAATATGGCTAGCTATGACTAGCGGGCTATGGCAAAAAGAAATCACTTTTTAACAAATATAATTTTTAAAGGTTTTATTAAAAATGTGGATGCGGTGTGACACTTTCAAGAGCTATAGTCCAGTAATATTGCATTTTGACCCGGAACAAATTGCAACAGTAGCTTTCTCTTCAAAACCCTTTTAGATTTGATGTACTAGCTAATGAACATACCAGAAGCTCATAAGTAGGAGCGTGCATCCCCTATTGGGTGGTTCTCACATGTGTTTTATAGCTTGGGCTATTTTTAGATTTTCGCGCGAAAAATCAACCAATCAGAGAGAAGTAAACAAATTACGTCATACATGCAGCAGGCGCACGAAATACGAAATCTTCCTCTGACACGACCGACAAGAACGGCTTTTGCTTTATCCCTTTGCCAAAATGAAGCAAATATTTTTATTAGTCTAGTGATTTAGAGCCAGGGTGCAAAAATAGCAAAGCACACGATGAAGTGCCAAGCTAGCAGGCGTACAGATCCTCGAGTGCTAAAAATTGTTATGATTGTTAGCGAACAGCAAATGAATACAGAATAGGCAAATAAAAAGAGCAAAGCAGTACGCTACAAGAGGAACATCGACAACTTTAATAAGCTAACTTCTGCCTCAGACTGACTGGTTGTTAAACAGATGCCATCCTCGACTGCCATGTTACACGGAAATCAAAGCTGTGCTCCGTTGGCACATGTTGGCCGACAATTTTAGAAAACGCTTGCTGTTTCCTCGAGTTTCCTGTCGATGTCGCAGAGTGCCATCGTGCAGTGCCTACACCTTTCGCACCGGTACCATTCATTTTGTTTTCAAATAGCTTAGAGAATGTAAGCAATAAACTTCTATCGTTTATAAAGTATACCTTTTAATAAACGCCTGATCAAACTCTTTGAAGTCGTGCTTCATTCAAGCAGTTCAAGTACAAGTTCAACGCTACACGTCCTTACCACCGACTCCAGTTCTCGCAAACAAAAAACAAACTTGACAAATTTCGTGCATCAAAAAAATAATTTCACACAAATGAAAACAAAAAGAAGAAACTAAAAACGTCCATGTCGACTTAGGAATTGAAAAAGTTCATAGTCCCGGCTTACCGAGTTGTATATGTGTTCAGTTTTTTCGGCGAACACGTTGTAAAGTTTTTGACAAACTTTCATTCTCGCCTTCCTGCTTGGATCGTTTGTATGTAGCGAACTTCATCTGTCAGTGTACCAAATTAGAAATCAAATCATCCACATAGTCCTGGTACTTCGTTGTAAATCCTTTATGCTTCCCATCCATCCGTAGCCACCAAATTCATCAGCTTTAGTGCATAAATTTATAGTCCTTCATGAACGTTCGCTGTGCGAGAACCGTGAGAAGAAGCGGCGAAGCCGCGGTTCTTTTCTGCTTTCCCTTAGTCGTTTAGATTGTTTTCAAGTAATTTTTCTTGATGTCTGAAGCCATCTGTTATCTGTTTTAGTTTACTCAACTTGTACAGTCAGAAACCATGCAAAGAGATAACATTTTCTCCCGGTTTTCCATCTCGAAAAGAACTGCAAGTAAAAATAGATTTAGCCACTGGCTAAAAGCAGAGCTCCATCTGATTTTTGATGAGGCGTGACGTCAAATGTAAGGAAGAATTCTGATTGGCTAATTTTTCCGCGCAACTGTTTGCAAAATAACATACCTAACAAAGTATATATAACACGAATGAGTCCATTTTAAACCACTAAACATTTAAACACTTAGCTGGGAAATACTGTACAGTATAGCGAATATCAAAAGCTTCGCAAAACTAAGTGCGGGAAGACTCATTAATAACAAAGGGCAAGATGGCCGCGAACAAAAGAAAATTATCCCATCAAGTTTTCCTAATTTCAGGATGTTGCCGTGCTCGGATTTTGGACCGACTTTTAGTATGTCAGAAGCTCATAAGTAGGACGTTTGTTGCCGTATCGGGATTTTGGACGACTTTTGATATGTTATTAAGTGAGTATAATATAGTCTAAATCCGTTGAGATTTGTACTGTTGCAATTTGTTCTGGGTTAGCCTTATTATTCACGTAAATGACTGGACTACTACCCCTGCATAACTGCTTGACCTTGACTCCCAAGAAACACATTGTTTTAATCCTTAAAGGTGTTTCTCAAAAACCATGTCTGCAATTTCGATACTTTTTGAAAAACTCACTCGTGCAATTAATCCCAAATTGAACTACATTCATAATATTGTTTTCATTCTTCATTTTTGAGATTTCAAATTCAAGCAAAATAGATAAAAAGTTATATTCCTTAAATTAGATTGAGGCGTGCAAGTGAGAAATGTGAAGGGGAGGGAGAGACGCTTGTCGTCTGTTTTCTCTGTCGAAAGCATCCGATCAGTTTCTTCTCAGACAGAGACTTGGATTAATGAGTAGAAGAGTTTGTGTCAGTTCATACCGATAGCTTCTTCTCGCGTCTGTTGTGGCTTAATGTGCAATCATCCACTCAGTGTTGGCTTATAGGGGTTACTAAGTATGTACTGTACTAAAGGTCCGAACGCAATCCCGCAGTAAGACGTATATGGTGATGTGGGCGAGCAGTACTGTTAATTTTGTCAATAAGGCGCCTTAGAAAGGTTCGTCCGCCGAAAACTACACGCGCTGCAAAGTTCAGCTTCCCAACAAGAGATTGTAAATCGCGTTTAGTGATTGTTCGCTTGGCCATGTTTCAGAAAGTAAGTTTCGCATTTCGCGGAGCTTGCTGTCGGGCAACGTGAGTTGCCTAAGCACGCTATCAATTTCAATCCCAAGGAAAGTTAATCGCTGACAGGGTTCAATCGCTTTGTCCCAGTTAATCGTTAATCCGAGCTCACGGAGGAGGTTAATAAGATCGTTATACGCGCGCCTGCACTCCTGTTCGGTATCGCCTATGATTAGGAAATCATCGAGATAGGCAAGGATCCGCTTGTGACCTCGTCGGTCCATCATTCTTGTCACTGCTTGAGTCAATCTATGAAATATTTCAGGACTTTTGGAACTTCCAAAAGGCAATTTGCAATCATATAAGTAGGTTGGGCTGTCATCACCGATGAAAGTCCACGCGAGGCCTGTTGCGCCATAATTTGACGGGTGAATCGGAACGTGGCGATACGCGCTTTTCAAATCAAGCTTTGCGAGATAGGCATTATGGTTAATGAGAGAAACAGCTTTTTCTACAGTGACGAAAGACATGTGAGATGCATCATCGTTATAAGAATTAACATTCCCGATAGCAGGCCTGCTGCAATCGTGAATGAGGCGAATATCAGCAGAGTTTGATTTAGGTACAGCTCCTAACGCGCTGATAATGGGTGGTTTAGAGTGGGAGATTATATAGTTGTTGTCGCGTATTTCGCCACGGATGGTTTGTTCGACCTTGTGGCGCACGTCATGACCTGTGGCTGATCTGTAATTCGTCATCTCGACGGGCTGGAGGTTGCTGTCACGTGAAATAATCCTAAATCCTTCTGTTATGCCGGATAGTAAAAAGTCGCGGTCGCTGTCGCTAGCTAAATTGGTTGTCCATGCGTCTAAATTGAGAGAATGAGAGTGCAGTTCTGTAGGAGTCGTCCATGTAGGTAGTCAAGCAGAGTGGGTAAGAGAAGTCGTGGTGTGTTGGTGTTGCGGGTGTGCCTGGTTACAATTAGTAACTAAACAGATATGCTGATATCGACAGTTAGGCCAATTGCATCCTGACAAGGAGTTAAACTGAGGAGAACTTGTAGTCGTTGGCACGGCGACTGCAGTCGAATGCGCAGTGATTTCTAAAAAAAAAATATGAAGCTATCGGTATAAACTGTTATAAACTCTCCAACTCATTAATCGAATTCTCTGTCATCTGAGACGAAAATAATCGGTGCTTTCGACAGAAAAAAAAAAAACCCTAGTAGTTGATAGGAGCTATGAGCAGAGCACGAAACACGCTACAACAAGCGTGTCTCCCTCCCTCACCCCAGGAATGTAATTATTTATTTTTGCTTGAATTTAAAATTTCAAAAATGAAGAATGAAAACAATATTATGAATTATGGGACAAATAGAATTGATTTTTAGGATTTTTTTTCCATTTTATTAGAAAATTAAAATGAAATTGAAAAACAAAATACTCTAATACACGTCTTGTGTATGTTTTGATTTTCACTGGTCGTTTTTCGTTTTCTTGTTCAACTGAAGTTCGAAAACTACTTTTTTCACTTTTTAAGTGTAAAATTGGAAATCAAAAACAGAATCAAAAATAGAATACTAATGTATTCTTGGTCAGTATTGATTCGATTAACACCAAATGTTCGGTTTTACACAAATCGATGTCTTTCTTAAAAAGTGGGTCTTGTAAATTTGACTATCGTAATATTAAGGGATTCGTACGCAGTCCCTTACGACATGAAACTCGGCAATGAGCGAATTAGTACCACCCTGCCTAAATAGAACCTTATACAATATATGCCTCAATCATCCTACGCTACTTTCACGGGTCTTCGCGATGGGTGCTACGAAAAAACACTTTCTAGGCCTCTAGCTACATCATCATTTACAAAAGTTTATGAAATAGCTAAGATAGAACGCGCGCTCTGATTGGTTGGAGCTGTGCATTCTCACATTATGAAACGCACGGCAGATACAAAGCTATTTTATAAAAGCAATCAAAAACGGAATTCTGTGATTTATAATGTGAGAAACGCACTTGATGCTGGAAAAAACACGTGTTTTTCCAGCATCCCTCGTGCGTTTCTGACATTATAATACACGGAAATCCGCTTTTTATAGTCTTCATCATATATCGACTCTCTAGAGAAATGTTTGTTCTGTGTTTTATAAGGTGCCCATGCCCGTAGTGGTGATGGTCGGACGTTCAATGTCTCTAAAATCTACCGAAAGGATTGGATAGCTCTAGTGCAGCTTGCAACACCAGCAGCTTATAACTCCGAGATCGGCACAGTGTGTTTTCCTCCAGGAAAGTGGACAATGAAGAGTAAATGCTACATCACAGGTAATTGGGGGAACTTCCTCTTATTTCTTTCAGCTTCTGTGTTGTTCAGTGCCGTCAAACACGGCGCGCGTGAGCTTTCATAACCAACATGGTCTCGTAACTTAAAATGAGGATTATCATCAATTGTTAAATGGTCTTGAAATCAGGATTATCATCATGAGGTCGTCTAATGTGCGAACCTCTCTTAGCTAGCCCCGAACCTTTTTGGGCAAGCCTTTGAAAAAAAAACATTAAAAACTAGAAAAAATATCAGACATGTAATCTGATGGTCATTTTCAAGGTACCAAGGATTATAATATTCCACTCTGTTCGACAAGTATTAGTCAAACAAAAAAATGCAAAAAGCAAACAAATCTCAGTTCCTTTAAAATTATCAATACCATGGCTCAAATTGGTTACTACGTAGCTTTAGCCAACTTCTCTTACTCAGTTGATCGGCCTTTATCCAGCACGGTGAGGCAGTCATGGAGATTACCGATTTTTCCACGCTCCTCACTCCCCCTTCAATAGTCCAGTTTCGAATTCTCTAATCTAGCGCTGAATAGGCATCAACGGCGCATAAATACAGTGGGAGCCTCGGTTTGAACCCGAAAGTTGCGAATACCAACGAGTCCAAAAAGTTTTGTCTATTGTCTCCATTCAAGCTTCATCAGTTTCTCGTTGGTATTCACAACTTTTCCTACTTCAAACCGAGGCTCCCACCGTATTTATGCGCCGCCGATGCCTATTCAGCGGCAGATTAGAGAATTCGAAACTGGACTATTCCATTCGCAATTCCCGCCCAACCGACTTTATAGCGATTTTGATTCCGTCTTTCAAAGATGATTTTTGAAATGAGCTACACAATTACAGCCGCACGCTGTAAATATATATCTTATGATAGTTATATATTCTCACTGGGTCCCATTGTACTATATATCTTATGATAGTTATATATTCTCACTGGGTCCCATTGTACTATATATCTTATGATAGTTATATATTCTCACTGGGTCCCATTGTACTATATAAGTTATGGGAGGAGGAGGCCTGGCTCCGCTTACCTGACACTCTGCAAGCAGGAAGCACCCGCTCACTACCTAACCCTCCCCATACCTCTGAACTAACCCATAACTCAGAACTAACCCACAACTCAGAACTATTCCCCAGCTCAGAACCATCCCACAACCTTGAATGTCCCGGCGCATGACCCGAAACTATCCCCCTGACTCAGAGCTGCCCAGCAACTCAGAACTATCCCATAACTCAGAAATATCCTAGCATCTCGGAACTATCCCACAACACTATCACTGTCATACGCACTTGAGAGGACTGAGTGGAGCCGAGCGCGGGCTAGCTGTGGGTTATATAGCGTGGTTGTTAAAGCAAAATCGATATTTTCTGGGAGGGAAGTCGTCATAGGTTAAGGCGTGACAATATTACAGATTGTGTGCGGCTAAACGAAAGTGACACAAGCAAGACAGTTCCCAGTTTTATACATGACAACCTACAATTTATAGTCTCCCCGTAGGCGGATGGGGCCTACTGGGTTTGGGGCTGCATCCCTGTCCATTAACATAAGGCTGTGTACATAAGGAGCTATACGCTGCGAGGCAAAAGGGAACAGCCCCAATCCCAGCAAACCCAGAATGCCCCGTACGAAGACACGGCACTGGTCGGATTCCAGTTGTCCGCAGGGACAAAAGGAATCGCGATTTCCCAGAGGACGTTAGATAGCCTCTCCAGGAGTGCTGGGAAGGGGGATGCGACCCATAAAAATACCCCAAGCAGTAGATTTATGCGAATAAATAAAATAAAATAGGGGCTGCGCTCCACTGATACATACGAAGGGGCCGCTGCGTTACTAGTAAATAATTATAAGTTTTATTTATGCGCACGGCAACAGAGCAGTACAGTGCATGTACCTCCCAGTGTATATAGCGAAACGACGAACACGGGTTCAATTTACCACTATTTTATTCTGCAGTGTTAAGTGTAGCTTTTTATACATTTCAAGGCAAAGATAATAATCATAATTTCACAATATCACTCCCTTTTGTCTAGTATTGTCAATCTCCAAATTACATAATTACTATTCCGTACCGTCCAATTACAAAGCTCCTTTTAAACGGATAAAGCGAGGTCCACGCAGTCGCTTTGTAATTAACAAGCATTGTAATTACACTTGACGCGATCCAACCCGTCTAACACCAGAAAATTATTCAAAAAAATGCTTAGCGAGGTCATCACAGTCGCTATAGAAAATTCTCAAGAAATGTTGGCGGGGTCACCCCAGTTGCCTTCAACACTACAAAATTGTGCAAAAATTGTAGCGAGGTCACCCCAGTCGCTGTGTATGAAAATTGTCAAGAAAATTTTGGCGAGGTCACCCCAGTCGCCTTGAACACTAGAAAATAGTTCAAAAATTGTAGCGAGGTCAACCCAGTCGCCTTCAACACTAAAGAATTGTGCAAAAATTGTAGCGAGGTCACCCCAGTCGCTGTGTATGGAAATGCTCAAGAAATTTTAGCGAGATATTACACAGGCTTACCATCCTCCAGTTGTTATGTTATATCCTCCAGTGGTTATGTTTTGACTTGTAGCAGCTCGGCAAGCCGCTCAGCGATCTCTCGTGTTTACCCCATAATTATATCGCTTTCAGAATTGGCTCCCGTAAATCATCTGTCATAGAATGGAGGTCAGATAAACTCTAATTGTGTTGTCTTTGTTGTCTCTGATGTGGAAAAACATCGAAACAGTAGGGATTTATGGCACTTTTAGGTGTTTCTGTAGGGAGAAGGGGGGGGGGGGGGGGAGAAGAGAGAGAGAGAGAGAGACACTCTTTCTCTCTCTCTTCTCTCCCCCTCCCCCCTCCCTTCTCCCTACAAAAACACCTAAAAGTGCCACAATTCCCTACTATTTCGATGTTTTTCCACATCAGAGACATCAAAGACAACACAATTAGAGTTTATCTGACCTTTATTCTATGACAGATGATTTACGGGAGCAAATTCTGAGAGCGATATAACTATGGGGTAAACACGAGAGATCGCTGAGCGGCTTGCCGAGCTCACTACAAGTCAAGACATAACCGCTGGGGAGGATAAAACATAACCACTGGAGGATGGTAAGCCTGTGGATATTACCGCGAGATATTGTAGCGGGATATTACCGAGGCAGCGTGACAAGATGGCGGCAGTGATGAATGGCCGAGAGAGAACGGGAAGTGTGCTGAAACACGCGGCCAAGTTGACTTCAGGGCTGCGAAGCGACGGAGACCTCTGGTAGAAGAGCTTATGGTTCAGAATCCGGGACCGCTTTGGACCTGTAAAATAAATAAAAGAGTTTGCACTTGAGTAAAACGGCATGGAGGCAAAAACCAGCATAATTAAATAAGCTTCACGCCTGCAACGTTGGAATACCGAACAAAAATTACAGACGCCGCCAAGGGGATAGCAGACTGGAGTGCTGGCAGGAGGAATAAATAAGTGGAAGACAATGAAAACTTGTAGCCTTAATTGTAGAATGGTTGCGAAGTCTTGTGAAGGGAAAAGAGCAGATTTGAGTCGGACCGGAGAGACGCTTGTTGTCAAACCAAGTGAGACTGAGATGATATGCTAATGAGTTGATATCTTATATATGCACTGCTGGGGCCCAGTAAGAATAGTTGATAAAAATGTAACTTCTCTGATGCAATTAAAACTTCACAGAGTTGTAACACAAAAAGACCCTAACAGTTCTAAACGCAATCAAAGCTCATGCCACGGTGCGAGCCTATTGGCGAGCCCCGGGCTATTTAAGGCGAGTCTTTGGAAAACTTAATGAAAACTTGAAAAAAAATCTCATGTCAAGAAGGGCTATGGTCAAATATTTTGCCATCTTGCCTTATTGAGTTGTCATAATTAATTTAATACAAAAATGGCAAGAAATATATCAAAAGGCTCGGGGCTTGGTGGCTCGCAAAATAGCAACCCCCTAATCATTATGGTGGCGTGGTTATTTGACGTGCGCAAGTGCCCCACATGGTTGTAGGTTGAAGTAGTACACTTGAGCAGGTGGGAAATTTGTATAGAGCATGCGCTTGTCAAAATGAGGCCAGACTTGTGAGTTTATGCTAGAGTAGACAACTTCGCATTCCCGTGCGGGCAGCAGGTGGGAAATTGTACAGAGCATGCGCTCGTCGTTGAACGTCCAGAAGTAAACTAATCCCAATTTGATGTCGAGTAAAGGTATAGGTGGCCCTCAAAATATACCAAGACAATTTTTCAGCCGATTCGAAACTAGCAAAAATTAGGCACGTTTTAAACGTCGAACTTTAATTCTGTCGCGCTAAATTGATTTGGTTTATTAGCCAGTAAAAACAAGTAATTTCGATACGAGTGATTTAATGAGGTTAATATAGCCTGTCTGGTGAATGGAGAAGATCCCAGCCCTGATTTTAGGTGCACTAGGAGGATTAGAAATTGTAATTTAGCGCGGCAGTAGCACGGCGTTTGCACGGCAGATAGTGCGTTTCCTAATGCAAATGAGCAAATGACAATAGCCCTAACTAACTAAACAATGGGAAATTGACATTTAGCGCGACAAGAATTAAGTTCGACGTCTAAAACTGGCCTTAGTCGGTTTCAATGCAAGAATGGACCTGAGAAAGTTTGGTTCTCAGTGCAAAAGATAGTTTCTCGAATAAGTTCATGTTTTCTATTTTTACACGCAACCTGTCTGTAATTAAGTAACAACAAGATCACAATTATCAGCCATACGTACCCTGATCGCCCGAGGGATGAACACATCGAAACATATACCTTTAACGCGTAATATATAGATTTATTATATAAACACCAATGAAATACCAGGTGATCTCCCGCGCGAAAACTTGATATCTTCACACGTGAAAATATCATGTTATTTTCACATGTGAAAATATCACACTTGCCTTTGCTGAATGCTCACCTTAGTAAGCTTAACTCAAATAAAATTTGAATTTGGTATTTCATTGATGTTTATATAATAAACAGAACATTACATGACCGCTTGGAGATACGAATTTTATCTTCTCGTGTTAAAATTTTATCTCACTCGTTCGCTGCGCTCACTCGTGAGATAAATTTTCAACACTCGAAGATAAAATTCGTATCTCCGCGCGGCCATGTAATATCCTTTATTTAGCCACTGGCTAAAAGCGGAGCTCCAGGTTACATATTTTTAGAAAAGGGTGCGTTTACCTATCTTGTTGGGCCGTTGCTAGGGAAAATTATAAGTCCTGGAAAAGATTAATAATGTGACGTGTCGCGACGTCACTTGCTACAGAAAACATTCTTGTTCACCATTGCCGCCATACTTGCAAATTCAGATTTTTTTTATGTTGAATTTCAAAGAGCTCCCTACCCACATACTCCGGATGTTTTCTCGACTGTACCAAAGTTTGTTCGCCTAGAGATGTTGCCTTCTCGAGATATAGACTTTTCTAGATTTAATAACGTCATCAATGACGTCATGTCACGTGATCTTGGTAGTGCACCCCCCTTGCCTCCAGAATAACTTTACCCAAGTTTGGTCACCTAGCGATGTTGCCTTCTTGAGATATTGACTTTTCTACTTTTGATGACGTCATCGATGACGTCATGTCACGTGACCTTGGTAGTGCACCCCCCTTGCCTCCAGAATAACTTTATCCAAGTTTGGTCACCTAGCGATGTTCCCTTCTTGAGATATTGACTTTTCTAGTTTTGATGACGTCATCGATGACGTCATGTCACGTGACCTTGGATAGTGCACCCCCTTGCCTCCAGAATAACTTTACCCAAGTTTGGTCACCTAGCGATGTTGCCTTCTTGAGATATGACTTTTCTAGTTTTGATGGCGTCATCGATGACGTTATGTCACGTGACCTTGGTAGTGCACCCCCCTTGCCTCCAGAATAACTTTACCCAAGTTTGGTCACCTAGCGATGTTGCCTTTTTGAGATATTGATTTTTCCAGTTTCGATGACGTCATTCCGGACGAACGAACGAACGAACGAACGCACAAACCGGTAGTCCATGACAGAATCGTTGGATGCATATACACTTTTTTTTGTTCCTTTTTCTCCTGCATGTAGCTATGGGGCTCCGCTCGCGGGCGCCTTGGGCGCCCGCGGGAGCTCCGCTAAAAATACCCAGGGCGATCGTTGTTCTTAACTTTCATACTCAGATCTTGGACTTGTATTCGTACCAGTTCCCGGCAGATGTTGCGAGTAAAAATATATATTATGAACATAACAGAAACTAGCTTTTGCACCAGAACCAAACTTTAAACCGACTAGTTTTGCAAGTTTCATCGGCTGAAAAAATAATATTGGTATATTTTGAGGGCCGTTTATACCTGAATGAAATCAAGCTTTGTTCTTCTCCTGATGTTCTATCATGCGAAACTTCTTTTGTTAGGCGGTCTTTACCGCAAAAATAAATCCGCGCCAATGTAATAAAACAAAGAAGTAGTTTACCCGGAGCATGAAAATTTGCCAGGAATGCGACGTTTGCGCAAACTCGCAAGCCTGCCCTCTTGGCTGCGCCCGCATTGATTTGTCAGCGTCGACAAATTTTCAAATGTAATGCTGTATGCAGTACTGTCGTTCACGTGCCCTCCAATTTGAGATTTGAAGTGCACTATAAATTTAAATTGCGCTGTTCCCAACACGCGCGTAAATCGAATTGAATTTTGATTAGCACGTGGGACAACAAATGACTCACAAGGCTTGGCGCGGACAGCTTGTAGGCTTTAGACTTAGTCTTTTGAGTGACAAACTTTATTGAAACCACTGTATACATTGCTTCTATTTATGTTTTAATAAAACGAGGATAATAGTAATATCGTCTTGCCCGTATAAAGTTAGCATTTTTAACTGGTGTTGGATAACGATAACGAATGTCAATGTGTATCCCTTCTTTGTAGGTTGGGGAAGCATGTATAGGCAAAGTGTGATCGGCTCAAGACTGGAGGATTACCTGAGGCAATACCGTGTTTATGCTTACGAATGCGGTGACAACTTTGTCTGTGCGTCGAGTTACTCGTTTTTGCAAAAAGTGAGAGCGCTATTCAAAATACACACCAATATGTGTATGGGCGACATCGGGGGTCCCCTGGTGTGCAAGGAGAATAACAAATGGAGGCTGAGAGGTATTTATACCAGGGTAGCTGCCCATGACTGCAATGACAACCCGTACGGCGTCTTTACGCGTATTACTCCTGCTAAGATAGACTGGATTAAAAGGGAAATGAAAAATTAGAATTAGCAACCCTCTTGAACTCCATTAAACCCGGCCCACATCGAATAAGGTACGTTTTTCTTTGGATCGCGCAGCCAATATAATAATCCACTACCCATAGACTGAAATACTTGTGGGTACAAAAATTGGTGAGATCGGAGTTAGTTTCACGTGACAATCGTGCCGCGTCTGTTTTTCCTTTAGACCGAATTTTCGTAGCCCTAAATATCGAGGTAAGATGATTATACATGCGGCTTTTATCTTCTTATTGCATTGACCCTCCTTTTCGAAATCGCAAAAGAAATATTTTATTGTGATAAAAAGCGTATTGATATTTGTTTTTACAAATTAATATGATACTCAAATACTAACTCCAATCTCTCCAATTTTTGTACCGACGTCCGACATGGATTTCAGTCTATGGGTAATAGGACATTGATTTCAGTCTGTGATGTGTAATGGAGGGCTGTTTTGTGTTATAGTGGCTGCGTGATACAAATCAACCTGTCTTGATATGAGAGGCTCCAAACCTGTTTGGTATGAGGGTAAAATTGCTCATGGTAGCTCCATAGTCTAGTGCGAGAAGGGGTTTGTTTGCAGCCAAAAAAAAATCTAATTAGCGTATCTACAAGGCATTGCACGGGGAATTTCTGCAGAAACCCGTTCATGGGAAAAGCTGAATTCCCCATGGTAGAAGAATGGGAAGTGTTCGGATTTCCCATGGCTATTCAAATGTACTCCGAACACTTCCCATGCGTGCTTCCTTGGGAAATTTTGTTTTCACATGATTGGTTTCTCCAGAAATTCCCTGTGTTTGCGCATAGTTTGCTGTTAACATACGAGTTGTGATGTTAACAGCTTGGTCGAAAACAAATCTGCCATGTATGAAGTATATCGGTCGATCATCATGCAAATCATGGACAACAACAACCGAAGGTTGAGATTTATGTTAAACGCCGCTGGAGAAATGGTGTTTTTCTGACGTTTCGAACGTTAGCCCTTTGTCAAAGGAAGAGGGCTAACGCTCGAAACGTCAGCAAAACACCATTTTCTCCACGGCGTTTAACACAAAACTCAACCTTGGTTGTTGTTGTCCATGCTTACGTCCCCGCCGACGCAGATCGCCTTGTTTCCCCGTAAAACTAGTCATACCATCATGCAAATCAGTACCGTCGCCATTACAGGAGCTTTTCAGGCAGAGCTTTTCATGATCATGCGGAGTTTTGACTTTTGACATATGCAGCTGGGAAGTCAGCAAACAGATATAATGTAGAACCCATTTTGGTTGACGTAAATAACATTATCCAACAAGATAGCGGAATACGCGCCTCCAAATATTAATTCTAGTAAAACCTAATTAGAAAGTGATTTCTAGGAGTGCACACAAGCTCCTTCTACATAGAGTAACACAAAAATGCCGTAATCGAGAAGAAAATGATTTACTTATACTAATAGAGACTTTTCCAAAATGGCCACCGCAAAATTCACATATCTGAAAATTAAACTGACTGAAATCAAATACTTGCTCTAGAAAGAGTATCTTATGCGCCAAATGCCATGCTCGGCTGAGAAGGCAGAGCCTGGAAATTGAAAATTTTACAGAGATTTGTATGATTGGAGATAGCCCCAGTGATACAACGTCTGTAAATTTTCAAAGTTTCAAATTTCGTTTTCTCGGAAGATATTGGATATAATGAATCAAAATTTTGTAATTTTACAAAACGTGATGATCGATTTGAATTACACACGCCTAAATCGAGGAATGCTCACTGGCACTTAGATTTTTTTCTAAACAAGCGCTCACCTACAGAAATGAAAAAAAGAATTATGAAAATCATCAGGGTTCGAACCTGTAACTTTCCAGTTACTATACCCAAACCCTAACCACTACGCTATGAGTGAATTCGGTGGTTCGGACAGCTCGTTTTATTGATTACGTACCTTAATAGTATTAATCTTTAATAGAACGAGGCATATACTATAAAAATATACTAAAACGATGTATTAACCCTTATCCTGACTAGTAGTCTTGATAGTTAAAATATTTTGAATGTTTTAGGTCAATTTGAAGTAATATTATCAAAAATATCGTTAAACTATTCATGGTGAGCATTCCTCCATTTAGGAATGACGATTTGAATTTTCGGCGGCCATTTTGGAAAAGAGTTCCCAGTGGGATACGTCATCAACCTCGATCTGCCCCATCCATCCTAAATAAAAGACATCTCGTGAACGTATGTAGATAAATTTGACCCCTGGTGTAAGACAAGTATGTCTATACTGCCCAGTTATTATGGCTTGATCAAGGTTGAGGCTACCCAAAGCTATTTTTTATTCACTTTGTCTGTCTTTAGAAGATGATGGGTATCTATAGGAGGTCACCTCTCGTTCACTTTAGTTTATTTGACCCCCGGGGGTAAGACAGGTAGTGTCTATACTGCCCAGTTACTATGGCTTGGTCAAGGCCAGGTAGGGACCACCCAAAACTATTTTTTATTCACTTTGTCGATCACATATTTAGAAGATGATGGATATCTATAGGAGGTCACCTCTCGTGCACGTTAGTTAGATCATTGACCCCTGGGGTAAGACACGTGTTGTCTATACTGCCCAGTTATTATGGCTTGGTCAAGGCAGGTGGGGACCACCCAACGCCTTTTTTATTCACTATCAGTCTGTCATATATTTATAAGATGATGGGTATCTATAGGAGGTCACCTCGTGCACGTTGTTAGTTAGATCATTGACCCCTGGGGTAAGACACGTGTTGTCTATACTGCCCAGTTATTATGGCTTGGTCAAGGCCAGGTGGGGACCACCCAACGCCATTTTTTTTTTTCAATTCATTTTATCTACCAATATCATGGTATCACTATCATGGAGGCGCTAAAGCAAGCGTTGGTCGGAGACGAGTCGACTCGCCACCCAAATGTTGTTATTGCTGAGCGACTACGTCAACCGGGACATCACGTATAAAAAGTTTTGTCATTCAGAGATTCAAACCATTTAAAGTTAAACTGAATATACGTGAACTACGTATGGCGATGAGCAATAATTAAGTGCTTTGAAGTGATTTTTGCTCATACATAAGTTTCACAATCTTAGAGAAACGCTAAGTTGATGCATGAGATCTAGAGAAAGTCAAGATCGTTTGTTCTGTACTGGCTTTCTGATTGGCAACTTCTTACAAAACGGCCCCGTTGACGTAGTCGCACAGTAATTTAGTGTATCTCGTTGTCATTATCGCTTTTTTTTTTCAGTCATATGCTTTGCTCTTATCAGCCTTTTTGGAATGATCGAATATGTTCATTTGCCATATTCTTGGTGTTCAGATGACGTCATCAAACTCCTAACTTTGAAACTATGGCTTCTGTGAAACTGTGCTTTTGAGACGGTTACAGTTCCCCCAATAGGAGTCTTCGCACCAAATGTAATCGCATTCCCGGCTATCGGTGCATTCGCAACACTAGTCACGCTTCTTTAGACATTGATTTGTGCCATATTTCAGGTAATTCCCCCGTTTCGAGCATTTGGTGAAAGCAAACATGCTAAATAAGTGCAAATTAATCCCATTTTGGACAGTGCTATTGTAGCTCATATTGTGGCCTTACATTTGGTAATTTGGCCTCCATTGGAGTCCTTCCGGAGGTGAACACCAAGAATTGGGCAAAATCTAACAGTAAAATGGCTTTCACGTTTAGTGACAAGTCAATCGGACAATAAAATGTAACCTCCCAGCAAACCCCGCGTCAAACGTATCCCGGAATTTCAACGTTTTCTTCCTTTCTGAGTGACGTTCGGAGATCGTCACTAATCCACAAGCAGACCTGGCCTATGATATACTTTTTAATTAGGTACTTTTATATTTTTCCCTCGGAATCGAGTTTGTGGGCATTTTCCATGACGACCACAAAAGCTACCAAGGCTTGCTTTATGCACCATCATTATTAGATTTTCGGTAGACATTATTCTCTCGCATGCTGATATGTTAGTGCTAGAATATGAGTATGTTTTCATTAATTATACTAGTACGTAGAAAGCTTTTATGTTGTTAAGACAATAAACATGGCGCCAGCCCCACAACTGTCTGGTTTACTCGTAGTGCCAACAGAATCGTTAACATTACATAACACCGTTGTTGCATCGCGACCCACGATTTCAAAAAGAAGTATTTTTTGCTCGGAGCGAGCGGAAAGCAAGTCTAATCTTGCTGCTTTGCACGTTCCTTGTTTGCATTTCAGTCGATTTACAAACACACTACAGATTTTGGGGGTCATCTCCAGTGTAAGAACCATTCCCTGAGGACACGTGTTTAGTTACTATTTAATCATGATTGGTTCAACCTTCGTTTTACCAAACAAAGAAAGCTTTGTGACGCAGCTGGTGAGTTCTTGCACTGGAGATGAGCCCGATTTTGTACCGGAATCTTATTTCCGTGAAAATTCGGCGTGGGTTACCTGTGGCACGCTGCGCACGACGTTCATATTTTCGAGAGGTGATGTTGGGGTGGCGATGCACCCTTATAGATTCCTTCGTAGGCATTTGCTATGCGAAGACATCTACTAACTGCTTCCGGTTTCCAAAGTCCTTTGCGTACTTAAACAGTTTACGAAACGTGGGGTTTTGATCTATCGATCTATGTGGATGTTTTTCTTAAGCAATAAAAGTACTTTCCGCGTGATCTCTGCTTTCTTACAAACACGAGGAGGATGTTGGGAGAACTGATCAAAACTTGAAAGTGGTGTCATTTTCAACTTGTCAATGTCTTCCCCGCCCTCCCGTAGCTAATATGCAAGCTATGCAGTGTGCTAAAACAACCTGAGGCTAAATTTATTCAAATTTATTTAATATGAAACACAGAGCTTGGGCGACCTGTGCTATATGTCTTTTCCATACAAATACTGTATTTTTCTTTGGAAATTCCGGAGGGGTGGAGGAGGGGCAACACCCTTCCGTGGATGGGGTATGGATATTTTTGGAACCACACAATACATCTGGATTTATGCATTCACTATGCATGCATACCTTTTCGTATGAATGCCATCTTCAACATGCAGATAATTTCTATAGTGCCCAATTATCTCTCTATCTGGATGAGCACACGTGCCCACCCTAGTGTGAGCCTTGAAGGTCAAAGTCCACACCAGGGGCAAGAAGGTCTGTGAAGCCCCCATGGGCTTAACATTGATAGGTGCATTAATAGTGTATTTTAAATTTTAAACACTAGGAAACAAATCCCGTTCTAGTCGAAAGAGTAGCTTCCTGCCTCCGAGCACTTCAATAGATATCTCAATAGATACTACTAGGTTTATTTTAACTTTGCTGTTCCGCAATCAAACCATCTGAGCCAATGAAACTCTTGCCCTGTTTCGTCTAGTGCAGTTAACTGGCTTCCCCCTGAACTAAAACGTTGCGAAAGCCGAGCGACTGCACTAGGCAAAACAGGGCTAGAATCTGATTGGCTCATACGATTTGACTGGCGGAACAGTAGAGTAAAAAACAAATCGATGTTTTGAAAACGCGGGTCGCGATGCAACGATTTTAGCTGTAAAGAAACTCCACGAGAACGGATGTGGCCAATATTTTTATAAAGGAGACGGCTCAAGGAGCCCTTCGTAATACATTTTCTCGTCGTGTATTTGAAATTTTGTCACTGCATATATTTACTGCATTTTTGGTCTCCAAAGGGGGGTGGAGCCCGATCCCCTGGGTCCCACCCCCTTCAATACAGGGGCGGAATTACAATGAATATAATGAATGTATTTCGTATGAGCGCTACGGAATTGGCTGATTGCATGTTCTTTCCGTGCCGGGGGATCGAGGACCCTGGAAATGCCAGGGAGTGTGTTGAGGATCCCTGTGGTAAAAGAAGTGCGATCAGCCATTATACAACAAGCGTCCCCTCCAATATCCTAATTAAAATGTGTTGAAACGGTCGATTTTGCTGCTTGCTTACAGGTGTTGTAGATATCTGTTTTGTAAATAAGAGTTTTTAAACATCATGCGGGAAAAACTTCTGAACATCTGTTCCTTTTTTACATGACGTCTCCTTTTGGGCGATTCGACTTGTGATTCGCACTGCACACGAAACGCAACGATTCACACTCCCGGATGGTGGTGTAGGTAAACGACTTTTCTTTGCACTGCTTTATGGAGTAGCAGGTGTCTTGGAAGGAGGGGAAGGTGAAAGCAAAATAAAATATTTGACAAGCTTTTGCATTACTATTTAACAATTAGACTACGAATTCAAGTTTCTATGAACGAGGCGCGTAGCGCCGAGTTGACAATTTGACTCATAGTAAACTAGTTTAACCGCATACCTATTACCCCGTCACACGGACTAAGGTATGAGAGGTGATTGCGACTGCCGGCAATAGGCATGCGATGAGCATGGCAGAGTTTGCGATGTCAACAGCCAACCAGGGGAGGTGGGTGGGGCGCGAAACGTCTATCGCCTACACGGCAACTTGTTGCGAACTGTATTGAGGGACTGAGAGAATGCCATTTGGCAAATATGCATCAAAGCGACACGCGGCACTAACGCAGTTGACACGCGTCAAGATTCACTGGCCTGTGAAATGAAGACAAATGACAATGAAGACAATCTGCATAAAACCAGCGAACGATCAATTTTGACTTTAAACCATAATTTTCGCCCTGGTCCAAGCCTGATAGTGTGGGTGCAAACGTTCAGAGAAAGATATGATCATATTCTAGCTGCTCTGCAATTTTTGGCCTTAATATTTGTGTCTGGAGCTTAATATTTCGAAGTTTTCGAAGACAGCACGAAATGCTTTTGTTGTGTAGATTATTTTTTTTGTTTTCATTTCACAGGAAGTGAATCTTTAGCGCATGGCAAATGCGTTTTGCCGTGGTTTCATGGAAGCATGATGCCTGAGATACGCACACCTCATTGGTTCTATTGTTGTGAATACCTCTTTACGCGTGCCGGGCTAATTACGTATGCGGGTGAAAATAGTTTTGTATCTGCGTTTACTAGTTCCATCCCCTTTTGTCGCTCACTTTTATAAACCAATCAATTCGAACTAAACGCTGCTAGGTGGTCAGTGATCACGTGGCCGTCGCGTGACAGTGATTTTACAAGTGGCTTGGCTTATAATGAATGACAGTGGTTTACTTGGATTGTGGCGCAGCACGGGTGGCGCAGCGTTACGGCGCTCGCTTCTCACCACTGTAGCCCGAGATCGATTTCCGGCAGGGACGTGGAAATTCTTTCTCTTCTTCCTGCCGTGAAAAGAGCTTAGGCTTCATTGTGGGCTGTAGAAAGCTTGTGTTTCCTTAGTCTTTCGGATGAGACAATAAACAGAGGTCCCGTCTCCCTCCGCTTCCATATCCAATTCGAGGGGGACGTAAAAGAACCCTGGGCTGCTGATACAGGTCTTCAGGTCTAACTAAAACACTTCACAGACGCACGGGACGAAGAGCCACCTCGTGGATGTGCCCAATGTGCGAATCCACAATTATCATAATTATTATTATTATATGATTGACTGACGACGGGAAAACCATTCAGCTTGTAAATGCAACTTGCATTTTTTCGTTTATGTTTGGCTGACAGTTGTTTTTGATATTATTAAACCCCCCCCCCCCCCACCCACCTTCATTAAAGCTAAAAGCTGGACTGCTTGCAGTCCCTTCTTTGGCAAACGACCGTAAATGGAGAGAAAGTTCTAGTCCTACAAAATGTTGTAGTGTGTTTGCGCGCCCGTATTTCCAGCTCATGTTAGATCGAGTCTACATTTCTCTCGTGAATTAGGACTTTCTCTCTATTTACGGACGTTCACATGCTAAAGAAGGGACCTTGTTGAGGCCACATTTGTAATAACCTGCCACATTTGTAATAACTGCCACATTTGTAATAACATTGTGCCACTGTAATAACTGCCACATTTGTAATAACATTGTGCCACATTTGTAATATAACATTGTGCCACATTTGTAATAAGTGCCACATTTGTAACACCATTGTGTCACATTTGTAATAACTTCATAACTAGGTGGAAAGTAAGGGGGAGGGGTACATTACGTCATCAATGACGTCATTAAAAGTGGAAAAAATCATACCTCGAGAAGGGAAGAATCCAAGACAACCAAACTTGGACAAAATCTTGTAAAGGTGAGTAGAGAATCGCAACAAAATGGTCATGTGATCGATGACGTCATCAAAACTAGAAAAGTCAATATCTCAAGAAGGCAATATCGCTAGGTGACCAAACTTGGGTAAAGCTATATTTGAGGCAAGGAGGTGCACCACCAAGGTCACGTGGCATGACACCATCTATGAAGTCATCAAAACAAAAAGCTCAATATTTTATGGCAACATTGCTAAGTGACCACTGACCATACTTGTGTTAAGTTTTTTTTAGAGGCAAGGGGGTGCACTGCCAAGATCACGTAGCATTACGTCATCAATGACGTCATCAAATGTAGAAAAGTCGATACATCGATGACAATAATGTATTGATTCGAGCTCCACTTTTAGGTAGTGCCTCAATCTATATATTATCTTTGTGTCAACGAAAAACACTCTATGATTAAACATTACACTACACAGACTTTACAGTTCATTTAGTATTTTTGCTCGCCAAACAGCACAGAATGTATTTAGCTTTTTGTTGTTGCTGTTTTCACTTGAAGTTCGACTGTGTTCGATTGAAAACAAATTTAGCACTCGAACGTTTGATTGCAAACATTTTTGGAGAGTTATGGTGATTACTGAACCCAATCAAACTCAATCGAACGAATGGGATTTGATTGAGTATTTCCCGAACGTTCGGCTAGATACGTCAGGTTTGTGAAAATGTATCATTTTCAGGGGCGTAGCCGGGGGGGGGGGGGGGGGGGGGGGGGCGCACAAGGGGCCGTCCCCCCACCTTTCTCGGGATATTTTCCCATGCATTCTACTGTATTTACTGGAGGAAATTTTCGTCCTATGTTCTCAGTATGCGCCCCCCCCCCAACCAAAATTCCTTGCTACGACCCTTCACGAGATATGAATTTTCAAACTTTAATGACGCCATCGATGATGTCACGTCACATGACCACTTCGCTGTGCTTCTCTTGTCAACTAGACAATTTAAACCCAAGTTTGGTTGCCTGAGGTTCATCCCTTCCCGACATATATTGTTTTTTCTATGATGACCTCAACGATGACGTCATACCACGTGACCTTAGACAATTTCACCAAAGCTTGGTTGTCTGAGGGTAAACCCTTACAGAGATATATTCTTTCCTCGATGACGTCATCGATGACGTCATACCACGTGACCAGGTAATTGCATCCCCTTGCCACTGGCACCCCCACCCCTACCCAGGTTGTCTGGCTTCATCCCTTCCTGAGATATGATTTATACGGAGAAGGGTCTTGGTTTACCTGTGGGCGCGCAGGCACGCACGGACGCGCCCGTGATACCCATATGGGAATACCGCTGAACCATAAGAAAGTCGATCGTATACCTGAGTTCTAGTTTGAGTTATTGCATTCTTCCTGCGATAGCTATGGTGCTCCGCTCTACGAACCTTAGGCCGCTAAGGAGCTCCGCTATTACACTGTGGCACAGTGGTATTACAAATGTGGCACTATTACAAATATGGCACAATGTTATTACAAATGTGGCAGTTATTACAAATGTGGCACAATGTTATTACAAATGTGGCAGTTATTACAAATGTGGCACAATGTTATTACAAATGTGGCAGTTATTACAAATGTGGCAGGTTATTACAAATGTGGCCTCAACAAGGTGCAGCACTGGATGACTGTCGGTGCGCGATCGCTACGAAATCGCCGTCAGAGAACGACTCCGTGATTTGTGCCACGAGGACGTTGCTTGTTACTAAAACAATAAACATCTAGCATTATTACTCCCATATAGGGCCATAGAATATATTTTGCATTAAATGTGTCTGTCTCTCGCGTATGCCCTATTCATTCCGTCCCTCCTTGCGGTTTCACTGACTCAATATGCTTGAGATTGATTATCGTACTTCGCGCGCGCAATTAAATATCATTGCGCGTCCATAGGCAAAAGACGAGCTTATTCTGTGCTCGTATCAAGAGCTCCCAACCTGACAGACACGCGAAGGAGGCAAATCCGAAGGTTCAGTTCATTAGTTTCGAATGATGTCACGTGCACTGAAAGCCCTTTCTCTAAGCGGATGTGTGTTTAATTGGCGCATTCATCAGTGCCTGTTACTAAGTGCTCTCCAAAGGATATTCTATACGAGAAATATTATACAGACCTTGAAATTGGCTCCACGGAATAAATTTCCCTTCTCCAACTTGGTATGCCCGCCACACCTGAGGGCATAAAACAACATTTTAATTTAATAAGCGTCACACGGTTGCGCACGCCAAATGTAATTTTTCGAAGCATTCCATACGCATCCAAAACACCGAGAAACACCCCGCACCGACAGAAAGCAGGGTAATCAGTTGTACAAAAAATATCTCAATGAAAAAATTGCAAGGCGGCACGACTGCATTACGAATTGTCAATGGCTCTACTCCACACGACTGGTGCGACCTAAAAGAATAGAAATCACTACAAACCTTGACTCCGTCGCCTGCATTAGGCACAGACAGATTCTGCTGAAAAATTCTTTAAAAGTTGCCGCAAAATACCCTCAAAAGTTGCTCAAAAGTTGCTCAAATTCGAAAAAGTTGCTCACAGAATCAAAAAAGTTGCTCCCAAAAAAGAGCATTTCTTCACGCTTGTCGCCTGATTTATTTAAAAAATGATAAAGAATCACTCAACTCAACATATCCATAAGATCAGGCAGGGGCATGAGCCCCTGGATCAGGCAATTATATTCTAAACACCATATGACATAATTATACTAATCAATACGGTTGTTTAAAAAGAGACTCACTTGCCGCCATTCTGTTGGCTTAGTAAACAAAATGGGGAGTTTGTAGTATCAAACTCATACAACAATAGCTGCTGCTACTATTTTGAAAGAAACTATAAGGGAGCCCTTTTAGGTTATGTCACCTCAGCCCCATTTTTTCTAGCAATCTGAATAGGGTCTTCCGCCATTTTGCTTCTGCTCTATATTTGGAATGTGATACCCAACGAGACATCCATATCTTGAAGATACCTCTGAGCAGTGAGCACCCAAGATGAAAAAAGTACTTTTTTATTACCTTTTTAGCAAGATTTTTCATTCTGTGTTTGATTTGAAATGGCAAATGTATCACAAATTGCCATTTGTTGTAAAAAATTCAATAGGAAATAGCGGAAATGCGAAGAAGTTGCTCATAGTTGAAAAAAGTTGCTCAGAATGGAAAAAGTTGCTCAAAATTGAAAAAGTTGCTCAAAAGTTGCCGAGCAGAATCTGTCTGTGCCTAGCCTGCATACTGGAAGTTGTTTAGATTGCTGATACCTTTTTTAAAGTGGCGCCATCTACCAGGGCAACCCGTACGCCTCGCACTCCTCCGTTGCACAGGATTGCTTCTCTCAAGCCTTCTGCCGTAACGACGTCGTTTCCTTCATTCACGTACTGGCGAACATGCGCTTTTATTGTCGCGGCCTTGCGATCGCTTGCCCCTTTGCCACCTTGGGGGTCACTAAAATCGGCATTCTCCACGGCGATTCCGCTGGCCTCCGACATCAGGTGACAGCCATACAGCATAGCACCGCCATGATAACACCCTAGTCGGAGAATAACTCATATGAGCACCAAACATTCCTTAAAACAACAAAAACAAAAGATCAACATGAAATAAACAACATTTACCAGCGTTATCCTGTCGATACTTTGCAGCCACTATTTCAGGGTGTTCCTTTTGAGCGTTTGTAGGATGTGCGCAATCAGCGGAACAACAACGTTGCCGTCTGCAGGTCACCACTGTCACATTTTCGCACGACCACGCTGATGTGCCACGACATGCCGCGCTTACCGAACCAGTCGGCCTGGGTTTCTCTGTACTTATGCGGCAAGAACTTCATCGCCCCATCTTGCGGTAACCATGACATCCAGGGTGCTCAAACCTCGCACTGTGTTAATGCGGCTCTTATCTTGTTGGATGGTCCTTAGCTGATGGGCACGCCAAGCCTCTATCGCTTGAATAGACTGCATGCATGAAAACAAAAGGTCATCCCGTTCCTCCTCGGTGAAGTCGCTTGCCTCTTTGACTGCCGCCTCTATCATGGATAAGACTGACATGCCCAGGCTTGCCCACAATCTCGGTTTACAAGGGGAATACCCGTATGGTGACGTCATGGTTGTATCTGATGCTATATATAACATCTTTATTATAAGGGGTGGACCATTAGAAGTTGGGGGAGGGGGTGGCATTCTCACAAGAGTCACACGTATCGGTATGGTTATGATCACACGTTTGGCCGAAACATGACGCCTTTGGATCACTGAGGGCGAAATGGCAACAATGATCTGCGATGGGTGACGCCTCTGTGACGTGCACCTGTCAAAGAGAGAGTACAAATAGACATTAGTTGTACGTAAAAAGCGAACGAACCTTCAGCCTTGTAGATATGTGGGAAGCATCGCAATTTGTTTCGCTGAAAGCCATTGTTGCGAGAAAGAATGAGCGAGGGCACTTGACATTGATAAGATATGCGACATCTTAGATTACTTTATACATGCTATACCAAACCGATTTTGAGACGGTTTAGTACAAAATGCATAGATCACGTGATGGATGGCGAAATAACATACCTTGTAGTCCGTCTTGATATACTGTTTGCCTTCTTTCAAAGCAGACTGACAGCAGCGACGCCATTCTCTGTCTCTCCCGTGGCCTTCCAACTTGTCTGTGATCGACAAGAGGCCATCGAAGGCTTTAGCACCATCCGCCGCCGTGTATAGTCAAGGCCTTGGAGAGACTGTCGCACGGGTGCAGTACACGCCGAGAGGATCCGTAGCATTGTTGATGTACTTAGTGGAAAAAAACTCCATCTTCCTTGCAGTACTCTGTATATTGTTCAACAATTCTTTGGGGAATCATAGCCCGGATAACATTAGGGGTCTCTAAAACCTGGCCATTGGACAGACGCAGGTAGCGCTGTCCAAATGGCAAGTCCTGCACTATATGCGAGCTTGTGATAAAGCTAAGAAAGTGATCCAGTTGGAACTCGCTTACTCTCATCCGGGGACTCTTGGCTCTGGGAACAGGTCCATGCCCATATTGTAGGATGTGCTTTCGCGCGGCCTTATATCTGTATTCCGTTATACCTGGAATGAAACTTTCTAACTCTCGAAATGACACGAGATCGGCCATGATGGCTAGTATTTGTCTGCGCGTATCCCATCCTGACGCATTATGGTATGTCTCCGCTAGGGCCTCCATGTACTTCCGATCAACGGCCTGTTGCTCAGTAGTTATCCCAAGCTTTTTCTCAACTCGTTTGGAAGTGAGTAGAGCATTCCACAGGCTGCCCGCGTCACCCAGTGTTATTATTTCCAAGCTGGAGACAACTGCGGCTGTCGCTCTATCGATGTACACAATTTGTCGTCTTTGCGCAATATCTTTAAATGGCTATTGTGGTTTACCAGAGACAAAGACGGTCTTGCCGCATGATTGTAGCAGCTCGTTTAACTTCCGTCTTCTCGAGGCTAGTGTGTCGATGGAATTGGTGTCGCTACCTGTGCTCGTTTCTGAACTGAACACTGCACTCGAACCTTCCTCTGCTAAATCCAGCTTACTGAAGACATGTGCCAACGCGTCAACGTCCTACAAATAACAAAAAAACACACATTAAATTGAATATACGCGTCGGGCATGTCACATTGCGACTATCACTCACAATCAAGAAATGAGAAAAACATGCAGGTGTAAAAGTTTTTGTATTTTCCGAATCAAAAATGCTCGAGTGTTTACTTGAAAACAGCAAAAGAATAAGTTACAAAAACAATTATACACTATCATCTACACTTAAATTCTACAGAGATAATGTCAAATCATCAAGAATATAAACATCTCTATTACAAAGTGTTAAAGATTTACTTGGGTGGTTTTGGTCGTTGAAGTCGTACTTTAAAGGGTGTGACAAGGATCGAGAAAAAGCGACAACCAATTAACCTTACACGTCTTTTGAGAAATATGAACAAGTGAGCTTGGAAAGAGCACCGCGATTTCGCGGCACACTTCTGCGACCTACCAATAATAAAGGTTGCTGGTCTCACCTCATCCGATGAACTGGAAAATGAAGTCGGTGAAGGACTCTTGGGTTCACCTGCTACGCGGGTTTTAGGTGATGCTTCGGTCGAGTGGACCGCAGGTGTGGCCGTGCTTGGCTCGGGTGTGGCCGGTTGGGGTGCTGTTGTTGGTGGGTGTGATGCGGTACTACCAGCAGTTTTCCTTCCCAGCTTTTCGCGGCACTTTCTGCAAATCGCTAATACATTGATTTCAAAAAGGATCAGCCCACTCGGCAGGGGTTGCACACATATTTTTGTGCGTATTCCAGCGAATGCCATATCTCGCCCTGTGCCGGGGACAAATGGTCAATCCCTTGTGCATGTCGATATTCTCAAAATAATCCTAAGAGCATCAAAAAACAAAATTCGAAGTAAAAATAAATCGTTTCCGAATGTTAAGCTCAATTTATTTTCCAAACATAGGGTCCATCCCACACATGCTATAGATTCCAGATCCGGTTCCAGATTTTCAATACAGAAAACATGTTGCGAAATAAACTAGAATTCATTCATGCTAGCTCACCTGCCCGAGCAAGAAGTAACTGATCTTCGGCCTTTATACTGGCCCCTTGATGTCCTTGTTACATTCATGTAATGTTATGCATTTCAGGAGTTTAGGATTTTCAGGGCTGGGACCACACTCGCCACCGACGTAAGCAGAGTAGGCGCATTTGGCCATGATTTCCGCGCCACCTACTTTTACCAACCCCTAGACTACTGTCACGAAGTGCGCTGTTATATTATAGAAGTAAATGGCTAGCTATTCGATGTCCAAGGAACAATAATGCCTAAAAGATGATTTTAACGTGTACATGCGTTCGCCGCTAGTGATCATTTATCATGTATTGCCGTGGTGTGGTTTGCAGATCAGATTTCACGGTCACGCGGCGGTGCGTGACACCGTCCAGGAAGTAAACAAGACTCGTCACGCGGCGGTGCGTGACACCGTCCAGGAAGTAAACAAGACTCGTTCAGGGGTGGATCCAGGTTTTGGGGGGAGTAGTTTCCATTAGTGACCTACCACTTTTAGGGGGGTTCGGGGGCATGCCCCCCCGAGAAATTTTGAAATTTTGAGCTCTCGATCTAAATGCCATTTCCTGCATTCTGAGATAATTTAATTACTCTCGCAAGACCACATAAGAAGTATTTTTTTACAAGAAAAAACATCTCCTGTTTCTTAGTGGGACCACAGAAAATCATTGTTTTGAAAAGGGGATATAAGAATTTGTTGATTTCTAGTGATATACTGCTGACGCCTGTTATTCATCGGCTCATCAATACGCGTTGACTTATAACGCATTTCACCTTTTCCACTCGAGTGCTTGTTGAAACATGAGGCGGCTCAAGGTCAAAAGTACAATCGAAGGCTTCAATAATTTATCCAGAGCTGGTTCGCACTGGACACCAAAACATACACAATGGTAAACAAAATCTATAGGCTATAAACCATTGGTATTTTGTTAGCCAGGCCGAGACAACATACCATTCTCAATTAACACTGTTAATTCGCAAAGCTCACCTCGTTTTCAAATATTCTCGATAAACATTAGCATGACATTATCAAAATACGTCCCGATTGCGCCAAGAACCAAGCCAATGTCGTAGGCAGAACCATTCTCCTTCCGACAGACTGAATCGCTTCGAGGCATATTGTATTTTCTCAATGGATTCCTTCGTTTAAACTCCTTAGCAAGTTCTCAGACGAAATCTAGTGATAACAAGTCAAAGACTCGACGCTGGGGGAGGTATTGCCCCTTTTATACTTTTGTCAATAGTTTCCTTGATAGTTCACGTCTTGATTAGCCAATGAGAAAGAGTTTTGAGTGAGTTCCAACACAATCGATGTTGTCCCAGCCAATCGACGAGCGTTTTGATGAGTGAGTTCCAGCATTACTCTACCGACTCAAACCCACCCTGTGAGTACGAATTTGAACCGCAAAGATTTCCCGGCGCATCAGGGCAGTTTCTGAGACATGACCTAGTAAACAATAAAGACAGCCTGCTGCGCACGGGCTTGAAAAGCCTTTAAGAAGCGTTTGATGTATTTTCTTTAATAATCATCTGTAATACAAGAACATGAGTGATTTCTAAAATGAAATGAGTGATTTCTTCTAGAAGATGAGTGAGTTTCATGACCGGAAAAATAAGGACCAAGTGACTACTTTTAATAAATTTTCTCAGTTTGGAAAAATTTGAGAGTGAGTTCCGGAAACTACGTAAACTACCCTGGATCCGCCCAAAAGACCTTCTCAGGCCTACAGTGTGAAAATATGAGGAATTTCGATTTTGTCTCGTTTTCAGAGAGGAGAAATCTAAAAGTATAGTTTAAAAACGAATTATAAATGCTCGGACAGAATAAATGGAGATGAAGTTCTGAGTGGGAATACTTTGTAGTGAAGCTTTACGCAGTGTCGATGGAATCTTTTGTCTTTTTCTGGTCCCGGGGGAGGGGCATTTGTCCAATTTTTGTATTTTGAGTATTTTGCACTTTTCCAGCCCCTGGGGTGGGGAATTTTTACTTTTAATTTTAGAAATGACCAAAATCCCGGGGGTTGCCCGGGGGGCATGGTCGTCGCTGGAATTGACTGATACATTAGCCGTATTCACACTACATATCAAGAAAACATTGTCGTCTTTCTAGAGATAGAGCGGGCTTCCTGTGGTATCTTGTCTACCTTGTTTCCAGGTTCTTGACCTTGAACAACACAGCGGAAAATGCACATAACATATTTTCTCGAGTGTATTTGAGTTCTGGCTGAGTTTGAAGTATTCTACGTCAATAAAAATAGTGAAAAACTTACTGGGATTCCAAATATGGTATGCAGATACTTCCTTATAAGGAAGTTGAAGAAAGTCGACAATTTTTAAGGGAATTTTCTTGATATGGAGACGGAAAACGCGTCTGAGACGAGTTTCTCGTCAGAAAAAGTTCGTGTTTTATGTAAATTCTGCTCAGAAACACTTTCTTGTTATCTGTTCTAAACTTTCTCCTTCAAAAAATTGTTTTCACGTGATCAAAGAAGAACAGTGATTCGCGTGGTGTGTTCCCTTTCGGTTGTTCGTTTACTAGTCGTATTTTCTCTTTATTTCTCCTTCTGTATTGTAAATACTTAAAAAAACATTAAAAGAGCAATTACAATTTGCCATTCGTCACAGTGAATCAACATTCGTCACAGTGAATCAACAGTAGGCTCGTTGCTGGCTCGGATGCGATGGATTTCTCGATATGACGAGGTACTGTCTGAGGCTCAGTTGCATAACATAGAATATTCTTCGATCTCGAATAATTGATTGTGTTTTCAAAGCTACATGTACTATGTTCCCTGACAAACAAGTAAGCAGCCCGCTAGCATTAGAGGCAAAGAATGAAACAATATTTTTCTTCCATCTCACATTCCATATTGGAATGACGTCCATTTTTAGTTCGTGCGCGAAAACCAATTTGTGAACAATGTGAAAAAGCGCCCATAGTTAGGTTTCGACGAGCTAGTTCTCTTGCAAATAACAGAAACATAACAGAACAAAAAGAACACGCTTCTTTCTTCTTTACAGCTTCAAACATTGGGGGTAATCGAGCACCCGACGTGTCCCCCTGGGTCAACTGCCTATGAAATCTCTGAGTGATGTTTGTGATTGATATGTGTAATAGTTCTGCAATCAAACGCGGGTTGCCTGTTGCTATCTTTCCGCGCATGTCACTACTGAAATCCTCTGAGTGATGTTTGTGATTGATATGTGTAATAGTTCTGCAATCGAACGCAGGTTGTCTGTTGCTTCGGGATTATGAAAACGGCAGTAAAATAAACGTGGACTAGGAAAAGAAAAACAAAACTACAGCTGCACTACTGCAATGAAAAAGATGATATAGTTTTATTGATTAAAAATGCAAGTCATTCCCGGGCATTTTGATTATTAGCCATGATTATAATACCCCTATCCCAGCACCGCTATGAAATCATTGTATTAGCACAAAGGGACCACAGTATCCCAGCACCACTAGTTTATACCAAATCATCGCATTGGTTACAAAGGAACATTGGATTTCAGATTCATCTCGTCGTACAGTCCATGTTTTGATCGTATCATCTCTTGGTTTTCGCTTCATTTTGACGTCTCGATAGCAAGTGCCTGGTAAATAAAGTAATCGACTATTATATAGGATAAACCTGTTACGGAGAATCTTTAAAGATTCGCAAAAACGATAAGATGATTCCTGTTGTAGACCGGGGGAAGGGGTGGTGGGGGACTCCCTATTTTTGAAGCGGGGGTGCTCGTCGGGAACTTTATTTTACCCCTAAAAGGTACCTAAAATGGCGTCGCTTAGGGACGTGTCATATTATCGCGGGGGAGGGCTCTTATTTTAGTGGGGAGGGTCCAAATTTTTTCACTCCTGTTTGGGGGAGGGTCATAATTTTTTTCAACAACATTTTGGACGATGAAAAGGGTAAAACAAATAGCGATAGTGGTTATTTCAGCAACTTCTCCATAAAAATGACATCTATAGAGGATATTACACGGTGGCGCGAAGATATGGATTTTATTTTCGAGTGGCAAGAACAATATTTTACGAACGAGCGCAGCGAGTGAGTAAAATATTGTTTTTGACACGAGTGAATGAAATCCATATCTTCAAGCCACCGTGTAATGTTCTTTTTATTATATGGATTAGAATTGACATAGCGGCAAAATATTACAAATTGAACAACTCACTTGGTAAAGTCGAAAGTGTTTATTTGTGAAATGCTCCCTCAATCTTTCTGATTCCCAGTGTTGTTAAGAACTGATTTTCGTTTTTGTGTTGCTGTAGCCTTCTCTGCCATAGTTGAAATAAGGTTTTTCTCTTTAGAACTAGAACAAAACTTAGTTTTGTGGCTTAAAACTCGTGTGACCGAGCGAGCGAGATTTCACTGCAGACGAAGTCAGGAAAACAACACTGCAAACGTGCACATCCGGGACATTCGGTACATAACGTTTTCATATTTTCACTAGTGAAGATATGGAAAATACGAGTGTTTTAGTTTCCGATAAAACACTGGCATCCATATAATAAAATATACTCTTTCAGCAATGACGACACTATCGTTGACAAGAACAAGTTATCTTGACGAGGAAAATCAAACTCTCCCTAAATTTCCCCGCAAATGAAAGGCCTGGATGGCATGTCACTATATGTTTGAAAGAAGACCCCTTACGGGTAAGCGTGAGTTTTCGACGTTATAAGCATAGAAATTCGTTCATATCTTCGTATCTTCGTCATTTGCGGAGCGCAGTTGTGCGCATGAATAATGTAACCTAACCTATATAGTTGAGGTGGTGTACTTCCTGAGCTCCTGACAGGCTTTGTTTACTATGCCGTACACAAAACATGTTCATCTACCCTTTCTCTGAGGCTTGATGAAATGCGATGAACAAACAAAAAAAAAACGATGAACAAACAAACAAACGTTTATCAAAATTTGGCGCGCTTATTCGCGCGCAACTAAGGTTATGCGAGCCCGTTTTACTGTAAAATGTCTACAGTACTAGGTCAAACAGGGGACGGGAGATGTGGGATTGCGTTAATCATTGTACTTGGAGGGAGGATCACTGCATTTTACCCGAGTATTACCAAACATTCTCACGTAAATAATCGAGGCGATGCACCAGTCAATTGACACCCCGGCCCCCACCCCCTGGACAGGGCGGGAAGGTAACGCGGTCAGGCGGGGATTTAACACATTAATCTACGGAAGGGGAGGGAACTTAACACGGACCTTCTATAGCGGGGCATTAACGGGGAATTAACGCTGAACCAGAAGTTCGATTATCGTGCGAAAATATATTGGTTTAAGGACCGAGGTCGGAGGATTTTGGGAGGGATCACTTCATTTTTGGGCGAGTGAAAGGGGAGGATCTCTCGAAACCTGAAGCCTTGAAAGAGAGATTCCAGCAACGAGTTCTATATCATTTTCTAGTTTTATTTTACTGATTATGTTGAAAATTTCGGCGCGCTTCGCGCGCATAAGGAATGACATCTAATCTACTTTTGGAGAACTTGTCCAAAGAAAACAATACGCTTGTGGCGCTTAAGGTGGCTCCCGAGTATTTATTGCAGAAATAGACCTCAACTTCTAGCGTATGTTTGACCCTGAAAAAATCTTCCGATTTCCATAATTGTTCTCACAGAGCTTAAGCCACCTCTGCACTACCAAATGGTGTAGTCCATTTGATATACTAAGCTCGCCTGTTTGGGATATTTTAAATTTTCCAAAGGAGGTGTTTTTAGAATAATTGGTATAACTTGAAAATTCGACCGTGAATGATCTTATTACCAGCTAAAATCGCATCTATAGTAATAAGGGTTTACTCAGAGAAATGCCCAGGTCAGCTTTCCCATGCGATTTAAGTTGTAAACGATGTAATAATTTTACCTCTAAAAATGTGTTATCCCACTTCTGTTTAGTGTGCCGAGCGCGGATATCAGAAAAGTAGGGAGCTCTTCAGGATTATATCGGCTAATGTTCACTTTTAATTATATAAAAGAGAAAATAGAATCGAGTATCTACAGAAAGCGGTATTTAATAAACGAATGAGAGCAGCTTCTTGTCCAGAATGTGCTGTTGCTATAATATTCAATTCGAGCAAGAAATAACTAAATTGCTGGAATTGTTTCATAAGTTTCTTTCGTGAGAGGTAGAGTACAACTAACTGAGAAGACTTACCAAGTTTGGGCTCGTCTTTTCAATACTATGTTGAGAAACATTATCCAAAAGGAGTCAGTGTTTCGTTGCTCCAACACAAACGCCAAGAAAACCCACATGTTATGAGCGCAGTGTTCTTGCCTCAGTGCACTTCGCTAAATTCTTCACGTGCGACGCTTCCTAGTCCCGAAGTAAGACAAGTTAATACCGGTAGCTGTTCCGCGATCCCGCGGGTCGAGAAAGCGTCGCACGTGAAGTATTTAGCACCATGTGCACTGAGACGAGAACGCTGAGTTCATAAACATATGGGTTTTCTTGGCGTTGTTTTGGAGCGAAGAAATACTGCCTCCTTGTGGATAATGTAGCGCGTGAAGAATAAAACGAACAGGCCTTTTTACTACACGCAGAAAATAAACTGTTTATCTTTTCTCTGGAGGCTTGATGAAATGCGTTTATCAAAAAAAAGGCGCGTTTCGCCATGTTGCAAAAGTGTCCCGGGGGCCTAGAGCTTTAACAACGACCATGTCCCTGGTGACCGGGAAAACACTTAATGAATGTTAAATCAGGGGCCGTGATGTCAATTGACTGGTGCATGACAGAAGTCACTTGGACATAGTCTTTCTAAGAGGTTTGTTAGAAATAAATTGCACGGGGGAGGGTCCCAAATTTTTTACCTACAACTGGAACCTATCTGGGAAAATTTGCAAATTTCCGAATTTTACCTCCTAAAAGGTACCAGAGGCCTGATTTTAAATCCTAAAAGGTACGACGAGCACCCCCGCCCCAAAAATATGGGAGTCCCCTCCACCCCCCGGTGTTGTTAGAGAGAAGAACGTCATTTTCTTATCTCGATACTTCTACGTACTTGATCAGATCGTCCCAGTGGATCATTGTCAGGGGCACCCAACGGAAACTTTCGGTCAAATATCTGTTCGGATGGAAGGTCAGCTAAACTTTTCGCGTCTGGTGTGAAGTCGCCTAAAAAATTCGCGAAAAAAATTCCGCGAAACGTGGTTGTAAGCCTAAAATTTTCGAACAATTGTTATGGATTCCTAAAGGTTTCGGATATCGCGAGATTTCCCTGTGTATCCCCTAACAATTTCGATGTCTCGAGTTTTTTTTTTATCCCCTAACAATTTCGACAACTAAAACTAAAACTTTCGGCTGCAGAAGAATTGGCGCACGGTTGTCATTCTTCGTCATATACCATGTAGACGCTCTTTTCAGTCTTTTTGTAGCTCGCTTGAGTAGGGTACTATGTTATAGCAGGAATAGCGCTGTTAACGCTGGCGTCATCCATTGTGCCAGGTTGTACAAAAATTAAGCGTGCGAGACCCCTTAAGGTGACCCCAGTCGCGGTGCGCGAATGTTCTATTTCGCGCCAGTCAGCTAGTTGAAGCTCGCAACGGTAAACAAAACACGGGCAGCTTTTCTCGAGCACATTTTGGCTTTTTATGGGAAATTTATCCAAGTCTTTCTGCTTGAACAATTCCTAGAAATTCAAACACAATGCATACCTTAGGAGAGATTTGTGATCTCCCTATGGAAATTTCACATAGCACGCGCAAGATCAAAACGCACAGGGAATAACGGGCCCATAAAACATATCGAGAGAGTTTACGGAAAAGTTTATCGGGTTCGGGCGAGTGTTTCTCAAAAGCTCCGGAATCGAAACTTTAATTTCTAGTCTTTGCAAGAAAAACTTGTCGACGCTACATGACAAAGTGAATAGCTAAGTTTATATTCCAGCTACAACATGAGGAATTTGTAGTGAAATTGTACACCGAGGTTGGTTATTTGTTTATGTTTTTTTGTCATCCAGATGTCAAACTACAGCTAGGCTGCCAAAGGAATGGATTTGATTGGTTGACACGCGAGATGGTCGCAATTTGATTGGCTAAATTGACCCAGTTTATGGCGAGAACAACAATTCAGGGGCGTCGGCAAAGTCCAACATTCGTGTCCAAATTGGGCTCGGGCAGAATGCACTAAATCATATCATATGGTTTCAAAATCGGCATATTTATGAGCTCTTACTAGAAATTGTTTGTTTCTGTCATCCAAAAATTATCCAAAAAATTATGGGAAAGGGAGAGCGAGCACGGGCCCCCTGGCTACGCCCCTGTTATTCCGGGGAAGCTTTACGGGAAACTTGCCCCTGAGACAGGGCAAGAAATGGTGCGCTTTCGAAGGAAAATAGGCAAGTGTTTGGTAATTTGAACTTGGCACAGTACGCAGCTCTTATCATGAGCCGATCCAATTGCAAAATCTCGATAAAACAATATTGTTCGTCCATCTCTGGTGTGCCTGTCACCTAGACTATTCTAAATCATACCGGTAATGTACAATCCATTTAAATGCCCCCTCCCCGATTTTCGCGTATTTCACGGCAACAGGTTGGATTAGGGTTAGGATAAGAGCGGCGTATGTACTAGGCCTTAGCGGGTGCGATAATCTTAACACACAAGCAAGATTATGTTCCAATATTTATTTTTTCTCACAAGAATCAGCAATAATACATAATTTAAACACTGTTGAATTCAGATTAATACTATTTAAGTTTCGCTAGCCTGATTACACACTGGTGACATAGTAAGCTTGAATCATTTGATGACTGTCTTGACTCCTAAAACTCCTTTCCAGCATTTTATCTGAACCGATCATCACAAATTTCGATTTAGCGATATTTGATTTCGAAAGGGCATATCGAATGAAAGCTACACACCAAAAATGATGCAAATCGGTTACAACGCGACCGAAATTCAGCGGACCATATCTCAGTCGCGTTTTAACCGATTCACCTCATGGTGGATCAACCACTAATTTTGTCCCCATGCCAACCAATTTTGAAGCTCTCATATAAAAGCAAGTTGATTTCTTTCGCGCAGCCAATATAACACAAATACTACCCATAGACTGAAATACATGTCAGATGGGGAAGTCTGAGTTAATATCACGTGACAATTAGGCCACGCCTATTTGTACTCTCTGCCCAGTTCACGGCTGTACCGACATGTTTTCGAAAAATGCTCTACGGTACCTCGAGATTGACGGATTGCCTACGGGAAACCGAAGTTTGACTAAATTCTACAAGCCCGATCTTAAGATATTTTAGGATTTATAAACCAGGGCTATAATTAATTATGTAAAATCCAGTGTTATGAATTAACATGGCAGAGTTTGGTACTTCATGGTTAGAAATTGAAAGTGTTTATAGCTCATTCTATTTGTGTATGTTTCACATTTTTGGACGACTCCGATTGATCAATGCAAAGTTAGTCTCCAACGTTTCATATCAATTGAAATGTTTTATGATCATCAACTGTGGACGCAGAGATCGATAAATATTGGATGGATTCGTATAGTTTCTGCTCAGGGAAGAGCTTTTGTTCTTCGTTCTGCACAAAAATCGAATTCCAATGCGACACACGTTGATATTCGCGCGTTACTGCTCTCCGAATCGTCCCCGACATATGGTAATTAAATGCATAACAAAAACAAAATTATTTCGTTTTTTTCATATTGAAAATAATGATTTTGTGTCCTGTTATTTGACTGTCAGCCGGCCATATAGACACCGGCTTTCAATTAATATGAAACCGTTGGAGACAAACTTTACATTGATCCATTGGAGTCGTCCAAAATTCTGAAGCGAAAAAAACTACTATTTTTTAAATCAGACCAAATTTCGTTAAAGTAGGCCCAAATTTCGCGTTGAGCTGATGCGTGGAGCAATTATGTTGATACTTACATTTCTATATTTTTCGAAATCGCAAAATAATATTTAATTTCAATCAAAAGCATGACCTTCCTTGAACAATTACAAATAGAATGAGCTATAAAAACCCGTTCAATTTATAACCAAAAACTGACGTATTTAAAACCACTTCACTGAATTTTACATAAATTATAGCCATGATTTATAAATCCTAAAATATCTTCAGATCGGGCGTGTAGAATTAATCACACTTCGGTTACACGGAGGCAACCACTAATAGTCCGGCGGATTAGAGCAATTTTCGAGGAAATTGCGCATTTTAGGCTAAAGCTCCAAATATTTGCAAGGTGATAGTTTTCAATGTATTTTTAAATCGTAGATATGGAGGCACGCTAGAATTCTTTCGTAGAGAAAGCTAGAGAGGTTTTAGGGCGAACAATTGTTTTGCTCAATAGCAGCCATTTTGAATGCTTTGTTATTCAAATGAGGTTTAGAACTTAGCTTTGCGAACTTTCAAGTTGTTCTCTACTGCACAGCCATAGCAGCTCAACATTTGCTCATTCTGAACTATGGATTGGTTTGACTGACTTCGGTTGAACGTCTCCTTAGAGTTTTTGGTGATTAATTAAATGTCACGACCAGTTTATTGGGAATGCTTATAATTTATATTGTAAAACAATAGCCTGACTGAGATTTGATGAAATGTTTCAAGAATGACCAACAAATTCTAAAAATATCAAGATAAATGGTACCTCATGTGTCGAATGTGTAAAAAGAAGCTTGTCTCTGAAATTTTCACATGATATTTTCTACCTAGTACTGTGCTATACTCTATAAACTAAGTGCCACAGAGCTCATGAATAACAAAGGATTCAAAGATGGCTGCCAATGGCAAAACAATGGTTCACATTAAAACTGTTCTAGCTTTCGCTAGGAATAAAATTTACAGCTCTAATCCGTAAGAATGTATTTCAGTATCAGTTCTTTAGATGACCGTCTTGATTCCCAGAATCCCTTTCCAGTATATTATATGCAGAAGTTCACCATGTGACTATGAATTGAGTAACATAACATTCACGAGAATGTATTTTCAGTATGAGTTCTTTTTGCAAGAATGTATTTCAATATGAGTTCTTAAGTTGACTGTCTTGACTAGCAGAATACTTTCTTTATCTCAAAAGTTCATCTCGTGACTATGATCTCAAAAGTTCATGTCGTGACTATGGAAAATAACATTCACAATACCGCAAGAATGTATTTTCAGTATGGGCCATTCCATTATTTAACCGCACCCGCCTACGGAAGAGGTCATTTTTCTTTAGTAAACCCTTCAAAAATTATTGCTCTACCTTTTTCTTGGTTTGACCCCTCGGAAAAACTCTTCTGTAGGGGGGAGCAGATGAAAAATGGAATGGTCCTATGAGTTCTTTCCGCAATAATGTATTTAGTTCTTTAGATGACTGTCTTCACTCCAGAGTCCCTTTCCAGTATTTTATCTGAAACGTTCGTCACGTTACTATATTTGAGCAGCATAACATTCACAATACCGCAAGAATGTATTTTCAGTATCAGTTCTTTAGATGACCTTGACTCCCAGAATCCATTTCCAGCATTTTATCTGCAAAAGTTCATCATGATGAGTAGCATAACATTCACAATTCCGTAAGAATGTATTTCTGTATGAGTTCTTTATAACTGCCTTTACTCCCATAATTCGTTTCCAGCATTTTATCTTAAAAGTTCATTACGAGACTATGACTTGAGTAGCATAACATTCACAATTCCGCAAGAATGTATTTTCAATCTCGTTGCTACAATCATCACTTTAAACTTGAATTGGTGGGAAGGCCCGCTTTGGTGATTCTTGAATGTCGTTGCTACAATCATCTCTGTAAAATTGAATTGGTGGGAAGGCCTTGGGTTGCCCTAGTTGGTGTCGTTGCTACAATCATCTCTGTAAACTTGAATTGGTGAGAAGGCCTTGGGTTGCCCTCTTTGGTGAATCTTGAATGTCGTTGCTACATACATCACTGTAAACTTGAATTGGTGGGAAGGCCTTGGGTTGCCCTCTTTGGTGAATCTTGAATGTCGTTGCTACATACATCACTGTAAACTTGAATTGGTGGGAAGGCCTTGGGTTGCCCTCTTTGGTGAATCTTGAATGTCGTTGCTACATACATCACTGTAAACTTGAATTGGTGGGAAGGCCTTGGGTTGCCCTCTTTGGTGAATCTTGAATGTCGTTGCTACATACATCACTGTAAACTTGAATTGGTGGGAAGGCCTTGGGTTGCCCTCTTTGGTGAATCTTGAATGTCGTTGCTACATACATCACTGTAAACTTGAATTGGTGGGAAGGCCTTGGGTTGCCCTCTTTGGTGAATCTTGAATGTCGCTGCTATATACATCACTGTAAACTTGAATTGGTGGGAAGGCCTTGGGTTGCCCTCTTTGGTGAATCTTGAATGTCGTTGCTACAATCATCACTGTAGACTTGAATTGGTGGGAAGGCCTTGGGTTGCCCTCTATGGTGAATCTTGAATGTCGTTGCTACAATCATCACTGTAAACTTGAATTGGTGGGAAGGCCTTGGGTTGCCCTCTTTGGTGAATCTTGAATGTCGTTGCTACAATGATCTCTGTAGACTTGAATTGGTGGGAAGGCCTTGGGTTGCCCTCTTTGGCGAATCTTGAATGTCGTTGCTACAATCATCACTGTAGACTTGAATTGGTGGGAAGGCCTTGGGTTGCCCTCTTTGGTGAATCTTGAATGTAGTTGCTACAATCATCACTGTAGACTGAATTGGTGGGAAGGCCTTGCGTTGCCCTCTTTGGTGAATCTTGCATGTCGTTGCTACAATCATCACTGTAGACTTGAATTGGTGGGAAGGCCTTGGGTTGCCCTCTTTGGTGAATCTTGAATGTCGTTGCTACAATCATCACTGTAGACTTGAATTGGTGGGAAGGCCTTGGGTTGCCCTCTATGGTGAATCTTGAATGTCGTTGCTACAATCATCACTGTAGACTTGAATTGGTGGGAAGGCCTTGGGTTGCCCTCTTTGGTGAATCTTGAATGTCGTTGCTACAATCATCACTGTAGACTTGAATTGGTGGGAAGGCCTTGGGTTGCCCTCTTTGGTGAATCTTGAATGTCGTTGCTACAATGATCTCTGTAGACTTGAATTGGTGGGAAGGCCTTGGGTTCGGGCAGGTACAAAACACTGACGCCCGGTGTCCATGGACCCGGTCCATGGACCCCTTGTTAAAATTATGGAAATGAGGAAACGTTTTTCGTTAGATTGCTAGCTCTGAAAGTACTCTCCAGCGGCTCTTGATGGTCCATGTTGTTGTCATACAATTAGAACTCACAGATTTTCAACCGGTCAAAAGAACTTTGCAAATGTATAGCAATAATCCCCTCCTTTCCAATCCTTGCTTTTTTTTCTAGGTTCTTCAAGGATTGTCGGTAGAATAACATAATGTAAAAGCCGATTTAGGGACATTTTGTTGCTCGATTCGAGTTTTGTTTTCGTTTTGCATCAAGCACAAACTCCCAGGCGTTCCTTACTTTCTTGACTGTGCGATTGTATAAAGAAAGCCCTGGGAGTTGTCTGATGCAAAAGGAAAACAAAACTTGAATCAAGCTAGAAAATGCCTTTTATGTGACATAATTTTACCGACAATCCTTCTTAAAAGCTAGAAAAGATGCCAAGGATTAGAAAGGAGGGCTATACATTTGCAAAGTTCTGTTGACCTGCTTACAAATCTGTGAGCTGATTTTATGACAACAACATGTAGAATATCAAGAGCCGCTGGATGGTACTCTCAGAGCAATCTAAGGACTCAGGTAAGACATTTCCCAATTTCCACATTTTTAACAAGGGGTCCATGGACTAGGGGGTCCATGAGGGTCCATGGACCGGGGGTCAGTGTTTTGTACCTGCCCCTTGGGATGCCCTCTTTGGTGATTCTTGAATGTCGTTCCTACAATCATCTCTGTAAACTTGAATTGGTGGGAAGGCCTTGGGTTGCCCTTTGGTGATTCTTGAATGTCGTTGCTACCATCATCTCTGTAGACTTGAATTGGTGGAAAGGCCTTGGTTGCCCTCTTTGGTGAATCTTGAAACGTGGGAAGGCCTTGGTTGCCCTCTTTGGTGAATCTTGAAACTTATGCTGGAATATGTTGCTACAATCATCACTGTAGCCTTGAATTGGTGGAAATGCCTTGCATTGCCCTCTTTGGTGAATATTGGAACTGCTAGTCATGCCCATTTAGTCACTGAAAGCCGGATACTGATCTTTTCTGCTTTATCGATCGGCATGTCAATTCTGCTTCTCTTGGGATTCTGTTCGCTCCCTTCTCTTGGAATGTTCTTCAAATACTGTCTCTTTGACCTTTCTGCGGAGTGACATAATTTCTAGGTGTGTAAACGATGGATGCCATGTACTCCAATTTGAATCTTTATTAACAAAATCAACAAATTGCTCAAAGCATTTCAGAACATATAAGCCACAGTCCTTGTCATTTGGTTGGAGCGGCACTTCTGGAAACCTCGTTTCTTCTTGTTCCATGGCTTTGTTGCCCCCAGGATGTGCTTTAGCTGCCCACATATCCTTCATGTATCGTATTATCCTTCGTTCCACAGTAGAATTGTGCTTGCTATTCAAAGAATCCAGTATCATTAATGAAATGCAGGGAGATGTTCTCGCTATGACTAAAATCCAATGGTGGCCAGTACATACAGGAATAACAAGATACTTTTTTGTAAAAATATCAGTTCTTTTAGTCCATGCCTTTGTTGCTTGCGGGTTGAACTGTGACAACTTTTGATAAAAACAAGCATTGTACAAATAAAGCCTCCCTCTGGATTCCCCATGTAGGTGATTTGCAGCTGTATGCAGCAAATAATAGTCTAGAACATTATCCTTCAGTTCTTGATTCTCCTCTAAACAGGTCGAGAAATCACTCAGTACATCTACTGCCCCAAAGCTGTTCTTGTAGCACATCAAAGTTTGCACAGGTAGGATCAGGACATCATTACTTTTGGTGGGCTGTCTATCTTGAATATTCAAGGTGAGGGCTTCAAACGTCAAATCATCAATGCTCAGGTTTTTGTCAGACGTTTCCACTTGAACAAAATATCGCAGATAGCTCACAAGGGCATGGAAATTGGCGAATTTCAGCACAACTGAAGTCCCTTGGTCATCTACCATTCCGTTTGCGTTTCTAGCATGGGAGTCGATTATGTACCAAGTGCTGTAGCTATGAGCACATGCAATTGTGTAGTCTAGAAATCGCAGAAGAAGACCATTAGATCTCCCTCTCTCACATTCTTTGAAAACATCTTCTAATCCAACACGGTCATCATCTGAGTTGATATCTTCTTATCGATTGTTCCACCGGTTATTTCTCTTTGAGTGGAGAAGCGAAAATTGAAGCATTGCAATTTGCTGGGAAGTTCATCTAGGGCCAACTTGAGATTACCACATGAAGGTTTGCCAATATAACAAAGTTGACTGAAATGGGTCTTATCTCCTGCATGTAGGATTCTATCTAAATCAGCTGTGATCCAGGATTCTATTGGCTTCACCGTACTGTATAGCAATGATGCGAGGCTTACTGAAGAACACTGTTGTCCAGGAACCTGGAAGTCATGCCAAGATTGACTGAACGAGCCACTGCATATATGAATAGGTGCTCCTTCTGAACAGGTTATACCTGACAATGATGGCTCGTCGTCAAATTTATCACTGATAACAAGTTCTGTATCAGAGTCCATTTCTTTGTCATCAACGTTTATCACTTCCATGCTAGGCTTATTATGTCTTTCTCCTTTTCGCTTTTCCTTTGATGACTCAGTTTCTTCTACGTCACTGTCAGTGAAATTGCCTGTTATATCCCCAGGAAGTGTTTGTCTGAAGGATAAGCCATCCGACTTTTTTCTTTTTTCTTTTTTCTGTCCACCTTTGAGGGTCTTTTTCTTTTCTTTGTGTTAACTTGAGATGACATCTGCTCCTCTTTTTGCAATTTGGCTTTATTCCTTGAAGCAGCCATCTTTTTAGGGTTGTTCTTTGATGTGTCTTGGCTACAGGGAATAGGGTTGTCTCTTTCTGTTCTGTGAATTTCTTTTCCAGACTGTTTCAACCTTTTGTATGTCTTGCTTTGGATTTCCCCTTCATCTATGGTAGTGTGCTTTCGCACTCTACCCCTTTTAGACACTGTTTGAAACGGAACAGGCTCTCTGAAGGAAGAGCTGGGTAGCCACATGTCATCCTCTGGGCCATATCCTTTAAATCGCACCTTGAATTCTGCAGTGTGGTACTTTGGATTGATGCGAGAACTGACGATATTGTGAACTTCATAAAATCGATCTTCTTCAGAAACATCTTCCAACACTTTACTGCTTGACTCATTTGCTGAGGTACGATCGTTGAAGACACTCTCCAGATCAATTTGGCTCTTTTCAGATAACGTGACTATCCCATCACTACTGCTCTGGAGGTCCACTTCCATCAATACTCTTCTAACTGACAACCACTGGGACACAAAGACTGTACTTTTAAAGCCGTACTGGTTGCTTTCTGTATCTCTGTATATTATCCCTCTCACTGTGTGTCTGCTTTTAGAGGTAGTGCTGACCAGCTCGGCTCCATCCTCTGATGCAATTGATAAAATATGGAGTATAAAGTAGCTATCTCTATCTTCAATTGCCACATCTCTAAATTGAACAACATCATGAGATGGATCAATGGGCGCTAGTGAAGAGTGGAGGGAGTTGGCAACCCAATGCCTGCGGCTTCTCTCCTTTGAGATAAACTCTCTTGGGATAAGTAACTTTAATGCTTTCTTGATGTGAATTGGATAACCATTTTTTGTTATGTACCACTTCGATTGTCCCTTCGGCTGTGTATCAGAAATGTGGAGCTTCTCATCTTCGGAATCATCTACATCATCTATAGTCACAGGGGGCACGTCATCAGCTTCATCAATTCGAGGTGGCCTTATCAAGGACTCTTCAGCATCAACAATGTTCTCCAGTGTCATTTCCTCCATAACACTTGTCATAGCATTTGAATCAAGAGAAACGTTCAATTTATCATATGATGGTGGTTCCTTGATAATGACCATGTCGTTAGGTTTCGAAAAATTGTAAGGTGTTTCCCAACATGCTTTAGCTCTTAGTGTGATCTCAAATTCACTGGACAGATATTTTCTTATCAACTCCTGTGCCTGTTTGATTCCAGCCCTGTGCATAGACTGCTGCCTTTCGAGAAATTCATGGTAGGTGCTTGGATAATTGTATGAAACTTGGCTGCTGTTCTGAACTTTAAAGTGTGACAATTTTCTATTGCTTGTTGCTGGGATTCTGATACCTTCACATGACGATAATTCTGACAAGGCTTCAGTGATAAATGCCAAGTCTTTGGTTTTATTTATCATGTCAGCATACGTCGGCGACGTGTCTAATGACTGAAGTTGATTTGTCTTTCCCTGCAGCTGTCCAATTATCTTCTCAGTAGTTATTGTTCCAGACCGATGTGGTGAGCATGCTGCTGGACCAAGGTGTTGAAAATGTAAGTACATCGCAAGGCAGTGTTGTGAACCAGCCGAGAAGAGAAGTTCTGAAGTAGTGTATGCTCCATAAGTAGCAAAGTTTCCTCTTCTTTCTTTTATTTTGGCAGCATTAGCTTGCGAGTGTAGTCTCATTTTTTTATTTCAAGATATCGCTTCCAGAATCTTAATATGGTGATTCCCGTCGATAGGGCCTTCTGTATTTCTTCTGGAGAACCGAAACTTGCATTGAAAAATGGCTCGGTTAAGAGATATACCGCAGTAATGTACAGACAGGTTCCTTCTGATCCCTTGACATACTTGTGCAACATATCAGCAACTTCAAGTGTAAATATTTTATTGGCAGTATCTGGGCGTTGATCAAAGAAGCTTATAAGGAGAAGATCGTTTGCAGAAAATGGCACGCTTTGACCATTCTCCTTACATACATGCATAAGTTCCTGAAGGTGATTGACAGTGGCCACTGCACTTCCACGTGAATCTTTGAAGAATGTCAAATTTCGTGTTTTATACTTGAGGACACGCATAAATGTTCTTTTAAGGTGGTCATAGTCCATATATGCAATGCTTGGTAGCTTCCAAAAGTATGGGGCAACAAATCGTTCATCAGGAACCCCAAGGCCTAAGTACCGTATTCCTTCAATGACTGCTGCTACTGTTGGAGTCATAAGCTGGACGGATGCCGACAAAGAAAACCCAGCTGAGTCAACAGAGTGGCCGATGAGGTGAACATTTGTTCTGGCACAGTCTTCCCTGACCTTGCTCCATATTTTTAGGAGATGAGAGCCACTATAACCTTTGCTTGGTGTAGGCCACATTAGGTATACTAATGGCTTTGCTTTTTCACCTGTAAGGTTGCACAGGTTGTGAATAGAAACACTAGAAGCTAGTTGCTTGTTTGCGATGATGTCATCTACCACTCGCTTTAAGGCAGCAAAGTCATCTGTATCACCTAAAATGCAAAATGCAATTTCGAATGAAATAAATAATGGGCAGCAGAACAAATTATATAACTCTGCTTGTGATGGAACTTAGCTTGGGTGTCAGGGTCACAGATATATAATTTTTGACAATTTAGTATTTTTTTCTAGGAATGTATCATATCACTGAGCATCACAGATTTTATGTACATCATATCAATATAATCACAATATTTTGCAGCTTAGGATAAAAACAATTGGGTTACACACAATTTCATTTAAATGGCATCGATTCACTTCTCGTAATCCAGTTTTTTGTAGCTAGTTGAATATTGTATTTTAGTATAATTACTCAAAGCGATTCCGCGCGCTGAATGGTCGAGACATTCGCCCCATTTTGCTATATTCACCTATAGGTGAATATGTACTACTTTCTAACCGATGGTGAGATCATTACAGAGAATATCAAACCGAGACTTTGGTGTATCAACCGGTCCGTCTTCGGCGAGGTTGATGCGCCAAATCTGAGGTTTAATATTTCTCGTAATGACCGAACGGCCGAGGTTAGTAAGTTGTATGTTATATGGCACTTTCTCTCCAAAACGGTACCTCGAGATTGAGTGGTTGCCTCCGTGTAACCGACGTTTGATTAAATTCTACAAGCCCGATCTGCAGATAGTTTAGGATTTATAAATCATGGCTATAATTTATGTAAAATTCAGTGAAGTGAATAATTATGTCAGAGTTTGGTACTTTATGGTTATAAATTGAAGGTTTTTATAGCTTAATCTATTTGTAATTGTTCAAGGAAGGTCATGCTTTTGATTGAAATTAAATATTATTTTGCGATTTCGAAAAATATAGAAATGTAAAACGCATCAGCCAAACGCGAATATGAAACGCTGGAGACAAACTTTACATTTATCAATGGGAATCGTCCAACAATTTGAAGTGAGAAAAAAAATTACGATTTTTCAAATCGGTCCAAATTTCATAAAAGTACGCCTAAATTTCACAGTAAGCTGATGGGTGGGGCCATGTTGATACTTACACTTGTGTCCTTTTCGAAATCGCAAAGAAATATTTAATTCTAATAAAAAGCATGACCTTCCTTAAACATACACACATAGAATGAGTTATAGAAACTTTCAATTTATAACCATGAAGTACAAAACTCTGTCATGTTAATTCATAACACTGGAAGTCCTGATTTATAGTTTCTAAAATATCTTCAGATCGGGCTTGTAGAATTTAGTCAAACTTCGGTTACACGTAGGCAATCAGTCAAATTTTAGTAACCGTAGAGCATTTTTCGAAAAAAGATGTTGGTACAGCCTGAAACTGGGGTAAGAGTAGAAATAGGCGTGGCCTAATTGTAACGTGATACTAACTCCGATTTCCCCAACTTTTGTACTGACATGCATTTCAGTCTGTGGGTAGTATGTATGTTATATTGGCTGCAGATAGAAATCAACCGCTTTTATATGAGAGCTTCCAAATTGGTTGGCATGGGTACAAAATTACTGTGTCGATCCGCCTTAAGCTTACGTTTTCAAGAAAAACAACTTTAGTTTCGTAAAAGCTGCAAAACGTGTTCTTCGAAAACTCATTTGAAATCTACAACAGGGAGCCAGAACTGGATTGAACAGGATTGCTAATAACAGAAAATTGGATCTACAACAGGGAGCCAGAACTGGATTGAACAGGATTGATAATGACAGAAAGTTGCAATGGTTATTTTAGCCGACTATATATTCAGGAATGGGTTTTGTGCAAAAGGGGATGTCAAGTAATGAATTTAACTCAACGAGATGGAGAAATAAATGAACGACTTCACTATCAGTTATCGGTAAGCACAAAGTTTGAACTCGCTTTATGTTATTATTTTTAGCTTACAAGTTTCTTGAATTCCTAATAAATTTTGACTTTACTTGTAGCCTTTACCTTTTGCTGCTATTTGTGAATTTCGCTGAAATTCTTATTTTTGAATTTCATTTCAAGGAGATGAGATTTTTTAAGTCGTGAACTGCGAGGTCATTACGAGATTTGTGAGAGGTCATGCCCGGATTTCATCACCTTTTAACAGCCACGCAGAGCACGCGTACTATCGTTGCCATATAATAAAACATTGAAAGAATTTGGGGATCGCGCGCATTATCACGAGAGCCGAAAATCGATAGACGCTTGAGTAATTATACTAAAACAATTATTCACCTCAGGCTCCCTCGCCGTTAAATATACTTACAGCAGGAAATATCACTTAACCTGTAAATAGATCTACCTTTTGTTTCATCTTTTTTAGGAACTCCTACAATTTCACTTTTCCATGTGTCAACATCAGGATTCCAGCACTTTCCAATCAAAGCCACCTCTCCATCTCTATTTTGTACTGCTTGAAGGAATCTGAAATCCATAAATGGCATCACTTGACAAGAGCTTCATATCAAATTAGTGGTTAAAGGTATTTGCATGATTCCTACAAAAAAATATGTAACTGCAGGGATGCTAGTCGCTACTTGGATCACCTGGAAAGTCAGTCTTGCTATAGGGTTTAGACCATGAATTTCGTTATACCTGGATATTACAAATTTCTAGTTTGGCACAATGCTATGGGTACGTTCGATTGACTCTCTTGTTGGAAAAAGACAATTTTCCGGAAATGTTTTCCAAACTTTCTACTCGCCTGAGTAGAAGCTTGAAAGCTGTTTCAGATCTTCCAAAATCGCAACAGCGAGTCAATCGAACAGGTTTTCAAGTTTCTCAAGAGAACGTTTTCCGGGATAATTTAAAACGAATGCACCCTAAAAATAAAATAAAATAAAATCCCCTAAGTGTCAAAATGACCAAAGTTGACAATAAATGCAGTTGTGTCTCGTAATCCCTCCACCTCCATGGCCTCCCTGTATCGAGTCATCTGAGTCATTAAAATCAGATTTTACCTCAGAGCCCTTGCTTCGTCACTTGCTTCAATCACTGGCCCATTCTCGTACATCTGGGATGCCTGTTCGATGACATCATGGTTGAATCCCGGTTGAAGTTTTTCTTTTGGCATGTAATTATCGCAGGTCGTACTGCAGGGAAGGCCAAACACACTCTGAAGAATAAATTGAGTTTTATCAGTGCAGAATACACTTTGCAGTATCAGCAGTATTGGGAATTGATCATTCATCTTGGAACACAAACATGGTTACATTTTGCCAACTCAAACAGTACATTTTGCTAACGGACAATCTGATACAGAGCTGTAAATTCAATATTACTCTGGGTGAACAATTGCTTATTCAGAAATCAAAAATTGAGCATTTAACATTTTTAATATGAATTGAAAAATGCATTTTTGGATTGAATGGAATCAATACTGGAATAATGAATTGAACATTCGACTCTAGGGGGCACGCCTCATGTCTTTTGACTGAAACCCAACACAGAGCTTATCAAATCCACATCCTTTCAGAAAGCCCCACGTTTCTACAATGAGAAACAAGCACAGATTTTTCCACACCATGATTTAGTTGACAAAGTGGCCAAACAATATTGGCAATAACAACTTTTGTTTGCTAAATTGGGCAGTCGCAAAAAAAGTTCGCACCCCCCTGTTGAAGCACTACTCATACTCACACTTAACAAATCATAGTTAGCTTCCCAAGTCGAGTCTTGTGAAGCTTAGCAATTGTTTTAATCAGTGGTATGTAGCTATGGTTGTTGTTACTCTTTAGCTTCCCAACAAGATTGGTGAGCACTGTCACTTGCACAGGTTTCCTCACATCAATGTCTGCCTTAAATAACGATAGTAAGTCGACAATTAACTTTTCTTGGTAGTCTTGCTTGCAGCTGTTATGCAGCATTTCTTCCCATCCCAGGACATCTTTCTGTTGCTTTCTCAACTGGACAACAGTATTCTGCAATGTTTTTCGCTCAGCAGTTACAGATTTCAGTTTATCCTTTAATTCACTTGATGTTGCATAATCATCACGGAAGCCTTTCTTCCCTAATCTATCTCCTTGTTTCAGCCTTGATTGTAATCTTTTCTTGTGCAGATCTAAGAAATAATGCTGTAGCTTGTAGCAGTTATGACAAGTAAATGGGTGCTTGGCATTCCCACTTGGTTTGCCTGTACAAGGTGGATCTAAGCTTTTGAGAGCGGCATCAATTTGGATGAGGTTTCCATCATAATGAATTCTTTTATTAACCACAACATAAGTTGCTCTGTTTGATCTTCTCTCTGTCAACTTTTCAGCTTCTTCTTTGTGTATTTGTTTCCAGCCCTGGTATGTTATGCACTTTTCATGTCCAGCCTGGCGAAAACACTGGAACTTGCCGCTACTTCTTTCCTTCTCAAACACCGTCTTGGCTGTAGTTTTTCGTATCCCACAAGTTTCCTTGTATGATGATATTATATCTTGATTTTCTATGAATCCGAGACATTCTGTGACTTTACTATCTGGAACAGTGAGTTTCAAGGCCTGAAAAATGGTTCTCTGGTACTGCTTCTCCTTATTGACTGCAGGTTGCAATTCTGTTTGTTGATATGGTACAGAAGAGCCACTAAAGAAGGCTAATGCCGATTGGTGAAGATGGAACTTGTGATGTACAATTGTTTGGGAGATGCCGTCTAGATCACCAGTATTTGATGTTTTAGAAAAGATTCCTTGTTTGATACATCTATCCTGATAAAGGGGACATACCACACACTGTATGGAGAATCTGTTTCTGTTCCTGACAGCGCTATGACATGTGGCAGTGAACTGTGGTAGAATATCACTTTCGAAGGTTAATGCAAAATCTCTTGCTGCCTGGTTGCAGACTTTGATAGGAGGAAACGCCTGATGAGGAATGCTCTCATGCAGTTGTTAAAATGGCTCTCTGAGTATGTCGACAATTGATAAATATGCATCCTCTCTTTATTTTTTGCCCTCAATGATGGCATCGGTACAGCATCACTCAAGAAGTCTTGAAAGTTCTTGCAATCAAGATCTTTAGGCATCAAATCCTTTATGTTTGCATTGTCCCATTGTCGCTTTTGAAGTAATACCTTGTTACAAAACATGCTTTCAGAACTGGCAATTATACAAGCGGAGAGTTCTTGTGTTCTTTTAATACTGCTATCTGAATCATTTTCGTTATTCGTTGGGGGGTCCATCACACTTGAATCTGACAGCTCTTCGCTACTAAGCTTGACTGCTCCTTCTCGTGGAATTTTCTCGCTCTCGAAATCCTCTGCGCCTTCTACTTGCGTTTCTTCGCTCTCGAGCATGTCTGTGTGTCGAGTTCTTTCCCTCTTGAGCACGTCTTCCTTATTGTGCATGTCTGCAGCTTTTACTTCAATTCCTTTACTATCTAGCACGTCTACAGCTTCCACTTGAAATCCTTCATTCTCAAGCACATCTGCGGCTTCCACTTGAGTTCGTTCACTCTTAAGCACATCTGCAGCTTCCACTTGAGATCCTTCACTCTCTAGCACGTCTGCGGCTCCCAGTTGAGTTCTTTCACTCCCTAGCACATCTGCAGCTACCACTTGAGTTCCTTCACTCTTAAGCACATCTGCAGCTTCCACTTGAGGTCCTTCACTCTTAAGCACATCTGCAGCTTCCACTTGAGTTCCTTCACTCTTAAGCACATTTGCGGCTTCCACTTGAGTTCCTTCACTCTCAAGCACATCTGCGGTTTCCACTTGAGTTCGTTCACTGTTAAGCACATCTGCAGCTTCCACTTGAGATCCTTCACTCTCTAGCACGTCTGCCGCTCCCAGTTGAGTTCTTTCACTCCCTAGCACATCTGCAGCTACCACTTGAGTTCCTTTACTCTTAAGCACATCTGCAGCTACCACTTCAGTTCGTTCACTCTTAAGCACATCTGCAGCTACAACTTCAGTTCGTTCACTCTTAAGCACATCTGAAGCTACCACTTCAGTTCGTTCACTCTTAAGCACATCTGCGGCTTCCACTTCAGTTCTTTCACTCCCTAGCACATCTGCGGCTTCCACTTCAGTTCGTTCACTCTTAAGCACATCTGCGGCTTCCACTTCAGTTCTTTCACTCCCTAGCACATCTGCGGCTTCCACTTCAGTTCGTTCACTCTTAAGCACATCTGCGGCTTCCACTTGAGTTCCTTCACTCTTAAGCACATCTGCAGCTACCACTTCAGTTCGTTCACTCTTAAGCGCATCTGCGGCTTCCACTTCAGTTCTTTCCCTCCCTAGCACATCTGCAGCTACCATTTCAGTTCGTTCACTCTTAAGCACATCTGCAGCTTCCACTTGAGTTTGTTCACTCCTAAGCACATCTGCAGCTTCCACTTGAGTTCCTTCACTCTTAAGCACATCTGCAGCTTCCACTTGCTTTTCTTCACTCTTAAGCACATCTGCAGCTTCCACTACAGTTCTTTCACTCTTAAGCACATCTGCAGCTTCCACTTGAGTTCCTTCACTCTTAAGCACATCTGCAGCTTCCACTTGAGTTCCTTCACTCTTAAGCACATCTGCAGCTTGCACTTCAGTTCCTTCACTCTTAAGCACATCTGCAGCTTCCACTTGCTTTCCTTCACTCTTAAGCACATCTGCAGCTTCCACTTGCTTTCCTTCACTCTTAAGCACATCTGAAGCTTCCACTACAGTTCCTTCACTCTTAAGCACATCTGCAGCTTGCACTTGAGTTTGTTCACTCTTAAGCACATCTACAGCTTCCACTTGAGTTCCTTCACTCTTAAGCACATCTGCAGCTTCCACTTGAGTTCCTTCACTCTTAAGCACATCTGCAGCTTCCACTTGCTTTCCTTCACTCTTAAGCACATCTGCAGCTTGCACTTGAGTTCCTTCACTCTTAAGCACATCTGCAGCTTGCACTTGAGTTTGTTCACTCTTAAGCACATCTACAGCTTCCACTTGAGTTCCTTCACTCTTAAGCACATCTGCAGCTTCCACTTGAGTTCCTTCACTCTTAAGCACATCTGCAGCTTCCACTTGAGTTCCTTCACTCTTAAGCACATCTGCAGCTTGCACTTGAGTTCCTTCACTCTTAAGCACATCTGCAGCTTCCACTTGAGTTTGTTCACTCTTAAGCACATCTGCAGCCTCTACTTGAGGTCCTTCACTCTTAAGCAGATCTGCAGCTTCCACTTGAGTTCCTTCACTTTTTAGCAGATCTGCAGCTTCCACTTGAGTTCCTTCACTCTTAAGCACATCTGCAGCTTCCACTTGAGTTCCTTCACTCTTAAGCACATCTGCAGCTTCCACTTGAGTTCCTTCACTCTTAAGCACATCTGCAACTTCCACTTGAGTTCCTTCACTCTTAAGCACATCTGCAGCTTCCACTTGAGTTCCTTCACTCTTAAGCACATCTGCAGCTTCCACTTGAGTTCCTTCATGCTTAAGCACATCTGCAACTTCCAGTTGAGTTCTTTCACTCTCTAGCACGTCTGCGGCTTTAACTTGAGTTCCTTCACTCTGTAGCAGGTCCGCGGCTTCCACTTGAGTTTCCTTACTCTGAAGGACATCTTTAGTTTTGCTCGTTTTTTCAGACCTTTGATTTTCTTCTTTCCTTTGAGGTGGACATCCTTAAACTCTGAACTCTTCCCAAAAACATGTCTTCCGAGAATTTCAAAAAATTGTCTTTTGTTATTCGCTGTTCCTTCAACATTAAAGATGTTAATAGCATCATTTAACAGTTCTTCTTTGGCAATGCAGCTTGACGGATCTCTCTCGTAGTGCTCACACAACCATTCATTGACTGCTTGATGTGAAAACGGACCATCTTTTTCCTTCCCTAAAATGAAGATGCATCACAGAAATGAGCACCTAGAAGACCCATTGCTGCACATTGTAAACTACTTGTACTGTACTGAGACACACTGGTATTTGGAATTTGGAAAATGTGTTCAAAGTCTACAATCACCGAATAAATTGTTGAAAATTTTATGTCTACAATCGTTACAGATCGCCACACTAAAAAATGTTGTGTTTCCATAAATAAACCGCTACCCTTCTGGTTAAAACCCCTCCCCCAACTCAATGTTGTTTTGTCAAACGTGCTAGTGGTTGGGCATCGACATTGAATAAGGGGGAGGGGGGATTAAAGCCAAGAAGACATCGCTTGCAGTTGAAATGGGGAAAAGCATTTTCAAAGGAAAATTCTCAACTACTTTTGTCGCTGATTGTAGATGTATTATTTTGTTGTGTAAAACACCAACCGCTAGCAGTTCAAGTAATAAATGGACACATACTTTGTTCTAAGATAATGTACATCATCAAGTCCTAAGTGACTGTTTTAAATATATTATTCTGAAAATGAATTATTCATTAGTTCCTACTGGTACATTAAATTGTTTTTGTTTAATTCCCAATTTTTTGTGTAAAATTTGGTCTGATTTCATCAAATTTTGTTCAAGTAACAGAATGATGCATACAAAACATAAATAGTCACAACTTACCCCCTCCATGTACAGGGCCTTTTACTAATGCCAATGTCATGACCTTGTCACACTTAAAATCTGCTAAGTTGCGTGAAGATGTAATCTGCAATAAAAATAAAACAACTCAAAATACAAAGTCAGCGAATTACAAGTATCACTCTATGCTGATACAGCCTTTTCATTTGTAAGGAGAATTTAGCGTCTCATCCATGCATTCTCGAGCAGGTGCAAAATATCGCCTGTGGCTCGTGTTTACACGGATCTGCTCTCGAATTCTCGTAACCACATCTCGGTTTGCATACACCTGTGCAGTCACGGAGACTGTATTTGATTTGTTAATTGACTGTCGTCAAGTAAGGAACGAGTCCTACTGTATGTCACCTATATGCGACCACTGATGACCAGATACAGATGAAGTGTACCAAAAATTCACTACGAAGTATCTAGGGTAAAATCCCCTAAAACCAAATGGGTTTTGCTCATGTCAGAAAAATATAGGGACATGAATATTCTACGTTTATAGCTTGGGATACCAATTATAGTAAGTGGTCACAAAAGTCATTTATAAAGGCCACAAGGTTAATGACTTACTAGGATGTCTTCATAGTACAGCCTTTGGTTCATCGGAGAAACCTTTGTTAACAGATGTAGCTGTTTCTTAAGTTCATCAACATTTGTAGTTCTAGGAAGGCAGACTGTCCATACGGCTTGGCGATAAAATACTACAAAAGAGATCCTTGAAAGAAGACATCAGAGACATCATTCTCACACAATGTTTTATTCTAACTGGGATGAATAATTTCAGGTCTCATCAAGGCTTCAATGACAGAGACTCGATTTAGTAAATGGTCTGTATAAGAACGGGCAAGCATGCTGGAATTTCATTTGAAATATAGGCAATTTCATTGGCTTAGACACAAAAATCAGTAGCATATGCTAGAACCTTTTCAAATGATTTTTAGGGAGACAAGCACATGTGGTACTCATAAATGGGATATTTAATTTTTAAAGACTTTGTTTGTGGGCAAACTGGCTTAATTCTTCCTCCTTTGTTCTTTTTTATTCTAATTGGTCTAGAGAATTTTTATTGCCATGTTATATCAAAGCAAGTCGATATCTATCAATTTTCACTTTAATCATGTTACTAGCCACGACAACTTTCTTTGGTAAAAATTAGGACATATCCTGTGGGATTACTCTCGATGCCATAGAAGAATGGAGGTTTGCCTACTTCTTGCATGCATGATTACTTAAATTAGAAACATGTATTGAGTTGAAACGTGTAACAGAATTGATTCGTGTGACAACTTCGGATTATTGGGTTTAATTCATAAGTACCACATTTGGAAAAAATGATTCCAACATTTTAAGGCAAACAGATTCAATGTTTTCCGCATACATAGTTTTGCAACAAAACATATTGGCAGCCATTACTAAGCTTAATGAAACAATACTGGTATCAAAACACACGAGGAAGTCTATCAGAAGATCGCTCACAAACGAAAGGGCTAGAACTCTACAACATACACTTAATGACTGCTCCCGAGGGAAACATCAGTTTTGTTTCCCGAGAATCTCGATGTTTCCCGAGACGAAGTCGAGGGAAACATCGAGATTCGAGGGAAACAAAACTGGTGTTTCCCGAGGGAGTAGTCATTAAGTGTTTTGTTATATAGCATAAAATATACTGCAATTATTAAGTCAAAACAAATGTATTTCAAGAATGAAAAGAGAAGTTACAAAGTTTGCGCGCGACTGCATCATGTAAAGGGAAAACACTCATAAACAAACAACACAATTTTCTTGCATTAGCAAAAACTTATCAAAATTAGCAAAGGTTTTTAAAAAGACTCGCGTGTTTACAATAAACTTTCTCTTTTTTTTTCCGCTCTCAAACGCGACGCGCGAAAGCAATATTCCCCGACCAGTCAATAATTTTTCGAAATATTGACTGATCGGGGAATATTTGATTTGTACTTCACCACGTGACCTTGATTTAGCCAATAAGAGCGCGCGCTCGGTTGGAGTGAGCACTCGCTATATAACAATTTTTGTTGATGACCGACAATGACAAATGTTATCACTCAAATAACAGGTATCCACCATGAGTGCTTTCTCAAGAGGATCAATATATTGTTTTGTTAACCTAATGATTCTCTTCTTTTACTACTAAATGAGCAATCATCGGCAATTTACTATGCACCCATCAGGTGCATTGTTTCCAAGCAATTAAAGTTACATGTCATCATTCATGAAGTAATAACAATCTTAATAAAAAATAACAAAAATTAACACGACCAGTTATATTGAAAACAAGTGTAAAAGAAGATTTTGTTTTGTTTTGTACCTATCAGCAGAGTTTGAATGATCTGCAGATGCATCAGCTATCCATACAGGAGAGTTGTAGGCTTCCGTGCTGTCAGTAACCCACTCTTGAAATGACACTTTTTTCTTCTTTTTTGGACTGCATTTGCCCTATGACCAGATAAGATGTAAAGACCATAAATGACCTATAACGTGGATAATAATAATTTGCATTAAATGAGCAGTCGCAAAAAAAACATTTGCACCGCCCAGTTGAGGTCCTCTGGAATTCCAGGGTGGGTGGTCAAAATGGAGCTCGGAATTCCAGGGTGGGTGGTTGAAGTAGAGCTTGGACTAAAATGAATTCCCATTACTTAACTCTTCACACGCGTTTTCTGGTTTGGCCGGGGGTTTGGTAGCAGAGGTATATTATTATTTATATCTTTATCTTTTTTATTGTTGATAATAAACTTCTCTCTTGTGCCAAACTAGAAGTCGTGTGCTGTTATGTTATGTGGGAGCGACCTTATGGGGAATGTTTCTCTCTTTGGGCCCATCCGGAATCAAAGGGATTAATTACCCACAGTCGCGACATTTGATATAGATTTACGTATAGTATAGAGTGTTTCATTACAACTGTGCTTGGGCAACTCAATGGAGCTGAGGATATTTATGAGCTTTATCCAACCCACCCACCCACCCACCCTGGGTTTACTGGTACATTCGGGTGGCCTCGGGAAGGGAATTTGGGAGGGGCATTTTACAGTTTTTTTTTTTTGAGTTATGGACGCACTGAAAGCACAGCTCCTATTTGACTAAATAAATGTACACCTTATGAGTGAATGATGTCATGGGTACTATGGCTAGACATATTTAAGGTACTAGATTTAAGGAGGCAAAAATCTAGCTCTGGTGGTTTTCGATTTCACACCATCACATTTTCTTAGATCCTTACCTAGAAGGAGAGGCAAAGATAGGCCAATAAAGCAAATGTACCTTTCTTTGGTGATTCACAGGTATTCTTGATGAAGACTTTTTTCCTTTCTGTTTTCTTTGCCTGGGCAGGCAAATAAAATTGGGTACTTGCTGTTTGAAACATTTCCGATATCCCGCCAAATCGACTGGATAGTCCTATAAATGAAAAGCTTTTTATAAATCTGCCATGTCTGCCTTGTGCTGTAGAATACAGAAAACATGTCAATCTCACGTAAAATTGCTAACATGCATCATGTATTATTATAATATTTATTTTAGAAGAAAACATTTCTGCAACCTCTGAAATCAAGAGAGAACGATATCTATTGGAGATAAACATGCATGCAGACACATGGTTCTGTGTGAGAACATGTAGTTGTCAGCTATACATCTAAAGATCGAGTCACTTTTAAAGACCTCAGTAAGCCACTGCTTTGTTATTGTTTTTTTGTTGTTGTTAAAAAAATACCAGCAGATTTACTGCATAATCTCCAAGCAAAGTTTAATACATGTTTTAACGGAAATAAAAAAAACATTAAGTTGAAATTAGCGACTACTTACTCCTATACTTTTAGTCACCAAATCCGAAATTGTGATAATATGAAATATCGTGATGGCGTTACACGACAATTGTCAATACCAGTCATGGGATCTTTTAGCAAATGATGCTAATAGAGGAACTGATCGCAAATTTTGACTAAGTCTATTTGTATAGTCGCAAAAAGGAAGAATTGAGTCGCAACAGCAACTCATACAGACACGATTTCCAGCCCTGCTGAGTAACTCATCCGAAAGGGATGCTTTCTTTGACTCAGTTTGTCTGCCCAACAAAATGGGTGCTGAGTGAGACTCTTTAAAATTAATTCTGAAAACCTGTTTGGTCAGGTGGTAAAACGCACAGCATCGCTCTGCAGCTCGTTTTGCAACAATGTTGTGAGACAAGTTGAGCGATGTTGTTGCCCGTTTTACCTCGCCTTTAATGTCATTTATTTTCATACAACACTAGGTGCTTCTATTTAATTCCAGCGGACTAGAACTTACTGACTCATGAAAATCAGTTTTTCACACATTTTTGATTTTGTTAATAATGTATTATTATAACAATATTATATTTGTTTTCTATACTTCAAAAGCTTTAAAATGATATATTATACTTGTATCTAGCTTAAAAGCACACGGAATGACAACTATTTTTGCCAAAAGGACCCCTTGAACCCGTCCCCATACCTTAATGAACCCAAGACATTCAGGCATGCTAAATGCAAGAGCCTCTTCCTGGATAAACCAGGTAAAATACAGAATGTGCACAGTTTAGATGGAGATTTGACAATATCAAGAAGAAAAAATAGCTAATTCATATCTATGATAAACTCTGGTATTTCTGAGCCACAGATTGCACTTGTATCTTTGCAATTTTGTATTTGTATGGAATGAATTCTTTTAACAAAGAGCTTAGATGTACATGTACATATTTGGTGCACATGTCAATATTTCCCAAACCACAGCCCATATAGAACAAAACTCCTGCAAAACTCACCAAAAAAAGAGAGGGCACTACTTACTTACTTAGGGTGGCCTTACTTACTTAGGGAACCTAAGCTACACACCTGCTAATACAGTCTGCACTATCCAACATGCAGGCGGGAACTCTGCAGTATTGGCCGCCCCAATGTCTCCCTTTAAGGTGCCCAGAAGGGATGTCACTGGACACCCTGGATGACTGGAACCTTGTATAGATTCCCAGAGTAACAGGTACCAGGCCCAGTGGTCCTTAACAAACTTCAGCAATGCATGGGAGCATGTAGTCTCAAAACAATAGGCCATTTGCACTGACTGAGTCACGTTACAATAAAATCTTGAAAATTCAACTCGCTGCTATGTTGCGTTTAGCCCCGTAGCCATAGTAGTTACACAAGATAGCATACAAGAACTTGACAGGATATTCACATATATAACAACAACAACAACTGATTTATTTCATATAGCTCAATCATATTTATATACAAGTTTCTAGGCGTATCAAGAATGGAATTCACGTACGATTATTTAGAGTTACATTCTTTTGGTTCCGGCAAGTCCTACATAGGAAATTACATACAGGTATCATAATAATTGTGATAGCACTAATCTATCTAATCTAAAGTGGTGATCATGACTTAGATAGAGTAATCAGATAATGGATACGTAATATCAGGCACGTATTCTAACACCCCCACTTGCTCTGATGTTACGAACCTTCAACAAAAAAAATTAATTTCCCATTATAAAAGTTTTGAACTTTTCCAGCTTAGCTTTTGTGGCTGGTTTTGTAAAAATGTCTGCTACATTGTCCTCAGTTGGGACATACTGAACTTTTACATTTCCACTTTGAATTTCTGATCTGATAAAGTGGTATTTGATGTCAATGTGCTTCGATCTTTGATGGTTAACTGGGTTCTTAGCTAGATTAATTGCTCCCTGATTGTCGACATGAATCGTTACTTCTTCAACCATAATACTCATGTCAGTACATAGCTGTTTCAAAAATTAGCTTCTTGTGCAGCATTAGCTAGTGAAATGTATTCAGCTTCACAAGTAGATAAGGCTACAGTTTGCTGCTTGCGGCTTTTCCATGAAATTAACGGTCCATTCTCAGTCAACTGAAAATTATATCCAGTTATGCTGCGTCTATCTTTCACAGATGCTCCCCAGTCCGAATCACACGAGCCTGTAAGTATCAAGGCTGATTCCGATTTGCCAAATTTAAGGCCTTGTTCCCGTGAACCTTTGAGATATCTCAGTACATGTTTTGCCATACTGAGATCTGACTGAGTTGGTTTTGCCATATTCTGTGAAAGTTTAGTCACAGTGTAACACAAATCAGGTCTAGTACCTGTCATTACATATATTAAACTCCCCACAATTGCTCTATACAATCTCGGATCATCCAATTCGCGCGCTTCTTCGTCGTTACTCTTTTCTGCTCCTAGAGCGCACGGCGTTGCCTTTGGTTTGCAATCTGACATTTCAAATTTCGAGAGGATTTTATCTATGTATTGTGTCTGGCTCATCTCGATTGAATCTTTGTTGCATTTGAAATTTGTTCCCAAAAACCACGAAAGTTTGCCAAGATCTTTCATTTTGAACTTTCTGCACAGAGCCTCTTTAACGCTTTCCAACAAAGTTAAAGTAGTTGCAGAAATTATGATATCATCTACCCAGATGATCAAAATAATCAATCCATTTTCCTCTGAATTTCTAGTGTACACGCATGGGTCTGCGAGCGATTGAGAAAAGTTTTCACTTAGCAAATAGTTATGAAGCATGTTGTTCCAATTTCTCCCGCTTTGTTTCAAACCATATAGAGATTTCTTTAACTTACAAACTAGTTTCTCTCCGTTTTCTCCGCGCTTCTCAAAGCCTTCCGGTTGTTCCATATAAATTTCGCAGTCAATTGGCGCATTTAGATAAGCTGTCTTAACGTCCATTTGATGAGTAATCATGTCATTCTGCACTGCTGTTTGCATAAGCATTCGTACTGAACTCATGCGAGCAGTAGGCGCAAACGTTTCCTGATAGTCTATGTCTGCGATTTGTGAATAGCCTTTAGCTACGTAGCGTGCTTTATGTGTCTCTTCTCTATTAGGTCCCGTTTTCACGGCAAAGACCCATTTTCCCCCCACTATCTGTCTACCCTCGGGTGGCGTGACTAACTCGAACGTGTCATTGTCAATTAGAGCTGTCATTTCGTCATTCATGGCCTTTTGCCATTTTGGCATCTCTTTTGAAATCAAAGCATCGTCATAAGTGGTCGGGATGTTCGCGACTCGATAACAGTAGTCTACAGTGTTGCTAACTTCGTCTAAGTCACTGTTCATTGCATATTCGTCAAAACGCTTAGGTTTGTTGCGAATTCGTCCGGGATAACGACGTTCTAGTTCGTGTTCAGTACTCTCAGACTCCGTCACGTCCTCCTCTTCTGTTGTTTGTTCTGTTACGTCAGTGTCAACAGTTGTATGTGGGGTCGGTAACACACTCTCGTCTTCGTCTATCTTAGGCACGTAAACTTTGTTTTGTTCAAGAAATTTTACGCATCGCGCTCTTTCTACAACGTTTCTCTCCGGGTAATAACAAGGTATGCCGGACTATCTCGGTCATAACCTACGAAAGTGCCTTTCTTACTGCGCGCTTCTAATTTCTTCGCGTTCTGAACATAGGCATAACACGTAGAGCCAAAAACATGCATCCTACTCACATCCGGTTTCTTTCCGATAAGGGCCTCATAAGGCGTTTTACCTAATCGCGCGTTAAAACAACGATTACGAATGTATGCGGCTGTCATTACTGCGTACGTCCACAATTCCTTAGGTAATTCAGACTCTAGCAAAAGACATCTCGCCATTTCAAACAGGCTTCGCCACATCCTTTCTGCAGTACCATTCTGGTGCGGAGAATGCGGCGCACTTGTCTCGCGCTTAATGCGATTTTTGCGAAGTAAAGACTTAAACTGTTTACTTGTAAATTCACCCCCGCCATCCGATCTAATGCGCTTTGGCTTACCAAATGGAGCGATGTCAGCAAGAAACTTCTGCGTCGCTTCTAGAGTATCACTTTTCTGTTTCAGAAAATACACCATGTTAATACCGGTAAAATCATCTACAAAACACAAAGCATATCGGAAACCTCCCTTTGCTACGGGATCTATCGGGCCGGCCAAATCGCAATGCACAAAATCTAAAGGTGCTTTAGCCCTATCATCTGGCTTACGGCTCCGAGTTTGGCACATTTTGCCTTGCGTACAAATAGCGCAATCGAGCTGTTCATCATTCGCAATTTTCATGCCTTCAACAACATTTTCCAATTTGCGTAAATCTTGAAAATTACAATGACCCATAATTTGGTGCCACTGCATTAAAGAACTCGCATTATTGTTTGAAGATGAAATGCTGTTTAGGTAATACAAACGGCCTTTCTGCTCGACCTCAAACATTGTGCCATCTGGTGCTTTAAAATACTTTGCGTCCTTATTAAGACTGACACTCGCGCCCTTTGCAATGGCAGCAGAAACTGAAAAAATGTTTTGGTTGTATGACGGAATGTACAGAGCATTGTTGAGAATAACATCTTGTAAATTTCCATTTACATCGAAAAGCTTTACTTTGGCATTCCCTTTCCCAAAACTACATTGGCCTTACTTCCATCTGCCAATTCAATGTAATGACCATTTGCGTCAAAATTTTCATCAAAACTCACAAATTTTTCCCGCTCTGTTACAATGTGGCTCGTAGCACCACTATCTAGTAAGAGATTAGTGACTTTCTTACCATTCCTATTTGTTATCTGTTCTTCACTAAAAGTAAAGGCGAAATCATGTTCGTCCTCCTCGGCACTCTTCTTTGCGGAGTCGCCTGATCTCTGTTGCCCTTGTGACTGACCTTGGGGCTTCCTGCTGCGACAGTCTCTTGTGTTGTGTGATACAGTCCTACACTTTGCACACCATTTGCTAGACTCCTTGCTGTAGCAGTCAATACTTTTGTGGCCTTTTCTTCCACATTTGTAGCAGTTTCCCTGGAATTTTTGCTTTAAAGTCATGACGCTTTCCTCGTCATTTCCAGGGGTCCTTCGGCAGCTTTTCTCCGTCTCCTCATAGTTTCGGAGAGCTGTTTTAAACTCGCTGAAGGTCATCGGTTTGTCCTTCTGCGCTGCCACCGTCGCGAAGGTTTTGTAGCCATCTGGCAGGCCTTTTAGAGCCATGGCTACCAGTAGCCCATCGCTTATCACTTCGTCGGCGGCTTTCAGGGAGGTAGATGCTTTCTCCGCTCGGAGGATGTAGTCCGTTGTAGACTCGCCATCCTTCATCGTCAGGGAAGTCAACTCAGTATATAGGGCAATTACTCTTGGCTTCCCCTTGCCCTGGTAGTGCTCTCGCAAGACACCTAGGGCTTTCCTGCCGTCGTTATTGGCCTCTCGTATCACGAGAGCCAAACTTCTGTCGTCCAAGCACTGGACCAACTCCGCGAACGCATTTGCGTTCTTTTCTTCGTCAGGGGCCGTGGTTTCTCCTTCCTTTGGTATAACCACATCGTACAGCTTCTGGAGGCGCATGTAGCCAAGGAACTTTACTTCCCAGAGCTCGTACTTGCTTTCGTCTCCACTGAACATGAGCGTCCTCCTGGGCCCATAACCTGTTGCGTTTAGCCCCGTAGCCATAGTAGTTACACAAGATAGCATACAAGAACTTGACAGGATATTCACATATATAACAACAACAACAACTGATTTATTTCATATAGCTCAATCATATTTATATACAAGTTTCTAGGCGTATCAAGAATGGAATTCACGTACGATTATTTAGAGTTACATTCTTTTGGTTCCGGCAAGTCCTACATAGGAAATTACATACAGGTATCATAATAATTGTGATAGCACTAATCTATCTAATCTAAAGTGGTGATCATGACTTAGATAGAGTAATCAGATAATGGATACGTAATATCAGGCACGTATTCTAACATGCTATTTGCCCCAGGTTAATAGTCCAGTCATTTTACGTGAATAATAAGGCTAACCCGGAACAAATTGCAACAGTACAAATCTCAATGGATTTAGACTCTATTATACTCACTTAATAACAAATCAAAAGTCGTCCAAAATCTCGATACGGCAGCATCTCGAAAAAAAAGGATTTATTCAAAGCAATCGGAAACAGCTTTCTTCGCCATAATATTGGCTTTTGTTATTAATGAGGTTTACGTCACTTGAGCTCTACGCTGATAAAACTAGTTCTAGACTGTAACGTGTTACAGGTAAATATTCTAACGCTTTCCTTTACATAGAAAGGACCCCTTGTATAGAGTCTTTTGATGTTTGCCAACCGAATCCATTATTAAGAATTATTGAGTTGTTTATGGAAATGTGTTTCAAGATTCCTAGTCAGGCACTGTATTGGAATTATGACATTGGAAATTTCTCTTATTCAAAGCGTAGTTTGCAAAAATAACATACCTAACCAAGGTATAAGTATAACACGAATGAGTCCATTTTAAACCACTAAAAATTTAAACACTTAGCTGGGAATACTGTACAGTACAGCGAATCTCAAAAGCTTCGCAAAACTAAGTGCGGCAAAACTCATTAATAACAAAGGGCAAGATGGCCGCCAACAACAGAAAATTATCCCATCAAGTTTTCCTAATTTTCAGGATGTTGCCGTGCTCGGATTTTCGACGACTTTTAGTATGTTCATTAGTACATAAAATCTAAAAGGGTTTTGAAGAGAAAGCTACTGTTGCAATTTGTTCCGGGTCAAATGCAATATTACTGGACTATAAAGATTTTAAGCTAAAACTTGAGTTTTTGACTAATATCAACTGGTTCTTTGTATTTCTGGAATTGATTTTGACAAAACATCTCGTTAAGAGGTAGTTGGAGTCTTGTGACCCATTTAGTGCAAATGGCCTATTCAGTGATGAAAGAGCTCATGTGTTGAACAGTACTGTTTTTCTAAATATATCACCTGAATTGTGCTTTTGCTGCTTTTGGTGAAACATGCAAATAAAACTAGAATCAGGATAACAGGAACTTACTAGTCACTTGGTGAAATACTGTTAAAAATGCCAATTAGAAAGCTACTTGAAACATATATAGTTTAGTGTTCACCAAGCAAACCTGAATGTAACGTCATCCCCCTTAAACACGTGACAAGTGATGCGGGAACTTACTAGTCACTTGGCGAAATACAGTAAAAATGCCAATTAGGAAGCCACTTGAAACATAGTTTTGTGTTCACCAAGTAAACCTGAAAGTAACGTCATCCCCCTTGAACATGTGACAAGTGATGTGGGAACTTACTAGTCACTTGGTGAAATACAGTAAAAATGCCAATTAGAAAGCAACTTGAAACATAGTTTTGTTTTCACCAAGCAAACCTGAAAGTAACGTCATCCCCCTTGAACACATGACAAGTGATGCGGGAACTTACTAGTCACTTGGTGAAATACAGTAAAAATGCCAATTAGGAAGCCACTTGAAACATAGTTTTGTGTTCGCCAAGCAAACCTGAAAGTAACGTCATCCCCCTTGAACATGTGACAAGTGATGCGGGAACTTACTAGTCACTTGGTGAAATACAGTAAAAATGCCAATTAGAAAGCAACTTGAAACATAGTTTTGTTTTCACCAAGCAAACCTGAAAGTAACGTCATCCCCCTTGAACACATGACAAGTGATGCGGGAACTTACTAGTCACTTGGTGAAATACAGTAAAAATGCCAATTAGAAAGCAAATTGAAACATAGTTTTGTGTTCACCAAGCAAACCTGAAAGTAACGTCATCCCCCTTGAACACATGACAAGTGATGCGGGAACTTACTAGTCACTTGGTGAAATACAGTAAAAATGCCAATTAGAAAGCAACTTGAAACATAGTTTTGTGTTCACCAAGCAAACCTGAAAGTAACGTCATCCCCCTGAACACATGACAAGTGATGCGGGAACTTACTAGTCACTTGGTGAAATACAGTAAAAATGCCAATTAGGAAGCCACTTGAAACATAGTTTTGTGTTCACCAAGCAAACCTGAAAGTAACGTCATCCCCCTTGAACACATGACAAGTGATGCGGGAACTTACTAGTCACTTGGTGAAATACAGTAAAAATGCCAATTAGAAAGCCACTTGAAACATAGTTTTGTGTTCACCAAGCAAACCTGAAAGTAACGTCATCCCCCTTGAACACATGACAAGTGATGCGGGAACTTACTAGTCACTTGGTGAAATACAGTAAAAATGCCAATTAGGAAGCCACTTGAAACATAGTTTTGTGTTCACCAAGCAAACCTGAAAGTAACGTCATCCCCCTTGAACATGTGACAAGTGATGCGGGAACTTACTAGTCACTTGGTGAAATACAGTAAAAATGCCAATTAGAAAGCAACTTGAAACATAGTTTTGTTTTCACCAAGCAAACCTGAAAGTAACGTCATCCCCCTTGAACACATGACAAGTGATGCGGGAACTTACTAGTCACTTGGTGAAATACAGTAAAAATGCCAATTAGAAAGCAAATTGAAACATAGTTTTGTGTTCACCAAGCAAACCTGAAAGTAACGTCATCCCCCTTGAACACATGACAAGTGATGTTGGAACTTACTAGTCACTTGGTGAAATACAGTAAAAATGCCAATTAGAAAGCAACTTGAAACATAGTTTTGTGTTCACCAAGCAAACCTGAAAGTAACGTCATCCCCCTTGAACACATGACAAGTGATGTGGGAACTTACTACTCACTTGGTGAAATACAGTAAAAATGCCAACTAGGAAGCCACTTGAAACTTAGCTTTGTGTTCACCAAGCAAACCTGAAAGTAACGTCATCCCCCTTGAACACATGACAAGTGATGCGGGAACTTACTAGTCACTTGGTGAAATACAGTAAAAATGCCAATTAGAAAGCCACTTGAAACATAGTTTTGTGTTCACCAAGCAAACCTGAAAGTAACGTCACCCCCTTGAACACATGACAAGTGATGCGGGAACTTACTAGTCACTTGGTGAAATACAGTAAAAATGCCAATTAGGAAGCCACTTGAAACATAGTTTTGTGTTCATCAAGCAAACCTGAAAGTAACGTCATCCCCCTTGAACATGTGACAAGTGATGCGGGAACTTACTAGTCACTTGGTGAAATACAGTAAAAATGCCAATTAGAAAGCAACTTGAAACATAGTTTTGTTTTCACCAAGCAAACCTGAAAGTAACGTCATCCCCCTTGAACACATGACAAGTGATGTTGGAACTTACTAGTCACTTGGTGAAATACAGTAAAAATGCCAATTAGAAAGCAACTTGAAACATAGTTTTGTGTTCACCAAGCAAACCTGAAAGTAACGTCATCCCCCTTGAACACATGACAAGTGATGTGGGAACTTACTACTCACTTGGTGAAATACAGTAAAAATGCCAACTAGGAAGCCACTTGAAACTTAGCTTTGTGTTCACCAAGCAAACCTGAAAGTAACGTCATCCCCCTTGAACACATGACAAGTGATGCGGGAACTTACTAGTCACTTGGTGAAATACAGTAAAAATGCCAATTAGAAAGCCACTTGAAACATAGTTTTGTGTTCACCAAGCAAACCTGAAAGTAACGTCACCCCCCTTGAACACATGACAAGTGATGCGGGAACTTACTAGTCACTTGGTGAAATACAGTAAAAATGCCAATTAGGAAGCCACTTGAAACATAGTTTTGTGTTCATCAAGCAAACCTGAAAGTAACGTCATCCCCCTTGAACATGTGACAAGTGATGCGGGAACTTACTAGTCACTTGGTGAAATACAGTAAAAATGCCAATTAGAAAGCAACTTGAAACATAGTTTTGTTTTCACCAAGCAAACCTGAAAGTAACGTCATCCCCCTTGAACACATGACAAGTGATGCGGGAACTTACTAGTCACTTGGTGAAATACAGTAAAAATGCCAATTAGAAAGCAACTTGAAACATAGTTTTGTGTTCACCAAGCAAACCTGAAAGTAACGTCATCCCCCTTGAACACATGACAAGTGATGCGGGAACTTACTAGTCACTTGGTGAAATACAGTAAAAATGCCAATTAGAAAGCAACTTGAAACATAGTTTTGTGTTCACCAAGCAAACCTGAAAGTAACGTCATCCCCCTTGAACACATGACAAGTGATGTGGGAACTTACTACTCACTTGGTGAAATACAGTAAAAATGCTAATTAGGAAGCCACTTGAAACATAGTTTTGTGTTCACCAAGCAAACCTGAAAGTAACGTCATCCCCCTTGAACACATGACAAGTGATGCGGGAACTTACTAGTCACTTGGTGAAATACAGTAAAAATGCCAATTAGGAAGCCACTTGAAACATAGTTTTGTGTTCACCAAGCAAACCTGAAAGTAACGTCATCCCCTTGAACACGTGACAAGTGATGCGGGAACTTACTAGTCACTTAGTGAAATACAGTAAAAATGCCAATTAGAAAGTCACTTGAAACATAGTTTTGTGTTCACCAAGCAAACCTGAAAGTAACGTCATCCCCCTTGAACACATGACAAGTGATGCGGGAACTTACTAGTCACTTGGTGAAATACAGTAAAAATGCCAATTAGGAAGCAACTTGAAACATAGTTTTGTGTTCACCAAGCAAACCTGAAAGTAACGTCATCCCCCTTGAACACACGTGACAAGTGATGTGGGAACTTACTAGTCACTTGGTGAAATACAGTAAAAATGCCAATTAGAAAGCAACTTGAAACATAGTTTTGTGTTCATCAAGCAAACCTGAAACTAATGTCATCCCCCTTGAACACATGACAAGTGATGCAGGAACTTACAGATTTGTTTCTCTCATGCAAAGTAAGATCCAAGAATGCAAAAATCCTTTTATGCCACTCACCTTGATACTCCTTATCATGCTGTCTTCGATTTTAACAACTCCTGCCAAAACAAAAACATTTTGTGAATATTACACCTATTTCAATTATTATTGAAATGTATACACTACTGCCAAAGAGAATTGAGAACGACACTCACAAAATTTTGCCAAAATTTAGAGAGTTCCTTTTTTGCAGTATAGTACACGTGTCATAAACTACAATGCATTATTGCTACTTGAAATGTACTAGTTAATTCAACACTTCCTTTTTGAGACATAGATAATGGTTACATAGTGAACAAATCACATCACTTTTTGTCTTCATGTCATTTACGCCCGAAAAATCAGATATACAGTGTAATAACAAATTTTGGCAAGCTCCAGTTTTGAAGCAATGGGCTTCCTGGATATTTTTTATGCAAGTGGATGAAAGCAAGGATCAGTTCGGAGGAAACTGCCACATATGCACAAAATTGTAGGAAGTATCAATGCAATATACATACACATTAATCTTTATGTATCCAGGGATGTCTGTGTGAATTTGAAAAACGTTTCCTTTGTATTTTAATTTAGAATCATAAAAAAGTAACAACGTTCAAGATATCATAATAATTCTTTATTCCATAAAATACTAATAACACGGCATATAGGATACACTAACAAAATATAGGTACAAAAGAAAAAAAACATAAGGCTTAATGAGACTCATTAGATTCTTCAGCATCTCGAACCATCGCATTAAAACGCTCGAGAATATCAAAACAAAATTTGGCAGTTACACTTACGGCAGACTCGTCACACATCAACAATAAGTAAACGCATAGATTACGCAAACCTAGTTGGCCAAAGGAAACATTCAGTTGCAAAATGTCAGTCAAAAATAATTCTCTTAGATGAACAAAAGATGCATGTCTAACCTGGGCTTTGAGAAATATTTAGTTTCGGTTACTAATTTTCGACATCGTCAAGCAGTTTCGAAACTGCGTTTATCCGCACATAGATTACCAGTGGAAGTTGGCAGATATGCTAATATTGATTATAACTCTAGGAAATGTTCATTCTGCAATCTTAATGAAATTGGAGATGAGACGCATTATTTGATGTATTGTAACCATGCGTCTTTTGTTCATCTAAGAGAATTATTTTTGACTGACATTTTGCAACTGAATGTTTCCTTTGGCCAACTAGGTTTGCGTAATCTATGCGTTTACTTATTGTCGATGTGTGACGAGTCTGTCGTAAAGGTAACTGCCAAATTTTGTTTTGATATTCTCGAGCGTTTTAATGTGATGGTTCGAGATGCTGAAGAATCTAATGAGTCTCATTAAGTCTTATGTAATTGTTTTTCTTTTCTACCTATATATTTGTTAGTGTATCCTATATGCCGTGTAATTGGTATTTTATGGAATAAAGAATTAATTAATAATGTGTCTCATCTCCAATATCATTAAGATTGCAGAATCAACATTTCCTAGAGTTATAATCGATATTAGCATATCTGCCAACTTCCACTGGTAATCTATGTGCGGATAAACGCACCAGTTTCGAAAATGCTTGACGATGTCAAAAATTAGTAACCGAGACTAAATATTTCTCAAAACCCAGGCTAGACTTCAAAGATCTAAACAGCCTTAATTTTCCACCGGTCCCTTGACGGAGGTTAGTCCTCCAGTGCTCGCAAAACATATCATATAATTGTGTTTTAATCTGTTTAGACACATCCTTAATCTGTTCAAAAGGAATTGTAATACCATCTAAAGATCCAAAACCACACAAAGACAGGAGGAAATTAGCAAACGCAACCCCACGAAAGTTTGAAGACACACACCAAGAAGCCGCTTTTGCGACGAGACTGTCCCAGAAAATAGGATTTGTTATCCGTAACCAATACCTGACAATAGTACAATCGATTTGAACTGTCAGGGATAACCAAATTCTGCATACACAGCCATATTCGTAGACTTTAAGTGTATGCCTAAAATCCTCTTACAAAATTTTAGATTCAACCTCTCTATGTCACCTAAAACAGAGAAAAGTTTCTGCTTAAACATCTCCAAAGAAAATAACCTGCCTAACATGTAAGCACCCCAGACCTCACAACCATATAATAGCACGGGAGACAGAAGCGAAGAAAATAATTTCAACATCACCTTCACCGGAATTTCCTCACATTGGTGAAATGGGCAAAAAGGCCATGATATAACCTAAAGCTTTATTCTTTAAAACTACCAGAAAAATGAAACACAATACCAAGATAGGTATAATGTTCCACGCACTCTAAAACCTGGCCACTGAAAGACCAATGAGAGAACAAGTATGGGCACCTCTGAGCACACGTGCCAAAAAACAACACTTTCAATTTTTTCATGTTAACGCTTACGTTCAGTGCTTTGTGTAAATAGCCAATCTATCGAGACAATGCTGAAGACCCGACTCTGATTCAGATAAAATGACTAAATCATCCACATAAAGTAAGCAGCTAAGATCACATCTATAGATGATATGAAGTCTAGAAAAGGGGAATTTCTAAGCAATGTTCCAAATAGAATAAAATCTGGAATAAAATCTCTAAAGATGTGGATTTACAAAAGGGATCAATGTCACCTGAGCATCTTACCCAATTGTCCCCTAGTCCAAGTCACATTGGTCCACAAGTCACACTATAATGGGACAAACTGGAACTCCTGCAAGAAAAATAGCAAATGTTAAATGGTTTTGGCATGAGTAACCTCCTTCGATTTTTTCATGTTAACGCTTAACTTCCAGTGCTGTGTGTAGCCAATCTATCGAGACAACGCTGACCCGACTCCGATTCAGATAAAATGACTAAATCATCCGCATAAAGTAAGCAACTAAGATCATATCTATAGAAGAGTTTAATCCAATATATAATACTAAATAATAGTACATTCGGATAATTAAAAAAGTACATTCGGATAATTAAATGCCACAAAATACATACTTGTTAATCAAACAATTTTAATACCTCACCACAAAACTTGAGGCTGAGTTTCATGATTGACTCATCTTGCATACTTAAGATGTATTTAAAATCATCAAATTTACGAAAAGAACTACAGTCGAAGCTCTCTGTGCGACCGCTCTCGTAAGCGACCAGCTCCCATAACGACCATTTTCCCGAAACCCAGTTTGAATTGTCACACAAACTCTGTTATTTCAAGCTCTCTTAAGCGACCGCCTTATCGATGCGACCAGCTCCGTTAGCGACCAGAATTTCAAATCACCAACAGAGATTTTCTATTGTTTTTAAGCTCTCGTAAGCGACCACAGCACTTTTTGTCTTTAAAGCACCAGTATCACCTCATAAATACCTTAACTGATACAAGCTGCACCGGTGAAATGCTATTTTCTATGAACATTTGTGGTTATCTATTCTTAATTATAGTCGGGAGCATTAGTATTATGTGATATTTTCTAGATTTAATTGTACTTGCTAAGCTCTCTTAAGCGACCGACACGTATTGTTCAAGTGGAAAGCAGCTTGGTGGTCGCTTTTGAGAGCCGTTCTCGTAAGCGACCAGCTCCATTAACGACTGCAATTTTCAGTTCCCAAGGTGGTCGCTTACGAGAGCTTCAACTGTATTCACTAATCGCAAAGCCGTTAGCAAGCTGTCGCGCACTTTCTTAGAGTGACAACAAGACATCAGTGCATGAAACTCATCCCCGATTTGACCCGAATCACATAGGGTACATAAATGTTCATTCAGGGGAAAGCCATTGTACCGACCAGATTCAATGGGCAGCTTCGTGAGCAGAGACCCTGAGTTTAGTCACAGTTTGTCGATATTTAACATTTGCTTCGTCAAGGTAGGTTTCATACTTGAAATTGCACTTGACTGTGCTGTAAGTTCCTAACTTTACCACTTTGACACTGAATCTGGTCTGTCCAGTAACTACTGAAAAGTTTAAATAATTTTCCCTTTAAGCATTTACCGAAGACAGGTAATTGTTTACTCGGTACACTGAAATCACTTAATAAATTACAATCACACATTTTCAATAGATTGTTTACAAAAATCACAGGGTGTTGATTGTTAACAATGCATTCTCTTGCAGCAGAACCAACAAGAGAATATTGAAAAATAGGATCCTTAATTCGTCACCAAGGTCGAGATTTGAACAATCAGTGGAGCCTTTCCCAGTTCCCCATAAACTGCTAAATTAGTAGTTTTGGAATTAACTCCAAGAATCCGCTTGAAAAACTTCAGTTGTAATCTCTCTACTTTGTTAACAACATTGAAAAACTAATGATAGGGGAATTTCTAAGCAATGTTCCAAATAGAATAAAATCTGGAATAAAATCTCTAAAGATGTGGATTTACAAAAGGGATCAATGTCACCTGAGCATCTTACCCAATTGTGACCTCTCACGCGAAAACGTACATGTGTTTTTTACAAGCGTTAGCTTTTCTAACGCCACCTCGCGCTTAGAAACACTTTAATCGCGCCTGGCTAACGCCATCTCGCGCTTTTCTAACACTTGACTCGGCCTAGCTAACGCCAGCTCGCGCTTTTCTAACACTTGACTCGGTCCTAGCTAACGCCAGCTCGCGCTTTTCTAACACTTGACTCGGGCCTAGCTAACGCCACCTCGCGCTTTTCTAACGCTTGACTTGTGCCTACCTAACGCTTGACTAAGAAAAACGCTTGACTCGCGCTTGCTGGACTCGCGTCGCGTTGCAGTCCGAGAAGCGAGCGAACGGCTCTATAAATGAGTGAACGAGTTTACGAAACAAGCCCTACTTACGAACGAATAATGAATAATGCTCTCAAAGTGAAAGATAAAAGTAAAAATTTCATGTATGCGGGTAGATCCTATGATGCAAAAATATGAATACCCACGTGCGAAATACTAAAGTGACACGGCGCGAATGTCGAACACGCCCAACACGCGCTGTCAAGTTTACTTCCCGCTCTCCAAATAAAAAAATAATGAGAGCATGAAAAATAATTATTGTAAACTACAAAGAGACAAAATTACAAGAAGTACTACGGTATTTACTGTTAGGCTTCCAGAACAAGCAGGGTGAATTTGGTGCAGCCTGATGACATTCTTGTCAAGCGCAGAACGTAAACAAAAGTTCGTGTAAAACTTACCCGGCGTCTCAGTCGATTTCACAGCATTCCACTGTTCCTGTTTCAAAGTTCAGAAATACTAGTAATGCAGTATGCATGATTTTAATCCCTTGAAAGCACAGTTTGAGTGCGATTTGCAATACTGAGCACGACAGAACTTCTAGCCGCCCGGAGGACAAGTTCGTGTTTGTGATTTTCGTTTACTGTACACACACTAATTACATATTCATAACTGGTTCGCACTTTCTATTCAATCTCTAAGTAAAAACTTTCCTTTGTATACCTTTGTTCTTCTCTCGTTCTTTCTTCCTTTTCTTTCTATCTATAAAGCAGAGACTAAACTGCAATTCTTTTGGAATGCAAAATGGGAAGCATTTTCGATAAACAACCGAAAATACAAGTGAACAACAACAAATTCATATTTAAGATACATGCGGCGCGTCGCGCCGCGACATTATTTTACTTCACGGACAAGTACAGAAGGCGCGTTTCAAGATGAAAGATCGAACATGACTCAAAATACATTTTCCATTGAGCACTTATTCCAAGATTAAAGAAATTCAGGAGATTTTATTGAAAACAGAGAGCCCCAGGAGATGACGTAAAAAATACGGGAGATTCGCGGGTGATCTGTGAGTATTTGAATCAGAATACAAACAGAAAATACCATTCACAGCTTTATTGTTTTAATCATGATACTAAATATTTTGCAAGTTATGCGCGCTGATTGCGATGTTCATTAAGAAAAGTCAAGTATTGGTTGATCGAATTTGTATTTAATTTGTCTATGTCGGTTAGCAGAGCAAGCGGAAAGTAAAACAAAATAATTACTCGATGTAAGTAAATTCTTCGCGTTAGAACGGATCGCTTCATCCTTGGCAGCTTGACTTTTAAAAAGCAAAGAAAGTAAACATGAAAGTTAGAGCTCATTTCGAGAAAACTTTGTTTAGCTCGTGCCGACCGTGTTTTCTTGGCGTTAGAACTTTTAAGTCTAGTTTCGCGTCTTTAACGAACGCTTTATTTAAACCATCATGCAACTCTCACGCTTTGTTTTAATTAAAACTTTGGCTCGCGCCTTGTTAACGCTTGATTCGCACTGCTTGGCTAACGCCACCTCGCGCCTAAGAAAAACTTGAATCGCGCCTGGCTAACGCCACCTCGCGCTTTTCTAACACTTGACTCGGGCCTAGCTAACGCCACCTCGCGCTTTTCTAACACTTGACTCGGGCCTAGCTAACGCCAGCTCGCGCTTTTCTAACGCTTGACTCAGACCTAGCTAACGCCACCTCGCGCTTTTCTAACGCTGACTTGTGCCTATCTAACGCCAGCTCGCGCTTTTCTAACACTTGACTCGCGCCTACAAACGCCTGATTCGCGCATAGCTAACGCTTTTTGCAGCTAACGGAAAAGGCGACCTGTACGTTTTCGCGTGAGAGGTCACAATTGTCCCCTAGTCCAAGTCACATCGGTCCGCAAGTCACACTATAATGGGACAAACTGGAACTCCTGCAAGAAAAATAGCAAATGTTCAATGGTTTTGGCATGAGTAACCTCCAGAAAATATAAATCAAAGCCACAAGCATACCTATAGAATCATTTATTTAGTCAATAAGTTCCACAAAGTTCTGTTACCACAATACAAATAATTTCAATACAAATGGAGGAAAAATAAGTAATTATTATTGAACTCACTGTGAATTATTGAACCTACTTTCAATAGATGCACTTCTAATTCTGCTGAAATTCTTTCCCACTAATTGGCAATCTCTTTTTTCAGAGTACACTTGGTGCATTTAGGATGACTCCAGGCCTGTTTCAAACGTCAATCTGTTGCTGCCTTGAATCCAATTCAGCTGATTGGCTTTCTCAATTTCACAACCAAAGAAAGAATATAAAACAAGAAAAACAAACTTTACATTTCGTTTTGTTCTACTATGGGTCATCTAGAATTATGTACCTTTGCACTAGACAAAGTGTCCTCTAAGTTGCAAATGAAATTTCTAACTACAATTGGATTCAACGCAGCAAAAGTTTGACCTCTGAAACTGGCCTGGCCTAGTCAGAACAACACCAGTGCTGGGACAGAACTAGTGTCTTCTTTGAAGAGCTCTACCTAAAATACAAGACTCTCTTTCCAAATAAGGACACAATGCCTTTAAATAGAACCCAGCAGATAGCAGATAAACTGCAATTGTTAACCCGTTGACAGATAGTTGTAAGATAACCAAACCAGTAAAACAGGCACTTAAAACACAAAGGCTATAAACCCTTGCCCTCAGTTAAAGCATGAGATATGGGTGAACCTAGTAAACTCTTACAACGTACAATATGCTTAACAAAATCCTGTTCCCTTCTCAAAACTAGCATCACAAAATAATCTTGAATCATGAGTAACCAGAAACACATAAATTACACAACTGATAATAAGTATGTGACTGATAATAATCTGGAGAATTCCAAAACCTGCATAACTTCACTTGGCTACATTTAACTACAAAAAAATAGGTTGAAATATTGTAGGGTTCTTTAATGTCACCTTTTAATGTGCATTTTTGCCTGACTTTTGAAAAACAAACTTTTCCTTCAAGGACAAAGCAGATAAACAGTGATAAATTGTTAACCTGTTGACAGATAGTTGCAAGATACCTGACTGTATCACTAAATGAGCAAAACAGGCACTAGAACCTCTGAAACCTGAAGGCTAACCCTTACCCTCAAACACCTAGTGCATCTTAGTTAAAAAAGCTTGAGAGTATGGGTGAACCTAAACTCTTACAGCAATATGCTCAACGAAATACTGTTCCCTTCTCAAAACTAGCATCACAAAATAATCTTGAATCATGAGTAACCAGAAACACAAAACTTACACAACTGCTAAATATGTGACAGATAACAATCTCAAGAATTCCAAAACCTGCAAATTAAACTTCAATTGGCAACATTTAACTACAAAATATAGGTTAATACTGTAGGTTGCAGCTATTATCACCTTTTAAATGTGTATTTTTGTCTGCCTTTTGAAAAACAAACTATTCTTTCATCAAACTTTTTAATTGAACACAGCAGATAAAACAGACATGTTATTTACCCCTTGATAGTTGCAAGATAACCAAACATAGCAAACAGGCACAAAACCCACTTGCCATCGGTCTGTATGGTTGAACCTAAACTCTTACAACTCTATATATCACCTTTTAAATTTGTATTTTTGCCTGACTTTTGAAAACAAGAAAAAAAAACTTTTCCTTCAAACTTTTGAACACAGCAGATAAACAGTGACAGCTGTTTGTTAACCCATTGATAGTTGAAAGATATAACCAAATAAGCAAAACAGGCACCAAACCCAAAGGCTAACCCTTGCCCTTGAACACAAAAACCTATAAAGTCACCTCAGTTCAAGCTTGAGATATGGGTGTACCTACTGGTAAACTCTTACCGGTACAACAATATGACCAATGTGCTCAACAAAATCTTGTTGCAAACTAGTATCACAAAATAATCTTGAATCATGAGTAACCAGAAACACAAAAATTACAAAACTGATAATAAGTATGTGACTGATAATAATCTGGAGAATTCCAAAACCTGCATAACTTCACTTGGCTACATTTAACTACAAAAAAATAGGTTGAAATATTGTAGGGTTCTTTAATGTCACCTTCTAAATGTGTATTTTTGCCAGACTTTTGAAAAACAAACTTTTCCTTCAAACTGTTTTAATTGAACAAAGCAGAAAAACATTGATAAATTGTTAACCTGTTGACAGATAGTTGCAACATACCTGACTGTATCACTAAATGAGCAAAACATGCACTAGAACCTCTGAAACCTCAAGGCTAACCCTTACCCTCAAACACCTAGTGCATCTCAGTTAAAAAAGCTTGAGAGTATGGGTGAACCTAAACTCTTACAGCAATATGCTCAACAAAATCCTGTTCCCTTCTCAAAACTAGCATCACAAAATATTCTTGAATCATGAGTAACCAGAAACACAAAAATTACACAACTGCTAATAAGTATGTGACTGATAATAATCTGGAGAATTCCAAAGCCTGCATAACTTCACTTGGCTACATTTAACTACAAAAAAATAGGTTGAAATATATTGTAGGGTTCTTAAATGTCACCCTTTAAATGTCTATTTTTGCCTGACTTTTGAAAAACAAACTTTTCCTTCAAACTTTTTTAATTTAACACAGCAGATAAACAGTGATTGTTAACCCATTGATAGTTGCAAGATAACCAAATAAGCAAAACAGGCACTAAAACCCAAAGGCTAACCCTTGCCCTCAAACACTAATGGGTGAACCTACTGATAAACTCTCAGACCTCTTACAACAATTTGACCACATTTTATGCTCACAAAATCATGTTCCCTTCTCAAAACTAGTATCACAAGAGGGTCCACAATAAGTTTTTCTGGATGCGGGATTGGGGACTCGAACAATCGTAGGTCTAACGTAAGTTTATACTGTAATGCGGCCCGTCGCGAAACCCAAATTAATATCAGGTTAAAAGACATAAGGCACACATTGAATACCACGGGTTATTGAATTTTCCGGTTGGCTTTCAGTTTAATTTTTTGCACTTATATTCATCCATTTTAAACCGTTTTATGAAGATATTGAAGTTCTGAACGATCGGGATTGGGATACAAAAAAGAAAGCTCTGGGATAGCGGGATTTAGAAAAAAAATTGGTCGGAATTACGGGATCCGGGGACCATTTTGTGGACCCTCTCACAAAATAATCTTGAATCATGAGTAACCAGAAACACAAAATTGCACAACTGCTAATAATTATGTGACTGATAATAATCTGGAGAATTCCAAAACCTGCATAACTTCAATTGGGCCCCTTCAATTGCTACAAAAATAGGTTGAAATACTGTAGGGTGACTCTATTATCACCTTTTAAATGTGTATTTTTGCCTGACTTTTGAAAAAAAAAATTTCCTTCAAACTTTTTTAATTGAACACAGCAGATAAACAGTGAATTGTTAACCCATTGATAGTTGCAAGATAACCAAATAAGCAAAACAGGCACTAAAACCCAAAGGCTAACCCTTGCCCTCAAACACTAAAACCCCTAAAGTAATTCAGTTTAAGCTTGAGATATGGGTGAACCTACCAGTAAACTCTCAGACCTCTTACAACAATTTGACCACATTTTATGCTCACAAAATCATGTTCCCTTCTCAAAACTAGTATCACAAAATAATCTTGAATCATGAGTAACCAGAAACACAAAAATTGCACAACTGCTAATAATTATGTGACTGATAATAATCTGGAGAATTCCAAAACCTGCATAACTTCACTTGCTACAAAAATAGGTTGAAATACTGTAGGGTGACTATTATCACCTTTTAAATGTGTATTTTTGCCTGACTTTTGAAAAACAAACTTTTCCTTGAAACTTTTTTCATTGAACACAGCAGATAAACAGTGATTGTTAACCCATTGATAGTTGCAAGATAAACAAGCAAAACAGGCACTAAAACCCAAAGGCTAACCCTTGCCCTCAAACACTAAAACATATAAAGTAACCTCAGTTTAAGCTTGAGATATAGGTGAGCCTCTGGTAAACTCTCAGACCTCTTACAACAATTTGACAACAATCCCTTCTCAAAACTAGCATCACAAAATAATCTTGAATCATGAGTAACCAGAAACACAAAAATTGCACAACTGCTAATAATTATGAGACTGATAATAATCTGGAGAATTCCAAAATCTGCATAACTTCACTTGCTACAAAAATAGGTTGAAATACTGTAGGGACGACTCTGTTATCACCTTTTAAATGTGTATTTTTGCCTGACTTTTGAAAAACAAACTTTTCCTTCAAACTTTTTTAATTGAACACGTACAGCAGATAAACAGTGATAAATTGTTAACCTGTTGACAGATAGTTGCAAGATACCTGACTGTATCACTAAATGAGCAAAACAGGCACTAGAACCTCTGAAACCTGAAGGCTAACCCTTACCCTCAAACACCTAGTGCATCTCAGTTAAAAAAGCTTGAGAGTATGGGTGAACCTAAACTCTTACAGCAATATGCTCAACAAAATCCTGTTCCCTTCTCAAAACTAGCATCACAAAATAATCTTGAATCATGAGTAACCAGAAACACAAAAATTTCACAACTGCTAATAAGTATGTGACTGATAATAATCTGGAGAATTCCAAAGCCTGCATAACTTCACTTGGCTACATTTAACAACAAAAAAAATAGGTTGAAATATAATGTAGGGTTCTTAAATGTCACCTTTTAAATGTGTATTTTTGTTTGAAAAACAAATTTTCCTTCAAACTTTTTTAATTGAACACAGCAGATAAACAGTGAATTGTTAACCCATTGATAGTTGCAAGATAACCAAATATGCAAAACAGGCACTAAAACCCAAAGGCTAACCCTTGCCCTCAAACACTAAAACCTATAAAGTTATTCAGTTTAAGCTTGAGATATGGGTGAACCTACCAGTAAACTCTCAGACCTCTTACAACAATTTGACCACATTTTATGCTCACAAAATCATGTTCCCTTCTCAAAACTAGTATCACAAAATAATCTTGAATCATGAGTAACCAGAAACACAAAAATTGCACAACTGCTATGTGACTGATAATAATCTGGAGAATTCCAAAACCTGCATAACTTCACTTGCTACAAAAATAGGTTGAAATACTGTAGGGTGACTATTATCACCTTTTAAATGTGTATTTTTGCCTGACTTTTGAAAAACAAACTTTTCCTTGAAACTTTTTTCATTGAACACAGCAGATAAACAGTGATTGTTAACCCATTGATAGTTGCAAGATAAACAAGCAAAACAGGCACTAAAACCCAAAGGCTAACCCTTGCCCTCAAACACTAAAACCTATAAAGTAACCTCAGTTTAAGCTTGAGATATAGGTGAGCCTCTGGTAAACTCTCAGACCTCTTACAACAATTTGACAACAATCCCTTCTCAAAACTAGCATCACAAAATAATCTTGAATCATGAGTAACCAGAAACACAAAAATTGCACAACTGCTAATAATTATGTGACTGATAATAATCTGGAGAATTCCAAAACCTGCATAACTTCACTTGCTACAAAAATAGGTTGAATACTGTAGGGACGACTCTGTTATCACCTTTTAAATGTGTATTTTTGCCTGACTTTTGAAAAACAAACTTTTCCTTCAAACTTTTTTAATTGAACATGTACAGCAGATAAACAGTGATAAATTGTTAACCTGTTGACAGATAGTTGCAAGATACCTGACTGTATCACTAAATGAGCAAAACAGGCACTAGAACCTCTGAAACCTGAAGGCTAACCCTTACCCTCAAACACCTAGTGCATCTCAGTTAAAAAAGCTTGAGAGTATGGGTGAACCTAAACTCTTACAGCAATATGTTCAACAAAATCCTGTTCCCTTCTCAAAACTAGCATCACAAAATAATCTTGAATCATGAGTAACCAGAAACACAAAAATTTCACAACTGCTAATAAGTATGTGACTGATAATAATCTGGAGAATTCCAAAGCCTGCATAACTATCACTTGGCTACATTTAACAAAAAAAAAATAGGTTGAAATATAATGTAGGGTTCTTAAATGTCACCTTTTAAATGTGTATTTTTGTTTGAAAAACAAATTTTCCTTCAAACTTTTTTAATTGAACACAGCAGATAAACAGTGAATTGTTAACCCATTGATAGTTGCAAGATAACCAAATATGCAAAACAGGCACTAAAACCCAAAGGCTAACCCTTGCCCTCAAACACTAAAACCTATAAAGTTATTCAGTTTAAGCTTGAGATGGGTGAACCTACCAGTAAACTCTCAGACCTCTTACAACAATTTGACCACATTTTATGCTGACAAAATCATGTTCCCTTCTCAAAACTAGTGTCACAAAAGAATCTTGAATCATGAGTAACCAGAAACACAAAAATTGCACAACTGCTAATAATTATGTGACTGATAATAATCTGGAGAATTCCAAACCTGCATAACTTCACTTGCTACAAAAATAGGTTGAAATACTGTAGGGTGACTATTATCACCTTTTAAATGTGTATTTTTGCCTGACTTTTGAAAAACAAACTTTTCCTTGAAACTTTTTTAATTCAGCACAGCAGATAAACAGTGATTGTTAACCCATTGATAGTTGCAAGATAACCAAATAAGCAAAACAGGCACTAAAACCCAAAGGCTAACCCTTGCCCTCAAACACTAAAACCTATAAAGTAACCTCAGTTTTTAAGCTTGAGATATAGGTGAGCCTCTGGTAAACTCTCAGACCTCTTACAACAATTTGACAACAATCCCTTCTCAAAACTAGTATCACAAAATAATCTTGAATCATGAGTAACCAGAAACACAAAAATTGCACAACTGCTAATAATTATGTGACTGATAATAATCTGGAGAATTCCAAAACCTGCGTAACTTCACTTGCTACAAAAATAGGTTGAAATACTGTAGGGTGACTATTATCACCTTTTAAATGTGTATTTTTTGCCTGACTTTTGAAAAACAAACTTTTCGTTCAAACTTTTTTAATTGAACACAGCAGATAAACAGTGATAAATTGTTAACCTGTTGACAGATAGTTGCAAGATACCTTACTGTATCACTAAATGAGCAAAACAGGCACTAGAACCTCTGAAACCTGAAGGCTTAACCCTTGCCCTCAAACACTAATGGGTGAACTCTCAGACCTCTTACAACAATTTGACCATATTTATGCTCACCAAATCATGTTCCCTTCTCAAAACTAGTATCACAAGAGGGTCCACCAGGTTTTTCTGGATGCGAGATTGGGGACTCGAACAATCGTAGGTCTATAATGCGGCCTGTCGCGAAACCCAAATTGATATCAGGTTAAAAGACGTAAGGCACACATTGAGTAACACGGGTTATTGATTTTTCCGGTTGGCTTTCAGTTTAATTTTTTTGCACTTATATTTATCCATTTTAAACTGTTTTATGAAGATATTGGAGTTCTGAACGATCGGGATCGGGATACAAAAAAAGAAAGCTCCGGGATACCAGGATTTAGAAAAAAAATTGGTTGGGATAACGGGATCTGGGGACCATTTTGTGGACCCTCTCACAAAATAATCTTGAATCATGAGTAAGCAGAAACACAAAATTGCACAACTGCTAATAATTATGTGACTGATAATAATCAGGAGAATTCCAAAACCTGCATAACTTCAATTGGGCCCCTTCAATTGCTACAAAAATAGGTTGAAATACTGTAGGGTGACTCTATTATCACCTTTTAAATGTGTTTTTTTGCCTGACTTTTGAAAAACAAACTTTTCCTTCAAACTTTTTAATTGAACACAGCAGATAAACAGTGATTGTTAACCCAATGATAGTTGCAAGATAACCAAATAAGCAAAACAGGCACTCAAACCCAAAGGCTAACCCTTGCCCTCAAACACTAAAACCTATAAAGCAATTCAGTTTAAGCTTGAGATATGGGTGAACCTATACCAGTAAACTCTCAGAGGTCTCTTAACAACAAATTGACCACATATGCTCACAAAACCTGATGTTCCCTTCTCAAAACTATGGTAGTATCACAAAATAATCTTGAATCATTAGTAACCAGAAACACAAAAATTACACAAGTGCGAATAATTATGTGACTGATAATAATCTGGAGAATTCCAAAACCTGCATAACTTCACTTTGCTACATCCTGTTCGCACTGTGAGAGCGAATTTGGTATTTGTTTTCAAATGTTGCTTTGAAATTTCCAGTGGGTATTTTCTATACAAATAAGCTCAACTAAGCTGAGTAAGCTTAAAAGCCAGTGCAAGTGGGGGACCACAACACCAGAAACACTACCAACGACTTCTGCCCCGAATGTACGTAGCTGCGAGTCGAGTATCACTATCAAGCACTAAATGAACTCTGCTCAGTGCTGCACTGAGCGGATTCTACTCTCCTTTTTTACGATCAGAAATCACTACATCTGTGTTATAAAGCACATAACTGTGGAACAGAACATATAAATGCAGGTTTCAGTGCTTTGATGCTTACCTTCTCTTCTGTTGAGGAGAAATATCCGGATTTTAAACGGATACGCAACCGCAGATTACCGCCAAGAAGCTTTCCGTTTTTTTGGGCGCGCTAAGATTTGTGGGATAGTTTTCGCAGCGCTGGCCTAAAAGATACGCGGGCTCTGCTGGTGCAAAACGGCGGCAAATCCTAGACGCATGCGTATAGGCGATCAAAAAGATCAGCAGAGGTTTAGCCACAGAGAGAAAATAATAAAGCTAAGGGTGGACCATAAAACAAATTCGAGCGAGGCCAATCCTTCAAAAAAAAAACAGTAGTGCATAGATATCAAGAAAGTTTCATGGTCTGTAAGTATTTTCCCTCATTATCACCAAAAATATATATAATGAAAGGTCGACGAACAGCTTAAACGATGATTATTTAATACGATATTTCAATCGGCCATTACCGATCTTCTTCAGGTTTTCAAAACCTGAAGAAGATCGGTAATGGCCGATTGAAATATCGTATTAAATAATCATCGTTTAAGCTGTTCGTCGACCTTTCATTATATATATTTTTCTCAGTTCAACTGGTTGACAGGTCCGTTTATCAGGATCCAGCTTGGCAAAATACCTCGTTCGCGGATTTTCATATTTTAGTCTACATTATTATCACCAAAACTTGGTGTCCGAGAAACATATCGTTCTTTCTCTGTTAGCAGAGGCCACCACTTCTTGAAAGTGGCCTCTGCACACAAATGTCACAACCTTGTCCAGGATCGTGGACGTACTTGACTGGTTTGGCTGGTTTTACAAGAATGGCGTCACTCTGTTTTTGCTTCGAAAACAGCGCGCGCTTTCACGAGTGATTTCTCGTTCAAATGACCAACACACACGAATTGACAAAGGCAAACTTTAGAATGAGTATGGCGAAGCAGCGTTTAAGAGCCTTTAAATTGAGCAAGGGACGGACCATTTGATACTTGATGGGGGGGGGGGGGGGGGGGGGGGGGGGGTGGCTGATTCCCAAAAAAAAATTCGAGCAAGCCTCTGACCTAGAAAAAAAATATCACGCAAGCAAACCTGGTGGCGAAAAAAACATCGAGCAAACCGTCTCTCCTCTCTCTCCTCGTTTTAGGGAACTTGATGTCTTTATTAATTGTGGGATTTCTTGGTCGGCTCGCGCTGCGCGATCGCCATCTACAACAATGAAAACGCTTAGATATTCTTATGTATGTATTAAAATTTGAATTACTTTCAACTGATGTGTCCTAAATTGCAGCAGCGTCGCTCTCATTAAAAGCGTATGCTGTGGTGTAGTATTTACAAACTATAATATCGTACTAGGCATGATTAATTTTTGAACATTTTAACGATGTTTCATATATTTAGTGACTCAATTTCTTCAGCGTGATTCTCATCTCCTCAAAATCGCGGCGCACTTCGCGCGCATTGAGAAACATACAAGCAAACTTCAAACTATCCCCATCAAATATCAAATGGTTCGTCCCTAAACGAGCCATCTAAAGCCCACAAATAGTGATTTTTGATCTTGATCGACCAGTTCTCCAAGCTCACGCCATTTTCTCACATGCGCGACAGAGAAATGACATTTGTGTGCAGAGGCTACTTGCGTAGCTGAAAAACACAAGAAACATTAAAAGTAAAAGGAAAATGCAGGGAGATAAAAAGTAGCCTCTGCTCGCAGGGAACATCGTTCTCTAGTAGCCATTTTCTTTTTCCTGGGCAAAAATACTGTCTTCAGAACTTCGGTACTAAATTCTCCAGGAAACTGAGGAAAAAAATGTCTTCAAGCAAAAGTATTTTGCAAGCGGGACTGGCGGAAGATTGTTTAAAAGGTTAGATAAACAGATATATATTTAACAATTATTCCTCAAGCCCGAATGGGCTCTGCGTCAATAACCCATGAGGCCGAAAGTCAATTTGTATACGGTATAGCCAAAAACGTTTTCTGGTCTGGTCATTAGCTTTCAAATCCGAAACTATTCGCTACTAGTAGGCTATAGCCAATTACCTTAGTCAACCGTTGTTCCCTAAAGTTTTCGGACGGATAATTATTCCCCTAAAAATTTCGGAAAAACTATTTCATTGCACTAACCGTCTTCTTTAATTTTCGGAAAAGTAAAAAAACGTCCCCTATTTTTTTCTGGAAAAGTGAAGGTCACTTTTCTCCTGAAACTTTCGGGAAGAAACAATATGCCAGCTAAAAATTTCGGATGGCGTAAAATGTTCCCCTAGAATTTTCGAAAACGGAAATGTTCCCCTAAAATATCCGAACAGATAATTTTTTTTTAGGGCAGCTCCAAATTATTTATAAAGGCTTCCGCGGCATATAGAAATTCATTTCTGTGGTTTCTGACTTGATTTGAGAGTTTTGGTCGTTGGGTGCCCCTGCATTGTGCCATTAATGGACCCCAAATTTAAGTAAGCCGCTCTCTTTTTCCTGTCGCTGGCTGTAGGAAAGAAGGAAAACAAATTAACTTGAATAGAGCGATCCCGTCTTCGCATTAATTAATCACAAAACAATGGGCAGTTTTTCCTATGGAATTTAAAATGTCCGAGCAACAAATTCAAAGTTCGAAGATTTCTAATGAATTCTTCAGCTTTTCGTGACGAAAATATAAAACCCATATACTATGAGCAAACTTCTAACACTTTCCTGCAATCAGTGTATTTTCCATGCTCTCTCAAAGTAAGATCTTGGCTTGTCGGACGTAGCAACAGTAACTAGGGATCAGAACAATCCGTTGCATCGCAACCCACGTTTATCAAAAAAAAAATCAAATTGTGGTTCCAAAGCAAATCCGATATGGTGGACGCAAAACCAAGACCAAGGGGGAGGGGGAGGTGTGTGTGTGTGTGTGGGGGGGGGGGGGGGGTACAAATTGCATTTGGTATCCTAAACCTCGTAACTTTTGACCTTAAAATTAATGTTTGTATAAGGAAAACATTGTACCTGTATAAAGCTAACGATGAAAGGAGACTTCAGAATAAATTAGGTTTCTTGTTAAATTCGTCAACAATCCAATTAGCCAAAATTACCTTTCTTATAAGTCTCTATTTCGGCATAATTAGTTTCAGCGCTATTAAAATTACAACGACCATTTGATGGGATCATGCAATATTGATTAATAATATATAATAGTTATCAGAAAATGGAATCCAGTTTCAATTCTGCACTCCGTATTAGTAATTTTTTTTATATATTTATTGTAACTATACAGCATTTTACATTTTTCCTTCTAACATGTGGCTATATACATATATGTTATTTACGGCTAGGAGGTCCGAGGGAAAAACTGTGACCTCGGCCTGGAACATTTTCCAGCCCTCGGTCACAGTTTTTCCCTATACGGACCGACCTAAAGCCGGTAAATAACTTATTTATTTTTTCCCAACTCAAAAATTTGATTTTTCGATGAAAACAAGCGCGCGCAAATGGTTACCGTGACCTAGGTCAGAGATAGGAAAATATCGCCCCCGCGTGCGCTCTAAGAACCAATCAGAAGGCAGAATTCCTTACCGTGCCCTCTAGGAAAAAAATAAAACATTTTACTTTATATATATATGTATAACAAACAAACGCACACACTAAAAAAAGGTATTACATATACTGATTACTGAGTCTTAATTATTTTTGTGTTGTTGGTGTTTCAACAGCCATTCACTTGGGGAAGCAGTCTTTCATGAGGAGCTTAGGCCACAGAAAAATCACTCCCCACTTTCAAGAGGTCTGCCATTATGTTAAGGGGATTATTGACAGTAGCTGCTCCACATCAATTAGCGCTGGAAAGCGGTGTACTGTTTCCTTTGAGATGAATGATTTGCTCGGATATTGACCGGTACTACTAGTTACACTCGCTCTGGTGTAGGGGTGTACTACCTCGCTCGAACATCTGAACAACATCTTGCCCTATTCTTGTGCAAGGATAGCCAACGTTCTTCGATTCACTACATCATGTGTCCCGTTATGTCGCAAGCAGTAGTAGAGCCTGTAGAGCTGCCCGGGAAATCAGTACAGATAAGTATAACGTTGCATACACAGCTTTATTATATTTGCAATACTGCGCTGGTTTGCTGCTACATTTAGGAACATATTAACATGGATGGTCACGTTTATCTGCAGCACTCACTTTTATCAGAGGGGAAAGCTTTTCTGTTTTGTTAAATTTGTACAAAGCGTAGTATTATGTTTTCAAACGCTGATTGCTGCGCAGCGAGGGAGCCTGAGGCGACCGAGCAAGCAGCTCTCTAATCGGGGGTCGCTTTCAAACATGGGCTAATCGCAAAGGATTGTGGTAGCAATTAAAGCCGAGATATTTTTACCACAATTCCATGCGAGACTTCATTTATTGACAAAAGTAAAGGCATACTGCCGTGTAATTACCAACAGAGCTAGCCAAGAAAAACAATAACGCACGAAACAAAACCCTCTCATTACGGCGTACGATAGAAACAAACTGCTCATATTCCCGGCATAACTAATCGAACGTTCGGTAATCGAACTTAATCGAACACCAATCGTTCGATTGATTTTGATTGAGTTCGGTAATCGAACATAATCGAACTCACCAAAAAAATTTTCAATCAAACATAATCGAACGCTCGATTACCGAACAATGTGCTCAATCAAACCCAATTGAACTTCAAATGTAACAAGGCATTTTTCTGAATCGGAATCAATCACTAACCAAGATTAGCATCTGAGTTCGGCTCGCCTGGCGCATACTGGGAACTGCACCGCACATGAACTGCAGGTGTTAATGAGACGTTAATCCAATAGTCCCGAATAGTTTGAAGTTGAAGGTTTTTTCTAAGCATATCCCTCATAGGTCTGTAAAAGTATTAAAGACTCAGGCACCAGTCATGATTGAAATATGGGTTTATTGAGTGATTTTACTGGGATTTTCTTATAAAACTGAGTTTTTTCAGGTTTTGTTGTTATTTAGAAGGCTAAGTGTCCCAGCTGAAAATGAAATTTGAATAAAGCTAATAGTTATGTTAACTGTTCATGGCCGTCTATTTGTTGTGTACTACCCCATTGCGTGTCACTGATGAGTCTTACCCAATTTCTAAAGTCATGCAAAATTTCCGAACAAAATCGAACTTAATCAAACCAATCATTTTGATATGTTCGATTGAGTTCGGTAATCATACTCACCAAAAAGTTTTGTTCGATTATGTGCGATTACCGAACCCAATCAAAATCAATCGAACGATTGGTGTTCGAATAGGTTCGATTGAAATTTTGTTCGATTTTGTTCGATTAGTTATGCCGGGCATATTACAACAATATGCAGAGGTTGGCATGAAAGTCGTGACCTTTCTATATCAAAATTCCATCGACGTCCCTGTATATTTGCTGCTCTAAATTCAAAGTGTCGCAACTGTTGTCAGTAAATGAAGTTTTCTCCGTACACAGACGCTTGCGCGCTACACAGTGGCGATATGCTGGTTTATCGACATGGCTGTGGCAAAAAAACACAGCTCGACACGCTGTTGGTGTAACTCGGCAAAAAAATGAACATAAGCAGCACTTTTGCCGTGTCGGCAGACTAGTTTATTGAGTACATAAATTAACACCGATGAATTTCGCGCGCAAAATGCAGAGTTGATTTTTTTACTTCACAGTGTAGTAATTGTCTAGTAATAAACGAATAAGCCTACATTATCCCCGGAATAGAGGATACTTTTTGCTTGAGCATTTGAAGGTGACTAGAGACGACTTTTATTTCAATGAATATTAGTGCAGAGCTCACCGGAAGATCCGCGTGTAGGCTCAGTTTCACTGGGCGCGTGCAACAATATACCGAGCGTGTCTTGAACGGCTCTGAAACTTGGTTCAGTCGCTTGGAGTGGAAAGCTTTACCGTTGTTCAAATGACACATTTGTTGGCAACGGGCTATTAAGATGACTCATCTTTCGGTAGCGCTGGAATCTTCAAACGGCTTCATTTCGAGCTAGTTCAATTTTTCCGGTCAATTTAGCGTTTAACCTGGAAAAAATTGCAACATGGGATTTTTATACAGCAAATTCTCAGGAACATATCTGAGAAATACGTGTCCACATTTTGTGAAAATCCGTTCGGGGGAAGTTGGTTAAATGTGGGGTTTTCCGTCTGCACGAAGGAAAGCCCGTTTGTTTTCAGTGGCACTTGGACAATGAAAGCGAACAATTCGAATGGAGGGCTATGGACTGTAGGGCCGTAACTCGGTGTGATATTGAACGAGATATCGAGCAATTTATTTCTACTGCATAATATGATTGCATAGATGTGAATTTTGTGTTTGTTTATAACCAATTCTGCAAAATAATAACTAAATAATCCTGCGTTTTGACAAATCCATATGATCCTTGTATTTCCCGCGGTGATACACTAAAGTTCGAATATTATACGCTAAAAGAAAGAAACTGTTCATAGCCGTAACTCATCGCTCAGAAACTATTTGTTTGAACCGAAAACCCTTGTTAAATCTTTCCCGGTTTCATCTGTACAGCCATAAATATTCTCCCAGTTTCTGTGTTTTCAGTGTCTAAGTGCCGCCGAAAACAAAAGGCGCCCTTGACGTCGCCGGTAAAACCAAAAATTTAACCAACTTCCCCCTGTCGGATTTCTACGAAATTTGGATATTTTATTCCTACATATGTTTTTAACACGTTTTTAACATGTTTTTTAGTACCAAAAATTTCCCGTGTTGCAATTTTTTCCAGGTTCGGGGTTTTTTCGGGCTAATTTGACCGGACTATAACGTTTCCTCCGCGGAATCTTCCAGTCGGAGTATATCGTATAGAGCGTGCTCTTGAATCGAATGGCAATTTCAAAACGCTATAGTGCGTGGTTTAGATATATTTTTACCTCCTGCGCGCAGCGCTGGAGGTATTAAATTCGATAGCGTTTTTCTTTTTTTCCGTCGTCAAAAATCCATTGTCACGATTTGCGGCTCCCAGAGGCTGCGATTGGCTCTCGTCAGTCACGTGATCAGAAGTTCAGTTCCATCATGTTCTGCCTGGACTCTGGCTGGCCGCCATTAATGCTTTGAAAGCGATTTGACTTGGTGTAAATTTTCCGGAGAAAAGTCTGGATCTCTAAATAAGCAAACCTCACACAAAGACAGATTTAAGGTCATAGAAGCTGGCTCAGTGAAAATATTGGCTCAATAACGTCAAAAGCTGCTGATATTCAAGTTGTTTGTGCCGGTCAAAGAGCAGCCGCCACGATATACGAAAGGACTGCATGGGTAACTTCATTTCGTAATTTTACCGTAAACAATTCCAGTCTTATAACAGCAAATTTCACACAAAGACAGTGATTTGAGGTCAAGGCAGCTGAGCCAGGACCCAGTCAGTGAAAATTACAGTCCAAGTAACGTTCAAAGCTTCGGAAATCTTTGAAAAGCTATTTATATGGGTGTTTGTACGGCTCGGTGGATGAACCACGGGCGAGAGGATAACACAAATCTCACAGAAAAAACAGATTTTAGGATGAAGCTGCGTGGCTCAGTGGAAATATTGGATTATTAACGCAAAAAAGCTGCAGATATTCCAATGATTTGTGCCGGTCAAAGTTTTGTGTGTCAATCTTCAACAAGGTCTAAAGGTCAAGTGGGTGAAGCTACATTGTCAAGGGGAAACACAAGTGTAAATATGCCCAAACATTTTCCTATTATGCCTTACTTTTAGACTTGCTTTTTTAGAGGTGTAAAATAACGACTGTGTTTTCAGTTTCTACAGTGTTCTCCTAGTGGATTTATGCCTAGAGTATTGACGAATGATGCCTATAATATTGGTACAAGGTTTAAAAAAAATGACTATAATGATTTCTTAATTTCAAGCCCTGTCTGTGTAAATAAAGCAAAATGTGACACAGGGTCCTGGAAAACCTCGAAAATGCTTGACTTTGAGAATTTTGAATTCCAGGGCTGGAAAGTCCAGGGCTAGAAAGTCCTGGAATCTTTATTAAACTCCTGGAAAGTCCTGGAAATGGATTTACACAAAAAATAAAATGGCAGCAAATGAGCATTCTGGATTTGTTTTTTACATCGACATGGCCATTACTCATGCCATGTGATGTGATTGGAAGGGCTGTATTCATGCATGTTTGCTTGCTCACGTGAAAGGAGAAAGTCCTTGAAAATGTTCGAAAAAGTCCTGAAAATCTTTCCTTTGACAAAAGTGTACAAACCCTGTGACAACAAATGCAACACTGGTGGAAAAACAGACTTGGAGAAATTTTTTCTAAGGGTCAGGATGGGTGGGGGGGAGTTGCAAGGTGGAGTTTGCAAATCATGCAAAATTCCAAAATCAGAAATGCATAACTGGTAGTGTACTAAGCTTGGCCAATTGTCTAGAAGTAGTAGTGGAAACAACATAGAATGCAATACATTCTACTCTTGCTTTTATTCCTTGTATGTTTATGAAACTAGCGCAGGAGGTAAAAGCCTAGTAAGGCTTCTTGTTTCATATATTTCATACATACTCAAACATTACATGTAAGACAATAATTTGATTTAAGGACCTTAAAGCGAGCGCACTGTGCGTTTCTATTCACTCAGGGATAACAAGACATCGAACTTATTTTGGTACAAAATACCCGACACGAGCGTGAACGACACGAGCGGGAATTCGCCAAACATTAGCACGTCATTGTTTACAGGAAATGAGTACATACTACTCCTTTGACTACTCCTTTGACTATTCAGCACGCAGTAAGCCAAAAAAAAGCTTTTCACATCACCAAGATTTAAATCTAAGGGAACACACGCTTCTAACAAGACAACAAACTGACCAAACTCAATCCACGGTTAAGAAACAGAGAAAATGTCTCTGTGTCCCAACAGGGAATTGGACCCGGGTGGCAGAAGTAAGAGGCAAGTGCTTAGCCACTACATCAACTGTGCTCCCTAGACTTAAAGATAACCTCACCATGCTCAAGTTTATTTATTTATTTATTTAATAGCTTTCACCAATACACAAATATAATTTACAAAAAGAAACGAAAAAAAATACAAACAAATGATAACAAAACTTTGGTGAGGGTCGCACAACAGAGCGAGGCTCCAAATTAAGTGCGCCCGTTTTAAGACTAAGAACTGAAAAATTAGAAACACATTAAACACGGATATAAATATATATACTAAGCTACGTAGTTCCTCTAGTAACAACAGGAGTAACTAGAGAGCAGATTGCGAGTAGAAGAGCATTTGCAGCAAATAGATTTCCAAGTGTTAAAATTATCAATATTATAAGAAGCAGTAAAGGCATCAGAGTAGTAGCGCAGGAGGTGTGATTTGAACTGATTAGCAGAAGAGAGGGTGCGGGTATCCTCAGGCAGGTTATTCCATAGTTTTGGCAGGCGGTTAAAGAAGCTAGCTTGAAAGAGTTTAGTACGGCATTTAGGAACGGTCAGATCAAGCACAGAACTATGACGGGTTACTCTGGTAGATTTACACTTAAGGTATGAGTATACCTTTGAGGGGTCTCGCGGGGAAAAAATTCGTATCGCGTCACAATTTACACAACAAACGTCGTTCATATATCATTTTAAAGCTAAAAGATTGGTCTATCTGATGAATACTTTTGTTTTCATTATATTGTACATGAACATATATTTTGTTAGCTCTAAAGAAAAAACGACCGACTTTCTTTAAAAAGTTCCATCTTCTTCCAATTAAATTGCACAGTTCCAAATATAAGCAAAATCTATTCTTTAGAAGGCGATCTAAAAAAAGGTGTGCGGGATTTTTTATTTTCCTTTTAAAACATATTTTATGCTAATTTTGTGTTAGCATTGCCAAAAATATCTGTTTTCAACCTTTTTTACGTGATATTTCCGCAAATATGTAAAATATCAATAATCCCGCACACCTTTTTTCAGATCGCACTCTAAGGAATACATTTTGCAGAAATCTGGAGCTTTTAACATTAACTGGAAGTGGCAGGAACTCTTGAAAAGCAAAAATTGGTACTTTTCCTCTGAAGCACAAAATGACGAAAATGATCCATCAGATTACCGTTGCAAAGAAATATACCACTTAGTAAGTAAGGCCATTCCATAAGCTTTAAAACGATATATAATTGGCCCTTGTAGTGTAAATAATGACACGACAGTGATTTTTTTCGCGAAAAAGTGACATCCCTCGTGCAAAGGTATACTCATACCTTAACAAATCTATCTAGGTCTATAGTATAGTGACCGGAAGTACATTGAAGTAGAAGATCAGGTCCTTAATTTCATGCCAGTAGGAAAGGGGTAACAGATTGAGTTTTGATAGGCGGTCATGATAGCTAATGTTATCTTGCCATTTGGTGTCCAGTATGTATTTGGTGGCTCTCCTTTGGAGGCTCTCGATTTTACCAATGCTGCCTATAGTGTGCGGGGCCCACACTTCACTTGCATAGCCAACAAAAGGTCTCACGAAAGTTAGATACAACAGTCTCCTATTCTCTATACTAAATGCTTTGACACTGTGGCGGCGAAGGAATCCTAGCATTCTGTAAGCTTTAGCTACAGTAGTGTTTATGTGACTGTCCCACTTCATGTCTGATGATACAGTAACTCCGAGGTCCTTAACTTGTGTGACACGTTTTAAAATGGTGTCATTCAGCGTGTAGTCAAACGCGACTGGATGGTGTTTACGCGTAATTGTTGGAGAGGTACACTCTGCAAGCAAACCCAGGTGTGAGAGATGCAGTGGAAATTGACACTCTGGCTTACACCTCTACAGCATAAGAGGCCCTGTAGATGATGGGACAGATCAACATACCTGCCAACTCTCCCGGTTTACTTGGAAGACTCACAGTTTGAACCTTGCCTCCCAGTAAAAAATGAAAAAATCTTATACATTTACAGTGTAAATTTGTGTGATTATCTCTTTTTAGTAAAATTACACAGGTGACTATCGAAATGGAGCGTTCTGGTAAATGGAGCGTTCTAGCTGATGCTTAGAATCTCACACTAAATTGCAATAGTGTCCTGCCAACATTGGCAGTTTTATCGATGTTTTGGATTCGAAAATGGAATTCAAAAATATTTAGAATAATCACATGTGTAATTATACTAAAAAGATAAGTCGCCTCAGGCTCCGTGAATATCATTGGATAGTCCTCTCGACTCCATTTCGGGGGACCATCTGATGATATTCATGTTGCGACTTATTGTTAAATAATACAATCTCTCGGTTTTGACTACTCTGAGGTTGGCAGGCATGGATCAATGTAAATTCATGGTACAAATATAAATTCTTAGGTTGGGATTGGAGATTAATATCTGGACAACTCACCAGAGTCTTATATTTTTTGTTTTAGATTATCCATCTTCATCTTACTTCTTATTTCAGTTTTAATCTTACTTCTTATTTCAGTTTTATCGGCTAGCACTATCATGATTAGGTATCCCATAAGAAGATGCTGTGGGTTATTTGCTACCCTACCAAATCAAAGTCAAATATCATGCTTTTTTCCTGACTTTAATCCACATTATGCGCCAATCAATTCCAGCAGTGACCATCCCCCCCCCCCCCCAGGCAACCCCCTGGCATTTGCGCAAGGCACCCTTTCCAGGGGTGGGGAACTGTGTAGTATCTTTTGGCCTGGGGGCCAGGCATTGTTTTCTTTTGGGTGAGGAGCGCTGGGCCCTTGTAAATTTCCCAAAAAGTTTTTGTAAAGTCAGGTTCATAGCAAAATGATGCTATGGATGCTTATCGCGGGAAATAAATTGGGTTTGAGGTGGAGTAGCTTCGCGTACAGGGTTTAGCTGAGGTATTCGAAGGTACCATGAATTCAGATTTGAATCCAATTTTTTGAAACGATTCGTGTTTGGCAAGGCGATATGAACTGGTTCGTTGCAATTTCATTGACCAACTTTAAGTCGAGAATATTTTATCTCAATCAGCCCCAGTTGTTCTCATTACAGTGGTGATAGCAGAGATTGCTGTCTATATTCGGTCTGTGTCTTAAATTTCCAATGATAACCACCGAAAATAGATTGTGCGTGCACAGAAAACCCAGCTATGCAATTCCTAGATGTTCTCTCTCTAGCTTTTGCACAATTTAAAGGCTCGGATATGCATAAGGTAGACACGTTGTTGTTCTTGCCGATGTAAGGATATTGCGATTGTTGAGAAACCATGCTTCGACACACTTTTGCAAGTTATTTGTAACAATTTATATACATTGCCACTCTATTTTCTTTATTTCACAGTCGTGAATGTGTCCCAGGGCCGGGCACTTTGCACCACTTTTTTTGCCCCACCCCGGGAAATTGACCCCTACATCATCCCCACCGTGGGGGATTTTGCAGATTTTTTGGGATATATATTTTTTTGGGCGCGCGGGATTCCTGTGTCGTGCGTGTCGGCTCGCAGGCTATATGTTCTGAAGTAAACCTTAGGAATATTGATGTTGCTTCAAAGATAAACGAGATAAGATAGGGGTTACAAGAGACCAAATAGTTTTTTATAGCCTACTAGAGACCTGGAGATCATATTAGATTACGTAAGCATCCAAAAACAATGATGGGTGGGACAATAATAGGCAGCAGCAAAAATGACAATATAAAGGCTCTTTTCCGGTATTCTTCATCAGACCTTCCTGCCACTATTACACATATAGATTATGCCTTTCCTTTGTTAGTTTTTACCAAGCCATCAATTAAAACCGAACAAACAAGAAAGTTTTGTTTTCTCATAAATCCTGAAAGGGTAAATAAGAGATATTGTTTTTGTTCTGATGACACCAGTGATTCTTCTATGCTTATTGCTTCAATGCAATGTGTGGTTCCAGAAATTATCCATACCCCCCCCCCCCCCCCCCCCCCCCCACGGGGCATTGGAAATTCCGGAGGGGTAGGGGGGTCAATTACCTGATCATTTCCATACAAATACTGTATTTTGGAAATTCCAGGTGGGGGGGGGGGGGTCACTTTTCAACACCCTTTCGTGGTGGGGGTATGGATATTTTCTGCAACCACACAATTGACAAAAAAGTGCAAAACTATATTTAATTTTTTTTAAACAAATCTGATCATCTAAGTTAACGCGGGCACAAACTCAATATTATAAAAGAACTTACGCCAGAGAAGCCCGAGGTCACGCAGTTTCTGCGTCTAGTTTCTAAATAAGGTGGCATTGCTCGGAAGAATATTGTGAATAATTTTGAATTGAAACATTTGTAACCGTACATCGTTCGTAAATGAAAATGGGAGTTGATAGATATGGACTGCATTTTCTGGAGAGCAGCCATTACGGATTAATCTCTTTTCCGCAGTTGGGGGTTGAAAACGTTTCTGTATTAAAATTTCTCGAATTGCTTTACATGTAAATTATCTTTCCTTTTTCGCGTAGCCTCTGCTGTTGTAAGGTTTGCCATTTTTAGTTTACTTTACCATTCAAGCTAGATATAGCTTTTCTCAAAGCGAAAATTGTTAAGAAATTTGTTTTTATGCCGTACCTTCTGAGTAGCTCTCTTTCTGAAAGCCACTCCTTATTTTCGTCTAGTAGATGTTTAATTTTGTACACTCTCCGCACTCGTACTATTTCTGGTAAAAAAAATGGATTTTCCTGCTATTTTTATATCTTTATTATTCCAAATCGTTTCTTCTGTAACATCTTCTCTTTTTCTGTATATTTGTAGTTCTTGCCACGCTTTATTACCTCTCTATAAAAGTGTATTAGTATAGTAAAACTGCAAAGTTGGTGAAGATTGCTTGAATACTGGCTGAGATATGAATGATCAAATCTTCGTATTCTGGCTTTACTTTTTAGAAAGAAATGTATGGCCAAATACACCAAGTCGAGGCTGGACGGGCATCGACACCCTCTTGCCGGTGTATTTTCCCATACATTTCTTGTAAAAAAAATAAGGCAGAATACGAAGTTTTGAAAATTCATATCTTAGCCAGTATTCAAGCAATCTTCACCAAACCAGTTTTTGCTCGGAGCAAGCGCAGCGAGCGGAGAGCAAGTCTAATCTTGCCTTCATTTGCACGTTAGTATGCATTACAAGCCGCTTTACATTTGTTTTTATACTGTTTTACAAACCCTGATTGCAGCCTCTTGTTTTCTTGTACCTGTGGTGCATGCGCAGTACGATTATTTTCTGATCGGCGAGTGTCATTTGGGTTCTTCCCTGGCACGCCTTCCCGTGCTCCTTTGCACAGGTAGATTTCTTTCCTCGTGGGCTAGCCGTTCGATGTGGATGTTTATTGGGAAGTTTGACTGAGATTATCGGTAAGTTAAAGCTATTAATTGCCTCAATTACCTTTTAACAAGTTATCGCAGCTTTCAAAATGTATTTTTCACTGGGGACTGTTCGTTAATTACGTCGCAGGGGGGGCTGGTGGTTTTATAAGGGGGGTAAATTTTGCAGAACGTTGAAAAATTTGGGGGTAAATTTTAGAACATGCGAAACTTTTGGGGGTGCATTTCAGTGTCATGCAAATTTTCAACAGACTAGGACTGAGATTGAGTGCAATTGCGTGAAACGCAGAGCACTGTATAAATCCGGAGTGTTCTAAGCCAACTAAAGCTTTCATACTAAAGGTTTCTGTCGAACTCTCTCTCTCTTTTCTTGCCAGTTAGAGCTGTTCTACCGGTACATCCTCTTCAACAATCGTACTTAGTTTAGACGCCATTTTGATGCTTACATTGTAGCTTAGTCAATAAGTGCGCAGGGGGAGGGGGTTAAAATTTCAAATAGCCGTTTTTCGAAGGGGGTAGAAATTGAAACTACTTTTTTGTACGGGGGTAAGTTTTCACAAAACCTACGAGCAGAAAAAACCACCAGCCCCCCCTGCGACGTAATTAACGAACAGTCCCCTGGTGTGAGAACATTTTCACTGCCGTTTTCCGAGTTCTAGAGCGAATTTCGAACGGACGACCATCAACGGCTGCAGTTGTTGCTGTCGAACAAGAACACAAGACGTTTGGCTTTGCCAAATCTCCCCATCTATTGGGGGCTGCCTGTAATAATCATCCAACTTGGAGGGATTATCATCCCCGGTGTGGGGAAAATAGACTTGAAATGATAGCACAAGCAACTTGCTGTGCATATTATAATAAAATCAATTAGTTGAGAGCTAACCAATATAGATGAGCAGCTATTAGTAAGCTGCTGTAGTAAACCAGTAATAAAGATGAATACATTAACAGGCAGCTCATAGTAAGCTGCTGTAGTACAAAGCACAATTTTTTTCCAAAAATAGCGCACCCTTTATGCAATATCATTTAACGTGTTTGTCCAAGTAAATGATAATAGAATCTTTCGTTGTTGTTACTGTTCTTCTTTTTAAATTATATTTTTCATTTTTTGTAGATCCATCCTAGAGTCATAACGAATAACTCCTCTAAGCAACCGGCACAACAAACTCTTCAGTGGTTGCAAGTTGCCATCCACTGATTTATGTGAAAAATGATTCTGTCGTGAATCGCGCCTCCCAAGAATCACGAACCAGTCACTTTTGGGTTCGTTAATCCAGTTTAATGCAATCACAGCAAAATCCCGATTTCACAAGGTTGACAATCCCGTTTTGTCACTGTTTTCTCTCTGATCACTGTTCAAGCTCACACTCTAAAATAACATCACTAACTTGGCCTTCTTACGCGCTAGGCCCAGTCCTACGCAGTTCAAAAGTATTAATATTGAATGTCAATCAATGGGTAGCATATCGTGACTAGCACTAAATATATCGTGACGATCAGTCTCCGACACTCTCCCCCATACAGCTCTCTTCTACATAGAGACTGTATGTGATACAATAAGGAGACTCGTAATTACTTCAAAAATCTGGAAAAAAATGACGTTAAATGATACATGCGAATAAATGCGATTACAATATATGAGACAGTCCGATATAAGTTCATTGTTCAAAACATGTCTGCGTTAACTACTCGTCATCCGCATCATCCCGAATCCGCATCGCAGCTGCTGTGGCGGCGTCTCGTCGCGGCCGAAACTCTTGTGCCTCTATACGAAGGGGTGTCTCGGGTTGAGGTGGTGGAACGTCACAATGCAATTCTAGGGGATATAGATGCTGTACCGGTCGTTCTAGAAATCCCTTAGCTGTGCGCACCTTGGCTCCACGCACCACCCCATCTACTCCCTCATACAGATCCGTCACTACTCCCAAGGGCCATTCCCCCCGATTTCGGTCGTCAGACTTCACAATTACCACAGCACCTTCTTGTAGTGAGAGTGGTTTGCCGGTGTTGCATTGGTGCTTCTCACGTAGACCCCGAAGGTACTCAGTGGTCCATCTCTTCCACAGAGCTTGTTTGCACCGTTTGAGAAACTTAGCTCGCTTTCTCAGATCAAAGTCGCTAATATGGTGACTCTCTAACTCCGGTAACACGGTAGCTGGTATGTGCAGCAGGGTGTTGGGTGTGAGGATTGGCGTCTGTACGTCGTCCTCCACGTAGCTGAGTGGCCTGTTGTTGAGGGCCACCTCGACATCCAGTAAAACATCTGACAGCTCCTTAAAGGTTAGGTTGCCCTTCCCCACGGTCTTGTATAGGGAGGCCTTCACAAGCCCAATCATTCGCTCAAATTGCCCACCCCACCAAGGGGCGCGGCTCAGATTGAATTGCCACTTAATCTCGTTAGTTGCCAGGTAGTTCTGTACCTTCTCATCTCGCATCACTACCCGGACCCAGTTCCTTGCCCCAACGAATGTTCTTCCATTGTCCGAGTAGATCTTCGTTGGTCTGCCCCGCCGCGCTATGAAACGCTTAAGGGTTTCCAGGAATTCGCTAGTTTCCATGGTCTTAGTTATCTCTACATGTATGGCCCGCGTCAGGCTGCAGGAATACAGGACGATGTATGCCTTCTGAAGCTGCTTTCCGGGCCTCTCTCTATAGTACATGGGCCCGGCGTAGTCCACCCCAATCACCTGAAAACCTCTATCTCCGACTGTCCGGTCACGTGGTAACTTTCCAGGTGGGGGTCTCGCAACTGCTGTAGCCTGAAAGCGACGACAGCCGTAACAAGCCTTAATGGTGCGCTTGGCTAGTCGTCGTAACCTTGGCACCCAGTGCCTCTCCCTTATGTGAGTCATGGTCATACCCACTCCCCCATGGAGAGTGCGCAGGTGCGCATCCTGAACTAACTTCTCAGTATACGGGTGACTGTCAGGGAGATAGACGGGATACTCTCCTTGGATTCTCCCCCTGCACTCAAGCACACCCTGATGATTGAATTGAAGATTCAGCTTGACTCTGTCATCTCCACAGTCATGTGCAGCTTGTGCTCGCTTAACCCAGAACAGGTGTTGCTTCTGGATCTCTTCCGTCGTTAAGGGACCAGTCGTTCTATCTGCCCGCTTCAGGCGGGAGTTGCGCGTGAATCGCGAGATCCACGCGCAAATCCGCAAGGCCTTACGCAGGCCAAACCTGTCGAGCACTTCGTCGAACACATCCCCAGAATTCACTGACAATGCGAACAGCTCTTTGATTACCTTCGACTCTGACTCGCTTTCTCTGGAGGGTGTGGTCACTAGGTTTGGTGGCCAATCGTCCGGCTGTCCCAGCCACTGCGGTCCCTTCCACCACAACTCGCCACTGACAGTTCCGCCTCTACTGCCAAGATCGGCCGGATTCTCACTTGTCCCCACATGATGCCAACGCACGTCTGTGTGTGCGCGGATCTTATCTACTCGATTGGCGACAAACTGTCGGTATCTTCCGTCTCCCTTGATCCAGTGAAGAGCCACACTGCTGTCGAGCCAGCAGTGGAGTGATGTCACAGGGAGACCTAAAAGAGAATCTCGAACATTGTATAATAGGTTAGTAGCCATGTGACCAGAGACTAGCTCAAGCCTGGGCATTGTCAGACCTTTCTTTGCCAACCGTGCCCTGGCTGTAACTAATCCCTGGCTTTGCCCCGAGGGCTGCTTAATTACTGCGTATACCGCCGCAGCTACTCCAATGCCACTTGCATCTCCGAATCCATGAAGCTGTATATCCAAGATTTCCTCCTGGTAGGGCGCCAGTGGCCTCGGTGCCGTTACAAGCTCTGGAAGAGAGCGCTCCCACTTCGCCCATTTCCGGTCAGCTCTCCTGGTAATTGGGAGTCCCATCCCACTTTGGCGTCACACGCTTCACGGTAAATTACCTTGCCTCCTAAGGTTATAGGTGAGACAAGGCCAAGGGGATCATAGATTTTTGCGAGATTTGCCAAAATTCCCCTCTTGGTTCTCTTTGCGTCAGGTGTAGGGAAAGTCACACCCAGTTCATCCCTTTGTTTATCCCATACTAAACCAAGGACTTTAGACTGCCCTTCGCCACCCACGCTCAGTTGTTGCTTAGCGTAGGTAAGATCGTCAATCTCACTGCCCTCCCCAACTGACTCCATTGATGGCGCGCTGTATTGCCACTTATGCAATTTGAAAGTGGCATCCTCAAAAATCTCTGTGGCTTCACTTTTTAGTTTTTCAGCTTTAGCGACGGTAGAGGCGCCCATAATGAGGTCATCAACATACAAACCCCGCTCTATCTCCCTCACGCTGTCAGGGTACCTACCCCTCCACGCCTCTAAGTGTTGCTGAATGACCCCCCCTAGCAAAAAGGGTGAAGATGTCAGCCCGAACATTGCCCTGGTAAAGCGCATAACTTCAATCGGCGCATGCGCGGTCGGCCGCCAATGGAATCTGAGTGCGTCCCTCTCGTTTTCCCTTACCCGAACCTGCAGAAAGGCTTTCTGCAGGTCGCCCGTCATCAGCACTGGTTGGAACCGGCTTCTCACCAGCACACTCCAAAGCTGATTCTGGAGTGGCGGACCCGGATGTAAGCACTCATTCAAGGAGGGTGCGTCGTTGTGTGCGCGTGCGGATGCGTCGTACACGACGCGCATGCGCGTACTCGCAGACTCCCTAAGGACTGCCTTATGTGGGACATAGAACTCAACTCCCTGAGGTGGATCCACGGCGCACTCAACAATTCCACTCTGCAGTTGATCTCTAATCACTTTGTCGTATTCCTCTGTTAGTCCCTGTTTTTCAAGTCTCCTTGTCAGGTTGTTGAGCCTACGCAAGCTTCCTTCCTCATTAGAGGGGAGGGGTGGGTGGTTTCCTTTCCATGGCAGTCCCGTCTCGTACCAGCCCTCCTCATCGCGCCGTAGTTGCTCTTTAAATTCCCGATAAACTTCCTGTTGGTCACCTTCCGGTGTGTCCTCCAATCCCAAAACGTCAAGTTTACATAACCCCTCATAGTCCGTTTGCGATGTCTGCGCCAATAGCAAATTTCCAGTGTCAACTTCCTTTCCGGGTGATAGCAAAGTCCATCCGAACTTCGTTTTCTCCGCCACAGGCTCTCCCAATGCGCCAACCCGCGGAGCGCAACCTGTTTTGATTGCGGCATATTCGCTCGCGCCAAGTATCAGGTGAACTGGAAGTTCATCCTTGGTTTCTTTATCCACAAGATTAACTCCCTCCAAATGCTTGTATTTCTTTAATATATTATTGTATCCCGGATTATCTAACGATAACAAAACCTCCTTCTCGACCTTGGTCACGTCAATGTCAAGTGCAAAATCACTATCTACGGCCTTCACGTTAACGGGATAGATTTCCATTTTTCGCGTGGTTGCGCCAAGCATCATGTCTATGTTCTTGATAACCTTTGACCCCGCCCGTTTAGGAATTTTTTCCAATAACCGGGAAGAACAATAACATGATCCACTACCCGTATCTAATAAAGCCCTACACTTGACCCCTTCGACCTCGACTACAACACTTGGGTAAACAACGTTTTTGCACCCATTAGCCGCTGTCAATAAACTGTCACTCTTTTCTTGCTTTTGAAAATCACAGATGGACAAATGATGGCGCCTTCCACACTTAACACAGTTCTTCCTACTTTTACAGTCCTTTGCTTGATGTTTTGGGGCCGTACAATTAAAGCAGAGTTTTTTCTGCGCCAAGATCCTACGTCTCCCATCAACACTGGTAATTGTAGAACATCCATTCGTGACATGTTCGGTGCTATCACAGTACACGCAATTTCGCTTGTTATCTCCGTTAATCGCGCCGAACAGACGTCCCGGCGCCTCATGGCGTTTGTAGGGCGCTGGCTTATCTTCACTGTGCGTTTCTACAGGATGGATTTCTTTCCACTTTTTGATCGCTCGCATAAGATCGTAGAAATTCCACCCTTGCCAGCCTTCCTCTCCCCTGACAAGATCTGCCTTGATGCCTTTCAATTTTTCCAAGACCGAGCGCACGTTTCCATTAATCTGACTCAGTTGCCCAGAGTATCTAGGCTTTGAACATTGTGTTGTAGTACCTTGTAAAAGTCATGGACCTTCCGGGCATTGGATCCGTTTACTATCGGCAAGTGTGCAATGTTTTCCCGATGGGCGTTCACTATCTCATCTGATCTTCCATATTCAGACTCCAGAATCCCTTTCGCCTTGAAATACCCTTCTTCGGTAAACGGCAGCCCTTCAATTTCCACACTAATGCTCGGCTCCAACAACTCCAAAAGATAGGAAAACTTAGTAACGCTTGCGATCCCACTTTGATTGTCGATTTCCGCCTTGAATTTGCTCCAAAATGTCACCCAGCTATCGTACCGACCATTAAACTTAGTGATTTGTAACTTGGGCAATTTAGCCGCAGAAGTTATTCCACTGGCCACGGCATGGTCTGGATGAGCGTCTTCGAGATCCTTTTGATACTGTAGTTTCTGTTCGAGCGAGGCCTTTTCAAACTCGAGCTGTTTTTTGCGTTCTTCGTCATCCCGTTCCCTTTGGAGATCATACTGGGCCTTTTCCAGGGCCAATTGTTCTTTCCTAGCTTCGCTTTTCTCCAACTCCCTTTCCTCGGCCTCGATTTTCCTGATCTTGGTCCTCACTACAGCCAAACTAGCGTCCGCCTCTTGTATATCGTGTTCCACTCCCAAACACCATGCCTCGACTTCTCCCTCGGGCACTTCATTCACAAACTTCAACTCAACTATTTCATCTTTCAGAGAATTCACATGTCCCACCTTCAAAGCCACACTTTTCTCGTGCCTTTCCAAAGCGTCGATACTTTCACAATCGATCACACCTTGCGTTTTTTGCAATAGCAAATCTCAAAGCCTTTAACTTCCCGTTTAGCTCGGCGACTTTTGCTTCCATTCTCGCGTCCCTGTCCCGTCGGGGGTGCCACTAGTGTCGTGAATCGCGCCTCCCAAGAATCAGAACCAGTTTGGGTTCGTTAATCCAGTTTAATGCAATCACAGCAAAATCCCGATTTCACAAGGTTGACAATCCGTTTTGTCACTGTTTTCTCTCTGATCACTGTTCAAGCTCACACTCTAAAATAACATCACTAACTTGGCCTTCTTACGCGCTAGGCCCAGTCCTACGCAGTTCAAAAGTATTAATATTGAATGTCAATCAATGGGTAGCATATCGTGACTAGCACTAAATATATCGTGACGATCAGTCTCCGACAATTCACTTGACATAATCTACATGGAACCCTCCATCTCTACAGCAAGCAACAAAACAAGGGAGAGACATCATTTATTATTGTTGCAGAGAAAACAGCTGTCTCAGGAACCAAAACTAATTGTTACTGCTAATCCAAACAAGGTTTAAAAATGGATATGGGCAAGGAGTTGTTGTGCAATTATATAGCAAGGGGCCATGTTACTGCGTTTTATAAACAACGAGAACAAATTGGAGACAATTTGGAAGCTTTTACAGAGTGTCAGAAACACCAAGCATAGACATCAACTTTAAATCCTTAATAGGACACCAGTGTCTGTTATGAAAATAATTATGTCAACAACAAAATGTCTGGCTTTGGTAAAATAATGTGAAAAAACTGGTTCGATGCTGTATCTCATGCATGAAAAGTATAATGCTGTTATTATTACTCGTTTGAAACAATGCCAGAACTGAATCAAGAAAATGGCTGTGCAGCAAAAATATTCAACCAACACAAGAAACCAAGCTACTGCAATTGCAAATCCTGCTTGTTTCTGACCTAATTCCTGAAACATGTGTACATTGATATTTATTGTGCAATTGTCTACGCCCCTCATACATTTGGATAACTGAAGATTGCAAATATTGTTCAGAAATCAAATAACTGTGCAGAACCATTTGATCAACTGTTCACATCCAATGTTGATTTGTTAGAGGATTAAAGAAAACAAAAAACTTTGTTTTATAGCAGAGCAAGCAGACATTTAATTGTAACAAGAGTGCTATTTTCTGAAATGTTCGTCAGAACTGTAGAAACATTCCTGGAGCAGCTACAAAACAACAGTTGAAATGTGAATGTGTCAGCCTTCAGATCACATTCTTGCGCTGCTTACAATATTCAGACGCCTCATTTTTATACACTAGGCCCCATCCACACATACCCGGATATTTTTTAACCCGAAACTTTTTCCACACATATCGGGATATTTTGAATCCGAAACGTTTTCTTTCCGGATACTGCTATCGTCCACACGCATCCAGCGAATTCGCAGACAAATCCAGTCATTCGTATCAGAAAATATCCGGATTCGACTGTCTACATGTCTCCGAAATGTTATCGGATTCAAAAAAGTTCCACTCTCGAGATCGGATTCAAAAATATCCCTATTCGTCTACAAATTCACCGGATACGTGTGGACGATAGCCATATCCGGAAAGAAAAAGTTGCGGATTCAAAAATATCCGGATACGTGTGGACGGGGCCTAAACAAAACACTTTCTGCAAAGAGTAGCTTCCCCTCCGAGCACTTCACTATCTACATAGATACTTCTAGTACTAGTAATATTTCAAAAACGAGTTCAAGTGTTTCATTGGGTTTGCAAACAACGAGGAAACCATTGAAACACGAGCGGCGTAGCCGCGAGTGTTTTATTGTTTTCGAGTTGTTTGTAATCCCAATGAAACACGTAGAACGAGTTTTTGGAATTACTTCTCACACAAATAAAATACACAGTTTATATCATGTTGGCAATCACGCTTAGAATGTTAAAGAACAAAAACGTGATTACATAAGCCCAAAGACGCCAAATTAGCTGATTACATCAGCCCTTTTGTAGGCAGAGAACATGCCATCTAATCAATTGCTAGATTGTACAACCTTGTATATGCTAATTAAATCGCCATTTCACCTTGAACATGGCGCAGTCAAGGTTTCGTCCGCCTAAGACTGCGGAAGAAAAAGAAAGTATTTGCGGGCAAGGATAGCGGTATCCGCCCAAAACTCTCTACCAAATCGTGTGCGAGATACGTCGGTACGTACCGGAACGAAAGCCCAACCTGGATTTCAATTTCTTTGATGGCAACGACAAAGGTTAGTTTATGTTTATGTGTCCACGTTTCTGCTCCAAGCATGCCATTAGCCACGATATTATCAGTGTAATTTGGAGAGCTAGAAAGCAGTGAATTCACTAGGAGCAACCAAAATATTAGCCTACGTTTGTTAAGTAAGCTTTCGACTGATAAATTAACAGCGCTTTGCAGCGTTTTGGTTCAAATTAAAGCGGATGGAAATGGATTGCTAGTTTTGATTGCTGAACATATTTTTGGGTCTTTTGGGCAAAACAAGATTCGAGTGCAACAACGAACTGGTGTTTGCATGTTCTGATAACACTAGTCTTATTTATAACATTTTTGTTTTGTTAGATTTGCTCACAATCAGACGTTTGCTGAACGCAGAAGGGAAGGACGGGACGAGCGGGCAGGATTGGCGCTAAAGAACAAGAAAGAGAAGAAGCTGCCGATCAAGACAATTAAACATGTTATTGAATTGTGTTTGAGTAGTCTATGTAAGAACTCATATCACTAGTGTTGGAAATCGTTTCCAAACACTAGTGATTTTCAACTGCTGTTTCATTGGGTTTCCAAAGTCATACACCTGACCAAATGCAAGAACCCCATTGGTCTACGCCCTCATGAATAATTAATGAGTTTGAGAAATACGGATTGAAAACTGGATTCCATTTACTGATAACTTTTATTTAAGCAATAAAAGTACTTTCCGCGTGCTCTCTGCTTTCTTACAAACATGAGGGGGATGTTGGGAGAACTGATCAAAACTTGAAAGACTTTCAAGTTTTATCAGTTCGACCAACATTTCCCGAGTGTTTGTAAGAAACCAGAGAGCGCGCAGAAAGTATTTTTATTGCTTTTAGAAAATAACATACACACGCGCGACAGCGTTGCGTGACAATCGTGTTTCTCAGGTCTCTTACAAACACGCTTTTTAACCAATCAGAATGCGCACATTGACAATACAACATAGGTGTTATTTTCTAAATATTATTAATCAATGTCATATGTGCGTGATAAAGGCCTACACAAAGACTAGGTTAATTTTCCATAGCTCTTTGCAAGCGACGCGTGAAAGGAGATCAAGAAAATCGTACGCGCTTAGCTTAATGATAACTTACGATGATCATGTACGCAACCATTGCCAATGCAACGACCTTGCACCTCGGCTATGGCCGCCAAGCTGATAACAATCATAGCCATCACGATGAGCATCTTGGTCTTCATGGCTAAAGAAGTTTGAAAACGACTGTCAATTTCCAGTTCCACCTTCCAAACCTACTTTAGGGGGTGGGGGTCAAGGCAATTCGCCTTTGTCAAGGCGCCGCCATTTTGTTTATAGAATGACCGGCAAAGCAGAAAAAAGCAATGAGCCAATCTACTTTTTGGTAGCTTGGTCAAGTTTTGTACCAAAAATATCCCAGCATCATGAGGCTTCGCTTTCCAACATGAGCAAAGCGCGCGCTCTGCTTGGTTTCCGACGACCGACGACCGGTTAGCGCAGTGGTAGAGCGCCGGGCTTATGTTCGGGAGGTTGGGAGTTCAAACCCTGGCCGGGCCAACACTCAGGGTCTTTTTCTAATAATTGAGGAGAAGGTGCTGCCTTTGCTCTAACATCTGCAAATGGTTAGACCTTCGCGTCTTCTCGGATAAGGACGTTAAACCGTAGGCCCCGTCTCTCACATACACTACACTAACCGGAACCAGAGGGACGTTAAAGAACCACTAGGACCGTCGGAAGTTGCCCAACCTCAGTGTCACAGAACTCACAATACTAACACACACTCATGTTTATAAAGCTGGTTCTTATAGGATGAGTTATCCATTAATGTAAAGCGCTTTGAGCCGCGAGGATAAAGCGCTATATAAGCACGTTATTATTATTATTATTATATTTCGTTTCCATGCTGAATAAAATCGGCTGAAAAATCAAGATGGCGCTTGTGTGACAAAGGCGAATGGTATACATAGACTATACGTACATTTAGTCATCATAAACAAACAAGGACACTCTTACCTCTTGTACTGAGTGAACTACTTTGGCAATCAAGGATCCACCGTATGAACTGACTCACTCTAAAAAACGTCCGTTATATAAGCACTGACAGGGCGTTAACGCCCCGTGTGTTTAGGGAATCCCGGAATCCGTAATCCAAATTTTTTGATCTCCACACTCACCTTCATTGAGCCTTCTTTTAAAACCACTTGATGTCCTTAAGCTTCACAAACAAGTATATATGTAACTGTGAATGCAAGGGGTATTAAGTTTGTTTGTTCGCGAGAATTAATACAGCGTCCACTTAGAGTTGGACTATTTTAGGTTATATGATCAGTAGTGTCAATAGTTTGGTATTAGGGAACCTTATAAATAACTTATCAACTAATGCCGTTTTCAGCTACAAAAAATTGCAAACGTAAAAGAACAAACTTCAGAGTTCAACATTGCGTGTGCCCCTAAAGACCGCACTCTGGGTGCCAAGGTCTCCAACCTTCACAAACAAGTATATAACTGAATGCGACCTTTGATACTACGTCCACTGCAAGGGCTGGACTACTAGTGTGGACTATTTTAGGCGATATGGTCAGTAGTTTCAATAGTTTGGTATTAAGGCCGGACGTAATCAGCGTAATTGGAACACACTTCAAAGGGGAACTTTGTGTGTGTCCCTTAAAAGACAGCACCCTGGGGCACCAGAGTCTCCGACCTTCACTATCACGGCTGTCCCGGGCGTGTTTCAAAATTGACGGGCCTAAAATTGAAATCCAGCTGCGTGGATTAATAGTTTAGTTGATAAGGATTTTAAAATGGTACATGAAACGCAAGAAGACAAACAACCAGCTTAGCATAGAATTTCACATTTCCTCTTAGTCGAAGGCTGTGCGATGCTGTGCCCCTGATCACCTATTGGAAAAGGGTTTTTTAGTTTTTAATTTTGCGATTTTGCCCAACTCACCCTGTATGTTTTGTGATTTGTATACCTTGTGTCCCGCTTGAAAGTAGTCTGAAAAAAAAAAAAACACACCAAAAGATGCACTTGAAATGCTCATTCAGAATTAATTGCTTGTAGAGGAAGATGATGTAAGGGAATCATGAAGAAACACGACGATAAGTAGCGTTAGAATTTTTTTTAAGCTAGAAGACAAGAAACGTCCAGTCAGTATCGCGCACTTTTTTGCCTCGATTTGCTCAAACACGCAGTTTTTTGCCTTTTTGTGCCCTTTTTTGCTTCGTGCATCGCGCATCTTATTGCCCGGTTTTTTAGGATTGGTTATTATTTTCGAAGTGAAGTAAGTTAAAAGTGTTTCATAATTAAAAGTTCGCAATTATTTGAACTGCTGTGAGTCTCATGCAGAATTTTCGAAATCTTTTCGATTTAGTTTAAATACGTCGTAGTTACGAATAAAGCTCGAGCACGTACATTCGGTAAAAAATCGGTTTCCGAAAATTTTACCAATAAGGAGAAAAATGCGAGAAAACGACCCGCTCACCGCTCTACAGCATTACGTCATTCATGCCTGCACACACGCGACACTTTTTCGCGCGCTTCGCGCGTACACAGGTATCCCGCGGCACCCTTTTAGGAGTGAAGTACACTGAAAGAAGAATAATTGGTAAGTCAATAATGAATTCATTGAATTCAATAATGGCGCCCAATTGAAAAGCCATTGTTCTGGACTGCTGACTAGCCTCGAATGCGTGCAAAAGCGCTTGTGTTTCCACGTGATTTCGAGGCTACAATGTAGTCAGTCCAGAAAAATAGGTGGGTTCACACAATTCTAAAGTAGTACTTGGGAAATAAGCGTTTACTTGAACGAGACCACAGTTCACACAGCTATCTTGAAGAGGCCTCGACTGAACGAGAAACGGCAAGAAACATAAAGAAAGACCGCCAAAACGCCAAAGCGAAGCAATTGCAACCTAGCCTTCAGTCACATGGCACGGCGAATGCATGATTGGCGGTTTTGAGTTTTCGAAAAGGGTAAGGTACTGTACTTATATTTAAAGTATAGGCTGCGTTCTACTTTAGATCGCACTTCGGCAGCTTTGAAGACGCGGCGTAACCATAACTACAAAGTATCTTACATAAGCAGCCAACACGGCGTTCACACTGAAAGTATACTCTAAGCACACTCAAGACCTTCTTACGAGCGTTAGTGTGAACCCATCTAATGGCTTTTCGAACTGGGCGCCAATATTGAATTCGGTGTATAGGCTTGTTAAGAGACGGACTGTAAAGGCCTGCAATGATAATCAGGACCAAACAGCGATGTCGTGACGGGTCATGCAGGCGAAACAATAATTAGGGACTATTTTACTGGTGAAGACGTGCTAGCTTATGGATCGATTAGACAACGCCTTGATTATAGAACGACTCTCACGAACTAACCACCGAAACCAAATGTGAACTATTCGCAACTCTCGGACCACGCTTGGAAATTAAGGTCGCGATTTGGGCAAACATTTCAACGCGTTGCGTTACCGAGACAATGCGCAAGACAAAGCAAAATTAAGCATCATTTCACGGTTCTTCTATTACTTTTCGGCATTAAAACATATCTAAATAAAAATACCTTGCATTTTGTGAAACCTAACTACAGTAAACCTTCTAATTTTTACGGATGTAAATTATAATTACCAACACGCATCAAGTTGACCTCTACGTATTAAAATGTCACGTAAACGTTAACATAGCATAACAATCACGTATAACTAGACACAGGAATTCTTTCAAAATACAAGCTGCTGCTCTTACTTGGTGATAAATTCTTGCCGTAGATATGTTTTCCTTCCCTAAGACTCGATATTCTTCACTTTGATTCTTGAATCCAGTGAATATTTGTACAGTATGCATGCATGATGTACAGAGCTTCGATCGAGACATCGCTAGCGGCTCGAAACACTAATCAAAAATGTCAAATTTTTGTTACAAAAGTTCACTGTCTAAATCCCTTCTAATAGGAACCTATTCTTGTGCGATTGAAAGATGAACTATTCTAGTGTGGTTCTATCGTTTCACTTTTTTCAGAATCGAACTAAATTAGGCCATAAATTTATATTTCTAATGCTCAGAAATCAGTTCACAATCGCTCTGAAAGTTAGAAAAATTACTGTTCTTTCAGTGGTGTCCGCACTTATACATAAAAAGCTAATGTAGACATATTACATACCAAAAGAAAGCTTAATATCTGTAGAGTTGGAATCCATTGCTATTTTCTCAATTCTAGACACCAGTCTCCTTTGAGCCACCCTAAAACAAAGCCTACCCACGACAGCGAAACCCCCTTTGCCCGCGACCGCGCAAGAAGTTGAGCCAGAGGACTGGCACTAGTGTGACATCTAACTTCGGTATCTACTGTCTCTACTTCATCGCTGAATGCCATATAGTCGTCTTCTAATAGAACGAGGCATAATCAAACAAAAGGACCATTCATATTCAAATAAGGCGACTATTGTGACATTCAGCGATGAAGCATATACCCTAACTTCGCCCAAATCGCAAAGATAATTCCAAGCGTGCGACTAACAATCAACGAAATCAAATACTCGAACCATACAAGAACACATCTATTTAACACCGTAAACTGAAACTAAAACGTAACAAAAAAGGTCTTAAAAGCTAATAACTATACAAGATTAAGGCTAATATAACAAGCAATAATATACAAGCATAAATCAGATAAATAATCAAGTATCATACATAGGCTAACGAACAACAGACTATAACTAACGAAAATCTAATGCAATCCAAATACGAAGTAACTTGACTATAACTAAGCGAAAACTAAGCGAAAGCGACTAAACGTAGGCGCATACTAAGATTTTAGTGCGTAATGCTAAATGACTCTAAGCGAGCGTAAAATGGCTAAAGTAAAGGCGAGCAATTCCATAATAACCAAAACTTCGCTAAAAAACTAATAAACTTGCGCGAATAGTGACTAAAAACGCATTCCTAATAGCGGAACTAAAACTAAATAATATAACTATTTTCATTGAGTAATTATGCCGCGAAGTCTTGAAATGTGTGGGTTACATAACACTCTTATGTAACAGCGTGTTGTTGAATTAAGGATACATTCCTTTGACAAGTCTTGTCTTATTTAAAGGAATCCTGACTTTGATTCATGGCCTTTTCACTCAGAAGATACGTAAGCCCGTGAGTCGCTAGTAGATTTCTTTTTCGTTTCACCAGATTACGTTGCCTCAGCCGATGTCTACATGCTCTCGCCCAGTTCCAGATGCCGCCATACCTGCAGCCACCCGCTTGTTGAAGCCTCTGCCGATCCCGTTCGTGCCGCTATTTGCCTCGTATATGGCGAGCTTCCAGCCCAGTTCCAGATGCCGCCATACCTACAGCCACCCGCCTGTTGCAGCATCTGCCGATCCCGTTCGTGCCGCTTTTTGCCCCGTATATGGCGAGCTTCCAGCTCTAATTTGGACTTATTCAAAATCAACCATGTTTGCTCGTGTGTCGAGTCTAAATTGGACTTATTCAAAATACCATGTTCGCTCGTGTGTCGAGCCTAAATTGGACTTATTCAAAATACCATGTTCGCTCGTTCGTCGAGCCTAAATTGGACTTATTCAAAATACCATGTTCGCTCGTTCGTCGAGCCTAAATTGGACTTCTTCAAAATACCATGTTTGCTCGTGTGTCGAGCCTAAATTGGACTTATTCAAAAGACCATGTTCGCTCGTGTGTCGAGCCTAAATTGGATATATTCAAAATACCATGTTCGCTCGTTCGTCGAGCCTAAATTGGACTTATTCAAAATACCATGTTCGCTCGTTCGTCGAGCCTAAATTGGACTTATTCAAATACCATGTTCGCTCGTTCGTCGAGCCTAAATTGGACTTATTCAAAATACCATGTTCGCTCGTTCGTCGAGCCTAAATTGGACTTATTCAAAATACCATGTTCGCTCGTGTGTCGAGCCTAAATTGGACTTATTCAAAATACCATGTTTGCTCGTGTGTCGAGCCTAAATTGGACTTATTCAAATACCATGTTCGCTCGTGTGTCGAGCCTAAATTGGATTTATTCAAAATACCATGTTCGCTCGTTCGTCGAGCCTAAATTGGACTTATTCAAAATACCATGTTCGCTCGTGTGTCGAGCCTAAATTGGATTTATTCAAAATACCATGTTCGCTCGTGTGTCGAGCCTAAATTGGATTTATTCAAAATCATGTTCGCTCGTGTCGAGCCTAAATTGGATTCATTCAAATACCATGTTTGCTGTGTGTCGTGCCCTTTATTGGATTTATTCAAAATACCATGTTGGCTCGTGTGTCGAGCTTTGGAGCCTTATTCCTCACATTTGCTGGTTTGTATATTGAACTCTTATTTAGACATTAGTAAGTAGAACTGCTAAGAATTCTAAGTTTCTTTTTCCAAGTGCCCGGTATCCTGGTCGCGCCAATATGGGTTTTCTTATAGAAACCCTTCAATTCATCTTTGATGAGTTTTTGGCCCGACTTGGCTATTGGGAACTTTCCTTTTTAAGCTTAGTTTTTTGTGCTCTTTTTGCGTCTGGTATTCCGACAATTTTTCGTATACTTGTCAAGATGCTAAGCCACAGACACGTTAACATAGCGTGTAAAACCTGGTTTGTGGGAAAGCTTCCCTACTGGCTAAGTCGGGCACTGCCCTTAACTGTGAAAGGGAAGGGTTTTTCTGAGTTTTGGGAAAAGGTACCCTTTTGGAAGGGTTATTGGGCAAATAAGGTCTTTGGCAGATACATAGTAAGCTGTAGGCTGCTCGATCCGAGGTCAACCCATTTCCCATAACTTAATCCCACACGACCGAGACAATGAGCGGCCTGGTTACCTCAATGAAAATCGTTTACTATTTTCATTGAGTAATTATGCCGCGAAGTCTTGAAATGTGTGGGTTACATAACACTCTTATGTAACAGCGTGTTGTTGAATTAAGGATACATTCCTTTGACAAGTCTTGTCTTATTTAAAGGAATCCTGACTTTGATTCATGGCCTTTTCACTCAGAAGATACGTAAGCCCGTGAGTCGCTAGTAGATTTCGACCCACCCACCTCCCCTTCGGCGACGTAACATATACCGCGTACTTCCGTCCGCCTTCAGCCGCTCTTTACCTCGGTCAACCCATTTCCCATAACTTAATCCCACACGACCGAGACAATGAGCGGCCTGGTTACCTCAATGAAAATCGTTTACAATAAAGATCACTTACATATCGGTCCCAAAGGGTATCCAAAAGGTAACTTTACCAAGTGCCAAGCGACTTAACCACAACCTTCCTTAAATCTACAACGACTACTGACTAAACGGGCTAAATGCACAAGGTAATATTCCGAAATGGGACGTGAGGGCGGTAAATACCTGAGCTATAATGTAATCACAGAATCAATATACTTTGGCACAAAAGCGAGGCCTTAATAAAGCAAAAAAAAAAATATTCATACAAGGGCAAAAATAAGAAAATAAAAGTCATGCAGCCTCTGTGGCTCCCCAAAAAAAATTCTTGCAAGATTCCCAAGTTTTGATTAGGCAAAACTGATGTTCTTTTAACGCTTTTTTAGTTCATTCAATTGTCAAATGAGTACTCAAACTCCCAAACAAACTCCCCCTCTCCCAAAACCCATACTATACACAACAAATGGAATGTTCATCTATCTTTTCTCTGAGGCTTGATGAAATGGGTTTATCAAAATCCGGGCGCGCGTCACTATTATTGGTTAGTATTACCATGTATCCATAGTTTTGCGTGATGCCGAAACTAATTAAAAAATATATATTTTGCGTCAATGAAGGCGACGATAAGATGAGGTTGTCAGCAATAATCCACCAAGTCTCCCATGAACGTAACAACGGTATACTACGACTAAAGCTTCAACCCTCAGCTACTAGCCGCGTTGAAATTGCATTAGCCCAGGGGAAAATCATACCTGTGAATCTGCCTAACGTCAAAATAAATTGGAACGGCAATGATGACTGCTACATTCCAGGTAAGGGACTGAGACGGACCAAGGGGGCGGTACTAGAGCAGATTTCGTATGACTGTGAAAAGTACCGTGACACGGGGCGGTACTGTCACGGTGGCGGTACCGAACCTGGCCTGACGGACCAAGGGGGCGGTACTAGAGCAGATTTCGTATGACTATGAAAAGTACCGTGACACGGGGCGGTACTGTCACAGTGGCGGTACCGAACCTGGCCTGACGGACCAAGGGGGCGGTACTAGAGCAGATTTCATATGACTGTGAAAAGTACCGTGACACGGGGCGGTACTGTCGCGGTGGCGGTACCGAACCTGGCCTGACGGACCAAGGGGGCGGTACTAGAGCAGATTTCATAAGACTGTGATAAGTACCGTGACACGGGGCGGTACTGTCGCGGTGGCGGTACCGAACCTGGCCTGACGGACCAAGGGGGCGGTACTAGAGCAGATTTCGTATGACTATGAAAAGTACCGTGACACGGGGCGGTACTGTCGCGGTGGCGGTACCGAACCTGGCCTGCTGTAGATACCGAACGAAATCGCGTTGTCGCGGAACGGTCGCGGCGCGGAACAACTCTTTTGCGGCACTGTTCACAGTCATACGAAATCGCCATTGTGTATCATAGACTTCATAGAGCAGATTTCAGTTGACTATCGAAAACTAAACGCAGATACACAACCACTAGTCAATCAGGAGGGGGCTGACTCCCATAGTTTTTGGTCGGGGATGATCGTCGGAAATTTTCAATTTCATCCCTAAATATATGAAACATGCCTTGGTCCAAATAATTTGTTACTCTAAAAGATAAGGCCTTTCTGCCAAGTAGGCGAGAAGGAGACAGGTAACTTGTAAAGGATACCCATCAATAAATGTCCGTGTTTGACAAAAATGCTGCCTATATCATAGGCTTTTAAGGATGATTCTCACTGGAACGAAAGTGCAAGCACAGGACGCAGTGAACGCAAAGCAAGAGTCAATAACAGCGACGCAAGCGGACACTATAGTTGCTTACGCTTGCGTGCGTTCACTTGATTCAAACTAGACGTGTGCACAAGCGCAATAGTGCGCAAGAAAAGCGCAAGAAAAAGATCGCGAGACAATGCTAGCAATCCAACAAACAGTGCCAGCAGATTTCGGGGTTGAGAATTGTTTAAGTAAAATGATGTGTTTACTTGCATTTCTCCATTTCTTCTGTGCTGGTTTTGTTTTCCATTTCTTCTTCTTTAGTTTTTCGGCAGCGAAAAACTGCGTAGGCTACCGACAATCACGAGTGAAGAATTCTGAGATAATAAGCAGTCAAACCCTCTATGACGTGAAAATACAGAATTCGAACGCGTGCGCGTGCGCACGTACCCAGACCTCTTCCGCGAGTTCTGGTGGCAGCTTCTTACGCATGCGCAAAACTTACTATAGCTCCAACGTTCACAATCTCGTACCTAGGGCCCGTCATCTATTGGCCAGAAGACGACGGGCTCTGGGTACGAGATTGCAACTTTCAAAATCTGTCAATAAGGTGGCTGGACCACGACGCAAGAGGAAGTGTGGCGAGTGCATTGACAGGCCACGGCAATAATTAGCTTAGAAAGTTTGACTGCCAGCAAAACAGGAAAACTCTAAACCAAAATCGACAGCGCAAAAAAAAAAGGACTAGCTACCGTGTCATTTCAACCAATGAGCGTGTTTGGGGTGAAAATCGGGACCCTCCCCCTAAATGGCTTGAAAAAAATTGTAACCCCCAGATAACAGATAACCTATAACAGATACTATGTAAGTCGCCGAAGTCGAGGTGATTATTCACCGATAATCACGGAGCCTGAGGCGACTAACTGTCTTAGTATAAGTATTTCTCAAGTGATTCAAACGACAAAACAATCTTGTTTTGGGGATTTTTTCACGATCATAACGAAACTCGCGCGCGCACTCCCAATCATTTAATGGTGATTATAGCGAGAGAAAGCAAACCTCTCAACAAGTCAGGCGCGGAAATTCTTATAATCACTTGAATAATTATACTAAAGACAGATAACTATAGGTGTCGATAGAGAATCAGATAGTTATAATATATATATTTTCTTTTAGCGCCGGAGCAAGCCGCTTCACGTGAAGTAAACACATAGAAAGACTTAATATACTTCACTGATTTCAAAATCTGAAATCTTATGACTTGTCAGACTTGAAGATTAGATCAGGAAATACAGTTCAGTTCAGTTTAGTTTATTTAAATTTAAATATAATATTTACAAACATTACCAGCCCGCAAATAGCAGATTGCTAATCGAGGCAGGCAGTAACAACAACAACAACAACAACAACAACAACAACAACAACAGCAACAGCAACAACAGCAACAGCAACAGCAACAGCAACAGCAACAGCAACAGCAACAGCAACAGCAACAGCAACAGCAACAGCAACAGCAACAGCAACAGCAACAGCAACAGCAACAGCAACAGCAACAGCAACAGCAACAGCAACAGCAACAGCAACAGCAACAGCAACAGCAACAGCAACAGCAACAGCAACAGCAACAGCAACAGCAACAGCAACAGCAACAGCAACAGCAACAGCAACAACAACAACAACAACAACAACAACAACAACAACAACAACAACAACAACAACAACAACAACAAATTATTTAGAACGAATAGAAAATTACATAAGGAGCCCTAACCCGCAGATAGCAAGCTAATTACGAAAGGGAAACACGAAAAAAAACAAAAAAAAATGTATGTATGAGCTAAGCAACTAATAGATGATATGATATAATAAATAATAATATAATAAATATATAAATATAAAAAGTCCAGTAAAAATGGTGCGGCAATGGTAGTTTTTATATTTTGCTAAATCTATTTATCAGGTAACGATGTCAACATAATCATCCTTCTGTGGCAAAACATGTAACAGCTGCCCATCTTTAAATTTATTTCTTGGTAATAATCGAATATTCTTGATACCTGATATTCTCAAAATTAATGTTATCCCAAATAGGTGAACTTGTTCTTCTTTACAAAATATTGATACTCAGGCTAGTATGGCTCTGAAGACTTTGAATACGGCACACAATTAATACTCATATCATAATATTTTTCTTAAAATGCTCATTCTTAAATTTAATTCCTTGGTAATAAAATAGATGCATTCCTAAAATGTTCGAGATTCATGTTTGCTACACCTCCATTTGTGGAGAGCCACGCCCTTGACGCTGTAGCTTCTTTTCATTTGTCATATTTGGTGGTGCTGTTTGTGTGTGCCAGACCAACACCTACAGGTAAAATAAAATAAAATATAACATTTATAATAATTGAAATCTCAATGTATATAGGGGCCATTGTGAATGGTAAAAATTAATGTGAGATTTCCCGAGACATCAAGATGAAGGTTTAAAAATTTGAGATTGCTTCTCATACAATTCTCTGTTTCTCATACAATTTTCTGAATACCCCAGGGTAAAAGATTGGGAAATGTTCGGGTTTCCCATGCCTATCAATGTGAATTTATCACTTCCCATGTGTGCACCTTGGGAAATACAGCTTTTCCCATGGATGTGTTTCTACAGAAATTCCCTGTAATTTTTACTGGAAAAAGTACACCCTGCCAGCCCACCTTGCTGCAGTCGTCTGCCTGTGCTTCAAGGTCGTCGCTTGACACAAGTTGTCCAATAAAGAAGGCTCGACATGTCCCCTTTGTGCATATGGATCCATTTCCACATTAGGGCTGTCAATCAGCAGTTTGACATTGACAGCAAATCCTGCCATATCAAGTGGGATGGGCCTTTCTGGATGCCAGTCTGTGTGGAAATCGATCACTTTTCCATCCTGGCATATAGGGCCCTCCCATAACAGCCCTCCAACAATTCCCACAGGCCATACTGATACCTTCTTGGTGCGTCTAATCTACAAGGTAAAATGTTGTTTTGTTGACTTAAAATATAATAGAAAATAATAATTTTGTAAAATGATTGCCAGACAAAACTTTTGAGACGTTTCATTTGATGTATTTGGTTACCATGTCAACGGGTTGCGTGACTTGTAAGAGCATGACAAAGGCACAATTTTCTTTCAGCTCTCTGCATTCGTTGGGGGTCATACCAATGGTTTCCCAATGGGTCTTATGATGACCAGTGTCGGGCATACATTACCATTCCAACGAGGTTCGCTGTCCAAGTTATCAACATTTAAGATAATGAATGTATCACATTACATCACCACAAATAGAGCTATTCGAAAAAATATTTCCAGTCCGCCTCGTTAGATCAATAAACTACACTAGATAAACAAACACGATCACATACTCAGGGGAACGATTTAACTTATCGCCATTGAATGCAGAGACCATTTTCCAAGAAAATACATTCGGTCATACATTTGTTGCCATAGACACCAACATTAGTGAAAATGATTGAGAATGACCAAGGTATCGAAATGCAAATTGATTGGATCCCTCTGTGGCATTGGTTTAGAGATAGACGGGAAGTTAACAAGAAAACCAACAGGTTCATTAACTTCCCTCTCGCATTTTTCTTTTCAAATTTCCTTTATACACTACCCCTAGATACTATATAATAATATTGTAACTTTTTTAACATTTCATTATGAGTCAATAAAGATTATGATTATGATTATTATGATTATGGTTATGATTAGACTACCCCCCTCAGTTTTACGTCCGCCATTTTGGATTTGGCTTCCACCCAGGCCTTAAGTTACCTGAGGGGAAAACAAAACTCGCTGTTTCCCGAGGGTGCAGTCATTAAGTGTTTTATTATATAGCAAAGAGAAAATTCGGTGTGAAAATAGCCCGCCGAAATTTCTCGCTCTAGCGATGTCGCCTACGTGGGCAACATTTTTCAATGTAGCCCGCACGGGCTACACTGAGCTTGTCCTTAACCATGTGACCATGATTATAGAACCAATCAGAGCACATGCTTTGATCAAATAAACACAAGCTATATAATAATCGAGAATATTCAACTCCAAGACTTAGTTAAGATGAGGTGAATTATACTGCCCACTTTTGTAAAATTTATGGGAAGGTGTGACCATGATTATATAACCAATCAGAGCACATGCTTTGATCAAATAAACACAAGCTATATAATAATCGAGAATATTCAACTCCAAGACTTAGATAAGAGAGTGAATTATACTGCCCACTTTTATAAAATTTATGGGAAGGTAATTTGATGTTCTGATCAACCCTCAAGAACACCCAAAAAACAAGGAAATAAAGCACTTCTCAAAAAATGTTCTTATTATGAAATTAACACTAATCCCCAGAAACCCTATTATTTTGAAACATCATGTCATTTATGTGACCTCCGGCATGATCACCGAGGAACAGGCTTGTTCTTATAATTTTGGAAATTGACTGAGATCCGAAAGCCATGTCACTGTCATGGCGAGGAAACGGGGAAAGTTTAAAATTGCAGCAAAAGGTCCAGGCAATTCCAAGCTTCCAAGGTTAACCAGGCATTCCTGGGTAGAGATTTACCAAGACAGCCTGGGTAAGCCAGGCATGTCAGTGATCGCAAAAATCACTCCCTGGGGATTTTCTTGGGTATGTTTACAGTGAGCCCCAGGAAAGCATGGCAGTCCATGGGTTTCCACACCCATGCTTTCCTGGGAAGCTTGGGAAAAGCCTGGAAAAACCCTGGATTTGCAGGCTTCCCCAGGCTTCCGTTGTAAGGGTAATTCAGGGAAACCCACATAAGAACGTTGGCAGATCTAGTAACATAGGACAATCAGGCCAGCCCTCTGTTTCAGAGTTATACATTGAATCTGTATAAAATTAATATTGGCCATATACAGGGAAGGCAAAAATTGCAGACTACTTCCATTTCTCACCATTTCAAATATTTTGAGGTCATAAGTATTATCATCATCTGCAAAGTAAACGACAGCTCTGCCAAGATCCTGACTAAATTGTTCCCTGATCCACTTCAGCCCCAGGTTCCTCTGATCAACACCTCTGTTCTTTAGCCACCTTGGCTCTCTGCCTGTCCTGATTAACTCAATACGAGTTCGCACATTAAGATGAGTATATTTAACCCCACAATGTTTCAAAAAATTAGATAATAGCTTGGTCTTTGTTTCAGAATCCTCCACGACAATCCAGTGCAGTCTAGGTACATGAAGCAACGTTTGAGAAAGTCTTGTTAAATCAGCTTTTTGGGTTAATGTCGTATGAGTTGGTGTCACTATGTAGATAAGGGGGATTTTCTCTGTAAGTGCCTCGATGCAAAAATCCCTAGGAGCTTTAGCTTTTTGTTGATCTCTTTTTCTCTGCTCTTATAACCATTTCCCGTCTCCTGACGCTCTGCAAATTTACACTGTGTCCTTGGTTAGCGAATTCTTTGAAGGCCCTGAAAAACAAAATTGGAAGTGAAGAGAATTTAGAACTATTGTGCAATTCCAGATAAAATTCCATACCCCTACCACCCATAGGGGGTGGGGGTCAATCTACCTGATTTTCTAGAGGGTTAAGACTTTATTTTCAATACCAACACTGTATTTTTCCTTTGGAAATTTCAATAAGGGATGTCAGGACAATAGATTTCCTCTGGACTACCGACTCCCTCAGTTTTGTTGCGTCGTCTCAATATTTTTACTGTCTCAGGATAAAATAATGGTGCGTTTTCAGGGTCAAAATTCAAACGTAGTTCTTACATACGGATTTTGAATTGGATACACGCTTTTTGAATTGAATACACGCATTTTGAATTGAATACACACGGATTTTGAATTGACTTCTTGCACTTTGAATTGAATACACGCATTTTGAATTGAATACACACGAATGTTGAACTGAATATACGTATGTTGAATAATACACGGATTTTTATTACACGCATTTCGAATTGAATACTTTGAGCAGGCGTTCCTTGCAACACGATCTCCGACGAACGGGGCGCAGGCAAATCCCCAACGGATTGCTCTGAGCTCGTACCGTCTCATGTAATCACCTCCAACGTAGGGGCTGCTAGCAGTCTACTGCCGCAAGCACTACAGCTATCCGGGTACCGCCACAGTGTTAGCCACATGCGGCGGCTCAGCCCAATGTTGAACCAAGACACTGCGGTCCAGAGCGGAATTGCCCGACCCTTTTTGGTTTTTGTCCTCCGTCGCGTCCGGTAATGTTCGCCGTGGCACGGAAGCGTAAGGTCGTGGACGAATAACAAGGTGGCCCCATTTCCATGAAAACCGAAAAGGGTCGACAAATCGGCTCTGGATCGCAGTGTCCTGGTGTTAGCGTTGGGCTGAGCTGTCCAGTTGGCTGACGCTGTGGCGGTTCCTGGATAGTTCAGTAGCTTGAGCGGCAGTGGTGGTGACTACTGGTAGTTGAGCGCATCTGCACGGAACGCCTGTCGAAGAAATTCGTGTTACAAGGAACGCCTGGTCAAACGTATTCAATTCAAAATGCGTGTTTCAATTCAAAATCTGTGTATTCAATTTAACATGCGTGTATTCAGTTGTATTCAATTCAAAATTCGTGTGTATTCAATTCAAAATGCGTGTATTGAATTCAAAATGCAATAAGTCAATGCAAAATCCGTGTGTATTCAATTCAAAATGCGTGTATTCAATTCAAAATCCGTATAAGTACTACGTTTCAATTTTGACCCTGAAAACGCGCCATATTTGCTCAGGGGCAAACATGATGCAAATATGATGTAAACATATGCCAAAGCTGAAGTAAAGCAAGTAAAGGCCGCATTTGCTCGTCCACATTTGCTCGGGTTAGCAAATGCGGCCTTCGCAGTCTTTGCTAGTAGCAAAACCAGGGTGAAGCTGGCGTCTTATTCGCGGCGTCTTATTCGACTGAGCATCTTTTTCGCCTGGCATCTTATTCATATCCGGGGGGCACCTGACACTAATCGCGTTTGTAGGCCTTACAAGCGTTTCTGGCTGTAAATTTCCTTTACACAGCTTTAAGAAGTAATTTCAATGTTTTGTTCAACTGCTTGAGAAATACAATCACCGGAAGTCTTTAGATGTTATCATATTTGTGCACGAGCTTCAGTTGCTCGGAATTTGACTTGAACGTTAGTTTACTGACAAAATTACACACGAATTTTATCCGTATTGAACAAGATGACTTTGTTTTTTCCGTATTGAAAAAGATGCCAGAATGTCTTATTCGTGTAGAAAAAGATGCCAGCAATTTGTCCGTGTTCAATGAGATGTCAGAAGATATATTCGTGTTGAAGATGCCAGGGGTGTTTTATTTGTATTGAATATGATGCCAGCATTTTATTGGTTTTGTTGTAAAAGATGCCCCCGGATTTGAATAAGATGCCAGGCGAAAAAGATGCTGGTCGAATAAGACGCTGCGAATAAGACGCCAGCTTCACCCTGGTCTAGTAGGTCAAATATATATTTACACCATACACAGCGGGCCCAAATGCGCGCCAAAGCGGTAAGTTACAAAGACTTGAGTCGCGGTCAGCGGTTGCATATTTCTGTGATAGTAGCAAGATGGCGGCGCGTTCGAACACGGAGCAGTGCAAAGGAAGGATATTTTCTCAATATTTATATGAGTTTAACCGTCATACCCTGCCCATGATGAGGACTTTTGCAAGAAAAAGCTTCAGGGGATGTTGTTGTCGAGAAACAAAACATTTACTGTACAGATTCTCTGAATTTCAACAAAATGAGTTGGACTCGTGTAAAAGTTCGCCACCACGTCTCCTATTTATCGTCTTCCTCTGTAAATTCCTTCCCATTCCTTGCAAATTTCAAAGCGTACTTTTCGTCACAAGCGATGATTATGGCTTACAAGAACTGCCTGATGTTTCAGCAGAAGATAGCGATTGAACATTAATGCAAAGGGATTAATAACTCCATGGAAAAAGTAAAACAAGGGTCAAAATAGCTGCTGACGACTATGTTCTGTGTTTTTCGAATTTTGCCACTTTCCAGTGGAGCAGAAATCTGCCTTCTGTTTTCCGAAACCCGTCATGTTTGGTATCAGAACAAAGCTTCTTCCTTCGGCCATGGCTTCCCGCCTTCCGATCTTTTCTTCGGTAAATAACGAGTGAGAAACGAGCTGCCGAAGTGGATTGTCGGATGAATCCGCAATTAGTCACCAGGCTACCAAAAAGGCCTCACGTCCGAGCCCCAAAGCTGCCACGATTCAACTTCCCGCTTTGGCGCGCGTTTAGGCCCGCCGTGATATTTGCATCATATTTGCTCCTGAGCAAAGCCATGTAAATCCATTATTTCGTCCTGTGTGTATTTCTCATTAACTGATTTTCTTTTCTAAATTTTACATACAACTGCTGTATTTCTGCAGAGATCGCTAGATTTCTCCAGAATCCAGAGGGTCAGACAACCACAGGGTTCGCAGGAGCGTGGAAATATCATAGAAATAGAAAGTTTACTTTTAAAGTGCCACTATTATCAAGTTTGAAAATTATTTACTTTATGCCTTATTTGAAAGAGCTGAGTCTCAGAAGACATATGCTTCTTTCTGTTTTCAAAAATCTTTTTTGTTCCGAAGATATTAGAGTTTGAAATTTGGCCGCCATTGCTCCAAAGTGTGACTTGATGACGTCACACTCTCAACAAACAAGTGGTGAATTATTTGATGGTCTATATTTTGTTGGATTTGCATCAAATCTTATCAAACTTGCCACGGTTATTGAACTCACTCTTCCTGATAATTTTGTTTACGTTAATTGATTGCCATGGCAACAGCCTTTGTTCCAGACCACCCCTATCCAAAATTCTAGATGAGGCTATATCTTTTGAAGAAATCAATTGTAACCTACATTGCCATGCCCACTTATCGTATTTAGTAGTAGCTCGCTTTTAGTAACAAGCAAATTGGTTAATTCTGAAATTTGGGCGGGAAAAATCGGGAAATCCTAAAACTGTCTGGGGAGCCTGGGAACCAGGGGGTTGCCATGGCAACCCTGATTGATGAGTCACATCACTCAGTTCAAGTCAAGTATTCATTCTGCCAAGTTTAAGCACTCTAACTTTAAGAGGTATAGAGATATACCTCTTTTTAGTATTTAGGCATTGATCAAGTTGAGAGTGTGACGTCATCACCCATGCTAATTTGCATATCGTTCTTACCTTAATAACTTTTGAATGAAAAGAGCTATCAAAAAACGGAAAACGGCATTGTTCTAGTTTTGCAAAGCTGCCTAACATATGGAGAATTGGCAAAGATTGGAGACTCTAATTTTTGATAATAGTGGCACTTTAAGGACTCTAAATCCCCAGAAAAGTAGCCAAAGCAACCACAAGATTAACACAGAGTAAGTAGTCTTTATTTTTCTTGCATTTCCTTGCAACTGATAGAATATATTTTTCCGGGGATTTAGAGTCCTTTTTGAGCGTGCAATCCAGTGTAAATGTCCCCTGGTAAAAATTCACTAGTCCCAACAGTCAATAGAAATACACAATGGATGCAACAGAACACCCCTCTGTAACCGACCCGCCGAAACCCGACCCAGCAGAAATTTTGACTCTACCCAGTGAGTTTTTAGCCTACCAAAGACCCAACGATTTTTTTTAATTTCACCCTGGCGATTTTTTCCTAACCCAATGCTAAACAAATTTATTCTACTGTACCTTTTGAACAATGGAAGACAATCCGCAGAAATCCCAGTCCGGCCATGGAGATCGAAAATAGCACCAGATTTTTCCGTGTTAGTAATTTAAAACGCATGGTCGACAATAGCTCTAGAGATCTACATGTAGATCGCTATTACATACACTCAGGGTGACATAGGAGCCGCAATATTCATTTTAAAATTGTCGAAAATAAGGCAAAACATTTTAGATTACACGATTCAACACGCGTAGAACCACCACATGGCTCTACCACATGGTTCACTACATGGTTCTACACGTGTAGAACCACCAAATGGTTCTTAATTACGCCTTCCTAATAACCTTTTCTCTGCTATGCTCCATCAGATTTGTTGCTATTGCTTCTTTTCGAGAATAAATATTTCTCTTATTTATATTTCCCTCTTATTGTCCTCCCAAAATAGTTTTTTTTTAAATATAATTATTTTTCTTTTGTAAATGTTACCCTGTAGTATAATTCCGGTTGGGGCTTGAGCACCATTTTTCATCAGCAATTTCTTGGGAAGGGCCAATTAATTTGCGAGAGTTTGAGGATAAAAATCTCCCGAAAAGTCTACTCTATCTTCGCTGGAAAGAAGGAGTAAGACTTATTTTGTATATATAATTGTAATACCTGTAATGTGGTCCGTTATTTTAGCTGGTGCGAGAGCTTGCGCGCCATACGTCGTCTTCCGGTGGCTGTGGTTATCGGAGCCACTCGCCTACATCTTTAAAACACGCTTCAGAAACACAGAAAAATTGAAAATGAGCAAAGAAAGTACGCTAGATCATCGTGCTGATAGACAGTTTGATAACATTTTGAATGCCACGCAGGTTGGGAAGATGAAATACAAGGATATCACAGGCTTCCCTGGATCATTAAGCGAACTCCAGAGTTGATAGTTTTCAGTTTTATAGTGTCGCTGTGTGAAGTTTGACTGAGTTCGATGAGCGCTAAGGGAGTGCCCCAAAAATTTTGACCCCCCCTCAAATGCTAGCCCAAACATTTTGACCCCTCCTCAAATGCTAGCCAAAAAAATATGACACTCCCCCCTCGTAGTGTTGATGTTCTGCCATGTGAATAGCAAAAACAAAAATAGTTGATTGATCCACTACTCAAAACTGCTAATCACCATTAAACTAAGGGACCGATCATTATTTATTCCCTTAATAGGGGGAACGAATCACGACGAAAGGAACCCCCGAAGTTTTGCAGAAAGAGAGGATGCGCGCTCAGATTTTAAAAAACACTTTTCATTAAGCCTCAGAGTAAAGGTTGATGAACATTTCATTTTTTTGGAGAGTTACCAAAGGCTGAAAATTCTTTATGCGCGCAAGCGCGCCCTAAGGAAATTCTTATTATTCACGTGCGTAAAATGCGGCCCGGTGAATTTCTATGCTTGTAACGTCTAACTGACCTAAGGTACCAGTTCTTTCAAACACAGTAGCGACGGACCGACAGGCTTTTAAGTTGGGGATTGGGAATTAAGCGCATTTTGATCATAACTTAGAATGTTAATTTGCGCTATATAATTATCTATATATTAATACCTTAAGGAAAATCGTGTCGACACCCGCTCCGCTCAGCCTGAAGCTGTGCCGCCAAAAGAAGTTCGCAAACCCGAAGGGAAGGTGGAAATCTGGACCATGGGCGTGTTTTTGTTGGAAAAGATTCACCTCGGGCTAAGTTCTAATTCAAGCGATTTCTTAAGCGAGGGACAAAGCCGCCATCGCCGCCATGTTGAATTCTCCCACAGAAACTAAAAAAAGAACTCGGTTCGCGCAGCCGAAAGCACCATTGACATTCAAACTTAAATGGTTCTCTTACAGATTACATATACAGGAATGTGCAGGGATAATTCTAAGTTGAAAGATTGAGCTGAGAAAAAATTTCATTCAAGTTTCAACAAACGTACACACTACCTTACTTCCCTCGGAGCACGCGCTAAGTCATGCTAAGTCGAAATGACACATTTCATCGGGCACAATCCAGCGACATACATCCGGGACTCTTCGGTTGAGCGCCGCGATATTCAAAAGCTAATCAGCGATAAGTACAGAGAAAACAGAGCTCATCCGTCGAAATAGGCTATAATATTGTCAAATTGCGCTATTGCTAGTCTCTGTTTGAAAAAGCGTAATTCGTAATTTTGTAGTTTAAAGATCAAAGAACACATTTTGCCTAGTAATTGTGATGAATCATTATATTAAACTGCCCCACGACGAGGTTTATTTTTGGTTTTTAGCCATTTTACGTGTGGAAAAACGTTTCGAAGCTCATTTTTGCGCTGTAAGAAATACTTTTATCAAAATCTTATTACGGGATTGAACGGTACTGATTTCGAAATAATGATTTTCACCGTTGTTGTTTGATTAGCGCGCGATTTTACTGCCCCCAGAGAAAGATTTTGTTTTAGGCACACAAATTATTCAAATTACTTGTATTCTTGAGGTTGAAGTTTCCCGCTTTTGCATAATTAACCCTCTAAGCTCCGCCTCTAAGACAAAAGAGGCAGAGTTCGCTAAATTATCTTACTGAATTTGTTTAATCACTTTATTGAAACTCACTTAACACGAATTTACTCACATTCTATTGTTTCGTGTGCCAATACGGTTCAACGCAAACAAGAAAACACTGGGGCCTCTTCGCACATATCTCAGATCAGCACAAACCATCGAACGGAGTAGTACTCAAAACATGTCGTCTGTATTCGAGAAAGCAAAGGTCGATCGGAGCTCTTTTCAGAGCTCGTAGAACCCCCGATCGTACCTGCCTACTTGAATATGATACCACCGCATCGTGGAAGCCTGATTTACACACTAGAGATAAACGGAGAGGCTCTGTGGAAATGGAGGAAGTATGGCAATTCCGACCAAAAGGCTGCTTTCGAGGTACTTCAAGCTAACTTACGATGGCTTGGGTACCGTCTTAAGCCCAGTTGCTGGAAGCGTATCGGAAACGCGCTAGGCTGCAAGATAGTTTATATGACTAACAAAATGAAAGCTTGCAAAAGCAAGAACACTAGAGTTCGTGAGAAGCTGAGGCGCGATGTCTGGTCACTCTTGTCCATCGGAAAAGAAGAGATGGATTCATCTCCCACCGACGCAATTTTGCGTCTCGAACTCGACAACGAGCGCTTACGTGACGAAAATGAGGGTAGGTTTTAGCTCACTGTTATTTGGAATCCGTTATTTGAATCGCAGGTAAAGCTAAGTTCTGTATTAAAATCCGTGTATGTTCTTTAAAGCGAAATCACAAGAGCTCTATGACGAGATGTCCCGAAAGACGCGAGAGCTGAAAAAGTTTAGTGAAATCAGCAAAAGACAGAAGCAGCGTAGATTGAAAGACTTGAGGTAATAACTTACTTGTTTGTTAAAGAAAACAAATCGTTTACGAAAAACAGTCACACATGCGCTTTGTTTTTGTGCACAGTCTCTGAAATTATTAGATATGTGAATTTATTGGTTTTTGTTTTATGTTTTACAGAGAAAAAGCAGATGCGGGTTTATGGTTTGCAGAGAATCTTGGTCTGTTACCAAAAACTCTCGAGGTTGCGGACGACTGTGGAACTAGCCTTGAAATCAAGCTTAACCACCATGACAAACAAGGTATGACTAGATTCTATGTTTTGAAGGGTCAATGATTCGCCAGTCAGTTTTTTTAACAATCCAGTTTAAGGAAAAGTTCATTAACAAATTTCCAGAGAGAGGGGGGGATTTTGCATTTCAGGGTTAAAAAAATTAAGTCCCCCCTTCCATTATAAATATATTTGTTCATTGTCCCCCCTAAGCTAGACACAAAACAAAGTCCGTGAACGTCATGAATATAATATTTTCTAAGTATAAATCCTGACGGCTCTATCGCAAAAACGAAGGACACAATCCCGAAGAGAAGGAGGAAATCCCTTCAGTGGGCATGTTTTTGTTGGAAGAGATTCACTTTCGGCTAAGTTCTAATTCAAGCTATTTTTAAGCGAGGGATAAAGCCGAAAAAATATAAATAATATAAACTAAAAAAAATTATTAGTCCTTAGACGATTTTTACTTGACCTGTTTCTTCTCTCCCCCCACTGAGATATAAACAATTCCGAAGTCAAATAGCGCTTTCGATTTTCACGGGTTCTTTGACCGATTTGAGAGACGGACACACGCGTGATTTTGTCGCAACAATCAGGGAGACCAGTGCAAAAAAAAAAAATCCTTTTGGGCTCACTTCATTTATTCCGGCATGGTGGGACGGGGTACTCATGCTGATGGGAGGTTATTAGTAATGTAACTCCAGCAGTTTATGGAAGGGGGAAATCACGAACCCCTTCCCACATCCATATGCCATTGTGATGAAACCGTGCTTAGTTTTTTCGTAGTTGTTTATAAGGCGATCTTAACTGTACGTCAGAAAACAGCGAAAGTTTGTTCGATCCAAAATTCATCATAGCTGAGCTTGGTTGACATCGGATCGAAATTGTGAATACATTAAAAAGTAATTTGCATGTCATGGCATGTTTCCTCGGACGTGAGCGTTCGCAAATTTATTCATGTATTCACAATTTCGATCCGGCATGGATCATAAAAGGGCAAGCTTTTCAGATCGAGATCATTATTCAACCAAACTCGATTACGATCACAACTCTATACAACTCAATTAATATCATCATCATCATGCATCCTTGCATCGATTGCGGCAATCACGTACGTCCCCGCCTGAGGAGGCACTCCAGTGCGATGGCTGTGGATTATGGCAACACCGCACCTGCGGTACCGGTGTTTGATAGAGCAACCTACCGTCAAGCTGTCCAGAATGGCGGTATAGATTGGGTTTGTGTGCCTTGCGTCGGCATGGCTCACGAAGACTTTGCTCCTCCGGCTGAGAGCACCCGCATCGAGGAGGGTTCGCACGGTAAGTTAGAATCAATACGTAAAAGAACGGTGTAAGTCTTTCGTCGGTGAGAAACCGTTCCAATTCTAAACATTTCGAATTTATTTACAGACGCATCAGCTATCAGAAGTCCGAATTTATTTACAGACGCATCAACTATCTAAGTCCGAATTGGGAGAAGGCCATCTGGGCAGCCATCAAGGCCGTGCTACGTAATGTCAAGCTACAAGGGTGTGTCTTTCATTGGACGCAAGCAGTTTGGAGAAAGGTAAATGCTGTAATCAGTATCATAAAACTAAAATTGGCCTGCAAATACGTATGTTCACTCAACAGGGTAAATGTCAGTATTTCACAATACTTAACAATCATCCCGTAATGTATTTTTCAGGTTCAAGAGCTAGGTTTGCAATTAGCCTACACCCAAGATGCTGGAACGTACACACTGGTTAGACGTTTACTTGCACTGCCGTTTCTACCCGACACAGAGATCCCTGCCCAGTTCGAGTTCCTGGTCCAGCCAGCAAGAGGCGAGCCCCTTACACAGTTGATGGACTACGTCCGCAGACAGTGGATTGAAAACACAACATTTCCTGTGAAAGACTGGTCCGTGTTCCAGCTACCCATACGGACAAACAATGACATTGAGGGTTGGCACCATGCTCTCAATAGGCGAGCCAGTTACCGTTGCGGCCTTCCTTTCTACATGCTGGTTCAGCTGTTACACAGAGAAGACACGCTTGTTTCCATTCAGATGCGGCTGGTCAACGATGGTAAACTAACTCGGATGCAGAGGAGAAAATACCGGAACTTGCAAACCAGGATACATGAGCTGTGGAGGCGGTACATGGACCGAGAAACAACAGGAAGACAGCTGATGAAGTCCTGCGCAAAGTTGCCACGGGCCAACCGGTCGTGCACATTAAGGAGTTTGAGGCTCCAAAACGGTTCCTTTAGGAACACCCGGCAAATGAAATAAATTCATGACCAAATGCTTCTGACATACAACCATGCACAAAAACATTACATGTTCATTAAACAACGAATGAGCTAACTTAAGTTATTCGAAGAATCATCCGTCATTCGAATAACTAAAGTTAGACAATTATACTTAGGTCAAAGACTGAAAAAAAAACATGAAAAATATAGTTCCAATTGCACTTCAAATAGAAGTTGATTTCGCCACCGGTGTTGACTTCCGATGTTGACATCGCCACCGGTGGCGATCTCACCAGATGTGATGGCGAAATTGGTGATGGCGAAATCACTTGATGGCGAAGTCACTGGCATTCATAAAGCCAAATCGCCGTGTGTGCGGTGTGTACAAGCATGTGTATCTTGGCAAGGACAAATGAAAACCCCCAAAAGCCCTCCAGTGATACGCCTGGTTGGCAGTCAATATGTTCGAAAGAAGTGAGTTCGACGTTTAATACAAGCTGCATAGAAATTTGTTTTTGGGCTGCGCTTCACGCACATGAATAATAATAATTTGTAGCGCGTGAAGAATAAAACCAACAGGCTTGGTTTTATTCCTGGAGCTTTAACAACGACCATGTCCTGGTGACCGGGAAAAAAGTAACATTTAACACTTAGTGAATGTTAAATCGGGGGGCCGTGATGTCAATTGGCTGGTGCATGACAGAAGTCACTTGGACAATAGTCTATCTAACAGGTTTTTCAGAAATAAATTGCATGGGGGAGGGTCCCAATTTTTTTTTACCTATGACTGGGGGAGGGTCACATTTTTTTTTGTTATTTTCAAGGGGAGGGTCCTAATTTTTTTTAGCCCTATTTGAAAAAATGGGAGCCCTCCTCCCCCGGTAAATAATGACACGTCCCTTAGTGAGCAGTCAAAACTACTAAATGCAAACATAAAAATCTTTCATTTCGATTCATTGTTAGTGACTTTTGTTGTTTAGTCCGCAAAGAAATTCTGATGGAAACCTTTCTGATGGAAAAAGTTCCAACGATAATATTCAGAACCTATAGGGACTCGGGTGCTATCGACGTTGGAATCACATTTTTCACCCATTTTTGCTCGACAAATTAACATTCTTCGAAAAGCCAAGTCATTTCCTATATTCTCACCTTTTCAAAAGACACTAAAATCTAGTCAATAGATCTTATACTTTTCTGTTATCTCATTTTTTGACTTCTTGTACAAAATTTCTCGAACTTCTAATACTAGCTATACTACTAGTCCCCAGACTATGGTTGCATAATTATATGGAAAAATTAGTGCTTGATAGATCCTTAGACCCCGTCCACACTAGAGCGGTTTTCATCCGACTGTGAAACAAAATCTATTAGTCAGTGTTTAATAGTGCCTACTAGTCATACTTAATAAGGAGAATACAATAAAATGACTTTCATAGTGTATAGTAGTGCGTATTTGGTTAGTAACTATTTCACAGTCGGATGAAAACCACTCTAACACGTTTTCGTTTGAATCCGTATACTTTTTGATACGTTTAGGCCTTCCATCCACACTAACACGCTGATCGTTTTCATCGAATCCGTATAAGTTTGAAAACGCTCTCGAAAGTGAATCAAAACGAATCCGTATGCAGATCGTTTTAGTGTGGACGGTCGATCCGGATAAAAATGAAAACGATGACTTCAACTGTACCACTTTATTTGAGACTGTCCTTGCACATGTCAACATCAAATAAAAACTGATCGCTTTTTGTGGAGCTAAATTTTCCGAATCTCCCGTCCACACTAACACGCTACGAATCCGCCGTATAAGTTTGAAAACGAATACTTTTGAAAACGCGTTTAGTGTGGACAGGGCCTTAGTAACACCTTCTGTGGAACGAAATGTCTCAGTTTGGCGAGCAATCCCACAGTTTGCTTTTTTGTGTTCTGATATTAAAAGGTTAAAACCAAACTCATAGGTATTTAACATAATTTTTGCCTTCACGGCTTACGGGCTTACCCTTGCCATTGTCATTAATTGATATTTTAAGTGTATTGTCATTCGTTTCTGATATGGGCGAAAAATAACAAACTTAGACTTTTTAATGTTCAAAGTTAATCAATTTGCCGTAAGCTAATCAGAGACCGTAGCTTAAGTTCGTGATTAATAACTCTCCATGGCTTCAAATTCTTATCAGCACAAAGGATATTAGTATATCGTCTGCAAATACGAAAAAACTCCATTTTCGGAAGAGTACTGTTTGTCGTTCATATAAATAAGAAACAGCATGGTCGAAACAAGTATTGATCTGGGGTACACCACAGTTGACAGACGCTTGGTAAGATATACTTTGGCCCTTGACTTCGGTAGTCTGTTTTTGATCACTCTAAGTAAGATAAGAACATTCTAATTCTACTGGATGGATAATTGTTTCTTTCATCATTAACATGAGAACCATTCTTTTGTTATTTTGTTATCAATGTCCGCCGATTTATTAGCCAAATATCCCTTTGACTCTTGAGTAAAATTTATCACGAGCAGTGGGCCGGGATATTTCCAATGACCATTATTCACACAGGATTTATATCCACGGTTCATTGATCGATTCAAAGAAAATTATTTTCAAGCTCTGATCATGCAATAGGTGAAACCTTCTATAACTTCAAAAATCTACCTCGAAGATCGAGGAAAAAAGTTATCAATTGCTATCAATTGTTTATCAATTATTATCAATTGTTTATCAATTGTTTGTCAATTATTATCAATTGTTTATCAATTTTTATCAATTCCACTCACTGAGATTTTGGTTATCAATTGGCTATCAATTGCTGATACCAATTGATAATCAATTTACTAATTGATATCAATTGATTATCAATTGGTACCAATTATCAATTTTATCAATTAGTTACGCCGGGTAATTGACCATATCAAAAGCTTTTTTCAGATCGAGGAAAATCCCACACGAGAAGAGACCTTTATCCATGCATATTGTTTGAATTGAATTAATTATGTCCAGTATTTCATGCTGGATAGAATAACATTTACGAAATCCATATTGAGCTTGATATAGCAGTTCGTTTTTCCTGACAACAGTGTCATAATATCACTAATTTAGAAGATGAGGGATATAAATCACCTCTCGTGCACGTTAGTTATATTTGACCCCTGGGGTGAGACAAGTGATGTCTATACTGCCCAGTTATTATGGCTTGGTCAAGGCCAGGTGGGAACCACCCAACGCCTTTTTTATTCACTATCAGTCTATCATATATTTAGAAGATGATGGATATCTATAGGAGGTCACCTCTCGTGCACGTTGTTAGTTAGATCAGACCCCTGGGGTAAGACAAGTGATGTCTATACTGCCCAGTTATTATGGCTTGGTCAAGGCCAGGTGGGGACCACCCAACGCCTTTTTTATTCACTTTGTCTGTCATATATTTATAGTCTAGGAGCAGCCACCAGAAAACAATCGCGTCGTAGCACCCAACGCGCAGACCCAGGATAATAACATAAAAGATAGGTACATGCCTAAGGTTCAATTTGATCGTATCGCACAGATTGGCTTGTGGGAACGCCGATATTTGGCATTTTGTTCCCCTGCTGCTCACATGTCCTTTGCAAAACATTGCGAACTTATACGCCTCTAAATCCCTCATTCAAGGATCAAATGTATCCAAAAACTTTGTATAATTGTAAGAAATCACACACTTTAAATTCCTAGCTGTAAATCTTCCCTTAATGCCCAAATTAGACGTTGGCAGCCATATTAGTTCTTTGTTATTCAAATGAGTTGTGCCTCCTCTCCTGACATAGGCTGTAGCGCTACAAGTACAGCATGCCTAAATGTGTGCGTTGGCAAAAAATATCCTTCCAATGCATTGAACACTTATTTGGACATTTTACTGCTGTCGTATGTTTTCTGTGATCTCTGCTGACATAAACAAAAAATTATTGGTTTATTAGAAAATACCAATATCATGGGTAATATGGTTGCCCTGTTGGGAGTAAATTCCAAAGATAAACGGTTTAGGTGTGAATAAAACTTGTAAAGAGTTGCCAAAGCTTCTATTGTGTCAGGCATGTCAGGTGGACTCACCACCCAAATCTTGTCTTGAATATTGCTCTCAGCCATACGACCAAATCCCCGCACTTATTTTAGTCCATCGATAGTTGTCCAGATCACATTTCTAAGGTATGTTTTGCCTTTATTAGCAGAGACAGGAGCGCATCACTAAGAGTGAACATCCGCAAGGCCATACGCAATGTTCTTGAGATATGCCTATCACAGACCGAGCGATTTATAGATCATTTTTCATTTGTTTTCAATCATTGACTTTTTTTTAGTATAATTACCCAAGTGACCATAAGAAAGAACGGTGTGATGATCGGTCGAGTATTTTTGTTTTCTTTTGCTTATATAATCTCCTTCTCCTATACCTGTGACTTATAACATTGAAAGCGTTGGAAGTGCGTTGGAAGTGCGTGCACGAAGTTTTCAGTTATAAGCGGTCTGTCATAGGGGACACGGTTGTCTTGAGACATGCATTCTCTTAGTGATGAGCCATTGGTAGAAATGTATTAGTCAGACACCCATAGTCGGTGAGCTGAGGTAGGTTTTGGTCGTTATTTAAAATGGGACTAACTGTATGTTCAGCTGGCATTAGGGAGTAAACCTTTTGGCCAGAATTTGGCACTGTAATTATGGCTTACACGGGAATTTCTGCAGAAATTCATTTTGCGAAAAGACGACTATGCTCCAGTATTTACGAATGGGAAGTGTTCTATAAACGCCTACGGCAAACGCCGAACTTCAGCCGCTCTTCTTCTGTCTAACCTTTCCTTTTTCAAAGGATGCCGCTTCATTATTCCTTTTTTTAATATAAAATCAAGGAATTTCTATTGTTTTGTATTGGAACGGCGCGACTCTGGTACGGCGTTTGCCGTAGGCCTAAATTGCTTCTGTGTGGGTTTCAGCAGAAATTCCATGCGTTACTCTTTGACGCGGGGAGCTCCATAAAACCATCAAATGTAACTTTCCAAGCAAAAGGCACGTCCATAGTCTCCCGAAATCGAAACGTTCTTCGTTACTGCGAGCATAATTACAGAGAAATTCAGAAATTTGAACATTTCACATTTTAATATTGAATTAAAAAATGCATTTTTGGATTGAATAATGAAATCAATAAGTAAGAGTTGAATATAATGAATTGATTATTGAACACTAGGGGGGCACGCTTCATGTCTTTTGACTGTAAGGGAGTGGAATGGTTGGGAAGCCCGGCAAATTTCAAAGGGTCAACACAATAGCTGGATGTTGAGAGAGGCTATAACGTGATGATTGACCCTGCACAATATACACATTTTCACACTAGAGGACGGAAATTCGCCATGACGGGTTTTTCGTCAGACGAGATATGAATTCAGACGATTTTCCATCAAAAATCCATCTCGTCCCGATTTCACACTGAAATTTCCCGTCAAAAATCCGTCTCGTCCCGGTTTCACACTAAGACGAGTTTTCCGTCTCTAGTGTGAATACAATTTATTATATGGATGCAAGTGTTTTACCGGAAACTAAAACACTCGTATTTTCCATATCTTCACTAGTGAAAATATGAAAAAGTTATGTACCGAATGTCCCGGATGTGCACGTTTGCAGTGTTGTTTTCCTGACTTCGTCTGCAGTGAAATCTCGCTCGCTCGGTCATACGAGTTTTAAGCCACAAAACTAAGTTTTGTTCTAGTTCTAAAGAGAAAAACCTTATTTCAACTATGGCAGAGAAAGCTACAGCAACACAAAAGGGAAATTAGTTCTTAACGACACTGGGAATCAGAAAGATTGAGGGAGCATTTCACAAATAAACACTTTCGACTTTACCAAGTGAGTTGTTCAACTATGTCAATTCTAATCCATATAATAAAAAGAACATTACACGGTGGCTTGAAGATATGGATTTCATTTTCTCGTGTCAAAAACAATATTTTACTCACTCGCTGCGCTCGTTCGTAAAATATTGTTCTTGCCACTCGAAAATAAAATCCATATCTTCGCGCCACCGTGTAATATCCTCTATATAGAGGATATTACATGGCCGCGCGGAGATACGAATTTTATCTTCGAGTGTTGAAAATTTATCTCACGAGTGAGCGCAGCGAACGAGTGAGATAAATTTTTAACACGAGAAGATAAAATTCGTATCTCCAAGCGGTCATGTAATGTTCTGTTTATTATATAAACATCAATGAAATACGAAATTCAAATTTTATTTGAGTTAAGCTTAAAAATCGAGCATTCAGCAAAGGCAAGTGTGATATTTTCACATGTGAAAATAACATGATATTTTCACGTGTGAAGATATCAAGTTTTCGCGCGGGAGATCACCTGGTATTTCATTGGTGTTTATATAATAAGGCTAATTTTGTTTCACAGTCATCTAGTATGCATATCTGGTTTTACGTTGAATCTTACTGGCTGAATTTTGGTACTTCTGTACCATGACCCTGCACAAACAAAAGGATTCCTCTGAAAAAAGTGAACAAAGACATAGTACAATAACAGAGTGTCAGTTTCCTAACAATTCCCCTCTATAAACTGTGCTGCGAGTGACGACTGGAGATCATAACTAATGCATGATAAAGTAGACCAGGCCTCTGATATACTTGTTAAGCATCTCGCGGTATTTCTATATCTTCCGTTTTCTCCAAATCGTGTTCGTAGACACTACCAAGGCTTGCTTTATGCACCATCATAATACAAGATACTAATATTTTAGTGTTAGAACACTAAACACTAGAGTTTGTTTACATTCACTTGTAATACAAGCTAGAGCCCCACAACTGTCTGGTCTACTCATAGTGTCCGTAACAGAAATGTTAACATGAGAAACTGCACGACAAAAAGCAATACATGAAATGTGTAATGCGTATTCTTTTTTTACTAAAAATGTGTCAAATTTGTGTCGCAGAAGGAACTATACTGCTAGCGCTTCAACAACAGGCGTACGCTATTTATTTCGCCGCGTACACACCATAGTAACAGTTTGCCTCATCAGTTGTTCTAAAAGTTTTCTAAAAAAAGCGGAACAATGAAACAATCGGCTTTCTCCGTGGCTGCAGTTTCTCCAAGCGATTTATGAATTCTCCATTTCAAATCTCAAAAATTAGAAGCGTCTACCTCTGTCAGAGATGATGTGTTTTGTTTTGTACCCTCCTGCAATCTTCATAATTTACTCAACTTAGCGAGCTGTTTTAAACAAGTATTATGGAAAGTTTGTTCGACTGATTGTTGACAATATAGATTCGCTTGCATATTGTATATTCGACACCGCACTCGTTCTCCAGTTTATATGGAATTTTTATAACCTACTTCAACCATCTTGATTTAAAAATTTCTCCATGTTTTATGGAAATTCTGTTCTGTTCTCCAATTGATTTGGAGAAATGACCCGCATCTCCAGCAAGCTGAAGATTTCTCCTAAAAAAAAACATTTCGCTGTGAATATTTTCAACAGTCCGGATTTAAACTTAAGCTGCAGAATTAAATCAAGACGTGTTTATTGGCATTCCAACCTAACAGTTTCATCCCAGCTATGAATTGACCTTCTAAGTATTTTAACTCAAGCGGCACACGGCATGGTCTGCAGGGCGGAAAGCGGGGCAAAGATCGCAAAGCTTTGAAAGTCACAATGGGCGGTGATTTAAGCTTTATACTGAGAACCTTCGCGCACGTCCTCGAAAAAAAAATCACACGTCCATAGTTTAACCAACACGCTTATAGAATGGACTTATTAATAAATATGTTTTTTTAAAGGATTTATTAATAGCGGAACTCCCCGTGCCGAAGGCACGGAGTGGAGCCCCATACGTATCATTCAACGTCACACGAGAAAGTAACCCATCCAAGCCAAAACGATACGTTCAGCGGCTTACGAAAACATCGCGGGCTCTTATTTACGCATGCGCACTTGCGTTAGTGGCGACCCGTGTACACAGCCAATCACAGTCCGTCTTCGATCACTGAGCGCGCGCGTCATTTTGTCCTCCAGCAAAGCGACGCGGTGCTTTGACGCGGTGCTTGGCAGAAGTCGCTCCTTTATTTTCCCACCGAAAAAACTCACAAAACACGCGCCCGCGTCGGCTCACTCGAGTTCATTCAGACGAAATTTTTGTTGAGTCAAACTGAGACAAACTCGTGGGTGCGAACCACGCCAAATTTGCTCAAAAGAATTCTCTAATGATTGTCAAAATACTTCGGAATCGATTCCTTCGCCGATATTTCATAATGTTGTTTAGTCATTTTGGAGAAACTATGAGGGAGTAGCAAAAGATTCAAAGGCTAGATTGCTGCAAACGACGTGTTCTTCGAATACTCTCATATGAGATCTACGAACAGGGAGCCAGAACTGGATTGAACAGGATTGACAATAACAGAAAATTGCAATGGTTTTAGTCGAATATATATTTAGGAAAATTGGCTTTGTGCAAAAGCCTAGCTTGCCAAGTAAGAATGAATTCAACTCAACACGACGGAGACTTTCGGAGGAAAGAAACGACTTCACTATCAGTTATCGGTAAGCACAAAGCTTGAAAGTGCTTCTTATGCTATTTATATTTTTAGCTTCCAAGTTTATTGCATTCGTGATGAGAAAATTCTGACTTTACATGTAACTTTTACGTTTTTACTGCTTTTTTGGCTCCCTCAAGGTTTCTTTTTCTCCGGCTAAACTCGAATTATAGTTTTGAGTAAGGTTGACTTTTTGGCCCTGCTTTGCCTTATGTAAACAGGTCATTTCTGATATTCTAGCCTTGATTTTCCTTTGCCACATGTTAGATTTAGTTAGTACAATGAGACAAATACTATGTCAAGTATTCTTTGTTGTGGATTTCGCTGAAAATCTTATTTTTCATTTTCATTTCAAGGAGATTATCTTTTGTCGGAGACTTGTTAGAGACTTGTTAGCATATCAGAACGCGCTAAGACTATCATTGCCATATAATGGTAACATGAATTTTCTTGATTTAAACTGTAAAGGTGAGCTTCCTGTGAGTAAGACGTGGGGTGTGTATGATTGGAGTTCCGCTTTTAGGCATTGCCTAAATCTATATATTATGTTATTTCTTTTTGCCCATAGCCCGCTAGTCCATTCAGCTATAAACTTTCCACCGAGGTTGACATGTGTTGGTTAAACTAAGGACGTGTATGATTTTTTTCCGAGGACGTGAGCGAAGGTCACCCAGTAACCTTAAATCATCGCCCATTGTGACTTTCAAAGCATTGCGATTTTGCCCCGCTTTCTGCCCTGCAGGGCATGCCGTTTGAGTTAAAATACTCAGAAGATCAATTCATAGCTGGGATGAAACTGTGAGGTTGGAATGTCAATAGCGTTTGTCAAACCATATTCACTGTAAGGGGCCCTGTAATGGCCGTCCCTCATACATAAGGAATCGGAAATTAAATCAAAGCTATTTGAGATTTTCACGTGAAAATTATTTAAAAGCATAGCACTTGATGTCATACAAAATATTTGTGGAATTTAATTATGGAAACCATGCAGCAAATCAAAGACGAGATCTGAAGTTATCAAAATACACCAGGAATAAAGCACCGCAAGCTAGAAAATGCTTCTCGTGAAAACTCCATACAAAGCTCTGCGTATTTTGTGAGGTTCTGTAATTGTAATTCCCTCAATATTTATAATTATTCTGAAACTGTCCTCTGATGCAATTTATAGAACAGTAGTGATTTCTGACTACAGTAAATGTCTCTTTCGTCAACTTAACTAGAAAAACTGAGGTATAAAACGGATGCTGGAAATGTCAGTAGCATTTGTCGCTGCGATGAGGGCCAATAAGGTGGTACATCAACAGCAAAACCGGCAATAGCATACGTTCTATTTATTTATATTTCACGACCCGCAAAACTTAGGCATGTTTAGCGGATATAACAAAGGAAAATAATAAACACTAATAAAACAACTAAACCAATAAATATTATAAGGGTGCATGATTCGATATTATTATGTTTGCAAGCATCTTTTAAATTTGGTAAGGGTGGGGGCTTCTATATAAGACCCTTTGGGAACAAGTTCCAGTCTTACATGCGGGCAGACTCACAGGGTTAAAAAATGTCTGTTTTTATAGGAGTTACTTGAACTAGCCACACAAGTTAATACATCGCTTGGGATGGGTGGGGCGGAGCGTACGGGCTTGTCATCAGGAACTATCGACATTCATGAGGAGGCCCTTGATCATTTTGTAGAGCATGGTCATAAGCTTTGATATTTTACGCCTAGCTTTCAGAGAGGGTCATTTAAGGTCCTCTGAAAGGGCCGTCACTGTTCTTGGTTCTCTTGTGTAGCTGATAGCTCCTGACAAATCTCGCTGCTCTTCGCTGCCCGGCTTCAATATCTTGTTATTGTTTTTTGATGTGGGGGTCCCACACGCGGGACACGTATTCCACAAAGTCAGGGCAATGTCCGTTTTATTTGCTTAGATAGAATACATATGCTCGTAGTCTTGCTGAGAGATACTGGGCCCTTAAATTACTACCCATGGAGACAATTATAAGCGTACACGAGCTTTGCGATCTTAGCCCCGCTCTCCAACTCAAGAGGAGATCCGTGCCGGATAGGTTACGCTTCTTTGCACGAATTTCATAGCTAAACACTTTGAATCATCTCCCCATTTAGCCTCCTCCGCAGGCAACGCTCGAAAGAAAAAGAAAAAAAAAATGACATGCAAAAGTTTTCAAGAAAAAGTAGTATTTCGATGTTATTTATTTGTGCATGCTAATAACAATACCACTAAATTGCGCGCAGTAGGATATATACATGGGGAGTGTTAAAAGCTCAATACTCACATTAAACCGCATGGCCTCATGGTGACTGGATGTTCCTTCACCTTGTAGTTCATGATCTGCCACTTATCACCGATTCCAGAAGAGTCGACTGAACAACCAACACCATGGATAGCGCCTGTCAGGGCCGAAATAGAAATCTGGCGCGTCGCAACAACCCCCGCTCTCTGAGTCTGGATGTATAGTCCGTTTTCTTAAGTAAAGTATCCATTTTATAGTTTGACGTGGGAAAAGGTTCGGAGTGAAGGTTTGAGGTTGTTTGCACTTTCCTTTAGTGTCGAATAAGCATAAGACAAGATAAATTGACTTTGTATGTCGATCTCTGCTAAAACACCCGCTACAGCAATCTACATCAACTTTTAAGTATGGAATTACAAAAACTCGAGACTCCACCTAACAACGCAGAAGAAATCGAACAATCAAGAACCCAAGAAGATGCGTTTCCAAGAGTGATTACAAGGAAACCGACAGTAAAACTTACTAGCGCGTCGCTTCTGGGGATAACTTGCGCAATTTTAGCTGCTTTATCCGCCTCCGTAATGGCGTTGTTTGTCAAACTCTCTCAATCTGTGCCTGTATTTGAAGTGGTGTTTTATCGTTCCGTTGTCATGATGGTATTTCTGGGGCCATATATAATATACAGCAGTGTTCCGCTGTTTGCCTACCCCAGAAGCCAAATGCTTTATGTCGGCGCTCGCGCTGGTTTAGCAACTTTTAGTGTGTTTTGCAAGTTCTATGGTTATAAAAATCTGTCTCTGGCTGATGCAACTATTATTAATTTCACCGTTCCAGTGTTCACTGCAATTTTGGGGCATTTTATCCTTAAGGAATCTCTTCATCCATTAGATGCCATGGCAGGGGCGTTATCCTTCGGTGGGATAATTCTTATTGCAAGGCCTACATTTATATTTGGAACTACAAGTGGTCAAGACTTCAGCAAAATATGGCTACCTGTACTTGCTTGCCTTGTGGGTGCTTTCACGACAGCTTTGTCAGTTATTGCCATTAAGAAGGCTGGGAAAATTGATGCAGCTGTCATCATTTTCTACTTAACATTAGCCATGCTCGTCACAAGTCTGCCAGCTTCATTGATAGATGGGGAAATTAATTTACCACAGTGTGAAACTTATGAGAACTTGTACATTTTTCTAGTGGCTGTTTTTGCAATGCTTCTTCAAATCTTCTTGATCAAAGCTTTGCAATTAGAAACTGCACTAATATGTACAATGGCTAAGAATTCTGACATACTGTTCGCCTTTATTCTTCAAGTGACAGTGTTCTCGGCTTACCCCTCGCCCTATAGTATTGGGGGTGCATTACTTATTATATTGTGCAATGTGATTATTTTTGTCAGGAAGTACATTGCAGTGAAAAGGCAAGTAAAGAAGTTGATAACTGAGTGATTACGGAACTCAAACAATCTGATAAAAAGTGAGTGCTAGGCGGTTTGAGATAGGAGGATTGGTGCAAGTTTGGTAGCGCAGTCAAAGACGGTGCTATGACCTTGTGCCATACCCACAGGCCATGTGTAAAAGTGTGGGAAATGAAAGTCGTCACCACTTCAAACCCTAGAATTTAGGCAAGATAATTTTTTGCTGCTCATTCAAATAGTTTTCCGCTTCATGATGTGTGTAGAGGCACTTACAATTCACTTCAATTCATTCCAAGAAAATGGACATTGTCTAGTGTAAAGAGTCAGTGTAGGCAAACAGCTATCGAGCTGCAGTTTTCATGTTTTACTATTGTTTCCGACGTTATATGAAGGAAATTAAATCCGGTTCTTTCATAGTCACATCATTCACTTCGTTTCCGTATGTTGTTCCAGTACATTTACTAAATTACTAAAGCTTTTCAGGTTTTCTGTTTCGATCGGCGGTCGTTTTACCCCTTCTGTTAGCACACGTGACTATTTCGGTCGCTCGAAATGATCACATGACATAGAAGTATAGTATGCGATTGCAATATCATCGACTAATATAGGCCGTTATCACGCAAAATTGATTAATAATATTAAATATTTATCCAGTATTCAATTATTCACATCCGTTTTAGTAAAAATAGCCAGAATACGAAGTTTTGAAAATTCATATCTCAGCCAGTTTTCAAGTAATCCGTTTGCCGGAAACTTTGCAATTTTACTAAAAAGAATGTATAGAATTCAAAACTGGATTTTATTTTCTGATAACTATTAAATATTATTTATCAATTTAGCGTGATACAGCCTGTTTAAACGAACGGGTAAGTGGAAAATGAAAAACCGATTGATCGTGTGCGGCTTTGGGACGCTTTAGTGGAATTCGATATTAGCTATACATAACGTGAATGAGTCCCGTGAGTTGCACTAAATGTTCCTTGCAACATGCTGCCTTTCCTGTCCTTTGAAACTAAAACTCTACTCATAGAGGAAATCTGTTGCTGTCGTATCTGCCGCTGTTATCACCTGATTGCAGGATTAGTTTTCAAAAACAAAATATGTAAAAGAAATGTAATAAGCAGGAATAAGTAGGGTTATTTTGAAGAACCAAGGACTCATGAAATACTAATTACCTTTGGTTCTGGTTGAGAACTGGCAACAAAACGGGGGGATATAGCGAGGGGATTAATACGGGGATTAATACGAGGGGATTAATACGGGGGGAATATGAGAACAATAAAAAGCTTTTTAATTTAAATGTTTAGCAATTGTTTATTAGCCGTCTTTTTTCGTACCCAGAGCTCCCCGGCTCGTCTGCTCACAGGGAGGCTTTGGGGACATTCATTTGAGGACCTTCGCTGATTGGCTGATTTTGAACGTTGGAGCAAGCGCAGAAATTTGTTTCTCACCATGTGGCTCTATATCCAATCTCGCGCATGCGTCTTGGTTCGAGAATGGGTAATGCGTGGAAGTCTTTTGAGAGTAAACAACTATTAAGCCTTGGAGACCTGCCCGAACTATCTTTATATATAATACGTGATGTGGCCAAACTGTTACCACAGAAACCTGGGAAAACGGCTGCACTAAGAACAGCGAAACCACGCCATTTTCTTGCATATGGGGAACTTTGGGGATGTGCTATAGGATGTCATTTTGTTCGAAAAGGATGCAGTTGTATTCGAGCATGCTTTTGCGAGTCACGTGGAGCGTGGGATACAACTGATGAATTTCTTCGAAATGATGCCATCTCACCATAGAACAGCCAAAAATAAGTCCCTGTGCATACTAACCAAAAGAACTAATTAAGCTCTTTTGAGTCAAATTTAACCAATTTTATTCCACAACTGACTCCAAAGTGTACATTTCCCTGTCAGCTGTTTTGACTGTGGTAGATTGTTTACGCGACACACACTTGACGGTGTTCAACTATGATGAACTGCACTAAGTTTAGTTTAACAGTGCTTCCCTCAGTAATGCACGAGAGAGCTTTTTAGTTTCTTGAACAAGCATACCACCAAACTCGGTCCGCCGACACGCGCGATTTTCTTTGGCACCAAAACCACAGGGAGACCAATGCCCTAGCGACTTTGTTGAAGAATGGTTAGGATTTTTGGCCGTTATACAATAACAATAACAATAACAATAACAATAATAATAATAACAATAATAATAATAATAGTCTTTATTTCTGCACAGATATACTTAGAAAATTCAATTCAATTTTCAAGCGTTACCAGTTCACGGTCAAGAGTTCACATCGACAGACACCAGAAACATATAAGGGAGTTGAACCGAACTTCAGACACTGACCCAATGCATAGCCCTGTACGTATGGGACCTAATGGAGTAGATGAAGGCCCCTATTGATGGGTCCTGGTATTGTTAGTTACTTCAGGGCTCGTCCCCCCACTAGGGCCCTCCATCTACTCCACTAGTTCTATAATGGGTCTAGCCATCTACTCCACTAGGTCTAGCCATATTAACAGGGAGCTGATCCAACAGGAGCCTCCATCTTCTCCACTAGGTTTAGCCATATGTACAGGGAGCCCATCAACAGGAGCCTCCATCTTCTCCACTAGGTCTAGCCATATGTACAGGGAGCCCATCAACAGGAGCCTCCATCTTCTCCACTAGGTCTAGCCATATGTACAGGGAGCCCATCAACAGGAGCCTCCATCTTCTCCACTAGGTCTAGCCATATGCATAGGGAGCCCATCAACAGGAGCCTCCATCTTCTCCACTAGGTCTAGCCATATGCATAGGGAGCCCATCAAAGGCCTACTCCGGGTCCTAAGATCGCCCAAGATCGCCTCAGATCGTCTAAGATCGCCTAAGGTTACCCATGATTCAATCATACCGTGGGTCCTAAGATTGCCTTAGATTGTGCAAGGTCGCTTAAGATCAGCCATACCAGTATTAAATTATTATATTGCTATATAAATATTTAGATATCCTTTTAAAAAATGAATATGTAATAATAATGAAAACCATAGTTTTCATTATTATAGAGTCTCAAGAGGTGTCACAAATAAGCTTAAATTCAATGCAATAAAATAATCAACAAACCATTTCTCAAAATAGTAGACTAAATTTGTACATCAGCTCTTCCTCTATCAAAATAAACCGATTTTGTGTATGAACATATGTCACAAAATCACTAAAATATTGCTTGTTTGTCAATGTTGTAATGGGGAATGTCAGAAATATGGCTTATTTAGCTATCACTACATTGATCTGCTTTATTTTGGGTAATATTTTTGTGTTTTTGTTTCTACAACCATGGCACTGCCCCTTAAGGTTATTCCCCTGTTTTGCACGGCGCACGCTGTTCTGCGCATGGACGTGCGATCAATTCGTTCGAAAATGACGCAATCGAGCGCGCGCGCAAGCTAAATATCCCCATTTGAGCGAGAAACACCAAGAAAAAGTCGCGTTTTGGGATATTGCGCGAAAACAAGATTGGGCACCCCCATTTTTTATTTCACCATTTTGATAAGACTATCATTCCCCTGTTATAAAAAAAGTTTAAAGAAATTTCCACGGCAGGTTTTTGAGCTATGGTCATAAAAAGCCCCAAAATGAGACACCAAAGACTCACAAATTATCACGAGTGCTGCGCACATTTTTGCACATTTTCAAGAGTAGCGTCAACACACATAGAAAATTAAACATTCCAATGTTCGTCCTAGGTAGTGAAGCATCCAACAATTCTGTTCAAACTTGCAAGCAAACTGGATTGCTTCATTAGTGAGCGTTTTATCACAATTTTCTTGTTTCGCGTATTCCTTCACAAAATAGCCCTCAGGCACTAAAAATGGGGTATGTTTGCGCCATCACAGTTTCTAAACAAGCATGGGCACCCCCTCTTTTTATTTCATATTTTCATTCCTTGTATACTAAGTAGTAAATAGACAAATTAAGAAAAAAATTCTACGACAAGTTTTATTTCAGGGGAATTACCTTAAGATTCCTTACTTCTCATTCAAGACCTAATGCTATATTCTCTTGAAAAAAATCTTGATAGTGGGGTAAGTTATAAATATTAGTGCAGCTGAACTTGTTGCAAATGGAAAGTGAAACAGAATGATACATTTGCAATTTGCTTCTTTAGTTTCATTGTGATATCATTCACTCTAATAGACACTCTTTGTAGCAGTCAAACGTTGCGTGATAGTACTAGTGCTAGTACAGTAGTATGTAGGTAGTTGCTTTGGTATAAGCTTATTAGTAAAGTTAGTTGGATTTCTCACCTTGAAACTTTAGCTTTGGTGCATTTACCAGTAGTGCTTTAGACTTCATTTAGACTAATATTGACTTGCTGTTTACTTTGTGCAACTCATCTCCCATGTACCGAGTTTCTCCGTGTCTAAAGCCACTAAAATCGAAGAGGTAGAAGAGAGGCGATACTCGGTTTGTTTTGGCCGCCATATTGAATGTGAGTGTTGGAGCCTGAGCGCGCGAGCGGTATACACCACAGGGCCCCCGATCCCGAAGACACAGAAGGATCGCGACTTTTACCACGGGAAACCTTTGTAAAATTAAATAACTTATACGATCTTAATCATGAATAAACATTGCATTGCTCCATCTCCAATATCTCCAACTGAAACTGAAATGAACGCTTGAAATATGCCGTTTAAAAAACCGTCGGGATTTCTGGGATCCCTGTGTAGTTTTTATCAAAAAAGATTGGGCATGAAAACGAGTTTGGAAAGAAAAAAGTTCTTGCGTTCGGTATAACAGTACCCCGGGGGGGGTTCTTCACATGTCGACTTGATAGGGGTGCTCGTCGTATTTTTTAGGGGTCAAAATCGAGTTTCAGGTATTTTTTAGGGGGTATCGGAGAAAAATTGTGGCTTTCACTAATTAATGGTATTTTTAGGGGTACGCAAATGAATGAAAGGGTCACAAACCCAGTAAAACGTTTTCTTTCTTTCTTCGTTCATTTATAGCTGTAAAATAAGCTTATTTTGAGATAAGAAACAATAAACAATAACAAAAAGGTTTATTGTTGGTATTTTTTAGGGGTCATTTTGTTTTATAAGGTATTTTTTAGGGTTGGATTTTTTATGTCCTGGTATTTTTTAGGGTATATTTTCCGATGTCCCGACGAGCACCCCTATCACTCTTACATGAGAGAACCCCCCCCCCGGGAACAGTACTGTAAAAAAGCTTGTTAAAAGTATAAAAACTCCATGAAGAGTTTGTGGCAAACTGTAAGTATGTTCTGTAAATATTGAGAACAAGATAACAATGCTAGAGATATATAGAACTATGTGTTTCTTTATTGTTTTATCAGCCTGAGACAGGTCGAACAATTTGATCATTTTTCTTAATGTGTAAAAGCAGAAACATTTAACTTAAGTGAGTTGAAACGTGTAACAAGCATACATTACTTTAGTGGCAAGCTGCGGAATATTCGCAGAATAAACAATTGAACAGATTTTGAAAATAATGTTGTTTCAAGACTCAAAGATGTTAAATGTTAGTATATTATCACTAACCACTGTTGCTTTACTTTGTATGAGCGAAAAATGGAATATTATGAAGAGAAAACCTACTTGGGTTAGCAGTCGAGAGTTCATTATTGACCAATATGGTCATAAATTCATCTTGAATAATCCGCAGCTTGGTTCGCCGCTACATGTTTCAACTAAGTTATATGTTTCTGGTAAAAGTTAACTGAACTGAAATAACTCATTTTATTTTTTTCCTAGAGGGCACGGTAACAAATCCTGCATTCTGATTGGTTCTCAGAGCGCGCGCGCGGGGGCAATATTTTCCTATCTCTGACCTAGGTCACGGTAACCATTTGCGTGCGCTTGTTTCCATCGAAAAAATCAAATTTTAGAGTTGGAAAAAAATAAATAAGTTATTTACCGGCTTTAGGTCGGTCCGTATAGGCAAAAACTGTGACCTCGGCCTGGAAAATGTTGACCTCGGACTCCGGCCTCGGTCAACATTTTCCAGCCCTCGGTCACAGTTTTTCCCTATACGGACCTCCCAGCCGGTAAATAACATATATGTCTGGGCCACAATGTCCTTTTACAGGGCCCGACACTGTGACCATATGGTCGGCAATATGTACAATAATATGTGTCCAGGTGTCCCATAATATCACTAAATATTTACAGTTGTAGCAATTTTAAGAAATGCTGGCATGCTACATTATAAATTCCTACATAAGCTTAATCTCAGAAAAAAATAACATAGCTTTAACCCTTTACCATAATGGTGAGGGGCAATCAAAATGATGCATTTTGCTTCTCAAAATTCTAGAGGCTTGGGCATCATTGTTTAATTCGCACTGTGTTAATGGTACACTTTTTTTAGATTTCACTTTTAGTTCATTAATCATTTGTAGCGAATCGTAAGGTTTTCTAATTATAGATACAAGGCTTATAAGGAATGTTATTGTTTATTTTTGTAGCACTAAATAATTTCTCAGTTCATGTTGAAGGAACCTGCTTGTAACTTTTGTAAATTCTTGGCATTTAAATTGTTATAAACCGTTTTGATTGCTTTAGTTATTTTATAGTCAATTGAAAAAATATGATGAATAAAACATTTAAGTTATGTTCAAGAATTTGATCTTGATAAACCTTTTTGATTGCTTAATTTGAATTAAATTTTTTTCTATTATTATTTTTAAGTAAATTAAATAATAAAAACAGTTTTATATTTTACAGTTTTGTCTATTTAATATAGCTAGAGGGCATTACAAGTTGAAAACATGTTTGAGTTATGCAATGAATTCAATCTAGGGCTATTCAAGTAATTAATGATTTTAAAAAAAACCGGTAAGACATAATTTCAATAGTACAACAATAGTGATTAACTGTGCCACTTTCATCTAAATCAAAGTTAAATAAATATACATAATTGTTGCAAAGTTCATAAGATAGTACAACTTGTGATAAACTAGTGAAAATTAGAGCTCAAATCAACGCTTATGATTTTAAATGCCTGAATCACCTAGAAATTTCCAAGATCATCTAGCATTGCAACATAAAATCTAGCAAAATTTCATAAGATTGCCCAAAATTGCAACATGCGATATAGAAAAAAATCCCAAGATCGCCTAAGATCGCCCAAGATTACAACATGAAATATACAAAAATTCCCAAGATCGCCCAAGATTACGGCGATCTTAGGACCCGGAGTAGGCCTAAGTTTAAATCCGGACTGTTGAAAATATCCACACCGAAATGTTTTTTTTTTAGGAGAAATCTAAAGCTCGGCTGGAGATGCGGGTCATTTCTCCAAATCAATTGGAGAACAGAACAGCAGCATGTAAGAATTTCCATAAAATATGGAGAAATTTTTAAATCAAGATGGTTGAAGTTCAGTTCAGTAGTTCAGTTCAGTTTATTAGCACATATACACACATTATCTTATGCACACGGACTAAAGAGATAAGGTGCCGGGTAAAGGAGATGGGTTTAGCAGATGTCAAGAGCAGTGTTGACAGGTGCTTCCAATGACTGTATAAAACGGCAGCGCCCAACAAGCCGGCACGCTTTACAAGCAAACTGTCCTCCTTTGATCTTCGAACCCACTCCACCCGCGTCTCCTCCCTTTGGGTCCTTTTTGTTTGGGTTCTTTAGTAGGTAGTCAATTGTTGTATAATATATATAATAGGACTCCATGCTGTCCAATTAAGAAAAAATTGGATGATTCAGAGGAACTCCAAAATTGGACGAGGCCGCAGGCCGAGTCCAATTTGGAGTCCGAGGAATCATCTATTTTTTTCTTAATTGGACAAGCATGGAGTCCTGTTATTTATTAATTATATAACATCCATGTTCAAACCCAAACTGTCCAATTTTAGCGCGAACTGTCCAATTAGAGCGCGCGCGATCCAATTAAAAAATAATTGGACGATTCAAGAAAAATCGATCTGCCGGCACAATGGGATTTCGAGCTGGCTATATAATTAGGGGGGCCTAATTGCCCCCACCAACGCTTTGCTTGTAAGACGATGTTTGGTACGCATTATTATTTGTAAACAAATCTTATTCATTGAATATTAAATGCCACCTTCGTGGCCAAAAAATTCCAACTAGGCCTAGCGATTACGTACTCTTCGCTGCGTAAAAGCTGTAGCGTCGCATATGCATTCCTAACTTATGCTAATAATGTCACCGCGCGCTCCAGCATAAATTATATTACAACAAACAAGGTTATACACTACAAAAAGAAAACAACATTTTGGTGTCATATTTTCAAAGAAAACAAGTAGGTTATAAAAATTCCATATAAACTGGAGAACGAGTGCGGTGTCGATATACGATATGCAAGCGAATCTATTGTCAACAATCAGTTGAACAAAGTACTTTCCATAGTACTTGTTTAAAAAAAGCTCGCTAAATTGAGTAAATTATGAAGATTGCAGGAGGGTACAAAACAAAACACATCATCGAGTTCTCTCTGCCAGAGGTAGACGCTTCATTTCTAATTTTTGAGACTTGAAATGGAGAATTCATAAATCGCTTGGAGAAACTGCAGCCACGGAGAAAGCCGATTGTTTCATTGTTTCGGCTTTTTTATGAAAACTTTCATTAGAACAACTGATGAGGCAAACTGCAACTATGGTGTGTACGCGGCGAAATACGTAAATAGCGTACGCCTGTTGTTGAAGCGCTAGCAGTATAGTTCCTTCTGCGACACAAATTTGACACATTTTTGGTAAAAACTAAGGTAACGCATTACACATTTCATGTATTGCTTTTTGTCGTGCAGTTTCTCATGTTAACATTTCTGTCACGGACACTATTAGTCAAGACCAGACAGTTATGGGGCTGTGCGCCATGTTTATTATCTTAACTGTACATCATAGAGCGGTTTTCACGTGACTGTCGTGAAACCAATCGCAAAGTAATATTGTAATTACACCAATTCTGAATAAAACCTATAGGAGTAATTACAAAGTAATTGCGGATTACTCACGACAGTCGACATGTGAAAACGGCTCTAGCTTGTATTACAAAAGTGAATGAAACCAATTTCTAGTTAGTGTTCTAACACTAAAATATTAGTACCTTGTATTATGATGGTGCATAAAGCAAGCCTTGGTAGTGTCTACGGACACGATTTGGAGAAAACGGAAGATATAGAAATACCGCGAGATGCTTAACAAGTATATCAGAGGCCTGGTCTACTTTATCATGCATTAGTTATGATCTCCAGTCGTCACTCGCAGCACAGTTTATAGAGGGGAATTGTTAGGAAGCCTGACACCCTGTTATTGTACTATTTTCGTTGAGTAATTATGCCGCGAAGTCTTGAAATGTGTGGGTTACATAACACTCTTATGTAACAGCGTGTTGTTGAATTAAGGATACATTCTTTTGACAAGTCTTGTCTTATTTAAAGGAATCCTGACTTTGATTCATGGCCTTTTCACTAAAAAGATACGTAAGCCCGTGAGTCGCTAGTAGATTTCTTTTTCGTTTCACCAGGTTACGTCGCCTCAGCCGATGTCTACATGCTTTCGCCCAGTTCCAGATGCCGCCATACCTGCAGCCACCCGCCTGTTGCAGCCTCTGCCAATCCCGTTCGTGCCGCTATTTGCCTCGTATATGGCGAGCTTCCAGCTCTAATTTGGACTTATTCAAAATACCATGTTCGCTCGTGTGTCGAGCCTAAATTGGACTTATTCAAAATACCATGTTTGCTCGTGTGTCGAGCCTAAATTGGACTTATTCAAAATACCATGTTTGCTCGTTCGTCGAGCCTAAATTGGACTTATTCAAAATACCATGTTCGCTCGTGTGTCGAGCCTAAATTGGACTTATTCAAAATACCATGTTCGCTCGTTCGTCGAGCCTAAATTGGACTTATTCAAAATACCATGTTCGCTCGTGTGTCGAGCCTAAATTGGACTTATTCAAAATACCATGTTCGCTCGTTCGTCGAGCCTAAATTGGACTTATTCAAAATACCATGTTCGCTCGTGTGTCGAGCCTAAATTGGACTTATTCAAAATACCATGTTCGCTCGTGTGTCGAGCCTAAATTGGATTTATTCAAAATACCATGTTTGCTCGTGTGTCAAGCTCTAAATTGGATTTATTTAAAATACCATGTTGGCTCGTGTGTCGAGCTATTGGAGCCTTATTCCTCACATTTGCTGGTTTGTATATTGAACTCTTATTTAGACATTTGTAAGTAGAACTGCTTAGAATTCTAAGTTTCTTTTTCCAAGTGCCCAGTATCCTGGTCGCGCCAATATGGGTTTTCTTATAGAAACCCTTCAATTCATCTTTGATGAGTTTTTGGCCCGACTTGGCTATTGGGAATTTTCCCTTTTAAGCTTAGTTTTTTGTGCTCTTTTTCCGTCTGGTATTCCTATTTAAGTCAATTTTTTCGTATGACTTGTCAAGATGCTAAGCCACAGACACATTAACATAGCGTGTCAAACCTGGTTTGTGGTAAAAGGGAAAGCTTCCCCACTGGCTATAGTCGGGCCACTGCCCTTATCTGTGAAAGGGAACGGTTTTTCTGAGTTTTGGGAAAGGTACCCTTTTGGAAAGGTCATTGGGCAATTTAGGTCTTTGGCAGATACATTAGTAAGCTGTAGGCTGCTCGATCCGAGGTCAACCCATTTCCCATAACTTAATCCCACACGACCGAGACAATGAGCGGCCTGGTTACCTCAATGAAAATCGTTTACGATTTTCATTGAGGTAACCAGGCCGCTCATTGTCTCGGTCGTGTGGGATTAAGTTATGGGAAATGGGTTGACCGAGGTAAAGAGCGGCTGAAGGCGGACGGAAGTACGCGGTATATGTTACGTCGCCGAAGGGGAGGTGGGTGGGTCGAAATCTACTAGCGACTCACGGGCTTACGTATCTTTTTAGTGAAAAGGCCATAAATCAAAGTCAGGATTCCTTTAAATAAGACAAGACTTGTCAAAAGAATGTATCCTTAATTCAACAACACGCTGTTACATAAGAGTGTTATGTAACCCACACATTTCAAGACTTCGCGGCATAATTACTCAATGAAAATAGTAAACTATCTTTTTGTTCACTTTTTCAGAGGAATCCTTTTGTTTGTGCAGGGTCACGGTACAGAAGTACCAAAATTCAGCCAGTAAGATTCCAACGTAAAACCAGATATGCCTACTAGATGACGGTGAAACAAAATTAGCCGCATTCACACTAGAGACGGAAACCGGACGGAAAACTCGTCTTAGTGTGAAACCGGGACGAGAGCGGATTTTTGACGGGAAATTTTAGCGTGAAATCGGGACGAGATGGATTCTTGATGGAAAATCGTCTGAATTCATATCTCGTCTGACGAAAAACCCGTCATGGAGAATTTTCCGTCCTCTAGTGTGAAAATGGCTATATTGTGCAGGGTCAATATCACGTTATAGCCCCTCTCAACATCCAGCTATTGTGTTGACCCTTTGAAATTTGCCGGGCTTCCAAACCATTCCACTCCCTTACAGTCAAAAGACATGAAGCGTGCCGCCCTAGTGTTCAATAATCAATTCATTATGGCATTGTTGATTTCATTATTCAATCCAAAAATGCATTTTTTTAATTCAATATTAAAATGTGAAATGTTCAAATTTCTGAATTTCTCTGTAACTATGCTCGCAGTAACGAAGAACATTGCGATTTCGGGAGACTATGGACGTGCGGTTTGCTTGGAAAGTTACATTTGAAGTGGTTTTATGGAGCTCCCCGCGTCAAAGAGTAACGCATGGAATTTCTGCTGAAACCCACACAGAAGCAATTTAGGCCTACGGCAAACGCCGTACCAGAGTCGCGCCGTTCCAATACAAAACAATAGAAATTCCTTGATTTATAAAAAAAAAAGGAATAATGAAGCGGCATCCTTTGAAAACGGAAATTAGGTTCGACAGAAGAAGAGCGGCTGAAGTTCGGCGTCATCAATAGGAGCCTCCATCGACTCCATGTCTAGCCATATGTACTGCAGGGAGCCCATCAGCAGAAGCCTCCATCTACTCAACTAGATCTAGTCATATGTGCAAGAGTAGGAGTCAAATTTTACTGCCTACTAATTCATGGACTGCATTGTGACATTACAGCCGGCCATGTTGGTGGAGGTACAGAACAAAAGAATGTTCATTTGCTCCCTGTACAGTGCACCGACATGGTCGCCGCGCTTTTGTTTTTACTCCCAAAGGAATTATTGTAATACAAGAATATCCGTCTCCATGTGTTCCGATGCCATCCGTATCCGCCGTCATTTGGACATGATTCAATCTGATGTAGTATCGTCTTGATTATCGTCCTCGTTGTATGTTGGTATTATTTGATTTTCACTGCTGTAGTAGTCAGGGACATCGCTAGACGCCACGTCAAGTGTAGGGGTTCCCCACATGCCTTTCTTTGAATGGTAGAAATGGTAGAAGTTTGGGATGCGAAGTCTTTCCACTTCCATTTTGTTTGCAAGGACTCTGTGAAATGTTCAACAAACAAAAACAATACTAAATGACAGATGTCACTTATGCCAACAGTTAAGTGGGCAGTTGCCATGAAACGTTATATTTGTAAACATAGTAAAAAGTAATGACGTTACAACAATCCAAAACAGCTAAACGTCCAACTACTCAGCATGTTTCTATATTTAGACAGTTACAAGCGACGTCAATAGGATGAATAAAGTGAACGGATGTCAATAGGATGAACAATGAATAAAGTTTTCTATGATTGACAGCATGTATAGTAAAATAAAGTCATTTAAAGCGCCACTAGCACCTAATTTGCACTTACCTGAAATTCCACCAAATTCGGCACACAAGTACTAGACACCATGATAGTTTAGCACTACTCCATTTATTTTGCCAGAGGTTGAAAAGAAAATAGAGTATTTTCACCCCAAATTTCGATCCTAATGAGATCGATGAGGTCCACAAATTCAGACCCCCAAGATACACCGCGCGTGTGACACGTTATCTCAGCCCAGCACAGGGAGCCCGATCTGCAGATCTTAAATGCGTCTTTTTCCATATTTTTGGGGCAGCTCTCCAAAAAATAAGTCGGACGGCAATATGTCTTAGTTCTCCGGTTCTAGTCGTCGAATATTGATAGACTTCGTATATGCAGGTAAAAAATCTATCGATCAGTTTTTCGCGAACCGGTCTATATTTCCGCATTATTGCTTTATTCTATTCAGGACTACTCAGTCATAGGAAGTAACTAGGTAGTGTAATGGTAATGCGGCTTCATAAGAAATGACGACAATCGTAATACTCAGCACCATAAGGCATGACTAGGCTGTCACGAGAGATGGAATGAAAAAACGTATTTTTTTTACGAAACTTTATTTAGGTTACAGAGCACCCAGAACTTAATAAAGTTTGAGTACCGTTTCTATGACAACCTTAAATGTGACCTTTGAACCTCATTTTCAACGAAAATTTTAAAAACTGCCCTTCTTCTTCTTCTTCTTCTTCTTCTTCTTCTTCTTCCTTGCCCTTGCTGACAGGGAAAATGCATAAGAGTGGAAAATGATTGCATAACACAAAGTTATCGAAGGGTATCGAATTTCACATTGTCCTAAAATAGGATTCCCGATGAAGAAGTCAACTTTTCCAATTAGATCAACAATAAAACAATATACCCACCTTTAAGTCACTTAGCATTTAAACATCTTCAGGATTTTTAAAGGCTTTTAAGCCTTTTAAAACAGCCTTTCCCTGTCCACAGGAGCACTTTTAAAAAAACTGTTACCTTCGAGTTCAAAGGTCACGTATCAAGTTGTCATAGCAACAGCATCCAAAAAGCATTTTAGGAGCACGGGATGGCACGTGCCAGGCACACGCCAGCCACGGGGCCAGGCACGTGCGCTCCAGCTAGCCAACCATTCAATTGACACACCGTCTTGAGAAGTCTCTCACGAGGGCACAAGCTACGCCATTTTGGTCGCCAAGAACATGTTATTTTGCCGCCACCATCCCCTGCCTCCTAGTCGTCTTAATTTTATTACCGAATGGTCCTTATTTCACACCTTCACTTGCCAAATGTAGCTGTTCGGCTTAAAGCGAATAACAACTGCTTTGTGCAGGAACACTGAGCCAATTTATCCCAGCACTAGTGGAACTCAACAGCATAACGCACTTGTATTGAGAAAACCGATTGTCTCGGCCTGTGTCACTCGAGGAAATGCCATAAAACAATATTTTCACATTCATGCTGGCTCCCTCTCACCTGTCAAGTAGTTCCTGGTCCTCCCCTCCCCATCTCGCCCCAAACTCTCGGTAGTTCATACCGCCTACTCGCTTCAAGTCGGACTTGTACATTGCAAATAGACCAAAGCCTCGCAGCTCCCAGAAACCTAAAAACAGGCATGGAAGAATTTTACTAGGAGAGTGGTCGGGTGATGGCTGCCGCTGTTCATCGACACTAGAGTAGTTGTTTTCGTATTCACCAAAGTAATTGGATAAAATACGAGTTCGTTGTTATATTTGCCCAGAAAGGTTTACAATTGATCCCCTATCCGCGCGCGACGCAAACAGTGGATATTTAATAATTATCCCCCGAAGGGGAGATGAATAGTGGTGGATATATACCGAGACGCGAAGCGTCGAGGCATATATCCACCGCTAGGCACCGACCCTGAGGGGGATAGTTGTTTTAGTATATACCAAATCTGTAAAACAAAATATGGCGGATTAAAAAATATCGCCTCCGATACTGTCGTGAAACGAGCCGCCATTTTGAGAGTTTTCTCAAAACAGTAAATGGTGTTGGATATCTACTATTTCAGGAACCAATTAGAGCGCGCGAATTCACTGGTTTTGGTATATCCACCTCGGATATTCCGAGTTTCAGGAGCCAAGCCGAGCGTGCGTATTTGGATTTTGTGAATACTGAATTCCGCTGAATTCCCAATCACTGTATGGGACTTTAAACGTGCAATCCGTTTTAACGGATTTCACGGAGAATTGCAAAACATATTGTTACTCGAAAAAGTATTCGGCGGCTATCTATGTAAAGACGATGGAGGACATGGAGTAGCACGGGTAAACCTAGGTGCTGTTGCACTTCTAGAGCGGCTGAAAAGACCAACTCTAGAGTGCCAATCTCTTGCACAAAGTGTGCAGTCAAATTCAGATACAGGTAGAGCTTTTCTGGATGATGCAGTTGTCTTGCATTGAGAGCTCTTATCCTGTTGAGGCGTTCTGCTTTCTAGCCGTTATTCAAACTAAACCTCCAAGACTCACGTGGGTCTGCGACGTTATTCCAGATGTCTGCGTCGATACCCGCTAGTTTTATGTACCTCTTTACAGACATCCTTGCTGTGTCAGCGAGGATAGAGTAAAGATAGAGTAAGTCTTACCAAAAGGAATAGAGGGCGTAAATCCACAGTGTAGCCGCGTCACAATCGGGGCAAATGCCATGTAACCTTTCACGGTGTGCTAGGAAATGGTCACAGTGATTAAGATTAGCTGTGGACTTATACGACGATGATGTAGATCATATTATTGCGCTACTTTTGTTTTGTTGTATTTCGTTACCTTTCTAGTGAAAAACTAATCATACTATTGCGTTACATTTCTAATGATGTTAATGACATTATTGCGTTACTTTTCTAATGATTTATTACGTCACATTTCCAATGATGTCAATCATAGCATTCCGATACCTATCTAACTTTCTTATTATGTCGACAGAGAATAACCTTTCTGAATATGAATTGCATTACCTTTCTGATGTTCTGTTGCGTTACCTCTTTAATGATGTATCGCGTTACTTTTCTAATGATGTATTGCGTTACATTTTAAATGATGTATTGCGTTACCTTTTTAATGATGTATAAATTGCGCTACCGTTTTAATGATGTATTGCGATACCTTTCTAATGATCTATTGCGTTTCCTTTTTAAGGATGCATTGCGTTACCTTTCTTATTATGAAATTTACTTTCTATTCATGGATGGCGTTGCTTTTTTAATGATGTTTTGCGTTACTTTTCTAATGATGTATTGCGTTACATTTTAAATGATGTATTGCGTTACCTTTTTAATGATGTATAAATTGCGCTACCGTTTTAATGATGTATTGCGTTACCTTTCTAATTATGAAATTTACTTTCTATTCATGGATGGCGTTGCTTTTTTAATGATGTATTGCGATACCTTTCTAATGGTGTATTGCGTTACCTTTTTAAGGATGCATTGCGTTACCTTTCTAATTATGAAATTTACTTTCTATTCATGGATGGCGTTGCTTTTTTAATGATGTTTTGCGTTACCTTTCTAATGATGTATTGTGTTACCTTTCTAATGATGTATAAATTGCGCTACCGTTTTAATGATGTAGTGCGATACCTTTCTAATGATCTATTGCGTTTCCTTTTTAAGGATGCATTGCGTTACCTTTCTAATTATGAAATTTACTTTCTATTCATGGATGGCGTTGCTTTTTTAATGATGTTTTGCGTTACCTTTCTAATAATGTATTGTGTTACCTTTCTAATGATGTATAAATTGCGCTACCGTTTTAATGATGTATTGCGATACCTTTCTAATGATCTATTGCGTTTCCTTTTTAAGGATGCATTGCGTTACCTTTCTAATTATGAAATTTACTTTCTATTCATGGATGGCGTTGCTTTTTTAATGATGTTTTGCGTTACCTTTCTAATGATGTATTGTGTTACCTTTCTAATGATGTCGATCACATTGTTAGGCAACTCCAGATGTAGATCGCACATGAAAATTATGTCACGCGGGTTCTGGAAAACCAAAAATGTAAACACTGAAAATACGGTGTACATGCAGGTGGATTTTTAAAGTGCCACTAGCACCTAATTTCCACTTGCCTGAAATTCCACAAAATTCGGCACACAAGAAGACATCATAATTTTTCGTACTACGCCATTTTGCCATAGGTTGAAAGGAAAATAGCGTATTTTCACGTCAAAGTTCGGATTTAATTAGCTCTTTTCGTCCTGATATTCATACAGTCAATTCCCAAGATCGAACTGATGATCTTTTTCCCTATTTTTTAGGCAGTACTGTAATATGTCTTACTTCTGCGGTTCTAGTCGTCGCATTCTACCAGTTTTAGTCATTTTAATAGACTTCGTATATGCAATTCAAAAACCTATAGATCAATTTTGCTCGATTTCTGTTGGATTGAAGTTCACGACATTTCCCAAGGTCAATCCGAACGCCTGCTCAATTGAAGTTTTTTAGGACGCCCAAAAAAAATTCCAGAGTTCTCTGTTGGTTGTGCTTGTCTAGCTCACGGTCTGTTGGTTCGACTTCGCTGTATCTTTCATGCAAATTTGGATCCTTCAACATTCCAGCATGCGGAGAATGTTGAAGGATCCAAATTTGCATGAAAGACAATCAAGTCTAACCAGCAGACCATGAGCTAGAGAAGCACAACCAACAGAGAACTTTGGACATTTTTTTGAGTCAATCTAGTTTTTGTTTTCCAAAACTGCGACAGTTTAGGTTTCATTCGCTGGACGTTTGGTTTTGGCAAACAATCCTTTGTGCACCGTGAATTGAGATCGGCTGGCTAGGGCGTCCATGTAATAAAAGTAAATTGTTGAAGTTTATCGTATAAGTAGAGATTTTGAGATAGAAATAGTGGCTCCGAAACGTCAAATAGGAACGTTTTTATCTCTAACTTCTGCCACTATTTATTGAAGTTTGATTGTTATAAATTATCATGCTAACATAATTATACATCCACCTTGACATACGAAGCTCCAGCTTGTATCCCATATGCCCGCTGAAAAGCACCTAAGATAAAATAGATAGATTCGACACTCCTTAAAGTAAAATATATCAAACACTAAGGGAGAGGTCAAAAGACATGCCCCAGATGGGGAAAATTTGAGCTAGAGAGGTAAAGGTCACCGCCTGGTACCACCCCACCCCCTCTGATTTTGAACACTAAGCTCTTTCCTATGGGGGCTGTGTAAAGTCTGGATGCATTAAACGAAATGACAGGACATTTGCGGATTGTTTAATGTGGTTCTAATCGAAATTAGTTTTATGACTTAGAAGCTATTTTAAAAAGAAAATTTTTAAATATAAAATTTAAGGTGGTAGGGACTACCCCCTCCCCCAAATTGGGTCCAGCCAGATTTCATTTATTTTGACCTATATATTCCCTTAGACCGATCATTTTTAAAAATCGACGTTGAGATGTTTTGAAATCATGATGAAAAATAATGTGAAGGTCTCTGTATATATGTATTCGACGTGCTTAAAAAATCTCGTCGCGTCGCAATTTCTGCTATCGTGATCAGATAGCAGATCATTTTAAAGCTTAAAATTGCTCTATCTTATGAAGTTGTTCACTTTAGTGAAGTTTAAATTGTTCGTGTATTTTTAAGACCTTGAACTAAGAACTATCTTGACCGCAAAATTTATTATAAAATTTTGTTTCAAGTAAAAAATAAAACTTCATCACACAGCTACAGATACAGAAACGTTGACGCTGAATCTTACATTGTGCGAGGTCAGGAGCTTCGCGAAGGTGAAAATTTGACCTAAAATTTAAGTTCTAGAAAAAACGTGTACAAGACCTCAATATAGCTTCTTAAACAGATAATTCAATGTCGAGAAAAAAGAGGAATAAAAACTAGAAATATGCTGGAAATATAACACGAGGTAAAACAATTTTGTTCACGAAGACGTTTCCGGCGCGCGCCTTGTGATATAGAGTGGTGAGAATGTTTGGCTTTTACTTTACAGGAGCTCCGGGCTCGACCAAGAAGATTAGTGATTGTCTCTTTTTTAAGACAGGTTGTTTAAGAGATTCGTGCATTGCTTGGCCAAAAATATTGTTACTAAAAAGCTAAGATATCTATCGCCTTTAGGGAGTGGTCATTATTTAACGGGGGGGGGGGGGGGGGGGGGGGGGGGGCAAATATATGGAGTGGGGGGCATTGATTTTTGGGCGCCGATTTAGGGGGGGGGGGGCTCAAATTTTTGGGCTTACGTTTGAGGGGGGGCCAAATTTTTTTGGGCGCTGATTGTTCGACTGGGTGACATTGATGGCTGCTTTTAGGGTACCTGATGCCTTTATAAACAGTGTTTTTTTGGTCGGCTCGCGCTGCGCGCTCGCCATCTACAACAATAAATAAACTTTACTAGCTTGCGCGCATAAAAAGCGGATGCTCGGCGTAGTACTTACAAACTAAAACATCGTAGTGGGCTATGATTAATTTTGGAAAATTTCTATGATGTTTTTTCAGTGACTCCATTTCTTCAGCGTGATTTTCGTCTCCCAGAATTAAGAATTTCATTCACCTCGTAAATCATACAAGCAAACTACGCGCGCATCGGGAAACATACGAGCAAACTACTCAGTTGGTCAGCCCTCGCCACTGCCTGAGGCTTGAGCAAAATGAAAGTTTACAAAGCATTATTAAAGATGCTTCGACCCGCGCAATCTTAGAAGTCTCTATTAACTATTTTGAAATTCAACTTTTACCTTTGGAAATAGAACAACTGCGGTGGTTAGTAGGGTAGGACAGAGTGGTGAAGGGGCCTTCTTCGTGATTCACCCCAAATTTGCTCCGTTCGTGAAAACAGGAAATTATTGCCGTGATCCGTGAAATCTCGACCATTTGATACTTGATTGTCTCCTGACTGCTTTTTGGGGAACCCGACGTCCTTATAAATAGACTGTTTTTTTTTAAATTGAGTAAATTTACTATCAACCAGCAGTAAATAAAGGTTTAGCAAATATCAGGAACCCCAATTGTTAAACACCAAGTTCTCATTTACTCCTGGACTTTTCCCATTCTTTAAACTAGCGCGCTGCAAATTTTTGACATATATTATATGTCAACAGGAGCCCATAAGTAGGAGCTTTTATCTAACCTATATAGTTGAGGCAGCGTATTTCCTGACCTAGTTATTTTTAGATACGAATTTGCATTTTAAATTTGTTGCTGGTTCCCCAAGAGGTCCGCACAGTGCCGAAGCACAAGATTGCGGTGGAGGCCAAAACGCGATTTTCTGGGTACTTTGAGGTTAGAACTTCTGCTATAAATGTTATCCCAGATACCGAAGCGAGTAATAAACTACTATAGAGATTTACTTGTGGTATTTGACTCGCAGAGTCAGTCTTCGCTTCTTTCCGCCATGTTTATCGATGGAGATAATTTATACAATATTGAGACTTGGAAGCTGCCTGGACGCTGATTGGACAATTTCTTCAACGTTTCGCGCTAAATGTGTTCTAAAAATAGATAGGTCAGGAAAAACGCTGCCTCACGGACCCAGTACCAAAGATGAAAGCTCCTACTTATGGGCTCCTGATGTCTAAAATTTGCAGCGCGCTTCGCGCGCAAAGAGGATACTTTGGTGTAGCCTTTACAAACTAAAACACCGTACTGGACTATGATGTTTAATTTGGAAATTTTCTATTATGTTTCTTCCGTGACTCCATTTCTTCAGCGTGATTTCATGTCCCAGAAATGAGAATTTCATTAACCGCGTTAAGTGTGATTTCAAAATCGCGGTGCGCTTCGCGCGCATCAGATTTTTAACAAATTGTGCAGATTTTTAACAAACTCTGTACTGATACACCAAAGAGCACTTGGATAAGAAATAGAATCCTGAATCCGAATATCTTCATAGTAGCGAAAATCCAAAATCCCGTGACCAAAAACTGTTCCGGGATGCTATAGTATAAGCATCCGTTCGTCCGTAACTGCATAGTAACACACGTTGATAATGTCCAATGTACAAGAAGGAGGAATTGCGACATGATCTTTTTTCCACGAATCCTAATACTTTAGTTCAATGGTGATTATCAGTTTTGCGTGGATCAATCAATTGTTTTAAGAGTTCGAAAAAACTGTGATTTTTCTATTCACATGGCATAACAGTAACACTACGAAGGGGGGGGGGGTCATATTTTTTGGGCTAGCATTTGAGGGGGGGTCAAAATTTTTGGGCTTGCATTTTAGGGGGGGTCTAAATTTTTGGGCCCCGGTTTTGAAAAAAATACCGGCCCCCCCCCCCCCCCCCCCCCCCCCCCCGTTAAATAATGACCACTCCCTTACTTTGGTATGATTTTGAAGGTTCCCATGACAGAATAAGCAGCGGCAGTCGTCAAAACATTTTCATGAAGGCCCGAGAAACTGAGTTTCAAAGTTTTCTAAAATAGTTGAGGAATGTGTATATAGGACTGTCATTGGCAAATATTTTTGATGCTTAACGCAGCATTTCTGTGAACTTTGAAATGTGTTTTCTCAGGTTCCATGAGAATTGTTTGGCGGAACGATCACAGCTGATCACTCATATTCATACCTTAAAAAAAAAAAAACAAGCCGAAAGATTTGTTTACTTTTTAGTAAATGTTTGACCGCTTCGTGTTCAAATTGCTCGAAGTTCTAAAACAACCTGTCTTTAACTTCTCTATTTTTGTTCTTCTTAAAATAATTTTTTTCATAAATGTAAAGGTTCTCTTACCTTTGAGCTTTATCAGATGATATCTGCAAGAAATAAAGGAATCATATTAAAGCTCTCGGAAAAGATACAAGTTTTAAAATCCATAATATTTTTCGGTACTTTGGTGTTTTCACCTTCTAAGTGAGCTCCTCTTCAATGCAGCCTTGATATCAATGTCGTCGCTATCAAAGTCTACAATAATCACGTTCAAATGCGGGTCTTGTGTGCTCAAATAAAGCTGTGTGATTAAAAAGGAATATACCATATTAAAAAGCAGCTTCTTGGTTAGTTTACTATGGGGTGAAACATTGGTTTTTCACATAAGCGTATGCCCGACCTTGTAAAGCGTCAAGCGCCAATTCCACAGAAACGACACATTTCTGTCACGTGAGTCACGCAATTATTACTAAACTGAGAACACCAAAAGCACTTTTGAAGAAACAGCAAACACCAAGTTGAACAGTCTGCTGTAGGATATCGAAAGAAAACCTCACAAATATGAATTCATCATTGCCAATTCAACCGTCAAAGTGGGAGGTCTTATCCCTTTTTTACCAAAAGTATTGAGAAGGAGTATTACCTCAGACATATCATCAATAAAATATTGCACCCAGCGTCCTTGGTTTTTCACTAAAGAAAGAAAATGAGTGGTTTTAGCAATACAGTGTGCCTGGATTTGGCGTCAAAAATGGCAACCGCTTCGCTCGTTTACTGACACGCTAAGAGGGTTCCCGCGGGGCCGTTAACTTCAGTCAAGACGCTCGCGCCTTTATGGATTCAAGGGTCGCCTTGGTCAAATGAACACGCGAAGAGATTCGTGAAAGGAATTGCAATTGAGCAATCACTAGCCAATCAGAATCGAGAGAAATCACGACTTGCTCCTAAATGGCTTTTTTCTCAGCCAATCACCAGCAGAAGCAATTACTAAGTAATTACACAATTGTATTTACTACAGAATTTGATTGGCTGAGAGAAACAAGTAGCCAATGAGAACGCAAAGCAATCGTAATTACATAACAAGTCTTGACAGTCATGTGAAATCCACTCTATTTCAGCAATCGCGAGATTGATACGCAGACAACCACAAAAAGGCGAGCTAGAGAACATCGACAAACTCATCAAAGAGTTAATGCGGGTGAGTGAGAACGGGTAATTATCGCTAATAAAGATCCCGATATATATGGTACCTCCCAACTCGTTACACTGGTGGAGAACCAGGGCGTGTTGGGTTTGGTTTGTTAGCCTAGTTAGGATAAGCTAGAGCGGGTAATAGTCAGTAATAAAGATCCCTCTCCCGATCCGTTACTCTGGTGGAGACCCAGGGCTTGTTAGGTTCGGCTTGTTAGCCTAGTTAGGATAAGTTAGAGCGGGTAATAGGCCGTTATCACGCAAAATTGATTAATAATATTTAATAGTTATCAGAAAATGAAATCCAGTTTTCAATTTTACACATCCGTATTAGTAAAATTGCAAAGTTTGGTGAAGATTGCTTAGAAACTGACTGAGATATGAATTTTCAAAACTTCGTATTCTGGCTTATTTTTTTGCAAGAAATGTATGGGAAAATACATTGAAACGAGGGTGGACGGGCATCAATGCCCGTCCAGCCTCGACCTGACGTATTTGCTCATACATTTCTTTGCAAAATGTAAGCCAGAATACGAAGTTTTTAAAATACATATCTCAGCCAGTTTTTAAGAAATTCGTTTGAAACTTTGCAATTTTACTAAAATACGGATGTGTAAAATTGAAAACTGGATTTCATTTTCTGATAACTATTAAATATTATTAATCAATCTTGCGTGATAACTGCCTATAGTCTCTAATAAAGATCTCGATATATGGTAGCTCCCTGCTTGTTACACACTGGTGTCACGTGTAGGCTATGCGGCAACGCCCCAGAGAGCGTACCTCGTGTGTTATTAGAACAGAGGCAGTATCTATCTCGCCATAACAGGGCTCTAAAGATCTTATTCTCTGAGATCATCTAGGGATGGATCTTATAGACAGAGTACCTACCCTGCCACTCGCAAATCCAATCCAGCCGGTATACAAGACGCAAGATGCCGAGTGTTTTGGAGGGAACGGATTTCAGATGACCGTCGAAAGTAAATCAGACGCGTTAAGTCAGCGTTTTATTGGTCGAGAGCAACGTCTTTCGTCTTTCAGCCAATCAAATTGCGAACTAAAATAAAAAGCGCCATTGCTCATGTCATGACTAAACGCAAGTCTGACTTACTTCGCCTCCTGATTTGTTTCATGTTGAATGGCTTCCACTCCTTATCATTGGCTAAAGTTTTAGTATTGCGTTTATTTCTCGACACTCCGAAATCCTGTTTTAACTGAACATCTAGAGCTCAGATCCAACAGGACAGATGCAAGGAGATGGGCTGTCCTTGAATAGAACCAAGAAGGAAGAGAAGGCTCATATTTATTATATTCTTGTTAAACGACTGGGAGGTCCGGATCGTGAAATTCCGTGACCGAGGTCTTCATACTGACCGAAACCGAACAGAGGTCACGGTTTTTCACGATCTGGACCGACCCCAAGCCGGTAAATAAGAAAACGCAGAAACAAACTCATTCTGATTTACTTTCTGAAATCCGCTCAAGCACTCCTACATTATGTTAACTAGTCAATGGGATTCTTGTAGCTATATAAAATGAATGCGCTCAGTAAGATCCTTGTCCCACCTGGTACTACAACATGAACAGTTGCATGCTCGTTAATTTTCAACTTCCACGGCTGACATAATGTTTCCTGGCCATTCTTCTGGTACACATAGTCGGAGAGTCGTACGGGGGTACCTGATTGAGAACGCCAAATGGTCAATATCAATAATGGTGCTAGAGTAGTCAAATGCGTGGCTCTATATAATGTTATCCCTAAGAGATAGCAAATACAAAGCTACGCTCAGTTATTTTGGATTCCGAATTGCAGCCTCTGGATCTAAGATTCGATCACCTTTCCAGCTGGAGTCAAGGTAGAATTCCAGATAGATTCCAAAGCAGTGCAGAGACCGGATCCCTGATCCAATACCTGGACTCCTGATTCCAAATCTCACAAATGGAACAGGTCTCATGTTAAACACGAGCTTCACCAACAAATTGGAGCTTGCTTCTGGTTTCGAACAGCTGGATCCCGGAGTCCAAGCTCTCGTAAGATCTAAGCCTATTAGGCCTACTACGGGTCCTAAGATCGCCCAAGATCGAAACATGAAATATAGAAAAAATCCCAAGATCGCCTAAGATCGCTCAAGATCATAACATGAATACGGCGATCTAAGGACCCGGGGTAGGCCTCCTATCGCACCGATGCCCTCAGTCCAGAACGTTAAAGGGTCATATAAAACGAGGAAACAAAGTTATCGTCCTCCATCAAGCTCACAAAAAGTTGGATTCTGAAATTCAGATTCCCTTACATTCTTCTTCTAGTAACAAAAATAATCCCAAAGCAGATCTTCAGGGAAGTTCTCAGCAATCCAAGGTCCCGTCAAAGGTCTTATGATGGCAGAGCGGAAATGACCTGCTTAGACCACTAAATTTCAAATAATAAGGTCAGGTTAGCTCAGATAAGCTTGATTTTTTGCATACAGACTCCTTGTCTGATTAAAAACAAAATATCAAAAATGACTTTTTTCTAATGGATCCGTCTTTGAGATATTAGGCTTTAAACATTGGTTTCTGTGCCATTTTATGGGAGAATCAGTGCTTTGATCAGGAATTATGCAAACTTTGCTCAACAATATCTAAAATTCATATTCTTCAATTTTCTTAAAAATTTGGAATTAAGCTTTTAGCCATAGAAACTCTTTGTATACGGAATCTTGAGCTTATATATTGAAATATGGCGAAGTTAGACATTTCATTTTTGGTCATTTCCGTCTCTTATGATATTTTATTTGTAGCACACTTACGTTTGCCATGAACGAGGAGCTCCTGGAATGGAAAATAGTGGCTGTGTTAAAAAAAGAACGTGATTTTGGTTTGATTTTTAAACCTATTTTATGATCAATTTTGTCAGCGGTTTCTAAACAAATCCGAAGTTCAATTTTGAGAGGTCATGTTTATGTAAATATGATATACATATATATGTATAGCACAAAAAAACTCACACCGTTTTTAGATCATCTATATCTATGAATGAAATTAGGTAAAGTTTAGTCACGTGTGCGTTAATGCTTGTGCAGTAAAGACGGTGCTTTTTTTTCTTGTCACATCAAAATTTTAAGGTGATTCCTTGAATTGCACCGCGCATCTCTTCTGCGCATTTTTTAGCGCGAGAAAAATAAGGCCAAACAAAGAACCATGAAAAACGTGCGATTCATTGTTTTAGGGATTTATTTTTCTCTGGAATCGACCACGACCATCGTACCACTGCAGACAATATGTTCGAAGTAGAAAACAATCTAGGAAGTAGAACATGTATAATTTCTGCCTAATGTGCGTAAAACTATGTAGTTTGGAGCAAACGTGGAGCATAAGCTGAGCTATTATAGGCATCAATTGTACCAAGTTTGAAAAAATCGAGGTAGTACATCTTTTTCAACGGAATCGCCTTAAGACATAACAGAAATAACATATTTATATAGAAACTTCAATCTATAAGCTTTAAATTGATATGCGACAGAGTGTTATTGCTTGCGGCCGACAGGAATTGTTTTACCACGGCAACCTCTCGAAACTATATCTATACCTTAAGGCTATACGAAATGTCCAAGCGCATTTCTGTAAATATAAAATATCTCAGCCGAATTGGCTAAGACTTTCTAAATATCTGAGGCAATTAAGGTGACTCCACGAAAAGTCCAAGCGCATTTTCTGTAAATACAAAATCAGTTATAACTTTTATAATATTCCTCCTGACGAATATCAAAGTTGGAGGACAGTAGGAGGCATCTTTTAGCAATACTTGAACATACTTCGATCTTTACTTGCGTTAATACTTTTAATAATATCCAGCAACAGTGGACCCCCTTGTTCAACTTTCGACATCTTTGAAAAAAAAATGTTCAAGTATTGCACATGGACTATTTTACCATGTATTTTTTGCTATATAGCGCTATTCACTGTTTATCAACACTGCCATTCTAATGCTAATGTGCCAACCGTAGATTGAATAGCGCCCTTTGTACTGTGGTTGGCACATTAATAACAATGGATGACGGTCAGCGTGAACAGCGCTATAATAATAAAACACTTAATGACTGCACCCACGGGAAACAGCGAGGTTGTTTTCCCTCGGGAGCAGTCATTAAGTGTATAATGTTGTTGCGGCGCGGGTACTTTTATTACACTGTTTTGTCCTGGTCAAATCGTGGATAAGATAAAGGTCACAAAAATCCATACCAGTTCCAGTAGATATCTGTCTCCATTCATCACATCATGGTTTTCCTCAACGTTGATGATCCGCCGCAACGAGTACTTACTAAACAACAGGAATCAATATATAGTTAGGGAAGAGGTCCAAACAACGGTTCTCTCGATAGGTATCCAGGGATGGTGATGAAATTAGGTGGAAATGGGCACCGGGTATTACTATGGTAACGATCGTGCGCGCGCTCTGATTGGCCGTTACAAGGTCATGAAATCCCGGTATGACCTCTCGGAAATCTCGCATATACGGAGAAAAGAAAGCCATATATTAACAACTTACTAACTCGCCGAAGACGGCTCGGTTGATTGTTCTTACTTGTTTGTCTTCTTGTTTAGCATGTCCATGTAACGATTCACAACACTCTTTGCCACCTGGGAAACAATAATTTAGATGTTGCTAAAGCGGGGATCCGAGAGCGGGGATCCGGGACGGGGAACGTGTCTGGGAGCGGGTTTTCAGCGATTTTGTCCATTTTTCACTTAATATTTAAACATGGTGGCCGTTCGCGACTAGAACGTCTTTTAGAAAAAACATTTTCGAAACAATGAGGGCTTTCGTGCTACAAATAACTTTTTAACTGCAGTTGAATTTCTGATGATGTTAGCGATTGTTTGTCGTTGGAAACTAGCCTCGTCTTCAGGCTTCGTGTGTCAGCTCTCCTTGTCGCGCAAGCTCACTACTGTGTTTTAAGCTGCGCCATGTGAAGTCGTCAAAATCAACCTTATTATAGACGAAAAATATCCTTTTTGTGCCAACGTTTATACTCAGGCTCCGTGCGCTAGAAAATAAAAACAGTTCAGGGTTTAAAGGACTGTTATTAGAACTTTCCCAGGACAGTTTTAGCCATTTTACCCATCATTCCACATTCGGATAACATTGCGCACTCTCAATTTACCGCTGGTATAATGGCATTTCTGTACGGTGAAAGTAGTTAGTTTTCAAGGACTATATCCCCCGAAATTCCAGTGATTACAAGCCGTTTCCATGACTTTCCAGGAGCCATACGGACGCTATAAACATTTTTGCATCATGTCATCGAAAAGATCCGCGCACTTTTGCACCACTCCAAGCACTGTGGGAAGATTTCAGGGGAAGGGGATCATCAATCATGCGTGTCACTCACATCAGGGCTGAGCATCAAGTTCCCATCGGACGTGCACCTGGTCATGTTCTGGTGGTATAACCAGGGGTCGTACTCCAGGACCGGAAACAAAGCTGGCGCGGAGATATTGACGCCAAATTTCTTGTAGATGTGGCTAGACACTTGTCTTGCCGTCATGGTATACCTGTGGTGCTGTACGGTCATCTGCAAGCGTCGTATGTATTCGTACGCTAAAAACGTTGTGTCTTGATAAGCTTTCTCTGAGTGTCTAAACAAGCGGGATTGACGGCTATGAAGACGTTGGGCTGCTTTTCTTCTCTGCATCAAAATGTGTTCTCGGGTTTTCTGTGGATTTCAAAGATAAGAATAGACTACAAAAATAGCTTTGCGCAGGTTTTCACATGTAAAATATTTCCGTATACGGAGCCCACACGAACTAAACGTAGACTGCTAGCAGTCTGAACTTTGGCGAGTGTGTATACCAGCGAGTTTTGCGAGGGCGCGCAAAGCAAGAGTTGTAAACAACCCTTTAAAGTAAGCTCCCGGTAACAGCCATTGACGAATGCGCGAGATTTGATACAAAGCCGTTGAGAGAAAACATTTATGCTCATGCCCCTCTGTACAAAATCAACCAACCAGCGGAGGCCCTGAAACTTTGCTGTTACCAAAGGGTACGCTCAGGGTACGAGAATAAAAAGGGCTCCAAGGAACGAGTAGCCCCGTAGTGAAAGCACGGAAAACTCGGCGTGTAACGGACAAGAACAGATCATTACTACATACCTGAACATTCCTTCTTTGATTATTCTCGTCCCTTGAAACCGAAAGAGGCTTCCGACCAGACCACGAATTCTTATTCCCGACTTGAATTCTGTTCGGAGAACCTTTCGTGGATTGCCGAGGCGTCAAGCCAGGATGCTCTCCTTCTTCTTCACCAACGCACCTTCTTTCGTGTGTATTTTTCTCCACTCCTCCAATTCTGTTGCTTTCTATCTTGTTACGTTTGGTACGCGAACGTGTTCGTGGAATTTTCTTCTCTACTTTAGGTTTTGATCTAGCCGTCATGCCTTTGAGTTTGATTACTTTAGTTCTGCCTTTTCGCTTATGTTTAATTTTTCTAGGAGATTTCTCTGATGAGGATCTGTGATCTGTGGCCAATGTTCGTCTCGTACCAGTAACGACAGATTCTCCAGCATTCATTTCTGCGGTAAAGCCTCGTTTAGACGACGTTGGCGGATATCGGTAATCATCACTCTCTTCATTAAAGTTAACAACGGAGAGTCTTAGCTTAGCTTTTCGTTCTTTCCCCGGAAACGTTTGCGCATGAATCTCACTCACAATACCTAATTTCGTAAATAATGTGGTCATAATTTTTCCGATGTTTTGCCCATGTCCTTCCTTGGCAGCCTCTCCAGAATTTCTCTTCTTCCTTTCGCGAGAATAAAATCTCACATACGCATCCTTCCATTCCTCCGGGGAAGCCACCACTCGAATCTTTCCCTCCTCATAAATTGATTGATTATTCAATTTAGGAATCAAATGTTTCAGCGCATTACCGTGAGAATCTTGCAATCGCCTCGCTATGCATTTATCGTACGGTTTCATATGCGTAAGCTCCGTGTTATCATCGGGATAAACTGCAGAGTCGTGTATAAGCTCCACTCCATCGTACCTCCTGAGCGTAAAGTTAACAAGGTAACTAGGAGCGTACAGACAGATAGGAAGCACCCCGCGAACGGAGCGCGCACTTAAAATCCTACCCATAGGACTGTAGTTATCCGAATTTCCACTACCAAACTTGTGCTTGAAATGATCGAGTATTACATTTGACTGACGCGCGTGTGATTGACTGGGCAGGTTTTGAGGTATAAACTTTGCATATTCGGTGACATCACTAGATACACTCTCATCCTTGATATAGAGAGAGATGGAATCGCCAGTAATGAAGCGAAATCCCGTATACCCGGGGATTTGCCATCCTACTAAAATGTGATTGTCGCGGACTCCTTGCTTATGAAGTGCCTCTATGAAGTATTTCCTACCCTGTTCTAAATAGATCGGTTTTGATATCTGACTCGGGTATTTCAAGAACTGCGCTACTTTTGTTTTGTACTTTCCATCTAGGCTTGAGCGGTTTCCAACCCAGGCGAGTAGCTGGACATTTCTAGGGTCTTCGTCAGTGCTGAGCCAGAATTCAGAAGAGTCGTCTGAAGAAAGCGCGAAGACATATCTCTCTAGAACGTAGAACATAATAATATTTTTCTCTCAAGCAATTTCTTTAACACAAGCGCCTTTTTTAAAAGGGAAGCCATTCATAAGTGCTCTAGGCCCATGATGCGTTACACGCGTAGAATCAAGAAACAGTACTAACTCTTGAAGACCCTTCTTTTGCGTTACTCACAAAGCAAAGCGCGCTCTTAGCCAATCAGATTCGAGATAGTGAGCACAATGTAAAATAATACCTGTTAGAGGCGCGTGAAGGTAACCAAATATCCTCTGCCCGTAGTCGTTCTCGAAATGCTGAACGAAGAACCGCCTGACCGTGAACTTGAAGTCTGGGTACGAGGGGAAGAACCAGTTTCTGCGCAGGTCATGAATTGTGTTCCCGCACCACGCCTGCCATATGTGGACATTCAGCTGACCCCGCATCTGTGGGCTCACGGACATTAGTAAAATACAAGTTCAAAATATCTTGGAATCTGTTTGTTCTCCGGTCTCCAAAACGAATTGTTGATTATAACCAAACCTTAGTAATCGCCTTCGAATTGACGACGATTGTCATCAATCTTCTGACCATACTTTTTACATGCCAATATTTGTAACGGATTGTAACGTCACTATAATTTTATTTAATGACGTCATCATCGAGTGCGCAATAGTGCTCATTTTATCTTGATAAACCCTTAAAGCGGGACTGTCACGGTACGCGCATGCTCGAGCAAAGACCGCCGATCCCATAACTATCATTCAAAACTTGGATTGCCTGTTTAAATAAACCATCACGGGACACTTCGTTTTCGCGGGAAAGTACCCACGCCCCGCGCGACGTCGCCTCAGGGAAAACATAATTGGAGTCTATTCGTCAGGAGGCGACATTATGGTAAGTTTTAAGGGTTTTAAGGCAAATGAGATGAAAATCGTTGTCTGAGGTGAAGATACCGTAGCCCTTGAACAATTTCCATGTCTCGTGGACCCTTTTCGATATCCAGATCCTGCTTTTATTGTGTTCCCAAGCCATTTTGGCGTAAGGACGACCTCGATTAGGCCTTTCTTGTTGGGCAGCCATCGGTGAAAATGACGCTCGAGTCTCATTCAATTTAAAACGACAAACAATATTGCATCAACTCCAAAATTTGGTCACGATACTAAGGAGATCTCAGGAGAGAATACCCGTTAAGAATTAAGGGTAGATGGACCCCGAAACAACAAGATTTGAACGGATTCTACCAGCGTAATTCCTCCCTTTCACAGCCATCGTTCCGGCCCGGGCGAATTTTTTTTACGCCTACTTCAAGATGGCGGCCATGTACGGGAGAGCCTGGAATCTAGCAAAGCGCGGAATTTTACTTCCGGTCTAGAAGAGTTTACTTCGTCTGCTGTTTGCGACATTTTAAGACAGTTAACCAGGATTTCGAGTAATTTTGTCAAAAAGTGGCCAAAAATCCAGTTACTCAAAACTTTAGAATAGATCCCTTGTAGTCCAGTAAATGAATGAGAAAGGTTGGACAAAAATGGTAACAAAGGTTTCTCACCAGGAACATGTTTAGTAGTGTTCCGTTAGTACACAAGAAAAAGTCCACCCGAATCCTCCAATGGCAACTTCCTTATTTTGAACTTGAAAATTCCTTATTGTAGCGCTATTGTTACCGCCATTGTTATTCATTGTTATTCATGAGTTTGCCGGCACTTAAGCCTTCCAAACCAGAAGATATTCTATAGTGTGTATATCAAAAATACTTCCATATTCTCTGCCCCACGGGCCATGGTTTGAATCACAGACTTGATTTATAAATCACTAGCCACGTCACAAATAAATATCTAGGTTTTTGGCATTTAGTTTCGATTTTTTGCGCGATTTCACGCTTTCAATATAGACTTCGTACGGGATTTGAAAATATGAGTTCCCTAAATACCAGAAAATGTCTTTTGAAGCAATTTTTATTGCCAAGGAGTTACTAAATAAAGTGAAATGATCATTCTTGGGAGTCAGAAACATTCAGAGATTAGCCGGGGCGGCGCTACACTCTATAAAATTCATCATTCTCAGAAACAGTGGAAAAATTAGTTTAGTGCTGCGAACAACAAAGGTTAAAACAAGCTGCCAAAAAAACTCGGTTATTTTTACTTTTCGCATGATCTGATTTTTGCTGATTTTCTTCCTGTGATACTAGAGAGTGTCAGGAACAATTTTAAGAAGAAAAACCTTTTGTTTCATTTTGAGCTCTTTTTCGGCCTAAAATGACTGGACTATTAGATTTCATGAAAATGAGGAATTTTCAAAACTCAAAAAAAGGAAGTTGCCATCGGTGGATTCGGGTGGACTTTTTTTGTGTACTAACGGAACACTACTAAACATGTTCCTGGTGAGAAACCTTTGTTACCATTTTTGTCCAGCCTTTAGTAAAAATATTTTTTTCATTTACCTGGACTATTGGCTTGATTTGGGTTTGCTTTGGAAGAACTACATATATTACGAATAACTTGGTTCGTTCGGCCATGAACTTCGCACGGAAAGTGGAGAATATTTCAAATACCTGGAGAACAATAATAGGTACGTCAAGCGGAATTCCCTCCAAATCCCTATATCATTGTAAATAAACTTCGAAATGTATTTTCATAGGTTCCCTTCAAGATTTCTTGATGGAAGTAACTCGAGTTTGCATGCAAACCTTTCAAAAGATGCTAAAACAAAGTCTAGTAACCTGCCAATTTTTGGCCACACGTTTCTCGAAACACTTAGATAATCTGTCTTAAACACAATCAAGCAAGAAATATTATTCCGTGATCACATGTAAATATGTCATGTTGAAATAAATTACATCTACTATCATTCGGCGGATTTATATCTGCAGACCTGAAGGCATACAATGGTTCTGCTGTTTCTTAGTTAAACTGAAATAGTCATTGACACTTGGTCATCTGTTTAAAAGCGAACTGGGGTAGGAAGAACACTCACTTTCGAAGTGGGCGTAAAGAGAAATCTAAATCACAATTTACGCCCACTTCGTATAAGGCCAAGATGATCAAGGTTCTAGCCTTTACCTTACTTGCAGATATAAATTCCCCAATGATAGCCGAATTAGAGGGACAATACGACGCAAAGATAAAGGCTAAGTCCAGTTCAGATGTAATTTATTTCAATAAGACATCTTTACATCTGTAACGGACAATATTTCTTGCGTTGTCGAAAACAGCGGAAGAAGTAAATTCTTCTAGACCGGAAGTAAAATTCCGCACTTTGCTAGATTCCAGGCTCTCCCGTACATGTCCGCCATCTTGAAGTGGGCGTAACAAAAAATTCGCCCGGCCCGGACCAATCAAAATTCGCACATGCGCGTACCGTGACAGTCCCGCTTTAATTGTCATTTTAAAACTGATAAAGATTCGGAGTTCTTAAAATTGGTTTAGCTATTGCGTAATTGTTCATGATGTCACAAGCTGTCATAATGACATTACAATTCGTTAAAAATGTTGTCATGAGCTAGTCATGTGTACAAAGTTTGGTCAAAAACGAACAATGGAATAGAAAGCCTATGGCGGGATTTCGTTATTTGGCAGAATTTGGTGTGGTTTGTCTCTCCCAACGTGACCAAAAAAAGTAAATATGAAACTCGGAGGTTATAATTAAACTAATTGTGTGCTTTTGTTTGGCAAATTGACGGCTCAGCCTCTGACTCACGACCAGGACAGAAAAAAAAGTATTTGGCCGTTCTGTGTCGTGGTGGAAACTGGTTCCAATCATAAGTTAAACTTTGTTCTAATGCGTTTCCATTATGAAAATCAAAATACTTTAGGGCATACCTGCGGTTTCCATGGATATGGTTTCCACGTTACAGGTCTTACGTCATGACTACGTGACTTCGTAGGCTGCTGATTAGCTTGTGGGTTACCTGTGGGTCTAGTGAGCTTCATATACGCCATAGTTGGCGGTAATGGTGCTGGAGGCCGAGTTGTTGTTGATGGATGAACTTTTCGATGGGTTTCTTAGCAAAATAAAAGCACATTCAAACTGTTGCATGTGAATCTCCATGATTGGATCCACGTACACTAAATAAACACCACAAGTTTTGTCAGGCCACGCGTTCAATTTTGATATTATGGGGGTGTGCACCAGACTTGAGTTTATAATACCTTCAGTAAAGGTATTGTTGTTATGCTCTCCTGTTTCAGTTGCAATTTCTACAGTTCTCCAAATCTCTAACTCATCTTCCAAGGCCAGCCGAAGTTCGACGTCCTCTTTAATTCTCTGCCAATCAAAAATAATTTAGAACTGTTAGAAGGTACGTACTAGCACAGGTAAATCAATAAAGATGTGTCATTTTTTTTAATGCCTACCCGTGCGGGTTACCTGTGTTGCTAGTGTAGTTCTTACCCCGTAAATTTTTACCACTAAAAGGTACCAGAGGCCTGATTTTATATTAAACCCTAAAAGGTACGACGAGCAGCCCCGTCCCCAAAATAGGGGAGTCCCCCCGAGGGTTTTTTTGCCCAGGAGCAAATCAAATAGCGATTTGTCGAGACTATACAGTAATCAAAATTACTAAAGCGTTGAGTTCGTTTACCCGAAGCACTTCGTGGACGTTTAAATCGCGCTCAGAATCCTCCAGGCTTTGCTCGTGGCTTTGATCTATCTGGTCCCTCGGACCTGAAATTCAACAGAAATAAAATGATATTGCGATAAATCCTGCAAAACAACGCAGATTTTTATGTCCAAGTGAATTTGAAGACTTAAAGGGGCACTGCCACAATGTTACACGATTTTAGGATTAATTTGGGTAGCTTAAATGTAGTCACATTCACAACAAATGAGCAAGATAGTCTCCTAGGTTTGTTAAATATCCTTCAGCTACAAGACCAGTTCAAATTTGAAGTATTTTCGTGTGCTATCGAGGAGATGGAATAGGATTGTGAAATGACATTTTTTATTTCGTATCAGGCTGAACAGCTTTCAAACTTGGAAATTTGATAGCGAAAACTACGAGTGCCCATGTTATGCAAGTTTCAGTTCCTTTTTCTTTCTAAGACTAAATAACAGTATAAATAGGATTCTGAGTTGTTTGTGTATATCACTTTTATAACATTTTGTTGAAACAACAATTAATTAACGAGCGAGAAGAAGGACAGGGGCGTAGTCAGGAATTGGGGAGGGGGAGGGGGGGGGGACAACTGTATGGTCGTCCTTTTCCATCTGTCCGATCCTCTTCGCAATGTTTACTGTATTTTTTCCTAAAATGCCAGAGTCATAGGCACCCCAGGACCCGCTTAGCTACACGCCCTTCGAGAACTTGATACAAATTAAAAATGAAATCGTGACTTACCGCTAGCGTACGGACTTCCTCGTTCACGATATAGTATTTCGTCCCATTGTAAAAATATAAGAAATGTCAAAACGAAAAGAAAAAAGGCAGACAACTTTGCGACATATTTGATCCTCCTTATAGCTACCATAGTTTCCTTAATTCCTCAACTCAAATCCCCAGTCCCTCGTTTTACCTCAATTATACCTCGTTTTGCATATGAGAGGCAACCAACAATACCCCTCCGATTGCGATCCACGGTCACGCGTTACGGGCACGAGCTAATTGGCAAGACCAATTAGCCCAGCAAGACGTGAAACAGGGAACCCGTTTTGTGTGGTTCGATAATATCTGAATGAGAACACCGACCGAGCGCGATGGGGTCACCCGTACTCCTACACGAGGGATATAATACAAACAACGTGGTTTTAAGAAATCATCCATGCAAAGAAGGAAACGAAACCTCATTTTTCTATGGCATCGAGGGTTCCCCACATAGGATATGTCCTAACTTTTAACCTTTTCACCACAGAAAATTGTCATGACTAGTAACGTAATAAATTGAAACAATTATAGATTTTGGCTTGCGTGAGAAAATTTGGCAATACAAAGTCTCCATACCAATCAGATTAAAGAAGAACAAAGGAAGGAGGAACACTATTTTATGCTAGGTTCCCCATATACGAAGCCTATAAAAATCGTATATCCTGTGTGTGAGTATACCACATGTGTTTATCTCTCCCCAAAAATCCTCAGAAAGGTTTTTCTTACATAGTAATTTTACTGCTTTTTTGTCTAAGCCAACAAAATCGCCTAAATTTTCAATAGAAAATAATTCCATTCCAGCATGCTTTGCTATTGTATTGGCTTGGGGCAGTGCAACGGCTATTTGAATAAATTTCGTTAATACAGCTCTAAATTTGCTGTATGTTAACATCCCCAGATCACTTATATCATTTAATATAGTCTAGTTAAGCTAATGTTTCATGATACAGTTTCATTGGCAACACTGCCGATATCGCGCATATTTTAATGCATCTTCAAAGTTTGAAACTGTTCATCCCGGACAAAATTTTAAAAACTCGCTGCCGATTTCCGTGCATATTTTAATGTATCTTCAAAGTTTGAAACTGTTAATCCGGACAACATTTTAAAAACTCAATCATGATCACTTTGCTGTTAAAGGGCTATTAAACAAACTAGTATCGTGACATCCATCAGTTATTTGCAGAAGTGTTAGTGCTAAGATCGCGTGACCCCGCCCCATTTAATGGTAGTGTCGTGTTGTGCACGTGAAAAGGTACAAACTGGACCTGTTCCCCAGAAACATGTTGGATGGAATTTTTTTGTTTTGCATTTCGACCTTCCTGACAAAATATTTCAGGTATTGACAATTAATCAACATTTTTAATTACTCGTTAGAAATTTCTTGCACTTTTGCGTTGCTATTTTTAGGTAAGAGTATTTTAGTTATTTTTGGCACCGGGGAATTTTGACTCTTGGGTCTTGCTAAACAAGGACACATACTTAGCGCGCAACATTGTAGCCGGGCACATGTTTTCTTCGTGTTTCCCGGTTAGCCAGGCGAGAAACATTGTTGTTTGCAACAGATTGTGTAGCCGGGGCACAAAGAAATCCATGGCGATATGCCGGGTTGTTGCCGAAGATAAAGCTTCGAAATCTGAGCATGAAAAAGAAAAACTAAGCTGTAAACGAATTTTGCGCAAATCAAGGCAGGGAAAAACAGAAATTCCCTTTTTGGAACAAAAATATTACTGACTCGGGCTCGGATTTCAGTTTCCATTTTGTGCGCGAGATACCCAAGTCGATGAACGCGAAAATTGAACCCGCAGTGCCATAGAGCCTTCATATATGGTACACTATAGTGTCCTCCGTATCAATATCTCCCTTGTACCAAATATGAAGGATCTACCATGAAATCCGTGACCGTATAATCTAACAGGGTAAGACTCGTGCAACTCTTATAAGAATGCGTATCATGTACTTTCTTAAGATGGTTTCCTTCCTTGCGACATCCTTATTCATCATTACGGTATTTATTAATCTGCAGAGAGGGTTTGACCGGACAAATCCATATAAGACAAACGAAGTGAAAGATAAGAATGCGTCAAATCTCAGTTATCAGAAAATCGCCGTTTATATCAAACTCAAGAGGCTGAAGCCAGAAAATATAACAACAACCAAAAACAACAACAATGAAACGCAAAGAGAAGAATACAAAGTGAAGAACAAGGAAGGAAAGCCTCGAGACTTGGAACAAGAGAAAAAACGAAGCAATCTGATTATTCTCTCCAAGGGAAGAAGTGGTTCTTCTTTTGTTGGACAGATATTTAATCAACACAAACAAGTCTTGTATCTGTTTGAGCCGCTAAGATCTGTCCAGTTAGCTATGGCTAAAAAGAGAAGTTTCAAATCGGACGACTACAAGCACCACGCTCAACGCTTTCTCCGTGAAATTGTTAACTGTGAGTTTCGGGCTTCCAAGTTTTTGACGATGTTTTCTCGTCTCCGGCATCGATTCACCAGCCGTATATTAGCATCACCGCCTTTTTGTAAGCCGAACGCATTCGATAAAGGAGTACTTGAAATATTAGATGAAAACCTCTGCAGAGATTTAGACGCTGCGCGCCTAAGTGTCGCATGCAGGAAAACTCAGAGAACAGTTGCTAAAATTCTCGTTGGAAGAATTTCTGGAAAATCATTACGAGCAAAAGTGAACAATATTTTCGCCAACAGTAAATACGAAACTAAAATTGTGTATTTAGTTCGGGACCCAAGAGCTGTGATTTCATCTATGAATCAAAGTGCTTGGATTGGGTACACAAATCAACACGGAAAATTCATTCCATATTCATCACATAGTGAGAAATTTCATAAATACATTAAAATGACTTGCCATCAAATAGAAGAAAATCTGGACTTTTTCTATAATCATCCTCAATATTTCAAAGACAAAATGCTTCTTTTGCGTTATGAAGATTTAGTTATCAATCCTGTCAATATAACGAGGCATCTTTTTAAGTTTGTCAAATTGTCATTACCAGATGGAATCGAAAACTGGTTGAAAAAGCATATGAACATTCAAGACGTTGGTAGGGATACATACGGGACAAGGAAAAACGCTACATTGTCACTGCAAAAATGGAGGTTTATAGCGGCCAGAGATCTCGTGGCTGCTGTAGAGAGACATTGCGGGGAGGTTATGGAAAGAATGGGATACATAAAGACAAATGGTTCGTATGAGCTCCAAACACGGCTGAGCCACCCTTTGCTGCGAACCCTGAAGCAACAGTCAAACCGTGTTTAGGCCCCGTTCACACTACTCCGTTTAGACCCCGTCCACACTACTCCGTTTTCAAACGAAAACGGATAATTTTTGCTCCGGATACAGCTATCGTCCACACTAAACACCGAAAACGATCGCCGAAAACGGATCAATCCGAAAACGCTCTCCAGAGTGGAGCAATTTGAAAACGGATCTGTTTGAAAACGCTGTTTTCTAGTGTGGACGGGTAAAAACGATGCTATGTGAAAACGATGACGTCACCACAGCAAACCCGACCAATTTCGTGGGCCAACAGATCGAAATGCGAATGCGCATATCAAGAAAATTTCGCCAAAAGTTGTCATTTTACCGACGTGGCAAAACTTCCTTATTAGGAAATCCCCCCTTACCTTATTTGGAAGGTCTGCAAGTTCTTTTCCTCATATCTTATCGAAAAAAGCAGGAAAATTGACCAAAACTTGCAGATACTCGAGAAACATCCTTCTCTTGGTCGCCATTTTGTTTTTACCCCCCGCCGAGGGGCCTGAGTCACGTTTTGAACACCACAGGCAACCCGCGCGGATTTGCCATAAAAACGACAGCACTTTCTTGATATGGTTGAGCTTGTTTGAGCATGCCCACTGAATGCAAGAACGTTTTCGTACGGATACGCGCTGTAGTGGGGACGGCCGAAAACGATACGAAAACGATAAGTGTAGACGCAAATCGTTTTGAAAACGGAGCAAAAGGTATTGACGGGGTCATCCTTGATCGTACAACTAACAATAATTAGCATCCACAAACATCTCCCAGAGACAGAACCCAAAAATGGCAAGATTTCTATCCTAAGGTCAGGTAAAGTCAGATAGGCTCGATTCTTCGCTTAGAGAATCCTTTACAATAAGAAACAAAATAGAAATATGTCTTTACACTTTGGTTGCTGCAGCACTATTTGACATTTTTTGTTATTATTATACATTGTACTCACTATCTCGATTCTGATTGGCTAAAAGCGCGCGCTTTACTTTGGGAATCACGCACTTTGAGGGTCTTGAGCTGATTCTTGATCCTACGCGCGCAATGCATAATGGGACAAGAGCACTTGAATGTTTTCCCTATCTAACAAGGCGCTTGTGTAAAAGAAATTGCTTGACAGAAAAAAAAGTATTTTTACTGAATCAATGTATAATAAAACAATTATTGAATTCGTTTTTTTGTGATTTCCAGAATAAACAATGTCTCGACATTGTTTATTCTGGAAATCACAAAAACCTCATCCAATAATTGCTTAGAATTGTACAAATTTTGCCATAACACGATGCAGTAACCAAAGTTTAGCAGCTGATATCTTAAAGACGGATCAATTAGAAAAAAAATACATATTTCTATTTCTATTTTGTTTTTAGTATAAGGATAAGAGGTATTGCAAGAGTAGTACCGGGTTGCTAAGGCCGACACATCGCTTTTCTTTATTTAGCGTGGGTCAGGGATCATACCATTCTGACAAAAATTACTTAAACATTGTGACCCTCCCGTCGGCTGAAGGGAAAAAGTGTGACCAATCCGCTCTTAGAGTCAGTGAAAAAATATGAACCCTGTAAAGGTGTAGTCGGTAAAGGGGGTTCACGGGCACCACCGAAACTATAATAGTAACATACACTTTTAGCGGAGCTCCATGTCTAGAAACTGATTTTGGATATTAACAGCTCAAATAAAGTGTCCCACGATGTCCATTTTGCCCAGAAAAGCATTCTAGTCTTACCACTTAATGATGCTTGTGTTATACATGTCACGTCATGCTGATTAAGTCCCAGTCAGCACTTGTATTTCTATAATAGGAAATACCAAAAGTCGTCATCCGTATGTGACGTTATGGACTGGAACAGCAATTTAACCCGTACATATGAAACTCAGTTTGCACAACGCGACTGCGAAATTCAAATTGCGAAATTCAAATTACAATCTCGTCAAAGCGAAAAGAGTCGCCTCCGCCTTATTGGAGTTTCTTTTCAGTTATAAAGTTTTGATGAACAAAAAAGTATCGTCCCGTAACGATGGCCAGCGAAGGCTGAAAACCACGAAAACAATCCGTTTCATCTCGCTATTTCTCGATCCATCCGACCAAATGTTTACGTTTTACATATTCTTCAATAGTTTTCTGATAGGATGGTCTAAATAGTTTTGCTCAGTGATCGTTCCTGGAGCATGCGCGTATCGTGACAGCCTCCCTTTAACTGCACTCACTGTATTTGTATTGGCATGCTACGCTGCTGTGAAGCCATTAGTAACTCGTGGCTAGTTGCGTAGCAACAACCAATTAGTTATTGGGGGGCTCGATGTCACTCACTCACCCCTTCGTTATAGCACGACATTAACATAATTTATGCTGAAGTCATCGATTCAATTCCTCGGGACGCCCGCTATAGCCGCTATCGCCTCGAAGTGCGGGATTAAGCGAGTCATCAAAGGATAAATACTACAGATTGCCGCTAAATTAAAATTACCCCAACAACTGTTTGCTTTTAAAGCGCTAGTCATTTTATAACCTACACTGTATAAGGACCTTTGTTATGCAAACGGCTAAGGCACCAGTAGAGGCAAGAGTGCACTGAAACTTGGACAAATGAGGTGTATTTTGCGCATGCGCAAAAATCGAATTGTTTTAAGACGCTATTTTTAGTTATTTTAAAGCCTATTATACTGTAAAAAGGACCCTACATGCTCTGCACAAAGATGGTAAAACATATATTTTTTTGCGTAAGTTTCATCTCTCCCTAAGTTTAATATATATGATCATATCCTCCAAATTCAGCCATAAAAATTTGCATTTTTTTCTTTGGCTATGACAACTTTAGTTGAGCATTCATAAACTGCGAAGTTAGAAACTAATAGAAAGCTCATGTCCCCCCTGTCCAACTACAAAATAACCATGTGCAGACGTTCGGCATTTTCCGATGTTTCGTACGTTTTTCAAGGGAAAAAAACGGCACGAGTTTGGCCTACAGTATTCCTTTGATTACTTTTATTTTCCATTCAAATTTTCAATAAGAACTTTTTGTTCTTTGGATTATAATTTCGAAAGGCCCCTCAAACTGAAGGACATGTATTTTAGATGAGTCGTATATTCTGTGACAATATGTGATGACAATATGTGATGTTCCGCATATGTGCCAGCGTGTCATATTTTCAGGTTTTGTATATGACACCCATTTGAATATGTAATGTTTATAGAACGAGCTACCGGATGTTTATAGAACGAGCTACAGGATAATAATAATAATAATAATAATAATAACAATTCAGCAGCAGCAGCAGCAGCAACAGTAGCAGCAGCAGTAGCAGCAGCAGCAGCAGCAGCAGTAGCAGCAGCAGCAACAGTAGCAACAGCAACAGTAGCAGCAGCAGTAGCAGCAGCAGCAGCAGCAGCAGCAGCAGCAGCAACAGCAACAGCAACAGTAGCAGCAGCAACAGTAGCAGCAGTAGTAGTAGCAACAGCAGCAGCAGCAGCAGCAGCAGCAGCAGCAGCAGCAGCAGCAGCAGCAGCAGCAACAGCAACAGTAGCAACAGCAGCAGCAGCAGCAGCAGTAGCAGCAGCAGCAGCAGCAACAGCAACAGCAACAGCAACAGCAACAGCAGCAGCAGCAGCAGCAGTAGCAGTAGCAGTAGCAGTAGCAGTAGCAGTAGCAGTAGCAGTAGCAGTAGCAGTAGCAGTAGCAGTAGCAGTAGCAGTAGCAGTAGCAGTAGCAGTAGCAGTAGCAGTAGCAGTAGCAGTAGCAGTAGCAGTAGCAGTAGCAGTAGCAGTAGCAGTAGCAGTAGCAGTAGCAGTAGCAGTAGCAGTAGCAGTAGCAGTAGCAGTAGCAGTAGCAGTAGCAGTAGCAGTAGCAGTAGCAGTAGCAGCCACAGCAGCAGCAGCAGCAGCAGCAGCAGCAGTAGTAGCAGCAGCAGCAGCAGCAGTAGCAGCAGCAGTAGCAGCAGTAGCAGCAGCAGCAGCAGCAGCAGCAGCAGCAGTAGCAGTAGTAGCAGCAGCAGCAGTAGTAGCAGCAGTAGCAGTAGCAGTAGTAGCAGCAGTAGCAGTAGTAGCAGCAGCAGCAGTAGCAGCAGAAGTAGCAGCAGCAGCAGTAGTAGCAGCAGCAGCAGTAGTAGCAGGCTAGAAATATGGTTGTAGCAACACTATAAATCCAAGTCACTCTCGTTTGGATTTATAATAGAGGTTTAATGGTCTCACAGTCTCGTAGTTGTGTTCACAATCTCGATGTTGTTCGCCAAATCCCTTATGTTTTGATTGCAAGCTGAAATTATATAGAAAATATAATAACGTGATCCCGTGCATAATGGCGATTGACTACATGTGAAAGCTTATGCATCTCGAACAATTATTATTATTATTGCTGTTGTTATTGTTGTTATTATTATTAACTTGATGAAAGAAGATAGTTGACTGGCCCGGAGTAGTAGGTCATTGACTTAATGACGTCACGCAATGCTTTGCGCGCATTTTCATTTCTTCTGGGTGTGTTACGTTTTTATAAATCGATTATCATTAATATGGGGTATTTCTGTCCATAAACCGGACACGGACTGGTCTGCTGGGTACTGTCACGCCCCGCTCAAAGAGCTCCACCGGCTCCTTGTGTGGATAGGTGATAATATGACGCTGTAATGTTTTGATGGTAAGAAGGTACAGCTCCAACTCGGCAATGCGTCGGCCGAGGCACATTCGTGTCCCAAACCCAAACGGCAAAGATGCAAACGCGTGGATGACATCTGACATGTGATTCTGTTCATCGCGAAGCCATCGCTCCGGCTTGAACTGGTCTGCTTCGTCAAATACACTGTTATCCCTTACCATGTAATAGGACAGTATGCTGATGTTTGTCCCTGCAGGAATGTTGTACCCTAGAAGGTCAATATCGTGCGGCAAGCAACGCGGAAGAACCGAGAGGACGGGATAGAGGCGGAGCGTTTCTTTCAACCACGCCCTTAGATAGGGCAACTTTGCAATGGTCTGGCTTGTCGGGGACTCTCCAGGTTTAATCACAGAGATTACCTCTTGGTAAAGCCTCTCCTGTTTCTCAGGATGAATGCCAAGGCGATATAGAACCCACTGCATTGTATTTGTAGTGGTATGGACGCCTCCAGATAATACATCAATTAGGCACGCCAAGATATCTTCCTCGGTTAGCTTCCCACTTGCCAACAGAAAGTGAACGAAATCCAATTTGTCTCCGTCCTCTGCCCCACCATATAGCTTCCCTTGGCTTTTTAACTCCTCAATTTTTCTACCAATAAACAGTTCAACGAAATGATACTCATTATCAAAACTATTTACGAACTTCTTGTAGGGCTTTGTCTCGTAAATCTTGTAGAACCAAACGGGCAGGAAACCGACGAGAAAAACTGATTCCAAAAATTCACTCACGGAGGCGATAAACTCTTGGGCTTCTGAATTTACTTTGTTATCTAGAGTTCCAAATCGCTTATCAAACAACATGTATGCCACAGATTCAAAAGACCATTTGAAAAGCTCTTGATTAAGTGCCAACACTTCGTTCTCGTATTCAGATCCGACGCTTCCCCGAATGTCGCGCACTCGGTCGAGGAAACTCGTACTAATTTCGTTAAACGGCTCGGCATACTCGGCAACCTCTCGAGGTCGGAGAATCTTTTTGCTGATAACGCTGCGATATTTGTGCCAATCTGACCCTTCCGCGAAGAAGACCCCAGGAATTTATTCCTTTTCTCCCTGTAATGGTTAAACATCGGATTTTCGAATCGCTTCGGGTATTTCCCCTCCGCACGAAAAATCGCGCTCGCTGCATCCGCATCGGCGATGCAGACGATTGGGCCATAAGCAGGTATTTTAAGTCTAAATATCTTCCCGTATTTCTGAACATCCTGAAATTGTTTGTCGAGATTGTATTTCTCAAACGGGACATCTCTAGGTTTCCCGAAAATCACGTTTGCCATGGTTCCTAACACTGGAACACGAAGAGGTCCGGGTATTTCACGGAAAGGCTTGCTTCCTGTCTGCTGACTGGCGAATCGGAAGAGGGTCCTTGGAGACCTTGGAAGCATCTGATTATTAATGGTTCTGCGACTAGAAACTCTAGTTAAAGAGCAGGCCAACATTTTCGAGGCACTGTTTAAAATTGCAGCATCAATGAGCTCGAAGCATTCAAGGTATTCTGGAAAACAGGGAAGGAAACAGTCAGAAATTGCTACAATTGTCACATTTTTCTCACTCGACCGACTGCACGAGTGTATGTAAAGAAATAACAAAAGTATCCACCCAAAGGAGTCTGTGTAGAAGCCCTAAATGTAATAACTGGCCCTAAGTGTAATATAGGCCCCAAGTGTAATACGAAATGGCCCCAAGTGTAATAAAGGCCCCAAATGTAATAAAAATTGGCCCTAAGTGTAATAAAGGCCCCAAATGTAATAAAAATTGCCCCTTAGTGTAATAATGGCAATGACCATACAAACTGGCAGGGTAGTGAGTTTTTGAGTTCCCTAGAACAGGGATACAGAATAGAACTTAGTTGCAGGTTTAAGGTCAGCTTCTCAAAGAGTAGCAGCACATACCTAGTCTCATGTTCCATGAGTATCCCGAAGCCGATACAAACACCCGCGGTGTTTGCTTCGTATTAGACCCCGTTTACATACGGTAGAAATATCCGTCCTAGTTGGAGTGACAAATACGGTATTTTGGGACTTTAAAAAGTGGCTGCTCAATAGAGGATGGCCGCTTAATTGAGGTATCACTGTAATATATTGATGTAACAACGGTGACTTATTCCAACTAGGACGTTGTATGGTCATTGCCATTATTACACTTAGGGCCACTTGTTATTACACTTGGGGCCTTTATTACAGTTAGGGCCAATTTTTATTACATTTGGGGCCTTTATTACACTTAGGGCCAATTTCTATTTCACTTGGGGCCTTTACTACACTAGGGCCAGTATTACATTTAGGGCTTCTACAGTCTGCACCACATGATCTGAATTGGGTGCAACAAGACGTTAGCCTTGTTCTATTCGGCTGATTCTTTGTGAGACTCCTAAATCTTCCCACCCACCCCGTCCTATACTAGCACAGGGGGGTGAAGGAGGGGATAGCGATCACGAATCACGGACCGATTTTTCGGTATTTCACGGATCACGGAAGTAAAATTTTAAAAACGATTATGCAAAATGTGTTTAAGTAAATATAGTGAAAAGTAGAAAAGCAGAACAGGTACGCCAAAACAAGAGCGCACGGAGTAAGAGGGGTGTTCGAGGTCGCGTTATACGGAGATGGCGCAGGAAAGGTTAATATTAAAGGGACGGACCATTTGATATTTGATGGGGAGGGTGGCTAATTTTTGGGGGGCTCGATATTTTTTTGCGTCCAGTTTTGCTGCTCGATGTTTTTTCCCTAGAACGTGACTGTGCTCGATTGTTTTCCTGATATTTCTTTGGATGGTTTGAGATATCATTTAAATTATGTCGATCACAATTCAAAAAAGTACGATTTCAAGCTCTCCTGTTATTTTCTCATTTCGCGAAATTGGTTTGCTCATAGCATCCAGGTTTTTGGTCACCGGATTTAGGATTTTCGCTACTATGAAGATATATGTTCGGATCAGTACCGAGCCTTGATTGTATGTTCTGGATGCGCGCAAAGGGCGCTGCGATTTTGAAAATCAAACTACGCGGTATTATGAAATTCTTATTTCTGGGACTCGAAAATCACGCTTAAGAAATGGAGTAACGGAAGAAACATAATAGAACATAATAGAAAATAAAACATACTAGCCTCGTACGATGTTTTAGTTTGTAAATGCTACACCAAAGTATCCTCTTTATGCGCGCGAAGCGCGCTGCAAATATTGGGCATATAAGTTGAAAGAATTGGAAAAGTTAAGGAGTAAATGAGAACTTGGTGTTTAAAAATTGGGCTTCCTGACGGGTTGCTAAACCTTTAGTTACTGTTTGCTGATAGTAAATTTGCTCAATTTTAAAAAAGACGTTTTAATGTTGTAGATAGCGAGCGCGCAGCGCGAGCCGACCAAAAAAACAATCTATTTCTAAGGACGTCAGGTTCCCTAAAAAGCAGTCAGGAGAGAATGAGCCTGCTCGATATTGGTCCAAATGGTCCGTCTCTAATGACCAGCTTTCACGTTTCACGAATCTCTAGGCCTGTAATCACGAGTCACGTAAGAGAAATTCGTAAAATCACGGGTCACGAGGACATGAGATTTCACGGATCACGGCAATAATTTTCCTGTTTTCACGAATCACGGAGCAAATTTGGGGTGAATCACGGATCACGGAGAACCCCTTCATCACCCTGCTAGCACAGTCCGGGTGTCGCTAACTAGTTTTAGTATTATATTGCTGAGGCTTGGATCCTTTATATGTTACTCAATTACGTGCTATGTACTGAGGCTTAGGGGCTTAGGTGTACTGTTGTTTGATTATAAAAGAGTCAGGAGGCGGTCAACTTGACAATAGCTTCCAGAGGTGTGTGAGAAGCTTATTGACACGACAGGGATTCGTCAGGAATCATGCAATCCAAAAAGACAGCTTTGAGTTATTTCACAAAACGCCAAACAGTTATCGAAGACAAATTCCCATTCAGGGAGGCATGGGCAATCCACATCTAGACGACACAGCTATTGATAACCTGACTGGGAGCAGATAAGGCCGCTTGATCGAACAACGGGATCAAGGAATGATAGAACTTGGGCCAATTCGAGCCAATAATACAACTTCAAAATATCTCATGTTCCTATTACGAAAATTGAGCAATCAAGACTATGTGGGTTGGAATATAGTTAGAGGGCCCTTCTTCTGGAGCCAAAGCTTACTCCAGCTCCAAGACTGTAGTTTGTAGGTAATTTTAAAACGTGTGTTCGGCTGGCGATTTTTAGCAAGTGTTTGCTATTCTCAATTACTGTCAAAACTGCCTCACCCTACGGACAAAAAGAAATTTGATATCTTCATATCTTTGTATCTTCGTGTCTTTGTTGAATTTTGAAATAGCAGTGCAAGCACCAAAGAAAACAGCTAACCCGACTCTTTTCACGCTAAACAATTGTAACTCTTGCAATAAAGATGAAAGTATTCCTTGTCCAAATTTCTGAACCAAGCATCCATTTCCATGTGGCCCAACTGAACGAACTTCACTTACCGCTTGCTTTAATTATATCCTTATAGACTTTGCCTGCCCACAATCCGGGCTGACTGAGACCCCGTCCACAGTACACCGTTTTCAAACGAAAACGGATACTTTTGCTCCGTTTTCAAAAAGATTTCGTATCGTTTTCGCCCGTCCACGCTACAACGCGTAACCGTACGAAAACGCTCTCATGCATTTAGTGGGCATGCTCAAACAAGCTCAAGCATGCACAATTCGATCTGTTGGTCCGCGAAATCGGGTTTGCTGTGGTGACGTCATCGTTTCCACATAGCATCGTTTCACCCGTCCACAATAGAAAACAGCGTTCTCAAACAGCTCCGTTTTCGAATCGCTCCACTCTGGAGAGCGTTTTCGGATTGATCCGTTTTCGGTGATCATTTTGGCGTTGTAGTGTGGACGATAGCCGTATCCGGAGCACTAAAAGTATCCGTTTTCGTTTGAAAACGAAGTAGTGTGGACGGGGTCTAATTTTCTCGCCGACCACAATCCGGGGTGCATTTTCTCAGTAACAGAAAACATTCCTTCACGGTGGACTGAAAGGGCACCAAATTGTTTTTTATTTCGTAATTAAGTTCAAGAGTTTTTATTCAATCAACACCAAAAAATACAAAAAATGTAGAATTATAAAACCGAACATGTCAAGACAATTTCGCCAAAAACTGTCGATTTGCTGACGTTGCAAAACTTTCTTATTATGAAATTCCCTTCGCCTTACTTGGAAGGTCTGTAAGTCTTTTCCTCATATCTTAGCGAAAAAAATCAGGAAAGTATTTACAAACTTTCAGATACTCGAGAAACATCGTTCTGATCGTTCTCTTGGTCGCCATTTTGTTTTTGTTGCCCGCTGAGGGGCCTGAGTCGAGATTTGAACACCACAGGCAGCCCGCGCGGATTTGCCATAAAAACGACATAACTCTTTTGATAGTCAAATCTGTCGTTTTAGAATTGTCACTATTGCCGGTTTTGGTGGGAAAATGACATCATCAATATCGATAAAAACTGTCAATTGCCAAGAGCCATATAAGGCTTCATATTGAAAGACCTCATCTAAAAGATAATTAGAATAGCTTTTGTTTTCAAAGACTGGACCATTGAAAATTCATAATTTGTCAAGGAAACAAGCTATTTCGATTATCTTTTCAATGAGGTCTTTCATAATGACGCCTCATTTCTTGGCTCTTGGCAATTTGTAATTTTAGCTGACTGTTTGAGGGCAAGGGTTTTAGTGCGTGTTTTGTTTGGTTGGTTATTTGAGAACTATCTGTCGACGGGTTACCCTGCTAGCAGAGGCTTTTCCACTGTATCTCTCTTTTACGTTGACCTAATTTATTCGCGATTCGGTGTGCGCGTTGTTGTTATTCTTTCGGGCAGTAACAAACTCAGCTTCGCAATACACCGAGAGACGCGAATGACTATGACATGATAAAAGACTCACAGGAGAAAGCTCTGCTAGCAGGGTATCGACGGTTTGGCAATTGCTATTTCCTGCTGTCTTCATTTTATAGGCATCGTGTCCTAATTTATCAAAGACATATATCCGTTTATTATTATACATGTAGAATATTATTTAACTTAAACAATACAGGGGACCCTACTCTGCCACCTTCTATTTTACTCTACTTGTCAAACAGGTGATTAATACAAGCTGTGTGTGTGGTGTGTGGAAATAAACTCAACTCAACTCAAAATTTAACAAATTTCCAGAGTTTTACAGTGGTATGTACTCTTATTTCCCACTCTTTACGTCATCATCGTGGTCGAAATGTTGTGATGGACTTACGAGCCGCAGGCGAACGTGAGATAACTAACAGTTGTGGTAAAAAAATAAACTAGTTCCGTCCCAGCTATTGTTGACATGACGAGACGCAAAAGGCTTCAGCTGGAAGTACTTTAGGGACCGGTCATTATTTATGTCGGAGAGGGGGGTGGAGGAGAAAATACCTGTGATCCAAAAATTTTTCAAGAACCCCACCTGATAGCATTGATTGTTTTCAGGAGCCCCCCTCTGATAGACTGAAACATTTCAGGACCCCCCTTCCCCTCCATCCACGTCAGTCAAAATGATTCAAACAGGTCCTGAAGGGGGTCCAAATCCCATTTCTCAGTGTAAAAGTTTCGCAAGATCCCAGTCCTGAAGCATTAAAAAGTGCCTTTTAGACATGTGTACAGAGTGTTTGTATTGCAGTCGTTGGGCAAAATTTTAAAAGCAGTTCACAGATTTTTAAAGCCACTCTTTACAGACATTGATATTTGATTGTTGGTTCAGTTAAAGGCAAATTAACCTTTCTTAACATTTTCCCCATTTCTAGTTCTATTGGCCAAGTCCCAGTGACTCCAATCCCATTTCCAAGCCTAACATATATAAGGTCTCCCACAATGGATATCATGGCAAGTCACTAAAACCTCCTACTTCCCCCTCTTTTCTGAAGGCAGTATGTGGGTGTCTTAAAATGATGAGGAGTGTTAAGATTGAGTAGATGGCGAGCGCGCAGCGCGAGCCGAATTAATTTTTTTAGACTTTTTGCTAATAAAGACAAAAAAAAATTTCTCAAGACCCCCCTTAACTGCCATTTTCGCCTTTCAAGACCCCCCTTGTGTTCGCTTAAAAAATTTCAGGGCCCCCCATTTTCTCCTCCACCCCCCCCCTCCGACTTAAATAATGACCGGTCCCTTAGTAGAGTCTGTTAACCCTATTCAGACTGGGCTTTTTTTGACCGATCTGTGACTGGGGTGGGGGGGGGGGGGGGGGGCTAATTCGGCCCCCCTCTATATCTCTGGAACCACTAGGGCTATGATCATCAAACTTTCACACAATGACCATGAGCCTTAGACAAATCGCCACACCCATTTTTGTCACATGGGAGCAAAATGTGACGTCACAATGACGTCATTCTCAATGTTTTATCGATTTTTAAGTAATTTTAATTAACTTCCAAAAACTTGGTAGATAATACTCTAAAAGCCAACTAATTAACATCAGGATATTGTAAACGTAATATTTGTGACATTAACACATAAATTTTATTAAACTTGCGTCATAATGACGACTTTTGAAAATATTGTCCGCCATCTTGGATCCGCCATCTTGGATTTCATTTAATTTCCATTTGACTCTTCAGATGAATACTCAATGAGAAAAAATGGTCAAAATGTACAAAATACTCATCAAAGAAGTGTTTGACATTCAAAAAGTTGAATTAAAGGATATTTGTGAATCCCAGAGCTAGTTTTAGACCATATGTTAAAATAAACAAAATCCCCCTACCCTCCCCCCCAAAGAGTTTGTGTCAAAAATTAATTAGCCTGTATGTAAATTATTAATGAGTACAAGCTCCGATAGTCATAAATTGGGCAATGTGTCCAACATTAAGCTTGAAATATGAAAAATTCACGTTTTTTCGAGTTTTGCAAAACATGCATGTCAAAAAGTGGTTGCCATGGAAACTGGGCCGTTGACCCTGACATGTCATTGACACCAAAATGTCCCCAGATAAATTTTAGGAAAAGTCACGAAGTTTCACCATCATAGCTGCAGTGGTTTTAGAGTAATCAGGATTTTACTGGACGGGGGGCTCGAAACCCCCCCCCCCCCCCCCCCCCCAGTCTGAATAGGGTTAAGGGAAAAAATAGGTAAAATCGTGCACTTGTGCGTAAAGGCGCCAAATTTGGACCAAATGTTCCTTAGGTGAAATAAATCAGTTTTCGGGAGGGGTGCCATCATTTCGACCCAAGGGGGGTAGGGTAGGGGCAATTTTGTCTATTTCCTAATTTCCCAATATTTCCTTGGTATTAAAGGGTTATAGATAAACAAGACCATGACAATTCTTCCTGTATGGTGCCCTTCACATTGGACTAGGTGGGGTGCAACAAATGTCCGGCAAGGGGGGGAAGGGGGAGTTTCGGGTCACATTTTCGTGCTACTCTCAGAGATCATGATTTCATCGTACAATCGCAAAATTCGACATAAATGTTCCTTAGGTAACATTTAACAGTTTTCGGAAGCGGTGCCACAATGTCGGCCCAATTGGGGGAGGGTAGGGAGAATTTTGTCCATCACCTGATTTACCCTATATTTCAGTGGTATTAAAGAGTAATTAATAAACAAATCCACTGTTATTCTTCATGAATGGTCCCCTTCATATTTGACTAGATGGGGTGCTACAAACATTTGATAAGGGGGAGGGGTGAGTAATGGATGAAATTTACATGCTATGCGCTTTTTAATTGCAATTTGATTGTACAGTCACCAAATCAGACATGAATTTTCCTTAGGCAACATCTAACAGTTTTCGGAAGGGGTGCCACAATTTCGGGCGATGGGGGGAGGGTAGGGACAATTTGTACTTTACCTGATTATCCTTATATTTCAGTGGTATTAAAGAGTTATTGATAAACAACACCATGTCGATTCTTCATGAATGGTCCCCTGCACATTTGACTAGATGGAGGTGCTACAAACATTTGTCGAGAGGGAGAGGCGGGTGACGGTGAAATTTACATGTTATGCTCTTTTAGTTGCAATTTCATTGCACAGTCGCCAACTCTGATACGAATGTTCCTTAGGCAACATCTAACAGTTTTGGAAAAGGGTGCCACAATTTCAGTCCAAGGGGGGGAGGGTAGGGACAATTTTGGACTTTACCTGATTATCCCTATATTTCAGAGGTATTAAAGAGTTATTGATAAAGAAAACATGATAATTCTTCTTGAATGGTCCCCTTCACATTTGATTAGATGAGGGTGCTACAACATTTGTTGAGGGGGAGAGGCGGGTTACGGGTGAAATTTACATTCTACACTGTTTTTTATTATAATTTGATTGTACAGTCGCCAAATCCGACATGAATGTTCCTTAGGCAACATCTATCAGTTTTAGAAAGGGGTGCTACAATTGTGGCCCAAGAGGGGAGGGGAGGGAAAATTTTGCCCATTGTGATTATCCTTACTTTTATTAAAGGTATTAAAGAGTTATCTATATATAACAGCATAATAGTTAGTACGTTTCTCTTCGCATTGTCTAGATTGAATGCAGAGTATCGATTGGGCCGAAATTGTGGCACCCCTTCCGAAAACTGTTAAATGTTACCTAAGGAACATTTATGTCGAATTTTGTGATTATACGATGAAATCATGATCTCTGAGGGTAGCACGAAATTGTGACCCGAAATTCCCCCTTCCCCCCCTTGCCGGACATTTGTTGCACCCCACCTAGTCCAATGTGAAGGGCATATCAATGAATCATTTGTCGTTTTTGCCGAATGCACTTGGGAGGACTGGGTCGAGTCGCGCGGGCTAGCTGTGGGCTATTTTAGCGTGGTTACCTAGCCCAAATCAATGGCGGACAGATCCAGAACTCGAGTCTCTGTGATTCCTGCAAGTTTTCATTCAAAATTTCACAGTTTTCTTGCTACATTTGCCGAAATTCTTATCAAAAGAGGATCTCCTGTCACTCCCTTATAAGGTAAATGATTCCAAATATGGTTTTGGCCGTGAGGTGTTGAAAAACGACAATTTTTGTTTGGAGATTGTTTCATATGCACCATACAGGAAGAATTGTCATGGTCTTGTTTATCTATAACCCTTTAATATCAAGGAAATATTGGGAAATTAGGAAATAGACAAAATTGCCCTACCCTACCCCCCTTGGGTCGAAATGATAGCACCCCTCCCGAAAACTGATTTATTTCACCTAAGGGGTGGACCATTAGAAATTGGGGGAGGGGGGGTGGCAATTCCCAAAAAAAAATTCGAGCAAGGCCAATCCTTCAAAAAAAAAAATCTTGCAGAGATCAAAGCTAGTAAAAAACATGATATAAATTCCGAAAAAAAAATCTTGCACAACCTGATCCCCGAAAAAAAAATTCATGCGCAAAAAAATTGCCACCCCCCCTCCCCCAATTTCTAATGGTCCACCCCTAAGGAACATTTGGTCCAAATTTGGCGCCTTTACGCACATGTGCACGATTTTACTATTTTTCCCCTTAAGACTCTACTACTTGGGGTAAATTGTGAACGCGCTTCTTTTCATATCAAAGGGATAGCGGGCGGCGTCCCGAGGGATTGGATGGATGGCTTCAGCATAAATTATGCTGATATCGTGCTATCGAAGGAGTGAGTGACATCGAGCCCCCAAAAACTCTTTGGCTGTTGCTACGCAATTAGCCACGAGTTGAAAATGGCTAGCATAACGTAACCTCAACTGATGGCCTGTCCGCAGAAATGTGTGAATTCCAAGTACAAAAATAGTACAACATTACTGCTAAAGGAAATAACAAATAAACCGTAAATGCAGAGAACACGTGAACATAGCTCATAGAAGTGTAAAACGCCCGCGATCGATTTAGAAATCTGACTAGCAAAGAGAAATACAGTTTACCCCAATGGGCCCAATGGAAATTAAAGTAGATATTATTTCTGTATCACAACCCCAGCGTAGGTTTCATTCACGGACTGTTTTTCACATAACTCCCCCCCAGCCTGCACTCAAGCTGCAACCTGCACTCAACGTGCAACCTGCAAATAGAACCCTCCGGCTAATAACACGCAAAACGGTTTCTGGATAAAAGGCCACCAATTCTTTGTATTCCCAAAACATGAAGAGGTTGCACCCTTGACCGCCTGCAATGTCAAGGAATGAATACAACACAAAATAAAGCGAAGGGGGAAGTGCCCTTGAATGAATTGACTCTGATGTTGGGTCAAGAAATAGTGAAATGCCGACTTTGAACACCTGGGCCGAAAAAGAAAGTGTTTTCTTCTACTTTTGTTGATCAATGGAGGTCTACTGGTGAGTTTTCATCAATATTTGGTTCTCCTGGAAAATCGAAGCCCAGACGACAGCGTTCCCTGCAGCTATGAACAGTCACTGAAACCACACAAAGAAAAGCATCCAACAAATAATGTTGCTACTGCAAAGACAACTGAAAAAATGTAGCTTTATTTCCAGATCTCAAGAACAAAATAGGAATTTTCTTACTAGTTCTGGTTACAACCATCCCTAAAGACACGAGTCGAAGGCATGTTATTCGAGAAACATGGGGAGAGAGGCTTCATTTGCAAAAATTAACCGAAAATAACAACAGTTCTTTCAACAACAAATCAACTTGTACAGTCTTCGTTCTCAGATTTTCTGGAAATTCGCAATTAGACCACGCGGTAGAAAGTGAGGCTAAAATTCATGGAGATGTTTTTCGCAGCGAAACAATGGAAACGTATCGCAATATTGTCTACAAAGTTTGGCATGCATTTAGGTGGGCTCTGACTCAACACCCCCAGTATGTGCTAAAAGTTGACCACGACGTTTATGTCAACCTACCAAGGTTTTTCCCCTGGATCAAAGAACTTGACAAACCTTCAAGACTTTATGCTGGATTTGTTCACTACCAAGCTTATATCAACAGAGATAACAAAAGCGAACATTATGTTAGTAGAGATGACTTTACGGAAACATATTTTCCTGATTACTGTGGTGGGCCTTGCTATATATTATCTGGAAATCTTTTGCAAGTGTTTGTCAACAAATCCAAACAGTTAACCATGTTTCAAGTTGAAGATGCTTTTATGGGGCTTGTCGCTAGACAAAGTGGAATTGAGCCATACAATGTTAGAAACAGTCTAGTAGTTTGGAATCGAGTGTCTTTATTGAAACGTTTCAAAACTTGGACGGCGAAGAAATTGTTAAATTCTTTGTGCCTCGGAGACAGTCTAAAGACTGAGGGAATTTTAGAGATACACAGCAAGTATGCTGCTCTATATAATGTATAAAGACTGAGGGAATTCTAGAGATGCACTTAAAAACGCATTAATATTCAACAGGCATTTTGTCCAATCGAATGACCTCCTTTAGTCACGAGGATGTGCTTTTATACCCATAAAATCCTCAACATTTCTAAAGCCCGGGGAGGGATTTGAAAATCGGCCTCAGGGAAAAATGGGGTACAATGCAATAACAATGAAATGCAAATTAACATGAACCTTTTATATAAAGACACATATAAAGGTTCATGTTAATTTGCATTTCATAAAAGTTCACTTATAAAATTATTCCAAATGAAATCCTTTAAAAATTCAATTAAATGAACCAAAATACTCATAATTAAAGCAAAGTTATTTTACTTCATCACACAAGGAATCAATGTTGGTATCAAGTGTCTGCACCTTTGAAATAATTGCAAATGAACGCTGCTACTTCTTGGGATCTTTGTTCGCTCTTTGAAATTGCCATTCCGAAAATAGCTTAAAAGCCCATTTCGTCGAGTATCTCGTCGACTTTGGAACACACTCTTCCATTAATTTTCTTTCCTCGAGCTCAGATTTTGGTTGTCTGAACTGCCGTTTTGGAGGCATTTCGAAAGCACAGGCAGAACCCCGCCAAACACTGCTCTGAACTCCTCCTGAAAGTAAACTAAAGCTCCTATTTAGCGCTTTTGTTTGACTTTCATTATTCAAATTCCCAAATGAACTAATTAGTTTTTCTATTCAAAATTTTGTTTTCCATTGCGATTGGACAAAATGCCTGTCGAATATTAATGACTTTTTTAAGCCGTTCAAAACACTCGCAGCACGTATTTTATCAGGTATAAAATCCCTGCTGCTCGTGTTTTAAACAGTACAGAAAGTATAAGAGCGTTAGCGCTCTTAGGGGCCGTGCGAAAAAGAGTTTAAACTTTCCCTTAAAACTACCTTGAGATTTTTTTGATGTTGTGCCCCCCCCCCCCCTCCCCCCCACAGTTTTTGGAGGCTTGCTACGGCCCTGGCTCTATATAAAAATCTAGCTTTGAATTATTTAATGTAGCAACACGCAAGTTTCCCTGCTTCTAGCGGATATACAAAAACATCTACACAATGAAATTTGCTGTTACTACATATTCGTAAACTAAGAAATTCCGCGTGCTGATTGGTCGTGAGGTTAGTTCACCTACCGGTGATTTTAACAAGGATTGGGAGTGCGCGCTCGAGTTTTGTTATGATCGTGAAAAAATCAAACAAAATCTAATATGAATCACTTGTGAAATTATACTAAAACAATTAGTCGCCTCAGGCTCCGTGATAATCGGCGAATAGTCACTTTGTCGTATTTGCTTCACTTGTTTATTATTTTGTCTCATGTTCAGCGAAATGAGAACTCGTTCAAAGACGAGAAAACTAAACTACAGTTCTAAAAATGAATTTCAACCGCTCGAACAGAATAAATGGAGTTGAAGTTTTGAGTGGAAATATTTTGTTGTGGTTGTGAGGATTGACACAGAAACGCCGTGTCGATGGGATCTTCGTCTAGTCCAGGGGGAGGGGCATGTTTGTCTTCCCCTGATAAAACCATTGTCATGAACACTGGTCGAATTGGAGAGAGCAAACGCAAACAAACTAAAATGTGTCATCATTTTAAACTTTTTGAAAGAAACAGAAAATCACTTCTCACATTTGTATGCTACATTCAATTTTCAAATTTGAAAATATGAAGTACACAACTGAGAAAAGGCTTTATCTTCATGTTCCTCACTTGTCTCTGAGCTCATTTTAACATGTCTAACACTCAGGAGGTGATGCACATGGCAGTTATATAAATGAGTATATTATTACCATGGCAGTTATATAATTAGTATTATAGTATTACCTACTCTTACAAGATGAACACGGCATGAAGGATGACTGTGCACAATCTTGGGCTTACCACTGTATGCATTGCTACGCGACCTCGAAATTCACTGTTGCGATGGGCGATTGGCGATTTTTAGCCGTCAATCAAAACCAAAACGTTGGATTCGGCTACTTCGGTGGGTCGACATTAATTGTAAAATCGACTAAAATAATTGTAAGCTATCCTTTGGCTTTCTGTCCTAGAATTGACCTTTCAGCTGACTCAAGAAAATTGACATTACAATTCCTTTGCTGAGAATCGCCAATCGCAACCGTGAATTTTGAGGTCGCGTAGCAATGCATACAGTGGTAACCTGCTCAATATTTTGGATACCAAAAGTAGCTCTGAGCTAAATGCTTTCATGCTTTCCTGTGTGCTTCTGTGCAATTCACGCAATTCCTCTAAAACGGGAGGACGGGATGGAAATAATCCTAAAGCCCCATAATAGACAACCTTGATCCATTGTCAAATCTCTCCTCACCCTGAAATAGTCTTTCAGGACATCATCTGTGACTGTGTCGTGTTTGGGCCATCCATTCATAGTATAATTCAAAACCTGAAGATAGGATCCTTACTTTCTCTTCACTGATATCCTGTGCAATAGCTGGAAGAAGTGTTTGGAAAATGGTAAATGGGCAACGCAGTTACTAGATTTTCGTCATCCTTCACTGGAGATCTAGACAACATACCAGCATTTGCATGATCTGCTGACTTACGACACTTGATGTCGCCTGGTGCCTCATCAAGATCAGGGCCCATGATCTCACGGAACACATACGTCTGCCGACATATCTCCTGCCACCTGTCTGAAACCTACAGCACGGGTTTCAGGAAGGTCTCTCATGTACAACGCAGTTATTTGCTGTCATCCATGACTGGGCCTCAGAGCTAAATGCCCACGGACAAGTTGATGTCATCTTTCTAGACTTTGCTAAAGCTCTCAGTCCTCGTAAAAGCTGAGTTTAGTGGCGTCTGGGGTAAATTACTGGCATGATTGATGGAATTTTTGACGGGGCGGGACTATTTGAAGGGCAATGAACCCTGAGCACCACAGAAATGTTAGTGTTAACACTGAGGCGCTGCCCGTTTCCAGCTTGCTACAGCTTCTGTCGAGCAAATCTAGAGGGCGTTTGGCACCAAAAGTACCTGAATGTCTACATTACCTCGACCTTGAGCCCTTGTCCGTCCTGTCTGAGTACGCCACCTCAGCTTGGTCCCCTTTTTGCTTTACAGAAGGACATCCAATGCGTGGAGTCTGTCCAGCGCCATGCTGCACGATTTGTTTGCAAGACTATTGCAGGCAGAGTGCCTCGGTTCGTGTTAAAACTGGCTGTCCCGGGTGACTGTCTCGTCCAACATCACGCGTGCTCCGCGTGCTCTAGTTCGCCGTTTCAGTCATAGAAAATTATGCTCTGATGCTTAGTAATAGAAGAGCATTATGCCAATATAAATGAATGCGATATCGTATGGTTTAAACTTTTAATGGAAATTTACAGGACTAATAGACTGGCCTTGCCGAGGTTTTTCTTATTTTAAAAGGAGGCATCGAAGGAAATCGATATCCACCTGAATTAAAGAGCACCTCAAAATCAGTGAGATTGCTTTTGAGAGTAACTTCTTGTAAAATCGCCAAGAAATGGTCAGTTTTACTTACCTTTTTTCCGTGAACAGAAAATCTTGGGCAACATTGGAGGCGGCCGCTAAAAGCCTCAAACGAAGCAGTGGCGGATCCAGGATTTTTTCAAAGGGGGGTTGCAGCACTTAGTTGGACTGGTAATGACCCGTACTGAGTTCAAATAACTACTAATCTATTACTCACATAGGGGGGGGGGGGGGGGGGTTGTAACCCCACAACCCACCCTCTAGATCCGCCCTGTGAAGTGACATAAAATTATTATAAAAACTTTATATTGCCGCAATTTTTAAAGAAAAAAGGGCCAAAAGGCTCTGACTTTGCAATTTTATTCCTTTTGAAGTGCTCCTTCCAGCTATGAGAAGCAACGACAAGGTCTACTTGGCACTGAGAGCCCGAAAGACAAGATTTGATTGAACCAGCTCAAGGGCACATATCCAGTGAAAATACTTATGACTAACAAGCAAAAAAAAAAACAAATAAGCAAAGCGCAGAGCCCGGAAGACAAAATTGGATTGAAATAGGGCAAATATCCAGTGAAGAAACTTATACAAAAAAACTTTGAAACTTTGCAATTTTACTAGTTTTTAGGCCGTGCTCTTTTTTGTTTGGTCTTTGTGGAAATACGAAAAACCTCGGCAAAAAGTCTGCTTGACAGGGCCCAGAGCCAGATATCAAATATTGAAATCGGGGCAAATCTATTCAGTGAAAATACTTATATACGGGAAAAAAAACACTTTTACCCCCCCCCCCCCCCCAAAAAAAAAAAAAAAAAACTTTGAAACAATTAACAAGCAAAATGCTTTGAAACTTTGCAATTTGACTAATTCATAGGCCATGTGTTCTTTGAATAATTTTGCCTCACAAAAATACTCTAAAACCCCAAATTTCACACTTCCGTGGGGGAACTAAATGTTTGCGCTATGGCTTAGGTAATAGACGTGCTTTCTTTATTGGTCTTTCAACTTTAAATTCCCTAATGTACCATTTTGATAGTGCTTCTAGATTCTATAATTTCGTGGCACTTGAACCAAGGTCAGTAGTTTTGTTCTTTTTCTTGTATATTTGGCTAATTAGCTTTTGAAATCTAGCGCTAAGATTTGCGAAGTCCCGGATGGATGTCGCAGCATTGTGCCCGATGCTGTGAAAATCACGAAAATTCTCAACAAGGTCTGCTTGGTAGAGCGCAGAGCCCGAAGACGAAATGAGATTGAAATAGGGCAAATATCCAGTGAACATACTTATACACGGGAAAAACAACACCTTTACCCCAAAAAACTTTGTAATTTTACTATTTTCTGGGGTGCTCTTTCCAGTTGTGTTGATGAAATGTTTTTGTGATCTAATTTGGAAATACGAAAAACATCGACAGAGGCCCAGAGCCCGTATTAAGATTAGATTGAAACAGCTGAAAGGGCCGATATATATCCAGTGAAAATACTTGTGTACGGGAAAGACAACTGACAGCACTTTACCCAAAAAAAAAACACCACGAAAGCGTGCCCGCACTCAGAAATTCGATTTCGAGTTCTAACTACGACACTAATATGTTGTTTAGGTTAAATCCAACGAATTACAGTCTACTTTGAATGAAAACAACCGAGGCAGTGTTGCGATCAGACGACATATTTTAACATACATAAAAAATAGAGTAGAGCGCAGAGCCCGCAGATTGAAATAGGGCAAATATCCAGTGAACATACTTATACACGGGAAAAACAACACCTTTACCCAAAAAAACTTTGTAATTTACTATTTTCTGGGGTGCTCTTTCCAGTTGTGTTGATGAAATGTTTTTTGATCTAATTTGGAAAGGGCAAATATCCAGTGAAAATACTTGTGTACGGGAAAAACAACTGACAGCACTTTACAAAAAAAAAAAAAAAAACACGAAAGCGTGCCCGCACTCAGAAATTCGATTTCGAGTTCTAACTACGACACTAATAATATGTTATTTAGGTTAAATCCAACGAATTACAGTCTACTTTGAATGACAACAACCGAGGCAGTGTTGCGATCGGACAACATATTAACATACATAAAATCCACCAACCAATCAACTGGAACTACAAAGTACAATCCGCCGTAGTTTCCCAACTCTAAAACTATGATTTAATCTGTAATACCTAGTTCATGTGAAAAGTTACAAAACTCATGGCTCCCAAACTTCGGTTGAACTGGCACATCAAATTGTATTAACAGTTCTGTCGAAATTTCGTTTCAATCGTGTTTTTTTATTTCTATGGTAACGACGACAAAGTCCTGTTATAGGCTTACTGACGTAAATAGCATCCGTTTGCATAAAATTGTTTATGCTCAACAGCGCAATTTGATAAGAACACTGAGAGGTGTGTTTTCGGTTGGATTTGGTGTATTTTTCATATAAAATGAACGAGTTGGATAAAGGCTCGGCCATCGGTGCTGGAGTTATCGGGATCTTGTTACTATGTTGCGGTCTTGGCAGCTCTATCACGGGCTTCGTGTGGCTGAGCTATACTTATATCGGCAGCGGTGGCTTCGGTTTGTGGGGAGGACTGCCGGTAAGAGCACGATATAATATGCTCTCATAAATCTTAATTACGCTGGAAAATGACAATTGAAATAGTGGAGAAGAAACTACTAAATATAATCTCTTGCGTATCAATTTACTGACAACTATTCTTTTTGTCCACAACCCTTTCTGTTGTTTTCGTGTAAAGCATTGAAACGATCAAGAACAAAGAAACACGCATTTGAAATCTTCCATATAAATTCTATGGAAAATTGATGTACTTATGGTGCTAGATTTGAAACAATGGTTGCATTTTCTTTGATTATAATAGACTTATTTCAATGTGCTAAAGATTCATTGGCATGAGTATGATATGTTTCTAACAGTTGTTTTCAGAATACTTTTTCCGCGTCAGGTTGCGAAGTTGGTTCCCGTGTTCCCAAATAGGTTGGCAAGTACGTTCACAACCAAGTTCAACAGTTTGGAACTTCGCATAATTTGGGAAATTTGTTTAAAACTCAAGCGTTACTCAAAACTCAACTCGTTCGCGAGTGATAGCTGCTGCTGATGATGATGAAATAGCTAAAATACCATTATTAGTCATTGCTGAGTATACAAATGACTATAAATTGGGAATTTTTAATCCCTACAAATTGTGTATCTGTTCCGATTTCCTAGCTGAATGGGGTGCTTGAATTTTTAGGCATTAAAATCAAGTCTTCCCTAAAAGCCAGGGAAAAACTCCAGGAAATTCTATCCGAAAATTCCAGGTGATCTTTTTAACGGCAAAAATACCCCCAACGTAGTAACATTTCACCTCTTGTGCAATTCGAAACATCCAGGGGACCTTAGAATCTGATACAAAAATTTAAGCTTCAAATTCTGAAGCGAAGATTTCAGTTCTCGTAGTGCCATCCGAACAGATATTTTACCGAAATGATTATTGGGTGTCACTGCTTTTTCCTACCCTGGGTTTAAATTTGGGTGGCAGAGAGGTTTATTACAGAGAGAATAATATTACGCGGGTGCGCGGGGATATGGAATTTATCTTCTAGTGTTCAAATATTCCAATTATTGCGGATATCAAATTTGAACACGCGCCCATGTCTCAAGCGCCCATGTATCATTCTGTTTATTATATAAACTTTTTTGTGAAACATTTTCGATTTGATGAATTCGCGATTGGGCATTATCGTACTTTTTACACGTGCAAATATTGCGATATTTCTCAGTGGCCGAAATCGTGAAAAACACTATATATTATTAATAATATTATTGATATTATTATCTTTCTCGATGATTTTTCTGTCAATAATAAACTTCTCTCTTGTGCCGACGCATATTCATGTGGCTGAATCTTGGAAAACTTCATGAGCTGAAGTTAGTTTTCCCTATAAAATAAAAGTATAAGTACTCACAGAAAAACGTAGTTAGTAAAATCAATCATTTTAGTATACACTGTATATTACCAATTAAAAACGTAAAATGGCAATATTCTTTCTTGAAAATATTGCGTAGAGTAGTCGGGCAAACAACACGAAACAACAAGCCCCCGCCGATGACGGCGTATATATACTAGTCAGTTTCAAAGCGTGTAGAGCTACTGTTTTTTTGAACTGCTGGCGAAATTTTACCTGATCGGAAAAAGTGCCAGCGGGGAGGGATATTTTTCCCAGTCTGAACGAACCATCTAGCCACAAAACAAGCAAAAAAAGAAACTCAAAATTTTCGAAACATAATTTCAAAAAATAGAATTATTTGCCAGGACTTTGAAGTTTGTTCTGACAGCATAGGTAAAATACGAAAAAGTCCCGAGGAAAAGGTTTTCTGAGCGAGCGCAATGTTATATTTTATAAAAAAAAAAGCAATCTTCTTGACGGACTGGCTCTAAGCAATGGTTTAGGGATTCTAATTAAAAGTGGAAGGCCTGAAATATGCGGAAGTTGATGTACTGCATCCGCCAACCGCACTCATGGCATCTTATTTATTAACACAGTCAAATCGTGACCCGACAGTTAAACATGCAAAAAGCTACCGGTTTCTTTACAGATGTTTCATTCAGGAAAGGCTTTGAAAAAAAAAATTGCAGAAGTACGAATTTGCCGTAGTTAATGATTACTTGTCATTAATAAGTCGAGTCGCCTGTTTTACTTAATTGTGTTCTTCGACCGCCTATTACTACGATTTATTACACATTTCGTTTCCATGGCCACAAAAGTTGATTAAAATGAAATATCTGATCAAACCACCATTTAGCTGTCATTTCTTATATATTCTTTTATAACTCAAAAAGTAGGATGAGTCAACAATGAAAACATGGCTAAGATTTTTTTCTCATCTTCTAGGCCAAGAGTAAGAAAATGCTGGAACACCTCATTGTGGTGTTTCTGAATTAATTCGGCAAGCAGAAATGATTTGACGCATGCATGTCCGGGAATCCCTGCTGTTAATGTTATTTTATGAATGAGAACTGAAAATGAATAATTTCCATAACGCATAACTCTCTTACACATCTTCTAAACGTTAATTATCCCCGCGATTTTTCCAAACCTCTGCATTCAGCTTTTAGTAAACGGATTTTCTTTGTCGTGTCGATGAAGCATCTTTGAAACCTATTAGTTATCAGTAAAGATCGTTTCGTTTATAGTCCAGTGAACTTTATGATTCAACCTTGAAAAACATTTATCACTAAATTAGCATCAAACGTTGCGATCCGAAGTCCGCTGCGGGCGATGTTTTTATTTACCCCCACTTATGGTACTTAGAAAACTTTCAGGGAAGTTATTGAGAAAGGAAAAGTATTCATGGTGGCGTGAACCATCAACCCTGTACAAATTACCTATTCATAACCCAACATCTTACACATGAGCTACGAGCGAGTTCACAGATCAAAACTCATAGAACGAGAATATGTGAATCAAATGAATATTTATACTAGCTAGTAAAAAATAAATTCGCCCTCTGCTGCGGTGGAAGCGGTGAATTTTCGGGGGCATACACAACGGGCACCATCTCCTAAAATACGTCTAAACGGCTAATTTTGTTGTTTGGAGGAGTTTCTGTTTTGTAAATATGAGTTTTAAAAGTTGCTGAGATAAATTTTATCTGTTCCCTTTTGCAGAGGCACCTGAGTAATGATTTCCCAAGAGAGCCTGAGCTCCAATTTTTCCATGCCAGCAAGAGAGTATATAACGTTTTACTCCCTGTCAGCAGAAAAATACCAAACGTTGAATGATAATATTTATTAATGTTCCCAACCCATGAAAGCACACAATAAACAAACACAACAATATTGTGGGATAATGGGGAGGGGATGAAGAGCTCCCATAATACGGTTTTGAAAACTTTATAAATTAATGTTGAACAACTCCGGCCTAGTTACCATGGCAACAAGAGAGCCAAGGGGTGATAATCCCATTCAAACCTCTAAGTTGGTCCAAGACCTGGCATACAGAGGGGTGATAATCCCCTCAACCACAAAGAGGATGAATTCTCCTCAAGGGGGGTGATAATCCCCCACATGAGAAGTCCCTTGAAACCATGGCAACCAAGGAAAGAAAAGCTTATTTGACCCCAAGTGAGACTATGGGGCTAAAGTGATCTGCATAGGAGCACTTCATCCCTTCCTGAGTTTATTTGAAAGTCACAATCAGTAGCCACATTTACAGGATTTGAACTCATTCTAATACATGATAATCTATATTTAACTATAGTCACAGCAAAACAAATTTCAACGTTGTACTTAACATTAACCTATCGAAACATGTGAAAATCAAACATTACGCTTTTAAATCCTGTAGAAAATTGGATAATTCAATTTCCTGAATACAACAGAATAAAACATTAGTGTAAATAAAATATAACTTTCACCACATTCAAATCTTTCCCTACCCACAGCTAAAACAAGAAACCCAATTCATATTATCGAATCCCAGCAATGTATATATCTATAAGGGAGGGTGGGAGGGATTTCGGTTTAAAAAGTGGTAATATATGAGCCAACGACTGAACGACTGTGTGATAGCAGCAAAGTAACAGAATGAGTTGACCTGGCTAAGTGACTATATTTAGCCTCAGCTCTGGCTTGTGATTGGCCGAAAATGTAAACAGAGGATCTTATGTCAACAAAAGTGACCTTTGAGCAGGCCATGAATGGGGCTTTGTCCTCTTGGTAGCATAGTAGTTTCTGTTAATCCCTTTGTCAATTGTTTTGATTCAGGAAGTGGTTTGATAAACCCTTTCTTTGACCAGATTAAAATAGTACTGGTTGTGCATTCCTGGTTGTCTCATTAACTGAAATTTATAGGGACTATAAATTTGGCTTTAATGTTCCCAACCCATGAAAGCACACAATAAACAAACACAACAATATTGTGGGATAATGGGGAGGGGATGAAGAGCTCCCATAATACGGTTTTGAAAACTTATAAATTAATGTTGAACAACTCCGGCCTAGTTACCATGGCAACAAGAGAGCCAAGGGGTGATAATCCCATTCAAACCTCTAAGTTGGTCCAAGACCTGGCATACAGAGGGTGATAATCCCTCAACCACAAAGAGGATGAATTCTCCTCAAGGGGGGTGATAATCCCCCACATGAGAAGTCCATTGAAACCATGGCACCAAGGAAAGAAAAGCTTATTTCACCCCAAGTGAGACTATGGGGCTAAAGTGATCTGCATAGGAGCACTTCATCCCACAAATACACACAGTGTATTCCCCATAGACGAACCCACCCAACCAAACAAATGGGGGTACCAGACCCAAAGGTGAAATGTGAAAATTTGGAAGGGGAGGGGAGGAAAGGCCCTACTCCCCTACCCAAGGAAACCTCCTTTTCCAAATTTGCAGAGACTATGTGCTGATTTGCTGTAGGTAGATTTCTGGAAAAATTAGGCTTACACTCACTCCCCTTTATAACCTACGTCAGCCCCAAACCTAATGGTGTGACATAACTGTGCCACAAATGCTGGGTCTGGGTGATCTGTCAACACATATTCAGCATATCTACATCAATAGGAGTAGGGAGGGGTGCAGGAAACTGATCATTAGTGCTTGCGGGAAGAGGTTAGTGTAGAGGATCTACTGGCATGTTCATCCTCCCTATTCCGCTCTCTCTCTCTCTCTCTCTCTCTCTCTCACCTTCCCTGCCCTATCCCCCTCACTATCCCTGTCCCCTTTGTAGCAGGTTCGGCCTGAGTGGGAGCCCCCACATCGGTTACATACATGTTTGAACCTACAGTTATCCCGGGAGTAGAACCCTGCCCTATTGAAACCATGGCATGTGCCCCCCTGTTGGCCCCCTTGGGAAACACTGCTACTGTTATGGGGCCCATGGTAAAACAGAGGGTATTCCTCTTGTAAAGCAGCTGGTGGAACCGTAAAAATCTTCAGCCAGAGCTGTTGGTCCATCAGGGACCACACTAACCTCTTGTCTTTTGACCCTTTTGTCTAAACTGGTAATCATAAACTGCCCAGCCTAAACCTTTGTGTACTCGAGCTGCGTGGCGTATAAGGGTCATATACTGCAACAGTTCCTGAGACCGCCCAGGGAATTTGTTGGTGAAAATACCCATATAGGTGGTGTAAGCCGTTGTCCATTGATCGATGTCTGCCAAAGCGGTATGCTTAGATCTCTTTGCGACTGTGACAACAGAGTTCTCTAGTGTCAACACTAAATTGTCCTCGTCGTTGTACATCGACAGATTCTTGGGAAGTAGTTTAGACAGATCAAAAAACTCTCCGGACTCCACTTCCTTGACGTAAGTCGCAGGGATCTCAGGGAACACGGAGGAGTTCTGGTTCAGGGCGATCTGATCCTGCGCGGTAGTGATAGCGTTCAAGGCCGTCGAATCCGTCGGGATAGAGTTAAAGTTGTGTGAAGACTGCAGAGCTTCGACGGCCGCTTTAGCCGCTTCAGATGCAATCTGCCGTGAGGATTCGGCAACCACAGATTGAACCATCCTCTTTATGGCCGAGATTTGTTCTTCTGAGAATGGAGGGAGGTAGCTTGAGCTGCACCGGAGTCTCGTGAATCAGCCACTGCACGTGGGGGGAGGTGCCCATGGTCTGGATCGCTCGTAGTCGATGGGGGATTTCTTGTGATTCCCTGCTCGCGAAGGCGTTTCTCGAGCGTTTTTCTTGTGCCTGACGCCGGAATGTTGTTTTGACGGCATAAATCCCGTAGATTGGCCACTGATAATGAGCCGATCACTGTTTCGTCGACTGGTGTGATGCTCGAAGTTTCCTCAGAGTCCATGTGGCGGGTCCGGCGGCGGCGGCGAGTTGCAGGCATATTTATGAAATACGTTTGCACTGGGTCCCTTAAATCGCGTCTAAACTCTTTCTGATTATAGACTCCTGCTTTCACAGATCTGTTTGATATTTCGGTTTAAAAAGTGGTAATATATGAGCCAACGACTGAACGACTGTGTGATAGCAGCAAAGTAACAGAATGAGTTGACCTGGCTAAGTGACTATATTTAGCCTCAGCTCTGGCTTGTGATTGGCCGAAAATGTAAACAGAGGATCTTATGTCAACAAAAGTGACCTTTGAGCAGGCCATGAATGGGGCTTTGTCCTCTTGGTAGCATAGTAGTTTCTGTTAATCCCTTTGTCAATTGTTTTGATTCAGGAAGTGGTTTGATAAACCCTTTCTTTGACCAGATTAAAATAGTACTGGTTGTGCATTCCTGGTTGTCTCATTAACTGAAATTTATAGGGACTATAAATTTGGCTAAAAAGAAGTTTGCAAAATGATCAATTTTTGAAGCGGGAACAGAACGAAAATGTCGCAAACAGTAATTTTTTTCCGAAACTTAAAAAACAATTTTTCGCTTTCTAAAATTTTCTTATATGGAAGTTTACTAATACCATATTTTGAAGTCCAGAAGTTTTCCTAGCTCATTTCTTACCCTAAATTGTCAAAAAATTCGTCAAAACTTGCAGATTTTGAGAGAAACGCTGTTCATGTAGGCCCAGGCCCAGGCCTGATGTAGGCCGCCATCTTTGTTTGGGCCCCAGGAGCACGGAAATACCTACACAGGTAGCCCGCGTCACGCACGGGTTGGCATTGACAAAACGATACATTTATCTTGATATGCCAGAAGAACAGTGTTTAATTTTTATCCCACCTTCTCGTCCAAATTTCCCCAAAAAAAGCTATGGAAGTGGCTGCGGAACAGATGTTCTGCGTAACAGATTTGTTTTACATGCACTTGGATTTTATTACGTTCATTGGAAAACTTATCTACATTCGACCAAGTGCATGCGTGAAGCTTGGCGTTAACGCCAAATTTCTGCAGGAACCTCTCCATGGGAAAAGCTGAATTTCCCAAGGCACACGCATAGGAAGTGTTCAGCATTCACATACCTGCTTCCTTGCGCGTCGTGCTCTAAAACGTGCTGAATTAGCCAACGATAACTAGAGTGAATATTTTTACTGGTTGACAGGACATAGACATGGTTTATTGGTACCGGTGTATTTAACAATTAGACCTCAAGGCCGAATGTGCTATGATGAATAGACCATGAGGCCGAAGGCCCAATGGTCTATTGATATCATAGCACATGAGGACAGGAGGTCTAATTGTTTTAGTATAACCAACTAGTTGGTCGGTTTTGGCAATGAATGCCATTATTTTATGTTGAAAAAATCAAGTTTTTTTGCAAAGAAAGGAGTGGTTTTGCCAGGCACGGTCTATGACTTAAAAAAACAGGAGCAGCGCTTATTTGAGTAGTGCCACGGTTGTTAAAAACACAACAGGACTCGGGCAGTGGCTAGATTTTGCGCTTTTTGTCCCTTTTTCCTAAAAAGCGTCAACTATGATCCCATGCTTGTATTGCATTTACAAGTAATCCTTGATTGTAGATGCAGCGCTTATTCGAGATCCTGCTTTCGGCTGTAGATATTAGATAGAGGCCAATTTTCTACTGGATCTTTCTGCTGACTTGCAGCATTGTTATATTTAGCCCGGAGGCTGGCGAAATTATTTTTTACGCCCACTTGAAGATGGCGGCTAGCCAGTATAAATATTCATTATGATTCACATAGCCTCGTTCTATGAGTGAATTAAAAGGAGGATGTTGACCTGCGACCTCTCTCGTAGCTCATGTGTAAGATGTTGGGTTAAGCCCGGTTCACACTAGCGACATAACGACATAAGAACGTTATGTTGCAACAAACAAAGCAAGGGAAAGTAATTAAAATCATCAATAATTTCCATGGATCAGATAAGGTTACTTCACCAAAGCAATCTTATGGTATTTTTTGTGGACTTCAACGTTTGGAAACCACTAAATTTTGTTCGCGTGATATTTCTCTTATGTCGTTATGTCTCAAGTGTGCACCAGGCATTATGAATAGGTAATTTGCACAGGGTTGAGGGCTCGCACCATCACGAATACTTTTTCCTTTTTTCTCAATAACTTGCCTTCAAAATTTCTAAGTGCCATAAAGTGGGCGTAAATAAAAAAATCGCCCGGAGCTGGTATTATATAATTTGGATAAATAATGCATGTCAGACCGGATGCTGATTTGTGGTGGTGTTTTTGTCTCAGCTGCTGATCGCAGGCATTCTTGGAATAATTGCATGGCTCAAAAGGAACAAAGGAGTGGTGAGTATGTAACCTGGTGGGGTCTGCGGTAGGGTATCGTATTTTGCTGGTTTGGTTTCTGATAGGATATGTATTTCATTATTACTAACCTACAAACAAATTTCGATCAAAGTTGCAGTGCTGCATTTAGTGATACACCATCCTGGTGACTAACTTTAGAGTATACAATTTTAGTGGTAGGGTATACAATTTTAACTGTAGGTCAATGGTAGGGTGTATAAAGACAAGGATTTTTGGTCCCTGATAGGGTCAGGTTTTGGAAACCTCGGCGGCCACCCTACCTAATCCCTTTACCTTTGTATATAGTGGTTTCAATAAAGTTTGTCACCCAAAAGACTAAAGCCTACAAGCTGTCGGCGCCAAGCCTTGCGAGTCATTTGTTGTCTCACGTGCTTATCAAAATTCAATTCGATTTACGCGCGTATTGGGAACAGCGCGATTTTTAATTTATAGTGCACTTCAAATCTCAAATAGGAGGGCGCAAGAACTTTATTCTCAGTACTGCGTACAGCATTAAGCTGTCTATTTTACTTTTCACGCTTTTCCTTTGTCAAGGAGGAAATCTAATACTGACGTGGTATTTTGTGAGATGATTGCATGAGACCTGAACTACTGAAACTCCGATGGAATATTCTGTAGAACAAATATCTAAAGAAAGAAATATTTATTCTATTCAGAATATTCTATTCTGTTTTCCGTCCGTCCGTTTTTGCTAGTCATCCTACACCTTCGAAGGTATAATGAAGTAAATTATTGGAACGCTCGCGTAAAAATTCAAAAGACGCGCTTATTAATAATTAGTAATACATCTTCAGAAAGCTTCAAAATAAAATTTCAATTGAACATTCGATTGGAACGAAGTACAATCATTATAATTGTAAGTGTCTTTATTTCATTTCTTTGAGAGGCGAACTCTTTGAGCAAAATAAACACAGAATGCTAATTGTATCATCCAAACAATTTTGAGGGAAATTATAAGATTTTGGGTTGTGACCGTGAAATGTCAAATTTTGCTGAGCTTTGGCTAAAATTTTTATCAGACATTCGCTCTAAAGAATGCACATTTTTAGATGCCAGTGCAATTCTCTCACTCGAATTCGGAAACACGAAAAGTCTAAGGTCGACTTCGCTCATCGCGCGCGGCATTTTTGACTCATGGAGAATATTTGTTATTCAAAGCACGAATGACCCACAATACTTGGCGCCGATAGCTTGTAGGCTTTAATCTTTGGGTGACAAACTTTATTGAAACCACTATATAAACTTCGAAATGTATTTTCATAGGTGTTCAATTCTGAAGATTCTTGATGGAACTAACTCGAGTTGCTTCTTGCATGCAAACTTTCAAAAGTTGTTTCGTACTTTCTAGGAGCCCGATTTTTGGCCACACGTTGCTCGAATCACTAAACCTACCCTGCTTGCAGGGGTTTAGATGTTTTTTTTTTTTTTGGCGAGAAACCCCGAGAAACTCGAAATCCGTGCCCATCGGGCGCCATCTTGGTTTTTGTGGACGCGCGGCAGTGGGAGAGATTTCGGATTTCGAGTATCTCGGATTTCGAGTTTCTCGTTTCTCCCGGCCCAGTGCCGCGCGTCCACAAAATCCAAGATGGCGCACGACGGGCACGGATTTCGAGTTTCTCGGATTTCGAGTTTCTCGGGGTTTCTCGCCAAAAAACAGCATCTAAGCCCCTGCAAGCAGGGTACACTAAGCCAATCTGTCATAAATGTTCTTTCCATAGCTGATAGGTTTCATGATCCTGTGCATTATCATGATCATCGTGGCGGCAATACAAGCTGGCCTGAGCGGACTCGTCTATGCTGTCTGGCACACTTACGTCGGCGGTAGCTGCTGGGTCGACGTGTCCCGGTGCTACTGTAGGACTTCCAGCGGTGAAACAAAGTCTTATGATGATAGTAAGTTGCAAAATACTCTATTTTTAACTATTACTGTTCTGATTTATCAGGGGCGTGGCCCCCGTGCCCCCCCCCCCATAAATTTCTTGCCTTAAATTGTCAAAACGTTCGCCAAAACTTGCAGGTTTTAGAGAGAATCGCTGTTCTTGTAGGCCGCCATCTTTATTTGGCCCCAGGAGCCCGGAAATTCAAACACAGGTAGCCCGCGTCACGCACGGGTTGGCATTGACAAAAACGACACATTATCGATATGCAGTTCAGGAGTAACAAGATTAGCGGAGATATGAAGGGTACCCACAGGGAGTCTTAATTAAGACTGGATTACACCGGCTAAGCGATAGGAGGAGGTTACACAAATTATAGCAATTGGTATTGCAACCGCCTATTTACTATTTATCTTCATTGTGTCCTCGCTCCGACGGTAGCTCCAACATATAGGGGACTAGTCCACCCCGGGTAAGGCACCGCGTAGGTCGCTGCTACTTAGGCCTACTAGCAAACGTCGTGTGCAAGATTCGCGCCGTTCCAATCCAAAACAATAGAAAGTTTTTATTATAAACTCTAATGATCGAGGGGCATCCTTTAAAAAAATGAAAGGTTCAACAGAAGAAGTTCTACGTTTTTGCGCTTGGCCCAACCAAGCGAACAACACACAACAGAAAATGGAAAATATATATGTTAGAAAAAATACCATTTTTTTCTGGCGCTGACGGGAAAAACATAATTAGCATAATAGACTAATTTTGCCGTTGATATTGATACCTTGTGTTTGTAGAGAGGGCATGCGACGCTATTCAGGCCGTCCAGGATGTTTTTCTCAGCCTCACTATCTTCTCTGCCTTGGGCTCCATCCTCTGTCTTGCTGGCTCAATCTTGGGATGTGTTGGTCTGTGTTCTAACAGCGGGGTAAGGCATCAACATATGAGCGAAGACTCCAATAACACCAAGTCCAATACCCTTCGTTCACCTCTTTATTGAACTTTAACTTTCCGTACTTTGTTCTCAAAAGATTCGCTAAAAATTGCAAAGAAAATGCAAATGACATTAAACAAGCATGGAAAGGGATAAACTCCTTGATAGGCAAAAATCACGCTTCAGAACCTATAAAAAACATGAAGTATGACAGCAAAGACCCTATTTCTCTGAAATTGGGCCTGCTTTCAGAGGCGTGCCAGGGGGGGGGGGGGGGGGGGGGGGGGCGCAGAGGGCCGCGGCCTCCCCTTTCTCGTGAGGTTTTCCCATACATTTACTGTATTTGCTGGAGGAAATTTATAAATTGTCGTCCCATGTTGTCACTATCCCCCCCTCCCCCCTCAACCAAACTTCTTGGCTACGCCCCTGGCTTTAGCTTCTAAACTGCCTCCTTCAACAAGACACTTCACCGATATATAAAGCCATCAGAACATAGACCATTTGATATGAAGAAACACCCATTTTTGAAGTTGATAAGCTTATTAGAGCATTGCCTCAGAACAAAGCCTGAGGGCTGGATGGAGTGTCCACTAGATTGTTGAAAGAGGCAGGATCAATTATTGTCCCACCTTCCTAACTATACTAGAATCTTTCCAGAAGACTGGAAAACTGCCAGGGTCACTCTTATTCATAAGGAGGATGCTAGAACCAGTCCCAACAATTATCGACCTATATCACTTCTACCAGCAGTCACAAAAATAATTGAAAGAATAGTTTTTAATCAATTTTACAATTACCTGTTGCATTGAATTGGGTCGTTCACATAAGGTTACTTTTTACATGGGGGTAAATTGTTGGCTATTATATGTCAACAAATTTTGACAGCGGGCTTAAAGGTGAAAAATGCCTTGCTACGCCCCTGACATATGTTGGTATAACAGCACTTAGTCAAATCACTCTAGTGGTCTATTATCAATGCTTCGTTCTGATTGGTTGAGCTACTAGTAGGCTATAAGTTATAACTACTAGTAGCGAAAAGTGTCGGATTTGAAAGCCAGAAAATGGCAAATGACCAGAACAAAAACATTTTTTTGGCAATACAAATTGACCTACTAGTGTGATTTGACTAAAACAATTATTCCTCTCGCCCTCACGTCAATAGGCTATTGACTCAGAGCCCATTCGGGCTCGAGGAATAATTGTTAAATATTTTAGTGTGCAACACGAACTGTTGTTTCTAAAGCTGAACGTTTCTTGCTCTCTCATTCTTAGCAACCTGGTGCTACAGTTGTGCAGCAGCCTCCGATTGTGATACATACGGCCGGGCAGCCCCCGCCTATGGTCAACAAGCAGGGTACCCAGGGTACCCAGGATACCCCATGACCCAGCCCGTGGCGTATTCACAGGACGTAGGTTCGCAGGGAAAATTGTAAATCACGCTTGCTAATCAACTTACTAGAACACTCGCACTTTAGATGAGTTAAACTCATTAAGGCAATGTGACACACGAGGCAATTCTTCTTGCAACTCGCATATCAAAAATAAGCCGTCGTTTTTACAAGATGCCTATAAGGAGATTGGGGCGAGCCGCGCGGGCTCCCTGTGGATGCTCAAAATAGATCAGGCCTGGCAGCTAAGCTAGATCCAACATGGAGGATGCTTTGAAATATCGAGTCGCTAAAATGCCTGGAAGTTCTCGTTCAAAATTCAGTGTTTTTCTGGCAAATGTCATCAAAATTCTTATCAGAAGGGGATCTACCATCACTTCCAAATAAGTTAAATACTCCCAAATTTGGTTTTGGCCGTGAGTGTTTCATAAACGACGGTTTTGATCAGGGTATTTCTGATATGCAACGCAGTCTTTGTTGCGTTGCGAGTTGCAGTGAAAAGCGCGCGTGTAACATCCCCCTTCAATGCAATATTTTGTTGCGTTGCGAGTTGCAGAAAATGTGGAACCGACTTTCTACACTTTTCGCAACTTTGCTAGACAAGTTGCTACGTGTGACATGTCTCGGCAATTTATCGCGCAATGGTTATATCTGAATGAGCCACTATCCGCGCACTTAATTTGATAGTGCCGCTGTAATTTATAATTTTCCATGCGGGCACATTACAGATTGCAAAAAAATATTGCCAGCGTGTAACATCCCGCAATGATTTTTAATTCGTCATCATCGCGTTGCGAGTTGCAAGGAAAATTGCCTCCTTAACATGGCCTATAGTGTAGCAATACAAATAACATTAACTGTACAATAGAGAAGCAATGCGCCTTGAATAGTGGTATTGCTATTTTTAATGTAATGCTTAAGTGTTTTATAGGTTGCAACTTTAAAAGTTTTTAAACAATTTTATAAATGCAATTTGGTGGGCATGCACCTTAACCTCGTTACCAGAGCGTACTCCGATGTTGTTGTTTGTCGTAGGCTGTCTCGAGAAACTCCTGTGCCTTTTACGAATCCACGCGGGCTGCCTTTGGTATTGTTGAAATCTCGATCCAGGCCCTTTAGCGAAAAACAAAATGGCGACCAAGAGAACGATGTTTCTCGAAGGCATCTGCATAAGTTTTACCCCCCCCCCCCCCCCGGGGGGGGGGGTTCTTCACATGTCGACTTGATAAGGGTGCTCGTCGTATTTTTTAGGGGTCAAAATCGAATCTCAGGTATTTTTTAGGGGTTATTGAAGAAACATTGTGGCTTTCACTAATAAATGGTATTTTTTAGGGGTACGCAAGCGAATGAAAGGGTCACAAACCAAGCAAAACGTTTTCTCTCTTTCTTTATTCATTTATAGCTATAAAATGAGCTTTTTTGAGATGAGAAACAATAACAATAACAAAAAAGGTTTATTGTTGGTATTTTTTAGGGGTCATTTTGTTTTATAAGGTATTTTTTAGGGGGTTGATTTTTTATGTCCTGTTATTTTTTAGGGTATATTTTCGATGTCCCGACGAGCACCCCTATCACTCTTACATGGGAGAACCCCCCCCCCCCCCCCCCCCCCCGGGGGTTAGCCCTTTTTGACACACTTGAGACGCCTAGGTACGAGGCAGTGCCCCCACAGCATCGAGAGGAAAAAGCCTTCATCATGCATAGTTTTTCACATATCGCGCTATTAAAAGATACAAGGAAACCTTTTTTTGAATTTGACTAATAAAACAATAACGCAACACTATAACGAGTCTCAAATTGCGAACTCTAATTTGATCACTTTACAAACTTGACCGTATCTAGTAGCCAGTATAAATAGGGTCTTTAAGGCAACAGGGCAAAACAACGGTACTCGATAAGTATCAAGGGATGGAGAATGGTGGTGGGTGTCGGTTACCAACTCCCCTAAAAAGGATACTTATAAAGTACCGTTGTTTTGACCTTTCCCTATGTTATGTTTGCAGATAATGGAATGTAATGACAAAATAGCCGTAGGTTACACGCTGGGGTCTCAGGGGTGGATTTAGACTACTGCAACGGTAGCAAATGCTACAGTTAGAGTTCAGGGAGTTTTTATATTTGTTTTGTCATTTATTGACATAAATCACAAGCTGCGCTACAGTCAGATTTTTCCCTGGATCTTCCACTGGGTCTCGCAAGTACGTTACGCGGTTCCATCATCAGAGATGGCACAGTGTGGGCTATCGCTAACATGCAAGTTGATCTCTGTTACGCGAGCACTCACAGCACGAAATGAGGACTTTACGGAATTTTGCTATCGGCGTATTTTTGCGTAAAGGTAGCCTGTACATTTACGCATTTTTACGTGACGCGTAAACTTGCGTTAAAGGTTAAAATACCTATACGCGACCTTTTCGCAGATATTAAAGAAGCGTAAACCTTTTTACACACAAACTGCGAAAACTGTAAACACCTGAAATATATCTGAAGTATGTTTTTTATGAATTCTCGCATGCGAGAATCTACGTAGAACACTGATAAAATGGATGAAATTTATAGTAAATAATTTTCAGAACAAGAATTGAAAGAATAAAATAAAAAGCACCAATACCAAGACTTGAAGCTCCTACCAGCTCTTTTGGGATAAGTTAAAATACTGATAAAGTTCCGTGGCGTATATCTCAGGTATTCACGTTTTTCATAGTTTGACTGGTAGACGTTTACGCAAGCGTAAAGTTGAGTAAACCCAACAATCTTTACGTAACAAGTAAATGTGCGTTTAGGGTGGCGTTCTTTACAGACATTTACGCGAAACATAAATCGTCGTAAAGAAGAAGCCTTTTAAAATTTACGTTTTTACGATAATAGACAGCTCGAACAACAAATTAACAGCGAAAAACAAGCTAAACTTTCATGGCATATTTCAGGTATTCACGGTTTTCGTACTCAGTGACTGTAAACGTTTACGCATTTGTAAAGTTGAGTAAACCCAACAATCTTTACGTAACAAGTAAATGTGCGTTTAGGAGGCGTTGTTTACAGACATTTACGCGAAACATAAATCGTCGTAAAGAAGAAGCCTTTTAAAAGTTACGTTTTTACGAATAGACAGCTCGAACAGCAAATTAACAGCGAATAACAAACGAAACTTTATGGCATATTTCAGGTATTCACGGTTTCCGTACTCGGTGACTGTAAACGTTTACGCAAGCGTAAAGTTGTGTAAACCCAACAATCTTTACGCAACAAGTAAATGTGCGTTTAGGATCGCGTTCTTTACAGACATTTACGCAAAACAAATCGCTGTAAAGAAGGAGCCTTTAAAAAGTTGCGATTTTACAAAAAAATACAAGTCGAACAGCGGATAACAAACATAGTATACTCTGTTGAATCATTTTCGCGACAGGTTCAAAAACGTCTGATACAGCGCTAAAATGTCCAAAATCAGGGGTCAAAATCAAGAAAATAAACAATGCGAAAAAGCACGGATATACGGACAAATAGCGCACTCTTGATCGCCTACAGCAATGGTGCGAAGGCGAAGGTTTCTACCCTTTTTACAGTATTTACATTGAAAAATGATTCTCAACACATATGATTCACTTGTGTTTGTGTGACAGACGGTTGAGTCACGTCAAGGCTATGCACACACTGTGATAAATATGGGACTGCAAACAGTCTATTCAGCAACGATTGGTAAAAAAAACTCTTTTGGTGGAGTAAAATTGTTTTTAATTTAGAATAGCCCCTTTGACGGAGTAACTCGGGAGTACTAAATGCCAGGAGTCGAAGAGAAGTACTGCTAGTACTCGCTTGAGTGAATTTGATTAGAGCTAAAATAACTCCCCAAATGAGGAGTAATCTAGCGTTGTTTTAACAAAACACCCTTCGTTTCGTATTTTCAAAAGAAAGTGCCGAATTATATGTTTAGAGTGACTGCGGCGGATGTCGTCCAATCGCAAGTTCTTCTGGGTAATTTTCAAGGTGACTGCGTGCTGTTTCAGCGGTATCTCCAGTACGCATGCTCTCTGAGCATCGGCGGGAAAACCGGTATTTTCGTTGGTCGTCGTTGTTTGTCGCTTCTTGTGGGCATTTTAGCACTGTATCAGACGTAATAAATCTTTCCTGGTGTTATATGAAGACTTAAAGCTCAACTTGACAGCACAAAGCAAGGATTGAAACTAAGAACTACAGCAGGTAAGCGCTTTGAAGCCCGCAGACAGCTTGCACAGTTATGCTTATAATACACAACAACCTAGTGAACATTCTACCAAACCGAAGGCTGGCTTAAAACTTATTATGTTTGTGGTGGTAAATAAAGTTCAGTTGTTTCCTCTTATGGTATGTCTCTCGTATATTCCACTTGGGGAGAAATAACTTGGTATCCAATCCGATGGAACTTGCATAATTGTTAGTTCAACACTAAATTGGGTTCCCATTTGGATGACCCCTTTGTTTTATTTTCCGCTCACTTCCCTACTTTATCAATATAATATCAATGTATATTAACAACACAAGGTTAGCTGCAAATTTCTGATCTTTTACCCAACCAGAGGAGCTGAAACAGCTTCCAGTTGTTAAAGTTGTTGTTCAGACTTTCTTTGAAGGCTAACTGAAATTTTAAATTGAAATGAGTTGGTTTTTGGTGTGAAACTTGGTGAAGTTCATGGCCGGTATAGTTTAAGAATAGCGTTGCCGTTGTCGAGCATTTTGCTGAATACCTTGTGTAGGTATTATAGTAGAGAGAGACCAGCAGAATAGAAACCAGTTTGAATGACCCTAGATCCCTTCCAATTGGCAATCCAAGTGAGTCATACCAAGAATTATGCAAATTCTGTTCGATTCCAAGTGATTCCCTCCACCAAATTTATTATAACGAGAGACATCAAAGGAAATAAGTGAGATTTATTTGCTACAGATTTACATAGCTGAACCGTGGCCTGTCGGCCTGCTGAGAAAGGAATGCAGACAAAAACATTACAGCTACTAGAAGACTTGTCGTTCATTATTTAAGGAGTTGCTCTTTCTGTAACACAGCTATTCTTGGCTCCAGTAGATCATCCACATTATCCTAAGAAAGACCTACCAGTACTTGTGTAGATTGGTACTTATGAAGTGTTTTGAGAAAGCAGGAGTTATTCTAGTTATCCTAGGTGTTGCCAGTTAAGGACTGTCAGGTGAATAATACATTTAATATGATTACCTAACTCAACAGGTCAGAATCTGGTGCAAATGGCTACAAGAGATGAAGTCAAAGAGACAGTAATTGTTGGAGGGGAGGAAAGATGCCCTTGGTCCAAGGCTTGCGAAGAGGTTTGTTACAAATTTATTTTTTGTGAAAATATCATTAGTGCCTGGAGGACAGGAGACTTGCAAAATTACATGAGAATATGTAAGACAGATTGTGTTAGAACTTTGAGCAATTTGAACAGGAAGGCGTAAAAAAAGTTGCTATTCATTATTTTAGGAAACTTTAAAAAAATTGTTTTCAGATCTCCATGAATATTTTTTGGTACGACTACCACTGCTTATTCCTTTCATGGGAACCTTTAAAAACAAACTGATGTTAAGGCAATAGGAATCAAACTCTGAAGTAATGATATTGCTCAAATAGTCTTTACAATAGTCTTAAATAAGAAAAACTAATAAATTTATACTATAGTAAATATGTTTTTTTATCTAATATCAGCATTTTAATGATTTACCAGATCACACAAAAGTTTCCAACAAATTTTACAAAGAATACACAACATTGAGAATATCAGAATCAAAAGTTGCTTTGGTGTTTTCTATAAGAAACAATATTTTCCTTATTTTAAAGGCCACATGCATATTATCTTCTAATATTAAGTGCAATCCTCAACAAAGAAAGCATTATTATTATTATTAAAAACGAAATGTTGCTATGGCAATGGTGATTGTATGTATGGGTATAGCTATCAATTGATTTTCAATCCAGGCAATCCTGTCTGAGAACAGGGTTGTCCCTGGATGAAAACACTTACAAAGGATTATGAGCAGAAGGGTTGACCGAGATTAGCCTGACAACCTTGGCTGATGCTTACTCTGGCATCATGGAAAGATAGCCTTAGCTGGAACAATGCTATGACTTTAATTTTAAATATAAATCACATTACTTCTACTGTGTAAAAAATTTGCTCTATATTATAAAGTCATTATTGAGCAATTTCAGAACATGTACCCCACAATTGGGCCATTCGGAAATTTTTCAAAATTTGAATTCTGTTTTGATGGAAGGGGGAGACCTGCCATAATCCTTTTCACACCCTTGGCTGCAGGCTTAAAGCTTGCCTTGTGTGTAAAAGTGAGTTTGTTTGAGAAAACTTGATTTAGATTATGGAGTCTGTACTACTCTTCTCAGTTGACCCTTAGTACACCTTTCAGTTTTTCAGCCCCCCAGTGGCTGTCTCAAATTGATCACGAGTCACCTTTTATGCACCACGTGACAAGCTGTTTATATACCACGTGGTCTACAATTTAGGCTGAAGACTTTGTTGGAAAGTAGCAAAACAATTGCTAATTTCGATATAGTAATATTCTTACTTTAAGCGAGGCTCAGGGGAATAAATAAAAGAAACTACATTGGCATCGAAAAATGAATAACTTATATGTTTTGTGTTATTCCCCTGGCCCTCATATTCAAGTAGGAATTTAATATATTGAAAGTGGTCTATTTGTCTTGCCAATCTCTCAAAGTTAGCGCCCCCAAATATTGATCATGTGGTACAATACATAAGCAACTCGTCTATTTGAGACAGCTGCCGGCAGCCTGAAAATCGAAAGGCGTAACAGTCTACTTGGGGAGGATGTTACTAAAACGGGGAGAGGGGGTCTGGGGAACGAGGAACCACAGGTTTTGTGCATTTTGCATAATATAAACATGGCGGCCGTTCGCAATTTTTAAAAATAACTTTTGAAATGCAGTCAAAGGCAAGCAGGTGACTTTGTGATGATGGTGGGGATGGATTTCAGTCTCACTGGAGAAGTTAATAACACAAAATATACAGGTCACAGCTGCTTTGTTCAAGAGTATCCCACTCAAGGTCATTTGAGAACTCAAATGTTTCTGTATCCAGGAAATCAGGATGCCTCATGTTAATTTGATTGTCTGGCAGTTGAGTGAGGAGATGCGTTCTTGTCGACTCCCCCTAGCATATCTGTGTTCACCTGTTAGTGCGAAGTCGTTTAATTTCCATCCTTATACATCATAGCAAAATATACCTTTTCTCAACAGGCTTTTGATTTACAAGAATGAAAACATGCCGATGAAAATATCCCACTTGCACTACAAAGCTCTGTTTTTACGGCGTAATATTTTTTTTTCGCATCAGAAACAAATCTCCGTTATTTTCATTTTTGCACATCTATGTAGTTATGGGACGTATTGGTTCTCGTAACTCGTCCCCAGACCGCTATTCCCCGTCATCGGGTCCCCGTTTTAGTAACATGCACTGGGGGAAGAGTATGGTAAAATGCATGTACCGGTATGTGCGTCACAACCAATGGCTGTATATTGTTTTATCTCAGATAAAAAAATGTTGGTGTTTGTTTCATACTTGTTATGTTTCGAAGCTCATTATGCTCCTATTGCTTTCTTCTCCAGAAAGTTAACCATCGACTTTGAGTTGCTGAAAACGTTATGGACAAAGGCGCACCGAAAGAGCAAAGTTCCCAAGCGAAATGCATCTGTACAATGTACTACGCCAGAAGTGACAAGAGCGCTCTGTACTCCGACGCGGAAACACTCATAATTTTGTTGAAATAATTCGCCTGGCAAACCGACGTTCTCCGCGAAGATGAAAATGTTCCTCTCTCGCTTAAATTTAGGACAATAATATTGAAATGATGATTAGCAACGTTGTATTTCTTAATAATATATATAAGGGCAAGATTGGAGGGTAAATTCTAATAAAAGAACAGTACTCAAAATCATTGTGCTTGTATTTGTGCTGCAGTGCAGCTTGCCCTCATGACTAAGGTTCACAATGCTCATTTTTTATACCACGCCTCAACATACCAGGGACATTCCTTCTTAATCGCGAGGTGAAAGGCTTTCTCTATTCTTGGGTGAAACAAATTACAGGCCTGCAGGAGCGCAAAAAGCTGCCCCTCTGTGTGAACAAACGAAGTAAAAATAGAAAGCATATTCCAAATGAAGTTAACGCTGTCTAAACGCGAAATTTCGCCGTATAACAGAAAAATCTATAAACCCATTTTCGAACCAATACGCACATGTCCCAAGCGTAAAGACCCTCTTTACTAGAATTTACATTCTCCGTAAAGCTACGTTAAGAACGACTTTAAGCTTCATTATGGTAAGCGTAAAGTTGCGAATTTTTGTGTCATTACGCAGCCTATACGCAAAACGTTATCACTGCGTAAAGTATATATTTACGCAAAAGAAAAGATTGCGTAAACGTCTGTAAATGCTTCCTTTACGTCACCTTTTCGCTTCCAAATCGCATCCGTAAAGTAAGGATTTCGTGCTGTGACTGGCTTGCGCCGTGCTTCTCTCCCGGACACTATAACATGGCCCTGTATACATCGATTCGACGTAATTTGAGGCAGTTGATTTGGAAAGCTTTTTGAACTGATGGAAGAAACCTTTGAAACTAGTCAATATGAAACATTTGAAGTTCGTATCTTGCTCAGAAGAAAAGTTACAGGGTAATAAAATCTCGAAATTTTACAGAGGTTTGTCTAAGGGCCACAGCAGTGTGGCCCTTAGCCATGTAAAAAGTCACGTATTTGCGGGCTCATAACTTCGCTCCTAATCAGGCTACAACCCCCAAACTTGGCAATCTATTACAGAGCACTCATTCCAAACAACGCGTCCAGAGACCGGGTATTTTTTCTAATTTAGCCTTGCTTGCTGTCTGTTGCTGGTGTTTTTCGCGGAAAACCGGCTCCGTTCGCCAGGCGCCCCCAGGACGATGCGCTGCAAAAATCCAAGATGCCACCCGATTCAGCGAACGGGGTTTTCGGCGATAAAAACACCAGCAACCTTGTGCAAGCAGACTATGTATCTTTCATACACCACTGTCCCCGGCCGCATTTGCTCCGGACAACAATTACAGGTCGACCATGTTTGACTTTTGAGTGGGAATGGGCTTTTTTGAAAAAAAAAAGAGAGAACCTTGCATCCTCTAATTGTTTCAAGGAAAAATCTGGAACTACAGCAAATTTGAATTCCTGAACGCCAAATGCCTCTGAAAATAATATCCTGCTCATCCAAAGGTAATATCCCCCCACCCTCCCCCAAAAGTCACTATGGTCGGCCCCTTAGGGGTTGTGGACCATTAGAAATTGGGGAGGGGGTCAGGTTGTTCCATAATTTTTTTCCGGAATTTGTATCATGTTTTTTTACGAGCTGGGATCTCTGCAAGAATATTTGTTTTGGAACGATTGGCCTTGCTCGGATGTTTTTGGGGAATTTCCACCCCCTCCCCCAGTCTTAAATGGCCCACCCCTTACTGGAATAGAAGGCTCTAGCCATATAATCATTTTGTTATTATTAATATTTCAATTCAATACTGGCTGATGCTCCACTTAGCAGCCATTGTCTTTCCAGCTGCTTTTGTCATTGAGAATGCGGAAAGGAAACACAACACTTACTGAAGCGTAAGTCCTGTATCACAGCAAAGGTTCACACGAATCAAAAGCCTTAGTCTTCCTGTTATTGCGATAGTTTGACTTGAGTTGATAAGGAAAGCAGCAAGACGACAATAATGCCGAACGGAGAAATCGACCCAAACGCTGCTCGAATGCCAGGATTTCTTGGGATCTGTATGATCCTCTGTGGCGTGAGCTGCTGTGTACCAGGTGGTATGTGGTTCAGCAAAGTCGTAGCTGTTACTCATTCCGACTTCAACGCAAAAGATTATCATGAAGGAATTGGTCTGTGGGGCGGATTGCCGGTAAGTAAATAGTGTTTAAGCTGTAGTATGATCAGTCAGGGGCGTAGCCAGGGGGAGGTTCCAGGGGTTCCGGAACCCCCCCTCTCCCGCAGCGGAATCCCCTCGCCTCTGTTCTGGACCGACTAAAATTGTAAATATTTAAAAGACAACAAATAAGAAGCTCGTTAGTTTTTCCCCGAGATCTATGTGGAGTTTTTAATTTTTTTTTATTTTGGAACCCCCCTCTCATAAGTGCTGGCTACGCCCCTGATCAGAGACATGTCATGCTAAACATATTTGTCGAGAATCTTTTTTAAAACCTGGGCTTCCGTGACGTAACTTTAATTAGTGTACGTGCCTCCTAAGGTGACTCCACGAAAAGTTCAAGCGCATTTTCTATAAATATAAATTCGGTCATAACGTTTATAATATTCCTGTGACGAATATCAAACTTGGAGGACAGTAGCAGGCAACTTTTAGCAATACCTTAACATACTTCGATCTTTATTTGCATTTATACTTATCCCAGCTACAGTGGACCCCCTTGTTCCACTTTAGCCATCTCTGAAAAAAAAAATTGCTATCACCTTTGCACGAAATTTCAAAATTGATGTTCAATTTAATAGCCAATTCCTCGGAACCAAAATTGATATTTTATTTTTAACTCATGCTTAACATTAAAAGTCCTATAGCATCACCAAAAAACACCGAAATTCATCATGACATCAATCTACACTTATCCATTGTTATTGTGATCTCTATGATCTTGCCGGATAATTACCAAGAAAATATAGCATTTCGGTTACATTGCATTATTTTTTTTTTCAGCTTATTTTTGCAGGAGCTCTTGGAATCGCCGTATGGCGCAACAGGACACGAGGCCTGGTAAGTGTTTTACTGCAATTCTCAGAATTTAGTGAAATTCTCATAATCCAACAAACAACGGTTTAGCTTCCGTCAAACAAGTGATGACGTCACACTAATTAAAAACTCAGACAAAGAAATACACGTTTCTCCCATTTCCTCAGTTGTCTCTCTAAAGAACGATACAAAATGAATTCATTCCACTCATTATAGCAGAGCTTGTATGCACTCCTACCCTGTCTCGTATTTCGTGAGCGATCCTTCTGAATGGGATTTCAGACGATTGTTTGTCTGAGTCTCGTGTAGAATCTGTGCGCAGCGCTCAATTTTAGAGGTAAAACCGTTCTAAAACAATAACTAGCTCTGTCACGATGCCTTCGTTACAATGTCACAATTCCTTATTGTGCCTGATCTGGGTAGATTGTATAAATGGATTTGATTATTGTAATTGTAGGCAACACTAGCCACTGTTGTTAGCGCAGCTGTTTGCATCGCGTGTGTGGCCCAAGCTTGGATCAGCGGTAACATCACCACCAAACTGAACGACGCCATCGCCATTATTTGCTCAGGTAAATATCGCCATTATTTGCTCAGGTAAATGATCAGAATCATGGGTTAAAGTCCAAATGAAAAGAAATCAAGTTTGACCAAGTTTTGAGAAAGATTTCATAAACAGCGGCGAAACAGCGGCGAAGCTATGCGCTCGTGAAGTCATGAGTTTCGTGGCTAGCTGTGATAAGCATGCAAGTAATGTAATTTAAGGTAGTAATTTAAGGTAGTTTTTAGTTCGGGGTCGTTAACATATAAGAAAAATTTAAACTTCGCTAAAATGAACAACTTTATAAGATAGAACAATCTTTTAGCTTTAAAACGATATATAACTGGTTATCATAACATTGCGACGCGACGAGAATTTTTTTCCGTAAGCACGTCTTTTTCCCTTTCTGAGACCTTAACGCATCATTCTGTTTGCTTCTGCACGCACGAAGACTATAACCATACAAAATTGCAGTTGGTTATGTAGATAAAAATGATTTCATTAGTGCGATTTTCATAATTCTGAACTCTCGTTATCGATTTCCAACCGTCAAACCGCCTTCTGGCTTCCGTTAATCAAAGTCACGAGTCTTTTCGTCGTTACTCTTTGTGCTTTTTGATTGGCCAGCACGTAACCGTTGCTGACGTGACAGGAAGCCATTTGAGCACTGCTAAGGCGCTGGCCAATCAAAAAGCACAAAGAGTAACAACGAAAACCTCGGGAGTTTGATTGTTGGAAGCCAGAAAGTGGTTTAATTACGGTTGTAAATCAATAACGAGAGTTCGCAGAATTATGAAAACCGCAGTAAAGTGCCACTAAAAGCAGAAATAAGCCATATTTCATCAAAAACATACATTATCAAATTGAACAGTAGCGAATGAAAAATGTGTTTTGCGCGCGCCGTGAATATTTGATTGATTTTTGAATATTTCCGATTTTTTCGTTCAACAACATTGCGCGCTGCATCTCGATAAAAAATGGTTTCTTTGATGTAACAACAAGACAAAGAAAGAAGAACAAAGACCTGCCTGTTGATCTTCTTTCTTTGTCTTGTTGTTACGTCACAGGAACCATTGTTCTGAAGAGCTGCTCCCCCAAGATGCATCGCGTATAGTTGAACGAAAAACACCCGCCAACCGGATATATTAAAAACTTCAATAAAATATTCACAAAACACATTTTTCTTTCGCTACTGTTCCCTTGGACAATGGATCATTTCGATCATATCACAATGAAATGTGGTCAATTTTGCCTGGAGTTCTTGATATGTATTTTGTAAAAATGAAATGAAACATTTGACGCTACTAATCGTTGCTATATTTCTTACCATTAGATGCCCACCAGTGCGACCCTGCCGTTCGAGGTGCTTTGAATTCCCTGTTCGACATCTTCCTGTCAATCTGTATTTTCTCTGTTTTGGGGGCCATCTCAACCCTCGCGGGCGCTATCTGCCTTGGCCATGCATCATCTAGGGCTAGCCAGGGCCAGGTAAGATAAATTATTGGGAATAGAATCTTATTTTAATAAATTTTACTATTAATATTCATGGGTTATTATTATGAACTGGCCTATTCCTCTAATCAGTTAAAGATATAATAATCATCACGATGAAGGTGCTAGATCTTGATCTATGTATACTATCTCTATGTTTTTTCTTTCTGCTGCACCAAACTTCGGCGTTTTGTATTCTTCAACTTGCTCTTCCCGGCTCATACGACTTGCGAGCCTGTATCCTGGTCCGAGGGAATTCGTAAAAAGCAAAACCACTTATGTTGGTATTATTATCTCTGAAATTCGCTGTGTTCTTTCAGGTGCTCTCTCTAGTTACGATGCCACAAACCTCCGTGATTTCAGTTGTTCAGACATCGCAAGGACCTGCTCCTCCGCCTTATGGGTACCCTGTGATTAATCCTAATCATCCAGGGTATGCAGCAGATCCTCTGGGGTATCCTGTGGGTCAGCATGTAAGCGAAGACATAGCAGGAATTCAAAATCCTGGCTATAACCTCGGCGATGCTAATAACATGAAATGAAGTGAAATTGCTTGGACGTTCCTCAACAAGAAGAACGTGCACTAGGGGCGTCGCGCACAAAATACAAGTTTTTATAAGGACTAATATTAATGGTGTAAGGTATTAATCAATAAATATCATGAATAAGCACAGCTCGTGAAGTTGGACTCTTTAAGATAGATGTGACAATGTAGTTTGTCAAGTGTCAGCAACTTAATAAAATAGCACTGTCTTCATTTGCTGTTCTGTGACTACATATCACTTTGAATAACCAGTATCCGGTTGATCTGACAATGTTATGATCTGTTTGTTGTCCTGATCTAATCCCGGGGGGGGGGGGGGGGGGGGGGGGTTCCAATATTTTTTGGGATGATTGTCGGATTTTCAGTTTCTCCCCTAAAAGATACCAAACATGGCGGGCCATAGCGTGGCTCAAAAAATTATTACCCTAAAAGATGAGGTCTTATGTGCCAAGTAGGCGCGAAGGACACAGGTAATAGGTGAAAGATACCCATCAAGACATTTCCGTGTTTGTTCCAATTTATCGTCTTTTCATCGAATAATCTCTCTTTCTTACACGGTTTTTAGAAGTAATAATACCATTTACTTCACGCACCACAGTATTTCGCCCTCGCACTTTTTTCCCCGCCAATATTGGCAGATTCCACCCAACTGACAAACTTTACATACCAAACAGCTGATAAAGGACGCAAGTCATGTCAGCAGGCGCTCCACTCCGGTAACACGCATCTTTATAGACACAAAGTCCAGGAAGAAATCAGGTAAAGAACAAGAAGTTCTTCGCATAAAGGAGAAAAATACGAGAAAGATGATGCTCGGCAGTAGTCAGTGTCTTGACGCTCCGACATTCACAGTCAGTTCACTCTTGCACGAGTTGGCGCAAAATGCTGTCAGTGGCGAGATCGCAGAGTGCAAAAACATAATCAAAACCGGGGAAAATTCGAAACTGAATTGTAACTGGCAAGTGAAATAGAGCGGATTTCACATGACTGTCAAGACTTATTGTGTAATTACGATTGCTTTGCGTTCTCATTGGCTACTCGTTTTTCTCAGCCAATCAAATTCTGTAGTAAATGCATTGTGTAATTAACCTAGTAACTGGTTCGGCTTGCAATTGGCTGAGAAAAAAGCCATTTAGGAGCAAGTCGTGATTTCTCTCGCTTCTCATTGGCTAGTGATTGCTCAATTGCAATTGTTTTCACGACAGTCATGTGAAAACCGCTCTATAAATGAAGTCTGTGATTGAAAACTTTATCTTTGCTCCCATATTTCTCCATATCGAGAATATTTCGCCAGAAACTGTTGACATGCCGACACTTTGCAAAAACTTGTCTCGACAACAAGCAACCCGCGCGGATTTGTATAACTCGCAGTGGCGGATCCAGAGGGGGTTCCACGGAACCCCCCATTGAGCACCAGATCAATGAGGATTTCATTGTGATGCCCAGACCGCTCGCGGACGAGCTCTCCATAATATATTGCCCGTATCAGTCTTTGAAGGGGCGAAGAAGAAACGGAACCCCCAAACTGGATTTTCTTGATATGTTGCTGTTGATCCTGTCACGGAAAAACGTTTCTTTTCCAGTTTTCTTAGAAACAATTAAGTGCCGATTCTCACCCCCCCCCCCCCCCCCTCTCCTAAAACAGACAATTCTTGCAGCGCATATTTAATGAAAAATAAGTTAATTGTGCTTGAAGATCACTGAAGTGGAACTTGCATTTGACTAGCACTTTGCTCGCACGCGCAGCGTCGCCCGGTATCTGGAAACACAGTTCCATTTTACAGCTAGGTGTAGTTGATTTTCATCCTAAACAATAATAAACCTATAGGGACATGCAATAAAACTTAGCTAAATTTCGTTCAAATAAGTGTTTGATTCTTTCGTGCGTCATACGCAATTACATCCATAACCAATATTAATAACTCTAGAAGTGATGTATGCTGATGTATTCGGTAAACCCTGTCATTATGTACTCCGCGCAAGCGCCGAGGCCTACTGTGGTTGAGATGGTATTAGACGAATGAGACCAAGAAACAACAACGAGAAACCTCAAACTTTGATTCATTCTGAAGTTCTGTGAAAGGTTTAACTGTTGTTTTCGGACTGAAACCTATAGTAGAACACCCGCATGAGGTACTAACCATGTCGCGTGGCCAAGTTGGTAGCGCTGTGGCTATTTTTGTTGGTATTTGCGGCGGTCTGGCTTTGTTGTGCGGTGTTGCAGTAACCATCGCTGGAATTGTATGGATTGGCCATACTGTACACAGATATGGTGTCGTCAAAGGCGACGGAATCGGGATATGGTCAGGATTAGCAGTACGTATTATCAACATATAATCATTCTATATTCTCCGTTGCCTGTATTTCCCACGTAAGTTATCTGCACGCCGCTTAAAGTTAGTGTAATTTCCTACTTTTTAACAGACTTGCGAAGAGTCGAGGTGCGTGTGATACGTTCGGTTTGCTCGATTCTCGTGTTTTCTTAGAACGCAGGTCTGCTCTAAGTGCGCTACAATTGCAAAGAAGAACGTTGGTAATTTCATAAAAGCGACAAACATTCGTGGCCACTTGATAAAAGTTGATGATCATTATTCAAGGGCTAATATCCATCTTGCATCATATTTAACTGTCCGCCTGTTGTTTGCTTCGTGCTTTCCTTAAATGTGAGATATATGAAATGTGTTCTTCAGCAAACAGTTTTCTTAAGTTTCAAAGCGAGTGGATGAGGAATTTAAGCTGAATAACACTTTATCCCTCTGATTGGGATATTAAAAGATATCAGCCCGCCACAGCTCGGTAGAAGAATGTTCTTCCTCAGTTCCTGTTCCTTTTTGCTGTACTTTCGCGGAAAAATTTTCAAAAAAGTCGAATTAAAAATGGAGGTTTATATCTGCCGAAAACCGCCGCTATAGCATCATCTTCGACAGTTTTTCGGTAAATCCTCAGCCTTAAAATTTGCCTTTACCTTACAAACGTGACTTTTGGTCAAAAAGGAATAGTGGTAGCGATTGAAACATGGTTTTATGCCATATATACAATGCATCATTTCTTTCTCACAAGGCTGTGAATTATCATCAACCATCTTTTGGTTCGTCCATAGCTCATCATAACAGGAATTTCTGGGATCATTGTTGCCAAGAAAAGACGCTGGGTGCAGGTAAAGTATGATGGACGTGGATTGAAACCCTTTTGATATACGAACGTTGACTTCCGATCATTGGGGTAGGGCCAAAACCATTTCTTTTGAAAGAATTTGAACCTCACATTTTCTTAGTACTTTCTCAAGTTGCAAATTAAATGACATTTCCTCAGATTGACTTGTTAGTAAATGGCTTCCCAGGACTAAGACAATTCACCTCGAAACACGAGTTGAAGCTTAAACAAATCATCGAAAGTTTTCGGATCTATATGGTCATTTATCAAACTGAAAATTAAACGTTTAGAATCCAAATGTTTGTACGTTCAATTCAGGCTATGTTCTTATAATGTTCTTACAATGTTACCAAATTTCTTCCTGAATTTCTGCTAAGAACAACTTATAAAAAGAGTATGCTTGAAACGATAGAAAGGAAGGGTCCAGAAAGCAACGCCATTGCAAATCACCTAGCAGGACTTGTGTCATGTATCCTTCTTTATACTAAGAACTATAAGAACTAAACCAACTTGTGTCATGCAGTATATCCTTCATATCCTATGAACTAAAAAACATCTGAAAGGACAAGAAAAGGTTTTTGTATAGAAAGAGATGGATAAACGGCTTTTTACCCGTAGATTTCTGAGCTATCGATAGCTATATATACAGCAGCTTAGCTGCAAATCATATTGAACGAACTCAGTGCAAATTTCGTTTGAAATTTTCCGAAAAATCTCCGCTTTTGTTGTGCTGACAGTCACACGTGCTTTTTACTTTATGTATTCTAAATATTCCTTATCCATTTGCTATTTTTTAAGGTGTTCTCTTTGACATTCAAACTATTTGCCTTGTTTTCCAGCTCCAAGTGTTTCTAGTGCTTGGCATCATAACATGTATTGTCTCCGCGGTGCAGGCGTTCGTTAGCGGGGATGAGTATAAAAAATGGCGGTTCCTTCATCATGGAGGAGGATGCAAAACAGGTATTTCAACACGTTCTAACTCTAATTCATACGGCTGTTAGTGTGCAACAGGTAGTTCTATCTTCAAGCTTCGGCTAACAGAAAACTACAACCAAACTAACACACAGAAACAATAAAAATATGTAACTAAAATCAGGGAAGTGTGTTACTCTTAGTATAATGGACTTAATTTTCTGTCATCTTCGCTTTTAATCGGCAAGAAAATGACTCCTCTAGATCACTAGCCATATGTACAGGAGTAGAGAAAACAGGAGCCCATCAACAGGAGCCGTCATCTACTCCTCTTGGTCTAGCCAAATGCACAGGAGTAGAAGAATCAGGAGCCCATCAAGAGGAGCCTCCATCTACTCCACTAGGTCTAGCCATATGCACAGGAGTAGAAGAATCTGGAGCCCATAAACAGGAGCCTTCATCTACTTCTCTTGGTCTAGCCAAATGCACAGGAGTAGAAGAATCAGGAGCCCATCAACAGGAGCCTCCATCTACTCCACTAGGTCTAGCCATATGTAAAGGAGTAGAAGAATCTGGAGCCCATAAACAGGAGCCTTCATCTACTCCACTAGGTCTAGCCATATGCACAGGAGTAGAAGAATCTGGAGCCCATCAACATGAGCCTTCATCTACTCCACTAGGTCTAGCCAAATGCACCGGAGTAGAAGAATCAGGAGCCCATCAAGAGGAGCCTTCATCTACTCCACTAGGTCTAGCCAAATGTACCGGAGTAGAAGAATAGGAGCCCATCAACAGGAGCCTCCATCTGCTCCACTAGGTCTAGTCATATGTACAGGAGTAAAAGAATCAGGAGCCCATCAACAGGAGCCGTCATGTACTCCACTAGGTCTAGCCAAATGTACCGGAGTAGAAGAATAGGAGTCCATCAACAGGAGCCTCCATCTGCTCCACTAGGTCTAGTCATATGTACAGGAGTAAAAGAATCAGGAGCCCATCAACAGGAGCCGTCATGTACTCCACTAGGTCTAGCCATATGTACAGGAGTAGAAGAATCTGGATCCCATCAACAGGAGCCTCCATCTACTCCACTAGGTCTAGCCAACTGCATAGGAGTAGAAGAGTCAGGAGCCCATCAACAAGAGCCTCCATCTACTTCACTAGGTCTAGCCATATGCACAGGAGCAGAAGAATAGATTCCATCTTCTCCTGTGCTTCGGACGCCCACCAATAGATGGAGATTCTTTAGTTAATAAGGGCCTGACAAGGCCGTAGCTAGAATTTGTTGTCTGGGGGGCAAATCTTGGTCCATCTACTATGGGAGGGCAGGTTTTTACCCACATGTTGAAACTAACATTTGTACCTTGCTGGGGATGCAAATGTCCCCTCTTCCTCCCGCTAGCTACGGTACTGACTGATGAGCTCAATGATCAACACTGAATGTCTATCCAATTATTTTCTTTCCATAGTTTGTGAGGCCTCATTCTACTTGACTATCTTAGTCCTCTCGTGTATCAGCGTGTTTATTTGTTTCCTCGCCTCCCTCGCTACTATTGTGACGCTCTGCTGCAGACCCGAGGTGAGTAAGGCTACGAGAAATCACTACAAAGAAACGGGAGGATTTCAAAAGTTAGTTCATAAAAGAATTTAGCTAGACTCCCAATCTACGCCTCCCTACCTCACCTCCGGCTCAAATATTTTTAGCATGTTGTTAAGAGAGATTTCTGCAGGATCTTGATTAATTTTGACAACAAATTTGATTTAGTGTTTCGGAAGAACTACATGTCAGCATTCGTTAAACTTGGGTTCGCCCCACTATAGAAAGCGGAGAAATTAAAGTTCAAAGTTCACCCCCTGGAGTAATCAATTTCGTAACGAGACTAACTAGAGACTACTTATGCGCGCAAACCTTTCAAAAGATGCTAGAATGAAGCCAGTTTATGTCACACTTTCTAGTAAGGTGTCGATCATTTAACTTTTAAGGGTGCTGGGGGGGGGGGGGGGGGACTTTTGTTCCGTGCAATATTTTTTTTCCTCTGTTATGCGGTGAAAATTATTTTTCCAATAAGAAATAAAGGTTTGAGTCACCATTTGGCCATGTGGGCATTTTTTTTTTTCAAAAAAGACCACCCTCCCCCGTCAAAAGTTAAATGGGCGGCCCTTATACCCAGATTACTCGAATTACTAAAACATTTATCTTCAGTATAACTTGTATGATGTCGTGCCTTTTTTTAGCCGAAGCGACTTGAAATTATCCAACCTGTCATGATGGACACGCCGTACTCTCGTCTTCAGTGATCTACAGCAACCGACCGAGTCAACTGGGTCGACGTGTGGAGACATTTGCACGTGCGAAAAATGTTGTAAATAAAAAGTAAAAAGTCAAAACTACTTTTAAAGTTTTGATGTTTCTAGGAAACATTCAAATATTCCGAAACATAATGTAATTTCTAATTTATTCAAACAATAAGTATTTGGTGTATTGATAAGACGTTAATTGTCATTAGAAATTGCAGTAATGCCAAATAAAATATTAAGAGAAACATAGTGCATGTGTTTTAGATTTGCGAGATTGCCAATCCTGGTCATGTTTGCCCCTTATATATTCCGAAACTATTCATGCTACTCCGTTATTTTTAAACTCGACCTTCATCACTCATAATCTTCCTACTGGCCTTCTTGCAGGCGGTTTTGGGGTGTTTTTACGGTGGTAAAAGCTTTACCGACGACTGTTAATTCATGTGTTTCGGCCTCACCAAGCTGGGGTACCCCAGCTACCCATCGTCCCACGTCTTCATGTTAACAGGCCCTAAATATAATTGGGAGCTCCGCTTTTAGGCAGTGCCTAAATCTATATATTAAACTCAACCTTCGCCACTCATAATCTTCCTACTGGCCTTCTTGCAGGCGGTTTTTGGGTGTTTTTACGGTGGTAAAAGCTTTAGCGGACGCAATCGCAGCCATCGTGGACATGCGCGAAAAATCAATCACAAACCAGATACACTCTTTTTTTATAAGAACGTCTACTTTTCAGTTGAGGCTGGGCCGTTCTTATTTTTGGAGCAGCTTGAGGCTGGAAATGTTCTTACAGATGTTCTTACATTTCAGTGACGTCGGAACCTGAAATATGATAGATCTTATGGAAGGATGTATACCAATGAAGTATTTAAGAGAGTTTATAAATTACAATATTGAAGGTCGTTATTATTAACACATTTGATTCTGGATTTTAGAACGCATCACTGAAAATAAATCTATTTTGCTCCTATCTGAGGCTCAGGCATGTTCTTAAAATTTGGGTAAATTTCAGGCTGAACGTTCTTATAAAAAAGGTTCTTATAAAAAAAGAGTGTATCGCAGAAAATAGAGTATGGCGAGTAAACGAGTTTATATCACAAAGCAAAGGAGGCATGACTAGTATCCATATTCAACTCCACTCTTCTTCAATCCCTTCATATGGCGACTATTAGTTAAATAAAATATGGCGGTAACTTCACGGGGAATGCGCACCTCTGATGCATATCAGGTATATCAGCACGTCACTTATACACTAGACCAGTAATTTCCCGAGTCACTAGTAACTAGTACTCCGGTATAATACATGAACTTGTCACTGATATCAATAGGAACACGTTTTGCATACGACAATTCCATGACGTTGTCTTCATCATTCCTTGAAGCACAATTTTGATTAATATTTCGAAAAAGGTTACATCGGGAATCGGCCCCAGTTAAATCTTATAGCGTCACTGTTTGTTGAGTTATTAGGAGTAAAATGGTTACGTATTGTACAGCTAAAATCGGCGCAGAATTATTTGTCGCAAAGTTACAAACAACTTGTATGGAAACCTTTACAGTGAAATGCGCCGAACCGAACTATATAGGTTAAATGAAAGCTCCTATTGATGAGCTCCTGTTGTTGACAAATAATTGAACAGATCACATTGAAAGTGAGAAAACGCAGCTTCTTTTGACTGTGCCCGCCTTTCAATTTCTGTTCGCTGTTTGGCGCCAAACTTATCAAAAACTAATTCAAAAACGTTATCCTTGTTGTAACGGTTCGGCGTACAACACTGCGAGACAGCGTCATATTGTAGATAGAAAGGTATCGACCTCTGCCGCAGGTCGTAATTTAACTTATGCGAGAAAACGTTTGACGAAATTGCGGTCAAAACCATCCGATCAATATCTAGCGCTTTGAACGAAAAGTGCATGGGTTTCTTAGTCTGGGTTTCTATTAGCAAGCGCATCCGGGGGGGGGGGGGGGGGGTCATTAGTAAGTAAGATTTTATGCAAGATGGTGGGGGGGGGGGGGGGCAAAAGCCCCCTAGCCCCCCCTGCTCCGCCGTCCCTGGCATCTGAAGTTAAACATTGGCGCGGTGCCCCTACTCGAGGGGCTATTGAACCAAGTAACCTCACATGACAGGCGTAAGAATGAGGAACTGAAATCGCTAGGTTCTTTGGAACGTTTTCCATCATACAGAACGTGCATCAAGTCACATCGACATGATTGTTTTGTTTTAAAATTCAAGATCAACACCATAATGGCTAATGGGAAAATTCTCGCGGCGACCGCGCTTACTGGGTTATGGCTTTGCATGATTTTCTGTGGCATCGGGTGCTGTGTTCCAGGTGTTATTTGGATCATAAAATTCACTAATGTAGCTGGCTCAAATTTCCACGAAAATGCCGATGTTGGCGTTGTAGGAATAGGGCTATGGGGCGGAATACCGGTAAGTAAGGGTCCTTGGAGTTTGACCATGCTTTGAGTTTCCACATTCAATGTAGCATGTTAACTTTTATTAGCTAGCAAAGTTGTTCGCGTGTCTGGTATGTCGCGTGGTTGTTTTCATTTGCGCTGAAAACCAACCACGCGACATACCAGACACGCGAACAACTTTGATAGATAATAAAAGACCGTCAGAAAGAAACCTCTGCTAGCAGGGTACATTCTTTCGCAATGATGACCAGTTTGAACTAGTATCAGTTGTTTACATGCTCTGGATGCTGTGAATAATGAAGCATAGCCTTCAGGTCCGTCGATGAAGAGTTACTCTCATGTTCGTGAATTTTCATGTTCGTGAATTTTCATGTAAAGCTATCTTGAACAGACTGGCGCGGGTAAAAACAAATGCTTTATTTATTAGACTCTAGGAACAGGAAGAACTCAGGAGGAAAGCGTTTATTAGGCCTAACGTTTGTAAACGTTTTGAAGTAAAAACAAAAGCTGCTACACAATTTTGTGCAAATAGTTTAGTAACGGCAAACACATCTAAATTGTTTTGTGCGTGCTTTTCTTATTTAATCGAGGAATTACACTTCACCTTTTATGTTTTGCGCGGGTTATATGTTAAGTTAATTCGTCGACAATGAATTTCATTCATTCATGGATTCGTCTGTGTCTGTCTGCCTGTCCGTTCCGTTGTTTATATGTTAAAAATAAAAATAACAAACTTTGTTTTAACTCGAATTTATAGAATAGCTTGTAACAGTTGATTACAGCTAATTTCTCCGAGTATTATACATAAACAACACATTTAAGAAACCCAACTGGCCGGGAGGCAAACCAGTCGGCTATGTACAAAGAATGGTCGAGGAGTCAGAGCGGGGTCTCGAACTCGGGTCACCGGATTACGAGGACGACGCTCTGACCACTCGGCCACTCTGCCTCCCATTTGAATGTTCATTCATTTTGTTGTTCATCATTTAGTTGATAATTGCGGGTGCACTGGGAGTAATTTTATCAATTTTATGGCCCTGGAAAGAACACATACACATAAAGGTGAGTCTACTAGAAATATTTTTCCTACGGCCCGTTATTTTCAACACGGATCGTTATCATTTCTGAGCAGCACAGCATAGCATCGCAATGAACAGCAATGCGCAGCGCAGCACAGCAACACATTCTCGTAACCAGAGCTCCCCAGCTCGTCTGCTCGCAGGGGAGGGTCTGGGGACATCCATTTGAGGGCCGTCGCTGATTGGCTGATTTTGAGCGTTGGAGCATGCGCTGAAATATCTTTCTCTCACGGGCTCTGTATTAAATCTCGCGCATGCGTCAGTGGCTGTAACCAGAGCCTCCCCCGAGAGGTTACGAGCCGGGGAGCTCTGGGTTCGAGAATGTGAGTACCACTGCATAGCACGATGCATTTCTCGTGACTTTTTCTTGGTTGTAGATTATTGTTTCCCTGTGTGTAAGTGGAGTCGCGTGTATCATATGCGTGGCTCAGGCATGTGTTGGTGGTGATATCTACACAAAACTTACAGCCCTGTTCAGAACTGCATGTCCAAGTAAGCGATCTTTTAATCACTAGAGATTTATTATTATCATTATCATTATTAACAATTACGATTGCTTCCTGCAGGATGTAAAATTCCTGTTTTCAAACCATGTGAGATGGACGCTTCTACGTCATGGGGTCCTGGTGCGAGCTCCCTGTGTTATAACAACGCTTCTTATGGCTATTCTGAAGTCATAGCGCACTATATTTCTTGTTTTAGGTGGAGTCAGAATATCAAAATGTCTCTTGTGTTGTATCTTGTTTTAGAAAGTTATACTACATGTGACAGTGGCGTACGTAGTGTTTTCCATCAGGCCATGAACATCTTTTTGGCAATCTCGGCGCTCTCCGCTTTCGGAGCCATGTTTTCCCTAATGGCCTGTGTCGTGAGGTGTATGTTAGCGGGAGAGACAAGGAAGGTGAGATAGCGCATGCGCGAGTTGTATTTATTCATGCGCGGTTTCCCTGTGGCGCCGGGCCACGCGCGCTTGTCTTCGGGTCTTAAAGTAATCATCCATGCAAGAAGGAAACGAAACTCAATTGTTCTACGGCATTGAGGGTTCCCCACATAGGATATGTCCCATTGTTTTACCACAAAAAGTTGGCATGACTAGTAACAAAATACAAGTGAAACAATGATAGATTTCGACTTGCTTGGGAAAATTTGGCGATAGAAAGTCTCCAGACCAATCAGATTAAAGAAAAACAAAGGAAGGAGAATCACTATTTTGCGCTAGGTTCCCCGTATACGAAGTCCTTTCAAAGTCGTATATCCTGTTTATGAGTACCACATGTGCTTATATCTCCCCATATATCCTGAGAAAAGTTTTTGTTACATGGTAATTTTACTGATTTTTGTGTCTAAGCCAATGACATCGCCTATATTTTCCACAGAAAATAATTACATTCCAGCATGCTTTGCCGTTGGCGTGGGTAGTTCTTATACGGACCATTACGTAATTTGCAAATCGCAAAGACGATTGTCCTCTCACATTGGGTTGAAATTGTCCATTATGGTTAACTTAACAGAATGTTTTTTTGGCAGGCCCATGCGTTCGAGAAAAGGGCCCTTGCCTTGACATGCGCAGCCAAGATGACCTTTGGGACCAGTTCTAGACTAGCAATGCATGCGTTGGTAGCCGAAAAAAGGGGGGAGCCTCACCAATGGCAATTTTCGGAGAAACACCTTACTGTTCTGATGACAACTCAGCAGCTTGGACTTTCCTAAACGTTTGCTCTGATATTTTTTTTACTATACCTGCTAGTTTTCGCACTGCATAAAAAGTACGTGAAATGCGCGAAGGTAAAATACGAGATTTTCGAATCCTTGGTCTCTCAGCTAGCAAATCCGACCTTTTTCGTTGGGTGTCACTACAGCACTTCTGCGAGCGGTACTGCAAATCAGGTAGCTTTTATCTTAGCACAAAATGACAAGAAAAAAGGGAAAGAGAAAAGGAACAAGGAAACGCGATGAATTCAAGCCACAATTTCTTAGTTTTCTGCCTGGCCCTTAGCCTGCGAAAAGCAGGCACCACTAAGTTTCTTTCGGCGAGCGCGAAGTGGTGTCGGCTTTCGCAGGCTACCTGACCGTCAATATTCTCTTGTTTATTTCAGGAGCTCAATAAACTACCGCGCGCCTTTGGCTCCGTTGACATAGCCTCCCCGCAGGCTCTTTTCTGGTGTCAGAGCACGCCGGGAATTGAAGCTCGCGCGCGCACGTTCGTATGGGATTTCAATACACACACTCTCGTTTTTGTGGGTTTCCTGTGGACTCTGAATGTACACGAAAGCTCTCAAAAAGCTTCTACCAAAACCTAGCCTCAAAACAACGTGCGCGCGCTCTGCCATTCCTGCCGCGTGTAGTCCGCCGCACGCCCAATAAAAAACGAAAACCTCAACAGAAACAAGGAGAGCCTGCGGGCAGGCTACCGTTGACAATTCTCTCTTGTTTATTTCAGGAGCTCACAAAACTACCGCGCGCCTTTGTCATCTCCGTTGACAAGTCGTCAGGTGTTTCAGGTGGAATTCACAACCCAAATTACAACCCCTTCGGCGATGAACACCACCATACGAGTAGAAATGAAAGTAGATTGGGGCATCTTGTATAGAACTTGGCTGGGGTTAGCCTACTCGTTGTATCCCCTGTCACCGAAAAAACTGGCGGTGCGAGGGCCAACGAACCGCCAAAAGAATTTTGTTTTGATCCGATTGGTCGACCTCGAAGTAGCGCCTCGACTTCAAAATCCAAGATGGCAAGAATACATAGCGTTTTTCAGGTGAACTCAGTTATGGATTATCACTGTGCTAGCAAACCTCTTTCAGGTTGGAAAGAAACGACGCTATGAACTCACGTCTACGAGTTCTATTTGGAATATGTTTGCACGAGTGGGTTTTTCATAAAGTATCAGAATTTAACGATCCGCATTTATACTATTTTATGCACACTATTGATTTCATAATGGTTTTAGAGCGACTCGCAACACAACGATGACGGATTAAGAACATTGCAAGTTGCTGCGGGATGTTACACGCTCGGAATTTTTCTTTGCAACTTGAAATGTGCCCGCAGCAAAATAATTAATCACAGCGGCACAGCAAGCGCGCCGATTGGCTCATTCAGGGAACCCCTTTGCGTGAAGACATGTTACACATAGCAACTTGTCTCGTAACGTTGCGAAAAGTAGAGCTCGGTTCTACATTTCTGCAACTTGCTTCAAGTTTACAACGCAGCAAATACATTGCGAGTTGCAAGAATGCCTCGTGTCACATTGCCTTTAGTCTTGAGATACAAGACTGGATTTGCGTGACTGTTCGCAACTAAAACATGTTGCGTGATGAATAATCAGCGTTCTTATTTTATGCACCGATATGTTGAAGTGCAAGACGATTAGTACGGACATGACTGTTAGATGATAAATAGCCTCTTAAAAATAAATGAAAAAAGTTACAGCTCCAGAAAGAAAGCATGACGCTCCGTCTGTTATGAATCAAGGGCAATTGTCTTTTTCACGACTTTTTATCACTCTCGGCAGGTGCTTCTGCAAATTAGAGTTGAAATAAACGTTTTGTTATGGCTGTGTTTATTACAATAACGATCAATGCCTGAGGTTTTTAAATTTATATTTTGACATTAGTCCAACGGTTGCATAATAGTGTACGTTCTTCTTTAGAAATATCAAGCGAGGTGCTTAGATCACAGGAAATTTCTCCAGTACCGTGACACGGCGCGGTACTGTCGCGGTGGCGGTACGGAACCTGGCCTGCTGTAGATACCGAATGAAAGCGCGTATTCGCGGTACGGTCACGGTCGCGGCGCGGACGAAATCTGCTCTAGCATTTTTTCATAAACACTTAGTTAAGGGAACCCTCGGACAATGGGTTTGAGACTAGGATGGAGAAAACTGAAGTCACTAAAAGCCGATCTCATTCCTCTTGTCACTGGGTGTTACTGATAAAAGGAAAGGTTACTGTTGAGCTCATTTTAGCTGCACTCACAAAGCTAAACTGTGCAGTTTCATTTTACACAAGGAAACTTTTAAGAAAATTTCAAACATTGAATTCATTTTAGCTAGTCACTCACAAACACTCAGAAACACTGTGCAGTTTCGTTTTACAAAAGGCAACTTAGAGGTTTACTAGCATTGCCTGTACTAGCCAAATCAAGCCATTCCATAATTAGCTTTGCAACGATGGACATATCCATGTGCCAGTCAGTGAAAATTTAATAAAATTTTTTCTGCCGATGGGTTTATGCTTACCATGCGAGACGTGTAGTCAGAACAGGTCTTTACAAGTTCTTTGGTCTAAATCCTTCCCCAAGTAATTCACTTTCTGCCATGAATTCTTTTCCAGGCAGGTTTTAGACATATTTAACACATTCGTGTTGATGGTACCTATGTAGGTAGCTCATCCCCTGTTACAAAGATGATGCCTATTCAATGTACGAAATACCCTATCACGCAAAAATGTCAACAAAAAACGTCATCGTCTCAAATCCCGAATGACAAATCCCCAAAGCATTTAATCGTTCTTTAAAAGTCCTTGCGTTATAGCATGTTTGTGTGATAAATGGGGATTAGCAGTCACGTAAAGCCTTGCAGAAAACCAAATGTTTTTTTTATAAATGATTTCATGATTTTCCCGCAAAAGTACGACCAGTTTTTTTTCATATCATCTTTCCATTTGCCCCTCCTCGACCTCGTAATGAATGCAAAAACAACCTTGTATGAGGCCTCTAACGATTCTTGACTAGGTTGCCTAGGGCAACGGCATCTTACAAGTTGAACGGCGTCAATTGATTGGCTGCTGACGACAATGGGTCCGCGCATGGGCAGTTCCAGGTGTGTGTTTCAAGTCGTTTAGCAGTATCAATCCTGCGAAGACAGACAACGGATTGCGTGAGAGCGTATATAACAAGATGGCGAGAATCAAGGGGAAATCGCCGACGATTGCTTGTATTTTCGGACTTCTCATCTTAGCTTGTGGTATTGCAGTTACTGTCTGTGGCGGCGTATGGCTGTATTTCGATGGATACCATGGACATGGTTTGTGGTCAGGTTTACCGGTAAGTTTGAAAACTTACTCACCTTCGCTTCATATCAAATGACAGCGGATTCCATTGACAACAAATCAGCAAATTCCATTGACAACAAAAAGTTTACATAACGCTTCTGTCCGAAATCTCTTTCCCCATCACGCCAAAAACAGCTGATCGCCGTTTAAATATCACTCTCTATAACCGGAATTTCAAACAACTTTTAAACGAAGCTTCGTAACATTTGCTACAACAGAACAGGTTCTATATTGTCTTTCGTAACGGCAAGACAATTTAAAAAGAGGTGCGATTTTGTTATCAAACCAGCGTTTATAAAATTCGGAGGACATGGCGTTTGTCACATTCACGGTGAAGGTTAAAAATGTTCGTTTATTTTGCACTCGAATTGAAGGTCTTACGCGTTCCTTCTACTCGCCGAAGCGTTTGAAATCATAGGCATGATTATATTTCTTACTGCCTCCAATAAATGAAATTGTTTTTCCAATTTCCCCCAATAAATCTAGTAAAGATACGAGCGATTGATTCGCTACAGTTTTAAAGGTTTTAATTCTTATATTTTCAAGGAAACGTTCATTTTTGGCGTAGTCCGTTATAGTAACGAGATCTGAGACCCAGAAAACAATTCTAAAAAATGCACGCAATGCAAAATGCCCTAAGGCTAATATAAAAGATGGAAGTACTAAGATTTTATTAAGAGGAGCTCAGAAAGTCAGCTAACTTTAGTGTCTTCGCCAATTAAGGCCATCGAAGCACTCAAGAGGCTTCACTTCCTAAAACATACGAAGTGTCTAGGTTCCATTGCCTTCGTTCGCTTTCTACTCATGCAGATTCGGAGTCGGTATATAGGTTCGCGTGTAGTAAACAATATGGGAAGCATAAAGAACAATGTTTGGCTGAATATATAAAGATCTACCAAGTGCTTTTGTTTTTCATTTTGAGCGACAAATTTGATTCTGCAAACGTAAAGCCTATGGTGATGCATTTGTGTAAGCTACATTCTTGCGGCTTGACGTCGCATCCTAGGGGTGTTGTTTTGAAGGTTGCAAGAAATAAATTATATTCTAATACAATATTCACATGCGCCTCCAACCGTTAAATCTTGTTGTTCATTGAGCTTCATGATCACTTTTCTGCATAAAATGTTAAGATTTATTGTCCCTTAATCCTGCCCTAAACGAAAAAAAAACAAAAGGCCATCGGCGATAACGGTGGATACACAATCAATGGTTGCTGTATGTTTGCTTTTTGCGCTCATATAAATGCTTTCTTCGAACCAAGATATGTAGGAACACACCCTTCGTTTTCAATAGCATCAATATCATAGCAATAAATAACGTTTTCAGTCCAAATATGACTTGCAGACATTGCTCATTAGTGTGGTAAACAAAGTTTTAGATAATAGCGATGGTAACATTTTTATTGGCGTTTAAATGCATGTTATTATCCGAAATATTTATTAAGAGTTAGAGTCGTTACCACCAGTCGATTTACAATAGCATGTTTTCAAATGCACACTGCTCAAGTGTTACAAACCCGTTTCACATTTCAAGAGAATGCAATAATCCTAAATCTACTATTGTCGCTAAAGTAATACTGTAGATTATGAACGTTAAAACTAATGCTGATGCGTACAATGCTAAGAACAGGACATCAACAACGAAAAGCATCCAATGCGTTAACGAAAATTAATTTAGCCCGGGGTAGAACGAACCATTGTTCAACTATACGTATCACTCACGGTTTGTTCTCAGTTTTGCTTTGAAAGACTGTTTCGATATTCCTTTTGCAATTCACAAATTGAGGCAGACCCCCTCTCAACGCAAGAAAAGGATGAGCTAATGTTTCCCAGTGCAACGTCAGTACAGAATGCTCAAAGCGTGCGATATACACATGGCGCCAGTTTTTTATTAATCTACAAATTTACAGTCCGTATCATGCCATGATCGGTGGTTTTACCCAGTTTCTTTAAATTGGTAATTGCTCAGATTTTTTGCCGTAAACTGTAGAATGCGTAGCGGCTCTAAAGGGAAGGTGAGGGAGTCGAGCGAAAACCGGAACGACGGCCGCATACGTGCAACGCTGTAAGCTCACATTTTTCGATGTCTCTACAATAAAAGATTTCATAGGAATGTCTCACTAGATCAATATTCATTTCAGTTCTCGTTACTTCAGCATGATGCTAAATCTAAAGGCCTCAAGTTTTCATAACTCTTCGATAGTGTGGCCAAAAGTCTGATTACTAGAAAGTATGAAACCTGTTGGCTTTATTTTAGCATCTTGGGATAGGTTTCCAAGCGAGTAGTAACTCGTGTTCAGAAATCTTGGTTGCAATCTAGGAAAATGCAATTCATTCAAAGTTTATAACAACAGGGGCTTCTATAGAATTTCACATCACATCGTACTCCTGGGGCTGGTTCCTAGAATGTCAGATAAGAGAGGATCAGTACATAAACGTTTATCCAAAGGATAAATCCAGAACAAATCCTATACAACAGATAACTTTATCCTGGGATAACTTTATCCAACCTTTCAGGAACTGGGCCCTGGACGTCTATAGTACTCCAGGTGGTGAATTTTGAAATATAAAATTCTCTGTTTTCCATGAGACTTCTGAGTTAATGCTTACATGTTAAATTCTTCCAAAACAAACCCAAGACTTCTAAACTTTTGAGTTTTGAGTAACTGGATTTGTTGACAATATTTGTCAAAACTGCTCGAAATCCGAGTAAAATCTCCACGCATTGGTGACACTAAGAAAATTGTGTATTGTGCAAGCAGAAGTTGCCACTTCCTACAAGAAATATAATATTTGTTAACCTTATATCCAAAAGACAATCGGTACAATAATCCATCACAATAACAATTGTATAATTAATAAATAGACCACCCATTCTGTATTTGAAAACTTCATCGAATAACCTAGCAAAATGACGGAGCTATAGCTCGAAATAACTACCGAGCAAAAGTAACAAAGGCATACCTCAACAAAGCTGTGCGATGCCACTTGCTTTTAAAGTTATTCCAAAGTATAACCACACGTCCACCGGTTATCGTCAATCTCCTCCATCTGGGATCAATGTCTTATATATAATTACATTTTATCTTTCAGCTAATGCTTGCTGGTGGTTTGGGGGTGTCTTCTTTAACAAGAAGAAAATGCCTTGTAAGTACAATTGGATGAATAATGACGACCTTAGAGTGCATGATGTGTTTCTAAGAGGTGACCAGTCCGGCCTTTCCAGAGTGGATATTCGTTCTGAAAAAAGGGCCTCTTTATAAACGCAAGCTCAGATGTTTGAGAGTTCGTAAAAGCTTGCTGCCAAGCCCAGCCGCCTCATGTAAACAAGCACTCAGTGACTTGGAGTGGTCTTGGGAGCTCCTGCAATATCTGCATGTTCACAGCTCATAGCTCAATGCATCTTGCTTTTGTTGGTTGCCTTTTGTCGCGTGCAGCCATCTTGAACATAAAAACCGAGATGGAGAGAAACTATTTCTTCGCTGTCGCGCTCGAAATTTCGACACGGTTTTCTCACTTTGTAGATCTACAATCAGCGAAATAAATTCTTGATAAAATGCTTTCAAAATCAGTTTTCTATACTTAAGACCCAATATTTTAAAATAAATCTAAGTAATCTCCCCTCCCCCTATTCAATGTTGATCCCCAAGGTTTCTAGCGTCGGTAAACAACATTGAAATGGGGGGCTGGGGGTTTAGGAGTGACAGAGGCGAATTTTAAACTGGTTGATACAAGACTTTGCGATTTTAACAGAAAAGCGGGTACGAGCGTAATTTTTCTCAACAATTTTGTCGCTGATTGTAGCATGTCACGTCACGCTTTCTCTTGCTCTCGTTACTTCCTACCATTGAATAAACCTCGTATCATGTCCAAGGACCTTTCTGATGTTATAATCTTTGCCAACAGTTCCAAATGTACGTAGCATGTCACGTCACGCTTTCTCTTGCCCTCGTTACTATCTACCAAATTGAATAAACCTCGTATCATGTCCAAGGGCCTTTCTGATGTTATAATCTTTGCCAACAGTTCCAAATGTACGTAGCATGTAGCCTGATTGTTTCTGTTGTGGCTGGAATCCAAGCAGTGTTAGTCGGGATGGATTATGTAGACCACTGGAGCCAGTTCATTGGGGAAGGCCAGTGCAGCATCTCTGGCGGATTTTGTAGATGCAAGGGATCAGAGAGCATCAAGATTAAAACATGTAAGTTTGAGCTTCACATCTGGGGACATTCTTGCATCCCTGGCTCGTTCTATCGCGGGAAGGCCCTGGTAACAGCACAGTGCGCATGCGTGATTTAAGAGCCTTTGAGAGAAAGTTGTTAGGGCGGTTCCATTTTCGATCCTTTACCCTCTATCGAGGAACCTGGAATTTCCATAGGGGTGGTTGTATTTGACCCTGGAATTTCTGCAGGAGTCGTTGTTTTCGATCCTGGAATTTCCACAGGGCCTTCCATTTTAACATGTAATTTCCACAAGGAGTTCATTTGAAACCTTTACATCTCCACAGGGGACACGATGAGGCTACGTGATGAGGCTACGATGAGGCACAAGGCCCGATACTCGACCCAAACAGCAGACAAAAGACCCCGGAAAGTTGAGGCACTTCCATATTTTTGGTCGGGATGATCGTCGATTGTTTAGGGAATTTAACGACAAAACTGTAATCAAAGATGAAAATTTATTGATGGGTATCTTTTAGGGCAAAACATTATTTGAGCCACGCCCTTTTTGGTATCTTTTAGGGGTAAAACTGAAAATTCCGACGATCATCCCGACCAAAATATAAAGGAGTCCCCCAACTTCCCGGGGTTTTTTGCCTGCTGTTTGGGTTGAGTATCGGACCTTGTGCCTCATCGTACCTTAACCGTACACTTGGATGACTTTCTTCGGACATTATTGTTATAAGTTTTTATTGGTAATTCCGCCATATCTTTATTTTTCAGTAAAAACGTGCGATAGCATCCCTCCAATCAACATGTTACTGCAAGCCATGATTGTGATGTGCGTGTTTGGAGCTGTATTTGCTCTTGTTGGGGCAATTGTTGGCTGTGTTGGCCTGAGTACGGTGCCGCAGTCGGTAGGTTAAAGGCCCGTTCACACGGCGCGATCTTAGCTGAGATTTGGGGTGCGATTTTTGCGGAGATTGTCGACGTCATATTGTGCGGTGTGAACGGCAGGCGATTTGGCTCTGCGATATTTGTCAGTTTGTTTGCGATCTGAAGAAATCGCACCCGCTTCGCAGTGAAATTTGAACGTGTTCAAAACGCCTGCGACGTCGCGGCGACATCGCAAGTGAAATCGCCATAAGATCGCCGGCCGTTCACACCGCGCGATATGACATCGCCATGAGATCGCCACAGAAATCGCACCTCAGTTTAATGCATATCTCAGACTATAAAAAGAATACGGTTTGATTTGAATACATCTTATGATTACTGTCATCAAACCCATTGCATTTGATCCAATCAAATGCTGGAGCATAGTTGACTATATAGTGGAGAGCCACTGGCCAATTGATAGCCGAGTTTTTCTCGATCAGGTATCACGTGATGGCATGATTCTTTTGTTTTGTTTTGACTCGTGGGTAGATAAAAAATGGAATTGTCCTTCATGGCTGGGTTTAATTGGTGGTCAAACCATGAAAAACATTCAATCCATTTTTCCAGGTACCAGCCACGTTAAAGAAGAAACCCAAACCTCCTACTAGTACGAACACGACACTAGCCAGGCAGCCTGAAAAGCATCCACTAGATGATGGGTACGGCAGCAAGGGTAAATACATAGAGGACGACAGGGGGGAATACAAGGAAAAAGACGCGGAGAGAGGCAGAGGGTACGACTCGTACGACAGACAAAAGGGCTCTCGCGATGACCGCTACCGTGAAGTTGATCGTTACTCAGATGATGATTGGCGCGACAGACGAGACGGATATGATGACAGAGACGACGACAGACGTTACGACCGCAAGGATGACCGTGACTATGATGAGCGTGACAGGAAGTACGAGCGTGACCGTGACTATGACAAAGAGAGGGAATATGACCGTGACCGCGACTACGACCGGGACAGAGATCATGACCGGGGCTATGACAGAGACCGGGATTATGACCGGGGCTACGACAGGGACAGGGATTATGACCGGGACTACGACAGAGACCGGGATTATGACCGGGGCTATGACAGAGACCGGGATTATGACCGGGGCTATGACAGAGACCGGGATTATGACCGGGGACGCGACAGAGACTACGACCGTCGAGACGAGAGAGATCGGTCACGAAGATCATCATATAGCGACAAAGATCCAGACTCGAAAACATACTTGTAAGGTCAGTCGAACAGCGAAAACAACTGAATAGTGGTTGACGTACAATATCTAGTATCAAATTACCATATGCTTAGAAAGCGGTCTGAACGCCAGAGTACAATCTTGACATGGTTGAAAAACAATATTGCTGTACAAATATAACAGTCATTCCAGAGTGCAAACATTATAAGTATGAAACATGTTTTAATATATAAACACCAATGAAATACCGGTTGATCTCCCGCGCGAAAACTTGATATCTTCTCACGTGAAAATAACACACTTGCTTGTGCTCCATGCTCTATTTTTAGGGTTAAACTCAAATAAAATTAGAATTTCATTGATGTTTATGTAATAAACATTGTCCTCCACGTCAAATATATTCTTGGCGAAGCAAAATGAATAAATAAATAAAACAGAACATTACATGTCTGCTTGGAGATACGAATTTATCATAAAATTCACAACTCCGCGCGGCCATGTAATATCCTCTATTTACTAAATAGTACTTGTACAATTTAGTGAAACAATAGTTGAAATGAACCATCACTAAATATAGTGAAATAGTTGAAGCGTCACTTTGACTTTCTCCTACTTTCTGGCTATAGCGGTTGAGTAACAAACTAAGTTTTACAAATTGTTCATACTTATACTGTTTGCACTCTAGGAAAAAATAAAAAAACATGGAGTAATTTTTGTAAATTGGCCGTAGACAAGAGGAGGCCTTTTGTCCTTTAGGAACATATTTTGTATGAATAGACCATTTTCTTTGGTATGAGTTAATAACAAGCTTTCAGTGAATGGTCAGAAAGGTAGCCAGTCATTGTCATTCAAAATTGTCGCTCCAAGTGATCACTACACTTACTCTATTTACATGTGCTCAGCGCAGGTCAGACTACTAGGGGAGGTAATTTTGCCCGTTCAGTATACACCAATTCGACGTAATTTGTAGATGATTTACTTGTCTGATTGGAAAGCTTTTTGAACTGATGGAAGAAACCTTTGAAACTAGTCAATATGAAACAGTTGAAGTTCGTATCTTGCTCGGAAGAAAAGTTACAGGGTGATGAAATCTCGAAATTTTACAGAGGTTTGTATGACTAAGGGCCACAGTGTACAACTCCGCGCGGAGTGTGAAAGCTGTAACAAATCACGTATTCGCGGGCTCATAACGTCGCTCCAGACAGTCTACAACCTCCAAACTTGGCAATTTGACTACTTTCAGAGAGATCTTTCATCGCTTCAAAACGTTTTCCCATCAGACAAATACAAAACGTCAAATCGGTCTATAACACCGGCATGATATTGACATCTTGCACTAGCACAAAAGCTACACAAAGACTGGTCTTGGAGCCGAGCTTGGTGTGCACGCATACCTGAGAAAATGGTCTATAGCGTAGACAGTACAAGTTAGTGAATGGCATGGGACATTCAACTGTTCAATAGCACTGCGCACAGATTCTACACTTAGATCACGAGACAAACAATCTCAGACAAACAATCGTCTGAAATCCCATTCAGAAGGATCGCGCTCGAAATACGAGTCAGGGTAGGAGTACATTCTAGCTCTGCTATAATGAGTAGAACTATACCAGTTTACCAATTCGTTTTGTATCGTTCTTTAGAGAAAAATTGAGAAAATAGGAGAAAGTTATATTCGTCTGTCTCTGAGTTTTTTTAAAAACTCAAATGGCATCATACTTCTTAAAAGTAGTATGATGCCATCTGTGTGCAGCGCTATTGTTGTTTTTGTTTTGCTTTTGTATAAACTACAGGTGAAAACAAGAGATTTATTGTCAAGTCACCCCTAAGTATACCCTGCGAGCAGTGATTTCCTCCTCTCTTAGGCCGGCGGCTAGCGAGGGAGAGAAACCACTGCGAGCGACCGTTTAGCGCCGTCCTCAAACTTGGATGAATAAATTAACTCAAAAGCAGTAAAACCGGTTCTAATCCAGTTTGACACTGGTAGATGATGACATATTTAATCAACAGTTGAAACCGCCATGAATCCAAAGAAGTCACGAAAAAGCAAACTCGCGAAGAAATAAAGCTCCAAACACGGCATAATACATTTCTGCAAGCAATAGTAAGCTTAACTGTATGTTTTGGAGCCAATTCTAACACTTCGGAGATGGAAATCTACGGAAAACTGGCTGAAAATCTAGCTGGAAGTTGTCACGCGAAAGGTCAAGTCCCATGTGTTAAGTCCATTAGCGCCAGATGTGACGCCAGATGTGACTTGCGTTACTCGATGGAAAACCAAACGGTCGCTCGCAGTGGTTTCTCTCCCTCGCTAGCCGCCGGCCTAAGAGAGGAGGAAATCACTGCTCGCAGGGTACCCTAAGTAGCGTTTGACACTCGATTCGGGAACATTTCATATGCCAATGTAGAGTCGACACAAAACGGCAAAGCTTCCTTGAAACAACACCCATGCTCAATTTATTCGGTCACTCTTCAATAAGCAAATAAGTCCATACAGCTCAATTGTGATTGCAGTTCAGTTTTAGATGAAATGCTAGTCATTCGCTCAAATCGTACCCCCCTGGGGTTTGTCAAGTTTATGAACATCTAAAAATATAAGCACATTTCAAATTTTCCCAACCCCAAACAAAAATAAATTTTCTTATGAAAAAAGATGTCTGCCTTAGGCCGATATTGGACCGCCCTTTTAACCAAAAAACAACCTAAGTGCTCACGGATCGGGTGTCCGCATTGTAATACCCTTTAATTATCGCGCAGTTATTATGAGATATTAATAGCAATTGTAGTCGTACATAGTAACATAGGGTTTTAGAATTACAGTATTAGATATAAACTAGAAATAATCATGAATTAGTGTAGTGCGTTGCCTGTCATACTTGCGGGGAGCGCTGTTTTCAGCTTTACACTGGCAAGTCATGGCAAACCGGTTAGCAAAACCTGTTTGACCGCTCGTCTAGCAAAGGCATGCCAACGAGACAGAAGATACACGATATACTAAATCGGCTAACGGTGTTTACATCTTGTTGCCACCCAATTCATATCATGTGATGATTCCTTTGGGTGGATAGCTCTGCGCATACACATACATTGTAACCACACCAAAAGGAATTATCACATGATTTGAATTGGGTGACAACAAGATGTAAACACCGTTAGCCGTTTTGGTCTATTAGGATACGTCCTCTTCGGGAACGTGTTCGCTTTATCTGCAACACTGACGTATCAATTATGTCAAGCGTATAATTATATAATAAGTAGAAATAGCCAATCCCTGAATATATGCTCATCAGTTATGTAAATATGGATGTTTTATTTATAAAAGTAAATATCACTTTCATCATTTGGACAAGGCAAAGGGAAAAGGCGCAGAGCACATTGGGACAATGCCTCAACGTATTTAAAGTGTATAGAATAGTCTCTTGAAAAACAGCTTGATGTTCGCAAAATTCTTTCAAAAGGCGATTTTCTAGGAATCGCTAGGAATCTCGGACTTGATGAGTTCCTACATTTATAAAGGGTTTCAGTGGACCCAGATTCGCTTTGGATTTGACCATTCTATACTTATTAAGCAACACTAGTCCTAAAAAACATTAACAGCATGCTTTTTAGCATTTGATTCCTTAAATAATTAAAATTAAGTGTACTGCATTAGGGCGTAGCCGCGGGTCAAGACAGGCGGGGGTCACAGATACTCCAATGTATAGTGCCCCGTACCATTTTGTCGAATGTCCTTCAATGTTTGGTATATTTTTGGTCAATTAGCGGGTAGAACCCTCGATCCTAGCTACGCCTCTCCTGTAAATATCAAACTTATGCAGATAATGTATCGCTTTAGACAGAGCGGAAATGACCAAAAATGAAATGTCTAACTTCGCCATATTTCAATATATAAGCTCAAGATTCTCTATACAAAGAGTTTCTATGGCTAAAAGCTTAATTCCAAATTTTAAAGAAAATTGAAGAATATGAATTTTAGATATGATCGAGCAAAGTTTGCATAATTCCTGATCAAAGTATTAATTCTCCCATAAAATGGTACAGAAACCAATGTTTAAAGCGTACTATCTCAAAGACGGATCCATTTGAAAAAAGTCATTTTTGATATTTTGTTGTTAATCAGACAAGGAGTCTGTATGCAAAAAATCAAGCTTATCTGAATTAACCTGTCCTTATTATTTGAAATTTAGTGATCTAAGCAGGTCATTTCCGCTCTGTCATCGCTTTATAGTTTTCTATCTCATAGTCGATAAGAGCTAACGCAAGCCGGAGTGCTAGAAACAAGACGAGATAGGCTAACTCAAAAGTGTAAATTTAACTATTTTGAAATAAAAAGTAGGAAATCCGAGTCTTGTCTAGTCTATTTTACTTAAAAGTAAACTAGTAATAGTAAGTCACAAAACTGCCCCAGCCCTTTTAGGACATTTTAAGTTTTTATATTTGTAAGGTTGTAAAGCGTTTTGGAAATGCTCTTTATCCCTTTCTCATATCGACATGGGCTGCTCCATTTTAGATTCGTTACCCCTATATCGAGGAACCTGGAATTTCCATAGAGGTCGCTGTGTTTGACGTTGGATCAATTCCCGCAGGGGTCATTCGTTTTGTAATTTCCACAGGGTATTCATTTGCAACTTTGTAATTTCCACAGGGTATTCATTTGCAACTTTGGAATTTCCACAGGGTATTCATTTGCAACTTTGGAATTTCCACAGATTCACAAGAGAATGTGGACTTTCCACAGAGGTTGCCTCAAATTTCCACAGGGGTTGTACAGAAGCCTGGAATTTCCACAGGCGTTAAGCATGTTTCGAAAAGCTAGAGTTCTCGATACGGCTATTTTTTTGGAACGGCCCAATCTTGACCACAGTCGAAGTGCCAGAGCCATTTTGTCTCAGACAATAATAGGATGAACCAGATTCGTAGGCACTCAATCAACATGTATTCAGGCATGTTCGATCGCTGGATTCCCGAGCTATGCGAAGTCTGTTATTGGCCATATTTTTGTCGGTCCGGATGATGGAATTATAGACTACCCTCATATTCGTGTTTTCCACGTGAACTATACCACAGGTTGTGTTGTGCCTATCACTAGCTCCATAATGTTTGGAAAGATACTAGAACAGTCGTTTTAGAGTTATTCCCTTAGTTGTGACACATACGGCGAGCTTCGAAAACCTGCAGGCAATTTCATGCTAATTACCCTAACCATGGTCAGGTTTTCCCAAAATTCAAAACTCCAATAAGTGGAATATTTAATTGCTTTTCCAGCCTGCGACTAGCGAATCCCTGCTAAAGAGTTAAACTCAGAACAAGCTAAGGATAACAATTATGAGAAAACGTGTTCAAATCCAAATTGTGCATTTCATCAACAAAAGAAAATTAGTCCAGAGCGCCCAATGCGATAAAGGCACACTCAAAAATTAAATCGCTACACCTGTTTCGATTGCTTCAATAAGGTCAACAGGGAATTATACATTCATATTGCCATTTTAAAACTTGCGGAGCTCTAAGAGCTCAGCTCTCATATTCGTGTAATATGTGGAGCAAGAGAGTGGAGAGTAAGGCTGCAAGTTGGGCTGGTATTAATGGCGTATTGTCGACGTTAGTCGGCTTTGCCGCTTGTATTTGTGGCTTAATCTTGATTGGATTTAACGCGAGATCGGGCCATGGGCTTTGGTCTGGGCTTGGGGTAAGAGTTTTACAATTTAAAAACATAGAAGCGATAAATCGTGTCGCAGCGAATCCCTTTAACGAACCTGAGAATACCCTCGGCTTCTCCTATCGAAAAATTGCGATAGGGAAAAGGCAACTGGAAGTCTACTTTATTGAGAAAGATGTTGACAACATTTCCCAATACATGGTTTACATATGCAAGATAAATAAAATCAAAGAAAGAATTCGAATTCCAATCTAATGCGATACAGTGCAGCATTAGGTTGGAATTCGAATTCTTTTTTTATTTTTTTTTATCTTGCGTTTTTAAACCATGTAGTTGGGAAGTTTTCTAAGGCCATCTTTGTTCAGAAACTCGTTGTTTTTTATATCTAAGCAGGCTGCATCGTCGCGATTGGCGTTTCCAAAACATCGATTTATTTTGGTCTTGCTGTTACGCAACTCAAACTTTCTCTGCCAATCAGATCCTTCATCTGTTCGCCTAGTGCATTTGCCTGGATTCCCTTGAAACGAACACCAGACAAATATTACTCACGCCAGCCGAGGCGAAACAGGACAAGATGTTTTTAAAACGCTCGTCGCTATGCAACGAGTGGGCTTTTGGCAATTGGGTTTCTGCCCCTGTCAATCAAACACCATGTTAGCCAATCAGATCCTTAGTTTTCTGGATTTTTGTGGGGCTGATATCTTGTTCTATGTACAGCTAGTGCTCAATGGTGGCCTTGGCCTTCTGGTGTGGAAGTTCAAGAACAAGGCCGCTGTAAGTTCTATTCACCATTCTGACAATGTCCAGAATACCCTACGCGCCGCACATCAAGAGGAAGTTAATCTTCCCACAGATCTTTGCAAGAGAAGCGAGATCAACCAAATCGTGAGCGCTTAGCTTGATGACGGGATGCACGAACGGGCAACGTTCATTCGCGCGGCAAAGTCGAGTATTTAAAACAGACTTCGAGGGTGTTTGGAAATACTATTTTGCTTCTCAAACGATTCATTTAATGCCGAGAAAAATAGCAAAGTCTGTGCAATAAAGGATCACGTATAACCAAACCTCCTCCACGCGTATGATCAAACTTGATGAAATGTTGCCATAGTTTCTGACGAGACGCACCACACAGAGTGTATAGATTGTCAGGTTTTTAGTTGTCGACAACTAAATGTCTAGCTGCAGTTTTATCACTAGCAAAACGAAACGCAAGTCTATTCACTTACAGCGAATACTTGTGAAGAGTCCACATTCAACAAGTTCAATTTTTTATGGCACTTGCGACAACTTGAGAATCAGGAGGTAGAATGAGCAACATACTCTACCGTAGCGCATGAGAATCAGGAGGTAGAACGTGTAACGTACTCTACCGTAGCGCATGAGAATCAGGAGGTAGAACGTGTAACGTACTCTACCGTAGCGCATGAGAATCAGGAGGTAGAACGTGCAACGTACTTTACCGTAGCGCATGAGAATCAGGAGGTAGAACGTGTAACGTACTCTACCATAGCGCATGAGAATCAGGAGGTAGAACGTGCAACATACTCTACCGTAGCGCATGAGAATCAGGAGGTAGAACGTGTAACGTACTCTACCATAGCGCATGAGAATCAGGAGGTAGAACGTGCAACATACTCTACCGTAGCGCATGAGAATCAGGAGGTAGAACGTGCAACGTACTCTACCGTAGCGCATGAGAATCAGGAGGTAGAACGTGCAACGTACTTTACCGTAGCGCATGAGAATCAGGAGGTAGAACGTGTAACGTACTCTACCATAGCGCATGAGAATCAGGAGGTAGAACGTGCAACATACTCTACCGTAGCGCATGAGAATCAGGAGGTAGAACGTGTAACGTACTCTACCATAGCGCATGAGAATCAGGAGGTAGAACGTGCAACATACTCTACCGTAGCGCATGAGAATCAGGAGGTAGAACGTGTAACGTACTCTACCGAAGCGCATGAGAATCAGGAGGTAGAACGTGCAACATCTTCTACCGTGGCGCATGAGAATCAGGAGGTAGAACGTGCAACATCTTCTACCGTAGCGCATGAGAATCAGGAGGTAGAATGTGCAACGTACTCTACCGTAGCGCATGAGAATCAGGAGGTAGAACGTGCAACGTACTCTACCGTAGCGCATGAGAATCAGGAGGTAGAACGTGCAACGTACTCTACCGTAGCGCATGTGAATCAGGAGGTAGAACGTGTAACGTACTCTACCGTAGCGCATGAGAATCAGGAGGTAGAACGTGCAACGTACTCTATCGTAGCGCATGAGAATCAGGTTCAATTAAGTCTAGCAGTGGCGGTTTTTCCAGTGATCTCTGTGTACCTTTGTTTGGTTTTCCTGCAGATGGTGGCTTATTTGAACTTGAACATCCTTCTAGTAGTTGCAATGTCAGTGCAGGCGGCACTAGCAGGAATTCAACACGATTTGTGGTCGCGACTTCGTCGGGCACAAAACTGTCGGATTTCCCTCGGCAGATGTCGATGTACGACTCCAAAAGGAGAGACCCTACCGATAGCAGGTAATATCAGATACAGTTAAGACATCTTATTCTAAACCATCCTGAGTTAGCTTGATTTAAAATCAACAAACAATGGGTAATTATTTGCTCGGCAAATATTTCCAAGCAACAAACACGAAGGTTTTTAATGAATTTTTCAGCTTTTCCTGTGTAATTGCAGCGAAAACGTGTGACCCAATGGCCTTGTACGACTACACCTTTCTCGCCTTGTGCGTTTTCTCGACTGTCGGAGTTTGCATCTCCCTGGTGGGCGCCACGGTGGGTTGCCTGGCAACGTGTTGCGAAAAACAAGAGGTATGTCATTAATTTGCCCAAATGGTAGGCAAACACTGACCAAGAAACACATAAGTGAGTAGAAACGTGTAACAGCGCGACAACCTGCGAACAACTCGCGATCAAAAAACACCATATTTGGAAAGCATCAGGTTCTTCGTTTAGCCAATCAGCAACGGGATATTTGATTCGTCATATTTTCTAAAAATAACGCGCGCGAACTCCTCACAACAGAACAGAAGCACTAAATGAGTTTAGTTCACTGTTTTACCATGCTCAAAACCCACCAAAAATATTTTTGTATCATAACTTTTGCTGTTCTCGTTTTTATGATTGACTGATTTGCCATGGTAAATAAGAGTGCAGACAACGCTGTTTGCATCAACACACGCGCGCGCTTCTAAACCAACGGAAAACAGTTCGAATGCGCGTGCAATCCCAACGGAAAAGTCTTATGTGAATTTTGATTGGCTTCACGCAAGGGCATTGTTTTCCAAATATGGTGTTTAGTGATCGCGAGTTGTTCGCTGGTTGTCACATCAGATTCATTCGTCTGTTACACGTTTCAACTAAGTTATATGTTTCTGCTGACCACAATCGGAAGAATGACACGAGGCCTAGTAAATACCAGCAAATAAACACAAATTTTCCAAACTGGCGCTCGCGAAAATATTACAAATTACTCTTTATTTCCTGCATAAGCTTCCCAGGCTACTTTTTTAAAAGGATAGTAGCAACAAAGCATTTCGAATATGTACTAGTGTTAAATTTACAGCAGCAGCTTTTTGCAGGTTGTCAGGCGCAATCCCTTGCTAAACTTTAGGACACATGTAGCGCACAAGGGACACGAAACATTTCTTCGCCGGACAAGCATTTTATGCGTCCGAGACACGCGTGCGATGTTTCCTAGTTTAACCACTCAGGGAAACATGCAGGACATATTCAGCGCTATATGTGTCCTAGTTCATCCCTTTCTGAAGTTTTAAGAGCGCGCAAGCTACCAGAATTTGAGATAACTAACACACACGCGCGCCGTAAATTATGCTTCACCCACCCTGGAATTTTTTAGCTATTCTTACCCACCCGACACTTGAATTCCAGTGCATTTCTTCGCAACTACAGAATTTTCATGTTGTCCTGAAATTTTGGGAATACCTACCCTGGAAGTAGAGTAGGATACACAGATTTGTATCGGATGCCAGACATGCTTAAATGAGACTTCTTATAAACAGCATTTACATCTATCTTAAAGTGCCACTATTATCAAAAATTAGAGTCTCCAATCTTTGCCAATTCTCCATATGTTAGGCAGCTTTGCAAAACTAGAACAATGCCGTTTTCCGTTTTTTGATAGCTCTTTTCATTCAAAAGTTATTAAGGTAAGAATGATATGCAAATTAGCATGGGTGATGACGTCACACTCTCAACTTGATCAATGCCTAAATACTAAAAAGAGGTATATCTCTATACCTCTTGAAGTTAGAGTGCTCAAACTTGGCAGAATGAATACTTGACTTGAACAGAGTGATGTGACTCATCAATCAGGGTTGCCATGGCAACCTCCTGGTTCCCAGGCTCCCCAGACAATTTTAGGATTTCCCGATTTTTCCCGCCCAGATTTCAGAATTAGCCAATTTGCTTGTTACTAAAAGCGAGCTACTACTAAATAAGATAAGTGGGCATGGCAACGTAGGTTACAATTGATTTCTTCAAAAGATATAGCCTCATCTAGAATTTTGGATAGGGGTGGTATGGAACAAAGGCTGTTGCCATGGCAATCAATTAAGGTAAACAAAATTATCAGGAAGAGTGAGTTCAATAACCGTGGCAAGTTTGATAGGATTTGATGCAAATCCAACAAAAATATAGATCATCAAATAATTTACCACTTTGTTTGTTGAGAGTGTGACGTCATCAAGTCACACTTTGGAGCAATGGCGGCCAAATTTCAAACTCTAATATCTTCGGAACCAAAAAAGATTTTTGAAAACAGAAAGAAGCATATTTCTTCTGAGCCTCAGCTCTTTCAAATAAGGCATAAAGTAAATAATTTTCAAACTTGATAATAGTGGCACTTTAACAAACAGCTTACTATCAAGAGCATTGCATTTCATAGATCGAGGAGGGTACGGCAGAGATGTACCAAATAGAAGGCGCAGATGAACCTCAAGTTACACTCAAGACCAAGAACCTGGACAAGTCCGACAACGGCACGGAGTACACTGGGACGGACCCAGGGATGTAGCGATAAATTGAGTTATTGTATTAAAATAGTTACTACTAAAACCTAATTAACAAGACGCAACGATTCTAAGAATTGTAATATCAATCATGTACATAGTGTTATTTACCGGCTTAAGGTCGATCCGTAAAGGGGAAAACTGTGACCTCGGCCTGAAAAATGTTGAGGCCTCCGTCCTCGGTCAACATTTTCCTGTTTTTCCCTGTACGGAGGTAAAAATGCCGTAGACTCGTGAGGCGCAGCCGAGCGAGTTCTTTTAGTGCGCACACACTGATGATCTTGCGTCCCCTGGTACACACTTTTATGTTAAAGCCAACCAGAATTTAAAAAACGCGCGCGTTGTGGTATGAAGCGGGGTGGCCGATGGTTCATAGAGATACGAGCGCGTTTATGTGAACATGTCGGATACTGAAAATATGGAACGAATTACGACGCACAAAAAGTAAGGTGTTATTTTACTGATTACATACTAAGCTATACTGCGAATAATTTATTTACAATTGTCTATCAAGTACCATTGGAGGAAGTAACAGTGTTGTTACATAGCAGCTGGTAGACTTTTAAAACTATCGTTGATTCACATATAGCAAACAGTACAACGTACAATTTTCGCATCACTCACGCAAATATGCACGCTGAGGAAATAGCCGTCCTTTATCAAGCCAGTCCTTGTGCGAGAAGAGACGTCTGAACAACTGATGAATAAGTAAGCAGCATAAACGCGTGGATTGTGTTGATAGACAATCCACGCGCGCGTTTAGGCTGTTAATTTAGTTTTGAAAGCAGAGCTCCTACGCCCTTTCTCAGGCCTCTTTTCTCGCATAGAGAACTCGGGGAACACAAGCAATTGTTATTTGACACTATATTTGACCGTGTAGACGCATTAGCAATATAGCTTTTTCCAACTGGCCGGCCGAAAATCTAAATGAATTGTATTAAAAAAAACAATGACAGTACTAGAAAGAGTACTCTAAACGTACAAAGTTTCGCTGTGTGAGTGGCCATATCGGCAGAGAAAACGTAAGTTGAAAAATGGACATTTTTGTTCTTGTCATATAAAGTTTCTTTTCCCTTTCTTAAATTTGACTGACGTATTCTCTGTCATATTCCAAGCCATCGTTGGCGCCTGAATATAGGACACGTCCGGCTAATATTTGCTCCTCATCTTCATGTTCAAATAATAGTTGTCAATTACAAATTCCTCTTGTAGATGGTGCATATCATCGTTGGATTTTCTAGCAATTTTCCTAACTCGTATCATAAAACGCATGCCTTTACATTAACTATGTACATTAGGCAGGCGCAAAAATAATCCGCACCATCCCCCTGTTGATGACCCCGGGTTAGTCTACCCACCCTGGAAATCCGCTCAATTTTCTCATGACCACCCTGGAATTGTTCTCAAGTACGAGGGTACCAAATTCCAGTGTTTTTTTTATGACCACCAACCCTGGGATTCCGAGGTCCTCAACACATTGTGCATGTATTTAGCAATTGATGTCTATCAATCTGTGAATCTGCCTGAAAATAAAACAAAAAAAAGACATCGTGAGATTGGGCATCGATCATGCATTTATTGGCAAAAGCATCAATTAAAAGCATTCTTACAGAGTTGAATCTTTTGCCTATCTTGCACTCATGCGAAATTTATTTGTTTGCTTGCAAATATTTTGTTCGCTCAAGTACCAGTTAGTGAAACAAGCCACAGGACCCCCGCTCAAGCGAAAAAGTTACATTTCCATTAGCCATACCTTATTCTTTGATGGGCGAGAAGCAAATCAAATTATCCACAGCCTTCCCATCGGGTAACAAGTGTGACGCAACGGGAGCGTAAAATACCGAGTCTCTCCTCGTAGCTGTTGACACAGGAGTCCCGTCGAGGTTGAGCGCAGCTAACGCAGAAGCAGGAGTCAGACTCTGGTCAGCGGCTTTGCTCTTTTGGGAAGGCGTCAGAGGAAGGAGAGCGCTGGCAGCTGGAGACTCGGGCGAGACAAAAAGCGTGGTTTTAAGCGGCGTGTTTTGGCGGGAAACAGCGTAGGGTGTTTCGTCGCACGTGTTGTGCACGTGATCAATAAGGTGTATTCTGCGCGACTCCCCGGATGAAGGAGTATCATGGTCGGTTGGTTCAGGGCTGTTGTCCAATGCTGAAACCACTTCCTTGGGGTCACCTTCCTCCATGTCAACATCCGAAACTATAAACCACGTTAATGGACAGGAGGAGATTAGTTTCCGAACCGAAACAAAGCTGTCATGTATCCGGCGTACGAGGCAAGCTTGCTTTGTGTGAGAGCGTGTTTCACATAGGTGCATGTCGAAAATTCTTTGTTTTTGCCTTTACTTGGCAGTCTCATTGGTCTCTCATTTCTATCAACCAATCAGACTTTACTTTGCAGTCTCATTGGCCCCTCATTTCTATGAACCAATCAGACTACGAACTAAATGCACTTATCACGTGCTCACCGCGTGATAGTCACGTGCTCACAGTTGTTTGACCTCGCTTGTGATTGGCTGACGAGGAAGCCAATCAACAGCAACTTGTCATTCCTCTCGTTTAAGATTGGCTAGGGTGTATTTGGTCTTACTGTTGTCATCTGAAATTCGCTCCATTTATACTTTTTCAGTACAACTTGGCAAATCACACTGTCTTATTATACATTTAGTTTTGGGTGAACTGGAAGCAGCTCTCCATAAACCGTAAAACTCGAAAGCTGATCCATTCATTTGACACAAAATTCTCATCGATCGCAGTAATACATCATTCTTAATATCTCGATTCTGATTGGCTAAGAGCGCGGGCTTTACTTTTACGCACGCAATGCATCATGGGCCTAGGGCGCGAAGATTCGACTTTGGAAAGTGGCAGCATTGCTTCTTATATCAAATATGGCTTCTGGCTTCGCATCTTCAAACGAGGACAAAATTGCTCAATAACTAGGCAACAAAGATTCGAAAACACCAAGAGAGCAACAAATACAGCAATACGAATACAGAGAGATCCTCAGACATTATTAACTTGAGACTAAGCTGAACGAATTGCTCTGAGAATTGCTTTGAACGAAATTGCTTGAAAAATAAGCTTTGTTCACACCGAAAGTATGTTTAATGAATCGATGTATCGGTTTTTGTGATATCCGGATTATCATAAAAACCTCATCCAATAATTGCTTATTATGCATGGTATGATTTGCGATTCCTTTTACCTCCAAAAATGAGGCAAGAAGAGCCAAATCCCTTTTTGTTTTACTCAAGGTGTTTTTGTTGTCCTGTTTCTGAATGAATTGATTAACAGGGCAATCTATGGAAACACATTTTTTTAGTCAAACTAGCGGAACAGCGCCGGACGAAGGGAAATTCCCCTTTAACAAAAAAAAAAAAAAGCCAACAAAATGCGGTGCTCTATTCTGATTGGTTAAGACACAACAATTCCTGAATTCTATTGGTTATATTTTTCACATGTGCGAAACGCTATACGGCGTCCTGATTGGGTGCCAAGCTTTATTTTCACCGGTTAAATAAAGCATAACGATTTCTACAAAGCGCCTATACGTAATAAAATTCTCGTTGTATGTGTAATAAATGGCGATATTGCCTGTACTGTCATCAATTTATTACATGGACGCGAATGAATTATTCTGCACCACATAGATTTAGTTTCGTTAGCGCGAATCCTTAATAATTACTTGTTACTTACCTTGGTGAGGTTCCGCATCTTCCTCTTCGGAGCCAGATGGCAAGAAGTACTTGTCTGGAAGAACCTGTGTAACACAGAAAAATAACAAGAGCTTGAGTAAGGGAAATTTCCTTTATTTTAGTTAACAAGGGTTTTGTTATATAGATTCGGTTCTCAATGCCGGCCCCCCTACAAAACAAAAATGCGAGAGCGAATCATGTAGCATCTGCACGGGAAACGTGCATGAGCCGTTTTGCCACAATATTCCACTTCGCAATTCCGTTTCAAAAAAATAAAACAACTAACGTTTTACCTTTTCAACTCACGAGCGGCGATAAAACTTCGCAAATGGGCGGTCAAACATTGAAGAGCCCGTGTCAGCTACTTCCTTGTTATTCGATCGATATTAATAAACATCTAAAAACAGAGTTTCAGATTTGATTTACCAAATTCAATTGAGAACATATTCTCTAAAAGCAGCCGAAGGAAATGGATGCTTTCTCCGACTTTGTATGTTGCTATGCTGTCAACATGGCGACTGACAGAGGCTCTTTAAAGTTCAAGTGTCAAAACTTCGAAGTTTTTACGTGCAGATCGAACATGTCAGTTTTTGTTACTGTGCGACAGGCACGGGTTGTTCAAAGATGTGTTAAATTTTAACCAGGTTTAGTTCTGAACAAAACCATCAAGCCACCATCCATCAAGTCACCATGGTTATTAATCCTGGATTAGTGATAAACCACGATCGAGTAACCGGACCAAGGTATTGAATTTCCTTAAAATGGTTTAAATCTCTGAAATGACTTTTTACGGGATGGCCCGGTTGACGTAGTCGCACAGTAGGTGTGAAGAGAACCACAAACCTTGCCAAAAAACATTACCTCTTCTTCGGTTACTCGTTTGGGTGTAACGCCTTTAGGGGTCGCGACTTTACTTCTCCTTCGCGACCGCCTAAGAGCCTTCGTCCGCGATTCATCATCGTCACTGTCACTCAAACTGAAACCATGGTTACCAACAGGCGTTCCGGCTTGCTTTACGGGAACATTATACTCTAGTTCATCTTCAGTGAGTCGGCTCTGTGATTTGTCAGAATGGTATGGGGTAGGGACCCGACGTTTTCGCGAGGAACGCCTAAGGGGTGTCCCCTCAGTCGTCTTCCCCTCAGGGGTGACGACCGGATCAGATTCCTCCGGTGTTTCCAATGAAATAGCCACAGGCGTGAACCCGGCCCCAATGCTGCGTGCGTAACAGGATGTACTGCCCGTCCCAGGCGTGAAGATAAGTGGGCCTGGCGTTCCGCCTGCCGTGGATGATGGGGCAGGTGCGGGAGACTGGAAGCTGACGCGGCTTTTGCGGGATTTTCGCGGTTTGCCCGCACCCGTGGACCGCAACGCACTGCGAGTTCGGGAACCAATTGCGGGTTCCTCCTCACTAGAGCTACCTGTACTGGTCATTGGTTCTTCTGGTATGGTGGGGACCGCATGCTCATTTCCACTACCTTGACTTTCTGTAGACAGAGGCATGTCTTGGTCCACCGGGACGCACTAGCAATTTACACAAATAATAATGTGTGTTTAATATTCCCTTTCGCAGTTAAATAACTGAATTACAGGTGAATTGCGCATTGAGAAACTTATTACATGTATACACTGAACACAAAGTGAAGTGAGAAAACATTGATTCTTACGATGAGAATATGGCGAGAGGGGTAGATGACGCGGATGCTACAGCAATCATTTATAACACTGTAAACAAAGACGGTTCAGGCTCTTCATAATTTAATAGGTTTGTGCAGGAAAAATGCGTGAAACTCCCCAGAACGCAAAAACTCGCGTTTTTTTTTTTCGAGCTGCTGACCCACATAAATTGTCCCGACGACCAGAGACGTCTCTGTATCTTTAAACAAACCATTGAAACAAAAAAAAGCTACCATTATCAGTTGACTTATTCCCATTATTGTAAACCAGGGGGGCATGTGCCATGCTGGAAAATTTATATAATGAAAACTGGTTGTTGCCGGAAAAATGTTTTCCAAATTAGCCCTAATAGTACGCAAGACATGTTTATGTTCCACAGCACGGAAACCCATTTTTCGCAAGCCATTGGACCATTACTTTCCCCAGATGTTTCCTGGTTTAGCCACCTTACTCTTCTTTGGTATTTAGCACAAGAACATGATACTCAAAGGCACACTCGCACGCTTAATTTTGTATAACCTATCAAAAAATAAGTCTAACTCTTATCACCAAAAATACGGGAGTAACCAAAATAACAGTCTAGACTTCTAACTGTTACTGTGCGACTACGTCAACCGGGCCATCCCGTAAAAAGTTTGTCATTTAGAGATTTTAAGCAAATTTAATACCTGCAATACATCTGACGATGAGTAATTAAGTGTTTTGAAGTTATTTCTACCCATAATTTCCACAATTTTTACGAGAAAAGCGATATTTCGGTGTCTCAGGTCTCATGAAAGTCGAGATCCTTTGTTCTGTACTCGCTTTCTGATTGGCTAACTTCTTACAAAATGGCCCGGTTAACGTAGTCGCACAGTAAATCAAATCTATAGTGTTTTTATCTAGTACCAAGAGAAGGGAATTGGATTGTGATTTGAATTATTTGCTTGTCAGGCAAGCGTGCGAGTGTTTAACTTACTTCTTTGCTGACTGCTGGCTGCTCAGGGATTTCTTCCTTCATCCCATCTTCAGCATTTCGAGGGCAAGAAGACGCAGTCTCAGTCATTGGATCATCTTGACTCTTGGACAAATCACCGACTTCTTCCTGGACTGTTGTACTCAAAGGTGCTACCTCAGGGGTAAGACGAAGGCCTGGAGAGGTACTGCTGAGTTTGGGTGTAGTCACTACCGCAAGGGAGCTGGAGGGAGCAACTCTCTGAAGAGGGGTGTTCCTCAAGGATCGCCGTACAGGTGTCAGGACCACCTCGGCATCTAAGAAAAGGAAAAGCAATTAAATAATAATAATGTTAATTAGAATATATATCTCTAGACGGACGTACAGATTTTTATAATGAAATATCATAGGCGCGGACTTTTTGAACTCGGGGGAGGGACTGAGCACCCCCACGTTGTGAAGCTAGATATATTTTTTGTATTTACACGTGAAGAAGAAAAGGAAGAGAAGAAAAGAAGCGTGTCTGTTTTGTTTCTGTTATTTGCAAGAGAACCAGTTCGTTCAAACCTAACTACGGATGCTTTTTCACATTGTTCCCAAAGTGTTTTTGCGCACGAAAATTACGTGTCCACTTCAATTTTTTACCTCTTTGGCACCCCCACTTTTTAGGGTGCTCCGCCGCCCCAGAATATAGAAATGTGAAACAATGACAATTACTGTTTACAACTTTTTTTAAGATTCACTATAAATTCAAACGAGACAAACATTTTCGAAAGAAAGATGTTAATCAATGTTGCCTTTATTTCTTGATTTCGTTCCTGTTGTCAATGGTTGAAGATATAATGTTTTGTTGACACTGTATGAGCTATATGTGACTAGTACCCAGTGCTAACCTGCATTTGCACTGCTCTTCTTCACCGGCGTCAAAATGGTAACAAATGCGCTGTTCTGTAAAAAAGAATGAACATATTTCCATAACACATTTATTAGTATAAACCGAAGTGATTTGTACTATATATTTTACAATAGCTCGAACTAGATCTAAGTGAATAGTTGTAACTGTGTTGTTCCAGCAAGACAAGATGTGAGCAGAGATGATGTAGTGGGCTGTTTTCGTTTACACACGACACAAAATTATAGTAGTTAATTTCTGTGCTGTGACAATCTCTAGAGATCAGATTAAAGTTACCCTCAGCCAATTCTAAATAAAAACCTCGAAATGCAGAAACACAGTGCAATGTCTTCTGCAACTTGCCTCGCAATCCATTGCGAAACAAGTTGCAAGAGCCGTTGCAAGAGCCATTGCAGCTGATATTAGCTCGCAACGTATCAAACTTTTTACTATTTGCACGCCAATTTCGAAAGTGCACATGCGCAAAAAAGCCCGAGAGGGCTTCTGGGAACGAAATTGCGAGACAAGTTGCTGCAATCCGTTGCGAGAAGTAGAATCGTATTCTACTTGCTGCAACGGTTGCAGCAACCTGTATCGCAACGTTGCAGAGGTGTTACACGCTGCAATGGCTCGCGCAAAACATTGCACGGTGTAACGACGGCTTTAGCAAATACCTCTTTGTCAGTCTCCATGGCCTTTTTTCTGTGCTCTGCCATCTTAGCTCTCATTTTAGCCCTCATCTCTTGTATACTCGACTTCCCAGGTCTTGCTGCCTTTGGTTGCTCTGGCTTGTTGTTAACCTAGAATATAATATATATTTTTTCAATCGCCCATCCCTAGTCTGTTCACCTTTATGTATATTGAGTGGCAGGAAATTTCTTGGACGCATGATATTTATTTTTGCAAAACAAGGTCAAATGTTCGCACACAAAAATATTGTGTTTGACTTATTCCTGGACAGGAATCTATCCCTGTGAGGGGTGGTACAAAACTATCACCTAGTTCCTAGTCCTTAGAACCCTTTTCCTGACTTCTAGAAACAGAATGGGCTATTGAGGAACCTGGAATTTCCATAGGGGTTGTTGTTTTGGACCCTGGAATATCCACAGGGCCATTCATTTTACACACATTTGCAACTTTGGGATTTTCCACAGGTTCACAAGAGAATGAGGAATTTCCACAGAGGTTGCTTTAAATTTCCACAGGGGTTGTACTGGAGCCTGGAATTTCCACAGGAGTAGAGCAAGAGCAATTTTTGAAAAAAAAAACATTTGGGGGACAGCTATTTTTTGGAACAACCCAAATTAATCGTCACAGGGATTAAGCAAAACAATTATACTTTTATCCCATCTTTCAGGCCCAACCAGCACCTGATACAGGCAGCACTACCCACCTTAGCCTTGGTTTTCTTGACTCGTTTCTTGACCTGCTTTACCTCTTCCACCCAGTTGTTTTGCTTCCGCTTTCCAGCTCAGCCATCTTGTTTTTCACATCCTCAACCTTTCGGGTAGTGACACATTAGAATATTCCCACATTCAAGCCCAGAACTGGATTTTGTCTAAAGCCCTGGCCAAACGAAACGCAAGTTCACGCAAGTCGTTCACTTGTTACTTGCTTCGACTTGCGCTCATTTGGACAACTTGCGCCAACATGTTCAAACTGGCTTTACACAACTTGCGACAACTTGCGCCAACATGTTCAGACTGGCTTTACGCAACTTGCGACAACTTGCGCCAACATGTTCAAACTGGCTTTACACAACTTGCGCCAACATGTTCAAACTGGCTTTACACAACTTGCGCCAACATGTTCAAACTGGCTTTACACAACTTGTGCCTTGTTTGGCCACCACATCGCAAGTGTACGCAAGTTGATGCAAGTTTACAATTTTCTTCGTTTTCTAAGTTAACGAAATATTATGATCAAAACAAGTCACAAACATGTTGCACTTATATTTCTAGCTGTTATTTACAAGAAACTGGGTGAGATTTCTTCGTTTTTCTTGTCTTTTTTTACCAAGGAAAACACTAGCTTCGGCGTGTGCTAGTGTTCGAAAGTGGCGTGATCATGTCGTCATAGCCTGCGCAAAGCACAAAAACACTCAACTTGCATCAAAACTTGCATCTCGTTAGGCCACAAGTCTGTGCAAGTAACTTGCTTCAACCTGCGTGAACTTGCGTTTCGTTTGGCCAGGGCTTAAGGCCTGAGCAGACTCGATGCAACAGCATGCTGCAAAATCTACAAGCTCTGCTTTTGACCCCCCAGTGAAGACCCCCTCCCACTATTTTTAAAAGAGGGGCTGGAGCAATTTGCCACTTGCAGGAAATCATAATTTTAGTTGTTTTTGTTTACTGCCCCAGACAGACAGACTGCCTCTTTTGAGTGGGCGTTGGAGGGAGGGTTGGGGTGTCCTTGGCCACTCGACAGAGGTATTTACCTGAAAATATATCATATCCCAGAATCCTTGGAGGTCAGATGATGTAGCTTTCTTCTCGGCTGTTTGATCCTGGAAACAGGTTAACAATAAAAGTAAAACAGAATTCAATAAAATACAGGGAGTCTGACATGATGCAGATTTTTGTAAATGATGTAATTTTTTACATAAATTATATAATATACAAACTACATACCACAGTACCATTCTTGTATCCAGAGCTTCCCGGTTTGTCTGCTGTTAGGGGAGGCTTTGGGGACACCCATTTGAGGGGCTTCGCTGCCAGCTTATTTTGAACGTTGGGGCATGCGCAGAAAGTTGTTTCTGTCAACAACTCCAAATGTCGCGTGCGTCAACAGCTGTCCCGAGAACCACCCCTGCTAGCAAATGAGTCAGGGAGCTCTGGGTACCATAGAAATTATTAGATTTTCTATTCACAATATTTCCATTAGAATTATAGTGTCAATTTCCTATGTGCATGTACAGTAAATGCAAGATTTGCAAAGCATGTGCTGTGTATGTTCACTTTACCTCACTCAAATCAATAAGTCCAGAAAATTGCTTGAACCTTTGGCTGATAAGCAGCTGGGCCTGACCAATAGCTGTTCTGATGCTTCCATGCACTGCGGAAAAGAATACATTACTTTTTATACACCTTAAAAGGGGAGTACAATTTATTTTGTATGGTAGTGAAGGAGTTTACTTTATGTATTGGTAGCCTGCTCACAGGCATTGGAGAGTAGTTTTAGGTCGAGAAACATGAGTTTCTGGCCTGTGAGAAGGCTAATTTGAAAATAGTCAACAAAACAGGGCTCCTGGAAAATCAGAGGAAAAAAAAAATTTTCAAAGGATTTTTAGGGTCAAATAGTTGCTACAACAGACCTCCTCGGCTTAAGGGCATAATGTTTTGCCCATTTCAGATCACGTGGCATTCCCATGAGTATTCTCTCTTTGTTTGGAATGCTTCCATATTCATATATCCTTCGGTGCGTAGCAGAAAAAGAAAAGAGAGAATACTCAAGGGAATGCCACGTGATCTGAAATGGGAAAACATTATGCCCATGCCGAGGAGGCCTATTGGACGTTTAATATAAAAGTTTGTCACTTTTTAGTGAGAAACGTTCTTCAATGGTAATGACTAATATTCTGTGTCGCAAGGTTTTGTGGCAAATTAAATATTCCCCAAAAATAACTTTCAAATATGTTGTCATTATGCATTCGTTAAGATTCATTTTATTTTTTTAACAGATTTTGTGGGATTTAATCAAATTACACCAGGTCCACAACCATGCAGAATACCAGAAGCCCTGACAAAACATCTTAGGTGTGCACCTGACAAGATTTAGAACTAACACATGAGAGTTGGAGTTGACTATGAGGCTGAAAAGCAGGAGTGCTGGCATCTCTTTACAAAAAATCTCAGTTGCTACACACACACAACAGCAAAAAAAACTTTTTTACAGCTGGCAACCAGCTCAGTTTAACTCCATTTTCTCGCAACATTTTAGCAGTCTCCATGTAATCATGCACATTCCTACCTTCTTCTGACAACTCTTGACCTTCCTCCAACACTTTTTCCCAATACTGGCAGTCAGTATTGAGTTTCTTGGTCTCTGCGACCACAAGATCCCTGAAGTATGCACTGCCGTGTTCCTCCTCAACAACTGGATCATCAGCAACCCTTTCCCCATCACGTCGCTTACTATCAACAACACCTTGTTCTACTGTTACTTGTTCCTGTGTCTCCATTGTTGTGGTTTCAACATGCTCTTTAATCCAATCTTGACCAGATAATACAAAATTCCCCTCTGTTATCAATTCTCTTTGTTTCGCAGGAGACGGAAAGGAAGCCCCAGCAAAGAATCCCTCAGCACTTGATGGACTCAAGGGCTGGAACTTAAAACCTAAAAATGAATTGACTCCCTCTGGGACAGAAAAATTGAAGTTGGTAGGGGCAAATGACTTTTCCTTCTGGTCTTCTTTTTCCATGCTTGGAACATTTGGGTCTAGGACAGTTTTTTGTTTCTTGTCTCCTTCTTTTTGTGTCTCCAAGGCACTGCTAGGTGTTATTTCTACAACTGGTAATTGGATACTGATGGTTAGTAAGTGGGCAGAATTATTGCTGATTATAATGAAACATTAATTCTAAAATACTGGATATTTTTGGTACTAGCTGAGCTGAACATTAATGAAGTACCAACCTTTTTCCTTTTTATTGGGAGCATTTCCTGACTTCTTTGCTGTCTGCCTTGTCACCCTTTTGCCTGGCTGATCTTTGGGCTGCATTTACAAACAAAAGTGTTATTTAATAGCCAATTAGTATATATAATAGGACTCCATGCTGTCCAATTAAGAAAAAATTGGATGATTCAGAGGAACTCCAAAATTGGACGAGGCCGCAGGCCGAGTCCAATTTGGAGTTCCAAGGAATCATCCATTTTTTTCTTAATTGGACAAGCATGGAGTCCTGTTATTTATTAATTATATAACATCCATGTTCAAACCCAAACTGTCCAATTTTAGCGCGAACTGTCCAATTAGAGCGCACGCGATCCAATTAAAAAATAATTGGACGATTCAAGAAAAATCAATCTGCCGGCACAATGGGATTTTGAGCTGGCTATAATTAAATTTGTAACTGACAGGTTTTTTTTGGACGGGCCCAATTCAGTGATCGCTCGACCTGGAGCATGCAAGCATCATGACAGGCTCCCTTTAAGTACATCCTAATGGTAGCATGCATCTCAGCTGTGTAAATTGAACATGATAATTAATAATAATAATAATACACATAGATCCTCCTCTCCTTTAGAACTGAAACACTTTACAAGAGCTAGTATTTTAAAAGGCTGGATAGAAATTAAATTGCACATTAAGGTTACTGAGAACCTTCGCGCACGTCCTCAGAAAAAAAATCATACACGTCCTTAGTTTAACCAAAACATGTCAACCTATATATCGTTGGAAAGCTTATAGAATGGACTAGCGGGCTATGGCAAAAAGAAATAACTTTTTAATAAATATAATTTTTTGGAAGGTTTTATTAAAAATGTGGGTGTGACACTTTCAAGAGCTATCGCCGCCGAACTGCTTGACCTTGACTCCCAAGTAACACATTGTTTTAATCCTTAAAGGTGTTTCTCAAAAACCGTGTCTGCGTTTTTTAAAATTTTGCTTAGTTCAAAAGTTATGGAACTTTTAAATTTCCAATGTCAAATTTTATAGAATTTTCACGCTCTAAAAATTTAAAAAATTCATAACTTTTGAACAAAACAAAATTTTAAAAAACGCAGACACGGTTTTTGAGAAACACCTATAAGGATTAAAACAATGTGGTACTTGGGAGTCAAGATCAAGCAGTTCGGCGGCGATAGCTCTTGAAAATGTAACACCCAATTTTTTTAAAAGCTTTAAAAAAATTATATTTATTAAAAAGTTACTTCTTTTTGCCATAGCCCGCTAGTCCATTCTATAAGCTTTCCAACGATATATAGGTTGACATGTTTTGGTTAAACTAAGGACGAGTATGATTTTTTTTCCGACGACGTGCGCGAAGGTTCTCAGTAACCTTAAGTTACAGTTGGTACATGGGCTTTTAAAACTAAAAAGGAAAGGTTTGGCATAAGTCGACTAAAATGTTGAAATGAACATTTCTCAATGACTGGGAGTTTAACTCAACAACAAGATGTTTTTTAAGATTTGAATATTTACACCAGGAAATGTGGTAAAAACCATTCTGAATCAGTGAAACTATAATTTACTAAAAACACTTACAGTGGCTGTAGTAATTTTAGTTGGAGCCTTTTTTGTCGCAGATAGTCTGGTGACTGGTTGAGCCTTGCTAACCGCTTTCTTGGGTGCCGTAGAATCCTTCTTGTTTGATGGCTTGCATGCAAGCCTTGCTGATGATCTTGTCACGCGCTTGGTTGATTTTGACTCATTATCAATTGTATTCTTCTGCTTATTATTAGCTGGGGTACTGAACACTATTTTTTCGTCGTACTTGACCTGTCGAACAGCAAATGTGGTTTTCTTGGTTTTCTCTGCAGCATCTGCCTTTCGTTTCAACTCTCGCTCTGCTCTCCATTTCATCAACATCTCTTTTCTGGAAAGTGTTTCCTGTTTTGGTGTCTTTTCTACTGAATTTTAAGGCAGAAAAATGATGATAAGATGGCAGCTTGATTCCTCGGGTGTTAAAGGGAACAACTTACCCTGCCCATAGTTCACTGCTTCACCAACATTTTCAAAAAAACTTTATTTTTGTCAGTTCAGCTCATACTGTACAAAAGTGAGAATAACTCGTAAGTAGAATTCCTTTTTTCATTACACTCGTTTTCAGTCACACATGCACCCTGCACTTTTCGTTTCCAAATTGCTGGTGTTTGATGGATGTCAATCAAGACTTTCAACCTAGCCACGGGCCCACAGGCTAGCAAAATGTTACCGACCACGCTTTTTAGGTTGAATTAAGCTCGGTTGGTCATTTTTGCTAGCCCATGTGCCCGCGTGGCTAGGTCAAAAGTCTTGAATGACGTCCACCAAACACCAGGCGGACTCAGAAACAAAAAAGCACAGGGTGCTCGTGTAACTGAAAATGAGTGTAAAGGCTTGTTCTCACTGGAATGCAAGCACAAGGCATGTGCGAATCATAGCGACACAAACGCAAGCCTAAAATCAACATTGATTAGTTGCTTGAGCTTGCATTCACTTGATTCACACCTAGATGCAAGCACAAGCACAAGAGAATGCAATGTCTCGACTTTCTTACACTTGCATCTGCATTGTATTGTGAACCACAAAAGGGAAATGTATGAGTTTGATATCCTTGTGCATTTGACCGAGCATCTCCAAGTCGGAGCATATTAGAATTATTTCAGTTGATCAAAATGTTGTTTGAACACTAAACATTATGCGTGATGTGGACATTAGACAACCTTTTCCCAGCTCTGCACGCGAAGATTGAATTTACAAAGTGAAGATCACGTGCATTGAATGAAAGTACACTACAGAGATTGTTTTATTATACATTATTAAATGATTGTGTATCTTTGTTTTCTCGCTCCTTGACTCAAAGCCAAAACAACCCTGGGGAATTGAGCAGTGGAACGGCACGAAAAATGTCCTTGGGGACAGGGGTGTTTGACAACTTTTGAAGTAACTGTTTGTCAAATGCCCCGGCCGGGGGGGTGCGGAGGTTTATATTGACTAGTGCATTAGGACCAGGCAGCATAAAACAAAAGGATCTTTCATATTAAAATTGGTGGGGGTATTCTGCAGTCTAGCCCTCTAGTCATAAGCAAAAGCTTGATTTCAAGTCAGGGAATCTTGAAATTCATAAGACATAAGCTTATATTAAGAGCAATGAAGAACAATGATTGTTTAATATTTCGGGCGATAATAAGACTTAGGTATTAAACTTTATATTTTACTTACCCTTTGATGATGGTTTAGGCACCGCTTTCTTCTCAGGAACAGACTCCTCAAGCAGAGACTTATTCTTCTCATTTACAGCTGCAAGTGGTATCCTTCTGTGTTTAGCCATAGCCTGCATTCTCGTGTTTTTTCTCTCTTCTGTTGCTCGATGTTGACGAACAAACCTGTTGCTCAAGCCCATCTTATCACGATTCTTGAAAGTTGACGCGTGGTTGTGCGAGTATTTCTTGGTCGCTACCTTCTCCATTGCTGTTTCTGATTAAATAAACTTAAAAAATAGACTATTTGCTTATAAACGAATACAAATGTTTCTAAATCATTCAGTCATTTAAAGTTTTATAGCATAAAATTGGACGTAAAACGCTGCTTTCGGGTCCTTGCTGCACGAGCCGAGCTTTCGAATTCTGTGCATCAACGTCGCCCTCAACCTGATTGGTCCATTCAAAATCCAGTAACCAATCAAAATAGCTCAAATTCCTGGCTTCGTCCCAGTCTCTGCTCCGTTCATAATATTAGCCAATGAAAATATTCGTTATGTTATCAAGAATATCAGCCAATCATCATCGGTGTTATTATTTGAGTGGAAGAATTTCACAACGCGCGGTTTTGCATCGAAGATGAGCTAAAGTAAAGATGAATGTTTTGGCGATGGGCTCGTCTGCTAAAATTCGTCTTTCACCCATTGGCTTTATAATTTTGGGGCTTTGTGGACTGGCTTTTATCTACTACATTACAACGGATGGTTTAAATCACAGCCCCGATGGGGAAACAGTCTCCATCAAACAGCTTTTGGCAGCAGCAATACAACTTGCAGAGAAAGGGGAGATGTTGTCCGAAAAATCCGAGAGGAAAATAATTTAAAGGTCGGTAAGCTTGTTGGGATTTTTGGATCGGATTTCTCTGTTAAATAATAAGTGTTTTGTATTAGAAAAATAAGCTATGAATCTGCATATTTTCTAGTATATTTTGGTTTGTACTTTCCCATTTAGAATCTATAAAGCTATTTCACAAAGATGCCTTCGCTGCAAAGTTGAAATGTAAAAAAAACCCTGAAATGATGTAAAATAAAAATACTGAAATGTAAAAAAAATACTGAAATGCAAAAAAAAAACACCCTCACAAGGAGTACAAACGACAGTTACGATTTTATTTCAATGATTCATCCCATAGTAGTCGTCTCATTAGTGCTCTTGAAAAGAAACTTCATGGTCTGATTTTATTACTGATATTATATTAGAAGTCACAGCCAGCATATCCATAATTATAAGACTTCAGTTCAGTTCAGTTCAGTTTACATTCTATTGAGAGTGTTGAGTTGCCATAGTCTACAATAATAGACTGATGACTGTAGATTTTTAATCATTTATGTGAGAGAATGATACATTTGCATTCAAGTCAAATGAATCGAAACTAGGTGAATTGAACAAGGTCACAGTGCATTTCCCAGCATAACAATGGGAATTGATTGCCACAATACCCAATGGCCGTTTTCACACTAGAGACAAATCATTTGGACAGATAAATCGTCTCAAGACGAACAAATCATCTGATGTGAAAATGGGACGAACAAATTTTCAGAAAAAAATTGTCTAAATTTGTTCCTCTGTTTGACCATCTTGGAAGACCATTTTTCATAGACCGAACAAATCGACCAAAGTCCAACCTAAATTCACATCAGACAAACAAATCGTCAGACGATTTGTACGTCCAGACAATTTGTTTGTCTTCCAGTGTGAAAACGGCCAATCATTATTAGATATTTATTAGTTTTCTTGTGACGTCCATAGATTTTTGCATCAGTCAGTTGAAGGCCGTGTTGAAATAATTCAAATTTAAGGTCAACCCATATTAGTCCTCTTATGATTGTTCTTATTGGGATATAATGCTTGCTGATATTTTTGTGTGTGTGTTATGGCACCCATCTCAGTAATTGTGTAATTCCAGTAATACTCTATATCCCTTACACAGGGGATTTACCTATGGGCCCCACCCCCTAGAACTTTTACTTATCTCTGGCCATGGTGAGGTTATGGATCTTTCTCCAATAAATTACACGGTTAATGTACTAGAATAGCAAATGCAATTAACACATTTAATACAATGGAACTCAGCGCAGACAACACAGTTCGATGTTACTCAGCACAATATAATAAAGGTTGCTTTGGGAATTGCTCTGGTCACTCAAGCAAAGAATCGTATTTTATTCTGTGCTTCAATGAATACAATAAAATGTATGGGATAAAATTTCAAATACATGAGAAAATGTGTTATAAAGGGCCCTTGGACCCCTGCTTGAAAAGTCCTGGCTACGTTCGTGTTGTGGTTGCTACATGTTTATTGTGTGGTACAGGGTTCGTATGGGTCCTGGAAAATGCTTGAATTTGAACATTTTCAATTCCAGGGCTGGAAAGTCCTGGAATCTTTATTGAACTCCTGGAAAGTCCTGGAAATGGATCACCAAAAAATAACATGGGTTTAAAATCTGTGGATATGTGATGTTGGCGGGAATGAGCATTCTAGTTTTGTTATTTTTCGTTACATAAATGGTTCATGTGAAAGGAAAAAGTCCTAGAAAATGTTTGACAAAGTGCTGGAAAATCCTGGATTTTTTTGTTTACAAAAGCGTATGAACCCTATGGTAGAAGGAAGCTGCTAAAAAATAGTTTGCAGAATTATGAAAACTGTAGTAATAAATAAATAATAAGAATCTTTATTTCATTAATCAATAAAAAAAAACATACTGAACGTTACATAGAAGTTCCCAATAATTATAAAAATTATATAAATATCTAAAAAGTATATATATATAAGCCCAGATAGCCCACCCCTATATTGCTAAATTATATCTAAAACTGAGTCTGTTAAAAAATGCGGTCTTATACTGTTCCGTGTTAACTCTCGGCAGAGTGCATGAAGCACTTCTCAGCCTTCTCATGCCTCCTTGACCCTAGGCAGAAGGGGGTTTAACGGGTGATTGTTGTGCGAAAAAATTCTGAACAACATGTGCTTTCTTTGCGTCTTTCGATTTTAAAATCATGATTCTTACAAGTTACATTGTTTCTATCTGTTATCAACAGGAGAAAAGTAAAGGCAAAACATTAGAGGGAGTTAATGACCCAGTAACACAAGGGGACCTCTTGTCACACCGTGCTATATACTATGGTTTCCAGAGGGCTTTCCCTAGTGTACGTGTTGTTTCTGAAGAACATGATCAACATGGTTCCTCAACAAACCATATGCCCTCCCCAAGTTTTAACACAGCAGCAGTAATGTTAAACAAAGAACTGCATAACTTGAATGATGAATATGTTCCATCACACAAAGTTCTGATATGGATTGATCCCTTAGATGCAACAAAAGAATACACAGAAAACCTGCTTCACTTTGTCACAACAATGGTTTGTGTAGTTGTCAATGGAAAACCAGTTGCAGGAGTGATCCATAAACCTTTTCTTGGGAAGACCTTCTGGGCCTGGAAAGGCCATGGCCATTCTCCTGATCTGAAAATGCCAAAAGTTGACAAACGTTTTCAGATTACGTCACCCAAGATTATAGTATCCAGATCACATGCTGGCAAAGTTAATGCAACTGCAAGAAAGGCCTTTGGGTATAAAACTAAAGTTATACCCGCTGGTGGGGCAGGATACAAAGTTATTTCACTTTTTGAAGGGACAGCTGATGCCTATGTCCATGTTACCAAAATAAAGAAGTGGGATATATGTGCTGGAGATGCAATTCTCAGGGCCATGGGTGGGAAGATGAGTACGCTGAAGGGTAAAGACATTATTTATACAGACTATAAGAATCCTGCAAACTTTGATGGATTACTAGCTACATTGTACAAACATAAGGAGTTTAGAGAAAGGTTAACATTATGATTATATTGTTACTAGGGGTAATAGCTTTAGGTAGATTTACACTACAAAAAGCAAGGGAAGAGGTCAAAAGAATGGTGCTCTCATTTATATCCAGGGATAGTGAATTAGGTGGAGGGTACCAGGTACTACCACCCCATAGGTATCCAGTGGTTATTTTCTTTAAGAATAAATAAAGGATACTAGAATTTATTTTTTCTTGTGTAGCAGCTCTCTAAATGGAAAGGGGACGGAGCAGGCTAATCATTTCATTGGAGGCTGGTAATTCTGCATTCTGATAGGTTCTTAGAGGGCGTTATTCACTGGTTTTAGGTAAACATTTTCAAGCCCTTGGTCACAGTTCTCCCTATACGGACCTCCAAGCCGGTGAATAACATATATTTATTGCAGAAATACCTTGTTTTCTTCATTTAGAGCACAGTGGTAGGGTTTTCCCCGTGATGCATCAATTATTTTATTAGATATCAGCAGCTGAAAATCTGATTTTTAGGAAAATTGAAAGAGCTGGTGGGTCTCGGGTATCCACCCCCCTAAACTGGATATTTCTGAAGCACTGTTGTTTTGACCTCTTTCCTAACAGTCCAAAACTGATATGGATATCAGGCCACTACATTGTAGCTCCCACATCTGTTCAGTGGCAAAAGGAGAGCATAAGAGCAACATAGCATGCTTGGTTTTGCCCCTGACATGATAACGGGAAACAAATACATTTTTGTGAAGGCCAGGGCCTACAGGTAGAGGTAGTTTAAATTCACAAGGAACTCGCAAGGAGCCTCCATCACCTATTGGTGAGGGTCAGAAGCACAGGAGGAATAGATGAATCTATTTTTAGATTGTAGATTTTGAATCCTGCAAGAATTATTAGAAGTTAGGTCCAGCTGCTATATGTCCATTTTCTATATTTGCACTTCTTTTTATAGCAATAATCTGAAATCTGCTGTATGCAGAGCTGGGAAGTGGCAAATTTGGGAGGGGGGAGTTATTTGTATGTCATCCCTTTTTGAGTGGATATTTTACAAGATATATATGGATCGTTTTAGGGAACACATTTTCCAGGTGCGGATTTCGGGGAGCAGAGGGTGAGCTGTATTTGGTGGAGGAAATTTGAACATTTTCATGTTTTCACTATCCGGCGTCCCATTCCCCCCCCTTCTGAAATTCCTGGATCCACGCCCCTGTTTTCTTTTTCGCCACATATTCCTTCTAAAATTCCTGGATCCGCCACTGGGATATAAAATGTCTGCTCAATCGTGAGGCTTGATAATATGTTATTTGCAGCCGAAAATATTATTTTTAAATATTATGTCCTGTTATGTTATGTCTGCCGCGCGCCAAAAAATCAAATATCCCAAAAACCTCACTGGAGAGCCGCCTAGGCTAATTGTCATTTGTCTGATGATCTCCAAGTGTAAGGAAAGAAAAGGTGTAAATAATACTTGACATCTAAGAAAATATATTCTATTACTTGCATTATTTGTCTTGTGTTGTGAAGAAAGAAGATTTCTTGGTCTTTTGAGACAGTGGTTCCGTATCCATTTGTAAAACTGAGCAAAAAAAAGTAAGTAAGGAACTTTAGTAACGTCTTATCTTCTAGCTGTGCACGAGTGCACTCTAATCGAGGAGACGGTGCACACCTTACCCCCTTTCTCTATCAGAGCTCCAGGTGAAAGGAATTCAAAGCTACTATAAGCAAGCTACTCTTCGGAACAGAGAAAAGTCGATACGGTTGGTCGATCCGGGATTTGAACTAAGGACCGTACGCACAGTGTGCACAAACACTCCCTCCCACACAGCAGACGCGAGGGATTGTTTGTCAAACGAAACATTCCTAGGTCCAGCGAGAGAATTTTCGCGGTTTAGGAAGAAAAAAAAAAATCGCCAATGGACTCCATCGATATAAAGCGCGCGCGCTCTTTATTCAGAAAAATGCCCAAAGTCGACAAATAAATTGATGTCCCACAGGCCTACTATACCGACATGCAGCGCGCGCATGTGTTATAGCTGGAATCGTCCATTCGTAGCACAATCAATGTTAGAATGTTGTACACAGACATGAGATACAATCGGGTCATTGATCAGATTTTAAAAGTGCAAAAGGGCCGGTGGACTCACGCGGATACGACGTCTCCCGGTCGCTGAGCGCAAGGGGTGCTTACCATTGGTCAAGGAAAACCGGTTGGTTTGATCAGCGTCCAATGGTACAAAATATTCCGGTTGGGATGAAATACCGAGCGGAATGGCGCTTACCATTCGCTTATTCGCATTTCGGTTCGGATCGGCTACCTTATTTGGTCATAAAACCGGTTGGAGTGCCAATGGTACAAACCATTCCGATCGGTTCGTTCCACTGGAACGGCGAGACAACCTCTGAAGCTGAACCTCTCGTACCAACCGGAATGACGGAAACATCGACTGTACCATTGGAATCCCAACCGAAATTACTGGGTTTTTCGTGATGACCAATGGTAAGCACCCAACCCCTCCCTAAGTGCCCTGCTCCCAGAATGCATCACGCCTTGTTCAACATCACGTGCTTTGCTCCGTTGATTGTATCTGACTGAGCTCGCGTCGTGTTCAAGTATCTCACGGATTTCTTCAAATTTACCCCAGAATGTCTCGTGTTTTTATGGGAAGGCTGCCGCCAGACTGTAGAGAAAGTGATGTAGAAAGATTTTTACGAGGATATGGCAGAATTCGAGACATAAGTATCAAACGCGGCTACGGGTTTGTGGTAAGTTTGTCAATCGAGAAGATTCAACATGGCGCGTGGTTGTGCCTGGCTTCGCAGGTTACTGTTAATTCAAGCGCTTATTCATCTTTTCCTGTTCAATTTGTAGGAGTTTGATGACTACAGAGATGCAGAAGATGCTATTGATGATCTGAACGGCAAAGACTTGCTAGGAGAAAGGTATGCTCGAAGGAGTCGAAGATATCGTGATTCGCTTCATTCTTTGTCAAATTCTGTGCTGCCTTCGAGAGGACGCGAACTCCGTGGGGAGTCAATGTTGAATTGTCTGCCTACAAAAAGCATTTCTAGAGAGCGCAGAAGTATTTTTCTACTTAGTTTCATCGTAACGAAGCTATTTACGGCTGAAATTCTATTTCAAAATGCACGTGACGAAACGGTAGTTCGTTTAGCGAACTGGGCTTGGCAAGCTTCCAACAACCAGTAAAGAAATCAAAGCAACGCTGTAGGTAACTCGTGGATATGGAATAGAAGTAGAAACTATGAAAGTATTGCATAATAGTATCGCCCATGGTCAAATTTATGAAATTAGATTTAGGAAGTGACATCTTTTTTCTAAATGAGATATTTCACTGCTCGTGCCACAATTTTATGGTTAATTTACTGACTTAAATATATTAAATATAAGCAAAATAATCATCTAGGTTTGTTAAATAACCTTTCAAATGCCAGATAAGGAGAAATTTGGAGCTTTTTCTTTTGTTTGAGAGTGGATGGAATTGGATTGGCAAAGTTGTCTTTTTGATTTCTTGTTGGGCCTAACAGTTTCAAACTTGGAAATAATAAAAATAATTTTCTTACCACCGTATGCATTGCTACGCGACCTCAAAATTTACTGTTGGGCGATTGGCGATTTTACGCAAGAAAATAGTTGTCAATTTTCTTGAACCGGAAAATTAAACATTCGAGTCAAGGAAGCCAAAGGGTAGCTTAAATCCATTTTGCTTTATTTTGCAATCAATGTCGGCCTGCTGAGGTGGCCGAATCCATCGTTTTGGTTTGATTGACGGCTTAAAATCGCCGAAGGCCCATCGCAACATTGAATTTTGAGGTCGCGTAGCAATGCATACAGTGGTAACAAAAAATGCAAATTTCTGTTCTCTTTTCTATCTTGCACTATGCTGAAGTGTAATATAGGATTGTAGGTTGATTGAGTAGATCACAGGTCTCATTTTATCATACCTGCCAACTCTCTCTGTTTACACCCTCAGTCTCCCGGGCAAAAATTTAACCTTTCCATATACCATATTTACCGGTATATAAGACGCACTTTTTTCACACCAAAATGACCTTCAAAATCGGGATGTGTCTTATACACGGAACATCGCTTTTTGAAATTTGCATAACAGCCAAACAAAAGATCCTTTACAAATTGACTGATTCATGATCGCATTGTTCAGTTGCCAATAAAATAGCTAGGATTTCAATCCGTGAAGTCTGCCAGCAGGCGTTTTGTTTGCAAAAATCTCGGAGTTCGTAGTTGCGAGCGCCAACTCGGCCCAGGTCACATGTCCAAAAATCCAAGATGGCGCTTGTTCGCGTTCGCGACTACGATCTCCAGGATTTTTGCTATAAAAACAGCCTGAAACGCCTGCTAATGGCTACAATGTGTAGATATTTTAGCACAAGCATTTAAATTTGCGTGAAATCGTGTGTAGCACAAGATTTTTCTCAAACAAACAAATAAAATGAAGAAACCATTGGAATGTTTTACCGGTGAGTAAGTACATATCACTTTTGTCCTGTTTTTATTGTCATTGTCACTTACTGCGAGTCTATTTCTCGAGGGATTTCTTTCTAGCAGTGCTGTTGCACACAATACAAATTGAAAATCTTTAGAAATTGATTTTTTCGCCAAAGTGACCTCAAAATTCAGGGTGCGTCTTATATACAGGTGCGTCTTATATACCGGTAAATACTGTATATAGTGTATACCTCCCAGGTATTTCTTGTGATTTGCTCATACAGTTGTTGTATTTGGAACACAATCTCACAGTTTTGGGGGTTGGCAGGTATGTTTTATACCCATCATAGAGCCCCTTTAATCAAGAGCAGTGACAGTACATTTTGAAATTTGTTTGTTTGGTTTTTGTTTATTAGAGTAACATTGGAGATTGCCAGAGGAAGACGGCCCAGCGGTGGTGGTGGTGGTGGTGGAAGAGGTGACGGTGGTGGCCGGGATTTCGGACGCCGTGGTGGCAGGGAACGCAGACCCATATGGCTTGACAAGTATGAAAAAAACATTACTATTCAATGCTGCTGGGGATAAAACTTTTGTGCTTCTGCACAATCCCATCTGCTTAATGTTTCTCTTTCTGAGACTTCTCAGGGCCTAATTTAAATAGCTATAAGAATGAATGAGCAAATGAACTAAATAAATAACAATATAAAGGTTTAGTATAATTACTCAAGTGATTCCAAGCGCTGATTGGCAGAGACGTTCGTCATATTTTGAAATATTTTTAAATTGAAAGCATTGGGGATCACGCATGCACTTTGTTACGAAAAACTAAAACAATATGTCTAAATGCGAATTTATTGTAGAAAATCTTTAAAGTCACTTGAGTCATTATACTTAAACAAATTCAGTCACCTCAGGCTCCGTAAACACCATTCAATATACTATTCGCCGATATTGATGTCACCTTCAGCGACTAATTATTAAATATGGAATAATAAGTTAAAAGTAAGCCTCACACTTGCCATTGTTGATATCCTTATTTATTTGAGCCCTGTGTTTTATGTGATTTTTGGTTTCATTTTGTTGGAATAATGCAAACAGGTATGGGCCCCCTGTCCGCACCAACTACAGTATAGTGGTGGAAAATCTGTCAAGCCGCACAAGTTGGCAGGTGAGTAATGAGGATATGCCCGTGTTTTAGTGGATTTATACTATACCATTTAAACCATAGCAATATTATCGCATGATTAAAAGACCCTATTGACACATTCCTGTAGAAGCCTCAGGGTGATTTTATTTATGAAAACATCATTGCTGGTGTTGATGGCTGGCAGTGCATGTTTGTTTACAAGAGTTACATGTCCTTGACTGCCATGAGGGGCAACATTTTAATCATTTGAGGGCCCAGTGTTACATGTTGATCTACTTTTAACTTCTTTAACCTGCATATACATGCAAAAAAAAAATTTTTTACAAGACAGATAAAGTGTTGTATACATTGTATTCAAGGCTATAAAATTCCTGATACTGATGCACATTTTATAAAGTAGAGCAACCATAAACTCTCACTTTATTTTCATGTTGGCAGGGCCTATAAATGTGTTAGAGGTGACAAAATCTTTAATGCTTGTCAACCTGAGGTTATGCCGGGCTGACGTTCTGCTTTTATTATGCACTGAGGGTTGCAAGCTAACAGCTCAATCTGAGTTCCTGCCTGTGTTTGAAGTTTAAAGAGATGTGTAACCTTCGCTAGGAGTCGCGCTATGAATTGTGAGGAGATGTAATATCCAAACTCCCAGGTTATGGTCTGCGAGACGTAAAACCCACGCTCTGACTCGCTATGAGAAGTGTTAACCGTGCTTGGGAATGTGAGGAGAGGTTGTTATCATACTCCTTGGTAGCGTTCTGTGATGAGATGTGTTAAATTGCGCTCTCTCTCTTATGATGAGATGTTTCCCAAAATACTTGAGGGTTATCTGACAATTACATAAAGTTTTGGGTGTCAGGTAAGAAAACATATGGTTTCTTTGGAGCAGTTACTTTAAAGATGAAAACTATGGTTTGGATATCAAAATCATTGATAAAAAAGTTATTTCATGAGTGCAGTGTGAGGTACTGGGTAGGGAACATTAAAAAAAAATTTTTTGACATTTCTTGGTGTATTGCAGAATGCTAAAGATCTAAATGCAAGTACAGAAGCTTTATTGATCTGATTTCATTTCAAGGATATGATTATAGAAGTTGTTGATTTATTGTTGACCAAGTATGATACCATTTGAATTTCAGGATCTGAAAGATTACTTCCGTAAAATTGGGAAAGTGACTTATGCTGATGCTCATAAGAAGAGAATTGGAGAAGGGTGAGCAAGAACTTCACAAACATTCCCTTATGAAGATGTTAAAGTGCTACTGACTGATTTTTCACCCATTCCATTCCTAACAGTATTTCTATAATACAGCATTCCTGTTTTCCTAGCCTTATTTCCTTTTTACTGGCTATTCTCTTTTTTTTTTTTTCCCTAACAGTCACCTTACCACTTGAAACCCTTTACAACTTCTCATGGCATTTTGTTGTACTCTTGTAGGGTTGTTGATTTTGAGACTCGTAGTGAGATGGAAAATGCAATTGAAAAGATGGATGACACTGAACTAGGTGGCAGAAGAATAAGAGTGTTTGAGGTGAGTACTTTTGATATCAGGATTGGTGGATCCACCACTGGCTCGCTGCATTTAACAAAGTTCTGTTGTTCAGGCTTTTTTGTGTCTCACAATTAATGCGGCTTGTTTGCCCATGGGTACAGGCTCTGGAACAACCAGTCCATTAAAACTTTCTAGGCGTCCCTGACAATTTGACGACCCTGTAATGTGAGTTCAATATATATTTTCAGGACAAAGATCGTGATTACTCGCCCCCACGCAGTAGCTCCAGAAGGCGATCCCGATCTCGCTCAAGGTCTCCCAGACGCCGTTCCAGGTAGGGTGTATGTCGGATAAATGCCACGTCCCTGTTGCATGTAGTTTAGTTCACCAATCTTACATTCATTGTTCTACCTCCCTAGTTACTGTTGCTACGTCGGACAAGCCAAAATGTTACTTTAGCACAGAGCATTGAAAATGCACTGATTGCAGAAAGGTTGCTACATAATATATGGGTTTCATATAGTCTCTGGAAAGGCTTAAAATTTCATTAAAAATCTTAGAATTTCGCGTTTTTTGAATTCCACAGAGAAAACTGCCCATTGTTTGGTGATAAATCAAAGGAAGACGGAATCGGTCTATTGTTATAGGTGTAACGAATAGAGGATATTACATGTCCACGCGGAAATACGAATTTATCTCCGAGTGTTGAAAATGTATCTTATTTCCATTCCAGATCGCGATCCCGCTCAAAGAGTCGTTCCGAGTCCCCGAAGCAGCGCAGACGATCTCGCTCCAAGTCCCGCTCGGCCTCGCAGAGCCCACGAGCACGGTCCCGTTCGCACTCCCCGGCCAGCGGTAACGAACGCCAGGCAGATGGGCGTGACTCCGACTGAGCAAACAAGCATGTCACCCGCGTGACGTAATTCGTAGCTGATATTTTCAGCTGTGAGAACTTCGCCCCGTTATTAGAAAGGGGTCCATTAGTGGCACCAAATGGCACGATTAACTTCGTGTGTTCTATCCTAAGTTTAGTTCTTAAAGTTTGCAGGTCGCTTAACGAATAGCAGACAAGCAGTGGAGTGATTCGTTTATCCATTTTTACGCAGCAAATTATTGCTTTTCGTACATTTTTTTGGCGAGCCCGGGGACTTAGCAAATCTCCGAGGACCGCATACCACTGCTATATTTCGATTATGAGAATTTCAGTTTCTTTGTTAAAGCACGACGTTAGAAACGAGAAACGTCGAGACCGTGTAATGAAACTACCGTGTAACCATCAGATAATCACTAGGGAGGAATTTCCTCCTTTAGTCATCGTTTCACCGTTTTATAATCATTTTTATTGTCTGTATATTTAGAAAAACTATGTTACAGTTTTGTTAGCGATGAAATAAGAACGGCTTGTGGCGTCACCTTGGAATAAGGAAATAAAGCTGATCTGATACTATTGTTCAATGTGGTTTACATGTTTTAGTTATACTCATGCCGCTGTAAGGATCGTATCCGTTTCACTAGCTGAGCCATCCAGTGCATGCGGTTTGCGTGATGCTGTAGAGCTGCAGATAAAGTAGAAATTTAGATTGTTGATGAGTTCACGGAGGGTGTCAAATTCAAATTAAACCAGCAAAATTGAGTTTAAAGAAAAAAAAAAAATAGGCAAACATTGATTAATCGCCTAATGAAACGGCTGTTCTAACAAAATAGCCGCAACCATATTGATAAACTCCAAATTTTCATATCTTTCGTTACCCTGCTCCATGGGACATTCTGGCTATGCACAAACCGCTGTTGAGATTTCAATCAACTGAACCTCTAGGTAAATTATAACATGTGAAATTCCAAAGTTGTAAATAAATGCCCTGTGAAAATTTCAAGTTCCTCGATAGGGGAGGTAACGCGCCAGGCCATGACATCGCTTTACCGGCTCTAATTGCTCGCTGATCTTCATTCTGATGAATTCCTCAACTTCTTCATTAGCCATGGCGGCTTCCTTCATCCATTCCTGCCTGGCCTTCGCGAGATCCTATCGAAAAGGTGCTTCCATTTCAGTCCTTCGTGTAAAATTACCTATATTCCCCATCTATATAGAACACCAACCCTGGAAGTTCCTCCATTTATAGGGTAGTCTTGCTTCACCCTGTGTAAAGGGATCCAGAGTGTGGGATCCGGGATCCAAGTACTGGGTTCCGGGATATACGGGTCGGGATCTGGAATCAGAAACTTCTGTGGATCCCTTCACATGGGGCTATTCCAGATCACTGCCCATTTTGTAAATCGGTCTTTCAGTCTTTGTGGTAAAGTTTTTTGTGCCCTAGCAGTTACTTACCTGCATACACTCCTCTTTGACTTTGATTATGCCCTCCCTGATGTCTTTTTTCTTCAACTCGGCGATCTCGTGTTGAAACTGCTGTTTTAAGTCATCAAGTTCGCACTCTTTGATTTCGAGATCTCTGAGCTAGGGTTCGAAACAAGCAAGAGAAAACTGAAATATACTTCCCGTCACAAAGACGCGGACCAAACTAAGAAATATAGTCCGCTGGAAATGGAGACCATTTTCGAGGAAATTGCGCATTTTAGGCTAAAGGCCAAACATTTTGCCTGGTGATAGTTTTCAAACTATGTTTTCAGTTGCACAGATCCGTTTTTTTCGTGTAACTACTGAGTTGCAATACACTACAGCTGTTTTGAGTATTCTGCGAACTCTCACGTTCGACTTCCAATGGCATTCTGGCTTCCGTCAATCAAACTCTCGGGTCTAATTTGGGTCTTATGGCCAATCGTAAGTTAGGCAATTTGTTTAGAAAAAGTTGCTTTGTGTTGGGGCATTTCAATAGGATGGTGAATAACTGAATCTATTTATTCCATAGAGTTTCAAAGTTTGATTGACGGAAGCCAGAAAGCAGTTTGAGGGTTGGAAATTGATCTCGAGAGTTCGCAGAATACTCAAAACAGCTGTAAGAGTATTTGCTAAACGAAATGATAATTATTTGCTTTTTAGCATTCTGCTCGTGGACGCTAGCATCCCCAAAATTCAGACTGCACCTTTTTGGAGGAAATTTCTTTTTTTTTTCTAACTGTACCGGAAAATGTTTTGATAGTAGAGTAATCATCGATTCCTGTATTCCCGGTCCACAAGTGCTAAAAGGAAGCTTGATATGTGGCTCAGCTTCTGCTGCGATTCTTTCTAAACGAGGCCAACAATACGACGGCATCATTTCACGCGCGCATATTTCCGCGTTTAGCCCATTAACAAGTTTCATACTTAGAAGTCAACAATGTTGCGACAGCAAATAAGTTTCTGAACTGAGAAACATCTTGTTGCGCGCGACTGTGTTCGTCGTTTAGCCACTTCAGGCAACATCGTTATACCCTTCTTATTTGCAAGAAATCAGATACAACGATGTTTTGGCCAGTTACGGCTAGAGAGTCATAAGATTTACGGAACCTTTATCCACTGCGGAGAGATAAATTCCATTTTGTGCCTTAATTTATGGATTGTGAACTCCAGAGTTGCCAAAACACTTGTCTAGGGTTCAGAATCCATAAGAAACATTCAGCGTACTTTTCGTGTTGTTTGTTACCTTCTTTTCTTGACGCGTTTTTTCCTCACAAAAATTCTTCTCTACTTCTTCCAGCTGGCGCATGACTTGTCCGAGTTGCTATTGGAAGAAGGAAATTTGTAGGAAAAAAAAACATTGGCGAGATTGTTAAGTATTCCGTGTAAGTGACTTGAGGTTGAATCACATTTGAGGTCGACAAGAGTTAGAGCAGATTTCGTATGACTGTGAAAAGTGCCCCGACAATGTTGTGCTGAGACCGTGCCACGAGGCCACTGCGCGATTTCATTCCGTATGTACAGCAGGTCAGGTTCCGTGCCGCGACCGCGACAGTGCCGCGCCGTGTCGCGGTACTTTTCATAGTCATACGAAATATTACTCTATGCCTTACACACCTTACTGTGTGCGACCTCGATAGTTTTCTTTTGCTCCTCCGCCAACTTGAGTTTCTTTTCGAGATTCTGCAAAATACTATATCTATAAGGACGCATTTCAGGATTAAACAGCATTCATCAGGGTGTGTGTCTGTGTAAGCGTTACGGCACCTGCTGTACGACCCTGTGAGGTCTCAAAATAGGTAGAAATTTGACAACTATGGGCTCACGCAAACGGCTCCGCTGGATTGATCTTCTTCCATAGTGGGACGGTTTACGCTGCATTTACATCCTTGTCGGATAAGACGCAAAAGTCTAACCATTTGCAGAGGTAGAGCAAGGGCAGCAACTTCTCCTCAATGATTTAGAAAATACCCTACGAGTTGGTCCGGTTGGGTTTTGAACCCCGGTGTCCTGCACCACAGCTTTGCGCTCTGCCATCGAGCTAACCACATCACTCTCCCTTGTATGGCAAGCCTGCTTCCTGCGCGAACAAATGTCAACCATGGATATGGTCTTCATTCCAGTTCTAGTAGGCAGGTTAAGCAACATCAACAGACTCCAGCGCACAGACAGGTTCATTACGTTCAAGTGCACGGTATGTTTTGAATATGTTTATAGACTTTATTGCTTCAGTTTTACTGGCTCCTCTTGTAAATTAGCCTAATGCTACGAGAAGTGTGATTAAACATATCCCTCTATCACAGGAAATTTCTGCTGAAACCCATCCATGGGAAAAGCTGATCTTTAGTTTCTCATGGTAGAAGAATGGGAAGTTTTCGGATTAGCCGTGGCTATCCATGTGAATTCCGAACATTTCCCATTCTTCTACCATGGGAATGGATGGATGGGTTTCTGCAGAAATTCCCTGTATATATCTATCTATCCGTCTAACCGGTAGCGGCGGTAAGCGCTATTTACACATGTATTTACCGTGATTTGCCCATCCTTCATGGTATTCGCGATCTTTAATGGTTTGTTCAATTCCAGCTGCTTTGACAGCTGAAAACAAATAACACCGATACAGTCATGTTCTCAAATGAGGTATCGATCTGTGCAACTGCGATCTGAGGTGGTCATCGGCGACGTCAAATTCACGGCGCGAACGATAAAAAAAATGAATGATAAAAAAACAGGATTTTCCAGGAAGTCTTTAGTTATTTTTCAAGGCGTTTTTATTGGGTAGAAATGCCTTCTCTGCCCAAACAAATATGATAAGTCTGGAGGATGTCATAATTTGCAGCTCAAAATCAGATTCACGAAACTGACTGATTAAACCACATTTGAGATGAAACATTTTCCAGGAGTTTTTCAGGATTGTTCTTAAATTCCAGAACATTCAAGGATTTTCCAGGAAGGAAATAAAAATCCAGGATTTAAAGGACGCGTGCGAACCCTGCAAATCGCGCAGTGTAAAGGGATTGCAGTTTGGATCGAATCGCGCCCTCATCGTTGTTGGTATTAGGAGCTCAGTAAACAAAGACGTTTCTAGCCGGACGACGGACGTCAACCAGAAATTCGACGTTTTCCTTCTTGGTAAAGTTAGACGTTTCTGCTTTATCACGCGGGCTTGCCTCACTAAACGTGTTAGCGGAGAATTTCCAGTTGCCCTACGACGTCCAGGAACGCCTCTGCTTAGGTTCCCTATAGAATCCTATGATATCTCTTTTTTGTGTAAACTGAGTACTTCGTCGCTATTTTCTTAGCGGAATCTAGCCTCCTGAAGCTTTGAATAATCCTTTTGAATCGCCTGCTACTTTGCAAGTGAGGTCGCGATAAGATCGCCGGCTCTTCTTCATATCTCGCCGTGAGATGGCAGGAGAAATCGAAGCCACAGCGCAGTGCTCTAGACAGCAGATATTATAGCGTGTTAAATGAACGTGCCATACGGTTAACAAACGCGTCTACCTCTTTAGTCTTTGACATCAGCTCGTCGTTCCTCTGTTCAAGGAGAAGGATCCTGTGCTGGTGTTTCTACAAAATAAAACAGAATAAACGAGAAACGAAAGAAAGGGTTTCTTCTCCTCATTGTCAGGGAACTCCAAGCGCCGAGCGGTCGAAATGTGCACGACCGCTAGATAAGGAGAGGTTGGAGGACTTAACGGGCTGCATTAGATCATGAGTCCTAAGAGCCCTTCTTATGTGAGAGAGAAAGAATCAAAGACTACAACGTGGGTCCGGGAGAACACATCAAGAGCAAAGGTCGCAGGAGATGAACAGATTTTGGGCCGGAGAACCGGCCTATCCACAAAGTCATTATTAACAGATTACCTCAACCTCTTTGTTAGATTCTTGCAGTTCTTCAAGAAGCTTCTGTAAAATGAAATGAACGCAAGACAATATGCTAGACGCTAGTGGAGAAATCCATTTTACTCAGGTTTTTCATAATTTCGATCTAAACTGCAAAAGTCAACTATCTTTTAGCAGATCCTTCAACACCCGTCACCCTCCCAGAGGTTTTGCAAAAGCTACGGGCAGTTGTGCACTAAATGTTTGATTCAGGGAGCGCTTTGAAAACACAATTATTAGCCAATTGACAGTTGGCAGAATTATGAAAACAGAAGAAGAAAAATCCGAAATTATGAGTCAAAATCAGAAACCAGAAAGCTCAAAATAATAAGTGCCTTTCTGGGTATTGCGAATGTATTTTTCCAATGCAAACTACTAAAATGATTGAATTCTAAAATATTCATATTTTACAATTAGGGGACAATATATAATTTATCGTAAGTTACGTTCTGAAGTTACCTCATAAGATTTCTTGTTTCGATCATTTTCCTTAGCAATGTCAGAGTTCGCCTTTATCAGCGCCTCAACCGTCACCTCAAACTCCTGAAAAGAGACCATTCACAAATGTTAATATTGGGTTAACCCTATCCAGACTGGGCTTTTTTTGACCATCTGTGACTGGGGGGGGGGGGGGGGGGCTAATTCGGCCCCCCCTCTATATCTCTGGAACCACTGGGGCTATGATCATCAAACTTTCACACAATGACCATGAGCCTTAGACAAATCACCACACCTATTTTTGTCACGTGGGAGCAAAATGTGACGTCACAATGACGTCATTCTCAATGTTTTATCAATTTTTAAGTAATTTTAATTAACTTCCAAAAACTTGGTAGATAATACTCTAAAAGCCAACTAATTAACATCAAGATAATGTAAATGTAATAAGTTATGACATTACCACATAAATTTTATTAAACTTGCGTCATAATGACGACTTTTGAAAATATTGTCCGCCATCTTGGATCCGCCATCTTGGATCCGCCATCTTGGATTTCATTTAATTTCCATTTGACTCTTCAGATAAATACACAATGAGAAAAAAATGGTCAAAATGTACAAAATACTCATCAAAGAAGTGTTTGACATTGAAAAAGTTGAATTAAAAGGAAATTTGTAAATCCCAGAGCTAGTTTTAGACCATATGTTAAAATGAACAAAATCCCCCTACCCCTCCCCCCCAAAGATTTTGTGTCAAAAATTAATTAGCCTGTACATAAATTACTAAGGAGTACAAGCTCCGATAGTCATAAATTGGGCAATGTGTCCAACATTGAGCTTGAAATATGAAAAATTCACGTTTTTTCGAGTTTTGCAAAACATGCATGTCAAAAAGTGGTTGCCATGGAAACTGGGTCGTTGACACTGACATGTCATTGACACCAAAATGTCCCCAGATAAATTTTAGAAAAAGTCACGAAGTTTCACCATCATAGCTGCAGTGGTTTTAGAGTAATCAGGATTTTACTGGAGGGGGGGCTCGAAAAGCCCCCCCCCCCCAGTCTGAATAGGGTTAAGGACATACCATGCACGAGAAATTATTTCTTGCAACTGGCACACAATATTTGTTTGCTTTGCGATCATGCCAGTTGCAGCGAATTGTGCGACACGCGGAAACGCGACAAATATATTGCATTGCAAGTTGCAGGAACAAATAGACTGGTGGATCTGTACCTTTCGCAACGTTGCGAGACAAGTATCTGCGTGTGACATGTTTCTACTACTTGCAATGCAATGAAAAGAACCGGCCATCAGGAAAACTTGTTCTGTTTTTTTTTTCTTCAAAAATGTGTTATTTAACTGGTGGGCGCATCACAAGGTGTGAGGCGTGTAACATCCGCGCTACAACTAACTTGCAATGTACTGCTTACAAAGAAACCAGTCCTATGTCCAAGGAATGATAAGGGTTTTAGGGGCGTTTAGGCGATAGCACGACTCTAGTGCGAGCTTTGAAACTAAATTTTAACTAGGTTCGACTATACTCTAAAGTCATGTCTCTGGCTCGACGTGCTACCCGACTGTAACGCGGCTTGCGATTGGCTGATGGGAAACCTTTCAGCAGACTTCTCTCGTGTACGATTGGCTAGAGGTGCACGACCAATCAGCGCGCGGAAATTCTTATTTATAATCACTTGAGTAATTGTACCCAAGTCATTTAGAATCACAAAATACTCCCTCTTTATATACCTGTATTGTCCGTTTGTTCTTTGCAATCTCTTCCGTACCCTCATTGCATCGTTTTGTTAACATTTCGTTCCGAGTTCTCTGTTCCTAAAGGGAAACAAACATGGCAAAATTAATACCGTTCAAGACGACACACAGAAATGCCAGCTCGAAACTGAATGCTTTTGTCGAAGTAGCAATATTTGTTATATGATCGTCCGGGTGGAAGTTGTCGTTCACACGAGACCGGTACAAAGCCAGACCGGTACAAAGCCAGACCGGTACAAAGCCAGACCGGTACAAAGCCAGACCGGTACAAAGCCAGACCGGTACAAAGCCAGACCGGTACAAAGCCAGACCGGTACAAAGCCAGACAGGTACAATTCTGGTACGGTACAAAGCCAGACCGGTACAAAGCCAGACAGGTACAATTCTGGTACGGTACCGTCACTTTTGCAAAACGTGCCAGAATTGTACCGGTACCGTATGAACAGGCGGTACCGTATAAATGTCGCGGACGTCATCTTCAGAGTCAAGTGAAGATATCAATCGGTCATTGTATCTATTTTTCTCACCATTAATGCCCTCTTGTTGCCCTCGTTCTTCCTCGCCACCTCGCTATTTTGTTTGACCAGCATCGAGTTCTCGTTCCGCAAATGCTGTAACGGACAAAAAAAAATTAAATAAGAGATCGATCCTATTTTGGTGCAGTAAACTCTTTTTTCAAGTTTTCAGCTTGTCTCACTCAGCATGACTCTCCAAGCAAGGGCGGATCTACAGGGGTACTCAGGGGACCAACCCTACCCCCCCCCCCCCCCCCCCCCCCATTTCGGGAAAGTGACCCCCCACCCCCCCTTTATCGGAAAAGTGTCAGCGCAAATAATAAGAGGTTCTATTTTGGTGCAATAAGTTCTAAAATTTTGACTGTCGGGCCCCCGTTTCTGAAATTCATGGACCCGCTCCCCAAGTTTTCATGGTTTCAACAAATTAACAATTGATTTGTTTCGAGGAGAATCCTTGTTCAAACGGAGGTCATTATCTTGAATTTCAGAGTCTTTTTGTGTGGTTGAAAAAGTTCTACGAGATTCTATAAATACTTTCTTTGGCAACCTCAAAAGTGTCCGCATAAAGGTACATGAATCATTAAAATCTTGTTTTTCTTGTTTTCTCACCGTTAAAGTCCTCATGGTGGTTTCATGTTGTCGCGATATTTCAGTGTTATGTCTGGCCAGCATTTGGAGTTCAGATTGTTTTTGCTAAAAAAAGAGAGGGAAAAGTAAAAAAAAAATCATTTATATATAACGTACTTCTCAAAACTCAAGGCTAAAACGAGCCACTGTCTGTCAGTTTTAGGCGTTTGTTGGCAGCTAGAATCCCGATGCGATCTTGGACGGGGCTCAAAACGCGAGTGTAAATCGCAGCGACGCAAGCGCAATCAGTAATTAAATATTAGTCCGCATGTGCTTGCGTTCGCTTGATATTAGACGCAAGAACAAGCGCAAGGAATGCCGCGTCTCGATTTTCTTGTGCTTGCGTTTAGTGTAAACCACATAAAGGAAATGTATGAGTTTGACTGTGCTGGCTTTCATACGTCAGAATTTCGACCTCCCTTAAATCCCATCTGAGCAAGTTGTAAGTTTGCCACCAAAACTTTTCATGTTTACTAGACCCCAAACAACATTTCTAGACTGGTGGCCTGCTTTCAGCACGAAATTCCCACGGGACCTTTTATTGTGACATTTGCTCCCAGACTATAAAGGAAATGTATGAGTTTGACTGTGAGCAGTCAATTAGCCAAGGAGCCGGCTCTCCGCCTGTATTTTTGTTCTTCGGATATTTGATTTTTTTTTTTTGGCGCGCGGTATTCCTGTGTCGCGGGGGAAAAGAAGTGAAAGAATCGTGCGCGCCAAAACCAAAGAAAAAACCCAACGGAGAGCCGGCCTCGCAGGTTAGCAGTCAACACAAGAGCAAGTTTTATGGGGAACCTACCGCAATGATCATATCCCGATTGTGGACCTCTGTTGATAGGGAGTACTGAACTGAAGATGGAATGTTCTCACCTGAAGAAAAGAACAGAACGCGAGGGGTCAGCAAATTAACACATTTATGATGCACCACGAGTAAACAGAATTAGATAACTAGTAATAACTAGTTTTAGCGGGCCGATTTTTCGTCGCAAGACCCCCCCAAAAAAATGACTGATCGGCTCGTGTGTGGTGAATCGCGACAAGTGAACCGCCACATACGAGACGACTTGTTTTTGACTCGGTCCGTATGGCGGCATGCGATCATCTTGCGACAGAAAATCCTGTCGGGATAAACACATACACACAGAAAACAATCAAAAATGTTACTAGAGACTCTTTTCTGTCGCCACTCTTTTCTGTCAATGGAGCAATTTCAAACGGTTTAAGATGGGGCTCAACTATGCGCGATAAAAAAACTCTAGAAGATCGCCCCCAGCACCACACAACCTGCTTCTGTCTTTTGTTTTCATTGAAATTAAAGACCAGAAAAAGCTCCCGTCAAGTACTTTAAACAGTTCTGCGAGATATGGATAAGTCCTACCTGTTGACCATGGTCCCTGCATGATTTTATTCCTTGCTCTAAATAATCCGGCGTTTACCCTCACTTGTCGCTTTCTCTCTTGTCGCGTTTCTCTGCTTCGAGACTCTGTTGTGTTTTGTTTCGTTTCCCAGAGCCGTCCGTTGGGTGCGCGCGCAGCCAAACTCGCGCGAGCGTCTCTACCTCCATCTGATCTATACACGCGCGGATTTTGTATTCATAGTTCCGGCCTGTCAATCACGCATCCTCAAAGCTACTGTTACACGGGACAAAACGCAACGTGGATTTTTCGCGTAACATTATTGCGCTAATTAACCATTATCCTGCGAGATTGCGCAGAATATCGTCTGATACTTAGCCGACGAGGGACGAAGTCCCGAGTTGGCTAAAATCAGACGATATTCTGCAAAATCGAGCAGGATAATGGTTTTATTATTCAGCACATCGATAGCACAAAAACCCCCCGAAAAACATGACTTTTGTGTATTATTTACGAGCTCAAAACATCATATTTCCTTCAGAGACGGATATCTAGCAGAGGATAGCTGTTATGTACAGAAGACAGCTATTGGCGTTCCAATGACCATATTTGGGCAGTGCATCGATGTGCTGAATAATTAACCATTATCCTGCGAGATTGCGCAGAATATCGTCTGATACTTAGCCGACGCGACGAGGGACGAAGTCCCGAGTTGGCTAAAATCAGACGATATTCTGCAAAATCGAGCAGGATAATGGTTTTATTATTCAGCACATCGATAGCACAAAAACCCCCGGAAAAAAAATGAAAAATGTGTATTTTTTACGAGCTCAAAACATCATATTTTCCTCAGAGACGGATATCGCAGGATAGCTGTCATGTACAGAAGACAGCTATTGGCGTTCCAATGACCATATTTGGGCAGTGCATCGATGTGCTGAAAAATAAATATCGATCGCCGTGTAACATGGCGCAGGGGACGATTTTTCGCGCAACATTCAGCTCGGCAACATGTTGCGTATTTTTTATTTGCCTTCAAAAACACGCAACATAAAATGACGAATATTCAGATAGTGGACTCGTATATGTCACCGTCGATGTTCCGCACAACATTTCTGTCTGGAAGCGAGGCAATCGTGAAATTCGTCAGCAGCTCGCGCTAAAAGTTGTTTTAACGGTCGTTTGCCAGTTACACGGGACAACTGTTGGCATAGCCTTCAACTTGTCGCGCAATATATTTTAATATTGTTGCGTTCCAAGTTGATGATCGATGTTGCGCCTTTTTCATTTCGCGCCACAACTTGTCAACAACAAAAGGTTTAAGGCGACGCCGCTATCTTGTCACACAAAAATGAACGAGTCATCAACGTTGAGGAGTGAAGCTAAGATGGTTTTGCGGTGTTGTTGTTGAGGGAACTGTAATAATGCAGACCAACGCTTCCCCGCAAGGTTAAAGGCTGACAGGTTTGGTCAGAGATCGGTTGATTTCAAATGGTTAAATCCATTCTGATCGGGACGTTCCAACTGAAAGGCAGGACAGCCTATGGGAGTTCCACTCCTCCCAACCTAGTTTTCAGTTTTCTTTGCGTTTTGCGTGAAATGAATCTCGGCAACTTCAGCACAACTAGGTATGTGAATGGGAGGTGGTTTATTAATCAATTCGTCATACACTGATGGCACCATTTACACTAGTCTACACTACGATATTTATACGATATTATACGCTAGAATGAATCAAGGGGTATTCCCATTATTCACATAATCAAAGTGTCTAGTTCACAGAAAGTTTCTAAAAAATGTTTTAAAAAAACTTAATTCAAATTTGTCGTTTTTCAAGTTGAATATTTTTGCGTTCGTGCAAAGAATTGATAGCTTTTTTCAATTCAGATTTCAGACTAGAATCGTATGTTATCGTGGAATTGAGTAAACGTAATAAAAAGAAAGCTTCACAGCCTTATTAAAAAAAATCGCATGGAGCAAATTACCTAGAAGGTGGATATGGCCCCGTTGAGATGTTTGTGTAAGAAGACGCGCTGCTTTTATACAGCATCAACTCAAACACGTGGCATAACACTAACGATACTTTTATAAACCGTTCTGTGCCGATGCAACCGTACCTGGAGCTCCCGGCTCGTCTCCTCGCGGGGGAGGCACTGACGCATGCGCAAGATTTAATACAGAGGAAGATCTTTCTGCGCATGCACCAACGTTCAAAACCAGCCAATCAGCAAAGGTCCTCAAATGAATGTCGCCAGAGCCTCCCCTGTGAGGAGACGAGCCGGGGAGCTCTGGGTACGGGAATGGGGAGGCTCTTGTGGTATCCATTTGAGGGCGTTAGGTCATGCGCTGTTTCTCTCAATGTCTCTCATTCTCGTACCCAGAGCTCCCCGGCTCGTCACCTCGCAGGGAAGATTCTGGTGACATCCATTTGAAGACCTTCGCTGACAGACTGATTCTGAACGTTCGAGCATGCGCATTTAGCCCTTTCTCTCAACTGCTCAAATCTCGCAAATGCGTCAGTGGCTGTCACCAGAGCCTTCCCCACAAGGTGAGGTGCCTATGACATGGCAATTGCACTTTGATATTTTTTTTATACAATTCGGATGCGATTTTGGTCTAGCTCGGACCTTTGCTCTTTATAGTAACGCCAGTTATACGCTTTTAGTATGATTGTAGTAGTCAATAGTTTGCACCTTGGCACTGAATTACTCTATGGCTGTTCCACATTTCAACTTCCTTATACGTTTGTGATTCTACCCGTTATATAACTAGTATTTTATACCAAACATTTATGTACAGCAGGGATTAATTTACGAAAGTGACGAATTCCATGTAAAAATTAATAGACTGATTATGCAATCTCGTTCCCAAAGCCTCGCGGTTTCTAGACCGTCGTGGCAGACAATCAAGAGGCGATTCTGATTGGCTCCCTGAACAATGGTTACCCAGGGTAACAATGGAAAACAGCCTCAGACTCCGGGACCGGAAGTTCCTCTGCCTCCAGAGCCTCCGTCCAACACGAAAGGGCGGGAATGACTGCCAAAAGGCATAATTCGATCACCATATAAGGTACGATGACGTCACGTCCGGTCAGCTTGTGTGTTCCGGTATGGTGCATATCCCAAATGAGGAGGCTATTCTCTGGAACACTGCTCGTAGAGATGCTCTCAGTTCTACCTTTACATCCAGGAGTATCATGTCACAGAGCATTGGGTAGTATGTGGACGCATGGACCTTGAACTGCAAGGAAATGATAAGCTTTTTTTTAAAGAAAACAATTGCAGATTTCGTATGACTGTAAACTGAGCCGCGACAAAGTTGTGCCGCGACCGTGACCGTACCGCGACTACGCGATTTCATTCCGTATCTACAGCAGGCCAGGTTCCGTGCCGCGACCGTGACAGTACTGCGCCGTGTCACGGCACTTTTCACAGATTTTACGAAATAAAATCTGGCTGAGAGTCAATCAGAATTCACCGATCCTCCCACATTCATTCTTCTACCTCCCTAGTAACTCCTGCTACGTCGGCTATGCTATGTTTCTTTGGCATTGAGCATGGCAATTACACCGATTGCAGAAATATGTTATTTAACAATTAGACCTCAAGGCCGAATGTGCTATGATGCATAGACCATGAGGCCGAAGGCCGAAAGGTCTATTGATATCATAGCACATGAGGACGAGAGGTCTAATTGTTTTAGTATAAACCAACTAGTTGGTCGGTTTTGGCAATGAATTCCATTTGGCAATGAATTCCATATTTTATTTTGAAAAAATCACGTTTTCTTGCAAAGAAAGGTGGTGGTTTTGCCAGGCACGGTCTATCACTAATAGACCATTAGTAGCTCAGCCAATCAGAATGCAGGATTTGTAATAGACCATTAGTTGGTTTATACTAATATCATATATTTGCCTGATATTTTCATCAGGAAAAGCTGAAGAATTCATTAGAAATCTACCAGTCTGTTGCTCGAAAAGTTTGTATTCCACAGAGAAAACCTCCCATTGCTTGGCGACAAATCAAGCGAGGACGGGATCGGTCTATCTATTCGAGAAACGCGTGCGTTGTGGCATAAACCCACGGTATGCGGACCAATCAGAGCGCGCGTTTTACTGACTGAGTCTTTGTTGGTGTTACAAGATGTATTGTATTTTGGATTGGAGCTATTGTATTCCATCTTCTAGTTTCGTTCTACGGTCTTTTGTCTTCTAATGTCTTTATGCCTCTGGTGCCTTGCAACACCAAGAAAGAGCCGTTTTACTAGGAAGTGTTGTTGTATAAAGAAAGCTAAACCATTGCACTTACTCTTTGGTCATCCAGTCGAAGAACTCGGCTTAAAAACAATAGTAATAAAGACGTCCACGCATCTCTGTGACTCGAGGATTCCAGGGAAAGATAATATGCCAAAGATTCACTGCAAATTCTGGAAGGGAAAGAACCGCCACATTAGCTAATGTAGTGCGATAGAGTGCATTTCATATGACTGTAGTGAAACCAATCGCAATAACACCAATTCTGAATAAAACCTATAGGAGTAATTACAAAGTAATTGCGAATTACTCACGACAGTCATCTGAAATCCGCTCTATTTAGCAATTAATAAATTCCGCTGAGAATCCCACAGCTCAATTCTTACGCGCGCGTTGATTGGCTAAAAAGAAGTGAATTCGACAAAAACACAGGTTACCCGCGCGCAAAGAAAGTTCTGAGCTCGAATCATTTCACTAAAATAATATCAATCTTCGCTATGGGATTCAAGAAAATTCATCATTCGATTCGTGAATTCCATGTTAAATTGCTTTGAAAAATGGTTATCGCACTTGTCACTGAATTTATCTATACAATTCGTTAATGATGAAAAAGGAATGATTTCAATGTCAAACATTTTTGCAACCAAGAAAGCTCTTGAAAGGCGAAAACACCACCTCTCTGATACGAGCATATCCCAAGCGATAAAGATAACCAATTAATGGCGTATTAATTAAAGGGGTTCACTCACCGTAGTGTCAATTTTTCTACATCAGGCCAGTCACCTTTTCTATTTTCATCTAAATACATTCTAAATAATATTCTAAGGAGGCAAGCTAAACTGGACGTTTCTTGTTTCAGTAGATTAGGCTTAGATTTCCCCTTGAACCCTGAAAATAAACGGCAGTATATATGTATAAGTATTTAGTCAAATCACATTAGTGGTCTATTGCCAATGCTGCTGATTGGTTGAGCCACTAGTGGGCTATAAGTTATAGCCTACTAGTAGCGAAAAGTGTCGGAATTAAATGCCAGAAAATGGCAAATGATCAGACCAGAAAACGTTTTTGGCTATACAAATTGACCCTACTAGTGTGACTTGACTAAAACAATTATTCCACTCGCATTCATTGACTCAGAACCCATTCAAATATTTTTTCAAGCTCTCCAAGGTGTTGACCAGCATCTCCACGTACCTGCTTTCATTAGAAAAGTCCTTTGCTCGTTGTTGGAGTTAAAAGCCCTAGCGAACTTGTGTGAGTCCTCCAGGCATTGGATAAAGAGGAAGAGCTGCTCTGAGCTCAGGTATTGGAACATGCCTGCATCTGACTGGACGGAACTATCACCACGGGAACGGGAGAAGTCGTCCAGCTACACAAGACATAATAACAAGAGTCCACTACTAAGAGTAAGAATCTCCCATATCAGCTCACTGTAGGAAAATGTCATTTTTTTATAAACGCAAGCAAGCAAGCAAGCATCGCTTAACAATGACGGAGAAAGAAAGAAACATTGCTACGTACAGGTTACTGCGGGTAGCCGAATAGACCTCTTTTACTTGGGCGTAAAATTTACCCATTTCAGATCACGTGGCATCCCCCCGAGTATATTTTCTTTGTTTTTCTGCTACGCATCGAAGGACATATGAATATGGAAGCATGCTAAACAAAGAAGGATTATTCAAATGAATGCCACATGATCTGAAATGGGTAAACATTACGCCCAAGCGAAAGAGGCCTATTTCGGCAATTTCTTGGTGTTACGGATCACCAGAGGCATGAAAACAATGGAACAAAAATCATGAACAAAGACCTTAGAACGAGACAATGGAACAGAGTACCAAGACCTCTAGCACCATAAAACGAAGTTTTCCGTAACACCAAGGAATACCCCGAATTTCCCTTTCGTAAACGGTCGATGCCTTACGGTCGTTGCCATTTTTTTATCCCGTGGAACTAGAATGTCGTCATCATTCATATAGCCTTGTTCTATGGATGCTAATGAATTATCTAAAAATCTAATAAAAAGCGCCCCAAACCCAGCATGTTCACAAGTAGTGCATTGGTTAGGGTTCGAGTTCGTAATCAGGTCGCCAGTTGTGATCAGGACATGAACTTTTTTCGCTAGGCGCCATTAGCGACTAATTAAAAATTTAGTTGCCAAAATGCAAAGATTTTGTCGCCACATAAACTTGAATCTCAGCTGAACTTAGAAAGATGGGGTGTCATTTAACGACTAGCTCTAAATTTTGGTCGCCAAGCCCCCAAATATAGTCGCAGTGTCGGGCCCTGAAGATAAAATTGCGAGACGGGGAAGAATTAATATAATATTTTTTTCCGTTTTACTTTGGAGAGGCAATCAAACTAAACGTGAACATTTTCGATGTGCCGCCCTAAAGGCAACGACTGTTTACGAAAGCGAAAATCAAGCCGAAATGCGCGCGTCGTGATGGTGCTTCATTCGCCATTGTCACACAAGCGCCATCTTGAATTCTGCAGCCGATTTATTCAGCATGATCATGAGACCAAGCAGGGCGCAGGTTTTGCTCATGTTGGAAAGCGAAGCCTGATGCTGGGATTTATGGTACAAAAGTCTTGACCAAGCTACCAAAAGTACTCCTTATTTGTTTTAGAACCAAAAAGTTGATTGCTCATTGCTTTTTTCGTTTTTTTTTTTCCGGGTCATTCCGGAAACAAAATGGCGGCGCCGTGACAGAGGCGAATTCTCAGCATACCTTAGCTGTAGCAAGGTTCTCAGCATCGTCTTTTCTACTAGTAGCAGGGAAGAAGACAACATTGTCGATTGTTTGGATCAGTTCCAGTTGGACCACACATTTGATGAGCAGGGCCGTGAATAACTCTTCTGCTGATGTCCCTGAAACACAACACGTCATGATCAGGTGCCTGGTGCACACTTGCGATATAACGACATCATGCAAATATCACGCGAACAAAATTTAGTGGTTTCAAAACGTTGAAGTCGACAAAAAAAAAACATAAAATTGCTTTGGCAAAGTAAGGGGTGGACCATTATTTATTGATTTTTTTTTTGGGGGGGGGGGGGGAGGGGGATTTTTTTTTTTCGGGGATCAGGTTGTGCAAGAATTTTTTTCCGGAATTTGTATGACTTTTTTCTCTGCAGGAATTTTTTGGAAGGATTGGCCCTGCTCGAATTTCACTCACATAAGCTGATTTTTCAACTTCCAAAGTTTAGTATTCGACTATGAACCCCAAAAGGGAGCACTGAAACTGCTTTCCTTGATTTCTGGTTCTTCTACTTTTTATCGACAAAATACCAGTGTTCAGTCACGTAGTATCTTTGATCATAAAAACCCTTCTGCTTACTTTGCGAGTGATGGTTCGCCTCCCCAGGTTCGAATTTCACCATTGGTAGGCTGCTAACACTGATGTCATCTCTCTCGGAATCCACCTCCCTGTAAGCCTCATTTGGCTCTACATTGGCAAAAACAAACGGTCATCAAATGAAAACACAGTACATCAAGCTGGAACTCTGAAGGCCAGACCACGCGCTGTAATTTCTTCGGCGATCTGCTTCTATTAGCAATAGAGTACTCAAGTGTGACGTCATAAATTTGAGAGATCTTGAATTTCCGATTTTAGTCCACGAATAATGAAAGACAATGTGGAAAGAGAATCGGATGCAAAAAATGAGGCAAATCGGTTGAAACGCGACCAAGATATGGCCACCTGAATACACAATTTTCTTTAACAAATCACTGTATTTTGGACTGCGTTCAAAACTTTATGAACGCAATCAAAAATACAGTGATTTCTTAAAGAAAATTTTTGTATTCAGGGGCCATATCTCGGTCGCGTTTCAACCGATTTGCCTCAATTTTGGTGTGTAGCATTCATTTATTATGCTCTTTCCAAATCCAAGGACAAATATTGCTAAATCGAAAAATTGTTTTTTGTGACGTCATCACTTGACTACTCTATTCAATTGTGTCAAAGCGGGTCGGGTTCATTCTCTCGTCTGCGCGCAGGGGAGGCTCTGGGGACATCCATTGGGGGCCTTCGCTGATTGGCTGATCTTGAACGTTGGAGCATGCGCAGAAAATTGTTGCTCTCAACGGCTCTGTATCAAATCTCGCGCATGCGTCAATGGCTGTCACCAGAGCCTCCCCCGCGAGGTGACGAGCCGGGCAGCTCTGGGTTCGAGAATTGGTCGGGTTTGAGTTGAAAAGTGAAAAGAATCCAAGGCCTACCATCATACAGACGCGGCACAATGTCATGCTCCGGTCTGAGCTCCAAATCTGAGCTTTTCTGATGAGACAAAACAGAGAAGGTTAATATATCTGACAACAAGTGTCGCAGTTATTTGTAGACAGAGACAGAACCGCCTGCTTCAACAAGAAGAGTTCCTTTTTCAACAGCCAAACAAAATAAGCCAATCGAAATAACAGTCAACAAACACAACTATATACTTCATTAACGCTGGATCGAAAATATAGCACTACGAGGCTCGTGAATGCAAATTTAAAGGAGCTGTGTCACGATGTTAGGACACTTTTGGTGATGCAAAAAAACATGGAAATAACTAATGGATAGCCACAATACTAGTCTAGATTTGTTAAATAACCCTTTAACAACAAAGCAATTATGATTGTAGGCTTCATGGACCTATTACAGAGCGGATGGAAACAGATTGCAACAATGAGTTTTAGAAATCTTGTCAGGATGAACAATTTTCAAAGTTTGAAGCTACATCAATATCTGTACGAACATCTGTTGTCTTGCTACTTACCTACATTGCGTATTAGGCTAATATCAAGTGATATGAGTGATCTTGGGATGGGTACATTCAGAATTAGAGCTGTATTTATGAATTCATTCAAAACACCGTGACACAGCCCCTTTAAACCCCCGACTATTTGTATTAGTACCTGTGTAGGGCTATGTGTCGGCGTGGCATCGGGTAGGGTCATATTATGCATGTCGGGGCGCCAGGTCAAAAGGTCATGCGGAAGGGTCGACTCGAAGATGTCCTTGATGCACTGACACGTCTTCTGCCACATCTCGGGGGTAAAACTAGAGCCATTAGACACCACTAGAAGTTCAAGACAGTTCGTCCCTGATCGCGCAAGCTGCTCGTTATCTGAAAATGTTAGGAAACAAACGCATGTGTCAGGCTGTTGAACAGGGGTTGTGCACCTGTTGGAAAACTCTGGGTGGAGCCAGAAGTCCACAAGAGGTGGGAAAAACATTGTGACAGTGAGCGACTGCTAGACTACCGCGAAAATCAGGCTACACACCGCGATACGCCTATTTCAGAAAAGGTAACCCGGCTTGACGTATTTGTTGTAGCCCGCCGTGCTACATGGGAGAACCCCTTACGATCCAAAAAAAAAAAATCAAATAGTGGTCACATTTACCTTCATAAAATATTGCCCCTTGAAATGTACTGCAGGCTACATCAAATAGTTATGTGTCATATTATTTGGTATTGAATGTATGTAATAAAATTTCGTAATGAATGTGATACTATTCGGTAATGAATGTAATTATATGTGGAAATGAATGTAATAACATTTGGTAATGAATGTAATAATATTAAGTAATGAATATAATAAGGTTTGGTAATGAATGTAATAATATTTGAGGGCTGGTAACTGAAAAGGGAGACGTCACTTCCAAGTCAAAATCCCCCCTCTTTCGCTATTCTACCCAGTCGCCTGTGAAACGCCCTTTTCAGTTTCGCGCGCTAATCTCATCAATCCCATCACCTTTCCGCGCCTTTTGCAAAGCTGTTTTTACCTCTCTTATTAAACCCTTGCTGACGCCCATATGTCGTCATCCAATGGAGTGGCGCGAAAGGAGATGAGTCGTAAGAAAGGTCAGAGAGTAAGTCAAGGTCAAAGAGTAAGTCAAGAAAGGTCAATTTTAAGGGGGCTCTCGCACGCTTAATATTCGTCCACCGTGGACATAAAATAAGTAAAATTGTAACAATGAAAACACATGTACATTTGATCGTAGTAATCAAAACAATCCTCCAGATTAATAGAAAAACGTTTCAAGTGTTAGACAATGCAATTCTAGGTTGTTTTGACCTGTTATCAAGAGGATGGAGTTGGATTGCGATTTGAGCTATTTTCTTGTCAGAGAAGTGGCCAGCAAGCGTGCGAGAGCCCCTTTAAATTGAAGGACTTTTCAATGACCTTTTTTTAAATTCCAGGACTTTTAAAGGCCCTGAATGCCTTTTTCAGAATTCCAGGACTTTCCAGGTCCATGTGAACCCTGTAATAATATTTGGTAATGAATGTTATAATATCATGGTAGTAATGAGAATACCTTGTTGGACACACCATAGAAGATGCGAGAACATGTCGTCTAACAGGAAGTCCGACAACACGTCAAAGTACTGAGTAAACACGTCAATCACCGCGTACAAGGCGTGGTTGCACGTGGTGGTCATCCACTCCGCTTTCTAATCAAAACAAAACAATATAAGAAACAATATAATTTATGCAACACTTGCAAACAGATGCAAGCGAGTATAAAGGGATTACTTATTACCTCTGACCAATCTACTTGTTGGTCTGGCAGCTTCATGGTATCGAATATTCTAAACACCACACGGAACACATCCCGCCACCAGTTTTTCTGGAAAGTGTTGCCGAAGTTCTTCATGATTTCGAACATCACCGTCAGACTTCTACAAGAAAAACAAACAAGGAAGCAAAGCTACATTAGCATGTTCTACAGATAGGAAAGGTCCACAGTCTACCCGCCGAATATTTACACACACAGGTAAATATAAGAGATCTCAAGGGTCCCAACAAAGTTACTGCTGAAGGCTTTCCCTGTCAGCCAATCACAAGCCAAGTGCAATAACTATCACTCACTGAACACGTGACGGGTTTCTTTGTAAGCTAAGCCAAGTAAAATCACTTTCACGCGGTGAGCACGTGATCATTCAATACACAGCTGCGTTTTAGTTCAAAATATGATTTGATTGTTGACCAAGTGCAAAAAACTGGTCACCTGAACATAACTTTTTGTCGCCAGGTGGCATCAAGCTTGAAAAGAGTAACAAAGTATTTGGTCGCCAGCTCGCGCCTAAGTTCACATTTTTAGTCGCCTAGCCCTGATTTGTTGTCGCCCAGGCGACAACCTGGTCGCAGTTTCCAGCCTGCGACATCGCAAAAAATGACCCCAGGCGATCATAGATTTTGGCTGTCTTTGAAAATATCTTAACCGGCTTTAAGATCAACATCTAGAATCTCAATACCTTGTTCTGACGTCCAGTTTACATCGGTTGATAATACACGAGAGTTCGAATAAGACTGGGAACCACCCTTTGACCCAGACCCTATCGGCTTCCGAGATCACGCCATCCTCGCTGCTGTGGTCTTTAAACATCTGTGGAAGAATGTTAAACGTGTCGTCAAGAAACAACAACAACAGCAGCAACCACCACCACAACATCAGACAAAACGTAATATCAGAAAAAACCACGGGAAAATCTAAAGAGCTCAACTGTCTTGTTAAAAAGAAACAACAGAAGTAGCTACAGACAGCAACGTCCACGAAGCCATGTTCCCTTACAATGAATCTGTATCTCCTGAAAATGCCACATCACGCAGATATTGCTCAAAAATATTTAGTTTAGTGTAAACAAGGAAATGCGAGGGTGTAAACGACGTTCTTTCCTTTCTCGGCGGGCCGGCATGCTTTTCCAAAACTTCTCTGAAAGACCTGAAAACTGGCAAAGTTTATAAAATATTTTGGAAAAAAATCAGTTAAAAAGTTTTAAGTCGCTTTGCTTTCATATTTCAAGATGTAACAGGCGAGTTTTCTATTTCGACTCAGTCGTGACGGTTATTTTCCAGAACACATAAACCTGTGGAGAAAGGAATGCAGAGAAAAACATGAGTCCGAGCGGGCAGAAGCGTAGACGCTTTTTTCGACGCGAACCACGGTTCGGTGAATTCCGTAGTATGCTGCCCACACCACACTACTGTTTCGTAATCTCCGCCTGCTTACCTCTGGGTTATCGTAGACGTACTTCGCGCAGTTCCGTATCAACCTGATCGCCTCCATACTCGTGTCAGGAAAGGACGCGTTACACGCGAACTCCGACAAACACTTCACCGCGTCTTGGAAGGAGTCGATGGTCGCCGAGAAAAACTTCTCGAAAATCGTTGCTGAAAAACAGCGGAAAACAGATACAAAACGTCAAATTGACGGATATTTATGGTCGCAATTTTGCGGCAAACGTTTAGTGGCAAAATTACAGGCAAACCTAAAGAAATATCTACAAACATGGTATGCAACTGACTGATATTTTTTAGTCGCAAAGTATCAATTCTGGTAGGTTTGCGATCGATGCGGTCCTAATATGGGAATGTGGCTCTCTTTCGCAACCAGCCATTTTTGGTTCGAATAAAATTTGCTAGATCTTTACGGCAACTTGCCGGCCTAAATTCAAGGACAATCGATAGCTCAAAGTTTTCCCTTACCAGTTGTCTGGAATGCAAGTTCCACGATCCCCTCGTCGATATCAGAGGCAGCGAGGTGAAACACCGAGAACACATTCTTCCAACCCGACTTGATATTGTGAGCCTGCGAGTGCACCATGTTCGCTACACAGCGGACTACCATGTCACGAATGGTCGCAGATCTGTGAAACGAAAAGGAGCGCGTGCCTCACTTTAACGTATACTGAGTGTCGAGGATAGTTATGCTACGACATCCTTAATTGCTCAGCTATTTACAATATAGCTACAATATAACCCGCGCTCTGATTGGTCTACATCTAAATCTATTTCAGTAATGGCTCCCCCTCGCAATATCATAAAAGCATTACAGCTATAACTTACTATAACTTTATAACTTTCTATAACTTTATCAGCGAAACATAGCACTTGTGATGTTTGGAGAGACACTCGAAACGTTTTAAAATCACTCGCTTTTGTTCCAACATTACGCGTGCTCTATTTCGCCGATAAGTTCCAGAAAGTTGTGCTCTAATGTTTAGTTAATAAAGAATAAATAAGAGACTGAATAAATGTCGACATCGGGGGAAGAGGGGCCTAAAAAGACATAACAATAAAACATTCCTACCTATTTTTCTTCATGATATGTTCAAATGGTCTAAGGAAGTCTTTCTGGAATCGAAAGTTCGGTAACTCCCCCTTCTCGAGGAACTTCATGGACAACTGTCGTAGCGAGTCCACACAGAAAAACGACACATCCTCATTAGGGTTACAACCGCACTGAAGAGAAACACGGGGACACAAGAACATTAGACTTTGTATTTTACCACCCAACTATGGTCTTAAAAACTTTACGAATTCATTAGGGTTACAACCGCACCGAAGACAAACACGGGGACACAAGAAAATACGGCTTTGTATTTTACCACCCAGCTATGCTTTCAAAAACTTTACTCCTTCCTCGAAATGAATTCGTTCCCAGCAATGTTCCAACCTTTCTTCGAAAACAAGATGCTGCTTAAAACAAAAAGATTTCACTATTCCGTGTGTCTCTACTGTAATAGATGCACAGACGTACGCCACGACACGCAGTCGTGTCGGGATGGGCTCATTATCTAATTTTAGCCAATGTTCTTAATCTCATAAATAATTCAACAAGATTAAACAAAGAAAATTATAAGCATGAAGGAGGTTAAAATAAATTACGTACCTTATTGAAATGCTCCCCGAGGACTGCCCATATGTGTGACCACTCGATTCGAATTCGGTTCATGTTATAGTACGATATCTCCACGAGCTTGGTGAGACTGAACATGCGCGGGTGAATATGATTTGATAACTCCTCCGACGAGACCATACATAAGCCCTGCACGAAATCCACTGGAAACCAGAAAAACAGCGCATTACTGCACGCGAAAAGAATGTCTTTGTATTCTTTGTTTGCACTCATTCCCATGGGAACAAAATCACAAAAGCGCGGCGGCCATGTTGGTGTACAGAACAAAGAGCAACAAATGAACTTTCTTTTGTTCCTGTACACCAACATGGCTGCCAATGACGTCACGTGCAAACCAGCAATAAGCGTGCAGAACAATAAACTGTAGCAGAGATAACAAGTAAAAACAATGAAAACCAGGTCATCCGCGTCACGTTTTTATTAAGCAATAAAAGTACTTTCCGAGTGCTCTCTGCTTTCTTACAAACACGAGGGGGATGTTGGGAGAACTGATCAAAACTTGAAAGACACGAGTCGAAGGCGAGTGTCTTTCAAGTTTTATCAGTTCGACCAACATTCCCCGAGTGTTTGTAAGAAACCAGAGAGCACGCAGAAAGTACTTTTATTGCTTTTAGAAAATAACATACACACGCGCGACAGCGTTGCGTGACAATCGTGTTTCTCAGGTCTCTTGTAAACACGCCTTTCAACCAATCAGAATGCGCACATTCACAATACAACATAGGTGTTATTTTCTAATCAAAGATACACCTATTTCAGAAAAGGTTGATGCACCGTCATAACTATGGTTGTGGCCCGCGGTGCGTCATGGGAGAAACTAACAAGAACGAAATCCTCGTGTTAATCCAGTACAAAATTTCTTGCGAGCGATGTATTGTAGAGTCTTTTGACATAAACAGGGTGATAACTATGGTTATTTATCCTAAAAGCAAGCATCCATGATTCTGTTTTGGTATACCTATTTGCTCCCATGATGCATTGCGAACTACAACAGGCAGTTGAGACGGTGCAACCTTTTCTGATAGGTGTATGTGCGGCTTCTACACTTACCGATGGCTTCACCGTCCAGTTTTGTCGATCCCGTAAAAATCCTGTCACGTATAAGGAGATGAGATCTGTTAGTCTAAGTGTCTATGTAAACAGCCTCAGGGAGAGTTAAACATCGCATAGAGATTCTAGTACAGCGCCGCAGATCAAAATAGCTATACGTTGTCACAGTCGTACAACAAGCATATCGCAATGACGTTGTCCCGACTCAAGAAGGGCCGGAAACTAGAAATTTTCTGTGCTTAGCATATTCAAAAGTTAGTAAAGGAGAAACACCTACCTGTCGACTGCGACCACGACACTTTGCGAGCTCGTCTCACCAACAGTCTCCTGTACGCTGGCGAATTTCTTGGGATCTAAGGAAGAGTCACTAGAAAATGTTACAAAACGAAAGCCCTCTCCTTTAGTGCAGGTTTCGTCAAAATACTTGGTACTGACCTGATACAAGTTCCTGTGACGGTGTAGAGAGACCCCTGGCCATCATGGCGGCGGATTGGGTAGACGAGCCGTGACTACCAGATGTCGTATGGCCTCCCATTGTCTTAACACCCGTGCCGATTAGTTGGGCCAACTCGAGTTGCGATATACACTTCAGGATCTGTTACAAAAAGGATGGGAGTTACCCTCGTAAACTTCATCTTCGAACCTGATAGACCTATAAACGATTTTAGATCATGTGAACAATCATCTGGGATGATACAGTTGTACAAATTCTCACACACGAACAAGCGCACAGAAGTATGTACAAAATGAAGAATGGTAAACTCCAAAACGAATCGTTAGGTGATCTTGATTGGGTGGCAACAAGATGGAAACACCGTTAGCCGATTTTATTCTATTAAACGCAAATGAATCTAAATCGTCTAACGGCGTTTACCACTTGTTGCCACTCACTAGACCTATTTACCATGGGCGTAACGTTGTCCCATTTCAGATCACATGGCATTCATTTGACTATTCTTTCTTTGTGTGGGTTGTTCCTTCGGTGCGTAGCAGAAACACAAAGAAAGAATACTCATGGGAATGCCACGTGATCTGAAATGGGACAACATTACGCCCAAGCGAAAGAGGTCTATTCAAGTAAGGTCATGGCTAGAGGGATGACTCAGAAGGAGGTGATTAATAGTTCATAGGCTTCACGGTAGAACGAACCTACATATGCTATGTTATGCCATGCAACTTCGTTCTATTGTTTATGCCTATGAATTATTAATCACCTCCACTGTTAGGATCCCATCTAGCCACGACCGTCAGGTAACCTCCAAAGGAAGCATGCGAGCAAGCGCACGTTCGTCTTTTCCTTTTCCCTTTTCGGTTGCCACACGAGCTACCATTTGCACTATTAACCATGTATCCCACTTGCGTGACGCCCCCCCCCGGCGGCATTTGGAAATTCCGAAGGGATGGGGAGGTTTAAGAGCTCGGAATTCTGATTGCAAGGGGGGGGGGGGGGGGGGGGGTTCGAAGCTGGATTTCTTGTCACAAGGGGGGGTCTGAAGATGCCCAACTTCTGAACGAGTTCGCGTGTTTTTCAGTCTGCTAAAATAGCGTTTTTCAGAAAGAAAAGAACGTCATTTCACGCGCGGAAAAACAGTCTTCGCCGCCATTCGATAGATAGAGAATGCTTGCCAGTTCGTACTTGTCCCTTCTAAGACAGAATCTCCATAATTTTCTACTGATTTCGACTGTTAGTTCAATCACGCAGCAGGTTCAACTTTGTACAATCACACATTGAAATTAATATAAAGGATGTTGGCGATACGGGATAAGCTGAGCTTGCTTGGACGCGCAACTTTCACCAAAAACCGCCGCAACTTTCCCTAACATATCTAATAAAATCCCGGAACAAAACGGTATAGTTTAATAAACGTTTCTCAAAAATGGTACATGTAATATGCATGTTGAATAATATGTTTTTCTTTTACTCCTTTTTAGAGTTTCTATATGGTTTTTCCTAAGCCTCAAATATTCGAAGATCCGCAAAAAGTAACAACTCAGACAACTAGGCTTTCCAAGCTTGGTCTAGCTCATTCTAATGTGTTTTCCTATTGGTTATATTTGGAAAAATTGTTTTAGAAAGCGATTTGAAAATGTGTGTTGCAAGTAAATAGCTTCCACACTTCATTTGAAATGTCTATTCCCCCATTTCTCGATCGAATGGCGAAAGTCTCCAGTTTTTCCGCGATAATATCATCCGATTCTTTGCCCCTACAATTCAAATGTTACAAAATAGCCAGTTAGCTACTAGTTAAACACGCTAAAAATGTAGAGCTCATATTCAGTGGATGTTGTGAATGCCGGTGGTATTTTTTTCTTCAAAATCAAACTATCATGCTCTGTATTAATATTCTGAAACAAGATTATGCGCTTTTGTGTTTTCTTTACTTTGCAAATTTAATAAATTCCCGCAACAACCCCCGCAACTTTTGCCTTTTTGGATGCATGGGGGGGTCAAAAACTAGTGCCGCCCGTGGGGGGGTACCTTTATTTTCTGGAATTGCCCATTTTAGTTGTGAACTAAATCTGTCTCAATCTGCGAGAATTGCAATCCATCTTGTGATGAAAATGAACAGCCAGTTATATTTGTTTAAGTTTAATGCAGCATTTGACACGTATGTAAAGGGTGCATCTCAAAGCGCTAACAATTTGGTTGATAAACTCGTTTCAAAATATCGACGAGTTGCGGTGGCCGAGTGGTTAAGGCGATGGACTAGAAATCCATTGGGATCTTCCCGCGCAGGTTCGAATCCTGCCCGCAACGAGGCTTTTTTTTTTCTTTTTGCTGATTTTTGACAACCGAATAGCCCATGTCAGCCACTCCTTTGTTATTTTTTGGAGACGAATTACGTGTAGAAATCTCTAAATAAACATCTAAAAACAAAGTTTCAGATTTGATTTACCAAATTCAATCGAGAAAATTGCTCTGTATTCTGTAAATCAGCCGATGGAAATGGATGCTTCCTTCAAGTTGCTAAGCTGTCAAAATGGCTGTCAAAATGAAGACTGGCCTTACCTCATGCCACGAGTGACCCAAATAGTTCCCATCCGTCTGTGCGACCGTGATCAAGGTCTTGATGGTGTCGATATTCTTGGCCTTCATCTCGTGTAGACTTGATGATGCCGTCAGAAGCGTGAAGCGTGACAAGGCTTGCACAAAACTGTCACGCTCGAGCTGGACAGAGGGAAAAAGAAAAGTGTGAGTACTCTGTGGTACTTTACCTCAAGCAAAGGTAAAATTGGGTGTTGAGAAGAAAAATTTAAGGCTAAATGACCTTTGACTTTTGTAAGGTACCTAGTTGAGAACGTATATGTGTCCTGAACGCACAATATGAATTAGCTCTTTCCCTTCAATAGGCTGTTCCATTTTATATCCATTCCCCCTCTATCGAGGAAGGGGGTTGCTATTTTGCGAGCCACCGATCCCCGAGCCTTTCGGGCCGAGCCCCGAGCCTTTTGATGTATTTCTTGCCACTTTTTAAATTGAATTTAAAATAATGCTAACTCAATAAGGCAAGGCGGCAAAAAGGTTGACCCCCTTCTCGGCATGAGGTTTATTCAAGTTTTTATGATGTTTTTCAAAAACTCGCCTTAAATAGCCTTGGGGCTCGCCAAGAGGCTCGCAACCGTGGAATGGGCTTTGTTTGCGTTAGGAACTCTGTCAGGGGTCTGTTAGGTTACAACTCTGAAGTTTTAATTGCATCTTCAGAGGAAAGTTACATTTTTTATAAACTATTGTAAAAAATATATAGTTTTTGAAAGAGTGCAGCTGTAATTGTATAGCTCATTTCAAATTATATCATTTGAAAGACGGAAACTAAATCGCTATTTGTCGGTTGGGTAGAAGTTGCGAATGGAATCGAAGGGGGTGAGGAGCGTGGCAAAATGGGCCAATCTCCATGACTGCCTACCATGCTGGATAAACCAGTAAGAGAAGAGGAAGGCTAGAGCTACGTGGTAACCAGTTTATGAGCAATGGTATTCATGATAACTTTGAAGGAACCGAGATTTGTTTGCTTTTTGCATTTCTTAGTTAGACTAATATTGTCAAATAGAGGGGAATATTAATCCTTGGTATCTTTAAAATGACCACCGTATTATATGTCTGCTATTTTTTCTAGTTTTTAATGTGTTTGTCAAAGGCTCGCCAGAAAAGGCTCGGGGCTCGCTAAGAGGCTCGCGGCTCGCAGGCTCGCAAAACCTCATCGAGGAACCTGGAATTTCCACAGGAGTCGTTGTGTTTCACCCTGGAATTTCTACAGGGGTTGTTGTTTTGGGCCCTGGAATTTCCACAAGGCCATTCATTTTACCTCAGAATTTCCACAGGGTATTTATTTGCAACTTTGGAAGTTCAACAGGTTCACAAGTGAACGAGAAATTTCCACAGGGGTTCCTGTACAACCCCTGTGTAAGCCTGGAATTTTTCACAGGGGTAGAGCAATTTTGAAAATTTGGAGTTCCTCGGTATGGGGGAAGGAGGGAGGGGGGGGGGGGGCGATGGGGGCTACAGCTATGATTTTTTGGAACAGCCCAATGTTTCCCCTCTCTTCCAGACCGCGCGCAAATCCTTTGAGTGTTATACCTCCATTCCAAATATACAGGCGATTCGAATGGCACATCTGATGCCGTCAAGACAGAGGGATGCGACCTGGGAGTCATCACAGTGTTGTAGATTCACGCTGAACGCGGCCAAGAACGGCGTCCAGGCCACCTGCAACGAGAGAGCGGAAATATCTTTGAAGCCACAATAAAATAAAATATGTGTTAGTAGAAACCCACTCGCAAACTATCACGAATCCTTCAATCTGATTGGCTTCCCTACTCACTACTTACCGCGTAGTAGAGAAACACTCGCATACTATCACGAATCCTTCAATCTGATTGGCTTCCCTACTCACTACTTACCGCGTAGTAGAAACACACTCGCATACTACCACGAATCCTTCAATCTGATTGGCTTCCCTACTCACTACTAACCGCGTAGTAGAAACCCACCCGCAAACTATCACGAATCCTTCAATCTGATTGGCTTCCCTACTCACTACTTACCGCGTAGTAGAAACACACTCGCATACTATCACGAATCCTTCAATCTGATTGGCTTCCCTACTCACTACTTACCGCGTAGTAGAAACCCACCCGCAAACTATCACGAATCCTTCAATCTGATTGGCTTCCCTACTCACTACTTACCGCGTAGTAGAAACACACTCGCATACTATCACGAATCCTTCAATCTGATTGGCTTCCCTACTCACTACTTACCGCGTAGTAGAAACACACTCGCATACTATCACGAATCCTTCAATCTGATTGGCTTCCCTACTCACTACTTACCGCGTAGTAGAAACACACTCGCATACTATCACGAATCCTTCAATCTGATTGGCTTCCCTACTCACTACTTACCGCGTAGTAGAAACACACTCGCATACTATCACGAATCCTTCAATCTGATTGGCTTCCCTACTCACTACTTACCGCGTAGTAGAAACACACTCGCATACTATCACGAATCCTTCAATCTGATTGGCTTCCCTACTCACTACTTACCGCGTAGTAGAAACACACCCGCAAACTATCACGAATCCTTCAATCTGATTGGCTTCCCTACTCACTACTTACCGCGTAGTAGAAACACACTCGCATACTATCACGAATCCTTCAATCTGATTGGCTTCCCTACTCACTACTTACCACGTAGTAGAAACCCACTCACACACTATCACGAATCCTTCAATCTGATTGGCTTCCCTACTCACTACCTACCGCGTAGTAGAAACCCACTCACACACTATCACGAATCCTGCAATCTGATTGGCTTCCCTACTCACTACTTACCGCGTAGTAGAAACCCACTCACACACTATCACGAATCCTGCAATCTGATTGGCTCCGCCACACGCTATCTATCTAGTCAAATCGCACTAGTGGTATATTGCCCTTAGACAGCGCAACGTTCTTCCTGTCAGTCATCTTAAACTAGTCCATTGCGACCCCGTTGTTTCCTGTGGTCGCCGAAAGAAAAGTCCAGAAACCTTTGCATGCGCATGCGCTAGATCTGACCAAGAACTCCTTTTTTTTTGCTAATGCGCGTGATCCAATACCGCTGTCGGAGATTGTTTGTTGAATTTACGCGTGAACGGCCAAAATGGCTGGCATCCTATCTTGATGAACAAAAAAATTCATGATGCCAACAATCAATCTCTAACAGCGGTATTTGGATCTTGCGCACTAACAACAAAAAAAGTTATTGGTCAGATCTAGCGCATGTGCATGCAAAGGTTTCTGGACTTTCTTTTCGGCAACCATATGCAACAACGGAGCCGCGATGGAGAGTTCAGGGACTGGACTAACCTTAAACATGGGCCTGACGTGTTCCACGTGGGTGGCGCTTGTGAAGGTGGTCTGTACGTGACTCACGCCCTCGATTAAAGACTTGGCCGTCTGGGCCATCTGCTCCATCTCCTGATAGTACAACATACGGCGATTCTTCTCGTTCTGGAGATCTTAGAAACATAAATAAATAAATAAGCGGTTATGTAAAGTAAATAGAAGGAAATTCTCGGAAAACCAAAGTGGAATAAGCAACCACCGCGTCTAGTAAGCGTGGCCCGATTGTCACGTTATACTAACTCAGATCTCCCCTAGTTTTGTACTGGCATGTACTTCAGTCTATGGGTAGTAAGTGTGTTATATTGGCTGCGCGATAGAAATCAATCTGTTTTTATATGAGAGCTTTAAAATCGGTTGGCATGGGTGCAAAATTACTGGACCGAGAAGCTACATTAAACACTTGATAGTGTTTTTCATCGGAATTTCCAAACACCTCCAAGTCGGTTAAAAATACTCGTTGCCTCGTTTTTTTAGCCCATTCTCAGTGTTTGGAAATCCTGATGAAACACGCGTTAAATATATCACCATCACGTAGTTGTACTCATAAACCTTCCATAATAATATTGCGTTGTTCAGACTCAGAATAAATTTAAGCGATTCAGAATAACTGAGTATTACAACAAATGTTTTGCCAAATTTCCGGCTTTGTTTATAAAAAGCCTTCATCAGCGCAACTCTGATGAAGGCTTTTAATAAACAAAGCCGAAAATTTGGCAAAACATTTGTTGTAATACTCAGTTATTCTGAATCACCATCACGTAGCATCTAATTCGGGCGTTGCCCGTCCTGGATATTGTAGTGATACTTACAGATAGTGGAGTATCTGGTGGCGGTCTTGGGCGGGTTCCTCATCGTGATCTCGTTTTGCTGGATCTCGTCGTATATCCCTTCTAGATATTCCTGTGGCAGGTCTTTACTGTCGTTAATCCCCCTGTTCATCGTGATGTATTGCTCTTTTGTGATCTTACGTTTAACCTGGAAAGAGTACAGAAAACGTTTGAAATGAATGCAAAGAAATTACAAGTTGCTGCTGAAAGGTTTCCCTGTCAGCCAATCGCAAGCCAAGTAAAATCACTATCACTCATTGAACACGTGGCTGGTTTCTTTGTAAGCCAAGCTCAATCATTATCACGCGGTGAGCACGTGATCACTTAATAACTGCGCTTTGTTAAAAAATTTGATTGGTTGACAAAAATGAGCGATGAGAACATATGTTGTTTTCATTCGACGTTAGAAGTAGTACTGGATGTAAAATTCTCGAAAGAAACATCTACAAAACAAAGCTTGATACTTGATCTAACAAATTAAATCGAAAATATTGCACTACATTTCCTTAATCAGCCGATGGAAATGGATGCTTTCTCTGATTCAGTATGTTCCTAGGCTGACAAAATAGTGAGGCTCTTTAATTTCAAGGCCCGAAAGACAGGAAGCTATAAGTACGGATTCCGTTACTAACCTGTGAATTGTGGAGGTCGGTTGTCAGCATGATGATAGAATACGCCAACACGTAGGCAGCATCGGCACTGGCGAACACGGAATTACTGACAAAATATAAATCACACGGAGACATTGATATTATAAACATAGAAAATTCTCCAAATTAGAGCGAATTTGAGATCAAAGAAGCCCAGCCTGTCATGAACGACAGAAAATGCAAATCACTTGAACAACAAAATATCTTTTCCAAGGAGTTTTTAAGGACTTTGGGTCAAATTTCCAGGGCATTGAAGGACTTTCCAGGATAGGAAATAAAACTTAGGAGTTTCCAGGAAGTATATGAACCTTGTGAATGTTTTCCTCATCAGCCAATCACAAGCCATTTAAAACTTCTATCGGTGGTTGAGTAGGTGATTTTTTGTTTGTTGTCGTCTTCATTATCACTGCTGCTGCTTCTCTTTGGCAGCATATCCTACCCATTACCCCATTCATCCAATTAGTCATGTATCCTTTATACTAGTCAACAACCTTTTGTTCCAATTCTTGGTATAACATATTTCCCTCATCCACCAAACCCCACCCCACCCCATCCCCTAAATCTTCCTACTTTTGTTGTTGTTGTTGTTATTGTTGTTGCCATGGCTACTCACTTTGGATTTGTTTCGAAGTATCTACTGGCGAACTTCTCCATCAGACGGTCGATTTTCTGTGCCTCTCCAGGGAGTCTAAAGTTGTTGAGGAAAATTCGCAAGGAACTCACGAACTCCAGATCGGTGAAATCCAACTTGTCGACGTACATGTACATCACTTGCTTGTTGAAACTGAGGGGAAAAGGGTTATATTAGACAGTCTAGCAACATACCTACTCAGAGAAAGCATCCATTTCCCCATCGGCTGATTTAGGGAATGTAGTGCGACATTTTCGATTGAATTCGGTAGATCGAGTATAACACTTTGTTTGTAGATAGCTATTTCGAGATTTTCTACACGTAATTTGTCTTCTACTATGGTATGAAAACAATAATCTAAGGCAATACTTAGAAAACCATCACAAGGGTCACACTTTTAGTATCTTATTATTGATTGATTAAGTGCCTATGAAAGACAAAGAATATTTAACTTACTCATCATGGTCTCCAACAAACTCTCCTACTTGAGTCTAAAACAACGAAAGCACAAAATCAGTTCTTGGAAACATACAAAACGTTCCCAGAGAGCCGCGCGCGTATTATGCTCGAGGATCCCGGGCTCGCGGGCTTCCTGTGTCGACACGCGAGCGTGCCAAAATTGGCGGGAATTTAAGGCGGGAACAATTCAGCCAACTATAAACGTTTCTCGCTTAGACAGAGCTTAATTTTATTGACAAAAATCATTGCTATTTTTCTTTATGGCATTTTACTACACAACTATTATGGCAAATGAGTTCCTAAGGCCTAGTTCAAACGTCGTATTTCGGACGAATTTAATTCAGACGAATTTAATTATCGCAATTAAATTCGTCTGAAATGCGACGTATAAAACGAACCTAAAAAGGTCGAAAATTAAATTCGTCCAAGACGTTGTATACGTCGACCCCGGACGTATACAACGTCTGAAGTATGTCTTCGTTTTATTTTATTCGTCGTATAAAACGAACCTCCATTTTATACGTCGCACAGACGAATTTAATTGATCAATTAAATTCGTCTAATTAAATGCGACGTATAAACTAGGCCTAAGGGTTAGATGTGTTCTAAAAAATCGTGTCGGGGATTTTTGAAATAAAAAAAAAAATCGATTTTAGAAACTATTTTTCAAATTCATAACTTGAACCAAAATCACCGACACGGTGTTCTAGAACGCACCTTAGCCAACGCTAAAACGGTGTAAAAAAAACGATAGTATTGTATATTCGAGAGGGTGGAACTCTTGAACTGATGCATCGGAAAAGGAACTTTAAAATTAAATAAAATCATATACCATAGTTTAGCCCACGATATACGCTTTAAAATGAGGTATCACTTGTCAAGATAGGACTAATTGTCGACAAGTGCCCCGAAGGTAGTCCGTTACCTGAACTGGTTTCCTGTAAATTTGTGTGCTTGCCACGTGACCTTGTATTTTATTTCATTATGCTAGGATGTTATTATCTCAATAACATTAGGTCGTATTACCTTGTCAAGCCGTTCATCGCTATGGAGGAAGTCCGCGACCTCCGTGGCAGACAAGCCGAGGAGACCATTCTCCTGTAGGAATTTAATTCCTTTCTTGGGGTTCTTGTTAAATCTGAGCATGTGAAAAACAAGATTCAATTCGCGGATTCTAATAGACCAAATCGGCTAACGGTGTTTGCATCTTGTTGCCACCCAATTCAGATGATGTGATGATTCCTTTGGGTGGTTACAACTGTCCAATTTTTCCTCGATCGAGAGCACGAATGTATGTGCAGAACTAACAAAAGTATCCACCCAAAGGAATCATCACATGATCTGAATAGACCTCTTTAGCTTGGGCGTAATGTTGTCCCATTTCAGATAACGTGGTATTCTTTCTTTGTTTTTCTGCTACGCACCGAAGGATATATGAATATGGAAGCATCCCAAACAAAGAAAGAATATTCAAATGAATGCCACGTGATCTGAAATGGGCCGGTAAAGAGGTCTATTGGGTGGCGACAAGATGCAAACACCGTTAGCCGATTTGGTCTATTAGAGCTTGCTTGAGGAAATTCGATTCATTGAAAATTGGTCTAGGGAGACTTTTTTTGGAACGTCAATCCGTTCAAATTTTAGCACTCCTTCATCAAAATCCCCTGAAAATACTCCTTCCTTTAAACTTACTCTTTCGATTTTAGATAACATTTTTGTGTTTTGCAACAATACTTATTTTCGTTTTTCGAGGTGACCGTGGGCGCAAACACTAGTAAACATACTTCGATATCCCTTGTTCCATGAGTCCCTTCATTTGCTTGAGAGACTCAAACTGTTCCGGATTATCAGGCGTGATGCCCTGGGCTGCAGAGTTCGAGTTGAGGGATCCTTGGCTGCCTCCAAACGACTTGAGCTCCCCACCGCTACTGACACCGCTACTACTGGCTATAGACTCTTTGTCGTCTACGTCCGTCTCATTCATGCTGCCTTTCCTTTTGACATTTGGAGTATCTGGAAACATTAAAGGGAATTTTGTTACTAATGAGTGCTCTACACTGAGGATGGTAATCCCACGTCCCAGTGGTTCTTTAACGTCCTTCTGGTTCAGGTTAATTCAGTGTGTGAGAAACGGGGCCTACCGTTTAACGTCCTTATCCGAGAAGATGCGATGATCAAACAATTTCGAGCAGCACCTTCTCCTCAATTATTTCGAACCCACGACCTCTCGCACGCCAGACTGGTTCTGAGTGCTTTCTCTGCTACTTCTATGTCAAGCCAAGGATATCCCCGGCGCGCTATTCAAACCGGACGGACGACCTTTCAATCCAAAAATTCCACGTTGGGGAATAAAAGTTCCAAGGGGGAAACTTACAGACCTTATAAGGCCCTTACCTCCAACTGCCACTTGTGAGTTGGGGTTGATATAAAGCTCGCGGCTCCATTCCACCATGCACTTGAGGATTGACACCAGACACTCAAGGCCCTTAATTCGCATGCTTTTCTCCTGCACCTGAACGTAAAGCAAAGTCGTGTTACTTATCAAACACACCCTGGTCCACTTCGCCACCACTGCCGCCACCACCGCTAAAAAGCTGCTTATTATTTTTTTTTTTTGCTTATTTTTTTGGAGCAAAGGAAACATTTCCCTTTGGGAGTATTGCCTTGCCATTTTCAAGCCAGCGATTTGACGTTTCTTGCACGCTGATTGACTACATTTGGCCGCTATTACTAGGGAACCAACTCGAGAGAAACGTGAAATTTCGTCGACAAAACGTGAGTGTTCTCTGGCCCGAACAATCTGAAAAACGTTCCCTGTTCACAGTAGCCTGGTAAATGGTAAAAAGAAAGCTGGCACTTACAGGAGTTGCCCCGAGTTCTATGGCCTGCCGTCCTTGGGCTATCTTGGACAAGTCACTTGTTAGACGCTCGAATATGTTCGACAAAGCCATATCACAGTCGTAGTTAAGGTAGATATCCACTACACATTGGGCATCTGAAACGAAACGAAACCATAAGGGGCTATTCATTATCATCATATATTTTTTCCAGTATCTTGCTTGGCTCCACTAGTTTTTCTCCACAAACATACCGTACCGACGTTCGCTGTACTTCATGGCCAACATAGGTTTTTTAGTTAGTCCCTTTTTATTATATTTTTACTTTTTAATAACTCATTGTATATATTAACACTTTATAAGATTTGTAAAACATAGGAGAAACAATCATGTAAGAGCATTGAGAATTTTAAATGCTCAGGAATATTTTATTATTGTTATTATTATTATTTTTGCCTTGCATTTGGCTTGGTTACGTTGAGCTTGGTCAAATACTGTCGCCTCACAATTTTAGAAAATTGCGAAGTTGGATTAGCTTATCTTTAATATATTTAATAAGTGATAGTGAATTACACGCAAAGGCCTAATGTGGTCTTCAAAGAAAAAAAATCTGTCCTCCTCGAAACATACAGTAGTACTACGGACCCTCTCTTCTCCAAAACTGACCCTGTTTTTGATCTTGAATGGACCGAATATATCTCATTTATCATTTACAGGCTGCAAATTGCGCCCGTTTTTCGCTTTTGCGACTAAACTTTGTCAGTCAGTCGGAGTTTTGCGACTCACTTCTTGTCTAACACAACAGTGCAATAAACAAATTATCAATTTTCGAGTTCCTTGCCTTTGTATTCATTGATTGTGTCCTTCATGCGTTACATCAAACAGGAAATCTGAGATCGTGTTAACGAGCGATGGACGCCACTACTGCGGTTTCCTAATAAGAAGTAGCAGTAGCAGTAGCGCGGGCACATTATTTTGTGCAAAGCCGCTGGTCATTGGTTGACTAGACTCAAATATACCGCGGGCACAACTGCAATTTTTGCGACTAACATTTTTGAATTTTTGAATTTTCGACTTTTTTAATTTGCAGCCCTGATTTACCATCGTCCCTGTGAAAGACTGCCCGGCAAGACTAGATTTCAACGCAGTGATAAACGCGGTCATTGGGACGATCTCTTAGAGCTGCCCCTGAAGTATTATTTTGTCATTTGTTCTTACCCGAACAGATCCTTGTCAACGCTTGCATCACCATCCACTTGTGCTGAAATGAGCTGCTAGACGTCTCGAGGATGTTTAGAAATATTTCCTTGAAAAACACCTGCAAAACAAATCAAGCAAAACCTATAGATTGTGTCATCAAGTAGTCCTTATGTGATCTTACAATCTTAATTATCTTTATTTTGTTTTTAGCCTAAAACAAAATTCCAAAATTTGATGAAATTTGGAGGACATGATCTTTAGATAATAAGGCCTAATCAGAATGTGTTTTAACACCTGCAAAATGAGAAAAAACATTTGTCAAGAAAGGTAACAAATGTAAATCATCGTAACCCTATGACCCGAGTTCGAGTCTCCGCTGTGGATCCTCCACAATTCTTTGTACATAGCCGACTTGCAACGGTTTTAGCTGTAATATAGTTATGTTACTTTTTTAATGACTATATAATATCAGCAGTTATATCCTACTCTAAAATTCAAGTGAAAACAAAATATGTTTTAAATGTCTTTCACAAAGGTGACAAAAAAAGATCACCAAATTCATTCCCAGGTTCACTACCTCAATCTGCATCTTAAGATGAGTCTTGAAAGATGATAATAAGGTCAGGAATATAGCTAATGAGAGTTCAAACACTGAAGGGACTGAAGAGACGCCATTTTTGGAGAGCGCTACACACAAGTACTGCTTGATGGCCGTGATAAACATCTCGTGGTTACAAAACACAGGCCCTGCGTTCTGTAGGCAAGACAGGAGAAGCTCTAGAGAGAGAATCTTGGATCTCAGTTCGTGGGACCTGCAATGAAACAAGTGTATATCAATCAATCGCGGGCTCCCTGTGGTTACTTAGGATGGCTGCCCAATTAGTACTGCAAACTCTTTAGAAACAAGGCAGACTACTTGAAACCTTCTCGACTTACTTGGGATCTAGCGGACCATCAGCCAAGGGCTTCATAGAAAGCTTGCATAAAGACCTGAAGACAAGGAAGGCATCCTTCTGGGAAATGTGTGAGAACTTGACAGGCCCCACCGGCTGGATACCAGAAGGGTTCCCATCAGCAGACGTTACAGACTTTGCATCCTCGTGCTCGTGCTCATCACTAGCGTGAGATGAATGAAGCTCCTCCTGTGAAACCGTGGATTTTGTGTCGTCCACAGCTGGTGCAGAAGGGGGCTCAGGGATGGGACCATTCTCGTGAGGTACCACTACATCAGGGGCACTATTCTGCTGGGTCTCGCCTGATGGCTCACTTTTGGGTCCATTTTGCAACGGTTCTTCTACAGGTTTGTTTTGTTCCTCTTGTTCCTTGTCTTGGTGGTCACCCTGTGGTGGGTCTTGCTTATCTGATAGCTCTTCAGTGGCATGGGCACTTTGGTCTACTTGCTGTAGATAGGAAAATACGTTTATAAATACAGTAAAAACCCGCATATAAGAAACCGGATTTTAAGAACCTGTCAGGCTAGAATTATCCATGTGAACCCCATGTTTCCTCGTTTTCCTAAAATTCTAGGTTCTTATAAGCGGGGTTTAACTGTAATTGACCATGCCAGAACTCTGTAACCAATGGCAACGATGCATGATGCAGAGTATAATATCTCATCACCAGAGCCTTCAGTCGTCTGGTCAGCGGAAGGCGAAGATCCAATTGCTCTGGAGATTTTATAAAAATTCCTAAATGGGAAACCTAGTGTATAACACTGACTCGTCCGACATTTTATGACCGAAATCATCTCTCTTTCTGTCAGATAAGGAAACTATGCCCTAGTTCTTGCACAGGACTTAATTGCAAGGCAAGGGCATTGGGAACACAACTTTCTAGTTCTAAGGTGTCACTTCGCTTCCAATCGGAAGAGTGTACCTTTTGAGCGTCCTCGGCATTGTGTTGCACTTCCTCTAAGCTGCTCTGCGCCTCAGTGTGTTCTTCATCTTGCGTGGTAGTTGCTGTCTCTAGTTGGTCCTGACTTGTAGACTCCCCATTAACGGCTACCGGGCTATTCTCTACTGGATCTTTACTATTATCCTCAATTTGCTCGTCAGCTAGAAACAAAAAGAATTTCAAGTTATTTATATGTACTATATGTTTATGGTACAAAATTGCCGTTGCATATCCGTGGCACGTATTGTCGCCACGAAGACCAAGTTGACAATTCAGTTGTTGATCTCTTGCCACGTCGAATCTAACTGACAGAATATTTATTTACAATGTGTCGTTCCAGAAATTATCCATAACCACCCCTCCCACCCCCCCCCCCCCCCATCCTCCCCCGCCCCCTATGGAAGGGATTGGAAATTATCTTTTGCATACAAATACTGTATTTTTCTTCGGAAATTCCAGAGGGGTGGGGGGAGTGTGGGGGTCACTTTTCAACACCCTTCCGTTGGGGGGTATGGATTTTTTTTTGGACCACAATATCTTAAAGGATAATTTAACGAGTAGAAAATGTAAATATGATTGCATTTAGCATCACATTATGAGCTACATAGTCTTTCTTGTTAGCCTACTTTCCATTTTTTTAAATTGGATTCAACGGGATAAACGTAAAGATCGACGTTTATGCGTTTTTATGCGGTTCTCAATCTCAGTTTAAATTTCTCAATATTCATTTTAAGCAGTAATTCTAAGCCTCTGCTACATTTCGAATCCCTCACGCACGTTAAAAAAAATATTTAACTATATTTTTGTGCCAAAAATGGGGTCACAAAGGCACCCTAGCACCCCCTAGCTCTTGCTGTAAATATGATGAGTACACTTGTGATTTGCCTAGGACGCAATTTGATTCGTACAGGATTTGAGAAACAAAATTTACTACTTTTCCTAAAACTGGTGCGAACAATCAATTCGCGCACAAACAAGACAAGAGTTTCATGTTCTGGTATCGACACTTTTTAGGCTGAATTCGTGTTCTAGGAACTCGCTAGCCTGGTACATACATCTAATATAGATTTAGCCACTGGCTAAAAGCAGAGCTCCCGGTTACATTTTTTTTTAACGAGACAAAAAGGTTGCCGTACATGAATAGATAGCCTTGCACCGTTATACCACGTGACTAAGCACTTGTTCATCCAAGTGTGGTTATCTAAGGTTCATCCCTTCAACGATGTAAACCTTTTCACGTTTGATGACGTCATCAATGACGTCATACCACGTGACCATGCAGTTGCACCCCCCTTGCCACTTAGACAACTTCACCCAAGTTTGGTTGTCTGAGGTTCATCCCTTCTTGAGATATATCATGTTTCTCCTACGATGACGTCATCAATGACGTCATACCACGTGACCATCAGTTGCACCCCCCTTGCCACTTAGATAATGTCACCCAAGTTTGGTTGCCTGAAGTTCATCCCTTCTTGAGATATATCATTTTTCTGCTATGATGACGTCATCAATGACGTCATACCACGTGACCATGCAGTTGCACCCCCCTTGCCACTTAGATAACTTCACCCAAGTTTCGTTGTCTGAGGTTCATCCCTTCTTGAGATATATCATTTTTCTCCTATGATGACGTCAACGATGACGTCATACCACGTGACCATGCAGTTGCACCCCCCTTGCCATTTAGATAACTTCACCCAAGTTTGGTTGTCTGAGGTCCATCCCTTCCCGAGATCTATTAATTTTCTTAGTAAACCACAGGATTCCCTTGAGTTTCCGCGTACGGCGGACGGACGGACGGACGTACGTTATACCTTTTATTCAGGAAGAAACAAAAAAATTCATATCTCAAGAAGAGAACCACCTATGACAACCAAACTTGGACACACTCATCTTTTTGGCGATACCTTTTTAACGCCCTAGTCATTTGACTTGGCGTCCTCAATAACGTGAGCAGAATGAGCGAGAAAGCCCATGACGTTTGAAAATCAACTCCATACCTATGCCTGGACGTTATTTCCTTAGGTATGGTGCTCCGCTTGGGCGGGCCTTCCGCTATAATAATTTTAGATGCCAAATATTCCTTACACCATATTCTTTACAACCAGACATATTTCAGGAGATCAAAGTTTCCCTATTGTAACTGTTAGTAACAAAACATTGAAGCCTTCTGTAAGTTAAAGAAGATTAAAAGCAATTATTATGGGGCTAAGCTACCAAAGTATACAAAATAGTTAATACCGATAGGATAATCCAATAAGAAACCAACCTTGTAAATCAACACCCTCATCAACGTCCTGATCCTGTACATTCTCCACTGTCCCCTCCCCTGCTGGTTGCTTGCCTTCTTCTTCCACCACAGGTATCCCAGACGGATTGGTTACTTCTGACGGCACCTCTGCCATCTCTCCCCCACAATCCTGTCCCACCACAGCCTCCCCATTCTCTTTCCCTTCATGTGATACTGGTGTGTTATTCTCTTGCATGTTATTCTCTTGAGTGTTATTCTCTTGTACATTATTCTCTGTAGCTGGGGCTTCTATTGCCTCTGGTGCGTTCTCTGAAGTGCTGGTTGTCTCCGACTCTTCTTTGTTTGACTCTTCTTCTTCAAGTGCCTGAAAATAAATTCAAGTACTGTCACATAGAGCAGGCCTCCCCTACAGCAGACAAAAATGTCACAGAGCTGGAGATTACTGGCCAAACATTGTCCATCAAAAAATCGACAAAGTGTCCAACCAATTTTCAGATATGTCTGGCCAATTTTCAAGTAGACACAACCAAGAAAAACGTTTTATGAACATAATGTCCAATCTGTCAGTAAGAAAATTTTTTTCCAGCTCTGCTTTATGTTGCAATCTTGGAAAAACAAACAAAAATGTTTATGCTATTCTCACTTGGGACCAACTGTGCTTATTAGGATACCAACTCATTAGCATAATTGCCAGTCGCCTTTACTCCTGGGCACAAGATGGCATCCCTGGTAGAGGATGCTGTGTTGGCGGATTTCGGGTGTTATTGTGCTCATTTGGAGGCCTGATGGAGCTACTTTTCTTGTTATCTGCCCGCCCTCCCTCCCTCTTTGCTCTGTATTGTATTGATTTCGGGTTTAATTGTGCTCATTCCGAGGCCTGGTGGAGCTACTTTTCTTGTTACCCTCCCTCCCTCCCTCTTTGCTATGTATTGCCATCTTTAGCTCCACCAGGTCTCCTTCCCCATATCTTATATAGAGCACAATGGGACCAATTCAGAATATATAACTATAGAATTGATCAAAAAAGGAGTAGCTTGCGCCTGTTTCTGGCAAAAATGTGGCTAATATTTCGAGCATGCTTCCAGCCATTGATTGCTGTTTCATTTTTGATACTTGCAATTTGCCACATGGGATGTGCAAAAAAATCAATCTGGGGTGGAAGGCAAAGTGACAATGGAGGTGGGGATGTCCCCCCCTTCCACAGAAGGGTGTTGAAAAGTGAACCCCCTACCCCTCTGGAATTTCCAAGGAAAAATACAGTATTTGTATGGTAATGATCAGGTAAATTGACCCCCCCCCCCCCCCAACCCCTCTGGAATTTCCAATGCCCTTCCGTAGGGGGGGATGGATAATTTCTAGAACCACACATTACAAATTAATAGTATCCACCATACTTTCTGTATAAAACTTACAGCTTGTGCCTCCATCCTCTGAAAGATAACACTAATCATCTGACTAAGAGTAGCCTTGGCTGTCGTTTGGTTGATCAGGTTGCGGCTTGCCAGGTAGATGTTGTAGCAAGTTCGCACAGCCTGTAATAGCGTACCCTCATGGACCTCACACGTGTTGGATGTGACAGCTGTTAGCAACGCCTGGAATAAAATACAGAACCAATTTAGCTGATAAATTTAATTCCAGAGCTGCTTACTGAGTACTACTTCTATTTGCACTGCTCAAAGACCTAGTGTGCTTCTGTATTGGGTTTTACAGCTGAAGCCGCTGCAACATGACCTGTGTTCTCAAAACACTTTGTTTTACTGTTGTGCCAGTCAAATCATCTGGGCCAATCAGATTATTCCCTTTAGAGGGAAGCCAGACAGGTGTATGAGGTGAAACAGGGCAAGCATCTGATTGGCTCAGTTGATTTGGCTAGCAGAAAAGAAAAGCAAAAAGGTGTTCTGAGAATGTGTATTGCAATACAATATGGTCTTAGCTGTAAATAATATCAAACAACCTGCAAGCTTGTTCTTCTAGATTTTATTTTTGAAAAGTCTGTTTTTGAAGTTTTGGGTTTCCTGTGGCACAGGGATCCTAAAAATTAAACAACAAACTTTTTCAAATAAAATCACAGGAAAGGCAAAGCTCTATCAATAATCATTGCAAACCTTAATAATCTGTAACTGTATTCCCTCATCAGTCTGTACACCATTGAAACACCCACAAATGGTCTCAACAATTCGGTCAATCAGGCGCTTGCTGGGATCTGTATTGTCAGGAATGTCACCGGCTAGATGGCCATAGGCTATTAGTTTCTAGAGACACAGCATATAGTATTAGAAGGTGGAGCCTATTACTGTAGTCTATACATGTACCGTACTGATATTTACCATCAGACCAAAACTAGTCACCAGAATACTGACAATACTATCAAAACAGGTAGTAGAATTTCAATAGGGTAGCTTAAAAGTTGTCATGTGACCTAGGCTTGATGTCTTTAGTCAATTAAACAGTCAGTGCTTAGTGCTTAGTCACATGTCAATTTTTGGTCATCATGTGACCCATGGGTTTGAAATTTCAATGGCACAATTGAAACTACCTGTTTTGATAGTGTTTGAGGCATCACAGGCTATAACACACAGTTGTGATACTGTAGTACCACCATTTCTAAAATAGGCGTTCACACTCAGAGCTGGAAATAACTGCCAGTCATCGGACATTGTCTAATCAAAATCACCAAATGTCCTACCAATTTTCAGGTATGTCCAAACAATTTTCCAGAAGAGACAACCAAGAAAAACGTTTTAATGTCCAATCAAGTAAGACACTCACATTGCACGCATTACCTGCAAACAGTCTAGAGCAGTGATTACTATACGAGGACATTTGGACTGACAGGCCAACTCAAAGGGAAGGAAGTACTTGTCAGCTTCAATGAACGGCAGCAAACCTTTTGGTGGAGGAAGAGCAGACGAGGGACTGTCACTGAAAGTTAAACAAAGCACAAGTCAGATGTGCATGCAAGATATGGGTGACAACACAAGGAATTTGTTATACAAAGAGCTTGACTCGCACAGTGAAATCAGTCAATTCACCTTTGTCATGGTGCCGCCATTTTGTTTCCAGAAAATCAACTTTTTGTTTCAAAAACAAATAAGGAGTACTTTTTGGTAGCTTGAATGTGTGACAAAGACGAATGGGGGAGAAGCAAAAAAGCCCGTCCAAAATCCAACGTCCAAAATCCAAGATGGTGCTTGTCGGCACTCGCGACTACGAAACGCCGGGATTTTTGCAATAAAATCACCCTGTTAATGCCTGCTAGAAGGCTACAAATAAATATTAGTACAAATATTTGAATTTTGCGTGAAATCACTTGTGGCACAAGATTTCTCTCAAACAAACAATTAAAATGAAGAAACCGTCGGAAAATGTTACTCATCTGTTTATGACGAGTACATAAATCAACAGAGAATTGCATTTGTTTGTTGATGATTTTTCTCCAAGTCTTATGGTTGTTGGAGGTTCGAAGTTTATTTTCACGTCATTCTATTGTCAAACTTTATTTTTCGAAATTGACCCTTAAAATTGGGGTGCATATTATACATACAGTACAGTCTGGATGTATGTTAACACTTACACGCGTGTAGTGTGGGTGTAGTGTGGGTGTAGTGTGGGTGTAGTGTGGGTGTAGTGTGCGTGTAGTGTGCGTGTAGTGTGGGTGTAGTGTGGGTGTAGTATTACACGAAAAGTGCATGTAGTTTTCCTTTGTTATGCAGGAATGCAGGGATGACTTGAATAAAGCTCGTCGAATGAATCGGCTTGTTTAAAAAGTATGCTCGGTAACGTAAGCTTCCGAGCCGACAGTTTAGTTTAACGTTGGAAAAGCCTTTGATAACTATTCAAATAGAAAACTGATCGCGATGAAATTTGAACCAAATTAATCTATGAGACCTAGAGAAATTTTTTTTTCAAATGCGAAGTTTCCAGCGCGAGGGAAAATAGCGCCCAAACATGTTGAACTGACTGAAGCGTGCTTTGAGTCTTTTCATGTTCGAGTGAAGTCGGCAACTCGAATTAAGAAAGACTCAAAGCACGCTTTTGTCATTTGAGCATATTTTATGCACTATTTTCATTCGCGCTGTAAACTTCGCATCGGAAATACTGTTAAAAACGCATTCGCTAGGTCTCAAAGATTTATTTGATATAAGATTCGTCACGATCCGTTGTTTATTAGAAGAGTTATCTTGTAAACTTCAAACGCAAAGTTCTAGAGTGAAGTCGGCAACTCGAACTGAAAAGACTCAAAGCATGCTTCAGTCAGTTGAACATGTTTGTGCGCTATTTTCATTCGCGCTGTAAACTTCGCATCGAAAATACTGTTGAAAACGCATTCGCTAGGTCTCAAAGATTTATTTGATATAAGATTCGTCACGATCCGTTGTTTATTAGAAGAGTTATCTTGTAAACTTCAAACGCAAAGTTCTAGAGTGAAGTCGGCAACTCGAACTGAAAAGACTCAAAGCACGCTTCAGTCAGTTGAACATGTTTGTGCGCTATTTTCATTCGCGCTGTAAACTTCGCATCGAAAATACTGTTGAAAACGCATTCGCTAGGTCTCAAAGATTTATTTGATATAAGATTCGTCACGATCCGTTGTTTATTAGAAGAGTTATCTTGTAAACTTCAAACGCAAAGTTCTAGAGTGAAGTCGGCAACTCGAACTGAAAAGACTCAAAGCACGCTTCAGTCAGTTGAACATGTTTGTGCGCTATGTTCATTCGCGCTGTAAACTTCGCATCGGAAATACTGTTGAAAACGCATTCGCTAGGTCTCAAAGATTTATTTGATATAAGTTTCATTCCGATGCGTTGTTTATTAAAAAAGTTATCTTGTTAACTTCAAACGCAAAGTCCTACAGTGAAGTGGAATAGTCAAAGATTAATGTCGACACGCTTTAGTCCGCTGAGCATGTTTGCATACTCTTGATCTCAGCTCGATAATTAGGTAGAAATCTGCGTGTAGTTTGCTGAGTGTAGTACACTCAATCCCAAACTACACCCACACTACACCCACACTACACCCACACTACACGCACACTACACCCACACTACACCCACACTACACCCACACTACACCCACACTACACGAAAAAAGTGTTAACATACATCCAGACTGTACTGTAGTATATACCGTCGGTTGCATCTACCCGTCTACACGCTCGACAAAAACATGTTCTGTCGGCACGTGAAACTTTGAAGTTTTGACAGTTGAACTTGAAAGTTTGCCCGCCCAAGCGTGAAGCTTTGGTGACGCTCGTGAGTGGAAAAAAGGTAAAAAGTTCAGTTGATTTATTTCTTTTTGACCAGAAACACTGTGAAGTTAACAGAATATTAGCTTTTTGCAATGTTTGTTATTGAAACGAAAGTGCGGACTTGAATATTGTGACAAAAACGTTCAAGTTTGGCCGTCAAAACATCCAAGTTTCACTGTCAAAACTTTGAAGTTTCGCGTGCCGACAGAACATGTTTTTGACGTGTGTGTAGACGGGTAGCTGCAACCGACGGTATTGTAATACAGTTTGTTTGTTGTTGCACTTTCCCATGTAAATCCCCAATTCAAAAACACATCAATGGAAAAGTTTAACATAAATGTAGCATAGGAAAATAACACATTATTTAAAAGGTTAATGTCGGAGGCCTTGGTAGAGTTGTATTAAAAGCCTGTTAAACTTCAAAGCCATCCAAACACAGCCCTATGATTGCAAGCTGCACGGCAGCAATTTGCTCCATCTAATGCAGCCTGTCAAGTCCTCCAACCTCTCTTTGTCAAGCGATCGAGACTGTCTACCACTTTGAAAATCCCTCATGATGAGTAGACCATTTTTTAACACCTTGGGATTACATCCAGGATGCTAAAGAGCTCCTAGTCCTTTACAAAAAGGGTAAACTACTTACTTCTCATCTGGGGCTACTGTTCCTTGTGTATTACTGATCTCCTCTGCAATAATAGTTCAAAAATATTGTTAAAGGTCCACCACCATCCTTTGCGCCAAGCTTGTGTTCTGAATTGCCATATCTTGCACTTTTTAAAGAAGAACTTGGATGTGAAATAGTTAGACTCTCATCTAGTAAAAACTGCATAAAATGGCAAGATCAAAAAAGTTTGTTTCAAGTATCGCTATAAGGAACATTTTCTGCTATTGAGAAAATGCACCTAGGCACACAAAGTATTGTGTTGGTGATGGGCCTTTAATACTCAAGTTCTTACATGTACAGTACCATTATGCTTGTAAGAGCCTCCTGAATTTCTGCATCTGCTATGCAAGATTTTCACAGTCAAAACATTTAAGTACCTAATCATCCTTGCAAGAACTAGGCAAAACTCGACAGGTTCCCCAAATAGAATATGCCATATTTTTTTACCACAGGAAGTAGTCATGACTAGTAATAATAATCTTTAATTAATTAGTCTCGCAAAAAGTACATTGCTGACTTTACAGGGATTCGTCTTTGTGATATGAAACTTTCATTCTACATATTAATCAATCATTATACTGAAAATACAAGCGATTAATAAAGCTGTTTTGGAAATGTTCCGTCCTGACCCTTGGTCTGCTGCTGCTCACTCTTCTCAGATTATATACTGTTTTCTTTTTTGTTCGAATGAGTTCTCTAAGGGGATGCTTCTCGTTTTTAGATACTTTTTTCATTATGTTCAAATCTGCCTGTTTCAGAAGTTTCAGAAGTAGCATAATAAAAGTAAAAACATTCTTGATTTCTAATTGCTTTGAGAAAATATGGCAATAAAAAGTCTCTAGACCAATAAGATTAAAGAAGAGCAAAGGAGGGGCAATCAGCATTTAATGCTAGGTTCTTTAAAAAGTCTTTAAAAAATTGCATATCCTGTTTGTGAGTACCAAATGTGCTTATGTCTCCCTAAAAATCCTCAGAAAAGTTCTTCTAGCATAGTAATTTTACTGATTTTTTTTGTCTAAGTCAAGTGTAATGAAGGAACAACTATGGAGAGTAGGGGTTAATTGCCCCTACTCTTCTTTAGTTGTTCCTTCCAACTTTGTTGTGGAGTTGGGTGCAAAGTGCAAAGTTTTGTGAATTCAATTACTGTGAAACAGCAAAACAGTAGAAAATGCTTTTGTTTTGTTTCACACAAACATCACTAGCGCCTACATAATGTTCAATTATTAGGGGTGGATTATCTTTTGTACTGGACTCACTGACATCTAAAAACACAAGACATTTTTTTTTTCACAACAGTGATCCAGTGTTCACTAATCAAATTCAAAACAAAAGTAGGTTTCCTTGCAAATTCTCCATGTATCATCTATTCTGCAATGAAAATTTCTTGAGAAGCATTTATTAGCTGAGTTATTGAAATTGTTAATTATATTTTGCTATAACGAATTCACATTAAAGTAAATGTTGATTATAGCGGAAGCTATCGAGGCAATTAGGGAATGTTTGTACTGTTTTCAGATCATCTTGAACACAGCTGGCAAAGTTGTGGAAATGAAAATCCCAAACACCAAAACAATTTCATATTCAAATACTTAAGTTAAGTGAGAAATATGTTTCAAAAGAAGAAGTCCCAGCTACTAATAGAGAATGACATGATGAAAGGCTGTTACATTTATACAAACACGTGTAAATACTGTATCAGAATAGAAGTAAAAAGTTATTTTGAGTTTTATAAAATCTGGTTTTCATTCTTACGAGTTTGTGATCGCCGGTGCAAAGCGCTGCATTCCAACCACTTCTTCCACGCAACATTTTAATACACAAACTGATAAAACCTAGACAACCAAATAGATGAAAGATATGCTATAGCCCCAAGCTCTGTACGAGCTGAGAAGTGGAAATTCAAGCTGAATTAACTGGGATCACTTACTCAACGCTACTTCACAAGCCTTCCGCAGCTGCGAATGATACGATTTCTTCGCTTCCTTGTCATGAAGAATCTTTTCCAAAGCCCGCGTCAAAAACATATTTTTGGTTCTGGTGCTCTCGTACATTGTTGCCAAGTGGAACATACCTCCTGCTATCGTATGATAAGGATGATATTAGATAAATCGGTACTTAGGACATGTTTTCTTGCTAAGTTTGTAGGTAACTCGCCAACAGTGCGGCCGCCATCTTGGACCGTGGAACGCTCGTATCGTCACGTGAACATCGGTGACGTTGACTAGGCTTAGTCCTCGCACGGCCAACAAGGCCACAGGGTGTCGTGCTGAGTTGCTCACGCGCTCAATATATTTGTCACTGATAAATATGTTTATATCTAGAGTTTATATATCTAGAGGCCATGACCGTAGCTAGCGGGAGGGCAGGGGAAAGGCAGTTGCCCCCCCCCCCCCTCCGCGTAAAAATTATGTTAGCAACAGTTTTGGAAACTCAGTTTGCCCTCCAGTTGAAATATTGCACCCCAGACAAAAAATTCTAGCCACGGCCTTGTTGTACTATGGTGCTTTTGATAGACCTGTTATAAAGGAATACCCACAAGCTGCCACAATATCCCTCAAAAGCAGTCCAAAAAGTGTTACAATTTGCTGGTTATTTTCGTAAAGTTGCCCAAAAGTTGCCTAGATTTCTTAAAAGCTCAGTTAGAACATTTTATACCATTGTCGAACCATTGTTATTCTAGTACCTCCGAAGAAGTACAAGGAGTTATCCGAACTTGTCATCTGCTGTCTCGTGATCTGGTAGTGGGCCGCTAGTCCGGTTATTGACCGGAAATGAAAAGACGTCTCCGATTCTTCCAGTTATAATAGCAAGTTATGAACGTGCGCACCTTGGTTTCAACCAAGGCCTAGCAACCACTACAACCAATTGTTTTTATGCCTCAAATGCGATTCCTTCGCCCCACACACGCGCACACAAAAGACCACAGCTCCGGCCTATCACAATTTTCTGAATCTTACGGCTGTCATTTCTAAATTCCATTTACGGAAGCCCTTTGATGGTTTAAGCCTAAGGTCAAGTTTGAAAATTGACATTTGTCAAAAAGTGAATGCATTCCAAAGTCGTCTAAACTTTTCTTGTGACATGAAAATACTGATCAAGAATTTGAGAAGCGAAATGTTTGAGCCATCGGGTCGCAGATAAACGCACGAATATGGAACTAGCTCAAGTAAAGTTTCTTAAAATTGCACCTGTTAATTAATTGAATGATGCCGGTGTATTCGCCATATCCATAAGGTTAGCCCGTCTTGAGCTAAACATTCAGAGTTCTAAGGAATTCAAGTAAAGGAGCACGAAGAAGTCGTTTGACCAACCACGTTGCAGACTGGCTTGGCGTTTAGCGTCCTCCGTGATTATTGAATTATTTTACTTCTCTTCTTGAAGGTGAGTTGGCGCCATTCAAGTGAAAGTAGACACTAGGTAGTCCTTTAGCTGTTTAGATAGCAGAAGCAGTCTTCCACACTGTTTTATGAATAATATGTATTAATTCTTCCGTAAAATTATATAGAGCAATCAGTGTTGTTGGAATTAAGAAAAACACAATAACCACGTTTGGCGTATCCGTCATTTCAGATTCGTTTGCCCTTTTTTATTTTGTTTGTAATTATTATTATAATACACCCCCCCACAATATGAGCGAAGTGGACTCCCGCTCAGGTTGCGTCTACTTTGGATGTGAGTAGACTGCTCGCAGTTCCTTCATTGGCGATCGTCCGTAAATCGAGATAAAGTTCACACATATGTTTTAAAATGGATTGATTTGGGGGTTCATTTGTTGTTGTGTTTCCGCCCGCCAGTCAAATGGGCCAAACAGGCCATTGCCGGCCTATTGTCTATTGCAGTCGACTGGCTTTTTCGTCACGGCAAAAACTAGACATACGTCCCCATGAAAGCCACAGGTATGTACACAGGTGACTGAAAAAGGTAATATAGTTAACAAATCGGATTGACTGAAATGGTGTTTTGAAAATGCGCAGTGCGAAACAATTAATTTGGTTGTAAGAAAATGTCTGTCTTTTCTATAGTTCCGTTCACTGAATAAGTTTAACCTAACGATTGGTGAAAAGACAAGATGGCGGACTCCACACCGGGACCAGTCCATAATGCAATGCGCCGCATGACCGAATTGATTGACTTGGAAAAATTTGACAGCTACTTCGATGGGTTGATACGAGATTCCGGTCACAACAATGGTAACCATGGTAACACAGATAACAAACCACCGGAGAAAGAGTTTGATACTCTCAGTGAAGATCTGCCTCCACATCCTCTTCCATGTGTCAATGACAGGTAAAATGGACGCGATTCCATCTAGAATGTTTGCGCGCGCTGCATGTTAGGCTCTGGCTAAACTACTAGGGCACATGTAACCGGACACGTTTCCTTCATGTTACACAATTTAGCCACGCGAAAAACATTGTCGCGCGCAACAAATTTTGTAGCCGGATTTCTTCGCCAGATAAGAAACATTTGATATGTCCGAGACACACGCGTGCGATGTTTCCTAGTTTAGCCACTCGGGGAAACATGCAGGGCACAAATGTTGCGCGCTTGTGTCCTAGTTTAGCTGTAGCTTTAGACTGCATTGAGCCCCTTACGTGGCGATCGTCCGTTAATACAAGAGAAAAGTCGCCTTTGTTACGCGCGCAGGCTCTCTGAGATTGATTTTCCAGGTACTCCATTTTCCCTGATTGAGATCCAAGCTCGGTCACGATAGTTTCGATTTCTTTGTTGACTTCTTCTATGTCCTCTGACAGAGGTTTCAAGTCCTCTACGTCCTTCTGAGTATATTCCAGGCTGGTTTTAATTTCCTGGACTTTCATAACCATTTGGTCGACTCGTGAAGTCAGGTTCTTAACAACTGAGTCAAACATGCTCTTCATCGTTGATTCTTGTACTTTTAGCATCTCGCGAACGGTTGTCATCGTCACGAACTCAGTGTTGCTGTCCTCTACTACAGATTTAGACTTCGATCGAGTCCCCATACTTTAGGTTTAGATAATTCTTAACGGCTGCTGGCTTTATAAACGAATATGAATAAGACAAATACGAAATTTGACTAACTGCCCGCGGAGCTTCCTTAGACACACCCGCACACCATGACAGTCCAACATTCACAATACATTTAATGGCATGATGTGATGAAAATGTATCATTTAAATTTATGGAAATGTATACTCCTGGCAAAAAAATGAATAAACTGAATAAACTGAACTACGCGTCTTGTTTGGGTCCTCGAATTTCCACTCAGGGTGAGTTCCTCGCGGTGCGTTGAGCGTCTGGAAACTCCCAACTCAAACAAAACGCGTAGGTGAAGAAAAGCTAAAAAGCGTGCGCGCTTAGCAGAGGCCTATCTCTTGTATTTACGGACATTCGTCAATTATGGGACGGCAAGCAGTCTAGCTGCATTTCGACAAAAAGAAGGTCATTTGTCAAGCAAAGTGTAAAGAACGAAATTTCTAAGCTGAACAGTTCGCGCGTTTCCTAATAAACAATATAGTTGATGTTCGCGGGCATAAACGTATGTTTTGGCCCTGGTAATTTGAAGCTCGAGAAGTGTCACAATAATTAAACGGAATTCACCTAGTCTACTAGTCCTAGTCTATGCGATTCAATCGGCGTTGATGAAGGTCGCCAAAAATTATTGTTTTTGCACTCAATTCACTTCAAAGTTATAATAATAGTAATTAATGCATGTAGTTGCAGATGTTCTTGGGCGTTAATATGTTATGGGCCCTTCAGTGCTGAGTCGAACCCACTGACGTTCAATAGGTATAACACTCTTGGCATCTTTAAGGGGATTAATGGTCGTCTGTTATCACGGAAAATAAAATTATACGAGTTGGCGTTTGTGCGCATGCGCAAAGGGACAACTTAGAAAGAAACTCATTTCCGTGTTATTTTAATGCCTACTATTGGATTATGAGTAAGAACATGCTAAACGGCAACTGTGAAAAACATTTCTGCATTATCGTGAGATAAGCTACTACTAGTTAAAAAGAAAACCAAGACAACGTGTCCCACATGGATCTATAACACACTCTTCAGACCTAAAAATACGTTGGTGATGCATAATAATTAGTTGATTGTTCACTAACGGTACAAGGGGCGTCCTTATATGGTCTGGTGGCCGGGCGTTCTCTCACCCATAGGTATCTAGCTACTGAGCAATTCAACACCAGGATAGCGACTGTCAGAGCCGAAATCTCTGGCGTGGGCGTAAGAACCGTACGGTCGCCATACGACGCTTCAGCTCTTTGTCTGGAAGTATGGTCCTATTTTTTTTCTTTTTCCTCGGGTCAAGTAAATGTTGAATAGACCTCACAGCCCGATGAAAATCACTCTTATGGCTTTTTATAGTCAAATCACACGTCTAGTAGTCTATTGTCAATGCTGCGTTTGATTGGCCTTTGTTGTACTAGTTTAAGCATCACAACTTTCTATTACTTTATCGGCGAACAGAGCACGCGTGATGAACAGAGCACGCGTGATGAACAGAGCACGCGTGATGAACAGAGCACGCGTGATGAACAGAGCACGCGTGATGAACAGAGCACGCGTGATGTTGGGAGAGACACGATCACGAGAACGTTTTAAAATTTAACCAATTTTCTAGATAACCGACAACCGACATCCAGACCCCCCCCCCCCCCCCCTTCCCCAAACGTGTAGATGGTTCTCTACTACTTGTATGAAGGAAGGACTAGCTTTTAACTAAACGGTTTATTCTAAACTTGAGTAACTGGTTTCACAACATCACGATCTCTGAGACTCAGTGAACCCTCGCTCTCCCCCGAGTCTCCAGACTTGCACGTTTCTCGCACATGTTATGCACGTGATCAATCACGTGCCCACTACAAACAGACCCTGTCAACAGAGTCAGAAGTCCACTAACAGGTGTCTTCACCTGCACTCTAAACCTCGGCCCGCCCACTGCACTAGGTCTAGCCAGGGACCCATCAACAGGAGCTTTCATTTACACTAGACCTTATTGATGCTTATTGGCCTTATTTTATTATCAGGAGACGCTCTCAAGCCCATGTTGTCACTATCAAGTCCTACACAGAAATATTCTACGAGAGAAAACAGTGAGTACACCTTCAGGGGCGGATCCACGGAAGGGGAGGGGGGAGGGGGCGTATGGTGAGAATCAAGAGTAATTTACTCTTTTGTCGGGAACATAGGGATTTGGGGAAAATCTCCCGAAAAAGGGGGCGCCGCGAACATTGACTACCGTTGGTTGCATCTACCCATCCACGCGCCCGGAAAAATATGTTCTGTCGGCACATAAAACTTCAAAACCTTTGACCTTGGAATTTGAATATTTTGACGGGAAATCTTGAACGTTTTTGTCACAATTCAAGTCTGCAATTTCGCTGCAACAATAATCATAAAAAAGCTAATATTCTGATTGCTTCAATAATAATACTAAACAGCTTCATAGTTTTTCTGGTCATTAGGAAATTCAGTTTTTACCTCACGAGCGTCACCAAAGCTTTACGCATGGGCAGGCAAACTTTGAAGTTCACCTGTCAAAACATGTTTTTTTTCGAGCGTGTGGACGGTAGATGCAACCGACGTAACGTGTTATAGAAGGTAACTTTGATTACTAAAGGCCAGTTTACACTAGCAATTTTTGCTGCAATTTTTGTCGCACGAGTCGCGGCGATTTTTCTCGCACGTACGCGTCAACTCAAAATCACTAATGTAAACTATGTGCAACTCGGCGCGATCTGCCGCAATTTTTGTCGCGTGATGTCGCGCGGAGATTTCAAACATGTTCGAAACTCTTTGCAACCTGATGCGATTTGAAGAAAAGAGAGCACAGAAATCGCACCGGATTTGCACCTACTTTACACTAGAGAGTTGGAATTGCAACTCCGCGCGAGAAAAATCGCCGCGACAAATGCAACAAAAATCGCAAGTGTAAACCGGCCTTAACCATTAACCCAAACCCTAACAAGTGCGCGAATTAATTGCGCTGCGAGTGAATTGGTTTCGGATGCTTTTGACCGTTTACCAAAGGGAAATGTGCTCCGCCACCTCTATCTGTGAGTTACAGAAAGACGTCGAACAATATGACAGTGGCCCCATATCACATGATTTAACCTTCGCATGTTGATATCGGATAAGTCATTTCACTTTTAATTGTTGCTCTTTTTTTAGAGATATTCATGAAGACGATGATGATGAAGAAGAGTCTGAAGAAGAAGTTTTTCCGTTGAGAGCAAAAACCGAACAGCAGCCTGACACAGGACAACCTTCGACTCGAAATACGTCTTCAAACATTCAACCGGCAAAACGAGAAAAGAAAATCAGCACTTCATCGCGTGTGTCTAATAAATCCTCACTTGAGAAGAACGCATGGGGACGAGTGGACTATACGCGGGCTAAATCACAGTATGACAAGGAGGATAGAACGTGTTGTGCTCTCGTGTTCAAGTTCTTGTTTGGTGTTAATGGTGAATATAAATGGTACAGTCTCAAGGGTAAAGGTAAGATGGATTATGAGCGGCTTCAGCGCACAATGGCTGATTGCATTTTTGAACAGCACTTTTTAAAAAGACCCCCTCCCCTGGAATTTCCAATTTTTCAGGCAAAATACCCTGGAAAATCAATTTTTGGCTAAAATGTCCCTGGAATATCACCCCTCCCCCTTGGAATTTCTAGGTTCCAGACACACCCTCTCCCGTTGCAAATAATTAAGCAAAAAGGAACAAGAAGGCGCAAAAATGAGGGCGCGCAAGGGAACTTGGGAAGGAGAAATGACGGCGCTCTTCCCACAATTTCTTGCGCGCCCTCATTTCTCTTCCCAGAAGTCTTGGCGCATCGCACTCTTTTCCACCCTTGTTGTTTCTTTTTTTCTCAATTATTTTAGCGACTGGGGGTACGAGTCTGAGAAAATGCTAAAGTCTCAAAAAATACGTGTATTTAGTTGATTAGAGACTTCAAAATGTAAAATCATGGATCGTAGTGGCATATTAGGACAACTTTCTAGATTGTTTTTTCTCTTAAATGCCGCACTGATGAACAGATCACGTAACAAAGTGAATCTTTAAGTTTTTAGAAATTTTAAAATATGGCAGAATGAAACCCCGTGGAACACCTTTTTGAGCTGTTGACACAGTTGACACCTGAATCTAGACATGCTAAGGATGAATATTTCCATAAATGTTCCAGGGGATACGTAAAGCCCCTCTTACGACTAGGCTGTCGAATTAGTATCCACAGATGGGAGTAGATATACAATTCCGCGCGCTCTGAATGGCTCATGAAACTCGGAATATCGAAGGATATTCACTGTTTTGCCGTGCTTCGTGCACTGTGCTTAGGTGTCAATCGCATACGGCGTTTCTAGGCAATATTGACAATTACGTCAATTTATCCAACTGATTTGGTAACATCTTTACCGCGACACTTTGCGTCTAGTCTTCCATTATCTATCTTCCCTTTGGAGAATTATTGTTGGTATATTATTCTTATTCGTGTGCGCATTCCGTTCGCAGGATTATGCTGTGTTCTCCCAATGATACTGATGTACATAATCATCTGCCTTCTTCTCCTGCCTGTACTGATCGGGGCCGCCATTGTATCGTCTATCTTAATCTGTGCAAGTTTATGCTCGTACTTGTCCCTCGCTAGCAAGAAAGTGGGCGTGTCGATTGACGAGGAAAACGATAAGTCGTGTCTGGAAGCCATTTGGTGGTGGACGTGAACGCAGATGACGCCAGTAGCTAGGATGTCCAGTAGACAAACTGTTATACCACGACGCGCGTTTCTCGAATTCTGATTGGCTCTCAGCCATGGGTGCATAAAAGTATATAACATGGAACGCGCCATCATCAGCGCGCGCGCTAAAAGAACCAATGAAAACACCGTTTCGCTGTGCGCGCGTAAAGTCGTTTGGACAACTACAAAACACAACTTAGCTACAAAACGAGGGATAATGTTGAATTTTGGTTTGACACCCCATTCAACATTATCAGCATGATGGCGCGTTCAACAAATACTGCACGCGCAGTTAAATCAAGTTGGACTGGTTTGGCCCGAACCTATCGAGTGCCTAGATAATCCGTACCTAATGTTGGGACGAGCAGTTTTTATGATATAGACATAGATATATTTTATTAGAGTACTTGGTAATGATACATACATAGATATTATGCTCTCTAATAATCATCACAAAGACAGATACTGATAAAATAAAAATCATATCAAGAAAATTTCGCCAAAAGCTGTCGTTTTGCCGACGTTGCAAAACTTCCTTATTAGAAACATCCTTCTCTTGGTAGCCATTTTGTTTTTACCCCCCGCCGAGGGGCCTGAGTCACGTTTTGAACACCACAGGCAACCCGCGCGGATTTGCCATAAAAACGACAGCACTTTCTTGATATGAAGAAAACGTATATATAATGCGGAGAAAGGGGGGGAGTGGGGTGGAGCGGCTCATAAAAGTTTTCGAGTCTTGAAAACGTAGTGCAAAGTAGTGCAAAGCGTCAAATAAATTGACAATGTTATAATTTTTAATTGGAGGAAAACTCTATCGGGTAAAACATCTCTTTCTTTCTTCATTTATGTCACAGAACTTATCTGTACATTACACTTTACCCTTAGAAAAAATATCCCCGTCTAAAATATCCTCATAGTTACAAATATCACTCCTCTCTTGTTTAAGTCATCCTAGAAATTAGACAGAACCAAGAATTTTCCCTAAAGATGCTGACACGGTCGATATGATGGATGCAGCCCGCCTCTTACCGGGTAGGAAACTTGGAGGGGGCTTTCTTGTACGAGGATGTATGGCATCATATAAGCGGTGCCGCGCTAAGCTCCTGCCCGTTTTTAATGCCTTGTAGCGCCACGATAAAGTAATACCCCTCAGGGGTCCTCGGCGATGGGACAATCATGATTTCATGCATTTTAGTCCGTATGCGCAGATTCACCAACTCGTCCTCGGGATCCGTGTCCCGTACGGTCCCGCGGGATATCATGGACAGTGTCTTACACATGCTCGCGTACTGGGTTGTCGTCGTGTTGTCTAGTGAGGATCTGAGGATTTTCCCCTCGGGATTTATCACCGCGGTACCTATCACTCCCTTGTGGGTCTGGATACGCTCAAGTCTTTTCTCGACCTCGTCACGTGACGTCATTCTTTCTCGCAGGTGGGTCGTGCGGAAACCTGAAATAAGCACATTTTAATGGATCGATTCCCAGCTAAGTTATGCACGCGCACAATGCATGTCGGTAAATGAAGGATAGATCTGTGATAATCCAAACGCAAATTGCTGAGAACTAGGCATACAGAAAGTTCTCCAGCCTCTCCTTTTCTAGCGGTCGTGACGAAGGACTAACGCTCGAAGCGTCAGCAGAAAACGTTTCGTAACACTGCGTTTAACATAAATCTCAATCTTTGGTTGCCTTATAATTTCATGTCTAGGCGTCACGACGCAGACAACTCAGTTTTTTTAGAACTTGTCCTCTACCTATAGCGGTCGTGTGTTCACAGCTTTGAGTTCACCTACGATGAGGAGAGGACCCTTTCTTAGTATAGTTTGCATCTGCTTGCTCGTCGTGCACGCTTCACAGCAATTCTCGGTTTGAAATCTTTTGCTAAATTAGTTGGCGCTTTTCGGATTACCGTTTGAATAGAAATAATTATTCAAGCACATTAAATTATAACTTCTATAATTGCTTGGATTGCTGTCGTGAATTTTTCCACACGCCCGTGTGACATGTTCAAAAAACTGCCTCCGATCTTCAATATCAGTGCCATGGCTAAATTATCAAGACAAATCATCTTGTAGATTAATTTTGACGCTTCCATGGGCCATCTTAAATACGCTTTTGTCTCATGTCGCTATGAAACGCTGTAAACAGCAGAATACACCAAACATGGTGGCGAAAAACAGCAAGCAGATATAACTTTTCGTTTTAGAAATCGAACAGAACACTTAAGCATAAGTGAATTTGCGCAACTTGCATTGAAAACTAGTGCTGAATGTTTACGTTGAGAAAATGCCAAGATTTAGTCATGTAAGAAAGTCAAACTTACTTTGGTCAGCGATTCAAAACGGTAATAATAAAACGTCGCATATTGTTTGTGAAGTTTCCTAAAAGACTGAAAACGTACTTCATGTTACTTGGGTTGACTTTCTCGAGCAATATTTTGCACCAATTATATTTCAATTCTTGCTATTTGGACTAAACTAAGTGATATACTTTCCTCGAACTGTTATGAAACTTCAAATGCCATAGGGCATCAATTCTGTTCCTTCTAGAACACTAAGTATTTCGATGAATTTAACAAATTATCGTAAAAATGAATGAAAAAACGTTACCTTTATAATTGCCTCAGAGAAGTTCGGATAGACTGGGTCCGTGTCTTGTCTTTTATAGCCAGCAAGTAGCAAGACCAGAAAATATTTTCTCTGGTTTATAGCCTTTGTAAACAAATTGCCTTTGGTTGCTCTTAATACTGTTTATTATGTAGTGAAGCTCTTAAGTTCAATTAGTTCTGTAATTGGTTTGTTCCAATTAGCGTCTGTCCCTTCAAGTGTGGTGCTAAAACAATGAAAGTAGCCCGACTGGAACAGAACCGCTAATATTACAGAAAAATTTTGCATATAACTTCAGGTGTTTACAGAGGTCACAGAGGTTAAGGTTTAAAAAAAAGCTTCTCACAACCGAACTAACGAACTATCGCTACCGCCCGGCGAGCGCCTTCAAGGCAGGCAGCATTTAGTAGCGATTTGTCAAAGCAGCCATTCGTACATGTAGTCTCCCCACAATTTGTTGGTCAATAATACTGGTTCCCTGCAAGTCCAACTAGTGTATGGCCGACCAGCAAGATGTATCACGCGTGTTACACACCATGCAGAGCGGAATTCTGGTTTCAAAAAAATTGAGAGAGAAAATCAGCCAGACATGACCAGGCTTTATGACCAGGCATGACCGATTCACACTCCTCCATGAAAATTTCAGATATAAAACGTATAAACAGTATTCATTAATAATCATGTGCGCGGAGCGTCGCCCAACGAAGTTATATTATTCATGCGCACAACTGCGCGCCGCAAATGATGAAGTTATTATTCATGTGCGTGAAACGCGGCCCAAATAACAAATTGTTATGCTTGTAACGTCGAAAACTCACGATTACCTAAGGGGTCTTCTTTCAAACACATAGTGACTTGCCCGCCAGGCCTATCATTTCAGGTCCGTTGGACGACGCTCCGCGCACATGATTATTAATGACTTCGTCATTTGCGGCGCGCAGTTGTATGTGCGACCGACTCCCCAACCTCGCAGCTCGTAAGCTGAATTGCGTTGGACAATAAACCGAGGTCCCGTTATTGGTTATTGTCCTAAGGGCGCCACTGGCAGCCAAGCGGTCATAAGCACAGACACTGAGGGTGGTCACTGCCAGAGGGTTTATTACGTCCCCAGTGGTTCTTTAACGTCCCCCCTGGAACTGGGAAGGATGGAAAGGCGAGACGGGACCTCGGTTTATTGTCTCATCCGAAAGACGTGAAACACAGTAGAACAGAGTTCAACTCACAATATGGACCAGTTTCACGGGCACACAACGAGCCCCCCTGGTTAAAATGCGTTTAAATGGCGTATTTGGACATTTCTACGCGCGTAGAGCATATAAATACATGTTTTAAAAGTTGCTGGCAAAAATTTAGCTGTTCCTTTTTGCCAGGAGAGGGTCTCATTTTTTCCCAGCCAGCAGCTGGGTGTTAAAAAAATTTCCCAGCCAGGAGAGTAACATTAACACAGGAAGCCCGAAATACTTATAAAAAATCGGGTATCCTTAAAAACGAGCACTAATAACTAAGTGCATTTTTAAGTGCTGTCACTTAAAATTTCATTTTTCAACATCCATGAGCAACTTGTGTTTCCCAGCAAAGACGATATGCATAAATTTTTGCCAGGAACGGAAGGCGATGAATTTTTGCCAGCCAGCAAGAGACCGCGATAAATATTTGCCAGCCAGCAGCGAAGGGGGTGAGGAACAGCTTTTTGAGGAACAGCTCCGTTGTGTGCCCGTGCAGTTTCGACCGAGACCCGAACAGAAAGAAAATTTCCTCTGTCCCGGCCAGGAGAGTCGAACCTGGAACACAGCGGTGAGAGACCCAACGCCGTAACGCTGGACCAACCGTGCTTCCCTTGAATATATATGTGCGCTTGAATATATAACCTTGTTGGCTCAGGAGCCCATCAATAGAAGCTTTCATCTAACCTATATAGTTGAGGTAGCGTACTTCCTGGGCTCCTGACAGGCTTTGTTTACTATACCGTACACAAAACATGTTCATCTACCCTTTCTCTGAGGCTTGATGAAATGCGTTTATCAAAATTCGAAAGATATGTGACGCCCTTTTCTGTAAAATGTGTTCAGTAGGTCAAATAGGGGACGGGAGAGGTAAGATTAAGTTAATCATTGTACTTATAGAGGGAGGATCACTGCATTTTTCTAGTGTATTACCCAAAATCCTCACGTAAATAATCGAGGCGATAAATAATAACTGCGGTTCCTTAGCTTTAATAGAATTAAGAAAAAAGTATTTCTGCTATTAAGAAGAATGAAAGAGACATTGCATCACTCGGACAATAGTCTATCTGACAGGTTTTTCAGAAATAAAATACATGGGGGAGGGTCCCATTTTTTTACCTACGACTGGGGGAGGGTCACATTTTGTTTTGTTAATTTCAAGGGGAGGGTCCTAATTTTTTTTTAGCCTTGCTTGAACAAAATGGGAGCCCTCCCCCCCCCCCCCAACCCGGTAAATAATGACAAGTCCCTTAGGACTCGTGGATGTGCCCTCAGTTGACAGTCGGATAAGCAATACAACACTTACACACTATAGTGAATCAGTTTACTGGCTTAATTATGATGCGCCTTAGTTATGTTAATACTATCTTCTTGGTTCTTGTCGCTTTTTATTCCTCTATCGAATTAGTTACGCTTTCCTTTAAATAAGTCCCACGTTTCCTTTCTGAGCCTGGGAGGAACTGAGGGAACTTGGCCTTCGGCTTGGGATCCCTGTGGAAAAGAGAGTATGCATTATGATTAACAATGAATTCTCTGAAACCTAGAAAATCTAGAACGATTTGGAGGTTGATACTCGATTTGTATCTACGACTTACTGTTCGAGATTATATTGCGCTTGGCTGATCCAGTCGCTATGCTGTTTCGCGCGGTGCAGTCTTTTGCGCATAGGGTTGTCCAGAAGTAGTACGTAGTGACTGAATACCGCTGGCAGGCACAAGAGATTGAGAAGGAGAAACAAAGCCAGACACCTCATGTTGATATGACTTCAGTCTGTCTGAAAATATTAATGGCGCCAGTTGGTTTTCACATACTGTCACATTCTCGTACCCAGAGCTCCCGGCTCGCTCATTGACTTCGCAGGGGACTCTGGGGACATCCATTTGAGAGCCTTCTGATTGGCTCATTTTGAACGTTGGGGCATGCACTGAAAGGTCTTTCTCTCAGCGGCTCTGTATTAAATCTCGCACATGCGTCTAGGCCTTTCTCGATTATGCTAGTAAAACTAGCATTTTAAAATTAAAATATATTAAGGCATGGGTGTTTTTTAAAAAAAAAAATGCGAAAAAATACTGAAAAAAATTCTCTAGGGTATACAAAATGTCTTCCGTAGAATGTTTTTCGTTAAGGTTGGTACACCCAGTGAGACGTTTCATTTGATGTATTTGGTTACCATGTCAACGGGTTGCGTGACTTGTAAGAGCGTGACAAAGGCACAATTTTCTTTCAGGTCTCTGCATTCGATGGGGGTCATACCAATGGTTTCCCAATTGGTGTTATTATGACCAGTGTCGGGCGTAGATTACCATTCCAACGAGGATGGATGTCCAAGTTATCCGCATTTTAAGAAAAGGAGAGGTATCATATTACATCATCACAAATAAAGCTATCCTAAAAAACATTTCCAGCCATCCTCGTTGGATCAATAATCTACACTATATAACAAACACTATAATGCACTCTGGGGAACGATTTCACTTATCCCCATTGAATGCAGGCCATTTGCCTAGAAATTAAATTTAAGGTCAGAGGTCATACATTTGTTGCCATAGAGACCAACATTGGTGAAAATGATTGAGAATGACCAAAGGTATCCAAATGTAGATTGCTTGGATCCCTCAGAGGCATTGGTTTTAGAGATGGATCACCCCCCTCAGTTTTACGTCCGCCATTTTGGATTGGGCTTCCGCCCAGGCCTTAAGTTACCTGAGAGAATGCTTTGTTTATTTTAAACAAACCGTACAAACTCTTGCATATAGTGGTTTCAATAAAGTTTGTCACCCAAAAGCCTAAAGCCTATGTCGGAGATTGACCGAATTGATCTGAGTCATTTTATGCAAATCTCTAATTTTTGATTAATTTAGGTAGTTTTAATTAACAAGTGATTTACTGGAAATATCGCCATTATCCAGGAAGCAAATAGACGCCAAGCCAACCGATTCGTAAAGCAAAATAGACGCTAGTATAAGATTTCAGAACACGCTGTATTAAAGAATTGTATATTGCTTGTATTGCTGTCGTGAATTTCTTTTCCACACGCCCGTGTCGCATGTTCAAAAAACTGCCCCCGACCTTCAATATGATATGCCATGGCTAAAATTAAAATTATCAAGACAAATCATGTTATAGAATTAATTTCGACGTCTCCATGGCCCATCTTAAATAGTTTTGTCGCTATGAAACGCGTAAACAGCAAGATACACTAAAACATGGTGGCAAAAAACAGCAAGCAGATATAACCGATAACTTTTCGTTTTAGAAATTGAATTTGCGCAACTTGCATTGAATTTGTGCTGAATGTTTACGTTGAGAAAATGCCAAGACTTAGTCATAAAAAAGTCAAACTTACTTTGGACAGCGATTCAAAACGGTAATAAAAAAACGTCGCATATTGTTTTGTGAAGTTTCCTAAAAGACTGAAAACTTACTTCATGTTACTTGGGTTGACTTTCTCGAGCAATGTTTTGCACCAATCACGGTGGTCGGTTGCTAGGGCTTTTTCTCCCACACCTCTCAAAACTGAGAGTTTCCGGGCATAGACAGAAGTAGTTTGCATCGAATGTGACGAAACTTGGCAGGAAAGTAGGTTAATAAATTATCTTTCAATTTGTGCCATGTGATCCCATGTGACTGCTATTGTGACGTCATAATTGATGACTAAATTTGACATTAGTATAAAAATTTAGGAAAGAAACAGTCAAAATCATATATTAGTTTTCTTTATAAAATGTTATGATTTATGGCGAAAACCGCATCTCGATTGGATAAAATGGCGTGAAGTTACAGCTAATGAAAGAATTCAAAATTCCCGCCTAATGACCATATATGGTCAATATTGAGGCTATTTAAACGCGAGGAAGAATTAATGGTTCGACACAGGAACAAGGACAGTGTTGTATAAAATTGAAATTGTAGTTTTTTCACATATGAAACAATCTCCAACCGAAAATTGCGATTTTCAACACCTCACGGCCAAACCATATTTGGAATCATTTACCTTATAAGGAAGTCACAGGAGATCCTCTTTTGATAAGAATTTCGGCAAAAGTAGCAAGAAAACTGTGAAATTTTGAATGAAAACTTGCAGGAATCACAGAGACTCGAGTTCTCGATCTGTCCACCATTGCTTTTGGCTTGGTAACCACGCTAAAATACCCACACTAGCCCGCGCGCGACTCGACCCAGTCCTCCCAAGTGCATTCGGCAAAAACGACTATGATTCAATGATATGATTTGAGGTATGTGGGGCTATGACGCGTTTTTCGTCACGAAATACGTCATAATTGGCCATAATGGCGTCGTTATGACGTATTTCGTGACGAAAAACGCGTCATAGCCCCACAAACCTCAAAATTTTGATTTTATACAACGTTGTCTTTGTTCCTGTGTCGAACCATTAATTCTTCCTCGCGTTTAAATAGCCTCAATATTGACCATATATGGTCATCAGGCGGGAATTTTGAATCCTTTCATTAGCTGTAACTTCACACCATTTTATCGGATTGAGTTGGAGTTTTCGCTATAAATCTTATTTTTGTGTAGCAAAAAAGTTTGTAACGTTTTCAACACTGCTTTACAAATTTCCGATGTTGTTACTAAAAATAGGAGTCACTTATGACGTCATATTTTCAAGAAAACACGAAAAATACCATTACAATTGTACAAAATGGGATTTTTTTTCTTGAGTAAGATGTTTAGTATTGTTTTGCTTCATTTGGAATATAATCTACTCCTCGTTGAGCCTAAAATTTAATTTAAGTAGCTTCCGGGAGAAAAAGCACTAGCAACCGACCATAGTGAATTATATTTCAATTCTTGCTATTTGGACTAAACTAAGTGATATACTTTTCCTCGAACTGTTATGAAACTTCAATCAAACTTCGATCAATTAAACAAAATATCGTAAAAATGAATGAAAGAATGTTATACCTTAATTGCCTCAGGGAAGTTCGCGTAGTCTGGGTCCGGTGTCTTGTCTTTTATAGCCAGCAAGTAGCAAGACCAGAAAATAATTTATTTTCTCTGGTTTATAGCCTTCGAAAACAAGTTGCCTTTGATTTATTATGTAGTGTAGCCTCTTAAGTTCAATGAGTTCTTTGATTGGTTCAAGTGTGGGGCTAAAACAATAAAAGTAGCCCGACTGGAACAGTGCCGCTAATACAGAAACATTTGCATATACCTTCAGGTGTTAACAAAGAAAAAAAAATTCGTGCAAGGCCAATCCTTCCAAAATAATTAAAAATATTGCAGAGAGTCAAGCTAGGGAAAAGAATCTCTAAAAAAAATTGGGCTCTTAAAAAGATGTTATTCCAGCAACATCTCTATCATTTGCATTTTTCTACTTCACTTCACTTCACAAAATTTCGGCGCGTTTCACGCGCATTAAAAATATCATCAAATATATAGTCGGTGAGAACTCACGAACAATTCTTTATACGTTTTATGTCTGAAATTTTCATCGTACGTTTCTCAGATATTTATCTGCCCATACGCATTCTCGGTATGTTTTATAAATCGTAATTTTGCCATCAGCCACCCAAGTGGTGTTTGTAGTGTATTACTGTAGTTTTTTGGCTTCGTATCTTATGTTTTTCACAAGTCACAAGCTTTGTTTTACATACCCTCCAGGGGCGGATTTACGGGAAAATGTGACCGAGAACTGCGTATGTGTGTGTCTTTGAAAATTGCATTTTTGGATTGAATAATGAAATCAATAATGGAATAATGAATTGAATATGAACTCTAGGGGGGCACGCCTCATGTCTTTTGACTGTAATGTACATGTTGATATCGCTAATAATGTCACGGCGCGCTCCAGCATAAAAGTCTTTATTTCACCATATAATCGCAAAATTCTTAAACATAGAGTGAATAATTTGGGTCTCTGAGGTAGGTGACATTGTAAACTGACCAATAACCCACTCTAAACATTAAAAAAGTAGCAGTGTTGCAAAAAAAAAATCAACAATATCCGACCATGAAGATTTTTGTGTCCTTCAATGGGAATCAGAGTTTTGGAAAACAATAAAAAACTGATGCTTCTAAATATAGCCAGGTCAGTGAAAATGCTGCCTCCATAGCTAGTCGTCCTAGAGTGAGAGATAAAGCTCCTACTCATGGGATGGCCTCCTGTTTTATCTTACCTTTTCACTTTGTTCTTGCTTGGTGTTAACACTCCTCAGAGTCAATAACTGGCGAAGCATTCGCGAAGCTACTATATATACTCTGCATCCCAGGACGGGGGGATACTCGGAAATAAAAATAAGGGGGGGGGGGGGGGGGTCCGTGTCTTTTTAAAGCCTACTAGTATTGGAAAATGAGCAAAAACATGCTAAACGGCAACTGTGCAACTTCTCGCGCATAAAGAATATCATATCAGCCCTAAAAGGGGACCACAATAAATTTTCTAAGTAGTTCTTCCGACAACTTCTCTATCATTTACATTTTCTACTTCACTTCACTTAGTACATAATAAATATTTCGGCGCGCTTCACACGCATAAAGAATATACAGGCATAGAAATTCGTCATGGTCGCGCTTCACTCAAATGAATAACAATAATTTCGTCATTTCGGCGGGCAATTTCGCGCATGAATAATCAAACCTACAAGAATTGTTTACTATACATAAAAAACGGAATGTTCATCTGCACCTCTGAGGCTTGATGAAATGCGTTTATCAATTTTATTTTATACCTGAAGCCCTAAAAGGGGGGACCACAAGAAATTTTCTAAGTAGTTCTTCCAACAACTTCTCTATCATTTGCATTTTTCTACTTCACTTCACTTAGTACATAATAAATATTTCGGCGCGCTTCACACGCATAAAGAATATCATCTAATATTAGTTTTTGGCAACTCGCGCAACGAAGACACTACCTTCACAGCGTTCACAAGAACAAGTGTATCTTGGCGAGGGAAAACAAACTCTACCAAAAATGCCCTGCAGTGATAGGCCTGGCGGGCAGTCACTTTGTTCGAAAGAAGAGTAAGCGTACGTTCGACGTTACAGGCATAGAAATTCATCATGGTCGCGCTTCACGCAAATGAATAATAATAATTTCGTCATTTCGGCGCGCAATTGCGCGCATGAATAATCAAACCTACAAGAACTGTTTACTATACATAAAAAACGGAATGTTCATCTGCACCTCTGAGGCTTGATGAAATGCGTTTATCAAAATTCGGGCGCGCTTCGCGCGCAACTAAAGAAACCTGAAGCCCTAAAAGGGGGGACCACAAGAAATTTTTTAAGTAGTTCTTCCAACAACTTCTCTATCATTTGCATTTTTCTACTTCACTTCACTTAGTACATAATAAATATTTCGGCGCGCTTCACACGCTTAAAGAACATCATTAATCATTAATATTAGTTTTTGGCAACTCGCGCAACGAACACACTACTTTCACAGCGTTCACAAGAACAAGTGTATCTTGGCGAGGGAAAACAAACTCTACCAAAAATGCCCTGCAGTGATAGGCCTGGCGGGCAGTCACTATGTTCGAAAGAAGAGTAAGCGTACGTTCGACGTTACAGGCATAGAAATTCGTCATGGTCGCGCTTCACGCAAATGAATAATAATAATTTCGTCATTTCGGCGCGCAATTGCGCGCATGAATAATCAAACCTACAAGAACTGTTTACTATACATAAAAAACGGAATGTTCATCTGCACCTCTGAGGCTTGATAAAATGCGTTTATCAAAATTCGGGCGCGCTTCGCGCACAACTAAAGAAACCTGAAGCCCTAAATGGGGGGACCACAAGAAATTTTTCAAGTAGTTCTTCCAACAACTTCTCTATCATTTGCATTTTTCTACTTCACTTCACTTAGAATAAATATTTCGGCGCGCTTCACAAGCTTAAAGAACATCATCTAATATTAGCTTTTGGCAACTCGCGCAACGAACACACGCGCTTCCGGCGCGCTTCACACGCATAAAGAATATCATCTATTATTATATAGACACGAGTGTTTTACTGGGAAATACGCCACTCGTAGATCTCATACGAAGCTACATCCGGGTCCTCAGTGACATATTTTCCATATCCTCACTAGTGAGGATATCGGTCAAAACAAAAATGTTTGGAAATCAGTTTGGAATATTTTTTCTGGTTTGTCTATATAATAAAAAGAAAATTACACAGTGGCTTGGAGATATGAGTTTTATTTTCTCGTGTCAAAAACAATATTTTACTCATTCGCTGCGCTCATTCGTAAAATATTGTTCTTGCCACTCGAAAATCAAACTCCATATCTTCGCGCCACCGTGTAATATCCTCTATATATTAGTTTTTGGCAACTCGCGCAACGAAGACACTACTTTTACAGCGTTCACAAGAACAAGTGTATCTTGGCGAGGGAAAACAAACTCTACCAAAAATGCCCTGCAGTGATAGGCCTGGCGGGCAGTCACTATGTCGCGCTTCACGCAAATGAATAATAATTTCGTCATTTCGGCGCGCAATTGCGCGCATGAATAATCGAACCTACAAGAACTGTTTACTATACATAAAAAACGGAATGTTCATCTGCACCTCTCAGGCTTGATGAAATGCGTTTATCAAAATTCGGGCGCGCTTCGCACGCAACTAAAGAAACCTGAAGCCCTAAAAGGGGGGACCGCAAGAAATGTTCTAAGTAGTTCTCCCAACAACTTCTCTATCATTTGCATTTTTCTACTTCACTTCACTTAGTACATAATAAATATTTCGGCTCGCTTCACACGCATAAAGAATATCATCTAATATTAGTTTTGGCAACTCGCGCAACGAAGACACTACCTTCACAGCGTGAAGGGGGGTATCACAAAAACGTTTTACTGCTCTGAGGGAGGATCACGTTAAGTGACCGGTCCCTTACACACCAAGTAGAGAGGAATTATTGGTTTCATTGAGAGAATAAAATAAGCCAGATCCATGACCGATGCACACGTCACCTGAAGAATATACACATGTTGGTGAAATCTCCAACTCCCTACCCCCTCCTCGAACTCCCCCTCCCCCTAAAAGACACACACATACGCAGCTCTCGTTCAATGTCACACATTTTCCCCAAAATCCGTCTCTAGAGGGTATGTAAAACATAGCTTGTCAGCTTGTGATGACTTGTGAAAATCATAAGATACGAAAAAAAAATCAGTAATACACGGCCACTTGGGTGGCTGGTGGCAAAATTACGATTTATAAACATACTGGGAATGTATTGCAGATAAAAATCTAAGAAACGTACGATGAAAAGTTCAGATATAAAACGTATAAAGAATTGTTCTATAAAAGTATCTAGTGGTAATTCTTTTGATTCTTTTTCCTTTCCTAGTCGTGCAAACTAATTCCACGCGCTGACCATACACCGCAAGTGGCATATCAGCCTCTGTCCACACTAATGCGTTTTCAAAAGTATTCGTTTTCAAACTTATATGGATTATGTGAAAACGATCAGCGTGTTAGTGGGGACGGGAGATCTACAGTGTAGCTCCAAACAAGCGATTTGTTTGGAAGATGTATAAGAAGTTGTCAGTCGAAAGTTTACTTTAGCGCTTTCCTTCTCTTTCTTCCCGGAGATGAAAGTATTTCAAAGCGCGTTTGATATTTATTTATTTTTGAGTCGTTGGTGGCCAGAAAGTTCCAACTGTAATGATCTTGTCAAATACCAACTCACGGCCTAGCGTTTTACGTACTGCGCCGCCTAGTCGAGATCGCCAATAATCAAGGCACGCTCCAGCATAAAAGTCTTTATTTCACCTTAGTTTACAGTTGACGCGGTTTCCATTGTTATTCGTAGGGAACACGACATGAAAAGTTGCGTTTACAGTTGCAGAAAAGGTGACTAAATCTAATGAAAACTACAAATTTCATCGGGTTTTATTGCGTTTCCCTTGTAGAAAACGTTGGCTTTTCATCGAGTTTTCTTTAAAAGAAAACGTGGTAAAGTGCATCTTTACACGTATTTTCCTGTCAGAAAATGTTATGTAAAGATAGTGTTTGCACACGTTTCCCAGTTATAAAACCTTTCAAAACTCCGCGTTTTGATCGGGTTTCCTTCTCAATAAATTTGAAAAAAGTCGGCATTTTTTTGGATTTTCATTTAGTTTTAAATCGCGTAAAGCTCATGTCTCACATGATTTTCTTTTCATAAATGCCTGAAAAATGTAATATTTTCCAACATTTCTATTACAACTTTTCGTTGTTCATGGGACTCATCCAACTTCATACCCCCCCCCCCTCCCCAAATAAAACAATTATTTTGTAATTTCAAACTTTGTTTAATCATTTTTGCATAAAAACGTACAAACGCCTATGTATACATCTATTTCCTAGTAGCTTCTAGTGCATTTCTTTTCTAGAGTCTTATCACATAATATGTACAATTGGAAAGAAAATTACATGTCAGTGGGCTAATTTAAAAGACTCTTGTGTCCTAACATGACTAGCCGGGCTTTATATGATCATGGATTACAGTAAAAACCCGCATAAAAGAACAGGAGAATCAGGCTGATTTTGTTCTTGTATATTGGGTGTTTTCTGCAAAATTAGCCTGAAAATGTTCTTAAGGTGTTCTTAAAGTTGTTTCTTAACATCAAATACTGCATACACTAGAAAGGTGACAGTCATTTAGTAACAACAATTAGTCAAGTCTAAAAAACAATTGCTTAATTACCCTGGAATTCCTGGTGTAGAACTGTGTGTGCATGGTCTAGCACATCATATTGATCTCCTGGGTACTCTACCACAAAGTGGGTTACTGTACTCGAATCTAACTGGCAGCAATTTTTTTATACAAGAACAATTTTCATTTTTCAGGCTGCATGTGTTCTTATGTATAAGGTACCTTTTTGACCAAATTTCAGCCTGAGTGTTCTTAAACCACATGTTCTTTTATGCGGGTTTTTACTGTACCTGACATTTTAACGATGGGTTTTTCGATAGCGCACAACGTTCATAGCCGAGCAAACAGATAGAGCTATAATCACCTACCGGTGACTATAACATTGATATGATATGGAGTGCACGAGATTTTTGTTTATATGATTGTGAAAAAATCCATCGAAAACATTTTTTTATCACATAGCGGATGTTGAGACCCTCTCTCTAACAAGGCCCTTGAGGAATCTCTTGACTGCCAAAAGTGTTCACCCTCTGAGTGCACGTAGTGCTTTGGTTACTCAAACGTGCTATCCCTCCCTCCTCTGGCTAACCGGACTCACTAAGGGGGACGGAAAAATAGAAAAGTGATGGCGGGCAGAGGTAAAACAAATTTCGAGCAAGCAAAATTCAAAGAAAAAAATATCCGGGTAACGTCATTCAAGGACTAGTCGACTAGGAGTCATGACCGTAACTATATGACATAAATAAAAAAAACATTGTTTCTGATTCACATGCTTTTCACAACATATGTTAACTCTAAGAAGGCGATTCCCGCACTCTCCTCGTATCACTAACCTTATGATAAAGCATTACTTAAATGAATTGTAGATGGTACACCAATAAAATTGGCTAGCATTTTGAAACGTTTTGGAATGAGAGAAATATTTATCTGTATGACCTACAAGTCACGTCACCACTTCTTCAGAGTAACACAAGGAGACACCGATCATTCAGACTTGACATATTCGCCTGATGTATATAAATAGTCACTAAGTTACTACTAGTAATACTGAAGGATTTACCGTTCATTGGGATTTTATCCTTTGGATCGGTTTTGCTCTTCCTTTAGCTTTTATATGCACCTCTGAATGCGGCCTACAAATAGAGTTTCGTCCATTTTAGAGCATTACAAAAGCACAATAGTGACGTTTCAATGTGTCATCATATATCATATCACGAGATTGGATTACACGGGATCGAACTGGCACTCAAACGCCTTAAAATTTCTTTGTCCTTGGCTCGCTTTTCCTAATTCTTTAGTATATTTTAGCTGAAATTTGTTTAATCAATTCACACCCTTATACCCTTTTGCTAGCTAAGTGTAACCGGCGAAAACGTGCGACGACTCCCGGAATCTCGGGAAGCGCCGTCGTTCCACGCGGTCTAGAAAATAGAACTAAAAAGCGAAAGGAAAGGTTTCGACGCTAACATAAGGACGCGCCTAAAACTTAAACTGAAATTAACTGAACATAAAACTTATCAGGATCCGCGAGCGAAGGCAACGTGAGAACAAATGATGGATGCAAGGAGTGGACTTATAAGAGATTTATTACGGAACTTACGAACATATTACAAAACTGTTACGATACATGTGAAATTCTATAAGGCGAAACTCTTTAAATAATTCTAACCAAAACTACTCAAAGCCGTCAAAACTCTCACGAAACTCTAGCGAAATACCAAAAACTCTTCTGAAAACTATTGTGTCACAATTCCAAAACGACTCTAAACATTCTTACTCAGAAACACTTGTTGCGCACAAAATCTTGTTCGAAAACTCTATACTGTACGAATACTTGAAATCCTAAAGCTAATCTATCTTTCCGAAAATACTTACAACGGAGAACAGAGCACAGCTTACACTGAAGACTTTAGCCGGCCGGGGACAAAGCCCCGACTCTTGTTGACTGTCTCTGCTTTGCGACTTCTCAGCTTTGCTCTTCTTCAATCTCTGCTCTCTAATAACCTAAATCCGCGTATTTATACTAGCTATCACTAACGAGCTTGTAATAGAAATTAATTAAACAAAACTTAAACACGGGTTCCGCCCTTACTAGATTTCCGGTCAACAAAGGAACTATTTACCTACTTAGCGGCAATTTGCGCAATTAGGAAATTAGCGGCAACCATTACACAGCAGACTGCGCACACAACGGAAGAAGATAACAACGCCTACTTCTCCCTTGTGCTGATACAAAAAAGTAATAATTCTAAAGTCCTCTTTCTGAGTTTTGCGAACTTAAAATCACTGAAAAGTGATCTGGTCACATTCGCCACCTCTTTTGTTCGACTCGTCCTCGAGCGAACTAAACTAACGTCAAAGTCCAACTATAAAGGAAACTAAAATGTCAAGTCCTTGTTTCTCTAACTCCCGCATCGTACTATAGCATCGTACCATCGGTACAGTTCTTTGTTTGATGTCGTGTAACTCCCCTACACTTTTACCCGCACCACACTTAGTCCCACTCTTGAACTGTGCCTTGATTTCTTCACTCTTTTCTCGGCTTACGACGAAATTGTTCATCAATAAAGTGCGGCCTTGTCCGCCAGTGGTTCCGTTTAGAACACCACAAACTCTTACTGGAACGCACGCCACCACGCCATTCAGTTCCTCGCAGTCCCCTTGATACTCGATCACGCCATCCTCTTGGAAAGCCTTTAAACGTCAAGTCTTTTGTGAATCATATTTGCGACAGCAGCTCGGTCCTGGACGTCTCTTAGCACACATTCTCCTAGTGGCTACTTTAGGAATTCACCGGGCCCTGGCGAATCCTAGAACACTATATAGTTAGACCCCTGCTAACTACCAAATACCACAGCTAGACTCCTGCTAACCATGCAAAACCAGCTCTCTCCTGCCGTCTTGAAACAACCAGTGGAATATGTACTTCTGCCAGGGAAATCTTGCCGTCGGCAGAGGTGCTACAACTACGAGACCTCGTGTGAGTGACTCGCCATTTTAACCCCAATGGACGAGTGCTATCTCCGTAGACCCTCTCACAGCCATCATTCCCGTAATTCTTCCACTCAAGTCGCTTGTATCGCCATCAGGAACATGAAGGTGGCGTTTGCCATCGCTTTTCTTGGTCCCGATCATACAAGGGTGTCCCAAAACTTTAGAGCTGTAAACGACACAAATGTCGTGTCCAGATTCTCCGACTGTTGTCTGTCTCGTTTGAGCTTCACGTATCATTCCTGTCTTGGTCCGGTTGGTCGTGCATTATTGGTCACACGAATCAGCGTGTCTCGTCGTGCCTTTCATGTTAAGCGTGTGTTCTCTCCCGTTGTAAGAAACCTAACCTACATGGAAATCTAAATCCTAATAAAAACCTAAGCCACAAAAACACTTGCACCCCACTCCTGGTACCAAAATGTAACCGGCGAAAACGCGCGACGACTCCCGGAATCTCGGGAAGCGCCGTCGTTCCACGCGGTCTAGAAAATAGAACTAAAAAGCGAAAGGAAAGGTTTCGACGCTAACATAAGGACGCGCCTAAAACTTAAACTGAAATTAACTGAACATAAAACTTATCAGGATCCGCGAGCGAAGGCAACGTGAGAACAAATGATGGATGCAAGGAGTGGACTTATAAGAGATTTATTACGGAACTTACGAACATATTACAAAACTGTTACGATACATGTGAAATTCTATAAGGCGAAACTCTTTAAATAATTCTAACCAAAACTACTCAAAGCCGTCAAAACTCTCACGAAACTCTAGCGAAATACCAAAAACTCTTCTGAAAACTATTGTGTCACAATTCCAAAACGACTCTAAACATTCTTACTCAGAAACACTTGTTGCGCACAAAATCTTGTTCGAAAACTCTATACTGTACGAATACTTGAAATCCTAAAGCTAATCTATCTTTCCGAAAATACTTACAACGGAGAACAGAGCACAGCTTACACTGAAGACTTTAGCCGGCCGGGGACAAAGCCCCGACTCTTGTTGACTGTCTCTGCTTTGCGACTTCTCAGCTTTGCTCTTCTTCAATCTCTGCTCTCTAATAACCTAAATCCGCGTATTTATACTAGCTATCACTAACGAGCTTGTAATAGAAATTAATTAAACAAAACTTAAACACGGGTTCCGCCCTTACTAGATTTCCGGTCAACAAAGGAACTATTTACCTACTTAGCGGCAATTTGCGCAATTAGGAAATTAGCGGCAACCATTACACAGCAGACTGCGCACACAACGGAAGAAGATAACAACGCCTACTTCTCCCTTGTGCTGATACAAAAAAGTAATAATTCTAAAGTCCTCTTTCTGAGTTTTGCGAACTTAAAATCACTGAAAAGTGATCTGGTCACATAAGCATTCCCCTTGGGCCCTCGAACCCTTTGGTAGGCTTTATGACATAGAAATTATAAATTTTAACAGGAGAGTTCGTGAGAGTTTTGGCGGGAACTATGTTGCATACACGATATTTTGCAAAAAAACGTCTATAACGTCGGAACGCTATCAATAAGTAAGCAAGCATTGTACATACTTTTACATCGGCGGGGACTTCGATTATTAGGCTCGATGCTGTTTGTCGGGACTCGGGACTCGATTCATTTTGGGCTTCCAGAATCCATGTTGGTTCTCGAGCTGAGTTCGTTCCTTCCAAATCTACACAAAAATCAGAAATCAATTTTCGATTTTGAAGTGTGGAAGTACTTTAGGAAACCTCCAGAGATGTTTAAAATATCTCGAAAGTATTGCAGTTGCACGATTTACTAATACTTACTTGCAATCGATGTCAGTCGATGTTTCTTGACTTCTTGTTCTCAAATCATACCCCCGTATGCGCATGCGTTTTTGACAAACTGTCAATGGCATCTTCGATTCTGTCACACCACGGTCAGTGATCACTCAGAGTCCGAGTAGGCATGAGAAAGACAAAAACTGCCGCAACGAAAGGGAAAAAAATCCTTATCGATAAGCTAAACAACCTGCCTAAGGCCCTAAGGAGCTCAGAATAAAAGATAGCCGAGGATGTGCCACAAAATGTGGAACCTTCAGTTCAGCCTGGTAACGCCATTTAGAGGCCGATGTATAATTATAAACCGGCACTACATTGTATATATAGGACAGAAATGTGCAAAAATCCACCCGGTTTGTTCGTGGACCGAGACAATATTTTTCACTGCCGCGAAAGAGAATGTTTTCTAGGGCAAATTGTTTTCGATAACCTTAAACGAAAATCTATGTAAATTTGGCATTTTTATTACATTTCTTCAAGTTTATAAAACACGAAAACATGAAATTTCTATACGATTTCCTTGATAGAAACTTATGTAAACTACAAGTTTTCCTTCGAATTTCTCCAGATTTTCTTAAAGAGGAAATTTAATGTTTACTTCGCGTTTACTATTATTAGAAATGTGTGTAAACTTTGCGTTTTCCTCCGTTTTCAAGGTGAAAACATGAAACTTGAAGTTTATTCTGCACAAACCTTAGTAAACTTGGAAACATGAAATTTACATTAAGTTTTAGCTATAAATGCAACGTGTGTAAACGCAACTTTTCGTCTCGTGGAATTAACTCGGATAATGGCTCTCAACAAACTAAAAGTCGGGGAGGGATTTGAATTCTCCAGGGAAAGGTTGGGGTTGATCAATAGAATTGAATTGAATTTCTAGGTAAATATATTGCTCATTATGGATTAATAGGTAAGTATATGGCTCATTATGGATTAATAGGTAAATATCTAGTTATTTACCTATGAATCCATAATAAGCCATATACTTACCTGTAAATCAATAATGTGTGGTTCCAGAAAATATCCCCCCCCCCCGGAAGAGTGTTGAAAAGTGACCCCCCACATCTCTGGAATTCCCGAAGAAAAATACAGTATTTGTATGGAAAATATATCCTTTCCTATTATCCTTCCTATGGATAATTTCTGGAACCACACAATAAGCCATTTTTACCAAGACTTCAAGGGGCACTGTCACGTTTGTTTCATCAAAATATTTTAAAATAAGACAAGTGTTCTACAGAAACAACTCCGAACCTATATTCTGTTTCAAATTAGTCTTAAAAAGAAAAAGAAACTTGTTCAGCCTGTTCGAAAATCAAAAATGCCAATTAGCAATCCAATTCCATCCGCTCGATTATACACGAAAATACTCCAAATTTGTATTGATCTAGCAGCTGAAAGGTTAGGTATAAAACGTAGACCATTATTTTGTTGATTTGTAGGGAGTTTGACTGCATTTAAGCTACTTAAAATGATCCCAAGTTAGACCAAATCCATGATAGACCATGACAGTTGCCCCTTTCACAATGACTAATTCAATTATCAACCCAAACATTTAACTAGTGAATTCAAATCCATACACTTACCCCGAGAAAAAAAAACATCCAATAATCTCAGTTTATTCATCTATGCTTACTGTCTGTCTATAACCAATATTTGCTTCTGATTATCCTTTATGCGAATCCCGTTGAACGCCACAAAACACGATTTCCGAGAACGCCTTCACTTGAACCATATTGAGAAGCGTTTGTCCAGTCTACTTGCTTGGTCTCATTGCCCATATAGTGTGTTTAAGACGTAAACCTGAAAATACAGATAAAATCATGCCCAAGTTAATTGCATATCTAATCGTAGAGAGCAACCAACGAGCGCAAAATACCTGAAACTTGCCTTCAGTTTCTCCATCTTGAATCAGTTCCATCCGTTTTGCTAGACAGAACGTTATGCAAATTGAGCTGTAGAAGCTGTAAGCTGTCAGGGCGTGGTACAAATGAAAATAACCAGTAAGGACGTAGTTGCTTTTGTCTCTATTATTTTCGTTCTACAAAGGAGTTCTTTTGTCTGTAGTCTATTATCCTCGTTCTTTGTGTTGAGGTAGGGTATTGTTGTATTATCCAACCAGAGAGGAGCTTTACGCAGCTACGTACCGACCAAAATAACAGCGCTTTAATGAGTTGCGCTTTTACAAAAGGCCGCTTGATTGATTGGACTGGCTGTTGTACGAAAACAAAAGACGTAATTCGTGTTTGGAAACCTTTGTCAATCATAGTTGAATAAAAGTTGTCATTCATTTTCTTCAGCATCACAACTTTATTGTGCATGGTAAAAATTAATTGCAATGAGTTTCTCTGGGGAACCCACTTCTATGAAAGCAGCTAAATAACTAACTTAATAGTTCCTATTGGAATCCGCTATCTTTTTCAATTGTAAACTGTACTCCTTTTCAAAACTGTTAAATTCAATGAGAAGAATGCATTTCATTTGTCCCTGTTTTCTGAAAACCTTGTCAACTGTAAACTAAGTCCGTTAATTACCTCGATTCTCGGCAATAACCCCAATACATCCCTCGGGCCTACGGCCCTTGGGATGTATTGGGGTTATTGCCTCGAATCTCGGTAATTAACTCTAACATATATGTTTTATATTAAATCGGAAAAGTCTTCAATAACATAGAGTGAATAATTTGGTTCTCTGAAGTAGGTGACATTGTAAACTGACCCGGCCAATAACCCACTCTAGCAGTGTTGCAAAAAGAATCAACAATATCCGACCTGAAGATTTTTATGTCCAAGGAATCAGACTTTTTGAAAACAATAGAAAACTGCTTCTAAAAATAGCCAGGTCAGTGAAAATGCTGCCTCCATGCCTAGTCGTCCTAGAGTGAGAGATAAAGCTCTTACTCGTGGACTCCTGTTTTATCTTACCTTTTTGCTTTGATCTTGCTTGGTATTAACACTCCTCAGAGTCGATAACTGGCGAAGCACTAAGCTACTATATATACTCTGTATCCCAGGCCGGGGGGATACTCAGAAATAAAAATGAAGGGGGGGGGGGGGGGAGCAGGTCCGACGGAGCTCCAAATTTCATACCCCCAAAATACCCGAGCCATCCCAAAAATACCTGCTCCCAAATTTGATTAACCCCAAAAATACCCAACTTTATTAGCCTAAGGCAGTAACTTGATGATCAACTTGCCTGGTCAGAAGTTTCATCAACCCCCCAAAAATACCCCCTCTCGCCCCCCCCCCCCTAAAAAAATACCTGGTAAATTTTCAACCCCCCAAAAATGGCTTTACTACAAATTTTATACCCAAAAATGTACGTCGGATCCTCCCCCGTCATTTTTATATCTGAGTCTCGCCCGGGCTCTGTATATGATCAAATATTCAATTGGTTCTTCTGTTGCTAGATGCGATAGTCATTCACAGGCAAAAAAGAATTTCCTTTGATGCTTTTAGGCCATGAAAATTAAAATGGGCCACCACTCACAATTAGCCATGCAATATCATTAATGGCCTCACTGCTTGAACTACCAGAATCCCTTTTCACTTTATCTGATGATCAGTGTACTTTGCATTAGGGCGGAGGATTAAATATTATCGTATTTTGCGAAACTTTGATAATATCTTCGAAGTACCTAAACCAAGAACAGAATATTTGAAACGTAGTTTTGTATCCCGGGGGTGGGGTATTTTTAGGGGTTCTTTGAACTAGAGTGTAGAGCAGTGTGCTGAAGACGTGTTTTAGGACCGAGGAGCAGGAGTATTAGAAGTATTAGGATTATTTTTTTTAACCAAAAAAAAACGATAACCAAAAAAGGTTATCGATTAACTATATTCAACCCTTCCACACGCCGGCAAACTTGTAAACTAGTTGTTTGTGGCTTAGTTTTTTGGCTTTTTAAAAAAGTAGTCATTTTATTATTCCTGTAAGTTTTTATGTCTTTAAATAAATGTGATGTACGACTTTCGAAAGTAAGAGAGTCGCGCCGAAATAGAAATTTTTCTATTATAAAGTCTCTAATGAAGGGCATCCTTTGTAAAGGAAAGGTTCGACAGAAGAAGTTCGTCGTTTGCGCTGGGCCTCAGTTAGCCGAGCCTGCGAGCAATCACTCCTCTGTTTTTTTTTTGATATTTTGTTTTTCGGGGTTCAGGGTACCTGTGTCGCGCAAACAAATCGAGGGGGGAGAGAAAGCGTTTTCTACATTCCTATTGGTTGAGGTCTTGGGTCTTTGTCTAGTCAGCCAATCAGAATGCGAATAAAAATCACCGTGCCTATTGTTTTCTCGACTAAATGCAAGCCGTGTTTTCATTTCTTGATTAATTTATTTTTTGCATAGGTTTCGTTTCTGATTGGCTAAATATTTTTACCTTGTATATGATTAGTTTTCGCCCATTTGGAACCCTCTCTAATATTTCTTAAGAACATTTAGAGTTTGAATTGATAGGTTGTATCACAATCATCAGGTGATGCTTTTATCTCCACGCGCAATTACAACACACAGCTTTATCTCTTTTGGAGATATTATAATTGCAGGGCATGCATGAAATTAAAGGCTAATCTTTCGGAGATAAACGTACGATATAATAATGTAACGACATTTGACCATAGTCCTGGATCGGTTGACAGATAATCCCACTGCATGCCATAACTTTTTGTTTGATACCATCGTAACGCTATAAACATGTTATAAAATAATTGAGATAGTTCGCGCGCTCTGATTGGTCGAGAGCTGTGTTTCAAAACTCTATGAAGGTCATGGAAATGACGCCATAACGCGGCAAATTGCTTGGAAATAGCGAATTTTAGAAATTATTTTATATTATTTCTGTGCCTTAATAGAGTTTTGAAAACCTCCTATTTTGTTTGGGAGAATTCTTCGGTCAGATCATGAAGCACTCGACTTCGTCTCGTCTTGTTTTTTCTCGGCAAGATACACAGTCTTGTAACATTCGCAGGCATTCAATTTAAACGGGGCGATCGCGCGAGTTTTCGAAAATCATATTATAATGTCATTCCTTATGCTGCTTATGCACGCGAAGCGCGGCGAAATTTTTAACGTATTGTGTGAAGTGAACAATAAAATGCAAATGATACGATTCTCACTTATTGCCACGCCACGAAAGAATTTGAACAACAACCCAAATATGGAGTCTTTGGAGTCTGCGCGTTGTAGGCAACATGTTTGGCAGCGTGGTTTCACAATCAGTCACCCATTTCCCTGAGTTCGGTTCGCAAGAACACAGGTGTTATGGAATATTTAATGAGGACATTTAGTTGGTGTATGCGCAGATCCAACCTTTGAAGAACAAAAAACTCATTACGTATGCAAGGATCACAGCAAAGATGGACCAGGCACAGACTGGAAGCTCACGACGGTCTGATTTTGGCCGTATTTTTCCTCATCTAGTGGGAAGTTCAGCTTCATATCCCGAAACCATGTAAGTCGAGTATTCAACTTCACTGTGCGAAAGTAATTACAGCGATCAGCATTGTTTTGCTTCAGTATTTATCGCATCGCGTTCGAATACCTGTTCTGGCGAGGTTTGCAGAATTGCGAAATTATTCGTCATACTTTTAGATATACTTGACCATATCTTTGTTCTCGACATTTTCCCGAAAATGTGATTGCCCGCCGCAGTTAGTACATGCCTTTAGCTGCTTAAAAATCAGGTGAGTGTCATTGGCCGCTAGCTAGATCGCGAGAATTACGTGCTTTCAGTTGAACATTGTTTCGAAAATCGAATGCAATTTTCACATAAATCTGTACGTGACAAGTATGAAATGATTTAGAAAATTAATTCGAGGACGCAGGTTTTGCTTACAATGTCTAGAAATCTGACAATGAAATACTGAAACCTTACTTTTTAATGATAATCGGGTTTTGTGGGAACAGTTTAAAAACTGGAAAAATATTGGGGGTTGAAAGAAGCATAAAGTTGACTTTTATTTTATTTGGTTATGAATGTGAGCTGCTGCAGCAGCCATCTGTAACCTTGAGCTATTCCTTGATTATGCTGTTCTAGTGTACAGCTGTTTTGACATTGGTTTTCATGACGTGTCGGTTTTCATGGTTTCTGATCTATCTGCAGTGCAACCAAAATCAGGGGCGGATCTAGACTATTGCAACTGTAGCAAATGCTACAATCTCATTTCAGGGAGATCTTATGTTTGTTTTATCAGTTATATTGTCATAAATCACTACTGCACTACAGTCAGAGTTCACCCTAGATCCGCTCCTGAGTGCCTCCGCACCCCCCTTTTGTAGCAAAAAAGGGAAGAAAGAAAAACTAATGTAACAAAATAAAGTCCAAACGACGATTTATTGCGTTATGATATCGATATCGGAAGCAATATAATTTCTTGCTTGGAAATTGACCAAGCTTTGTAAAACCCCCTCTTCAAAAAACCTGGATCCGCCACTGAAAATGCCTACAGTCAGTTATTCTGAAAGTAGAGTAATGTCTGCGTTAAGGTACCTTGCTGTCATTATGTGATCACCTTGTACTCAATGTTCCATGTCAAAAAGCTTGCCTGTGGCATAGCCAGCATTTGGGAAAGGGGGGCCACAACTACTGAAAATGTTTTACTACTCTGACCATTTTCCTTGAAATACTTTTGAAAACACTAACAGCGGTGGAACTGGATCTAAAATGGATACAATGTCCCAATAAAATTGAAGACAAATAGAGAGAAAGGACAAAACAGTAGTGTTTGGAAGTGCTCACAAAACATTCCATACTGGTTTGGACCAAAAATCAGGATAAAATAATTATGTGGCTGACAAGACGATAGCACATGAAACACGATAGTGGAGAATTAAAAAAAGATCAACTGGCCACGTAATTATTCTAACAAGATCTGAGTCTGGGATGTTTGGCTTGAGCAAGCAGACACCTCTTTTGGTGAGTGCAAAGTTGTATTGGTTTTATAGTTTGCTAACAGGGTCATAGCAATGTATAACATTATGGGGCCAGTTGGCATTTGGGGAACGTAGATAGCAAAATGGTACCAAATTGAACCATGTTTTTGGAAAAAAAGCCATAGCTTTGACCAAATATTTGAACATCATTAGCATTTGGTGTATGAAAATTCAGAGCCTTGGGGTAAGCCATTTTGGAAATTCTGGATCCGGGGGTAGGGGTTAAAAGCTGTGCCGCCTGTGTTTTTTTAGCTCCCCCCCTCGTCTCCTGGCAGGGGAGGATGTGGTGACATCCATTTGAGGGCTTTCACTGATTGGCTGGCTTTGAACGTTGGTGCATTCACAGAGGGATCTTTCTCTCAACGGCTCTGTATCAAAAGTTGTGCATGCGTCAATGGCTGTCTCCAGAGCCTCCCCTGCGACGTGACAATCTGGGGAGCTCTGGGTGAGAGAATGATGTATTATAATTAATAAAATCAATATTGAACTTTGTTTCAGAGTAGTCATTTCAACAAAGTTGGTTTCCAGGTTGACCTTACCCAATGCTTTACATGATAACACTGTTTGAGATTAGTAAGATTTGGGTTAGCTAGAGAAACCAAAGACTTTAAGCATTTCTAGTTATTAGTTACATCATAGAGAAGACCCCCTTGCTGCTATTACCAAAGACTTTTATGACATGGCCAGGAAATTAAATAATCTCTTCAATTTGTTCCAGAACTGTCACATTATCAGACAATCTAGGCATGTAGCATTGGCCACTGTATTCATGTTGTTCACACAAATTAGCATTTCAGTCCAACTAAAAGGGGTGACTGTACAGGGGCCGATCCAGGATTTTTTCAGACGGAGGGTTCCAGCACTAAGTTGGACTGGTTATATGGACTGGTTATAATCCGTACTGAGTTCAAAGCCTTATAATAACCAGAGCTCATCGAATCTATAACTCTCGTAGGGGCGGGGGGGGGGGGGGGGGACAACCCCCACAACCCCTCCCCTAGAGTGTGACAGCTTGATGCCCTTCCTAACACCAACCAAAAAAAACACAGCTTCTATGGGGCTTCAGCATGTCTCCTTAATTAAAATGTGCGTGTATCGCCATATACACTTCAAGTCATCATTTGACAATATGCACAGCCCATCAAAAGAAGTGCAGTGTATACGGGTAAATGTATAAATGAATGAAAGGGAGGGGTGCAGGACATTTCACTACTTATTGCCCTTACCATTTCCTCAAACCTGCTAAATTACTATCTTTATAATTGCCACATTTTGGTGACATTTCACTATCTAAAAGGCCCCCAGTGGCGGATCCAAGATTTTAAGAGGGAGGGGGGGTATTTTTGCTGATGAAGTGCAACGTATGAGGAAACATTCTATACCAATCCTTCTCTGTTGTCCGTTGCCCTCTCACGAGGCAAAAAGGTGGTTGCTAATCATGAATTTAATATACTGGGTCACATAAAAGAAAATTGAACCACTCTTGAAATGAAAGGTCTTTAGCGAACCGATCCCCCAAAAATCGGTTCGTTGGGAGAGTGGGAGTTCATTTGCACCCGATGAACCCCCCTGGATCCGCGCCTGGCCCCCATGGATGGCAAATTGCCTTGCTAAGGCCTCCCATGAATGTTTCACCTTGTTTGCTGCAGCAGGATTACAGGAACAAAAAAAGTCCTGTTCCTCAGAAGATACACAATTAAAGTTTGAAGTACTGTTCCTCAGAAGATACACAATAAGTTTGGAGTTCTGTGGTGAACAGATCAGCACTAGCCCAACTCTTCAAATGCATGTAAGCTCCATGAGAAAATAAGGTAAAAAGCAGGCAACAGGAGCCGAGGGCGAGAGGCCATGAGAAAAGAAATGCAAGCTTTTTAGACGTGTATAACATTGAGAACAACGTGATTAAAAATAATGACAGGCACCTTGAGGTAATAATAATAATAATTTATAATAACTTTAATTATCCATGGTTTAAATTAAAGCTATACAGCTTGTGGGGCCATGCCCAAAAACAATATAAATTAATAATAATATATACCAATAACTAATAATAGATCATGATTTAAAAATAGTTGATTTACAGTCTAAAAATATATGAATGTTGAGATTACTCTAATTTCATACTGTAGTTATTTTGGTTGCACTGCAGATAGATCAGAAACCATGAAAACCAATGTCAAAACAGCTGTACACTAGAACAGCATAATCAAGGGATAGCTCAAGGTTACAGATGGCTGCTGCAGCAGCTCACATTCATAACCAAATAAAATAAAAGTCAACTTTATGCTTCTTTCAACCCCCAATATTTTCCAGTTTTTAACTGTTCCCACAAAACCGATTATCATTACCTCCCAATGCTGGCAAAAAGTAAGGTTTCAGTATTTCATTGCCAGATTTCTAGACATTGTAAGCAAAACCTGCGTCCTCGAATTAATTTTCTAAATCATTTCATACTTGTCACGTACAGATTTATGTGAAAATTGCATTCGATTTTCGAAACAATGTTCAACTGAAAGCACGTAATTCTCGCGATCTAGCTAGCGGCCAATGACACTCACCTGATTTTTAAGCCGCTAAAGGCATGTACTAACTGCGGCGGGCAATCACATTTTCGGGAAAATGTCGAGAACAAAGATATGGTCAAGTATATCTAAAAGTATGACGAATAATTTCGCAATTCTGCAAACCTCGCCAGAACATGTATTCGAACGCGATGTAATAAATACTGAAGCAAAAACAATGCTGATCGCTGTAATTGCTTTCGCACAGTGAAGTTGAATACTCGACTTACATGGTTTCGGGATATGAAGCTGAACTTCCCACTAGATGAGGAAAAATACGGCCAAAATCAGACCATCAACAGCTTCCAATTTGCGTTGGCCCATCTCTGCTGTGATCCCTGCATACGTAATGAGTTCTTTGTTCTTCAAAGGTTGGATCTGCGCATGCACCAACTAAATGTCCTCATTAAATATTCCATAACACCTGTGAAGAAGCTGCCGCCGGGGAGTCTTTCGCAAGCCGTGAAGTTCACAATTCCTCGTCGACCACCACCAGCACCTCAAGCGTACTGTACTTGTAATAAATGGCTGCTAGAGATCTCCCTCTTCCTCCCGGTGCTCTTCCTGCCGTTGTTCCGGCTCCTGTGGCAGTTCCAAACCCTCCGGCAGTCGTTGCCCCAGCGCTTGCAAACATAGCAAATGACGTGTTACGCGGCAGGAGCGATCACCTCCCATAACTTAATTCCCGTGACGGGGTAATAGGTATGCAGTGAGGATAAGATACCAAAAGAAGTTGCTGGAATAACTCCTCTAGAAAATTTCTTGTGGTCCCCCTTTTAGGGCTTCAGGTTTCTTTAGTTGCGCGCGAAGCGCGCCCGAATTTTGATAAACGCATTTCATCAAGCCTCAGAAGTGCAGATGAACAACGCTGTAAGGTAGTGTCTTTTCGTTGCGCGAGTTGCCAAAAACTGATGTGATATTCTTTATGCCTTTTTAGGTCTATTCAGGGCTCAGGTTTCGAGAGAACCATTTTTTCGCTCGCCCAATGATGCCTTTGCATATTATCATTATTGTTATTGTTATTATTATTATTGTTATTGTTGTTATCATTATTGTTATTGTTGTTATTTTTATTGCTATCTTCCTGCATGATTATTTCCTCCCTTCTCGAGGGCTTATCTTCGTGCTCGTCACACCTGCATCTAACACACGGCCACTGCTTGAATGGAATCAAGAACATAAGAATCGCCGACAAGGCTATAATACCACCGCTAACAAAAAATGCAAACGTGTAGCTATCTGATACATCATAGATCCAACCAGCCAATGGCGGCCCAGACACTTCTGGAAAGGAGAGCAGGAACAACAACCATCCAACCGCTGGTGCAAATGCATCCTTGCCGACAATATCACGAGATATGATGTAAATAAGTGACCACAGGGTGCCATCGAATATTCCAAAGACACATGAGTAAGTTGCTAGGGAAGCGAATCCTGTTGCTAGGGGCGCTAGGAAGTTGCTGACGCTCATAACAAGAAACGCTAACTGGAAGACTCGGAGACGTATTTGCATGTCCGGCCAATAATCGGACAGGAGGCCCACTATCGGACGAGTGATGGTTGAGCTGATGGCTAAAAAGTAGAGAAGGTAGGAAGATTGGGATTTGCTCACGCCTTTGTCTTCAGCAAGTCGAATCTGTCAAAGGAAAATTAACACAGTTCAACATAGTTTTAATACTGCGGTTTTCATTACTCTACGAACTATGAAGCACTCAGTCAAACCATGTTTTAGTAGCAGCTTCTTTCGATCGCACATAATACTTAGCATCCACACAAGCATCACTCTGATGTGCGTGACACATCACACAATATTGGGGCGCATTCTTTTTCTTGGATAATCAATTTAAAACTCAAATACCTATCAAGCAAGTTTCCGCTGAAAACCAAAACTGTCGTTTTCCAAAATTACCTTTACGACAGGTTCTACTTGTCATATTCGAATTCCAGAAGCTTTTCTAGCTTAATATTCAAACCTCGACAAAACGAGAAGCGGCCGCCATTTGTTTTATGTTCAAAATTGGCGCTTGCGCTCGACTCAGAGATCTATGGTGGATAATGGTCTCCTAATATCGTAGCCAATCAGAATGCAGCATCCACTAGGTAGCGCTCGGTGATACTAATCATGCATAGGTAAACCGCGTTACGCAGGTGAGCATTGACGATGAGCACTTACCAAGTGAACAAAAGGGATAAGAATAGCTGGGAACGCCAGTATCAAGCATCCGAGCCAAATCACAAACTGTTTACGCTTGAACAACGATAGCGCTAGTCCTTGGGCTGGTCGAGTAAACTTTACTTTAGCCTTCTTTTTCTCATTTTCTTGGACGGATTTAACGGGCCGGAAAGACAATCCAGCGACAAGGACAAGAACTTGCATCCCTGCTAATGTTATCAGAGTATAGCGAAATCCTAATTCTTTAAATAAATACGGCAACAGAGGTGTAAAAATAAGCGTTCCGATTGATGCTCCAAGTTGATTAAGGGAAACAGCCAAGGATAATCTTTGGTTGAAATACTTGGGTATTATTAGGAGGGACGCGCAGCAACAAAGAGCATTTCCCAGTCCAAAACCCAGTCCAAAGGTGAGATAGAGGAGTTGTAGTGAGGGGCTGTAGGCAGAGCAGAGGAAGGCTGTGGCAGACAAGATGCTGCTGGTTACTACGACTACGCGGCTACCGTAGACTTGCGTGAGGTACGAGGCGAGTAGACTGAAGGTGTGAGCGGAGCTGGTGGACAGAGCTGTTACCCATGCTGAAATAGAGATATGGATGCGTTACAGTAAACAGCCCTACAGTAAGCACCCCTTTTGAGACAACCCGCTCGTTCCAACCGAAATCCCCTCAAAAACGCCAGTACCATTTACACCTGAATTTCCGGGAACTTTTGCATAATGGTAAGCACTCTTGGTCGCCATTTTGTTTTTCCTTGGCAAAAGAGAACGGATCGAGATTCAAAAATACCACAGGCAGCCCGCGCGGATTCCTAAAAAACGACAGGACATTCTTGATATCATCTAGACTTTTCGATGTCAAACTGAACACGTTTTATATTTTTAGGTTCTTGTTTATCAGATGATGTGAGATGGGGACAGGGAGTACCGTCCAGACGTGAATTCTGACGCAACACCAGGGGCGTAGCCAGGGGGGTCCAGGAGAGGCCGCCCCCCTCCCCCTTTCTCGGAAATTTTCCCATACATTTACTGTATTCTGGAGAAAATTTGAGCATTTTCGTCCCATGTTTTCACATTCCCCCCCCCCGCTTCAGAAATTCCTGGCTACGCCGCTGAACACAGAGTGTAGTCTCAATTATTCACGGATTTTTCTTTTGTCGGTCACATTCAATAACAAGCCCCTCTGAAATTTTTTGCGCATCTTTCATCCTTGGCAAAAATATGATTATATATATTTTTTTATTGAATTTCCCTGCTGTCACAGACTCACAGGCCCTAATTAAACAGGCTTGAGCAGGCTTGACCTTAAAACTCCACGGAAAGGCGCTCGGTGTCTTCTTACGCGGTCATATTCATGGTTATACGCGTACTCTATTTATCTTTGCAATTATTTCTGTTAATAGAACTCAGGAATCAGCGACCCTTTTTTACCACTGATCCCTGTTAATTGTCGAGATCCCATTTCTCCACGGCGTTTAACATAAATCTAAACGTCATTTTGGTCCGATAAAATTCATTGTGAAATTAGCCAAGGGGGGTGTCGGTAACGTGACTCAGGATGGAAATAAGGAACAGGTAGTACGTGCTAGCTTCCTACAGTTCCTAGAACCGCACAAGCCGTAAAATATGACCAGGCACATAACTAACATAAATTGCATGAGAGTGGAGATAAGGAATTAATCTTGTGTGAAAGCTAACGTGCTAATGAAATGGTCCCATGTGTGCTTATGAGTGTTAGCCCTAGTAAGCGGAGAAAGAGAAAAAATCTCTGACCCCGAGAGGGGAGGCTTGCCTGAACATCTACATAACTTGCATGAGTTAGTTTCCTGTTAAAATCTTTATAACATGCACTTTACCTGTTGCGCTTCGGCTTTGTTTATAACGTTCCAACAATTCCGTAAACATTATGCCAGCACAGTTGTTGAGGCCCGCAACTAGCACCAGCGCGATAACGGATGCGACGCACACAAGCCACAAAAATCTGTTTTCTTCTATGACGTCGTCTTGCTCTATTTCGGTGACTTTCTTACACTGTGTCATGCTAGCTTCCTCAATATCGTTCAGCTTTGAATTGTAGTTTATAGCATTGCAGAGTTGGAAAATTAAATTATTTTGTCAAGTTGTGCCGACGTTTGATAGTTAAAATAGTCATGTTTAGTCTTGCATAGGTCATGTTCGGCCCCAAGGCGATGAAACTTCGCCCGAGGATTTGCGGGTCAGTCACGCTTAGCAATCACCGTGGATTTCAGAGTTGCCTGCTGCACGCAGGCGCTGTTTTGTGCGCATGCGCAAACGGACAACTTTGAAAGAAACTCAGTCTGCAGTCATTTTGATGCCTACTCATGGATTATGAGTAAAAACATCCTAAACGGCAACTGTGAAAAAAACATTTCCTGCATTATCGTGAGATAAGCTACCGCTAGTTAAAAGGAATGCCAACAACGTTTCCCACATGCTTCTCTAACACACTCTTCAGACCTATAAATACGTTTGTGATGCATATTAATTAGTTGATTGTTCACTAACGGTACAAGGGGCGTCCTTATATGGTCTGGTGGCCGGGCGTTCTCTCACCCATAGGTATCTAGCTACTGAGCAATTCAACACCAGGATGGCGACTGTCAGGGCCGAAATCTCTGGCGTGGGCGTAAGAGCCGTACGGTCGCCATACGACGCTTCAGCTCTTTGTCTGGAAGTATGGTCCTGTTATTTTTCTTTTTCCTGCAAGTATAGTAAATGCTGAATTTGCATTGGTGTGGTGGACAGGCAAGACATTTATATACTAGCAGTATCTATTGAGATAGTGAGTGCTCGAGCGGAAAGCTACTCTCTCTTGAAAGTGTTTTGTTTCCATCCTAGTGTATAAAAACTGAGGCGTCTGAATGTTGTGAACATTCCATGAAATTTAATAAATTATTCAACTGTATACATAATCATTTTCAATGTTGTTGATCAATGTTAGTATCTGAAACCAGTGAAAGATGCACTGTTTTTGTAGCTGCTTCAGGAATGTTTCTAGAGTTCTCACAAACACCCCAGAGAAAAGCACTCTTGTTACAACCGAATTTTGGGCTGTTAAGCAAAGTTCTTTTATCATGGAATTTTACTCTAACAATTGGACATGAACAGTTGCTGCAACGTTTCTGCAGAGTGATTTGTATTAACATGCGAACATCTCCTGTGACTTCTGCTGCAGTTATCCAACTATAGGAGGGGTGAAGACACTTGCATGTTAAATATCAATGTATATGTATGTTTTAGGAATCAGGTTCGTGTGAAATAATTTCTAAAGCAGGATTTTCCATTGCAGTAGCTCCGTTTCTTGTTTTGGTAGAATATTCTAGCTGTGGATCCATTTTCTTGATCAGTTTGTTCCAGGTAAATATTCTTTAAACTCTTGATGCATAAGCTACAGCACCGACCCAGTTTTTAGATATTGTTTGACTAAGTCAGTCATTTCTGTTCCTGAGATAATTATTCCCATAATAATAGACACTGGTGTCTTACAAATTGATGTATATGCTTGGTGTCTTATACACTCTGTAAAAGCTTCCAGACTCCGCTCCAAAATCCCTCTTGACCATAAAACACAATAAGATATTCCATATGAAACTTATCCCATACAAGCGTGAACATTTGCTAATTTGGGGTCCAGGCCAGCGCGGACGTTATTTTGATGCTCTACGCATGCGTAATTTACTCAAATATTAATTAATTCACATGCCGAAGCGTCAGACTAAAGCTTCAACACGAAATACAAATTACCTCAAACCTATCTGCCAAGAAAAGGAAAATAGAAAGATAGAAAGCTATACGAAGTTCAAGGACAATGAGCAAGCGACACTGAAAACCATTATGTTGAATTGGATTCGGTAGTACGATTACGATGAAGCCAAACTTTAATTTATTTGCCTTGTTGAGCGAATTACAATTCCATCTTCGGATACCATGCCAGAACCCAGAACGATCAATACTATTTCATGAAGAACTTTATCTTCACTAAAAAATAGAGCGATCAATCGAAATAAAACCTCGAGTTAATAAAACTGAACTTACTTGTTAATTTCGTGATTAAACGGGGTATTCAATGCCTTTCGATCCAGTATTTCCAGTGCTTTGATCGCCTAGCGCTACGACGAGGTCACGAGAACGGTAATTTTGAGCACATACAAGTTTTCCACTGCCATTTTCTCCGCGCTAAATCGCACCGAACGAGAGCATATTATACATCAAAATCCGTGAAATTCAATAGACTATTCGAATACGGTTGCTGGTTTTTGATTGGTCCTTTTGCTAGCTTATAAAAACCCAGTCTATCCCAGCCTATGCCTAGAAGTCGATGAACGCCTTGTAAATGCTGTCACAAGCGATCGGAAACAATTGCAAATTCTCCGCAGGAAACAAGCGACTTTGAGGTTCAAACTATCACAACTATAGAGAGTGAAGATGTATATTCTATATTCCGTATGCTGGTTTTTGATATTTCGTATTACTTGACGTAAAATTGGCAAATTGCAAAAATATTGCGTGATTTTTGGGGAAATCATAAGAGACAACCAGTGGGGGCGTGAGAAGATTTTCTTCTAGTGACCTTTCGTACGGGGTATGTTTTATATGCTTTTAGTCAAATCACTAGTGGTCTATTCATGTTAATGCTGCGTTCTGATTGGTTGAAAATTGTCGGATATGAAAGCCAGAAAATGGCAATGAACAGACCAGAAAGCGTTTTTGGCTATACAAATTGGTCTACTAGTAGTGTGATATGACCAAAATTCGGCCGAATTAGGGGCCATTGACTCAGAGGCAATGAGGGCGTGAGGAAAATTTGTTAAATACACCAAGAAATACACCTAATAATTAGAGCGCATTTCAAATCTCTAGCCAATCAGAAGCCATTCAGTAAACAAACCAAAAGAAGCAAAGAAAGGCAGACTTAGTCATGCGTGTGCACTGGCTCATATTTTCGTAGTTAACTTTACAAGGTTAATTATGAACTTAGTTTTACCGATTACCAGATTACCTACAAAGACCGCAAAAGTTTTAACCGGCGACAAGAGAAAATGATATCATTTTCTCTTGCCGGCGACAATTCAAGAATTTTAAAGGGCCAACCGACATCCAGACTTCCATCCAGAAAAAGTTAACATGAGCTTGACTGTTGACGGTGCCATTGCACTTCCGTTATATAGACAGTCACTTACTATATCAGACAAAAACAAAACTAACAAGCAACCACCATGGTTTGATGTCCAGACTCCTCCAAAATAAATACTATTGACCTAAAGTGGTATGCGTCGTGTGGGTTTCCTGTGGATGTCGCCAACTCCCATGTACAGCGGTATTTTTATACCAAGATGGCGGCCGCGGTTGAAACAGAGAGAGGAACTGCTGGAACAGAAGATAATATTCGATATCCAATCATGGTACACTATTGCGGAGGTGACTATTCGATAAAGAAAGCTTACGTTTTAGTTTACTAGAAATTGTAGCACTTTTGACGCCAGAAAATTGTACTAATTTGCGATATCTTTTTCACATCTGTCTTCTCATCTTCTGCGACTGCTGGCGCTGCGTGGTTTGATACGAAGTCTGTTCGTTACCGCTAGAGGTGAGTCGTGAACGAGTCATATTATCTAAAGGAAACATAAAGTAGAAAATAATATGACGATAATTTTCGTTGGCTTGGTATCATTTCTTTTTATTTTAACCGTCGTACTGCATCCAACTCCTTTTGTGGAAGGGGTTGGATTTTTTCTGGTATGGTTATGCCTTATGGTTATGTCATGGTTATGCCTTTGTGAAGTATAGTATTAAACGTAAACGTAAACGTATGGAATCACACAGTTTACTAGAAACCCACTTGTATACTATCACGAATCCTGCAATCTGATTGGCTCTGCTACTCATTATCTATCACGCAATAGATAGTAAGTAGCAAAAAGCTATCGTAAAGCATCGTCTACACATGCATTTTTCCTTGACAAGGAAACATACCGTGTAGATGCCCCAAATGTCCAATTGTTGATGCACAAGCAAATAAAAATTGTGAAGGAAATATCACCAAGGAAACTTGACCGTGTAGATGCACCAGCAATTTTCTTTGACAATTTTATTTGCTGATGTAGACGAGACAAAATTGACAAGTTTTCCTTGACAAGTATCCTTGTTGAAAAGGTAGCGTGTCATGTGGAATATAATTTTTCGCCCATTTTTCCTCAAGTCAGCAAATTTCATTTTTTTGTTAGAGTTTTCTTTAACATTGTTTGTGGCCTAATGCTGAGTCATTTCATAAACTCTACCCTTTTTTCTTAAATAGAAGGATATAGATAAGAAATGATGTGTTGCATGAAATAAACACCTTGTAGTAGGGAAGACATTCGCGTTAAGTAACATCATTTGTATTTGTTTAACAGTATTGCGAGTTTAGCCCTGAATCAGAAAAATGCAAGGAATGGTTGAAAGAGAACTATCCAGACATTTTTGATGACATGAACAGAGGTATGTAGTTTATTTATTCCCTGTTAATGGCAGTCTCTCCATTAACAGGGAAGCTTATTTACTGCTGTTTTCAAAATTCTGTGAACTCTGCACAAACTGATTGATTGATTGATTGATTAAGTTATTTAAGAGATTCGATATGAAAGCAATAAGCAGTGATAGTCCTAGCAAAAAATTATCACAGAGACCCTGATTGGTCTTACCTTGCGACTGCGTCAACCAAGCCATTTTGTAAGAAGTTAGCCAATCAGAAAGCAAGTCAGTACAGAACAAAGGATGTCGACTTTCTTGAGATCTGAGACACAGAAATATTGCTTTTCTCATAAAAATTGTGGAAATTATGGGCAGAAATAACTTCAAACACTTAATTACTCATCGTCAGATGTATTGCAGGCCCGGGGGGGGGGGGGGGGGGGGATGCAGGTATTAAATTTGCTTAAAATGGCTTGAGTCTCTAAATGACAAACTTTTTACAGGATGGCCCGGTTGACGTAGTCGCACAGTAATAGTCATCACATATTTCTTCATTTTGCAGCAAGTGAGCAGCTTGAGTCATTGGAGCTTGCTGATGGATCTAAAAAGAGGCAGACCAGAGGTGGCAAAGGACAAATTAAGCTCCCCAAAAAGAAGGTATTCCTCTAAGTACATATCCCATCCCTGATAATGATGAAACCTTTGATGAAAAGCTGAGCAACAAGATTGCAAATCAAAACAATTGCAGATTGCAGATCTCAGCCATTTGGCTGAAATTACTCTGTGTGTAAAGAAGAACCTGTCAGTACATGGGTGTTGATATTTTTAACAGGATTTTTTCTTCTGTATTTCAAGTAATGTTCAGTACATCCTATACGCTGTTGTTGACCATCAACAGCACTGATCGATACTCTACTGAGTGACACCGGGGTGACCAACTCCAACGAGCTTGTAGCCTGCATGTTGGGCCATGAAGACTCGGGCTTGAGGTGTGGGCTTGAGGCATTACTGTATTTTTGGTTGCAAAAGGGCGGAGGGGAGCGGGCTCAGCCCTCTTGGCTATGCCCCTGCAGTGATGGTATTTCTCTCCTTTGTAAAGGGGTCTTGATTAGACCATCATTTTACATCTACACTGTACATGTTATAGTTTTCCTTTTCCTTTACAGAATGTCCCTAAAAAGATTCACTTGTCAAGAATGCAACGAAATAAAAAGAAATATGTAACAATAGTTACTGGCCTTTCAACATTTGGTAAGTTTTATGAGATTTAATGTGTTTTTACAAACATGTGCATGCTAAATGTGGCTTCACTATTGCAACATGCACATGGTTTAAAATGACAATGTAAAATGCAAAAGCCCAGAGAAAAAGTAATTAAGATTTGAAAGAAGAGTGGGGTTGAATAGCACAACTTCAATGTGCAAACCATCCTTTGTTCTGTGATGCGATCAGTCTGTGTTTGGCACATATTAATTGGTTGACATATAATTTCTTGATTTTGTTGGCTTTATTCATAATGTTGTTATTTCTAAACACTTTGATTAACACTACTTGCAGACATTGACCCCAAAAAGGCAGCCAAGGCATTTGCCAACAAATTCTCATGTGGTGCGTCGCTAACAGGTGATGACAAGATTGAAATACAAGGGGATTTCACGGACGACTTGTGGGATTTTATACCTGAAAAGTGGGCTGAGGTAAGAGCAGGTCAGCAGGCAAACAAATTTCGAGCCTAGAATTCCAGGGTAGGTACCCTATACAAATCAAAAGCAGAATTCCAGAGTGAGACACCAAAATATGTCCAGGTTGGATGGCTGTGGCTGGCTCCTCAACAGGGGGTACCTCTATCCTTTTTAGATTATTGAGTTTTCTTCAATTTTCTCCTGGTTTCTCTACGGAACACTTGGTAACACTGTGTAATTGTTCAGGTCATGCTTTCTCTGGAATGTTGAGGATTGGTCTCAAACTGAGTTTCCTGTGATGTCTTTTTATTTTGCACAAATATGCTATTTTTCTTGTGACTTTTTTGTCACATCAGCTGCACTGGGCTAACCAAGACAAGGACCTTATTGTCTCAGACAGTTTGATAAATTAGGAAAAGCTTTTACAGAATTGCTTGTGGCATCCCCCTTCCCCATATTCTAGAATGTCTGAATTAACCGCATTACTCCTTGCGCATCACTCTTTGTTTTGCAGATTGATGAAGACAGTATAGAGGATTTGGGAGACGTCAAACGATGATATCTCTTGATTCACTGAAAACATTGAAAATGGTAGAAAAACAAAAACCCAAGAAAACAAGAAATAATACTGTAATATGAAATTTATTTTCATCAAACGTCTGAAATGTTCCATGTTAAAAATGTTCCGAAGTAAATCTTATTTTATTTGTTGTGTATATAGAGTGAGGATACTACATGGCCGCGCGGAAATACGAATTATGATCTTCGAGTGTTGAAAATGTATCTCAGGCCTTGTCCACACTTACGCGCTTTCAAAAGTATTGCGTTTTCAAACTTATACGGATTTGCAGCGTGTTAGTGTGGACGGGAGATTTAGCTCCAAACAAGTGATCAGTTTTATTTGATGTTGTCGTGTGCAAGGTTAAATTAATATCAAATTATGTGGTGCAGTTGACATCATCGTTTTCATTTTTCCGGATTCGACCGTCCACACTAAAACGATCTGTGTACGGATTCGTTTTTATTCACTTTCGAGAGCGTTTTCAAACTTATACGGATTCAATGAAACGATCAGCGTGCTTTAGTGTGGACGGAAGGCCTAAACATATCAAAAAGTATACGGATTCAAACGAAAACGCGTTAGTGTGGACGGGGTCTCAGTGAGCGCAGTGAACGAATGGAATACATTTTTAACACGAGAAAATAAAATTCGTATCTCCAATTGCGGTCATGTAATGTTCTGTTTATTATACAAACATCAGTGAAATACTAAATTGATTTGTTGTAGAAAATCCAAAAAGATGCTTTGAGCACTGACAAAGTGATATATTCACCTAGTGTAGTCGCCTGGCGTTCCTTCGCAACCAAAAAAGTTGTAGAAACCCCCCAAAACGATTCAGCTCGTGTCCCCGGGTAGTAGGACGGCTGTGTTTCAGTCTACACAGCTTTCTGTTGTGTTGACTATCCCCTAATGAACGGTTGTCTTATAAGGGCTTATAAGTTTCTCTATTAAAATATAGTTACATTCTGTCGTCTTATCAGCTGTATAAAATGGTTTTAAATAAATCATAACGTTGAGAGTTGGGAACGGTGAGAGCTTTTTGTCTCTGTTTTGCCTTGTTTCGTGTGCCTTGTTATTTTCTATAAAACGTGGTTCCAACGTTTCAAGCTTTTTCCACTTGATTTATAGCCTTCAGACCCCCTTCAGAGCTTATATCTGCGGGTTCAACGGACCGGTCCGGACCTTGTATTCTGGCACCAGTGCTGTGCCCGAATTTGGGCTTGAGCACTCGAAAAACGGTTGTGTTCACATTAGTGCCTCAGGCAAAGTGTCCGCCGGTACAGAAAGTGTGTACGCAGCCTAACTGACCGGAAAGAGGAAAAGCATGAAAATCATTACAAGACTTGGGTGTCTCCAGGAAGGGTCTCCACCTAATGTAACAAATAAACCCCAAAACCTATCAATCACTATCAAGGTATACTTACATACATCATTTTCATGCACTTTTTATAGTGTTTTTGCGACGATAAGATGGGGGAGGGGGTCATTCACACGTAGTGAAGTTTTGAACATCGGTTTCCGCGCGCTCTAACCTGATATCGGGCCCCCTCCCTTTTCACACCGCTTTACTGGGAAACGGAAAGCGAGGCGGGTAATTTGATTTATCACTCATCTTATTTTCATTGATGGAAAAATGAAATATGTTCCGCCTCTAGTTTCAGTCGCGGGTCGTACGATTAAAATCCTCGTTCTACGCTAGGACCTACGGAAAATTTTCCAGGGGGGTTGTTTTGGACTCTAGAAATTCCACGGGAGGGGGTGTGTCTGGAGAGACTGGAAATTCCAAGGGGGAGGGGTAAAAAAGGTGACTTTCCAGGGATCCGAAATTAGATTTTCCAGGGGAAAAAAGTGGAAATTCCAGGGGAGGGGGTCCTTTATGAGGTTGGAAATTCCAGGAGAGGGGATCTGTTTCACGAGTGGAAATTCCAGGGGAATTTGTGGAAATTCACATGCGGTAAATAAATGCAAACTTCTGACCCGGGTGATCCCGGAAGATCTCGGGATTCCTCAGGTTATGACAAGCGAGGAAGACTGGGCACCACAACTCAGATTTGTTAGTTTCATTCGCGAACACTTTGTGATCGACTCGACTGACTAGAGAAAATTATCGAGATTTCTAGGAAGAACGCTTATGTTAACCGACTTAACTTAATACAAGTCTTCAACGGAGAAAAAGTGAGGATACTGTATAGTTAACGGGTGCTTATGTGATTGTTTTTACGGCCGAAAGCGTTGTTGTTGGCACCGGTGACAAGTCACGGAACATGGCGGCTTTCGCTCCTGCGATCGGACAAGGTCTCCGTTCTCGTTCAACAAGGAATGCATCAGGACAACAAAACAACTCTCCTAGACAACTAGAATTTGGCTCTGCCATGAAGGACTTCAAATCTATGTTCCCTAGCATGGACGATGAAGTAATCGAGGCAGTTTTACGTGCTAATAACGGATTAGTTGATGCCACAATTGATCAGCTTCTAAGTATGGGTGCAGAAACCGCCGAGGGAACCTCAAGAAATCAATCTTCTGATTTACCGTTCCTCCCGTCCTACGACTCGGAACCGAGAGATCCACCACCGGCCTACACTCCAAGAGAGGATAGCCTTATAGATGTTGAAGACGCTCCCCCAAGACCGCTACCATCGCGCCCTTACTCCGCGTGGAATCCGCCATTACTTGGAAATTGCCTGATGATTTCCTGCGAATAGGGCCTCCACCGAGACAGCAAAGCAGCGCACATTCTTCTCCGATTCAGCCGGCTAACTCGGAGAGAACTGCAGAACACGAGCTAGAGCAGTTCCGTGAAGACGAAAAGCTGGCGTTGTTTTTACAAAATGAAGAATTCATGAGGGAGTTGAGACACAATCGAGATTTCATGACGAGCCTTGAGAGAGGTAAACCTTGTGTTGTCATTTCACTGTGTTTTGACTAGACTTGCGTGTTGTGAGATGTATTTAATTTCTATAACTCTATGGCGTATTTAGTAATCCTACAGCTTCCGTCATTTGTATTGAACTTTCATGTTATAAACGATTCCTGGGAGTAGCAATTATCGGGCCTAAATTCAATAATTGTCCGGATATTCATCTTTGACAATTTTAATTGAGATTCACGAGTAACTCATGTTGGAGCGTGTCGGATATCTTACCATTTACATTTAAGTCACGGTTTGCTAATTTGTTTTAACTTGATATTCCTAGCGAAATTTGTATCTTGAACCGTTGTGGTGTAGTTGTCTTCAAAGTTAATCTAAAATGTTCAGTTTATCAGTGAGTGTTGTTTTTCCAATTGGTTATTTATGTAGACATTCAAGTTTCATGCTCATTCTGATCAATATTTTATTACCCTTCTATTCTTATGGTGTCAAATGATCATACGAAATAATTTATTGCGTTTCCGACGAAGGAGGAAACGCCACCTATTCGGGGAGGTTTCGGCAGTTTTCGGCTGGATGCTATGCCATTTTATCCTCGAGAGTTTGAGACTTTGAGGAATGGCCTCGTTTTCATGCTAGAGAAGTGACGTAATATTTTAGCGCCACTGACGTTCCCAGACCCCTAGATTGCTTTGAGACGACATGCTCTTTCACGGGAAGGCTGTTTTTATACCTCGAGGTGAACTGTTGACGAGTCACTGAAGTTCTTGGGCGTGGAAGTGCGTGGATTTTTTGAAATGAGCTTGGACAAAAGACTCAACGAAAGGTTCAAATCACTCTGCAGTAAATTTTTGGCTAAGAAAACAACGTTATATTTCTCTCTGAGCGCGAAATCCATCCAAGTTTTTACGGCGAATCGATCTTCGACACGAGGGTGCGTGTCTTCGACCGAATGTCAGAAGAACACAGAGAGCAGAAATTCCAGTTTCTTCGTTGGGTTGCCTGATTTTGGTCTCAACGACAACACAAATCCCAGTTCCTTCGCTGGGTGGCCTGATTTGGGTTTGAACGTCAACACAAATCCCAGTTGCTTTGCTGTGGCCTGATTTGGGTCTTAAAGTCAACTCAAATCCCAGCTCTGATTTGTGCCAAATGTCAGTTTTCTATGATATCAGACTTTAAATACAATTCCTACTTAAACTTACTTGTCAGAATGGACAGTTCACAGCCCAACATATAGCTTTTCACATGTGTGTCTTCAAAATTTAATTATGGAACCCTGTATATATGACTTAAATTCTGTTGTATGTGGCAGAGCTTCTGACATTGTGATCAATGTTTCCAGAAAAGAAAAAGTTATGCTTCTGATGAACTTGACACTTTGCCAGTTGGCAATGTAATGCATAATATTAGAAAAACAGTAAGGAGTCCTACTAGAAAAAGCAAACTAAAGACAATTGACAGAGAGCCATCAAGGAGTCTGTCTGAGCCAGGACCAAAATATTCCTCGAAAAGTACATGTGCCATGAATGAAAAAGTTCAAAAGCAATTGCATTCTAATGATCTCAGTCTAATAGCATCACAATGGGCTGTTCCAAAAAAAATTGTAACCCCTGGCCCTTCGAGGAACCTTGAAATTCCACAGGGGTCGCTGTATTTGTCCCTGAAATTTCCACAGGGTTTGTTGATTTTGACCCTGGAATTTCCACGGGGGCAGTGATTTTGACCCTGGAATTTCCACAGGGCTATCCATTATACCCTGTAAAAAATTGTAACCCCCGGCCCTATCGAGGAACCTTGAAATTCCACAGGGGTCGCTGTATTTGTCGCTGAAATTTCCACAGGGTTTGTTGATTTTGACCCTGGAATTTCCACGGGGGCAGTGATTTTGACCCTGGAATTTCCACAGGGCTATCCATTATACCCTGTAAAAAATTGTAACCCCGGCCCTATCGAGGAACCTTGAAATTCCACAGGGGTCGCTGTATTTGTCGCTGAAATTTCCACAGGGTTTGTTGATTTTGACCCTGGAATTTCCACAGGGGTCGCTGTATTTGTCCCTGAAATTTCCACAGGGTTTGTTGATTTTGACCCTGGAATTTCCACAGGGCCATCCATTTTACCCTGGAATTTCCGGCACAGGGTGCCAATTTGTAACATTACTGTGGAATTTCCACAGGCCCAACAAGAGAATGAGGAATTTCCACAGGGGTTGCTTCAAATTTCCACAGGAGTTGTACAGGAGTCTGGAAGGGGTAAAGCAATTATTGAAAATTTGGAGTTTTTGGAGGGTACAATTTTTTTTGGGGAACAGCCCAATTGTTCAAGGAAACGCACTTATTAATCTTAGATTATTTCTAGTTGTAAACTTTTTTGGAGGTAGGATCTTGGTTGGTATTGATTTTGTAAAACAATGTACAGATGTATGCTATTCATGGATTGGCTGATTACATTTTTAAACCCTCACCAGGGGAGGGTGTATTGGACTCTGGAAATTCCATTGGAGGGGATATGCATTGTGGGTGTATTGACGCAACTAATTACCTGATAAACACACTGGAAAAAATACTGTTGATGCCTACATGTACCTGTACAACCTTGGAAAAATGCCTGTCAGATTTTATGAAGACTGGAAATATTGTTACAGTGTAGTATAAGTCACATGGAAAGGCATTCCATTCAGTGTCGAAAAATTAATTGCATGGCTGTTAATAATACAGGAGAAATAAAAAACGATCCACAAATCTAGAAACATGGCCATTGGTCAGCAGTCAGAGTAACAATATTCCCCTCGACTTCTCCCCTCCCCCCATGGAAGGGTGCTGAAAAGTGACCCCCATCCCCACCCCTTTGTAATCTCCAGTCCTTCTGTGGGGGGTGATGAATATTTTCTGGAACCACACATCGATTTATCATTTTTATTCTTATTTTTAACAGACAGACAAAGGAACCAGACACTGTCAAATAATGTAAGTTCCACCTCCCAAATTCCATCGACCACACCAACACTACCAGCACCACCTCTTCCCGCTTCATTTCCAACGCCAGTGAGCACACCAAGTGAGTAGAAGTCCCCTACACCTGGTAGTCACACTATGATTACAGAGTTCGTATGCATCCTTGAAATGCTGGATTTTCATTTCCTTCCTGGAATGTTAAGGAAAATCCAGAAAAACTCCTGGAAATAAATGTTTCAACTCAAATGTGGTTGAATGAGTAAGTTTTGGGAATCTTATTTAAGGCTGCAAATTATGACATTAGCACTGTTATCATAATATAACTGCAACAAGAGTGATAGAAAAACATAAATTGCTGTATATCGGTCCAATACAGCAGAAAAGTAAAGCAACTTCCTTTAAAGTGTGTATGTTTTTTTGGTGGGGTAGGGGGGACATTTCTACCCAATAAAAACTCCTGGAAAAATAAGTAAAGACCTGGAAAATCCTGGATTTTTGTCATTAAGAAAGCATACAAACCCTGTGATAAATATTTTGACCAGTAAGAAGATTAATGCTCAGCCCATTATTTGTGTTGTATTGATTGTATTTTGCTTCATGTTTCCCCTTAGACAATGCAGCTTCTTCATCTAGCCAAGCAGATCATCTGCCTAGTCATGGAGCCACAGGAGGGCACACCCATGCCACTACCAGCCACCACGAGGATGCCTTATTGAGGGAGAAACTAAAACACATGGGAAAAAGTAAGAGGATGATAAACATACTGTCTAAACCTCAGACTAACACTAATGTACCCTGTCTACTAACCATTAGCAAAGCATAACCATTAATAAGAGCAGATTACATATTAATGTTAAACCAATCACATGTGATTAATGTAATGATGAATAAAACCATTAGCAGTGATTGCAACCTGATATGTGTTTCACAACAGTCATCTTTTTTGTATTTACTGACTGTGTTACTCAGTATTGTGTACGGTAATTCTAGATCTCTTATCATACCAGGGTACCTTTTGTTTCCCATAAAATAAGTTCTGTAGTTTCTTTTGTGTTATAGTTATCATTTCATTGCATTCTTACTACAGGCACGAGGAAAAAGTTTGACAGAATGGCAAGAGTTTTCCAGAGAAAGAAAAATACACACCAGAAACCAAAGTATCCTTGCACTATCACATGCATTCACAGAGTTCATAGTCTGCCCCAAAGCTGCATTTTTCATAGTTGCTTTGTCAAGATTGCTTGTTGAGCCAGCCTACATGCTACAAGTTCAAAGGTGGTTATCAGTTGCACTGTAGGCTTTGGTGCATGGACAATTTTTCAAAATATCCAAAACAACAAGAGATGGTGTCAGAAACACATAAGGTAGTTAACTGTTTCTGATTGTTTCTGACTCTCTGTTTCTGATGGTGTAGAACAAAATGTGAATTCAATAAAATCAGCAAGAATTTTCACAAAAGCACAATAAACAAGTGTTACTTTCTGCCATGTTGTGTATTTCTTTCAAAATAAGGTTTGCAAGTTTACATCTGCTAATTTTTTCTGATATGTGCGACCAATTTGCAAATATGTCTGACCAGATTAGGAGTTTGATTGGACATGTCAGGTCGAGTGAAAAAAAGCTATTTCCAGGTCTGGCACCTTTTTATTTTAGTACAGGTAATTTCCTTGACTTTTTGCTTAGTCTTATCAGCGGTGGGTCAGCATCTACTGCTAATCTCTTGGATGATTATGAAGATAACGAAGATGGTATGTTGGTATTTCGCTGGTCAGAATAGAATGTCCAACTCCAACTTTAATTTTCTGTCACCAACAGAGATGTCAGAATGTTTTGAAGTAGGCGGCTGCTAAAAAAAAGTAGCCGGCTGCAAAAGAAAAACTGACGGCCAACAGGCAAATTTCATAGCTTCAAAGCAACAAGCTAGTTTCCTCAGCATAGCCAATTCTGACACAGTCGCTGAGCTGGGAGATTTTTAAGAGGAACTACAATTAATTTAAGGATTCCAGTTTTTATTTATTTTCGCAAACAATGAGGTGAGCTTCAGGCTGCGTTTAACAAAAGTTCTGTGGTTTGAACGTTTTTGTGTCTCACATTCGGCAAAAAGTAGCCAGCGATTAAACATGGAGTAGCCACCAGAGCTCTTGTGGTCTCCAGCTTGTTCTAACAGCTCTGCACCAAATGCACCACCTAGTTTATACAACAATAAAACTGTTACCTTTAAAGTCTGTAAAACAAAGCTGAGATAATTTGGTTTCTTGTTTGTAGATGATATGCTGACTGCCATTGGTGCAGGGAGACTAGACATAATGGACGAAAGAGAGGAAGACAAAAATATAGATAAACCACAACCAGCTACCGCATCGGTAAGTTGTTTATATCATGTACAAACTGTTTCAAAATGTTGTGGTTGCACTAGATCTCTTGCCCACAGTCTTACATAGTACATGTAGTTGAAATGGACTGTTGGGCTTACTCAGGTTTTGATTGATTGATAATAAGCTGTCCTGATTGGAGCAAAATAACAATATATCAGAGTTGTCAAAAAACTGACCCTTACATGTTAAGATAGAATTTAAAGTAACATTAACACCAAAGAGGCCAATCCTCTTTTGGCCTTTATTTTAGGAGAAATTTCTGGCTACACCATTGAAGATATCTGTTTACATTTTGTATATCATTTGCAATACATATGATGTGAATCAATGACTCAATCCTATCCTAAAATTTGAGACTATCTTTACCATTTCCCCTATTACACCTCTTTAGCCTCCAAAACGTCCCAGATATAAGTATTGTTTTATCTTTTAGTGCAAAATGCATCCCAAGTGCTAAATAATTACCCCTTGCAAGTTACATCCTACTCCCTTTCAAAATAATGTACTTCTACCTGCACCTAGACTCATGTACCCATTGGGTACCTATTTTTACAGTATATTTATGAAAAGTTAGGTGCCACTTGGTAATGTGATTAATCACGTGTACAAAATAACTCATCATGTGATACATTAAAAGGTGATGCCTTAAAAGGTGATGCATACTGAAAAAGTGATATGTTTAACGGTCTACTTGGAAGTGTAGAAGATGATGAAGGCTGCTATTAAAGGGCTCCTTGTAGAAGCTTCCCACATGATACTGACTTCATGTTTGACTTGCAGGCGGACCAGACCACAGGCCAACACAAGCCTAAAGTCACCTCTTACGAACCCATAGTGTTCTTTGCAGAGGACAATGAATTTGAATTCAAGAGTGAAAAATAGTAATGCAGTCAATGGGTAACAATTTACTACAGTATATATAAAGGAAATTAGAACATTGTTACTATTGAGGTAGGTACAGTACTTGTTAGCCAACTATTCAAATTTCATACTTAAGGTATGACAGTAGGTCTGACGCGGTAAAATGAATTTGTCAATTCCCATGCTACAAGCGCATATTATTATGTAGCTACGATATAACGCGCGCTGTGATTGGTCCAAATCTATGCTCTTTTTCGCCGATAAAATAATGGTTCTCCCCCGCTATATCATAAAAGCATTAGAGCACAAATTTCTATGACTTTATAGGCGCAATAGAGCACGCGTGATTGCGGCTCGTGATTTTATAACGTTCTCGTGTCTCTCCCAACAGCACAAGTGCTCTATTTGCCGATAAAGTCATAGAAAGTTGTGCTCTTATGCTTTTATGATATAACCGGGAAGAACCATGATTACTTTATCGGTGTAATAGAGCATAGATTTGTACCAATCAGAGCGCGCGTTATATCGTAGCTATATTATAAATCATAAAAGCATTAGAGCACAAAACGGAAAAAAAACGGCTCAGGAAAAAACATGATTGGGAAGGGGGTCCGACGGATCTGTATTTCGCCATCCCAAAAAGTATACAAGCCCTAAATTTCATACCCCCCAAAATACCTGTACCTCGCTACATATTTGGTACTCCAAAAAATACGATACAAAAACAATTAGTGGGTACAGAAATGAGTAAGTTTCTGATCTGCTAATACAAAAGCAACAACGATATAAAAAAATACACCTAAAATAGACCAAAAATAATACGGGGCAGATTTCTTGACCCAAAAATAATAACGACGGTGTAAAGTTTCAACCTCAAAAAATACGTCGGACCCCGTCATATTTTTCCTTAGGCTAAATGGGGCTATCTAATCTATCTTGGGGAAGTGGTCAAAAATCTGTACTCGAACGATTTACGGGGGTGAGGTGGTGTTACCCGGGACCTATCGCCTCCCGTGATAAAAATCCGTTCGAGTACAAATGTTTTGACTGCCTCATTTAGCGGTCACCGTGTGTTAAATTTAATGTTAAGAGCTTCTGGTGATATTTGTTCCAGGTGGAATTCTTGGGTTTCACATGACGTCACGTTCGCACGTTCAAAAATTAGACCCCGTCCACACGATTGCGTTTTCAGAAAACGCAACTTTTTTGTTACAGATACAATGAAAGCGATGACCGAAAACCCAGCTATTTGAAAACGCTATCCAGAGTGGATTTTTTTAAACGATACCGTAGCGTATTGTGGATGCCTGAAAACGGAATTTCAAAAACGATGACGTCAGATTCTTTCGCGGACTCTGACTGCGCATGCGTTGCACATGCGCAATACGGCTTATTAGCGTATTGATGTGGACGGGCAGAAACGATTCGAAAACGCTACGTGTGGACGTGATTTGTTTTCAACGCAAAGAAAAAGTTGCGTTTTCAAAACGTGGACGGTGTCTCAAGGAGGTCAAAATGATCGCTCGCTAAAAAGCAAAGAAACCGTTTAGCAAATACGCGCGCTACATTTGCTTGGAAAGTCCAAAAAGCGTGTGAAATAAATCTATTTTCATTGGAAGCCAATTCCAGACTTCACCTCCTAATTTCAGCGGAAATGAAATTTTGCGCCAAGAGTCACGTGATTGAAATCCAAGAATGTTGGACCATTGTGCCCTTAGCGCCCTGATTTCTCGAATCAATGTGGTTACTTTTTCATTTTGCAAAATTGGCACCAAGAAGGAACTAAGAAGAATGTTTAGAGAAGCAGATTTTAATAATAAGGTATTTCTAAAATGTATGTCCGTAAAAATACTTCACACAAAAATTGTGCCTTGTAGTTGTAGCAGGTCATGAATGCATGAGAGAAATTATGAAAATGTTTCTACTTTTCTTTCCAAATCATTCTAGTAGATGTCTTGTACACTAGTAGGTAATTTTAATAAAATGTTTTATGTCATAACATCGCATCAGTCTAGTAGTGTAGATAATATATAATATTGAAACTCTCGATTTCCATGCACCTAAGAAATGCTGTAACATGCATAATTAACTTTTTAATTAAATGTACAAATACAATCGGCGTTACAGCTGGATTCTTTGTTTCGTGCTGCGCGTTCTCATTTCTGCCTGTCAAATCATCTGAACCAATATTAACGTCTTTGCCCGGTTTAACCTCGTGCAGTCGAGTGGATTCCAGACAAAAGTCGCGCGGGAAGCCAATCGACTGCACTAGGCAAAACAGGGCAAGGACGTGATTGGCTCAGAGAGTTTGACTTGCGGAACAGCAAAAAAAAAAAATATTTAAAGCCAAATCATTAATTTGCACAGTGCGAAACAACTAATACAGCTGTACCGTCTTGGTTTTTGTGATAACAGACACCTGAAACATTTTCTGGCCTTCTCTGTGCTTCAACTTTGTCCCTCCAAACCTGTTTTCTTTCTGTTTTCTAAAATGAAAAATGCATGAAAAATAAAACACAGCAACTTCTAGAGGGAAACCTGAATTTGAAAATTGAATTTGCTTCGTTTATTCACAATACTGGTGGTTGTATTTGGAATTTCAAATGTTTCCATTTCATTCAAATATGACACCTTGAACATTTTCATACGATTTTTTTTCACTTAAGGAGGTTTCGTCGTAGACATCAGAAGTACTTTTAAAATGCTTTTTAGTTATCCGTCTGTATAATACGCTACTTGCTGATGTCGTTTTCGTTGACAATCCCATTTAAACTTAATGTTACATCCATTTATTCACACTTCAGATGTCTGGCTTACATATGTAGTCATACGAAATCTGTATTTTTTTACCCCATGATTTTGCCAATGATATGAGGTTACTTGGCATGACATATTTGAAGATGACTTTTATTAATGATCTGAGAAACTTCTCTAATCAATGAAACAAGCTTAGAGCTCCCAACATGTCCGACAAGAGCACTAAACACTGAGCAACAACAGAAACACGTAAAGGCTCCGACTACTTTACTTTGCCGGATAGATTTTCCTCCACTTCAATTACCATCGCTCCAAATCTATACTTAATGTGACGGACTAGCTATTTGCCATAGACGTCGTCGTTTCCCAATTCAATTGCGTTCAAATGGATTATTCATTAAGCCAAACGGAATTAAACTTCGATATCTTTAAAATGTAAGGCTTTACTTGTCTAACCTGATAAACTGCATAGGAATAAAATACACGCAAACGCGTTATTGTGTTTTATTTGCATAGGTAGTTCATGTAGAGGGAGACATATAGAGATAGAGAGGTTTGTGTTATGTAGCTTTTTATATACACCTCTTTCAATTAAGGTTGCTCTGCAAAACGTAAAACCATGAACCATGCTTCATAATTCGTAACAGTAATTACTGCCTAAAACGAAGCGGTTCACGCCAAATTGTGTTTCAAAGTAGTAAACAAAGTGCCATTGGGTGAATTTAGTTTAGTTTGGTTTGCCAAACTCGAGGAAAATACGAGAAATAGCGTCTTCATTATGGTGCATGGTTCATGGTTTTACGTAGAGCAACGTTAATTGAAATAGGTGTAGAAAATCTCAGAAAACTTTGGGCGGAATGTTCACGCTATCGATTCTATACTCTTATATCGTGAATTTGTTAGTCTGTGTGCTATCTAGCTTAAATAAGGCAGAATTCTTCCTTGGACACATGACGTGAAAAAATAGCTTGCGAATTTTAGAGCGTAAGCCGTAGGTGCGGAATGTTTTAATATAAAGCATTTACCGCCAATGGCAAAGGAAAGTCATATGCGGCCATCTAGTACGTATTCTACGCCTTTATTGCTTTTAGACAGTAGATGGATCGAACGATAATGCCTCTAATGCTACAACCAAGCAAACGTTTAAGTCGCGGTAGAAAGGAAACTCGAGAAAGCGTTGAATTATTTACGCGATATTGTGAGAATCTCTGCCTTTAGGGGATGTTTAACGTTACACTTTATCTGTGATAAGGCTGTTTTCACGGTAAGAAATGTTGTGCTAATTACTGTGCCGACCTTTTTTTCAAGAATGTGTCACAAAATAGACAAAACAGTTCCTTTCGATTATCTTATCAAATAAAGAGCGTGTAAAACTTGAAGTCTGGTGCGTTTAATTCCTTCAAGAGAGTTCGCCGTACGACGTCATATATGGATGTCCGTATTGAAGCCTTTCATGTCATACGGAAAGTGAAGATCCATTGAAGGTGAAAGTGCTTCTCTGTTTTTGCCTCAAGCTGTTTTGCCTTTACTACGCACAACTTAACGTATAATTGCATAAACAACGAAAATCATCCTCATAGTTTTACCCTTGTTATAGCTCGACTTAAGGTATGGATAAATTTTCGTTAGAAACCAGTAATTGAAAAAGATGGACGTATATATTGTTTTAAAACTTTTGTGTTAATTCAGCCATTGGTTTTTCAGTTACTCTCTCTTATTCTTTTATGACATTATTTCCTCCGTAAGTTGCAGTTAAATTTGAGAAGGCTTTCATGAAATCATCAAGTAAGATATGATTTTCAATAACAATCTAAAAGTCTTCAAAACCGTGTCAGCGTTTTTTTATACTTCCCTATTTACGTGTTATTGGCCTCCAAAGTGAAATATTGAACAATTTAGGCAGGAGCGGAGAAAAAAATCGAGTAAAACATTATTTTCAATAACAATCTAAAAGTCTTCAAAACCTCGTCAGCGATTTTTTATACTTTCCATATTTACGTGTTATTGGCCTCCAAAGTGAAATATTAAACAATTTTAGCAGGAGCGAAAAAAAAAATCATCGAGTAAAACATTATTTTCAATAACAATTTAACAGTCTTCAAAATCATGTCAGCGATTTTTTATACTCTCCATATTTTCTTATTTGTTACTGGCTTCCAAAGTGAAATATTGAACGATTTAGCCAGGAGCTGAAAAAAAAAAAACATTACATGACAGATAAAAATTTCGAAAATCGCTGACATGGTTTTGAAGATCATTTTGTTAATTTTTGTTACTATACTAAATTGGGCAGGTTTGTTGAATTCCTGCAACTTGTGATCTCAGTGAGAATCGTCAGTTTTTAGCAAAAAAAAAATTCAAATAATCTTCTAATTTAAAATTAGTTAATAGTAGTTTGACAAAAATATTAAAATAAACATGTTACATTTATTCTACAATCAAAGAGCTTTACAATGATATATAATGTCATCTATGTGGCAAAAACGGGACAAAATGAGAGCATTATTATTATTATTTTTCTTTACGTTTAATATACTGAGCTATAATATTATTGCTGCCCAGTTCCTAGCCCCTATGGTCATTTGGGGTAGCTTGTACTCCACCAATTGAAAAATATCATAATATGTACCATCACAATATTACCTAATACTCTCAAAATCATCAATTTGAAAAAAAAAAAAAACAGAAAAGAAAAAGAAGCCTTATACCATACCTTAATCGCTTATTACTACCATTAAAATATGTCCTTGCGGCAGCCATGACTGCATTATTATTTACACTCGACATGCCAGAGGTTCAAAATATTTCTTCTTCCCTTTAAAAGCTCAGGATATGACTTTTTTTAATAGGATTTGACTTGATATTTTTAGTAAGAAAGCTCTAACGGCAAGAAGTCTTTTCCTATTATGTGCATTAAAATCTGTAGGAAGCGGCAACCTTTTTCAATTTTTACTGCAATGACGTTATAGTAAATAAACAATGGCGAATTCCTTCAAATGGTTCTTGGGACGTTCCGGTTACTCAGCTCACGTACAATGGAAGTAACGCCTTCTTGTTTAGACACACTCGTATATATAAAGTGTTCTGTTTCACTAAGTTTTTAAAGTTTGTTTCAGAGAACAAGTGCGCCAGAAGGTATTTGATGAACTGTAGAAGCAACTGAAAGAGTAACCTGACTTCGTGTTGATGGTATGTCTTTATTTGTTATTTGTTATTACTATATCTGAGTTGTAATCGTGATCTGCATATGTTCTTGCTCTCTCTTGAATTCTTTCCAAGAAAGTGATTTCGACGCTTTGTTGATGACTTTTGTTGTATTGGGAAAAAGGATCACCTAGAAATTGTACATGCCTATGATTGTACCATATGTGGTTAATCGTGATTACTGCGATTTTCATAATTCTGCGAACTCTTTACCGACCACCAAACCACGGTTTGGCTTCCGTCAATCAAACGAGTGAACAGCTCTGGGTGATTTCACGGAGGCTTTGATAGATCTTGTGAACTGGTAGGGCCGTTAGCTAGGCTTCACAACACAATTTTTCACTGTGAAATGCAAACCAAACTCAGAAAACATGCGCGGACTTGACTTAAAAGGTTTGATTGACGGAAGCCAAAACGCAGTTTGGCGTTCGGAAATGTCAAGTGGGAGTTAGCAGTATTATGAAAATCGCAGTTATCTCTAATTTTGAATCGTTTAGTTGAAATGTCACAGTACAAATTCTGTGGTTGCACTCAAGACGAGGGCTTTCATTCATTCATTCTTTCTCATTTTCTTTCTTTCTTCTCGCTTTCTTTCTTTCTCACTTTCTTTCTTTCTTTATGTGACAAACGTAATTTATTCCAATTTTGGCATTTAACAGGAAGTGTAGGTTCTGGGCTTGCGCTACTCCTAGAACTGTTAAGTAAGAGATACTTTATCAAAGTCTGCTTAGCTAAATTATCAGGTCGCGCGCAATTTTGTTTAGTGTACCGTTTAGTTGAAACATTGCAGGTGCTGGCGACAATCCGAAGGGCCAACCTTGAAACTGTTATAGGCCATACTGTGTTTCCCCGCAGATATTGGAATATGGAACCCTTTTTATTCCTTAAAACACTTTATCTCATCTACAAGAAGGCCATAAATCATCTTTATGTCTTTTGCCCCTTCGCAAATATCAAACTTTTGTTTTTTTTGTTGTTGAAAAAGAAAAGAAACTTGGGGCCAAGGAAGTGGGGCTATTTTGTACTTAATGATTGACGTACGAAGTACATTTGTGTCATTGTCAGGCAACTAGTGTACTAGGTTGTTTTCTAATGCATTAACTGTCACTAGTGTACAAATCCAAGAGTCAAAAGCAATCAAGTTCAGTAGTTCTCCTCGATTCTCAATAATAACGGTCATTCTTTCTTGCTGTATAACCCCGCTCTCTTAAATCAGAAAATACAAGGTAAGGTAAGAATCTGTCTTCAATGTGGTTTTCCTAATTGCTGTGAGCTCTGAAGCAGAAGTTAAATAAGTCGTGTTTTGCCCGCTTCCTTCGACCGACCTAACATATTTCAGCCACAAACAGCAGCGAGCTACCGGGATGCTTAAGGAGGTTCGAAATAGTTTTCAGTTGACATGCTCGCTGCGCACGCAATTTATCAAAACTTGACGGTGATTTTTTTTTAATTTAGATATATTTTTAATTGTTATCAGTTTGAGCTGTTGACAATTTTTTTTGGCGAATTTTATCTAAAGTTAAAAACATTATTCAAGAAAAACATGTTTTGCTGACGTGTGCATGTTCATACTGATATTTGTATATTCAACTTAATGAAACTACTCTTTATCGCGCTCATTATTTGCGATTTTGAGAAAATTTACCGCGGATTTTTCGAGATGTCAATGAATATGAAAAAGTAGGGTATATTTAGAGGTGTCGTGCGTTGGTATGGATACTTTTCTTGTCACAAGCTGTGGTGCATTTGCACGACATACTCATCAGTATATCATATCGGAGGATCAGATTGACTACTGCAAATAACTTACCAGTGCACCATCACTGAAAAACTATGCTTTGAAAGCACAATAAGTTAGTCGGTGCAGAGATCGCAGAATTATGAAAACCGTAATAATAGCTGACTGAAAGTCCTAAATAGTGATTTCGTTATTCGGTGGAAATTAGTTTAGAAGTTGACGGGACACTCCAGTTTCTCAGTTCTCAGTCAACAGGACGTAAAATGTACTTTGTTGTGAAGTCGCCACCTTTCATCTTTACAATGTAAAACAGCGTTTTATGATAATCTTGAACTTTGTATACCATATGTAACCAGACCATATGTGACTTATTGTCCGACATTACTTGAAACGTTTTAAATGAATTTAAATGAATATTAATAAAGAATAAGAAGAAATAGGAATTAACAGATGGAAAAACCTCTCTAGGACGCATCAAGCTTTACAAGAGAAATACAGTTTTCTGATCTCAAAATGGGCCAGTGTTCTCTCCTCCGGCGAACTTTTGTGTTTTCCCGTAATTAACGTAGAACGAAATACATATACGAAATATCTTTCAAAATTAACCAAACGCGATTTTCGTTCTGTCGTTTACTTAAGACTTTTCAGTGCCTTTTTGTGACGTTTCTGAGATCGGACGTAGACCTATATATCTTAAGGCCCGTTCACACGGCGCGATCTTAGCTGTGATTTGAGGTGTGAACGGCCGGCGATTTGGCCCTGCGATATTTGTCAGTTTGTTGGTGATCTGAAGAAATCGCACCCGCATCGCAATGGAATAAGAACATGTCCAAAACGAGTGCCACGTCGCCGCGACATCGCAAGTGAAATCGGCATAAGATCGCCGACCGTTCACACCGCGCGATGCGATATTACATCGCCATGGAATCGCCGCAGACATCGAACCTCAAATCGTGCCGTGTGAACGGGACTTTAGAAGCAGATATTAATTTGAAAAAAATGCAATGCAAAGAAAAATTATTATTTAGAAATTATGTTATTTGTTTTATGCATCTGGTTTTCATTTTGTCGTCTCTCTATTCCCACATGCTTTATTACAAATTTGCTGCAACTGGCAGATGATAAAAATATATTCCAATTTTTACAAGAATATTTATATCGAGGATTAATCTTAAGCTCTGGTCAACCCTCAATACCACCCAGCAATGAAGAAATATATGTGTAAATCATAGATAACGGGAAATTCACTATTTACTTAGTCCTAGATTATCCATGATAGGGTATCGCGTTGCGTGGGATCCTACAGAACTGGAAATATCAATGTAAATTTGCTAGAGGTTTCTGACACCGAGATTGTTTTGAACCAAGACAAAAAATGGATTTTACGGTTAATCTTCCATTGGCCTTTTCATCTTTGATTGGCAGATGTCAAAAAGCCATTTACCAGCAAGCCGTGCGAAATGAAAACAATTTTTTAAAACTATATCTAACAGAAAAAGGCAATGATAAGTACCTTTTGAACTATGAAAATATACCTTTTTCAGTGTCATTTCGTGGAACAGCTTTTAATGTTGACTCAATGTCTGTTTACAATCTTAAATGCTGTGTCTAAAACCTGTTATTAAACTTTTTGTCGGTGCGTTGTCTGATAACATATTCAAACATTGCATGGGTCTGTTAGAAAATCTCCCAGAAACACAAACACACACGAAGTAGCTGGCCTCGTGATTATAAAATCAATACAAATCTCGTCCTTTCTGATACCGCTCTTACCGCAGTTCCATGTCTGTTGTCATAACAAACCACGCAGGTTTAGAAGTCGTTTTAGTGATTGTGATTTGCAGTTTGATAACCGGGTAAAATGCTTTCGTGTGTGGAATTCCTGACCGTCTGAAATGTTCCTTTGGGTCCAAATTTCCTCAATGTATTCTCTTCAACTGTCCACTAGATTTAGCAGTTATTGGCTGATAAAAATCCTCACGAAGATAACTTAGCGAAGTTCCCAAGCCCAGCCATAGTTGAACCGTCTTTCTACAACAAAAAATAGCGAAACAATAGGACACCTTAAAGTAGTAACCTGGTCTTGTGAGCATGTATATGTTTCAATTAATTCAAATTAACAAGAATGGCATGGCAAATTAACACCCTTATGAATTCGACTTTAATTCCCTTATCTCAAAGTGGATACTGATTCTTATCTTTTTTTAAATCCTTCGATAATTGTTCTGTTGCGTGTGAAAAAGGTGCCACAGTCATTTCACAGTCGTAGTTTCACGTGATACGCCAGAAATATTTATGAACAAAATTAAACCCTAAAATAAATGAAAATTTCTTCGTTTGTTTAAAAAAGTAAAGCCTATTTACTTTGTATTAAGATTAAACTAATTCTCAGAACGCGATTACTGTGATCGTAGCACTTTTCGATTTCCGATATCAATATGCGAGATTTGCAAAGATCCGATTTGTGATTAGGAGCTGTAGGAGACGTTGTTCAGCCGCGCAAGTTGACTCGTGCAAACACTCGCTAATTATTAACATCACTGGAGGTACACTGCTAAGGGTTCTATTTTTCGTCGTTGCCGAACAAGAAGGTAAAAATCGCAAATATACAGTGCGATATTACTACGCGCGTCGGAATTTTTACTCGTTCCTGTGTGGGAGAAACTTAACGGAAATATGGTACGTAAAAATTGCACTAGCACAAATTATTTAACCAATCCCTTTTCATTAATTAACGGTTATAGTACCTTTTTGTTCTATAAGAAACGCACAGTTTGCCACATTAGGTTATATTCCTGTACTTTTACAAAGTCTGGCCATTTCATTTTGTATCTTTTTTTTTTTGGAAAGTGATTTTTGGAATCTCTAGCGATATGAGGCCTCGCAAATGACCTCATGTAAGATTTCAATTGAAAGGAAATATATTTTTTATGCTAAAAACGTTGACGTTAGTCATTCATTATAACTCTAAACTTAATTTGGAGGGAAAAGGAATGTTTCTCGTAGGCAAGGAGAATCGTAAAGTTTCTCGCTATAGTGAGATACCGCATATTTTGCGGCCGTATTTTTCAAAAAAATTCCTGCGTTCCTTGTCAGAAAATGTATTTTATTCGGTCAGAACTAATAACCGTTTATTATCCAAGCAGATAGAAAATAGTTTCCTTCACTGCATACGACATGTATACCTCACCAAAAACAATAGAAATATATTTTTTTGCTGTTGCCGCCGCTGTAGCTCTCGATTTAAACTATTTGTTTCCTGATTTTTCCACTTCAATAAAAATCTGAGCATTTGTTTTGCATTTCTTAGGCGAAAAAGCCAAAACATTCACTTAACAAGCATGTAAGCCTTAAGGCTGCCTGAAATGATATTATTTTAATTTAATTTATGTCATGTGCTTTTTTTCAAAATATTGTTTCTCTGTTTTGACTTCATGGTTAAAGTTAGTATATGCAACTTGCTTTTTTTGTTCCTTGAAGTAGGCGAAACCTGTCCAGGAGTGAAAACTTCCAGGGCTGAATCTCATGGTTCGTATTCCGTTACTATTATTATTTGCAGTTGTGTAATTTATTTTTTCGTTGCACCATGAAAATTACGAGGGAAGATTAAAAAAGGGAGATTAAAAATTTCTAATGAGTTTGTTAGCCCCCCTGTTCGCAATCTGTGTGGTGAAAAGTCAACACGACTATCATTTTGCACCATTCCAAGCCATTTTCATGTGAAATATTCAGCAAGCGTCAGCTGTTGTTTGCTAAATCGAGGACTATTTTCACTAAAAATTACGAACATGTTAAAAAATGTTGTTTCCCACAATCTACTTAAACGACTTTTAAGTTAGACAAAATACGAATTAGCACAGACCTTGTGGAACATTTTCCGCAAACAGAGGAAATAAATAAAAAATCCATCGGAAGTTTTTCTAGCATGTGCGTCGCTTACAATAGATTATTTTCCGGGTTTGCCTTTGGGATTTCTTGGTACTCTAATAGCAGCTATATGCTCTGTTTCACATCACAAGTACGTACATAATTTGAATAACAAAGGCTTGGCCATAGAAACGAGGCTCATTGACATATTTAGAGCTAATCAAACACGCGTAGAGGCCAGGGAAGTGTTTGAAGGAGGAGTATTCCGCCAGTCAAGCCATCTTGGCCAATCAAATATTTACCCTGTTTTGCAGTCAATAACGTTCTCGTACCCAGAGATCCATGGTAGGGTCTAAGAAACTTCTAAATGTAAGTGCCAAAATTAGAATAAACTTTCTCAGGGACTGGAGTTCCTCTGCCTCGTACCCAGGCACGATCTAGCGATTTTCGAGACGAGAGTGACTGAGAGCGAGCTAGCGCGCAAGGCATCATGGGAAGGGCGAGCGCAAACATTCCCGTGGTCCTTTGCGAGAGCGCGCGAACCTTCCCATGATGCATTGCGCGCCTCGAGATTTTGCCTTTCGCGGATCGCCGCAGGTTGACGCCTGGGTACGAGGCAGGGAGTTCCTAGCAAATAACAAAAGACTTCCTGCGCGCGGCCTCTTTGCCAGGCAGGAGCGAAAGGGGGCGAGAAACAGATTTCTCAAGTCCGTTGTGTGCCCGTATATTTATAGCCGTTAAAAGCTCCTTACTCTCGAAATATTGTTACGGCTTATGATAATCACAGAAGTAGTTTTAAATGTTAATCCATCTCACAGGTAATGCAAGGTTAGCCACACTTCGAGTCTGTGGAAAGCTTAACAACATAATCCCCTGCGAGTCGTCCTTTTTCTTTGTACTTTGTTTTTATACATATTGTAGTGAGCTATTATTGGTTAAGTGGCGGATTAACAAAGCTTTTCATTTTTGCTATTTCGTACTATATCAAAAACGTTGGCGTTGGAAAGTGTCGTTGTCAATTAAAGTTCCGCCTTATTTGGAAGTTTCAGCTGCTTACTACATATGTGAAATTTTCTCGCTTTTTCATGCACTAAATCGCCGAAAAATTCCTCAAAACTTACACATGAATTTGTAGAGACTTTTGCTCTCCAAGAGCCTGGAACTACTACACAGGTAACCCGGTCATGCACGAGTAGGTATTTGTGAATACGACACATTTTCTTGATTTGTCTAGGAAAAGTAGTCAATGTAGTCAAGGATCATGCATTTCTCCTGATCATGATGTTATAAATGTGACAAGTTTTTTTTTTATCGCAAGAAAGCATATCGTCTACTATCTGACTATTGTACGCCCTGGTACACCAACCTCGTTCCCAGGGTCTTCTCGGTCGTTTTCAAAATGGCGGTTAACTCGGGAGAAGACCCTGGGGGAGGCTGAGTCACATGACCACGCATGTACCACGCATGACCACTGTTTGAAAACATGGGAACGAGGTTTGTCCTTTGTTTCGAGATGGTCATGTGACTCAGCCTCCCCCAGGGTCTTCTCCCGAGCTAACCGCCATTTTGAAAACGACCGAGAAGACCCTGGGGACGAGGTTACTGGTACACTTGAAAATTGTCTAGTCTGACACACAAGTGTCCGTTGTCACGCCGGTCTCTGGGTTCCCTGTGTGAGGAAAGACATCTGAGTAACGAGCTCAACCATTTTATACTGATTTGTGAAACAAACAGCTAGAATTTATACGAGCTAGAATTTATACTCCCAAGAACAACTAGCGACCACCTTTTGACTCGCAACATTTCCCCGCGTCAAAACATTTCCTTCGGTATGCTTTTGACACTACCATAAAATGCCAGTAGTAATTGTTTATTTTTATCTCACTGGTACATCAAGGTTTCCTGTATTCTTCAAAAGGTCCTCCAGGCATTGGGCATAATCATCAGGCGAGAATTTGCTAAAGAATCACACGTGTCTCGTATTATAATAAAATAACAAGAAATACATTAAAAAGGCTCATTTTACTTCAAAATGATGTGGATTCTATTCAAAACCTATTTATTGCTATAGTTATCAAATTACGACCTCGACCGCAATGCGTGAAAAGGGTTGAGGAAGTTTATTTAAGAATAAATTTGTTCTAATAGTCTCAGGAAAAACTAATAACGAGTAATCAATGAAGCAATTTCCTATGAAGAATGAAGATCGCATATCGCTTTTTTTTCTGGATCGCTTTTACGAAGAAACTGAGGTCTCATGAAGGTATTTCAAATACGTCACCACTTAAGAGGCTACCCATATTTTATGGTATTCCTTTTGGAGTGGTAAACGCACCTGGTATGTCCCGAAAGAATTTATTTCAGCGTATAATATTAACTATCAAGTGCTCACTTTTCAATATTATGTGTCCAAGAAATTCATTTGACTTGAGAAAAAAACGTTTTTCCTTAAAAAAATATTGAAACCATCGACTGATCTTCGAAGGTGCTTTTTGATAACTGACCTTAGTCCTATTCAACAACTGAAAATGTCACATTACTCGATGTCGATGCTTTCACAATGCTTAATAATTAGTTGATGTTGAAAAAAAGCTGTTCTAAGAAAAGAGAATAATAATAGTAACGAATTTATATAGCGCCTTTTCCTAGGTTCGAAGACGATTCAGTAGGTCTGGGATTTATTGTGATTTGACTCGAGTTCTAGACCAAACAAAATAAATCGTGCTTGGAGCATTATCAAAGCTCAATGCTGATCTTAAATAAGAAAGAGAAGTATTTGCAAAAATAGACTAAGAAAAGTAAAAGCAGGCCATCAGGCCAGGTTCTTGTTGATTTTTCTTTTACAAATGCTTTTGGAAACATTTATTACAAGGAAAGACATTTTAAAAGCATTTGATGGAAACCTCTAATTATGCTTGAAATATTTGTGTAGTTCACACGTTTCAAAGAAAAATCTAAATTCACCTGTTTGTCAAAGGTGACAAAAGCACCGACGTTTTCAAAAGCTATTGTATTAATATCTGGTTTATTAACAAAAGCTAATCCTCTTCGCCTAACAAACCATTAAAGGCACTTGTGTCGATATTGGAGACATGGACTTCTTGCCTTCGTTGCGCTTTTGCAAGTATTTGGCTCAGTAACCAAGGAGCAAGGCTTTTTCCCCATAGGATCAGAAAAAAAACCCCAATGAAACCACTCCAAAAACCTGTGATCTAGAAGTTGAATTAATTTATCTCTGTTGAGTTTATTACTGTTTAAATTCCTATAACTTATTTTCTTGCACATGTATAGCTGGGAGAATTTGATCGTTGGTCAATACGTCATCCGGCTCGAAAGACCACATGCATTAATAATCGGTTTGTTAAGTTTCCGATTAGCCTACAATCAAATGCGAAATGTTGGAACACTTTACCCGGCGAGAGAACAGGCTCCCTGCCCTCCCTTCAATGGTTGTCCAAAATTGTATCCAGTATTATTTCTCGCTCAACATTGGGAGGGGATGGAAGGACTAGGTGTTCCTTCGACTTATGCTTATGGTTGTAGGTATTCCAATAACATGTTAGGTGCGTCTAAAACGATCCCCCAAAGGCTGATACCTCTAAGTAATATGCATTCAATTTTGCTCAGAAACTATAAGAAATTTGACAGGTGGCTGTGAAATTGGAAGAATATGCACTAGAATATCTAAAATACGCAACTAAAATAGGATATTATATTGATTTAAGCTGCTGTCAACACTCTAGCGCTATGCTTTGTAGAATGCATCATAATTCCAATTTTACTGCAGACAGTATAATATAGTTTGCGATAAGGAGAGATAACATTAGGATAATGCCGCGAAAAGCGTGCTAAAGGACGCCGATTGCTTCACAGTTGCACTAAAGGAAACAAAGGGTATTACTGATATTGGATGTTAGATTGCTTTCAAGCTCTCAAGACTTACGTTACGTGGTTACTGTTTGGTCGACAAGTGTTCATCGAGTGATTGCTTGAAAAAACTAGCCAGCGTTGAGCAAGTTATAGCAACGGTTCGTCTATAAACTGATAACCATCTTGAAAGCTAGTAATGGAAACCCTTCGTTATTTCTGCATAATTTTTAAAGTTTAGTTGATTCAATGCTTTTTATCTCTGAAAATGTTATTTTTACTTGCAAACTATTCTATAACTATTGATGTAGTTACACTGTTGGGTTTTTAGACTGAATAAAGCACCGTAATACATATTCTAATTACACAGATATCAGGTTTAGATCACATAATAGCAATTCAATTGAATAATGTCATACCTGATGGCATTTTCTTGTTAATTTTACCAGGGAAATGATGCGGTGATGGATACTTCCGCACACGTTCTCATTTGAAAATACACTGAGAGATTTCTTCGCCGCAAAAAGAGGAACTTCCCCACTCTATACAGACGACCAACCTTCAAACTGCGCCATCATAAATAACCTTTTAACGACAAGGCGATAAACTCAAGGGCCAGACAGAAGTCGAGGAGCTTAAGGTCTTTTTTCCTTACCAAGGTAAAATCGGGCAAATCAAGATCTTCATTAAGATTTCCTTGCGGACCTTAAATCCGTAAAACGGCATACAACTTAAAAAGATACTGCCTGTTGCTTCCTCTATAGCAGCAACGAAATTGTATATCTCTAGAGCGTTATTCTTAGAAGCACTCCCCATCGCAAGAACCATTACTTGCGAAGGCGTCGAAACTCAATTCCGTAAACTCCCACAGTAACCCGCGCGGCTATCATTTTCTCAAGCGGATGAGGAATATAATGCCCTGATAACAAGGGATCCTTGTTCTCCCGCTGAAAACAATCGCTGGGTACTTTACAACAACAGTCCGTGTAAATAAACACTGTCTATTATTGCAAATTGTGGTTGGAAAAGAGTCAAGAAGAATAGACCGGGAGTCGCATACCGTGCTGTATCACAACACTGTTACGTCATCAACGGGAACATTTTGCAGGTTCGCGTTGAGTTAGAAAACCTTTCGATATCATATTCAGACCGCAAAAGGTAGACACTCCGTTAACTAGGGAATCATACTTTTTGCACTCTATTTAATTTTCCTTTACATATTGGACTTGCAACAACCAAGGTATAAGGTTTATATCCAGTTTTTCGATCTTGATTCGGAGAGTATGGAGCATAACACGTCAGCACGGCTGTCCACTAACGGCACCACAAGAGCGCCAAGAGACTACACAATCTATTTCTATACCGAGTTTGCAACAGCTATCTATCTCTCTGTCCTGTCTCCAATAACAGTAGCCGCGAATGGCCTACTGCTTGCTGCTATATACAAGGACCCTCTCAAGTGCTTCCGTACCCCTGTCACCTATTTCATCATCGGATTAGCTCTGGTTGATATTCTAACTGGACTCGCGGTGGAACCATGTTTCGCCGTGTATTATTTCGCACGATATTTCCAGACACCCGCGAAGGTTACACCTAGTGTTAAGTTACTTGCTCGGATAGCGTCCTATATATCTACCGTAGGGCTCAGTTGCTCGTTTTTAATAGTCCTCGCGCTCTCGTGCTCTCAGTTTATCGCCATTACGTTCCCTCACAAGTATAAGATCTACATAACGACACGGCGTGTTCTGGCGTGCATGATATTATCCGTCTTGTACTTCTTCGCATTCAGCCTACTGCAGTTTGCCGATATCCCGATTTTGATGTTCTACAAGGTTGATCTCTACCTTCACGCTACCCTGATTCCCGTACTCCTAGCGGTCTCTCACGCCTTTGTGCTCCACGCGTTTTATCGTTTCACTAAAAAATCAGAAAGCATCGGAACCGATGTGCCGCGCGCGCAGAACGGAAGCGGAATCTCATCGTCTACACGTGGCGAAGGCTCCCACGCGAACCTAATTGTTAACCCGCGAAAAACACGCGATGATCAGAGCTCTAAGCACAAGGCAAATCAGAGGCAGTTGACTATTGTGACTCTGCTATTATCGGCAGTTCTGTTATTATGCTCCATGCCTCATACTGTCGTGTTCTATTGTTACCTTCATCGAAAGTGGGAAACATACGAAGAGGAGCTTGGTATTAATATAGCACTTCGAATCAGCGATTGTGTGCTGTTCCTCAAGGTCTTATTGGATCCATTCATTTACTGCTGGCGCCTTCCAAAGTACCGGATTGCTTTGCGTGATACTTTGATGTGCAGGAAGAGAAGTGAGAATCACTCAACCGAACTGCGCAAACTGAAAAGTGAGAGCTCTTGAAGCGAAGCCATCACATCACGTAACCTGATTGTCATCCACTACGGTAGAGTTCGTTGCCATTCCTACCGTGAGAGCTCTTGAAGCGTAGCCAAAATCTTGCCTGGCAGTCCCCAATATCAGGATCGATTTTGAAGGCGATACGTTTTAAAACTGGGACACACTCAAGCTCAGTTGAACAGCTTTGGGTTGTGCCAAGATTACGCTACCAGTACTGTGCTAGTACGTCAAACATTTTCTAGCGTTTCTAGGAGGGATGATATGTTGCTCTCAAGCCGTTCTTATCAGAAAGTGGATTTGTGCCGTACTTTCAAGTCTCGCATGCGCAAATACCCGGGATGTGCGTCCATGGACGAGATAGCCTGTTGCTTGTAACGGCCATCACATCATGTAACCTGATTCTCATCCACTACGGTAGTGTTCGTTGGTACTTCCTACCTTCACGTCTGATGAACTTCGCGAGGTCAAGTGTTCTGTCAGGTCGATTTGCCGAGGGCGCTGAAATTTACAATAATATATCCATATTCTAGCAGTTTGCTGAATGATTTCTTTAAAAAAAAGTTATAAAAATGCTTCAGGTAGTATGTGCGCTCTGATAGGTCGATAGTTGTGTTTGTATTTGCCAGTTCAAACACGCTTATGACGTCACTGACAGTGATCGTGATCGGCACCAAAATGTGAATTATTTCGTGTGTTTTTTTTTCAAAATGCCAGACAACTGATAAAGTACCAAACTATTAATTCAATTCGGTTTGCACAAGGCTGTGCAGTAACGGGAGAGTGGTTTATTTGTTAACTAAAAGCGCAGCAGATCGAGGAAAAATTCGCTCTACCAAGTACAATCGGCGAAACTCTAGCTGGCCGATAGTAGTTGGAGGAAAATGAAAGTTTATAATCGGTCCATATTCCCCATGTGTTTCTCATCCAGAAGGTTTCACCCCGTGATGTCGATCAGACGCGAAGGTAGGATATGCCAGCGAACTGTGCCGCAGCGGATGGGAAACAAGCTAGTCGCACTATAGAAGTGCCTTTTAAAATTACTCTTACGCTCAGTTGAACTCAGTTGAAGTATTCTAACAGTTAAAGACACACAGGTCATTCTGTTTTGCCGGGTGATTTAGCGACCTGGAAAAAGCAGTGCCTGAATCCTCGAGCATGGAGTTGCGGAGCTTTTTGGCGTCTATTATGAATTGGTTACAAGCCTGATATAACTGTGACGTATACAATTTACGTAACCACAGAATTAAGTGTAAAAATCGAATGACTGCCAGCATTTTGTGATCTGAACTGGGGATTCACTGCTAGCCGCGCGAATATGGGACGAGCAACTTTCGCTCTCGCCCAATATTACGCGCGGCTAAATCATGGAACATCTCTCCTACTTTAGTCTGACCCTAAAATCCCACGAAACGCTTGCTACGCGGGCTAATGTCTTAGAGCGGGTTTCAGATCATTCTCGTGAGTAATTCGCAATCACTTTGTAATTACTCTTATACGTTTTATTAAGAATTAGCGTAATCACTTTGCGTTTTGTTTCTCTACTGCAGCCATATGAAACCCGCTCTATTGTACGAATATCAGCATCAATATAGCTGTATTCACACTAGAGACGGAAAACTCGTCTGAGACGAGTTTCTCGCCTTGAATATGGTTCCCTGTTCTTCTGTGATCACGCGAAAACAATTTTTTTGAAGAAGAAAGTTTAGACAGATAACAAGCAAGTGTTTCTGAGTAGAATTGACATAAGACAGGAACTTTTTCTGACGAAAAACTCGTCTCAGACGAGTGTTCCGTCTCTAGTGTGAATACGGCTATTGAGGTATCAGGAATGAGGTATCAGGAAACCTGGATTCACAATAGCATAGGCATCAGAATCAACCATAAAATAAATATATATCTAAGGATTCATGATCGACTATATTATCAATGCAAAAAAAATGAACAGCTTGCTGCAGCTTCTGCGTATTTCTAAGGCTTTTGTAAGGCAGCGAAAGGAAACCGTCTAAACACCAAATTTATCTGGAGAAAATGTTCGGTACTGCGCAAGCCAATCTCGTCTCCAGAGCCTTCGGTCTTCTGGACAGCGGAAGCTCGTCGCTTTCGTGCGCAAGCGAAAGTTGAAGGTTCTATTGACTTGCAGACTTATATCTCATCTGAGGAGGGATCTGCGCTCCGAAAACGTTAATTCTAAGCTTAATTCTAAGTTTAACCTCTGGCTCTTATTAAGAAATCATCACAGGTGATGCACGTTCTTCTTTAGTCTATCGGAGACAATAAACCAAGGTCCCGTCTGCCTTCCCTTCTAACCCTGTACAAGATGGACGCTAAAGAACCTATTGCACTCTTTGTAAGAGTAGGATCGAATTGTCTAATGGTGCAATGCCTGGCTCTCAAAGGCAAACATACTGCCCTCATGATTGTAAGCTGTGCTGCAGCAGCAATTTGCGCAATTATCCCATTCTCGTACCGAGTCCTCCTCGGCTCGTCACCTCGCGGGGACGTTCTGGTGACAGCCACTGACGCATGCGCGAGATTTGATACAGAGCCGTTGTGAGAAATATCATCTTTCTTTCCAACGTTCAAATCAGCCAATCAGCACAGACCCTCATATGACTGTCACCAGAGCCTCCCCTGCGAGGTGACGAGCTGGGGGGGGGGGGGGGGGAGCTCTGGGTACGATAACGGCGGGCGCAATCCGATGAAGGTTATGTCCCCCTACCTCTACTAGTTGTGGTTGTCTCTAGTGGTTGGTGCATGCATATTGTCCACTTTGGAGTTCAATAGTCTAGCAGGCTTGTCACGCGGGCTTGTATAACTTTAATTAAAACAAGGAAGTCCGGTGTCTGTTATACATTTATTCATAAACTCAGCAATTGCGCCGTGGTTGAGTTTATTATTAGAGTCACTGGTCCATCCTCGTACCAAGGGCTCCCTACCGTAAATAACCTACTTATTTCAAAAAATTTCTTGTAGAGCGTATAGAAGTCGAAGGATCCAGATACGTTTCTCAAAAGCGAGATTGAGCTTGTTTTATGTACGTTTTAGCCAATCAGCAAAGGCTCTCGAATGGCTATCACCCGAGCCTCCCCGCGAAGTGACGATCCAAGGAGCCGTTGGTAGGAGAATTTAGCAAGGGCCCTCAAATTAATACCCTAGGTTCCAGAGTCTCGAACTTCGCGGCGCTGAGCTTGGACAATCGAGACTCTGGAACCCAGGGTATCAAATTAATGGTTCTGCCACAGGTGACCCAGAACAATTGTTTGTGTACTACAACATCGAAGTATTGACAGTAATATAGGGTTTATATGGGGATTGTGGTAAGGGATGTTTGGACTTTTGGAAATTAAAATAAATTATGTTTGGAAATTATCAATAAAAGTTACTGAAACTTACCATGTTGTTAGTTGTGGTTGTCCTTGATGCTCATGTGAAGTTTCACGGATTATCTTCAATTCGCCCCCCATACAGAGAGAAAGACAAGGTGGGAGGCTGCAGCCAAAAATCGGCTCGACGGACCGATCGGCTGACCGGGGGGGGGGGACTCCCATATTTTTTGACCGGGGATGATCGTCGTATCTTTTAGGGGTTAAAATCACGGGGCCTTGGTCTTTTTAGGGGTGATCTTAATCTTCAATAAAATTAGGGAGATTGGTATCTTTTAGGGCCGAAATATGTGTCCAAATTGTTTTCTCTCATGATGGTGCTTCTAAAAACCGTGTAAGAAAGAGAGATTATTCGATGAGAAGACGATAAATTAGAAACAAACACGGAAATTTCTTGATGGGTATCTTTTACCTGTTACCTGTCTCCTTCGCGCCTACTTTGCACATAAGGACTCATCTTTTAGGGTATCTTTAGGGTAAGAAATTATTTGAGCCACGCCATGGCCCGCCATGTTTGGTATCTTTTAGGGTTGAAACTGAAAATTTCCGACGATCATCCCAGGTCAAAAAATATGGGAGGGGGACCTAGCGCAAACTCTTGCAAATCAGATTGTGTGACTCCAAAATAAATCCATTACCTCCCGAACAAAGGGATTTATTTTTTTTTACTGGAGAAGAATGGATTTGTAGCAAATTTGGCCTAGGGAGCAGCCGCTCGGCGAGTTTGCGCTAGGTCCCCCTCCCCCGGGGGTCTGCTACCTTCGCGTATGTAACTGCAGGATATTTATTGATTTTGCTGCATCGGTAACATGTATATCTACGATCGTGGTGTGTTTGTTTAGTTGTGGAATTCGAATTTTGTGAAAAAATCCGTCTCGAAGTGCGTTCAGCCGATCGGTCCGTCGAGCCGATTTTTGGCTTCAGCCTCCCACCTTGTCTTTCTCTCTGTATGGGGGGCGAATTGAAGATAAATCCGTGAAACTTCACATGAGTATCAAGGACAACCACAACTAACAACATGGTAAGTTTCAGTAACATTTATTGATAATTTCCTAAAAATTTCCAGGTCCAAACATCCCTTCGACTGTTCGTTAATTACGTCGCAGGGGGGGGGGGGGGGGGGGGGGGGGGGGCTGGTGTTTTTTTCTGCTAGTAGGTTTTGTGAAAACTTACCCCCATACAAAAAAAGAAGTTTCAATTTCTACCCCTTCGAAAAACGGCTATTTGAAATTTTACCCCCTCCCCCTGCGCGCTAATTGACTAAGCTACAATGTAAGCATCAAAATGGCGTCTAAACTAAGTACGATTGTTGAAGAGGATGTACCGGTAGAACAAGCTCTAACTGGCAAGAAAAGAGAGGAGAAGTTCGACAGAAACCTTTAGTAGGAAAGCTTTAGTTGGCTTAGGACACTCCGGATTTATACAGTGCTGCGTTTCACGCAATTGCACTCAATCTCATGCAGTCCTGGTCTGTTGAAAATTTGCATGACACTGAAATGCACCCCCCAAAAGTTTCGCGTGTTCTAAAAATTTACCCCAAATTTTTCAACGTTCTGCAAAATTTACCCCCCCCCCCCCCCCCCCCCCCCCCCCCTATAAAACCACCAGCCCCCCTACGACGTAACGAACAGTCCCTTACCCCCCTTACGTAGTACACAAACAATTGTCCTGGGTCACCTGTGGTTCTGCCACCAGAAACAACGAAGCCCGGTGCCTAGAGTGCCGGAGTAATAGAGTTTATTATTCGTACCGAAACGTGTAACAATTTAAGTCGCCAGAACAGGCTGGCTCGGTGATTAATTTTAACGAATCCGCACGGGCTGCCTGTGTTTTTTTTTCTCGTGTCAGGCCCTTTGGCCGAGGGAAAACACAAAATGGCGACCACCGGCACCCATGTGCGATGTTGGCATTATTTGGTGATTTCTCCTGCTTTTTTCGCTAAGTTGGGTATGAGAGAACATACTTCAGACCTTCAAAGTAAGGTAAGGGGGAATTGCTAATATTATTAAGCTAAGGAAGTTTTGCCTTAACGTCAAACGTTTTTGACGAAATTAGAATATGCCTAGCCTATCACTCATGATTTAGCCCGGAGATAACTTAGTAACTTAACTTAACTTACATTAGAAAGCACCGACAGTTTTCCAAATTCGTATCCGATTGTTTCCAGTTAAATCTTTAGTAAACTGAACTGAAGCGGCAATAACGATGACTTTATATCAATATATTAAAGTCTATCCGTCTTTTTTTGTATGCGGTATAGTCCCGTATAAGAGTGGATGACACTCTTTGACGAATTCTTCACTCTCCTTTTTCTCTCGATTTCGAGATTTGCTTGACAAGTTTGAGCCACTCTTCATCCTAAAAGATAGAAAGATGAATCAGATGTAAGGAGTTAAGTTACAGTTTAGCTTGCGAATTGAAGGCACTAGTTGATGGAACCCCCCCCCCCCCACTACCTGGGGAATAGCAGGGTTTTTATTTGGTTTATTGCCATTGTATGTGGGCGATTAGTGGTTTTTAGATCATGGTTGCTACTACGGCCAGAACTGTAGGCGGGGGTTGGGCCAGGATTTGCCAACCATAGCAGTTTTTCCCTATTGAAGTTTCTAAGCGGCACCTGCAATGCAAAGAAATCGGTGGCTCCGGGGCAGGAGACAAACGTCTAGATTAGACATGGAAATGTGCCTCGCATTGCGAGGAATGAGCAGGGTACTAGCAGGCTCAGAAATCTAATTCCCACTTTTCCACGGGTAGGTGGTGTGGAGCTTTCCACTGATTAGTGCATAAGGGTGCCAAGGTCAGCTTTGTCATAGCAATGTTGAGCAAAAGGCATTATTTTAAATTTTATCTTTAATCTGTGGTTGCAATATTCTTCTAATGGAGCCTTCAGCCCGTGGAGCTATAGAAACACACAAGTGACCTGTTCTGCAGAAAACTCATCCCCTTAGCTGCTGACTGGGAAAAAAGGCGAGAAAAAAATTGCTCTTCCTCGGGACATTTTCGTATTGTGTGGTTCCATAAATGAAATATCCAGATATTCTGAAATTTGGCCCCTCCACCCTCCGGAATTTCCAAAGGAAAAAAACAGTATCTGTATGGAAGAAATCAGGCAAATTGAGCCCTCTCTACCCCTCTGGAATTTCCAATCCCTCCTTGGGGGGGGGGGGGGGGGGGGGGGGCAGGGGTGAATATTTCCTGGAACCACACATTTTACTTTTGCTCTGTTTGCTGACAAAACAAATTCAGGTGTCCTGTCAAATATTTATTCTAATTTTTTAGTGGAACTTATGTTTGGAAATGTCTTAGTCTTAGCCTGTTATTTTTTTTGTGACATTTTGACTCATGCTGGCTGGAAAAAAGTATCCCTTTGCAGGCAAATTTTCCGAATAGCTTCTCCTGGCAAAAGGCCAGGGAAGGTTAAGTTTTCCCTGCTATTCAAACTGAAATGACAGAAATTCTGCCTCAATACCTGTTTTTGGTTCATGAGATATGTATGATCAAAGATTTAGGCAAATTAGGTTTTGATGATGTGGCGAGAGGTATTACTTTAAGACAGAACTCTCTAACATGTCAATGAATCTTCCTATACCAGCGTTTTTTATACATAATGATATAGAATCCATAAACACGTTATTCATGCAAAAAAGTCACTGGATTATAATCGAACTGGCTGATATTAGCATGCATATTTTCTACCTCTCGCCACATCATCAAATTTGCATAAAACATTGATCTTACTTAACTCGTTGACAAAAAAGAAATGCAAACATTTGTTCACACAACTTTTAGTACACATTCTCTCCTCTCAGGGGTGATATGCACTTTGATGCATTTTTGTTCGGGGTTTTAATTTAGTTAATATCAGATGAAAAAAAGAAGAAAAGCTTAGAAAAAAGATTATTGCTTCATTCGGAAAAAGGAAAAGGAAAGCATGTAGCTGTGTAGGCATCATTTTTATAGGTGGTAAATAGTAAATAAAAAAGAAGAGTCACAGCCTGCGATTTTGACGCATTCCTTATTTGTGAGATGTCAATGTAGTCATCATATTTAATAATAATAATAATAATAGATGGTTTATTCTAACCTTTTGCAGACTGAATTATAGGTCGATTACAAGGTAATAAATAATTAATTAATACTTAATACTTGGTTAAAGAGAATGAAATGTGCATAATCCTAGTGCATTCCAGCAAATGCTTTGGAAATAACGTGAAACCCGAGTTCACAGCATTAGGTACCATCCGGAGGCTTTCGAAAGTGGAGAAAGTTTTAATCAATATGTGGGATAGGCCTCCGTCCACACTACAATGCACATTTCGAAAATGCAGTTGGCATAAACAAAAGAAATGTGCGTTTCCAAAAAATATCCATACCCCCCCATGGAAGGGTGTTGAGAAATGACCCCCCCTCCCCTCTGGAATTTCCGAAGAAAAATACAGTGTTTGTATGGAAAAGATCAGGTAAATTGACCCCCCACCCCTCTGGAATTTCCAATCCCTTCTGTAGGGGGGGGGGGGGGGGGGGGGGGGGGGGGGGTATGGATATTTTTTGGAAACACACAACACACAGCTCCCCAGCTCCCGGCTCGTCACCTCGCGGGGCCGAGGCTCTGGCGACAGCCATTGACGCATGCGCGAGATTTGATCCATTGAGGGTAATAACTTTCTGCGCATGCCATAACGTTCATAATCAGCCAATCAGCGGAGGCCCTGAAATGGCCGCCACCAGAGCCTCGCCCGCGAGATGATGAGCTGGTGCAGGGCAGCTCCGGGTGTGAGGACGTTTCATTTGAAGAAACAAAGACACGCACGCCTTCTTCAACAGTTGTGCCGCCTGGTTTTCTGGTTCGGAAGTTCTCGCACATTTTTTGCACGGGGGAAGCGTGCGTTGCCATGGAATCGTTCACCTGCACGTGTTACTGAGAAAAGCCGTAACAACCAATGGACGATTCCAGCTATAAGCGCGCGCTTTTATTTATTCAATGCCCAAGCCGTGTCCCACAACTACCAGAATGCAGCGCGCGCTTTTTTAACAGTTTGTTCGACAAATTTCCTACATCCACCGACATGCAGCGCGCGCGTGCGTAATAGCTGGAATCGTGCATTGCATTCAACTGGCCAAATTTGGTTCAGTAATTACGTAGACGATGAGAACATCGTCTCTTTCTCAAAGTAAATTACGATCGAGAGCGAAGGGAGGTGGCTGGAATTCAGGCTAGCGTATCTTTTGAAAACGGAGGCCAGAGGGGCGCAGTCAGGAATTTTAATAGGAGGGGGTCCAAGGGGCCCTTCGTAAGACATTTTCTCCTGTATTTTAATAATGTCCCATATATTTACTGTATTTTTGGTTGCTAGAAGGGGAGGCCCGGGCCTTCCCCCTGGATACGCCACTAGAAGTTTTCGAACATGAAATAGTGTGGTTGTTACTCAGGAATAGTGTACCTTTGGTACCGTCCTCCACACCTGCCCTTTTTCTGTTGCTTTAGGGGCTCAACTCTTCAACTTATTTCGATGGCGAAGTTAGTCACAACATTTCGTAGGTAATAGACAAACTTGGCTAACAGTGTTACCTCATTTTGTCACGCAATTCAGATCATGTGATGGTTCATTTAGGAGGATAGAAATGTGGTTCGATTTCCCGCACATGACCAAATGCAAGTATGTCTTGAGGCTGGCAGAGACTAGTAGTCCGGCGGATTAGCGTAAAAATTGCGCACTTTTGGCTAAAGACACCAAACTTTGCATGTCAATAGTTTTTAGTAGTTTATTGAAGATAAGATATGGAGGCACGCTAAATTTTATTCGTAGCGAAAGCTAGAACAGTTTTAATGTGAACCATTTTTGCTATTGGCAAAAGTGCTCTGCGGCACTTATTGAAATCTTCTATCGTCCGTGTGTATAGAGTATAGCACAGTACTAGGTAGAAAATATCATGTGAAAGTTTCAGAGACAAGCTTCTTTTTACATATTCGACACATGGTACCAATTATCTTGATATTTTTTAGAATTGTTGGTTATTCTTGAAACATTTCATCAAATCTCAGTCAGGCTATTGTTTTACAATATAAATTATAAACATTCCAATAAACTGGTCGTGACATTTAATAATCACCCAAAACTCTAAGGAGACGTTCAACCGAAGTCAGTCAAACCAATCCATAGTTCAGAATTAGCAAATGTTGAGCTGTTATGACTGTGCAGTCTAGAGAACAACTTGAAAGTTCGCAAAGCTAAGTTCTAAACCTCATTTGAATAACAAAGCATTCAAAATGGCTGCTATTGAGCTAAACAATAGTTCACTCTAAAACCTCCCTAGCTTTCGCTACGAAAGAATTCTAGCGTGCCTCCATATCTACGATTTAAAAATACATTGAAAACTATCACCTAGCAAAAAATTGGAGCTTTAGCCTAAAATGCGCAATTTCCTCGAAAATTTGCTCTAATCCGCCGGAATAGGGGACAAGTCCCAGGGACTTGTCCCATGAACCTGCTACAGGGACAAGTGCCCTAGTGTGTACTCCTGTTTTTGCGTTGAAATTTCAGTCGCGGGGACTAAATATTTGTCCCAGGGACAAGTCCCAGAAATCAAACTCATTTTTTCTAGTGTGTATAGGCCGGCACAGACTAGGGGACAAATCCCAGGGGCTAGTCTCTGGGACTTGTCCCCTAGTCTGTCCCAGGGGCTAGTCTCTGGGACTTGTCTCCTAGTCTGTCCCAGGGGCTAGTCTCTGGGACTTGTCCCCTAGTCTGTCCCAAGGGGCTAGTCTCTGGGACTTGTCTCCTAGTCTGTCCCAGGGGCTAGTCTCTGGGACTTGTCCCCTAGTCTGTCCCAGGGGCTAGTCCCTGGGACATGTCCCCAAGTCTGTGCCGGCCTCTAAGTATAAGCAATGGTAACCTCCCAAATGAATCGCAAGGTGATCTGAAATGGCAACAAGATGTAAACACCGTTAGCCTGTTTTGTCTTAATCGAGCGGCGAAATTTTGTCACACCTCTTCTTTGCAGCCACCGTTTTACATGTATAACAATATTTTTAGCAACGCCCGCTGAACTTTCACATGTCACAGTTAAGTAAAAACGAAAGATGTGTATTTTCCGAAAGACGTTTTAATACCACCATGTTATTCCAGTATTTGCATAAACAACAGGCAGGTGTTTTCGTTAAAATGTTCTTTTTGTTATTTTTTATTCAAAGTTCTATCAGTGCCTTCCATCGAGGACTTTCAATTTATTAAAAAATCGAATTTAGGTAAAAAAACAATCTTGAAATGAAAATAGAAGATAGTTTAAAAAGCGAACTATGCATGTAGGAATAGAGTTAAAGATAATAGGGCTACAAACCTACAAACCTCGAATTTATTGTCGATTTGATTGCTTCTTGATAAGACGTCCAAGGGTTTATTTTCAGAGACTTGGCGACGTTTGAAGTTTACCCTTCGAATTAACTTCTGTTTTCTTTTATGCCAGTGTCCCTTGGTTTTATCCACTTGAATTATCAGCAGCATAACAATTATACAGACAACAATAAACTTGTGAGTCATTTTATAAATGAAATTTGTTCAAATGTGCTCGTTCTCTTGTGGGGGCTTGAAGTTACGGAAGCGAAACACTTCTCCGCAACTCTATACTCGTCAATGATTTCATAGACGCAATGGAGTGGATATTGCCTGGCCTTTCTTTATGAAGTCTTCTCTTAGACGGACAGTTAATGAATCTAATGAGAGTTCTTTTTCGGTGTGAATTGTGTCGAATCATTATAGGAAATCTTATAATGGGAAAATGAATGGAAGAGATTGGCCGAGGTCTCTGCCGAGTGTGAATAATTATTGTGAGGTGTTGGGATCTTGTAACACACGCAATTTAATAAATCATGCAAAAATGTACGAAAACTATAACTGGAAGAAAGAGGAATACAAATACAATAGCAAAATGAGGGTCATAAATAATGCATCTTTTCTGTTAGAAGTCATATAGAGCAAAGTTCAAATGACTGCACTTAGACAAATACACCTTGCCAGTCATACACGTGAGAAGTTGCTGCTGATTGGTTTCCTCGTTTCGCCAAGTAAAACCACTATCACTCGTTGGACACGTGAATAGCTTGTAAGTAAAGTAAAATCACTATCACGCGGTAAGCACGTGATCACTAAATACACAGCTGCGTCTTCAAAATATGATTGGCTGACAGGAACCAATGAGAATTGAAGGAAAACGCAAATACCTTTCGGAGCTCATCTGACACCCCGCTCTAATACTGCGTTAACGCAAGCGCTGAAACATGTTCACATAATGTTTTTTGTTCAACCTCAAAACCTCTCTAGCTTTCGTTACGAAAGAATTTTAGCGTGCTTCCATATCTACGATTTAAAAATACATTGAAAGCTATCACCTGGCAAAAAAATTGGAGCTTTAGCCTAAAATGCGCAATTTCCTCGAAAATTTGCTCTAATCCGCCGGACTATGAATCTTTAGCGCATGTGAACTGCGTTTTGCCGCGGTGTGTCATGGTCCGTATAAGAACTAGGCAAGCCAACGGCAAAGCATGCTGGAATGCAATTAATTTCTATTGAAAATATAGGCAATTTCGTTGGCTTAGACATGAACATCAGTAAATTCACTATGCTAGAAAAACTTGTTTGAGGATTTTTAGGGATATATAAGCACATGCATGAGGAGCTTTGTCGCTCCTATGACGTCACATTTCATGAGCATATCTTTCATTGAGATCTGTCAACAAGACGCTAAGCGGGAAGTACGAATCAGCAGAGGCGTTGCTTACTGCCCCGCATCTGTCAGTGAAAACTAGGATAGGATTGCAGAATCTATGGATTTGCATATTTTGATCGGTAAATAAATGGCGGGATAGTGGCGGCAGTTCTCTAGTCCACGAGGTTTACTTCAATGTTACTACCGACACTACGTACAACAGGCGGTATTAGCTCGTGTAAAACATTACATTGTAGCAGTGTGTGGTACGGTAAGGTTGCTATTCCCAAGTAAGTATTCCATTGACTCAAAACTGTCTTCCCAAGCATAATAGACAAAGCATGGCGGGAAAGCTAAGTACGTATATTTGACCTGGGAAAAATGATCAATCCTTGAGATCCTTACTGAACCTGAACCTGAATCTGAACCTAACGGTTTTCTCGTTTCTTTCGACTTCACCTTCACCTACGAAGTATTTCTGTATCTATAGCCTACAACCTGGTATTGATACGACTTTAGCTATCACAAGTAAATAATGCAAAAGTGCCGCTTCATACTGGGGCATTAGCTTGCCTGTATGCCAATTTTAGATGCTATATTTTGGTCAAGACATTTGCGCTGACATACCAAAGTAATAATCTAAAAGTTTAGGAAAAATGGAATTATAGTGTCGCTTCATACTGGGGCATTAACTTGCCTGTATGCGTATTTTAGATGCTATATTTTGGACAACACTTTTACACTGACATACCGCAAAGTAATATTCTAAAAGTTTAGGAAAACATGGAATTATAGTGTCGCTTCATACTGGGGCATTAGCTTGCCAATTTTAGATGCTATATTTTGGTCAAGACATTTGCGCTGACATACCAAAGTAATAATCTAAAAGTTTAAGAAATAATGGAATTATAGTGTCGCTTCATACTGGGGCACTAACTTGCCTGTATGCGTATTTTAGATGCTATATTTTGGACAACACTTTTACATGACATACCGCAAAGTAATAATCTAAAAGTTCACAGGAAAACATGGAATTATAGTGTCGCTTCATACTGGGGCATTAACTTGCCTGTATGCCAATTTTAGATCCTGTATTTTGGTCAAGAGATTTGCGCTGACATACCAAAGTAATAATCTAAAAGTTTAGGAAAACATGGAATTATAGTGTCGCTTCATACTGGGGCATTAGCTTGCCTGTATGCCAATTTTAGATGCTATATTTTGGTCAAGACGTTTGCGCTGACATACCAAAGTAATAATCTAAAAGTTTAAGAAATAATGGAATTATAGTGTCGCTTCATACTGGGGCATTAGCTTGCCAATTTTAGATGCTATATTTTGGTCAAGACATTTGCGCTGACATACCAAAGTAATAATCTAAAAGTTTAAGAAATAATGGAATTATAGTGTCGCTTCATACTGGGGCACTAACTTGCCTGTATGCGTATTTTAGATGCTATATTTTGGACAACACTTTTACACTGACATACCGCAAAGTAATAATCTAAAAGTTCACAGGAAAACATGGAATTATAGTGTCGCTTCATACTGGGGCATTAACTTGCCTGTATGCCAATTTTAGATCCTATATTTTGGTCAAGAGATTTGCGCTGACATACCAAAGTAATAATCTAAAAGTTTAGGAAAACATGGAATTATAGTGTCGCTTCATACTGGGGCATTAGCTTGCCTGTATGCCAATTTTAGATGCTATATTTTGGTCAAGACGTTTGCGCTGACATACCAAAGTAATAATCTAAAAGTTTAAGAAATAATGGAATTATAGTGTCGCTTCATACTGGCGCATTAACTTGCCTGTATGCGTATTTTAGATGCTATATTTTGGACACACTTTTACACTGACATACCGCAAAGTAATAATCTAAAAGTCACAGGAAAACATGGAATTATAGTGTCGCTTCATACTGGGGCATTAACTTGCCTGTATGCCAATTTTAGATGCTATATTTTGGTCAAGACATTTGCGCTGACATACCAAAGTAATAATCTAAAAGTTTAGGAAAACATGGAATTATAGTGTCGCTTCATACTGGGCATTAGCTTGCCTGTATGTCAATTTTAGATGCTATATTTTGGTTAAGACATTTGCGCTGACACCAAAGTAATAATCTAAAAGTTTAGGAAAAAATCAGAGGAATTATAGTGTCGCTTCATACTGGGGCATTAACTTGCCTGTATGCCAATTTTAGATGCTATATTTTGGTCACGACTTTTGCGCTGAGATATCAAAAAGAAGATATACATTTATAGGTCGATTTAACGGCTTTTGCGCTGCGTCAAAGCTATGCCGATATATCAGTTAGCACTTTTGACAGTTATCCAGTTAATCTCCTTATACTATCCTTCAACAGTTTCTTTGTCTTGATACATTTTGTATCCCGGATGTGGTGCTCTGAGAGCACCAAATCAGTCGGGGGTATTGGCATAAAGCTCCTCATGGTACTCACAAACAGGATATGCAATTTTAAAAGACTTTGTACGTGGGGAACCTAGTGTAAAATGCTGATTCTGGTATAGAGACTTTTTGTTGCCATATTTTCTCAAAGCAAGTCGAAATCTATCAAGTTTTCACTTTTATTATGTAACTAGTCATAATAACTTTCTGTGGTAAAAAAATAGGACATATCCTACGTGGGGAACCTTCAATGCCGTAGAACAATGGAAGTTTGCCTAGTTCTTGCATGGATGATTACTTAAAGCGAGAGATTTTACCAGGATTTCGAGAAAGTTTGCCAAACATTGGCCAGAAATCAAGTTACTCAAAAGTGTAGAATTCAGCCATGGCTTGATTTTGGTTTATTTTGTTAGAACTTCATGTAAGCATAAAACTTGGGTTCGTCCCGCGCCATGAAGTTCTTATGGAAAGCCGAGAAATTAAAGGCCCATTACACCTTTCCATAATGCATTGCGCGCCGTGGTGTTTATGTTTTGGTTTTGAAAACGAAAAAATGATAACAAAACAAAAATAACTGTTCAAAAGCTTAAATTAATCTATCAACTGACCTCTCAATATATTTTCTTAGTTGAGATGTCAAGGATATAAACACCACGGCGCATAATACATTCATAAAACGGTGGCATGGCCTTATTCATCACCCTGGAGTGCTATATAAAAATTCCATGCCAAGTGAAATTCTTTACAAACCTCTATCAACGGGACTTAGCCGTTCAAACCCCGGCCGGACCAACACTCAGGCCCCGTCCACACTACGCCGGCTAAATTTAAAAACGGCTAATTTTTTATACGGTTGTGCTTTCCGTCCACACTACGCCGGCTAAATTTCCCACCGAAAACGGAGCTTTTCGAAAACGCTACCGAAAGTGGCTAAATTTGAAAACGCCGGCTACGGGTTTTAGTGTGGACGGCGAAAACGGATCTTTTCGAAAACGATGACGTCGTACCACACGTCTGTGAGGAAATTATGACCGGGGGCCGGTTGTGCCTAAATCCTACCCCTAGCGGGCTCTCGTTTTTCTTTTTCGCACATGCGCTTAGCTGACGTTCTTGTGCGTTTTCACATTTAGCCGGCGTAGTGTGGACAGAAAATAGTTGTTCCGTTTTCGAGGCAAATTAGCCGTTTTCAAATTTAGCCGGCGTAGTGTGGACGGTGCCTCAGGGTCTTTTCTAAATAATTGAGGAGGAAGGTGCTGCCTTTGCTTTACAGCTGTTTTGAGTATTCTGCGAACTCTTGAGATCGATTTCCAACCGTCAAACCGCTTTCTGGCTTCCGTCAATCAAACTTTGACATTCTTTGGAATACAAAGAATTCAGTTATTCGCCATCCTAGTGAAATGCCCCAACACACAGCATCTTTTCCTACCTTTTTCTAAACAAATGGCCCAACTTACGGTCGGCGAAGACTCAAATTAAACCCGAGAGTTTGATTGACGGAAGCCAGAACGCCATTGGAAGTCGAACGCGAGAGTTCGCAGAATACTCAAAACAGCTGTAATATCTGCAAATGGTTAGACCTTCACGTCTTCTCGGAGTTAAACCGTAGGTCCTGTCTCTCATACACTACACTAACCGAAACCAGAGGGACGTTAAAGAACCACGAGGACCGTCGGAAAGTGCCCAACCTCTGTGTCACAGAACTCACAATGCTAACACACACTCATGTTTATAAAGCTGGTTTCTATAGGATGAGTTATCCGTTAATGTAAAGCGCTTTGAGCCGCGAGGATAAGCGCTATATAAGCACGGTTACTTTACTTTACTTTTACCTGAGTTACTACTTGCAAGCAAACATTTCAAAAGATGCAAGACCTCGGTCTGATATTTCCCGTACAGACCTCGCGCTTTGTTAATAATCTCTTAATATTGACACCTTGATATAGCCAAGACGAGTTTATGAGGGAAGGATTTTACGAGGAGTGACTCATCCTCGAAAACGAACAAAAAGTAAGGGTGTCGTGACTAGACGTGTGGTGGTTAGCATGTTAATCAAAATGATTTTCCAATAGGATTGGAAGAGAATAGAGATAGGTCAAGAACAGGCTTGGCATTGGATAAAGTGTGTAAAATAATAGCGCTGCGCACAGATGACGTCACACTTATTAAAAACGCAGACAAGGAGATACACGTTTCTCCTGCATTTTCTCAGTTCTCTCTCTAGAACTAAATGAATTGGTAAACTGGTAGTTCCACTCATTATAGCAGAGCTGGTATTGCAATAATTTGGAGCAAAGTTATTGTCCGTTAAAATTCGCTATTTTTAGAGACGTTGTATATGACGCTCGGACACAATCTGTCCGACCTCTCCATACAAACACTATAAAAAATTGTAACTTCAGGGCCTTATAACTTCGCTCCAAATTATCGTATTACTCCCAAACTTTCAGAATACCTTAGTTATGAGCTATTATCTAACTATAGCATAAAAGATGTGAAAAGAAAATCGAGGCATTGTCCAACTGCTAAAATTAAGTGATCGGTCAATTGTCAGGAAAACGTGACCCAATACAAGAATAGTAGATTTGACAAGAAAACGTGAACTCATTTTGGAGAAAGGTTTGGTGGTGAGAAGCAGGCAATCTTTGGGCATAGCTTTTGGCATAATAATATCTATCTTGAGTAGGGATTTTCCAAAAGGTGTCAAAGCAAAACAAAACAAAACAAATGCCCTCCCGTTCCAAAACGAATGCATTTTAATGTTTATATATTTTTTGTTATTATGAAAACGTTTGCTGTTGTTATAGTTTACATTGTTCAATGGCTTGTGAAATTTTATTACTTTTTATTCATTTTATAGCGATAAAATTTGACAAGGTGTTAGCAATGTAAACTAAAGCTCAATAAGGTATTTCATGTATAACAAAAAAAATCAAAATATAAACATACGTTTTATAGAACGCGATAGGTTTGCTGGGTTTTGATGCCGTTTGGAACGTCGCTCTTCAAAATTTCCTCGAAACAGATCGGCGAACTGAATTTGGTAGATATTATGTCCAAATGGAATCTCTAAATAAAGTTCACGTTTGCTGAACAAATCTGACAATTTTATTTTGGGTGAAGATTTCTTGAGAACTAGGTGTGGGCCACCTTAATAATTTCGATCAAAATTCGAAAGTCAGTAGCCAAGCTCCTTTAGGTAAAGAAAAAATACGACTCAACAAGAAGGTTGAGTAATTCTCGTGACCACTTTATGCAGATAAACAACATATCCCCCAGAAAAGCTCTGTATAAGCCTTGGGTCTTGCGGCGTGAATTTTTTCTCCGACAAAGATCAGATATGAATACACCAGTCAAGTCAATATAAATTTCCTTTCTGTCATGTCATATTGTTTTTAAAGAAAATGAAAGGGTTTCTTGTCACCATTCACTAGCACTAAAAAACACCTGTTGAAGGTTTGGCACATAATTTTACAAACTTTGACCTTTATTTTCCTAACTATGCAACACAATCATAGTCCGGGGGCTGCTTTATAAAACAGAGAATTCCTTGTTTTGTTTATTAAAACACAATCTGCTAAACTACCTACATGGACATCTGCTAGCGCTTGTAGTTTTATCTATTATTAACCCCATGCTGGTAATTCTTGTAAAATTTTAAGCGCCTCTTGTAATAAAACTATATCCGACGGCCTTGCTTTGAAAATAGAGCATTTAGGAGAACATGGATAGTATCTCTATCTCGAAAACCTAGGGGTGATATCTTAAGGAGACCCTTAAAGTATTAAGTGTCTACAACATGCTCTAACGGTTTCGTTTCTTTCTTTTCATTGTTCCAAAGGCGGCGACATTACGTTGTTTTGGCTGGACGTCGAAGTTCTTGTTTTTGAGATCCCAATCTCAAAATTTCTGAAAAGGAAGTATCGCGTTTCATATTCGCTTTTCATTAACAAGAACGGGAATAACGTTTGAAACACAATAGCGTCAATATTTTCAGAATGTCTTGTTTTTGAGATCCCAATCTCATAGAGAAAGGAAGTCTCACATTTCAAATTCCCTTTTCATTAACAAAAAATTGAATAACGTTTAAAATCGATAGTGTCAACATTTTTAGAATGTCAACGCTTTTCACAATCAAAACACTTTCTTCCACGTCTAATTGTCTCCTACATTTCTTTTGTTTTAAGAAAAAACTTAGTTATACACAAGGGGCTATAAGGCAAACAAAATCCTGATGTTGTTAATTTAATACACTACGCGTTTTTGTTATTTTGTTTTGTATAGGAAAAGCAGAACTAAGTAATAATTCACTAGTGACAAAAAAAAACAAAGAAATTGCGGAAGGTGCTAGAAATTCTAGCCAAAAAGGTCCACGCGCGTGGTGAAACACAACAAAAGTGATGTTTAGAAACAACGTTTATAGCGGAAATTGAAGTTTTCAAAGGTAGACACTAGTTAAAAGCTATTTCATTGGGTATTTGCTCTGTTAATTCATTTTTACCTAATGCTTTTGCCTTTGGAATTATACACATTTAGGTCTTGTAATTGTGCGTGTTAATTTAAGGGAAACCTGTTTGTAACAATTGAGTCTACGGGATGAAAACCTAGACGTCATTTAGGCAATGACTCAATAGTGCTGCAATTTTAAATTTAATAAAGACTGAAAGCCTAACCATCACCCACATGAACATATACAACAAAGATTTCTTGATTTTCTAGTTTCTTTCGCGTTAACTTAAATTTCATGATAATTTATTACACAAATTAAAATAATTATCTATATCTAAGATAGTCAAAAGAAGTATCGTTCGTTAATCATTCAGCTTAGTGTCTCCAGCACTGAACAAAAGTCTCTTTCCCACAAATCTTGAGAAACTAAAGGGAGAATGACAGGCCTACTGACAAGTCCCCAAAACAGGTGGAGCTACATATTCTTAATTACGAAGAGAACAGTCATTAAAACTATTAGTACAGCACGGGCAATTTATGACTATAGATTTAGCGTGAGTAATATCGCTTAAATTTTACTCCCGTCGGAAGACATAATGATCATTGAACAAACGACTCTGAATCTAAGGCCGGCAAATATGAGAAATATAGGGTTTTTAACAATTGAACTATTAATCAAACCACTTTGGTTTTTTGTCTTGAGGACGAATTACTCCCGGAAATGTGTCACTTTGGTGGAGTAAATATTTATTGTTCTGAAATGATGTGGCAGGGGAGGCAGTTTGAGACAAAACTTGGCAGCAAGTGAATGACAAGAAAAGGGTTTTAAAATAAATGAATACGATCCAAATAAAACAGATCATCCCTAAGATTAGTCGTTCTCCTTTAGATAGGCGTGGCTAACAAATACTTTATGAAATACACTTCTCTTCTAAATGTACAGAATGATGTTCAGTACCCTTCACAAAAGCATAATATTGCTACTTTAATTTTATCTGAGCAATGACTACCTGCGTCCTTTGGAGTGGGCTCAAAACAAACAGTAGCGAGTTTTTATGATTGACTCCTTCAATGCTATTCGCGCAGATAAAGCGAGCGAGCAACCCCTAATAAGTCATTATTGTTCCCGATAAGCGCGCGCAGACGATTAAACCTTATCAAAGTCCGGATTTCCGGGCGCTCATTGGTAACTCGCCACCGCTCAAACAGGACTTATAAGTAGCCAGTGTTTCGCGAACTGCACTTGAACGAGCAAACTTAAAGAAAGCTGATACCTTTTCGCTATCGATAAAGACTCGAATATGAAGAGCCAAACGATTTTGACCATCCTTGGTGTCTTAGCAGCCGTTTTGGTTTTGAGTGCGAGTTTTATCGGTGCTAACGGATCCGAAATCAAGAGAAGAGCTCCACCGGTAGACACAGGCGAAGTTGCTGGCTTTATTCCGTGGTTTGCTGGAAAAAGGGGATACTATAAAAGACTGAGAGAAATGGTAGGTCAATTAAATTAAACAAGACAGTTGCTTTTACTGTTTTTGCTGTGATGTTCAAAGCAATTTCCTTTTCGCAAAAATAATTTGCTTTAGCGTTTTTAAACAAAGCATAAACTAGGTTACATCTAAGTGTGTTTAGGACATTTTAAGGGTGCACTTGTTAAATATATGCAATTCACGTCAAGGAAAACGAAAACCGGGAAAGAAAAACACTTTACTGAAGCTCTCGTGATCAGTTAAAATTGAACTATTTGGAAGTGTAAATTGAATCAAACTATGAGTTTGTAAAGCGAACTTGGAATTTGGCGCAACTCAGTGGCAAACTAACCAAAGGAACTTCGAAAATTGGAACGTTGTTTCTCGCACCAGAAAAGGCAATTATATAAAAGGGGTTTTCTTACAAATAACCAGCACTATCGCACACCTTAAGTTCTATCCTTGACATTTGAAGTGAGGACTCAATTCAGAATGCTTGTGAAATTCTCTGTTGATTGGCAATATTAACTGCGGTTTGCATTTAATGATCCATGTAATACGCTTAAATTGTCTTTGCCTGACCACGTGTAGACCCGTCACACTTGTAATATGGCAAATGTCTCCTCTCTACCTAGCTAGAAAGCATGTGTGGTTTTCGCAATTGTTTGTGAAACGTTCATCTGTCAAAATGTAATTCCGCGCGTCCCTGTGTGTAACTCACTAACGAAAAAAAATGAAAAGAAAAGGAGAACAAAAACATGGTCGCGAACGCTGAGGGCCTTGTAGTGGAAGCCTTATTCGTTTTTCCTATTTCTCTGAACTCCGAGCGTTGTCTCGCCGATATAACATATTTCAGCCATGCATTTCTCAAAATGACAACCGCAGGAAACAGCAGCCAATATATTTTTAGTCTTTTTTATTGGTTCTACGTTTGGCCATTTCTGAGCACCAACGAACAAAAAGAGGCGAAATGAATTCCGAATGGAAGGAACAGAGGAACACTTGTTTTATCATTTATTGTCTTAGTTATTAGTGAAGGTCATACTAAGAATTCTAAAACTAAGGGTGTCTCACTCTCTTGATTCATACCCCGCCTTCAGACAGTATGTATTTCTTTAAGCACAACCTGTTTTTCTTGACGGGGAGGAGTCTGCAATTATAGACAATATCCAAAGCTTGGTATGTTTGACTGTAAATATTTTTTTCTTTTGTTTCTCGTTAATAATTAGTTGGAAGTGACCAAAAGAACACGGAAATGAACACGCAAGATCATGCAAATAATCCTTAGAAAAAGGTCTGCGATCCATTGTTTAATTAAATTCTAGTCCGTTCAGACAACACTCTAGGGATCTGTCAAAAAAAGTTAATAATAGTTTAGTAGTACTTCAAAGGCTTTGTCGTCTGGGATACCATTTAGCAGTAATTTCGTTACGAACTCGACTACCATTAAAACAAAAAATTCTACATTACATAACAATTTAGTTTCCACAGAAACCGATTAAGTTTAGAGATCATATTCAGGTATAAATATTAGTGTGATGCCTCAGTGAGGGGATACTCTGCGTGAAGTGGTTTAATTTCCTCCACTGAGAGTCTGGAACCTTCTCTATTCTCTAACCACGACAAACACGCGCCCACGCATATTGTTTACAGCAAAAACAGGCATTTCGTAAGCGCGCGCCAGGCGAAATCTCGCTTTCTGATTGGCTAAGGCCTGAAACTTGTTACAACTGCCGCGAAACTTCTTATGTCCGTAGTTAAAGGGCCTGTGTCAGCCACTCCTTTGTTATTGTTTCGTTTGATATTTAGAAGACGAATTACGTGTAGAAATATCTTAATAAACATCTAAAAACAAAGTTTCAGATTTCATTTACCAATTGACAGAGCGGAAATGACCAAAAATGAAATGTCTAACTTTGCCATATTTCAATATATAAGCTCAAGATTCCGTATACAAAGAGTTTCTATGGCTAAAAGCTTAATTCCAAATTTTAAGAAAATTGAAGAATATGAATTTTAGATATTTTCGAGCAAAGTTTGCATAATTCCTGATCAAAGTATTAATTCTCCCATAAAATGGCACAGAAACCAATGTTTAAAGCCTAATATCTCAAAGACGGATCCATTAGAAAAAAGTCATTTTTGATATTTTGTTTCTAATAAGACAAGGAGTCTGTATGCAAAAAATCAAGCTTCTCTGAGCTAACCTGACCTTATTATTTGAAATTTAGTGATCTAAACAGGTCATTTCCGCTCTGTCTTACCAATTTCAATCAAGAACATTGCTCTATATTCTCAAAATCAGCCGATGTAAATGGATGCTTTTTCCGACTTGGTATCTTGCTATGCTGTCAAAATGGCGACTGACACAGGCTTTCTCTTCAGATTGTTTCGTGTTGTCCGTTAAATGCAAAGCTTTTAGTAACGGATCGTTTCGAAGATAACGCCATTGCGGCACCCGCCACCCGCAGCGGCCCAGCAAAACAAGAGGCTGCCGCCAACACTTGAGTTAAGCAACTTGATCACATTAGTGATAAGGGTTATTATTTCGATACCTCGAGGCTTGGGAATCGATAGACATCTCGCAGAGTTAGTCATTAAGAAGAGAAATAACACCGTGGGGTTGCTATTAGAAATACGAAAACAAAGAATAAGCTTGCAAACGATGGTATGAAAACTTCGCCGTGCGCCAGCTATACCACTGAACAAAAAAAAAAGAACAGGAGTACTCTCACTTATTTTTATTTAATAAATATCGTTCACGTGAAGGTGAGGCACGGTGCCGTGTTAAAGCATTTTGATTGGTTGATCAGTCGCTTCGCGTAATATGATTGGCTGAATTTTAGCGACAGGTTCCATGGGAAATCTGTTCTATTGAACACTTCTAATAGAAACAAGTAGCATTTGTTGTTGTTTGAACTTTGACTTGGTGGTAATAAAGGGGTATTATGAGACATAGACGAATGACCATGTGTTTTTTTTTCAGAACGCCAGACGTGTCTCCCAAGACGATGACGTCAGAGCGGACGAGTATCCATGGCGACGGCAATCATAAAAAATACTATACAACCAATAGTGAAAACCATAGGACGCATAGGACAATGTTAAAATATTTTTAATATTGGAGTATCATCTTATTGCTATAATAAACGCCTTGAATTAAGATATTTTCCGACGCAAAAAACCACTAGGACCCATTTTAAGTTTTGTCACTCAATAGTTAAAATGTAACCCTTGTTTTCATTCGCAATGATGAATAATGACAATTGTAATTAGTATGGAAATGAATGGAAACAAGATAATGGTCACAGGCGAAGAACGAAGACAAGAGTACGGAGGGAACCTGTATGCATACCACATATTGGCCGCTACTATAGCATTTGTAGATACGAAAGAAAATAAAACATTCAAAGAGAAGGATAAAAGCATTCAACATGTTATGAGCGATGAATTCGCCTTTATCACTCGCCACCATCTTGGATAAAATGTTCTTGCATGTGCAGCCTCGTCATGATGACGAGTTTCCACGGGGAAAACAAAGAATTGTTATCCAAGATGGCTGCCGTGTGAAAAAGCCCCATTCACGTGGAGGTTGGGCTTCGACTTCCATCCAATAGTCTTTGCGCGCCTTTTTTCTTACCCCAGATAAGAGCGGTAGGAGTGCGTACGAGCGCTTTACCGACAACGTTTCTTGAAATAGCTGTATAGGATTATAGAATGCATTTGCTATAAAGACGAAAATTAAATACACTAATATTTAAATACACTTTTAATTAATATAATGAATGCATACTTTTTAATATAACACTTGTTTTGTTTTAGAAAGTTGCAAAGCGGTATATGTTTGTGTTTTCGCTTATGGAGCCAAAATCACTTTTTTTTTCAATCGAATGTGCCACAAATTTTCCTACTGATTTGCCAAACTCGCTTTTCAAGCGCGCTACTTGACATGTAGTTATATACAGAATTCAAAGTATTCGATAGTGATATCTATTTACAATAATTTTGGATTATTGCGGATTAATCCCGCTATTAGCTGCCGTCTATTGAAACTTTTTTCTCGCTTACTTGGCAAAGGAACCCCCCTGCGGCACTCCTCTTTCAATATAAAATAGTTAAGGGAATATTGTTTATAATCCTGAGTATTCTTATTTTAATAATAATTAAGTTCAACAGCACTAATCAATGTTCCTATGTTTCCCGCGTTTGAGGCGAAAAGGCACCCCCCTGCGACACTCCTGTTTCTCGCGCTTCTCTCTCCGCCTCTCGGCACTGTTCCTGAGAAAGATCCTCACGTCAGCTCTGTTGTCTTCAACCTCTTCCTGTTCATATGAATCGCCCTCTTGTAGTCCCCGCCGCTTTTCTTCGTCGGTTCGCTTCCGCTCTTTCTTTAAGAAACCTTTGATTTCACACTCGAGCCCTTTGTTAGACTTAAGTGCCTTACGTTCATCCTCTTCAAAACGCTGGCGTCTTAGTTCTTGGCGCTCCTCTGGACTGATGCGTGGCTGGAATGGGTTACTTGCGGGCTGAAAGTTTAACAAACTAGACGCATAACTGCGTGAACTCGGGCTTCTAGTAAGTAAGTAAGTAAAGTAGGTGCTTATATAAAGTTTAACAAACGAATACAAGGATCCATTACTAAGAGTATCGATCTCCCATCGACTCCATAGTCTATATTAGAAACATTTTCTCGTAACATTGAACAGAGACTTCATAATTGCAGTTAGCCAAGCTAGTAAAGCGCACCTATAGGTAGTATAAGCACCTTCAAGCCACTAATGAAATGCAGCAGCTGCTGGTAGTTTTATTTTAGCTCTGTAAAATAGCCATTAGAGAAGGCCCTTTCTTTCCTCACTCGCACGCTTAATATGCGTCCACTGTGGACTAAAAATAGGTAAAATTGTATCCGCGAAAACACATGTACATTTGCCCGTAGCAATCAAAATAATCCTCCAGAATAATAGACAAACCTTTCAAGTGTTAGGCTAATTGATCTGTTATCAAGAGGATGGAATTGGATTGCGATTTGAGCTATTTTCTTATAATAGAAGTGGCCAGCAAGCGTGCGAGAGCCCCTTTAAGTAGACCGATTTCAAATGCGTCAAAATTATTTAAGCGGTTGTCAGAATCCGCAAATATATCTTTGTAATCCTACATCGAAATTCTCAAACTTTCACCAAATTATGTTGAAAGTACTCTTTACTAGTTTGAGGTGTTATTTTAATTATTTAGGTTCAATTTGTGATGTATGAACTACTACTTGCAAGTTGTGTTCTACATTTCGAACGCAACCATGGTTCTGTCATTGGGCTGTTTCATATTATATCCGTTACCCCCTATCGAGGAACCTGGAAATTGACCCTGGAATTTGCTGTGTTTGACCCTGGAATTTCCACAGGGTCTCTGATTTTACCCTGGAATTTCCACAGGGTATTCATTTGCACATGTGGAATTTCCACAGGCACACAAGAGAATGAGGACTTTCCACAGGGGTTGCTTCAAATTTCCATAGGCGTTGTTCCTCGATAGGGGGTTACTTTTTTTGTTTTGGAACAGCCCATTACAATTCAGTGATATTTACCGTATAGGACATCCTTTCTACAGTTGTGTTCTGTTCCTTTGCGATGGTTCTTCTGCGTTCGTCTTCTTCAAATCTTAGGCGCCTTTGCTCTTTGCGTTCATCGGCGCTGAGGTTGAATGGCTGAGATACAATATAAGAACTATGAACTTTCATGGACAGCAGGCTAGAAAATAGACTTGAAATGTAAGATTATAGACCCTTATCACGCTGATGTGGATTAATAATATCTTAGTTACCAGGAAACGAAGTCCAGTATTGAATTCAGCGCATCCGTATTAGAAAAGCTGCAAAGTTTGGGAAGAATTACTCGAAAACTGGCTGAGATATGAATTTCGAAAGGTTAGCTGTCTGGCATATGTTTTTACAAAGAAATGTATGGGGAAAAACATCAAAGCGAGGCTCGTAGCGCATCGATGCGCTATCACCACACATTTTATTGTAAAAATCATCAATTTAGAAAAATCATATCTTGGTCAGTATTCAACCAATCTTCGCCAAACTTTGCATTTTTACTAATACGGATGTGCTGAATCGAATACTGGATACTTATAGTTATCGTTTCCTGATAACTATAAGATATCAGTACGTCATATTAGCATGATAGGGGTCTATTGGTTGTGTGCTAGCCCCTAAGTTTGAAGCGGCCAGGGCTTTCTGCAGCAGACCAAACATGACGTTTCCAAATTGCATGCGCAAGGTTCCCTTTGATCAAGCCAGAAGATAAGGTAATTCCATGGTCATTTAAAAATACGAGCCCCTCCAAGCCAAAAGAATCCTCAGAATTTCATACTTTTAAGAGAAAAATGCAAAAGTTCGGAATCCCCATGCAAACGCTTAAAAAATTGTGATATTTAGAGTGCCAAATCTCTGCTTTGCCGTACGAAGATAGATGAGTAATATTCTCAGTGCCTGGATACATAAAGTAGCTACCTAACAATCTTCTACACATAATTTTGACAATATATTGTATAGGGTCCCTTTTCAATTGGCGAGGCCCACCAATTCCAGGGGTTCATGAGCAAATTTACTGGCATTCCAGGGTGGGAATTCAGGGACAACCATTTTTTTACGGTAGAAGTCCTCGGCAGAAACATGGAGGCTTTGTTCAAGTATGAACCTGGATTTACAAATTACCTGCGTTCGCAAAGGTTTGAACCCGTCCGTAGTCCACTGGGAATCTAAAGTGTGAGTGCCTATTCAAGTATGAACCTGGATTTACAAATTACCTGCGTTCTCAAAGGTTTGAACCCGTCCGTAGACCACTGGGAATCCAAAGTAGATGTCAATAATGGCGTGGGCGCAGTGCTCTCTTCCTCAGATGATTGTGGAAGCAGAAACGTGGTCTTCTTCTTTTGTTTCTTCTTTTCTCCACATCCACTCACATGCCCCTCTCCCGGTGCTGGCTTTTTCAGTATACCTTTCCTTAGAGGTTTCTGTTTCTTTTCGTCGACCGCCGAGGGTTCTTTCTTTGCATCCTCATCCTTATTTGAGCTCCAGTGGACTCTTTTACGCCGATGCTGGTCGTTATTATCAGAACCGCTTAAGTCACATCCTGCTAAATTTGTTTGTATGTTGCCTGCTATCTGGACGGCATTTGACACGACTATAAAAAGGGTTGCAACAAATTAATTAAAACAATATTCTGATATGCATGCGCAAAACGTTCGGTTCAGCCATTGTTATCCAAAATGGTGGTTTCAAGTGGTTGCACCAGCGCAAAAGCTATCACTATACTCACTCGTGAACTAAGGCCCGTTTCAAACGTCGAACCTAATTCTTGTCGAACTAAATGTCAATTTTCCATTATTTAGTTAGTTAGAGCTATTGTCCCGAGCTCTTTTGCTTTAAAGGGGCACTCGCACGCTTAATATTCGTTTACCGTGGACATAAAATAAGTAGAATTGTAACAGTGAAAGCACATGTACATTTGCTTGTAGTAATCAAAATAATCCAGATTAATAGAAAAACCTTTCAAGTGTTAGACAAATGCAATTCTAGGTTTGTTTTGACCTGTTATCGAGCGGACGGAATTGGATTGCGATTGGAGCTATTTTCTTGTCAGAGAAGTGGCCAGCAACCGTGCGAGAGCCCCTTAACAACGGCATCATCTGCCGTGTCAGCGCCCCACGCTACGAATACGCTCCCGCGGTCTTACAATCAGGGCTGAGATCTTCTCCATACGTCAGATATGTTATATTGACATCATAAGAACACTCGTTTCGAAATTAGGTGGGACAGAATTAGGTTCGACGACTGAACTTAGCCTAAGGTACCTCACCTGGTGTTTGCTGTCTAATATCCTGTAGAACCGCAAGGGTGTTTCGCCAAATCTCCTGACTGACATTGTCTTCCTCCTCCTCCTCGTCCTCCTCATCTAATTGAAGTAACTTACTCTCTTCTTCCATAGACAGCGCAGTGTCGATAACATCTACTTCATTGATCACTCCCTCTAGTACAGGCTGGGCCTCTCCCTGCTTTACATTCTCTTTGATTTGTTTATCACCGATCAGCTCATCTAAATCTGCCAAGATCTGGACGGTCTCTAAGTCCATGGTGCTATAGTTGATCCTAGAATCCGCGTCTACTGCACGCGTGGAGTCATTCTCCTCGTCGTCCGAGGATGAGGCCTGCTGCTTCTCTTCCTTCTGGCGCTCCTCAGACACATTACGCACGGCGCCATCTAGAGAACCTCTTAAAGATAACGCTGCGTCCTCTTGGTTTCTGAGAGGGTCTTCGCCTGGAGAAACGACCGATATCAATGCAACATCCGACATCGCGTTATTTGCTCTAAGCCTTAGTGCGTCCATGCTGGTTGTTAAGTTCTCATCGGAACCCGAGCTTGTTATACTAGCATCTGACTGTGTTAGGAACTGATTGCAGTGTGAAGCGAGAGCAGGACTCAGCGGAGCCATACTGTCGCCGACGTCATCCACGTTGTCAGAATCAGTTTGACCACTTAGTGTGGTGTAATCGTGGAGCTTATAGCGAGTAGGAGGCTTGCTGTTTGCAGAGGGAGACTCAACAGTTTGTTGTCTAAGAAGTCCATGGTACCCTGGAGACTCTTTCAAGTTACTAAGGCACCTATCAGCGTAGTCAACCACTGAGCAAGCAGTCACATTTGTTCTACTTTCATCATGTGCTATCGTGGACTTGTTTTCATTCTGCGATGCGCTGGGCTGTTTGGCTTCATGTGCTGCAAAGGAATCCCTCTGATCCTTTTCTTTGTTAGTAAGACCTTGAGCTGACATTCTTTTCTTGACTTCCTCTATAATCGCCTGGTTAACTTTCTCTGCAGCTTCTGGGTCATGATCTTCGTCAAATTCGAACGTGAGGTGATTGTCCTGCGCAGATCGACCCCCTGCGGGAAGGGGCTTAAGAGTCGTGCTGGTGACGTCGTCGTCGCTGGAGACCGCCGACACTGCTGCGTCACTGGTAGAGACCGCAGGCGAATCTGACAGCACAAACTTGAAGTTGCTCACCTGCGACACTAGCTGGTTTTCCAATACTCCTTGATTCTGCGCATCCTCATCAGACTGTGAAGACATTTGCATAGATGGCGAGACTATATTTTGCGCAGTATTGAATATCTCAGGGTGATCTTCCCTTCTAAATGAGAAGCTCTCGAGGGTTCTGTCTTGTTTCAGGACATTCCCTTGGCTGTTCTGAATATCTTGAGCTTGAGATGCTTGAGTATTAGACTGATCTTGTGAAAGATTCATCTCGGGATGGTCATCCAGTCTATCTGTGTTTCTAATTTGATCATTCTCTTTTTGCCCTGATGTTGTATGTTTGTTTCCTTGCGGTGCTTCTGACTGGACGGAGCCGCTAGACGTAACTAAGTCAATTTTAAGAGTGTTTGGGTCTATCCCCTTTAACCGGTTCATTTTCATCTCCTCTATTTTCTCCAATTTCAGTGCCTCAGCTTCCTCCAATTTCATTTCCTTTAGTCGTATATTCGAGTAAGGTACAGTTGCAAGATGCCTGTACGAGCGTAGAATAGGAAGCATCACTTTACCGTTCTTGCCCACTACCTTTTTCTTCCATGCTCTTACTGCAGCCCCCTTTTCTTTCACGTCCGCAATTATGTCTTTAAAATCCGCTGCAAAAGGCTTGAAGTCATCATTGCTTGACAGGTTTGTTTTCTGAGGTTGTACATTGCCCTGGTCTACGCATGCCTGCTGCGCAAAAAACGACGCTATAGTTTGTGGCTCGTTACGTTGCTGTGCAGTTAACTGGGAATTAGAAGGCACCTGCTCTTTCTCTTGTCTAAATACCTGAGTGGAAATATCAGGTGTGGCATTCTGATCTGTTTCACCGACGCACAGCTGCTGAGAACTTGTGGTTTTGCTGTTGTTTAATGTTTGTTGTTGAGCAAAGAAGAACGGTGTAACGCAAGGGCTGTGATTTTCTACCGTGTTAGTAGTATGCTCTTGTGACGCGCTTGCCTGTCCAACACAAGGTTTTAGACCCTGCACTGTACTGCTAAATTCATTTGAAGAGCGACCACATGTTGCCTGCCCAAACAACGGTGCCGTAATACAAGGAGAAGCATTCTCTCCTTTATTACCGATACTCTGCTGCCCCAAGCTGAGAACGGTATCCGTCGACGCTTTTGCCTGTTGTGCTAAAAACGACTTGATAGAATTAGGCTCTGTATTATATACTGAGTTATTAATGTTCTGAACCAGACTATCACTTCCTGGAAGAGCTTGATTCCCCATCAAGAATGATGTGATGTTACTTGGTTTAGTATCTAGACCCGTGTTAAAGATACTTTGTTGTTCCATACCAGTGTTTCCATCACAAGTCTTGTGTTGCGCAAATAACGAGGCAAGTGTGTTTTGTTGGAAGCTGAGACACAAATTGTTGTTGGTAGACGGATGCTGTGTGAACGATGGTGCGGTATAAGATGACATAATATTATGTGCAGGACTCTGTCCAAAGAAGCTCTGTTGTTGAACGTTTTCCTGATGGTCACAGGTCATGGGCTCTTCCTTTTGCTGGAAGAAAGACGCTGTGCTATTGTTAACAGCGCCGAGGAAACATGGTCCCTGGACACCAAACTTTTGCTGGTTTTGCGGCGCAAAGAAGGAAGCAATAGTATTTGGTTTAAATGTTTGGCCTGTATTGGTCCCAAAGCCGCTTTTCTGCATACTCGATTGCGGACTGACGCACGTGGAGTGGCCTTGCGCAAAGAAGGATGATATATTATTTTGCGCTTTGTTCATGAAGCGTTCCCAACGAGCGTCCAGTTTACTCTTATCTGCAACAAAGTCGGAGTTATCAGTGTTCATAGACACTTGATTGAGAAAGATGTCATGGTACTGAGAAGCGGAGCGATCTTCACAAGGCATGAGTTGGTCTTCATCGTCTAGCGTCTGCTGGGAGAAAGCGCCTGCTGCAGAAGGTTGGTGGGACAATCCGGAAAAAGGGCCAGAAGAGCATTGCTGCGCAGATGTTTGATGCATCCTTCGTGCAGTTCCAGAAGACAGTCCTTGAGCCAGTGGATTAGCGCATCCATCACATCCCATCCTTTCTAGGCAGATTGCAGGCCGAGAATATGTTCCTATAATGAACAAGAAAAACATATTGCATTCGATGCAAGTTTTAAGCAATGTGAGGCATTTAACATGAGTTAACATGCCGGCCAGCAAACAGCCAATAAGCGCATCGATGACAGTCCATCCTTTCTTGGCAGTTTGCTAAACGAGAATGGGTCTGGAATGGTAATGTTATAAAACTGAACTATGTATTCGATGCAAGTATTAAAGAGCCTGTGCCAGCCGCCATTTTGACAGCATAGCAACAAACCAAGTCGGGGAAAGAATCCATTACTGATCTAGAGAACAGAGAGCAAAGTTCTCGATTGAAATTGGTAAATGAAATATCGAACGAGAACAAAAACAAAGAAGTGCCTGACACGGGCTCTTTAAGTTCTGCAAAGGATTTAACATGAATACAAAAATGTTTTATCATGCAAAGAGGGAAAATGATACAGTATTTGTACCTTTGTTTTTATCGTCGACGAGAGATGTCGTAGGTGTGGCCTTGCGTTCAACGTCACTGGGTTTGTATGCCTTTTGTGTTGTATCCTGGAAACCGTAGGATAAGCCCGGCTTGCCAGCTACAGTGAAATCATAAGGAAGTGATGCGTCATCCTTCCTCTGTACAGGCATAGTACCTGTCGACATGTGGTCATCGGCAACTCGAACATCTCGATAAGGTTGCTGTACAGCAAAATATTCTCTGCCGTTTGACAAATTTTGAAGATCAGATATCGCAAGTACGTCACTAGCAGCAGAAGCTCCCGCGTGTTCATCTTGAAGTGAAGACGAGCTTTTGGCGCCACTGAGGGTTGGTGTTTCGATCTCCTCTTTCTTTAGAAGAGTAAGTCGTGCACCATCTTGATCAGCTGGGACACTATCTTCAGGATCATCGTCCAGTGTAGGGAAGGCGTATTTGTCTGAATTGATATCTTGCAGAACTTCTAAATCTGTCTCAATTTCAGGTGCGTTATAGTTCGTAATATCGTCCAGTTCAGGAAATGTATAACCGGTGATGATTTTGCAAGACTTGCCAACATCCGATGGAATAACTTCTCTTCTGGTGACATCTGACTTGCTGTGACAGATTTCTTCCGTCCCTTGATCAACAGGAACATTTTCATCTGCAGAATCGTCTAACTCGGGAAATGTGTATTTGTTGGCACTTTCATTTCCAGTCTTGAAAGTACCTGGCGACGAAGCGCAAATGTTGTCCACGACACGCGTAACATCCTGGTGGATCCTGACAGCACTATTATCAACTAACTCCTCAGAAGCTACATATGAAGAACTGGTGACGACGAGGCTTTTATTGCCAAATGCTAAAGCCTCCGAAGATGGTTCTTTATTAGTGAAGCCACCTTTGCCCTTTCCCTGGCGTGGGACGTTTACTTGTCCTTCTGTACGGACTGTAAGATCTCCTTCTTGATCCAGTTCCGGATTGTCTTCACGTTTGAAGGAGGTGATTTCTTTATTCACCATTTTGTTACCAAACGTGGAAGTATTAAACGACTGATTGCTATAGTCGCTTTTATTCCCAAACGTCGAAGTATCGAAACGGACATTCTCACTTGATTTCTCTCTACTGTCTACTTCGGATTTTCCTGCTTTATTTGCAGAATCAGTGTTATCAGCAACAAGATATTTTTGTTCCTCCTCGAGTCTGTTTGATGAGCTCATAGGTGCATCCGATGAAGAACAATTAGTTTGCGATGAAAGGTACGCTGTAGGCAGAATGTCCCTCTTAGATTTGGAAGGATCCATTGATGTTCTCGATTTTGACATGAGTTTTTCGTCCTCCTGCAGTGATGTTACATTGCGTCTTCGCATCGTCTTGAGCTTCTGACCATGCTTGCCTACAAGAAGTTCTTGTTCTTCTTCATTGTCTGAATGCTCTAGAGTACCTTCGGAGCCACTGTAATACCGCGCTATTTGATCTTTATTTGTTTGCGCACCTCTCATAAGAGCGGAAAAATCAAAGCTAACAAATAGCGCATCTTGTTTATCTGATGTACTATGGACTTGAGAGTTCTTCGCTACTTCATTTGCAAGGGAAGCGTTATCAATTGAGGAAGCTGCGCAATGATCCAAAGTTTTAGCTGCAGAACTTTTTGAGGCTTCGTAAAGTTGGACGTCGGAGAATACCTTATTTTGCATAGAAAGTCCATGATCCTCCTTTGTACTCTCTGCATTAGACTTTATTTTAGTCTTCTGAGTTTTGCTCTGCTTATCCTCAATAAAGAAATCATCTTTCTTCTCAGAATCACAGCTCTGTGCTTTTAAAGACGATTCTTCCTGCTTGGCTTTCTGGAACCATGCTTTATCCTCAATACCACTTGGTGAGAATTTTTCCAGTAAGCTTTGAACTCTACTGTTTATCATGTCAATAACGGCGTCTTCCGAAGGTGCCCGTGTCTGGGACTGCTGAACGGTTTTGCATTGCTCTTCTAACAAGCTACAAAGTTGTTTCTCAATCTCACGGCCCTCCTTGAGGCAGACACTAGTTATTGGCAAATTCTGATTGAAGTTTATACGCACTGACCAGGGATCATCAGGGGATGCCTTCATTGGAGATTTGCTGTTCTTTCCAGTCGTAGACTGAACATTGACTTTTTGATCACATTCACTAGTTCCGATACCGTTGCTTGCTGACTGATTTTGCTTAATAAGACGACAGAGAGAGCAACCTACTGTTGTCGACTTGCCCTGTTTAGGGCCTTGTGTAGAGCAGAGCTTGCATATTTTAGACACAGAAGAGTATTTGAGCGGCTCTGTTTGCTTGATTTTAACGGGATGATCTTTTAGATCTTTTACACGTCTGCCGCTACACCGCATCTCGTTATCTCCTGAGGTACTATCAGTCTGCAATGTATGCGATGATGCAGCCGATTTACGGTTATTACTCCCCTTTGGCGATTTAGAATCTGATCGTATAAGTGTAAAGATATTGCGGTCTAATGTATCTGCTGCGGTATCAGTGCGCCATTCAGATGCCTTTTTGCAATTTGTGGAATCATCACGAAATGTGAAGCCCTCTAGCTGTGACGTCAATAGCTGAAACGACAGACCTTCCCACGGCTTCTCCTTAGAACTTGACTTTACTTTAGTCTTCGACTTGGTCTTTTTACCGCCTTTCTTTCCTGTAGAGCTTTCAGGATAAAGTTGCGGTGTCGTCGAAGAAGCCTTGGTGAGTTCGGTGTTATTTTGTAAAGTCACGAGCAAATCATCTTCCGTGTGAGTATGAAATTCCGAAGAAGGTTCTCTCCACGACCACACATCCACTGCGATTTTCGAATCATGTGAGACTTGAGGCTTTTCTTTGTGCCTCGGGCTAGTTGACTCTGTAACTGTCTCCGCTGTTTGTTCGTTAACTTGCAGGGAGCCACTGGGGCGCATTTGATCTTCACAAGACTCAATATCGATATTTGCTGAGAGTACCTTCAGTTTTGCAGCGGGTGGATTCAAATCTTGATCGTTGCCATTGGTCAGACCAATCTCAATGCTAATATTCCTAGCCACCACAGCTTGGTCTTCACCGCTGTTCTTCTCAATATCGGTGTTATTATTTCCATAACGACCCCGCTTAATGTCAAACTTCATCTTTTTGCTACTGCTAACAACGCACCCACTACCAAAAATGTCTATACTGTATCCTTGGCGAGGAACAAACTTCCAGTTCGAGACATACTTCAAAGGTATCCTCGCTGCTAAGCACCGCCTTGCTAGTGCGCCTCGCGCGCCCAGTTTGGCGGAACTGGTTTCTTTGGTGTTGCTTGGCTTGGGGTTGCTGTTGCATTGCGTAGTGTTTTTGGATTTTGACATCTTGCTAGACTCTGTGATGCTACTGGAGACTTTGCGCTCAGCGGTGCAGCCAGAGGTTGTGATACTGTCGGGCAAGCAAACTTTGCTCGCTTTTAGGGTGCTGCTGGAACTGGCCGTGCTGCTTGGCTCGGGCTTGCTGCAGGTCTTTGCCTTACAGGTAGATGTTGTGATAGCGCCGGTCAAGCAAACTCTGCTCGTTCCTGGAGCACTGCTGGAATTGCCCGTTGTGCCAGACTCAGGCTTGCTACAGGTCTTTGCCTTGCAGGTAGATGTTGTGATAGCGCCGGGCAAGCAAACTCTGCTCGCTTCCACTGCGCTGCTGGACTTGTCCGTGATGCCAGATGCAGCCTTGCTGCAGGTCTTTGCCGTGCAGCTAGATGTTGTGATAGCGCCGGTCAAGCTGGCTCTGCTCGCTGCCACTGCGCTGGTGGACTTGTCCGTGATGCTAGACGTGGGCTTGCTGCAGGTCTTTGCCGTACAGCTAGATGTTGTGATAGCGCCGGTCAAGCAAACTCTGCTCGCTTCCACTGTGCTGCTGGACTTGTCCGTGATGCAAGATGCAGGCTTGCTGCAAGTCTTTTCCGTGCAGCTAGATGTTGTGATAGCGCCGGTCAAGCAAACACTGCTCGCTCCTGGAGCGCTGCTGGACTTATCCGTGATGCCAGACGAGGGCTTGCTGCAGGTCTTTGCCGTGCAGCTAGATGTTGTGATAGCGCCGGTCAAGCTGCTTCTGCTTGCTTTAACTGCGCTGCTGGACTTCTCCGTCATGCCAAATGCGGGCTTGCTGCAGGTCTTTTCCGTACAGCTAGATTTTGTGATAGCGTCGATCAAGCTGGCTCTGCTCGCTCCTAAGGTGGTGCTGGACTTGTGTGTGGTGCTAAACTCGGGCTTGTTGCAAGTCTTAGCCTTGCAGCTAGACGTTGTGATACCGCCAGGCATGCGAGCTCTGCTTGCTCCTAAGACACTTCTGGACTTGCCCGTTATGGCAGACTCGGGCTTGCTGCAGGTCTTTGCCGTGCAGCTAGATGTTGTGATAGCACCGGGCAAGCTAACTCTGCTTGCTCCTAGGGCGCTGCTGGACTTGTCCGTGGTACCTGACTCGGACTTGCTGCAGGTATTTGCCGTGCAGGTAGATGAAGTGATACCGCCAGACACGCAGGCTCTGCTAACTTCTAGGTCGATGCTGGACTTGTTCGTGGTGCCTGACTCGGGCTTGCTGCTAGACTTTACCGTGCAACTGGACTTGGACATTGTGAAGGTCTTTGGCTTTGCAGTGCGATTGGGCTCGGGAATACAACAAGGCGTTTCAGTGCTAGTGGACCTGTTGGTGACTGCAATGTCGTTGCGCTCTGTGATGCCGTTGGACGTGCTCGGACTGCTGACGTCGCTTGACTGTATGGCGCTGTTTGACATGGGGATACTGCGGGGCTTGCTGTTGCTGGAACTGATGCGCATAGTAATGCTGCTGGAATTGCTGGTGCCCGATTCTGAGGTGTTTTTAGACTTCGCCGCACTGCTAGAGGTCAAGTTAATGTAGTTCTTCACGCCGCTGGATTCTGCAACATTGCTGGTCCTGCTGGACGCGATGGCATTGAAGTCTGAATCATTATCGCTACCGATCTCTGCGTCATCCTGAGAGGACTGCTGTCCAGTTCTCATCCTGGCAACTTGGTCGCTAACCCAGCGATGAGTAAACCATTTCTTGCAAGTACAGTTCTGCCCAATCGCCTGAACTCCTAAAGACATTGCCGCACGGCGGAGAGTCAGAACCGGAGAAACCATCCACCCACTGCCAACTGTGAGTGGTATTTGTGGGCGTCGAGTAGAAAAATGGCAGAGTGCAACCAGAAGTGACGATCGGCGAAAGAAATCGGGTACATTTGTCTGTCCCAATGCGGTGACTGGAGCATCCAACACAGCCCCGGGAGCAGTAGTTCCGATATCACTAGTGCTGGCCTCACTAAGGTGTGGTGCCGCGCTTTCCCGGTTGCTGCTATGAAGTCCTTCATCGACTCCAACTGCCATGTTTTTACGCCCAGGAATGTTTATCGGCTCTGCTACTAAATCAAGTCCCTGTGTCACACCACTAGAAGATGAAGAGCTATCACTTAGCAAACGTGGTGTAGAGGGAAGAACTGCGAGTGCTGCGTCATTGTGGCCTGGGCTGGTGAGTGACGTAGGCTCAGTGCTCACACCAACTTGGGTAGATTGGATCGCTCTCACGTTCCTACTAGACTCATCTTCATCACGCGGCATCCGGTCAGTGATAGCAGGCGATTCTTCACAGGCATCAGGGGAGGCAGTGCGGTTAACAGCCATTGGGATGAGCGAAGGTGACACATCGTACAGCCTAAGCCCGCTAATGGCAGCATTAACTCGGCAACGGGGTGTGCATTGTTGAAGCGAGTGGGCCTTGCCGCATGGGACGGAAATGGCTGTGCGGTGGGTACATGTAGCTGGTGAAGGGACTGACTGCGACATGCTATAACGTGCCGGGTAGATCGTCCTAAAGCCACTCATCACAGCGTTAACACGGCATCGGGGAGTGCAACTATGAAGGGAGTGTGCCTTTCCGCATGGAACGGGAATCGCTAGTTGACTTTCACTCTGAGCGCCAAGCGACTGTGACACAACACCCACCGATGACTGGATCTTCTTCAAGCTGGCCATTACAGGGCTAAGGACCACTTTTAGACTACTGCCTCCCATGGAAAATATTGATGGGTGTAAATAAAGCGTTGGCGTACGGGAGTGTGCTGTTAAACCTTCCCCAAATACTGACCCAACGCACTGAAAAATAGACTGGATTGGAAAGATGTGCCTTCCCACGCTGAAGCCAATTGGGAACCTCACTCCTGAAATCGCAGTCTCTAGCCGGCTACTTGATATCAATGACACAGCGTGGCTAGTGTTACTGCTCTTAACAAGAGTAGAGGCTTCTCGACAAGTGGTGATGATCCTCACGAGGCTTCGTAATACTCCTTGTACCGCGGCAAGAGGGATGGCTGGAGACATGGCAGCAGTATACAACTGTACGGTAGGGTGATGGACATACCAGAGGGCCATGGCTACCAGCAACTGATGCATGGCGATGTTGTCACAGAAGATGGTTACAATTGCTCCCTCATACTCGTACTGTATAACTGAAAGTAAATGTTGGGATATGTACATAATGATCTAAACTAAAAATGTATTGAAGTTTGAAATCTTACGACAGGTATACATACATACTGATGGATCTTTATTGATTGACGATTGTAGGCATAATGTAGCGCGCACGGAATTTTGGTAAATGAGTGTCATTTGGCGAGCAAAGTGCGCGTTGCATCCTGGTAGCTGTATTGCATGTCGATGGAAGTTCTACGCTAAAGCATTTGCGCGCGCTAATAGATGGAATGGATGATTCAACCACAACGTTTTAGTACCATATCAAGCAATATCTCTTTCCATTATCCATTTGGACTATACTCGAGTGCCATTTAACAATTAGACTACGAGTCAACAGATAGTTAACAAGTCGCGTAGCGACTAGTTGACTATTTGACTCCTAGAAAACGAGAACGAGTAGTCTAATTGTTATAGTAGAAACCCACTAGCATACTACCTTCGAGTTGTTGCGATGTTTGCTTACAACGCACTTGTTATTTGTTAAACATGAATATCCAGAAATTGAGCATGCATATACAAGTTGTAAATTTATCTCGTTCAAACCTTACCTGCTCTTAGGTTCTGCTTCACATGGTGATGAATGAAATCTGAAGCGCGCAACATCAGGATACCATCCCTTGATTCACTAGCGTCTTTCCGGATCACGTGATCTTGTGATGGAACATACGAGCTCAACAGGTGCTGTATGGTATGGGTAGGTAGCATGATGAGAGTGGCTAACCAATAATGTGCTATGTGTATCACCTGAAGCAAAACAATGCTAAGGTATCGTAATACAGCAATTCAATAAAGCAGATTTCGTACGACTGGGAAGTGCCGCGACACGCCCTGGATATTATTACCTCATATCTCTTAAAGGGAGACTGTTACGCAACTGCGCAGCTGTTCTGCGCATCTAAAAACAAAGAAGTATCGTCCCGTAACGATGGCCAGCGAAGGCTGAAAACCACGAAAACTCCGTTTTCATCTCGTTATTTCTCGATCCATCCGACCTAATATTTACGTTTTACATATTCTTCAATAGTTTTCTGATAGGGTGATCTAAACAGTTTTGCTTCGTGACCGTTCCTGGCGCAAGCGCGTATCGTGACAGCCTCCCTTTAAATATACCCTAAGCACCCCACTTAAAATATGCAAAAAATAAAACGTTTGGAAAGTATTGAAAGCCAATTATTCCCGGTGCAAAACAATACGCTCGAGAACATGTCTTACCTTGATCGCTAACCAAAGAACGATGTATATAAAGCGCAGCGGCAGCAAGAAAAGTGCAGTGATGATCGAACATAGTCCAGTTAATATCATGGTGATTAACATGAGAGTGTCGTGAACTCCACACACTAGAGTGGCGATGAGGTCAATAGGAAGCATCACTGAATCCACTAAACACACCCACAAGAAGCACACCAGGGACTTGACCAGGTAATACGGGAAGACCACGAACACGGTAATCAATCCATCCACGACTGCCCTTAACAGGGACACCATGAACTTGGCCAGGTAATATGGGAACGCCACAAACATGGTAAGTACCAGGAACTTGATCAGGTAATATGGGAAGACCACGAACAGGGTGATCAATCCAACCACGACTGCCTTTAACAGGTACACCACGAGCTTGACCAGGTAATATGGGAAGACCACGAACACTGTAACCAATCCAACCACAACTGCTCTTAACAGGGACACCACGAACTTCACCAGGTAATATGGGAAGACCACGAACAGGGTGATCAATCCAATCACGACTTCCCTTAACAGGTACACTACGATCTTGAACAGGTTATATGGGAAAGCCACAAACATGGTAAGCACCAGGGACTTGACCAGGTAATATGGGAAGATCACAAAGACGGAAAACAATCCAACCAGCACTGCTCTTGATAGGAAGAGACAGGCACGAGCACCATTGTACATGGAAGGGACGACGATGCTGGACCATAGTGAGAGGATTGCTAATGTGATCAGCATTACCCAACCGCTGAAAACATGTTGAATTACCTCTGTGGTATCCACATAACTTGGATCTATTATAGACAGAAATAACGATTAAACATAAAATACAAAACAGACACGTGACTACGAAATAGGAGTCTCACCTTACATCCTTCCTCCCTCTTTTCGTCTTACTAATCCCCCAAGCCTTCCCCTAACCCTTCTTCTCCCTAGGCCTCTTACCCTTCCCTTCTCAGTTTCCCCATTCCCCTCCCAGCCTTCCATTCTTCCCTTCCCACCCTACTCCTCTCACAATCCCTTTCTTACTCTTCCCCTCCGACAATTCCCCATCACATCCTTCCCTTCTCATTCATCCCCTCACACCACACACCCCTCCCATGACATATTTCCCTCTCTTCTTTCCCTATTTCCTTTCCTTTCAATTTTCCCCTCTCAATCTATAACTTTCACGCTTTCTTTCTCACCTTGAACTCTCGCCCTTCCACTTCCAGCCTTTCCCTCTTTCCTTTCCCTCTCTCATTTCCTTCACGTTATACACCCCTTCCCCCCCTCAGTCTTTACCTTACACCTTTTTCATTTAACCCTACCCCGTGGAATGTTCCCCTCATACTCTTTTTTATTCCCTCTCAATCTGTCGTTAAAACCCTTCCCCTCTCAGTCTATCATATCTTTCACCCTTCCCTTCTCAGCCTTTCTCTCTTACCCTTTCCTTCGCAGTCTTTCCCTCACACCCCATCTCCCCATCTCTCTCTGTCTCTCACACCCTTCTCCTCTAGGTCTTTTTCTCACACCCATTACCCCCTCTACCTTCCACTCTCACCCTTTTCCTCTCAGTATTTTAATCTCACTCTTCCCTTCTCACCAATCCACTCTCAGTCTTTCCCTTTTCTTTCCCTCTTGCCCTTCCCCTCTCAGTTTTTCCCAATCACCCTTCCCCTCTAAGTCTTTACCTTACACACACCCTCTCACCCTTCCCCTCAACTCCTCGAAGTCTTTCCCTATCAGCCTTCCCCTCTCCCCTTTCCTTCACTTTACATCCATCTTCTTTCAGTCTTTACCTCAAACCTTTCCACTCGTAGTCTTTCCCTTGCACCCATTCTCTAGCACCCCTCTCTACTTTCCTTCATTTTACACACCCTCTCCCGTATTCTTTCCTTTGTTCCCTTTTACCCTTTCCCTCTCGGTGCTTCATTTTACCCTTCCACTTTCAGTCTTTCCCTTTCACCCTTCCTCGATATTCTTTCGTGTGTACCCTTCCCCTCACAGTATTTACTTTACACCTATTCCCTCTCACCCTTCCCCTCTCAGATTTTAGCTCTCACCTATTCCCTCTCAACCTTCTCCTCTCATTCTTTACTTTGGGTGAGTGGGAATTGGGGAAGGGTGAGAGGGAATGGGTATAAGGTAAAGTTAATTAAATTGTACTATATTGAGTACGAAGGTTCTGCGTAGCGCTTGATGAGTACAAGTTTACAAATAAAGTTTATTTGTAAACTGGGTGTAAGGTAAAGACTGAGAGGGGAAGGGTGAGAGGAAATGAGTGTAAGGTAAAGACTGAGAGGGGAAGGGTGAGAGGGAATGGGTGTAAGGTAAAGACTGAGAGGGGAAGGGTGAGGGGAATGAGTGTAAGGTAAAGACTGAGAGGGGAAGGGTGAGAGGGAATGAGTATAAGGTAAAGACTGAGAGGGGAAGGGTGAGAGGGAATGAGTGTAAGGTAATGACTGAGAGGGGAAGGGTGAGAGGGAATGGGTAAAGGGTAAAGACTGAGAGGGGAAGGGTGAGGGGAATGAGTGTAAGGTAAAGACTGAGAGGGGAAGGGTGAGAGGGAATGAGTGTAAAGTAAAACTAAGAGGGGAAGGGTGAAAGGGAATGGGCAATTCCAGAAAATAAAGGTACCCCCCACGGGCGGCACTAGTTTTTGACCCCCCCCCCCCCCCCCCCCATGCATCCAGAATTTCCAAAATGGTTTACCCCCCCCGTGCATATAGAATTCCGGGTAGGTTAAACCCCCTCCCCTTCAGAAATTTCAAATTTTACCCCCCTCCCCTCAGGAATCCAAATAATCACCACCTTGTTTATTATTGCGAGAAAAAGTAAAAATTTGCGAGAGGGAAACGTTGCGGAGAAAAAGGCAAACGTTGCGGGGGTTGTTGCGGGAATTTATTAAATTTGCAAAGTAAAGAAAACACAAAAAGCGCATAATCTTGTTTCAGAATATTAATACAGAGCATGATAAGCTTGATTTTGAAGAAAAAAAAATCACCGGCATTCACAACATCCACTGAATATGAGCGCTACATTTTTAGCGTGTTTAACTAGTAGCTAACTGGCTATTTTGTAAGATTTGAATTGTAGGGGCAAAGAATCGGATGATATTATCACGGAAAAACTTGAGACTTTCGCCATTCGATCGTTAAATGGGGAAATAGACATTTCAAATGAAGTGTGGAAGCTATTTACTTGCAACACACATTTTCAAATCGCTTTCTAAAACAATTTTTCCAAATAAAACCAATAGGAAAACACATTGGAATGAGCTAGACCAAGCTTGGGAAGCCTAGTTGTTACTTTTTGCGGATCTTCGAATATTTGAGGCTTAATATTAGGAAAACCCATATAGAAACTCTAAAAAGGAGTAAAAGAAAAACATATTATTCAACATGCATATTACATGAACCATTTTTGAGAAACGTTTATTAAACTATTCTCAGTCCGCATAATTAATTAGAATGGCGAAAGATCGATTAAAATCATCACCACGTGACCAAAGGGCATCACATGACCACGCTAGTACTTAATCCTGCGTTCCTGCCATCTTATCATTCTGCCTTCGACCAGTTTGACATAAAGTTCGAGAGTGAAGTTTGATCGCCAGTATTGCCACTGAGTTGCAGCACCATTATTCCCTAGAAGAGCGGAGTTTTGTCATACTGCATGCTGTACGGATCTTCATACTACAGAGAGAAAGCGAGACTTTTCCCATCCTGGAAATGTTTACCTCGAGTCTCCCGACCATGCGAAGCAAAACTCATAAGTAAGTTAAGTTTACTGCACTACTGTTCAATTTTACCCTGACAGTGATTTATATGCTACCTTTGTATCTAGTGGTCCTACTTCCATGCCTTGCTTATACAACGCTTGTACAAGTTTATATCTGTTGGTAATTTCTAGTCCATTGCTACTCGTCCGGATTTGCATATTTCTTCATGCGTATAACACGCAGAGTTCGCTTCCCGTCGCTTTCCTTCGCCGTTTAACTTTAGTCATCTCCTGCCTGTAGTTTTCATCCCTTGTATTTTTAAAATGTTCTTCTTTCTTACTAACTTTTACTTGTATTTTTAGGTACCATGTGTAGTTAATATTCTCTGCCTCCCCGGATACACAGTAATAATATGAATTCAATAAACTGTACTTGTTCATTGTTCTTTGACTGCATTCTGTTTGCTTTTTCACCATTATGGATCTTACATAATCTTCCAGCACTTTTTAAATCGGCCGGCTCATTTTCTACGCCGGGATGCCATCCAGCCTTACAATTTCTAAGGTTTGAGCCGGTGTAAATTTTCTACCGGGTTGTTAGCCAGCCTCGAATTTCATCAAGGTCTGGGCCGGCAATAATTTTTATGGTGCCGGGTTCTTATCCTGCCTTAGCATTTCTAGTAAGGCTAGGACCGGTGTATTTTTTATACCGGGTTGTTAACCAGACTTCAATTTCTTCAAAAGTCTGGGCCAGCACTAATTTTCTTGTGCCGGGTTCGTTTTCCTACCTTACCAATTTCTAGTAAGGCTAGGACCGGTATAATTTTTACACCGGGTTGTTAGCCAGACTTCAATTTCTTCAAAAATCTGGGCCAGCATTAATTTTCTTTTGCTGGGTTGTTATCCAGCCTTAACAATTTCTATTAAGGCTAAGGCCGGTGTAATTTTTATACCGGGTTGTTAGCCAGACTTCAATTTCTTAAAAAGTCTGGACCAGCACTATTTTTCTTGTGCCGGGTTGTTATCCAGCCTTAACAATTTCTAGTAAGGCTAGGGCCGGTGGAATTTTTAAACCGGTTGTTAGACAGACTTCAATTTCTTAAAGTCTGGGCCAGCACTAATTTTCTTGTGCCGGGTTGTTATCCAGCCTAACAATTTCTAATAAGGCTAGGGCCGGTGGAATTTTTAAACCGGTTGTTAGACAGACTTCAATTTCTTAAAGTCTGGGCCAGCACTTATTTTCGTGTGCCGGGTTGTTATCCAGCCTTAACAATTTCTAGTAAGGCTAGGGCCGGTGGAATTTTTATACCGGGTTGTTAGCCAGACTTCAATTTCTTCAAAAGTCTGGGCCAGCACTAATTTTCTTGTGCCTGGTTGTTATCCTGCCTTAAAATTTCTAGTAAGGCTAGGAGTAGTGTAATTTTATACAGGGTTCTGTTGACCAAAGCTTGAGCCAGCTTTGATTTTTCTATGCCGGGTTGTTTGATAGAATAAAATGAAATGAAATGTTTTGAACTTGATCCCTAAAAGATGTTATGAATTTAGTATTTATAGGTATGTCAATCATATTTTCGGTCATTTCGGATCTTCAGACTTGCACCCCACTGGTTCTAAGATTGGGCTGACTTAAGCCGTATCTCCGTTTCGGCGGGGCTTTCTTGGTTCCAGTGGCGTGTAGGCCTGCCTTCCACACACCAATTATATTTTCCCTTAGTACAGAAGTATACTCAGCTCCCTTTGTTCCAAAGGCAATTACAATTGATTGTATAACGGATTATGTCCTATATGATTATGAGCTGATTACTTATTGCAATTTGTAAGGCAGGCCTACTTACGCCACTGGACCAAGATAAGCCCGCACTCGAGGGCCATAAGTTAGAAACCTACTTGTATGGTTACTATGAAAGTCTTGTGAAATAAAGATTCTTGTATTGTATTATATTATAGGAAATCATCATATCCTCGGTAACAGTAGTAAAATCTTGTATACTTGACTGACATTTGAGTTTCTGTATGGAGATGATTTTACTGTTAAGGACTGTGCACTTCTCCTCAACTTCGCATTAAAAATGTATGTCACAGTAAATTTATCAAAATCACACTCTTTCCACTTATCTAAAGTCGTAAGGATACTTTTGCAGGTGACAAGTCCCCGTTTCTATTTATCATTTTATTTCTCTCGGCCAAACTAGTAATAGTCCAATTTACCTGGTAGACCCGCTAAACAAACTCATTGGATATTGATACGTAATTATAAAATTTACATCGTCAATTCAAGGAGATTGGCTCAAATAGGGGATCCCATGACGTTTTCTCTCTCCCATTTTGTATTGACTATTTGCGCCTCTCGAGGTATATTGCGCTTATTTGAGGATATAGCCCTGAAGATTTCGGGACAGTTGGTATAGGTACACAGCCACTTTGTTGTTTGGTACAGCCATGTTCTCATATGCTAAGTTTCATGTTGTGTAGTTACCGGGCTTGTAGTCACGTGTTGGTACAAACTCTATAATGACAATCATAACATTCGAGTAAATATCAATATACACACGCACACCAACGTGATTGTTATTATTTATTTTTGTACCTCAAGACCCCATTCTTCATCTGTATATCGATCCAGTTTCTAGCAGTTAAGGTGGCTATGAACTCGCTTTCAAGCTGATATTGACATTTTTTATTTTCAAAATTTTGATTCAAAACAAAACTAGCTAAAAGTTGTAATTTGATAATTTAATTAATTAATTTGCGCCGCGGAGCACCCTTTACTTTTGCAAGAGGGCTTTTTCATGGTATACTCCGATTGAATTGATAATTTGTAACAAAGCTTCATGAATTCCACGAAGGGATTGCCACTGCAATTCCTCCCGCTTTATTAGAAAAAAAAATATATATGTTGCCATGAAAACCAGCTTCACCTCGGCATGTTAAAAAGTTTTGACTCCCTAGGGTATGCATCCGCCACTGCTTATTTAACTTGTCAACTCTCATTATGAAGATGTGACATCCTTATTAGCATCGCAATCCCCTAAGTACTCGTGATTTTCCCAATAATACGCATTCGGGTCATCACCGAAAAAAAATTACATATATATCATTAAAAAGAATCCTAAATATCACGAGGCAACGGCTCTCACTAAGGAACGTTCCAAAATTTAAAACTGGACGAACATTAACTAGCTGTTAATTATAATCTTTTTGAGTATATTCAATTTCAAATCTTTATGAAGCTGTAAAGGTGATTTTATACATTCACATATCTCATTTTATATAGGAGCCATACCTTTAAGCTTAATCGTATTTCTTTTACAATTTGCAGCTCATACTAGAGACTCGCTGCAGTCGTTTAGGCAATATTTAGCAAGCGCATGCCAAAGAGGAAACAAGCAAAACGCGGGTTTAGTGAAATTAATGACGTCATTTATAAGGGGCGTTTTCTTTCAAAGCCAACGGACTTCAACTTCAACTTTATTGTTTTTTTTTTAATTTAAATATTACAAAGGCAGCACACCGCCTGTAAATAGCATAGAAGCAGAGAGAGACGAAGGGTAAAAACGTGAAAAAAAAGAAAACCGTTAAAAACAAGCGAAAAAGAGAAGGATGTAAATAATTAAAAGTTTCAGAACTAGAAAATAACACAAGTTATTTGATTTTATTCATTTCATTTGCTGTAATAAAAAAAAAGAAAATCCGAGACAGTTTATAATAGAAGTAAAAGTTTTCTATGTTTTTTTTGGGGGGGTATTTATGATCACAGTTTATTTTCGAAAACTTTCTTGAAAAAAAAAACATGCTACATATATTCTAACAAAAACAAGGAACTAGAAAGGCCGAACTCATTTGTTTACAAATGAATAGTTAGTTATTTACATAACTATTCATATAATTCAAAGAGTTGACAAAGACGACAGTGAGATTTGAAAGTATGTATTATGTGGCAGAGACTTAAAGGGTTTTGGACCTGACTCGCCATCGTCACATTCTCGTTACATCCCGACTCTATGCTTTCCATGCTTCGACTATGCCCGATGCAGAGGTTCTTCAGTTCTTAAGATGAAGAACTTGCTTATAAGATTTTGGCGGTCTTATCGACGTTGAGGCCGGTGAGTGATCAAAGAGCTTGCTCATAAAGGAAAACAAGACATATGAAGCACGTTTTATATAGTACCTTCTACGGCTTGGACTAGATATAGAGTGCTCTACATGCGTAACCAACGGACCTATCAATCAGATTATCGAGCATACAGTACTTATTTGTGCAAGGTCTCCACTGGCAACAGAAAATTTCTTTAGAGCAAAGAGACGCCCTTGTCTTTCTACAAATACACAAATAGCAACTACATCGCAGTCGTAAGCCCAGTTGATGCCCTGAGAAACGTAGACCGCAGACACCTAGTAGGTTGAGACGCATATTACTAGAAAGCTAAAACGTATGTACGCCATATTCTATATAACCCTTATAATATAACGAAGGCAGTTTAGAGGTGCAGAACGATTATATCACGAATATGGCCAAGGACGAAACATTCTCATTTTCAGAATTTTACTACGCGTTCTCTCAACACCTAAACGGGCTGGAACACGATTGTTCCATCATGCCCAAATTAACCCTATAATTAATTACTCGCCCTTCATGGTACCTACTAGCCTTGCTTTAATCTTACCTAGCTACACCTGCAAAGGTGTTCGGGGCTCATACGCGTGCAGAAAATACTTTTGCCAATAACTCACATAAGAAAATAGAGCAACGAAAGTTTGCTCGTCAATGTTAATTCCGCAGTACTAGCAAAATTTTGGATAGTTGATGTTTCCATGGCAACCAAATTAAAGGGACCTACCCCATATTTTTCCTAATGTGGGACTTAACAACAAAATGCAAAATGGGGAACAGAAAAACCTCAACGTATTATTTTCCTTTACTGGGTTGATTCCTTCGACATATCTTCTTCTTAAGGCAAACCACCTGCATAATTAACAGACACAGTTCTTTTCAATCTATCACGTAACCCTGGACAAAATAAACTAAGATGCTATCAACCGCAAAAATTCATGAAGATTAGGAATCTAGGGTTAAAAGTTCGACCATAAGTTTTCCCCGTTTTTGATCAAAAGTTAATTGTAGACGATACTTAGCTACAGATAAAATGATGTTTCCATAGCAACTAAATATAAGCATTAAATGCTGGTGACGTTTTACTCATACAAGTTCCACCTCTGTAACTATTGTCCTAATATAGTTGTTTGCAAAATTGCTGAGAAGCTTACTCATTGACGCCCAAATCTGTCACTACAGTTCTGACTGTAACTACAATACTGATAGTATAATAATAAATGGGTCCCGGAGCGTCATGCCAAGTTTCAACATCTTGCATCTTATTGGGCTGTCCCAAAAAATTGCCATATCTCCCCCTATATCGAGGAACTGCATATTTTCAAAAATTGTTCTACCTGTGGAAATTCCATACTTTCTACAACCCGTGTGGAAATTTGAAGCAACCACTGTGGAAATTCCAAATCTGCAAATAAATGCCCACGTAAATTTTGGAATAAAATAAATGGCCCTGTGGAAATTTTAGGGTCAAAATTTATGGCACCTGGGTGAAACACTAAACACTATTAGCCCGGTGGAAATTCCAGTTCCTCTATAGTGAGGTAATAACAGATATAAAGTGGAACAGCCAATATAAAACATACTTAACTCTGGAACTAGGCATGGAATATTGGTTAGTTTACCAAAGCAGCCACATACCGTTCTAATCGGCCGTTGCCTAGCCACGTACTGGGGACATTTCCCCAAATTGAAAGGCTACACTTTGCTCAATTGACTACTACTTTTACCACAACACATGCTCTCCTTTCTCAGACTATGCTGTTATATGATTATTTGGTCTAGTATGAGTCATGATTATTATTCGATATAGCAAATCATACTCTCATTGACAAACGATAACACCATCGTTAATCATTTACTTCATTCTACTATAAAACATCTAGTCCATTGATGATGTTTTAAGTTACAGAATTGGCTGGTCCCGATAGTTTGCATATAATAGTGGATTAAATTTTGTTCTCTAATATTGTTTGTACACACCGTCAGGTCATTTTGCCATTTTACTGAATAAGCATCCATAAGCAGTCTTGCACTGCTCTTGCTCTTTACCCTTTAATCTCTTTCGGTAAAAAAAAAAAATAATAATAATAATAATAATCATAATTCTGCATTCCAATTAAAGATTTGCAATGACTGCGTGAAAACAAGCACATCTGAAATAGCTTCAATGATATATGCCTTGGGACGGACAAGATGAGACGTCAGTTATTATAGGTGTGGGAATTATGCGGAACATTTAGATTTTTGCTATAACTATCCTAATAAGCCAGACAAGCTAAAGGCATGGCATTCATGCTGTAATCCTTTTTAGGTATGGGAATTAAGTTTTGAATTAGGTTTGGGATGTTTTAGGTATGGGATGTTTATGGTATTGGTATGGGTAGTTTGGTATTGAATACCACCAGAGAGCGTGGTAACGTATTTGAAGACTTGGGCAAGCCTAGCCGAAGGTAGCTCGCCCCTCTCTCCATATCTTCTTAATTAGCTCTGGAGCCATTGTATTAATTCTAGCAATGAGAATATTATACTATTCTCAGTCCGCATAATTAATTAGAATGGCGAAAGATCGATTAAAATCATCACCACGTGACCAAAGGGCATCACATGACCACGCTAGTACTTAATCCTGCGTTCCTGCCATCTTATCATTCTGCCTTCGACCAGTTTGACATAAAGTTCGAGAGTGAAGTTTGATCGCCCCTCCCACCTCCCGAATAATGGTGCTGCAACGCCACACCCACAACTCTATTGCAGGACCCCGTCCTGCACCTAGCCTCCAGAGCTCGCCCCTCTCTCCATATCTTCTTAATTAGCTCTGGAGCCATTGTATTAATTCTAGCAATGAGAATATTATACTATACCGTGTTGTTCCGGGATTTCATTAGATATGTTAGGGAACGTTGCGGCGGGTTTTGGTGAAAGTTGCGCGTCCATGCAAGCTCAACTTATCCCGTATCGCCAACATCCTTTATATTAATTTCAATGTGTGATTGTACAAAGTTGAACCTGCTGCGTGATTGAACCAACAGTCGAAATCAGTAGAAAATTATGGAGATTCTGTCTTAGAAGGGATAAGTACGAACTGGCAAGCATTCTCTATCTATCGAATTGCGGCGAAGACTGTTTTTCCGCGCGTGAAATGACATTATTTTCTTTCTGAAAAAGGCTATTTTAGCAGACTGAAAAACACGCGAACTCCTTCAGAAGTTGGGCATCTTCAGACCCCCCCTTGTGACAAGAAATCCAGCTTCGAAAACCCCCCCTTGCAATCAGAATTCCGAGCTCTTAAACCCCCCCATCCCTTCGGAATTTCCAAATGCCGCCCGTGGAGGGTACCTTTATTTTCTGGAATTGCCCAATGAGTGTAAGGTAAAGACTGAGAGGGGAAGGGTGAGAGGGAATGGGTGAAGGGTAAAGACTGAGAGGGGAAGGGTGAGAGGGAATGGGTATAAGGTAAAGACTGAGAGGGGAAGAGTGAGAGGGAATGGGTATAAGGTAAAGACTGAGAGGGGAAGGGTGAGAGGGAATGGGCGAAGGGTAAAGACTGAGAGGGGAAGGGTGAGAGGGAATGAGTGTAAGGTAATGACTGAGAGGGGTAGGGTGAGAGGGAATGGGTGTAAGGTAATGACTGAGGGGAAGGGTGAGAGGGAATGGGTGTAAGGTAAAGACTGAGAGGGGAAGGGTGAGTGGGAATGGGTGTAAGGTGATTACTGAGGGGAAGGGTGAGAGGGAATGAGTGTAAGGTAATGACTGAGAGGGGAAGGGTGAGAGGGAATGAGTGTAAGGTAAAGACTGAGAGGGGAAGGGTGGGAGAGAATGAGTGTAAGGTAATGACTGAGAGGGGAAGGGTGAGAGGGAATGGGTGAAAGGTAATTACTGAGGGGAAGGGTGAGAGGGAATGAGTGTAAGGTAATGACTGAGAGGGGAAGGGTGAGAGGGAATGGGTGTAAGGTAATGACTGAGAGGGGAAGGGTGAGAGGGAATGGGTGTAAGGTAAAACTGAGAGGGAAGGGTGAGAGGGAATGGGTGTAAGGTAAAGACTGAGAGGGGAAGTGTGAGTGGGAATGAGTGTAATGTAAAGACTGAGAGAGGAAGGGTGAGAGGGAATGAGTGAAATGCAAAGACTAAAAGGGGAAGGGTGAGAGGGAATGGGTGTAAGGTAATGACTGAGAGGGGAAGGGTGAGAGGGAATGGGTGTAAGGTTAAGACTGAGAGGGGAAGGGTGAGTGGGAATGGGTGTAAGGTAAAGACTGAGAGGGGAAGGGTGAGTGGGAATGGGTGTAAGGTAAAGACTGAGAGGGGAAGGGTGAGAGGGAATGGGTGAAGGGTAAAGACTGAGAGGGAAAGGGCAAGAGGGAATGGGTGTAAGGTAATGACTGAGAGGGGAAGGGTGAGAGGGAATGGGTGTAAGGTAAAGACTGAGAGGGGAAGGGTGAGTGGGAATGGGTGTAAGGTAAAGACTGAGAGGGGAAGGGTGAGAGGGAATGGGTGAAGGGTAAAGACTGAGAGGGAAAGGGTGAGAGGGAATGGGTGTAAGGTAAAGACTGAGAGGGGAAGGGTGAGTGGGAATGGGTGTAAGGTAAAGACTGAGAGGGGAAGGGTGAGGGAATGGGTGTAAGGTAATGACTGAGAGGGGAAGGGTGAGAGGGAATGGGTGTAAGGTAATGACTGAGAGGGAAGGGTGAGAGGGAGCGGGTGTATGGTAAAGACTGAGAGGGGAGGGCTGAGAGGGAGTGGGTGTAAGGTAAAGACTGAGAGGGAAAGGGTGAGAGGGAATGGGAATGGGTGTATGATAAAGACTGAAAGGGGAGGGGTGAGAGGGAGTGGGTGTAAGGTAAAGACTGAGAGTGGAAGGGTGAGTGGGAATGGGTGAAGGGTAAAGACTGAGATAGGTCTTCCCCCCTCAGTTTTTAATTTTCACCCATTCCCACTCACCTTTCCTCTCATAGCCTTCAACTTTCACTCATTCCCTCTCAGTCTTTTTTTTTTACATCCATTCCCTCTCACCCTTTGCCTCTTAGTCTTTACATTTCAACCATTCCCACTCACCCTTCCTCTCATAGTTTTTAACTTTCTCCCATTCCCTCTCACCCATCCCCTCTTAGGCTTTACCTTTCACCCTATCCCTCTCATCCTTTCCCTCTTAGTCTTTACCTTACACCCATTCCCTCTCACCCTTCCCCTCTCAGTCATTACCTTACACCCATTCCCTCTCACCCTTTCCCTCTCAGTCTTTACCTTACACTCATTCCCACTCACCCTTCCCCTCTCAGTCTTTTCCCTTCACCCATCCCCTCTCTCCCTTCCCCTCTCAGTCTTTACCTTACACTCATTCCCACTCACCCTTCCCCTCCCAGTCTTTACCTTACACCCATTCCCTTTCACCCTTCCCCTCTCAGTCTTTACCTTACACCCATTCCCTCACCCCCTTCCCCTCTCAGTCATACCTTACACTTATTCCATTTCACCCTTCCCCTCCCAGTCTTTACCTTACACCCATTCCCTCTCACCCTTCCCCTCTCAGTCTTTACCTTTGTCTTTACCCTTGACTATTCAGTCTTTCTGTCTAACCCTTTTCTTGCCATTCCCCTCTTAGTCATGATTAATCTCAACTTCCCCTCTCAGTCTTTTTCTTGTACCCTTTCTCTCTCAACCTTTCACTCTCACCCTTTCCCTCACAGTATTCAATCTCGCCATTCCGGTTTTGCCCATCCACTCTCAGTCTTCCTCCTCACTCATTTCCCCTCATATTTACTTTACACCCTCTCTCTTTCACCCTTGTCCTCCTTAGTCTGTCCATCTCAGTCTTCCCCTCTCAGTCTATTATCACTGGCACCCATCCCATCCCAGCCCTTACCCCTCAGCGTTTTTACTCCTCACTGTTGCCTTCTTGCCCTTCTTCTCTGAGCCTTTCCTTCTCAGCCTGCCCCTCTCAGTCTTTCCATTCACCCTTCCCCTCTAAGTGTCTTCACTCTTGCCTTTCCCCTGTCACTTTTCCATGGTTCATTCTTGGAAATCTAATATTTCCCTGTCACCCTCCCTCTTTCCCCTTTCCTATCTTATTTTCTAATCATTCCCCCTTTCTATAATTATGCCAATAGGAATTTTCCATTTTGTTTGAAAGAAATCAATGATGATTACTATATGATCTTGCCCAAGCTCAAGAAAAAAACAGCAAGCTATAAAATGAAAACATGATACATGCTTTCTTTTTCTCTCTCCCTTATCCCATGTCTGCATATTGTATCTTCAAAATCTTGTTCTATATTATCTTTCTGAATATGTGTTATAAACATTTGATAAAAAGGGAAAAAAATCCACTCACCGTTGTTAACAAATGAAAATAACTTCCCACATCCTATTTTTCGCCTGCAGAATTCCTTTCTGTTAGAGACCTGTTGAGGGCAAATGCATCATTCAGTCATAAACCCTTCACGTTTCTACAAAACTAAATTAAATCTCTTTTTTTTCTCTTTGATAGCCCTTCCAATTTTCATTCTTGAGAAGTAACGATTTCCCTTGATATTCTTTAAATTTTGTTTTTCGAATCTTTATTCGGGCTTCTTTTCCGTTTTCCATCAAAAAAGGTGGCAAGTGGCCGTTCGGAAAATCAGGAAATCTTGCTAAATTCTGGAACTCGAGAGTGGTTCGCAATCTTTGTTTACCGAGAACGTAACGCAAATTAAAAAGAATTAGTATACGAGAAATAAACTTTGATGGCCTGTGATCGTCTCGATCTGTCCTGAAAATATCGCATTTACCATTCGCCAATCGCCAGTGCCCCTAAAAAATGTAAGAGTTTATAGCACGTATTAAATTCCACTTAGTGCCGGCTGCGTTTGATTTCACGGTTTCTTTACTATCTATTCGATGTTTTTAACTGTTGATCCATATTATCCGAGAGGAAGAACAAACTTACCAAGGTTTCATTCTGTGCGATGTTACTGGATTTTGGGGACTCAAACTGCCCGAAGGCGAAGGGCGCAGTTCTGGACGACTTCTCTGAATATAAACGAAGTGTCAAACTTTGCGCAAACATACAAATTTTACACTGACTAACCGTCAAACATTTTGAAAAATCGCAAAATCTCTTTCTGAAAGCTCAGAGAGTTTCGCACTCCATTCCGTAAAGTGGAACAACCTAAAGGTTGCCATGCGCGACGGAACTTTTAGAACAAAACTGGCGATTACGTCACAAAGCCTGGAAATTATGTTTCCTGTTTTAATCCAGTTTAAAACCGGTTCCAAGTAGCGTTCTAAATCTCGCGCTTTGACTTTGTTTTAGCAAAAAAGGAAAAATATATCAAACGGTTCTAGAAGAAAAGGATCTGGTTGTAATTCAAACATAAACTTTTACTCAAATATTTAGTATACTTAAGCTTACCTGACAAAAGAAGTCAGCTATCAGGTTGGGAAAAGCCAAGAGTGATAAAGGACAAAACAGAGCCTGTCCAAGACCTACAAGGCTAAAGATTGAGAAGGAAACACCACGAAAAAACCGTAACCAGCGGAGGTTCTCTGTAGATTTCAGTGTACCGAAGTATTTCTGTTTCCAACGTTGAAGGATGATAAAAGCCCGAGTTACCTTCAGTAGTAAAGCCATAGTTTTGGTACGACAAATAATTCCAAAAATGCAGATTAAACTTTACATCTTCACAAACTCTGCAAGTTTAAGTCATGTGACCTGTCTCAATACCATATTTGGAAAAGCTTTTTTTCCCGTTTGCCTTTCTTTTTATTTACTTCTTTTCTTTTTTCCCCTTTATTCCACTGGTAATGCTTTCTGATTCCCTCTACATTGATTTCACTCAATATATTCTATGGTTTCACTGTAGTCACCTTCAAATTCTTATACATACATGTCGAGAGAGCCTGGGCTAGGCTATCTCTGCGTGATATCGAGGCTGATCTTTCTTTCCAAAATGGCCGCCGCGCGAATGGATCTGGCTTAGAATTGTGTCTAAAAATCCACCAAAAAACATGGACTGGCATCGATATTACTTATGTCGCTAGTATAAATACTACAGCAAGATGTCAAGGCATCGAAACATTAGAAACTATGCCTACGAAGATGGTGAGAAAACTGCATTTGAAATCTTTGCACTGTTCGACTAGCAATGATTCCTCTCTTCAGATTCTTTGTTGGACTCTAGTCTCTCTCAAGCCGTTTGCTTTTAATAGTTTTACTCCATTACACTGAATTGCGCAAATTACTGTAAGACCTTCTTCAACTACAGGTTGTAGTGTTTTGTAAACATTTAAACCACCAAATGTAAACGTGAAAATTAACTTAATCGTATATCTCAGCCTTCGTACCGCTAGTCGTCGAAAGTGAAACACATTGTATTACCAGAGACCAAAATGTTCAGAATCATTGAAAACCATGTTTACTGTATTTTTTCCTTGCATTTTGTTCTTTGTTGCAATATTACATTCAAAATCTCCAGATTTCTCAAATTTCAGAACCTGAAGTTGCTTAATGCACTAGTCATTTGTTTCCACCGACCCCCAACCCCCGCGACATAGCAGGGGAATATGAAACAGTTGTTGTCAAATTTGAGATAATTCAACCGCCTACCAGGGGAGAACGCCTTTGCAAATTCCCTACACCCCGGGGAAACATTTCCTACACCCAAGGGACAAATTCCACCCTCCACAAGATGGATACAAGAAACTTTCCTAATACTATCAAAACCAGTAGAGTGTCTTTTCCAAAATGAAAAAGACAGATGTTTTGTTTCCCCCGCCATTCCCCCGGCCGGTTATCTGAGCCATAGCAAATTTGAAGTAAACTCCCTGGGGATTGGGGCACGAATACAAGACAAACCACTGATATTTCCCCCACTATTGCCTGGCAAAATCCCCGCATGTTGCGGGGGTTGGGGGTCGGTGGAAGCAAATGACTAGTGCATAAATGTATTTAATGATTGGGAATAACATGTTGTCTTTTGTTCCAGACATGTCAGAAGATGTTTATGGTCACTCGGTGGAGGATTATGAAATGGCCGTCTCTCCATCAACTGGTATGCAGTTCAGCATCTTTCTCATTTTTTATGATTCAAAGAGCAGTGCATAATTGTTTCTTCATATTGTGGAAAATTTGAGAGGTTTAATATTGGGGAGCGACTGCAGAATACCCACTCGTGTATAGCAATACCTTTCTAGGTCAACTTGTCAACCTGTTCAACTTGTCAATGCTCATCAGTGTGGAACTCGTGCAACACATCCACTCAGTTCCTGTTCTGTGGTCCCTGATTTTGAGGGGTACACGGTGGTCAGCTTTGTTATTTGACCATTGTTTCCTTTTTAATCTCTAATCAGCTCGACAGTTCATGTACTCCAGAGGCGACAACCAGCATGACTTGTTCAGTAACTACATGGGCAGCACGTTTGGCAGTGTAGAGGAAGAAAAAGAAGAACAAGAGTCCGAGGAGGAGGACCCCCTGGCAAGCTCAGATGACTACAAGAGACCTCAGCTAGACCCTGTCACTGAAGGTACATACAGCAGATTTTGTGTGACTCTGAAAACACAAGAGCATGATACAGTCACTTCTCTTTAACATTTAGCCAATAACATTGTGCAAAATGACTGGTCAACCAATCAAAATGCTTATTAATGTTGAAAATCTGTTCTAAAAATTAATGCTAATAAATTGAAATACACTTCATTTTATTGCCTTTTGAAATTTCTGGCAATTCCTGACAAATGTAGAATCACTAAAAGTACTTAGATGTACGTCATGTACATACAATTAGCTCACAAAGCAAAATGTCGCCTTTTGGTACAGTGATTCTTTTGTTAATAAATCTTAAATATTCATTCATTCTTGTTTGTTTGTTTTCTCATCTACCAGCTAAGCTAGCATCTTGCCTGGATCAGTTACAATCTATTCTTGGAGAGGACTGTCATGAGCCGACAGCTGTGGATGCCATACTCAAGCACAACTTTGATGTAGAAAAGGCTTTGGATCATATCTTCAATAAAGGTGATTTCCAAATCAAAATAATACAGTGTAAGATAGCAGTTTACACTAACTGATAAGATCTTATGATATGCTTTAAGGTGTTCCTTCTTTTGAAGCAGATGAGGCTTCCAGGTTATTGATATTGCTGTCTTTTACATATTGTTTGTTCTTACTTAAAACTACTCTCAATATGATGCTGTGCTAAAAAAAGCAGTTGAAAAGCAAAAGTGCTGTTACCCCTATTTTCCTCCTGTATTTTGGGGCACAACTCTCTCATTTTTTCAACACTGGAATTCCTATTTTCTGGAACCTCCCTACCACTTGACACTTGGTAAATAATTTTTTGTAAATAATAAAGCCGGTAGTCATTATTCTTAATTGACTTGAAACTGGAATCCATTTGTCCTTTATAGAAACCAAGCAAGTCAAGTCCAGTAAACCAAGCGGGGCAGGTGAGAGGCATTTACTTTGTAAACAGTTGTAAAAGAGAGCTTCTTTGTGCATGTCTGAATATACTACCCTTCTTGGAGAGGTCTCTTTTCTCTATCTATCTTTTCCTTTGTTTTGCTGAGCTGACGGGAAAAGAGGCCTCTACAAGCAGGGTAGACTGAATGAACAAGGGGTGAAAATTGTCATTGTATCAGTGGATTTTATGTTGCAAAACACATGTTCTTATTTTATTTTGCGACTGAAACTTAGTAAAGACAAATAAATGAAAACTTGTTAGTAAGTTAGCAATAGTTGGTTAATTTCAAGCCCTCCCTTTCTGTGTAAATACATTTTAATCAAAATCTGCATCTTCTGGCAAACTCCAAGTAATTGGAGCCTCGCTCTGTGAGGATTTCCTGGCCCTCAGGTAAAATTCAATAAAATAAAAAATAAATAAACAAATTCCATGGAATTCTTTGCTCATTCGGGGAAATTTGGCAAAAGAACATGTTTGAAAGAGCGCATATTATGAAAATGATATCTTCATCAATTCCTTATACCGGTTTTATGATTGCTTTTCAAAATTATTCTGATCAAAATTTACATTATTTTCCTTTCTTGAAATATCATGTTTGACAAAACTTTCAGGCATTCCTTAATTTGACGTAGCAGTAGATCCCAGTAAACACTTGAGCAGCCTGATGAAGGCTTTTATAATAACACCAAAAATTTGGTAAACAAATTCTGTTTTATTTACAGTCTGTTTTTATTTTAAAATTAGAATGTCATTCTTGAAGTTGTTATGAAATTAGTTTTGTTCTAATCCAATGCCTTCTTTTTTCTTTCATATTGTTGCTGCCCTGTTCTGGCAATTACAAGGTAAGACTCTGTTTCCAGTTTGCAATGTACTACGGATCAGAAAATACAAATACTTAGAGATATACTCTACAGAAAAAAGACAGCAACATCAAAACAAAAAGGGTTCTTTCCAAGTAGGAATGAATTAGACAGCACTCTCTCAAATATGTTGCTTAGTTCCATTACAACTCCTCTATCAGCATTAGGTTTAGAACAGTCCCAGCAAGGTGGTCACAATTTATCCATGAAACATGATCAGCTTCTTGGAAGCTCTCTCTCCTCACTGGCAGCACAGCAACCCAAAGCAAAGACTGATGGCATGTGCCAAAATAATGATACAGCTGGCCTTAGTAGCTTGATGAATTTGTCACTGTCAAACCTTGGTCAGAGAACTTTGGTTGGATCTAGCCAAGGATTGAATCAAGCCACCTCTCCTACCAAACTTTTGGGGACATCACTATCTGAGCTAGGACTTCAACAAAAGGGTATCACCTCATCAAATAATATTGGTGCAGCTTTTTCTCTGAAGATTGGAGGAAAGGAAGCTTCATCTGCTTCCTCTTCATCTGAGACTCTACTAGGGACCTCATTAGCAAGCCTTGCTACATTAAAGCAAAATCCCACTGGAGCAATACCCAGTGCAACAGACCGTCTAACATCATCTTTATCAAGCATTGGACTACAGGAAAGTGCAGGAGTACCAGCAAGCTCAAATAATGTTTTATCTGAATCTTTGTCTAATCTTGGCATGCAGAAGGGTAATCCACAATGTAGTAAAAGTGCTGCAGGAAATTCAGCTTCTCAACTTTTGAACACGTCTCTGGCAAGCCTGAGTCTTCAGCAAGGCACAGGGGCAAGCACTGATAATCTGTTATCAACCTCGTTATCTAGTTTGACATTGAATTCACCATCACAGCTAGACCCTGGCTCCCATTCCAGTGTCCATGAACCCTCTGAAGCAACCAGTCAGCTTTTAACTACCTCATTATCCAGCCTTGCTCTTCAGGACAAGACAAGCTCTGGATTAGTCATGCCATCATTACCTGCCGACCAGCTGTTAGGCACATCTCTGTCAAGTCTTGGCTCCCAATCTTCTTCAGTTGGCCCAAGTGCTGATTCTCTTTGTTCTGCCTCCTCATTACTCAGTACTTCCTTGTCTAGCCTTAGAATCAGTGGCAAGTCAGAACAGAGTCAAGCTTCCTTGGGTGAAGTTAGAGACAAAGGATTGGTATACAATAAAAATGTCCCAATAAAAAGCCAAGAACATAAGCAGGCCATTCAGTCAACTGTACACAGTAAAACAAAAATAAAGAAATACCTACAAACATATTTAGCAAAGGACAGGACGTGCAGAATGTACTTACCACAAAGAGTGGCACCCCAAGGAACTCTGACTATTCCAAGAAGTCACCATATTCCAAGAAGACATCTGGTGGTTTTGGTTTACCAATATCATGGAAACCAAGAAGGCCAAGGTCACATTCATGTTTGCTATCTACAAGACCCACTTTATTTGCTGTGACATTATGCTACAAGAGCAAGAGAGAGTTTTCACATGAGGTTTTGAAGAAAAGAAAGCAGCTTGACTCAAGAGGTCTTGTCAGGCAGTTGTCTTGTATGGCCCTAGAAGGGTTTAGTCATATTGAGCCTTTTGACTTCACTTGTCCATCCCCTGATGATTTGGTTAGAAAACAACAGGCAAAAAGATTTGGAAATAAGTAGGTTTCTCTGAAGTAGATATAGGAGTATCAGAATCCCATCCTTTCCCATTTATACTTCAGAGTTTTAAGCCATACTAGCAAGCCAATCTTATCTTCAAGGTTTTAGGTTTTAGATTTTATTATTCTATTGTGTACATATAACAAAAATAAATCAAGAGCATGCAGTAAACAATATTGAGTAGCTGGAAACAAATTCTCCAACCAATTTTCTACACATAATTTGTTTTCTGATATCGAATGTAAAGAATAGGACAAGCTTTTCTAAGGGTGGAAGTGTGACAAATCTCAGGTGAGGTCATGTCATCTCCTACCGGTACCACAGGAATCCCACCCCGAACCACAGGAATCCCACCACAGGAATCCCACCTCGAACACTATTGTACACTGTCAAAATACATAACATTTAGTAGTAATACTGTAAAGTTACAAATAAGTAAAGGTTGTACAATTCTTTTTTAATTGTGTGGTTCCAGAAATTATCCATACCCCCCCTACGGAAGGGCAATGGAAATTCCGGAGGGGTGGGGGGGTCACTTTTCAACACCCTTCCGTGGAGAGGGTATGGATATTTTCTGGAACCACACATTGTAATATCTAGAGTGTAAATAAGTACAAGATTTGATGTATGATTTCTTTTTGATGAATTCTTTTGTGAACTATGTACTTTTGTATAATAAATATTTTGTAGTCAAATTAATGTTTATCTTTAATCTTATACATAAATGACCAACTAATAAATGTTCAGAAAAACCTAGGCTAGGTCAATATTAATATTCAGATGTTTCGAAGTTACTGCTCCCTGCAGCTGTATAGTAGCAACTAAAGTGTCATTGAACAGGTGCGGCAAAACAATGTTGTTGATGAGGGCACTCACAAAGAAAACAAATATTGCCTATCTTATTTGTGTAGGGGGTTGGGGGCGTGCTCCCTTAAGCGAAAGTTTGTAATTTTAGGCCTTGAAGCAGCCAAAAATGCTGTTCACTGACGAGAATGAGCCAAATCTGATAATTTAGCATAATATTTTGATACATTTTCGACCTCGAGACGGTCGAAAATATATGAAAATGTTATGCTAAACTACAACATTTTGGCTCAATGTCGTCTTTGAAAAGCCAAGAAAAACAGCTAGATATGAAAAACGGTATGTGCAAAAAAGGTCCAGCGTAACCAGTTGGGTAATTTGTGGTGATCGCAGAGGGTGTGGTTGACGTATGTTTATCGGAGCTTTTCCATGAAACGATCAACAATTGTATTCACATTCATGTTAAATTGAACCAGCCTTAGAAACCTAACAATATCATAGTTCGCACAGGCCTGTCAAAATTTCGGTTTTTGCCCATGAAAAGAGTTGCAATTAAATTTCATCAAGGAGTCCTTGAGTTTCCTATAGATTGATGCTTTGACCGCTTGTTCATTTGAAAATTATGTCATTATCTCTTCAATTTTTTCCTTTGAATTTTATATGAAAACCTCTCCTGTCAATATTGCACTCCTTTCTTGGTATTTTCCAAATTTGGCTGTGGGTATCTTACATTGTACACATTTGAGGACCCTCTAGCAACCATTGAGCATTCTTCAAATGTCATGATACTTAAAAATTCCTATACAGTCCTGGAAAAAGTCCTTCTCAAACTCAATATAATTCATCAAGTTTGAACAAAGAAAATCATAACCGAGGAGGAGCTTGGAAAACGCAGTCTTAATTTGCATAGAATTTTGAGATTTTATTCCTTCTTTCTCTCGGCATTAAATCATTCGTTTGAGAAGTAATAAAGTAATGTCAAACACTCATCAGGATTTTCATCAGGATTTCAAACACCTGTCGAAGTCGTTTTTTCAACCCACTTCTCTGTGTTTGGAAATCCTGATGAAACACGCTCTCTAGTGTTTGATCTATTGGTCATGAATTGTATGAACCATGTAACATATTCTTCACAATCCAGCATCCTCAAGCCTGTACCCACCTTGTCCCGCCCCGACACGAGAAATCTCCCCCAGACCTGCGGAGAACCTGTTACCCCTCAGGAGCCCCCCCAAGGCCAAGGGTGATGTCGGCGGGGCAGCGGCGGCCACTACCAAACCCCCCTCTAGCGTGAAGGTGGGGTTCAACACCGGCACACAGGAAAGCAGGCGATCTGCCTCGAGGTAAGCTCAGCTTTTTTGTGCTTTGCCTGATTTTCAGTTTTTCCAGCACTATGGTTTGCTTAGCCTGAATTCCAGCTGTTCCTTCGTTCTCGATTATTTGTTTTACAGCGTTTCCAAGACAACGCACGCTTTTTCAACACTTGTGGCATATCTATATTCGAATAGTTGAAACCAGAGATCCGGGATCTTGAGTCCTCTTTCAAGGGTTTTCAGGATGTCTATCCTATGCACTTTTGAACTCGGGGCGGTACCAGTAGTGATGTGCAGTACATTTTCTACATGTATGTTTGTATGGAGAAGCAGCTTGAAGCCACAAAGGGAAAGCGCGACCTTCGACGCTGCTACTTGTAAAGTCTGCCCATTGGAAACGGCGTCCAAATATTCTCGGCAAAAGTCAGACTGATCTTCATAATACATCATAACATTTTAATTGTTTTGGAATATCAGTTCTCCAGAGCGCCGAAGAACACCAGACACTGATGCGTCCAGATCTCCCGAGACAAAACAGAAGTCAAAACCGCGAGATAGGGTAAGAAGATTTTTTCACATTTAGAAATTTCACTGAACACAATATTGCGTAGCTTGGAGTCTTCAATTGGCGGTCCAAAGAGGTTTTTCGCCTGTCTGATCGAGTCGTGATACAGCTCTCGTAAGATCTAAGCCCATTGGATTGATACCCTCAGACCAGTGCAAAACAATAGAGGGTCATACAATAGAACAAGGAAACAATGGGATGCTTTGTTCTGCATATCCAATCATACAAGATCTTACGAGAAGTTCGATCTTCTCTTCCGAGAAGTTTATTAGGTCTAGCCCGTTCGTCACAGTCCCGAACGTTGTAACGTTTCTTCGTGTTCGGCGCTTAACGTTATTTTTTTCTTTTTAGATTGACGCAAAAGCCGAACTGGAGAAACGCCACAAAGGAAAAGAGCTTCTCAATCTTGTGGTGATCGGTAAGCGTCGTTTCGTTTTTGTGTGTGTGTGTGTGAGAAATTACACCCAAAAGCGTTGTTTACAAATCATGGTTTTGTTGCGGTATTTCTGTTTTGCCAGTAAAACCATCTGTAGCAATCAGGTACTTGCGCTGGACAAAGACATGTGGATGATCTTGTGCGCGCCGCACGGATTGAGCCTACCCGGCCTTTTTCCAGGAATCCATCTAATAAGTAGAAACCCGCGTAAGGTTTATACCTGTACGGGTATTTTCTGGGAAGTTCACATTTGCATTATTTCCAAAGGAAACTTAGATACCTAAACATATTATGTTTTAAACCCTTTTTATTCCCAGCGATTCTGATCATTTCTAATGTTAAAAAGCGCCTATGACAAGCTAATATTTGTTATTATTATCAACCCTAATTCACATTTCTTGTTAGGCCACGTGGATGCCGGCAAGAGCACGTTAATGGGGCATCTCCTGTACCTGATCGGTGACGTGTCAAAGAAAGCCATGCACAAGTATCCTTTGACAAGGGCACGGGACAAGGGGTCAGGGAGCTGCGTCCCCCTAATATTTGAGGATGATTCTCTTGATTTATTAATGTTATCAGAACTAAACTCTTGTCATATTTTTTCTCTCCCCCACCCCTTCCTCTCTCTCTTCGATCGCCTTTTACCATATGGATGTTTTTTACGCACTCTTGCCCTTGACCGTATATAGATACGAGACCGAGTCTAAGAAGGCAGGCAAGGCCTCGTTTGCGTACGCGTGGGTGTTAGACGAGACAGGAGAGGAGAGAGAACGGTAAGGGCTGGTTCACACTTGAACAGAAAGAGGAGAGAGAACGGTAAGGGCTGGTTCACACTTGAACAGAAAGAGGAGAGAGAACGGTAAGGGCTGGTTCACACATGAACAGAAAGAGGAGAGAGAACGGTAAGGGCTGGTTCACACTTGAACAGAAAAGGAGAGAAACAGTAAGGGCAGGTTCACACTTGAACAGAAAGAGGAGAGACAACGGTAAGGGCTGGTTCACACATGAACAGAAAGAGGAGAGAGAACGGTAAGGGCTGGTTCACACTTGAACAGAAAGCACTCCAGTCAGCCTCGCCCGGTTTTGTTTCTCATTCCATATTTAAGGAGCCTGTGTCAGTCACCATTTTGGTAACATAGGTCTTCGAAAGCATCCATTTCCATCGACTGATTTAGAGAATATAGAGCAATGTTATCAAGAGGATGGAATTGGATTGCGATTTGAGCTATTTTCTTGTCAGAGAAGTGGCCAGCAAGCGTACGAGAGCCCCTTTAACATAGGGCACCTTTGGACCCCTCGTCTGAATAGCTTCAGTCATTTTGTACTCCATATTTTCACCCGCTGTGATTGTCATGTGTTTTCAAACTCATATGATCTCTGTTTGATTCTTATTTTGGCTGCAGTGGTATAACAATGGATGTTGGCCTGACGCGGTTCGAGACCAAGACTAAAGTAATTACACTCATGGATGCGCCCGGGCACAAGGACTTCATACCAAACATGATCACCGGCGCTGCACAGGTAGGCTCCATCATACTTCCTATCTATTCTTCTAGGTAGCAGGGGTATCCAACGATCATTTTCGGTAAAATATCTGTTCGGATGGCGCAACGAGAGATGAAAATTTCGCTTCAGAATTTCAAGCTTTAACTTTCGTATATAGATTATAAGATCCCTGGATGTTTCGAATTGCGCAAAAGGTTAAATTTTCTGTTTTTTGGGGTGTTTTTGCCATTAAAAAGGTCACCTAGAATTTTCGAATAGAGTTGTTCCCCTGGCATTTTCGGAAGAGTTGATTTCGCAACCTAAAAGTTTCGGCTTCGAAATCCGAACAGATATAGAATTTGTACGGGTTACAAATACCCAGTTTACAGTCATTTGTCTGCTCAGCAATGACTTATAATGGCATTCTGAGCTGTTTTACGGAATTGTCTCGTTGTGTGCCCCTGTTGTCAGTAGCTGAGGGACGTGCATAGTCGCGTGCATGCATTTATATCCGATTACAAGTCACAAAGCTACCTACATCTCCCTTCATCGAGGTGGTAAATTTCCTTGCGCTATCTGGGAACTGTGTCATAAATTTCTGTCCCCAGGTCTGCCTTTAAATTATTTTTCTCGACCACCGGTTTCTTTCAATTAGAGGATGGCGGTCAGTTACAAAGTTTTTGTTGTCAATTTTGCGGATGTAACAAATGTTCTATGTCTAAATTGAAAGAACTAGGATTTAAGGTTTGCGAACTAGAGTAACTTGTCTCATTCTGCTTGCTATTCGTCGGGCAAATTTCTAACTCTTATAATAACCTCATCTTCATACAGATATCGACTGTTCCCCTAAATCAGAGCACGTAATAAATAGATTTAGGCACTGCCTAAAAGCGGAGCTCCAAGTGATTATAGTAAATAGTGTTTTCCCGCCAAAATATGAGACGGTTTTGGGGTTACCTGTGGTATGGTCACTCACGCAGACACGGACGCGCCCGCGATACCCATGGAAATACCGCTGAACCACAAAAAGCGAAGTCGATCATATACATCTTGCCCTGAGTTATACTTTGAGCTATTGTATTCTTCCTGAGATACCTCTGGCGCTCCGCACTGCGGCCTTCGGCCGCTAAGGAGCTCCGCTAAAAGCAACGCGTCGTGATCTTCTTATTCACATTCCTCAGGCAGACGTTGCGATTCTCGTGGTGGATTCTATAACCGGGGAGTTCGAGGCCGGATTCGAGGCTGGCGGGCAGACACGGGAACACGCTATCCTCGTGAGGTCTCTTGGCGTCACTCAAATCATTGTTGCCATCAACAAACTCGATAATGTAAGGCACAGTGAAAGTACTTTGAAGTTTTGCTTTGAACGGGTCCACTCCCTTGTCAATCATCATAATGATCATCACGGTGGGCGCAGCCGAGTCGCACGCGCCTGGCACGCCATGCAGGCTGCCAGTTCGATGACGGAGACCGCCCCACATCGCTCTTCATTGTGTCAATGATTGTCTCCAGGGGCGTAGCCAGGAATTTTGGTTGGGTGAGGGAGGGGGGGGGGGGGGGGGGGCGAATAGTGAAAAAAAAAGGGACGAAGTTTCAAATTTCCTCCAGCAAATACAGTAAATGTATGGGAAAAGCCCCCCGAGAAGGGGGGCCCGCGGCGCCCTGTGCCCCCCCCCTCCCCCCCGTGGCTACGCCCCTGGTCTCCCTGATATATGCGTCCTTTTCTGATGCAATGCAATCTTACTTGCCTATGTTTTTCGCCTTTACAGATGTCTTGGAGCGAAGAACGGTATCTTCATATTGCTAGCAAGCTAAAACAATTCCTCAAGCAGGTTGGCTTCAAGGTACGTTACTTGTTTTATTGGGTGAGCGTAAAACAAATAACACCCAACTTCTTGCACGATGAGAACTTATCAAACGACCCCCAACCCTCGGAAATTGTCAAATAAATAATTATATGGAAAGTTGGATTTTTACCAGGCAAGCTGTTTTTGGCATAATTTTATACTTGATATGTACAAATACTCTGGCGACTAAGTTTTCCAATTTGGTATCACCAAGTCGTTATTTGTGTGCTTGTTTCAGGACTCAGATGTTGTGTACGTACCAGTCAGCGGTCTGTCTGGTGAGAACCTGGTCAAACCTTCTACGGAACCCAAACTGAAGGCGTGGTACAAGGGACCATGTCTAGTCGAAAAGATAGGTAAGTTCCGCCCTCAAATCTTCGTAAAAATCGCATTAATACGTCGTATTAAAAAAAAAACATTTTTATGCCTTGTAGAGTTGCAGAACTAACCACTGCCTTTGCAGTATTATGTACAAAATCTCTTCCCACCACAAAAGGGGCTTGTCCAGATAGAGCAGATTTCGTATGACTGTGAAAAGTACCGCGAAAGAGTTGTACCGCGCCGCGTCCGTGACCGTACCGCGACTACACGATTTCGTTCGGTATCTACAGCAGAAAACAGCAGGCCAGGTTCGGTACCGCCACCGCGACAGTACCGCGCCGTGTCACGGTACTTTTCACAGTCATACGAAATCTGCTCTAGTTCCCAAAAGCAGCACTACCTTTGCACCACCATATGAAGGCTCAACAAACCTATTTTTTTATTTATAGCGATCGCTTAGATTGCTCTCTTGACTGCGATTATCATTAGTTTCCATTCATACGATCAGCGCCCCATGGGTTCGATTCCAGTTGAATCCTGATTTTTTTTTATACCGATAGATTGCTTTCTTGAACATTTACTTTCTTGTTAATTAAGCACAATTTTTCAACGTTTTCAGATGATTTTAAGTCACCAAAACGTGACATCGATAAACCCTGGAGGTTCTGCGTCTCCGATGTATATAAAGGTATTTATATGATAGAGCATTCAAAAACAGCATTATTTGTTTGTGTTTATGACAACTGTTTCTTGCTTACCGTGAGCAAGACTAAAAAGAATAAAACGTTGGCGCAATTTTACACCTAGCGGCATAATTTCAGGCGTATTTTCTTAAATCCAGACACAGCTGGATTACTGGAAGATCGATAAAAAAAGAAATCACAAAGCTGTATTTCTGTAAACTGGAATCGGACTGGAGTCTATATGCCCAAACTGCAGATCTCACAACATGAACTGCTGCTAGATTATATTATTTCCTCTATTTTGCTTTTTTATAATTCGTTCGAAATTCTTAGTATGTAAATCGTTAATCGTATGTAAACTGTTTTGTGCTGGGGGAAGCCTCGCCGGGATCTCGCGTCCGTTCGCTTCCCCCTCGTCACGCCCGTGTTTTGTATTTGTCTGTCCTCGTATTTTGTATCTGAGCGTGGTGGAAACCTCTAAATAAATAAATAAATAAATAATTTTTAGCAGTTAGATCTTCATTGAGTATTGCTGATTGTTAATTCTAGGCATGGGTGCGGGAATCAGCCTGGCTGGTAAAATAGAGGCGGGTGTGATCCAAACGGGCGACAAGGTACTCGTCATGCCAGCAAATGAGCAAGGACTCATTAAAGGTGAGGTACATATGCGGCAAGTGCGACATACACAAGGCCCGACATTGCGACAATATGGTCGCTAATGGCGACTAAATTTGGGGCTTTGCGACCAACATTTTAGAGCTAGTCGCCAAATGGTACCCCATTTTTCTAAAGCCCTGGCTAAACTAGGACACATGTAGCGCGTAACATTGTAGCCGTACATATGTTTCGTTCACGTTTCCCAGTTGAGCTACGTGAGAAACATTGTTGCGCGCAACACATTTTGCAGCCGGGACGCAAAGAAATGTTTCTTCGCAAGACAAGAAACATTTTGTGTTTCCGAGACACACGCGTGCGATATTTCCTAGTTTAGCCACTCGGGGAAACATGCAGGACACAAATGTTGGGCGCTACATGTGTCCTAGTTTAGCCACTCGGGGAAACATGCAGGACACAAATGTTGCGCGCTACATGTGTCCTAGTTTAGCCACTCGGGGAAACATGCAGGACACAAATGTTGCGCGCTACATGTGTCCTAGTTTAGCCACCCGGGGAAACATGCAGGACACAAATGTTGGGCGCTACATGTGTCCTAGTTTAGCCACTCGGGGAAACATGCAGGACACAAATGTTGCGCGCTACATGTGTCCTAGTTTAGCCACTCGGGGAAACAAGCAGGACACAAATGTTGCGCGCTACATGTGTCCTAGTTTAGCCACTCGGGGAAACATGCAGGACACAAATGTTGCGCGCTACATGTGTCCTAGTTTAGCCGTAGCTTAAGTTCAGCTGAGATCCACGTTTATGTGGCAACTAAATTTTGCTTTGTGGCGACTAAAATTGTTGAATTGGTCGCCAATGGCACCTAGCGAAAAAAAGTTAATGTCTGGCCCTGTAATAAATCTAGATATTTGTCTGGCGTGTTTCGGCAGTCTCGTCATATCTGTCCGATCGTCAGTCCTTTCTCTGTAGTACGGAGAGCAACACGTGAGTCTCTTCATATCTGTCCGATCGTCATTCCTTTCTCTCTAGTGCGGAGAGCAACACGTGAGTCTCTTCATATCTGTCCGATCGTCAGTCCTTTCTCTGTAGTACGGAGAGCAACACGTGAGTCTCTTCATATCTGTCCGATCGTCAGTCCTTTCTCTGTAGTACGGAGAGCAACACGTGAGCTGTACTGTTCTTCGTTACCGGGAAAGTATGCTCACGTGATAGGTCCCGTATGGACCTTGTCTTTGCTGTCTTGTTTGCGTCTGTCCTCTGAGTCAATGGGAACCCTGAAATTGCGTGCGAAATATTGGGAACTTTAGTACAAATCAGTGATAGTACCATGCAAGTATAAAGGTCCATCATCAACCGAGATCCTATGCGGGCTACTGGCCAATCAGAGCACCCGAAAAACAATGGATCAACCGAGATCCTATGCGGGCTACTGGCCAATCAGAGCACCCGAAAAACAATGGATCAACCGAGATCCTATGCGGGCTACTGGCCAATCAGAGCACCCGAAAAACAATGGATCAACCGAGATCCTATGCGGGCTACTGGCCAATCAGAGCACCCGAAAACAATGGATCAATTTGAAAACAAATGAAAACGGGGCGCAAAGGCTCCTGGTTGGTGATGGGCCTTTGAACTGGCAAATGATTTTGCAATCTAGTTCCTAGAACCTGTCGGTCATGTTGACTTTCTTCTTCTTCTTTGTGTTCCCTTTTCTGAAGCGCTTTTCGGAGGCGCTTTTTTCGGAGGCGCTGGACACAGACGAACGGGAAGTCGTAGAATCTAGGACATCCAGCTTTTCCATAATTTGGCAACCATCATTATTGTCGGTTAGTCGAATTTCAAAATGGCGAGCGGGAATATCAACCAATCAGAATCGGCCTTTGATTGTCTGTTGCCAGAACCTACGACGACAACAACAAATAGCGGAGTGGCACAAGAACGAGGTTGGTCTTGCGTGACGACTTCTATGCACGTTGGTCTTTCGCGACAAATTAGTCAACTTAGTTTCTCTACTAACCTTCGAGAGACATCTTTCTACGGATCCTCCCGACCCACGCCTTAGCCATGGCTCGTTGTGTTGATGATAGCTTAGTGCAGATGCTGTCAAACGAGCGCGACTTCCTCATATCGCTGGCCTTGGCTGCCTCGAACCAGTTCTCTTTCTCATTGTCTTTTGCGCCAATGCCTGGAGGAACTCGGACTGTTGTCGGAGGAATGGCCGAGGGCCGGTAGCTTGAGGCGCACTGTTCTTTGTAAACGTTCAGAAGCTTGGGTAGAACTTGCTTGACTGGTTTATCTGCTGTTTAGAAAAGAATAATGAGTACGAAGTAGCTGTTTGAGTTTGGCAATATTAGGAGTATTTTCTCCTGGGAACACGAATGTCTATGTGCAAATGATGCAGAATGGCATGAATCGTTTTATGCTGATTCAACACCAAGAGTTCTGTTATTTAGGAAATACCATCATCATTTCTATGCTGAATATATTTCTGAAGACGAGCGGTAGGTTGCGCAGTGTGATTGTGCAGGGCACATTGCGTAGGGTCCTGAGTTTGAACCGACCGGCCGTATCAGCTTTTTTTTTAGCTGGAGCTCAGAAAAGAGAAAGGAGGCAAACATATGCACCGTCGACCTCAGTTTTGATAGAGGACTTCCACTATTGTGAGTTCTCAGCGTTGAATATGAACACCTAACTTTAGTTTTAAAAACTACCTTCTTAGCTTCGAATTTGGGGGAAAACTGTGCATTGTTTTCAAACACATTTGGTCTCACCTGTAACAGACAACATAGGAGCGCTCTCTTCTACTCTAGTCAGTCTTTCCCTAACGTATTTGACAGTTTTCTCTTCCTCCTTCCTCACATGTTGATTCTTCAGCAGTACGTCTGTCGTTAGGCTGTCAGCAACCTCCGGGAAACGCTCCCTGTAATGGAGTTACAATCAGCTAAAGGAACTACCGGTCATCCGTCACACAGAAATACATATTGTGTAATGCAACTCGAATCAGATTCACGATTTTGTTGAACAGTATTTTTGTTGGCAGGATGGAGACAGAATCGAGACAGAAGCGAACGAGTTATGCGTCCAATGGCGTTGCTGATAATTTATTTACTCTTGTCCGAAAATGACTCAAACACAGCAACAACGTGTTTGTGGGTGGTAGATACTGCGGGCCATGAAATATTAGATGGGTGAGAGAGTTGACGCCCGCCTCCCCCTCCCCACAAACTTAAGACAAAGTAGCACTTATAGGATAGATAGATTTTTTTAGATATATTTTTATTGGAACCGGGTAAAAAAGATTTACATTAGCATAACTCCAATAAATTAAAAAATAATGATACATTAATATTTGATATTTTTAGTGTATTCTTATAGGAGACGCGAATCATGCAATGGGGGGTCGACTCTGACAAAAGATCACGTGGATTTCGTTTTCCACTTTAATTAGTGCCCTACCTACTGGCATTTTAGCCCAGTACTAGGCTCCCTATAAAAAACCTAGCTTACACTACAATGGTACACTCAAGTCATACACACTTTGTACAATAGACGAAAGAGAATTTGTTTTGTATGACTGTGTAAAAGATACGGCGTGTTTTGTGCCGAGTCCGCGCCTTAGTGGTACTATACCGTGTCGTGTCAAAGTATTTTGATTGGTTCATCAGATGATTCGCGTGATGTGATTGGCTGAATGTTCACAAGAAGGCGTTCCGTGCCGTGTGCGTACGAAATCTGCACTCACACTTACCTGAACCTTCGCGTGATGTGATTGGCTGAATGTTCACAAGAAGGCGTTCCGTGCCGTGTGCGTATACTCACCTGAACCTTTTTGACACTGTTATCTTCCGTCTCTCCTTCTTCACCTCCTTCCACTCCTTTGCCGTCTTGAATCGCCAATCATCTCGCATTGTCTCTGATGCTTTGCCCCAGTCCTTCAACACTTTCACACACACAGAATGCCCGTGCTTAGCAGCCACCATCATGGCGGTCTCACCTCGAGTGTTGACAGTATCCACAGTTATCCCATACTGAGTCATCATACTTACTAGTGCTTGTGTTAGCACTTTGTTGCCCCTGGCAACGGCATGGTGTAGTGGCGTGTTGCCATGGCAATCGACTTCTAATAGGTTCATCTGGAGAAGGTTTATGTGATTAGAAAATGTCGTAGGAAGCTTGGAAAAATGTGTTATAACTGCATACTGAACATGCAAAGTTACTAAGTCAAGATTGCTTATCGAGCCTGCAGGTTAGCCCCAAGTGGCTAGCGGCTGCTTAGATCCACGCATGCGTAATGGACAGTCGTGATGTTGCCCGAGTGCTTCGCTTGTCATTGATGCTTGCTTTGAGGGAGCGTTTTGTTGTGGAACGCTCTCCAAAGTAATCGTTATGAAATTTTTATTCATCTACAGCCGTATTTATTGGCTTTAACCTTTCGTTTTTGGCTTTGCTGTTCCGCTAGTCAAACAGATAAGAATCTGTCCATTTTCGCCTAGTGCACTCGTCGTCACCTGGCTTCGCAGTCTAAACGAAAACCAGACAAATGTCACGACGGAAGCCAGGCGACTGCTCTATGAGAAACAGGGCAACAATCTGATTGGCTCATAAGGTTTGAGTGACAGAACAGCGATCCAGTTCGTTGAATAGCTTTCCTGCTTCGAAGCAATTCGGACGCAAGCATAATGTATTCACACAATTGTGGTCTATATTTTTTTAGCTGCTAGCGACAAGAAACCTTTTTGAAGCACTTGTTATAATTTACTATGACAGAATTCCTTATTACCTCGTGTTCTTGCAGTAGTACTTTGACCAGCTGTGTCCTCTGCTGCACGCATGCGTAATAGAACACCGAGTTCCCATCTCTGGTCTTAGTGTGCGCCCGCGCGCCCGCGTTCAGCAGTATCCTGGCATATTTCACAGCTAGTTGTTGATTGGCCAGATCACACAGGAGCTGTAGCGGAGTGCGCATGTGCAGATCCAACTGGTTGACATTTGTACCGACTGCTGTTAAGAGTTCCACTTGACGCGTGTTGTATCGTTCGATAGCATAATGTAAGATCGGCATAGCGACCCGAACAGTTCTTACTTGTAGATCAGTTCTCAATTTGTAGAATTTGTCCTTTCTTTGTTTCCTTCTATTACATTATAACATTGTTGCTGTTATACAGACACTTTGTTTTTTCATTCTTGTGCAAATCTTTTAATCAGCTGGTTCATTTCATCGTTCGTTCACCTGTTCAATAGGAACAAAATGCACGAGAAGGATTTTATTAACAGAGAAATCCTCTATTCCTATGTTCATGAGCTCCCAGAACTCTGGAAATAGCCCTCATGATTGTAAGCTACGTGGAAACAATTTGCGCCATCTAATGCAGCCCGTAAGTCATCTCCTTGTCTAGCGGTCGTGTATTTCGACCGCTTGGAGTTCCCTCACGATGAGAAGACCCTTTCTTTTCTTTCTGTATCCCGGCCCCAAGCATGCTAAACCAGCCATTTTGAAAAGTTACTGACTTTTCGACCACTCTTTACGACACAACTGCAAATTGTTCTCTCTGTATTCTTTTTTCTGTTACTCATTGCTTTCATGTGTACATCTCTAACTTTTTTTTCGTTTCTTTGTGTGAGTGTCGTGTGAAAATAAATAAAAGGATCGTACTTCGTACCCTAAATAAATGTAGTACTTATTCGAAATAGGGTTACAATTCTGTGTGTTTCTTTTTGCTCTTCCTCTACAATGGAATTAAGTTTGAATAGCAAACTCAATTGCCTTTGCTTGTGTTTTTTATTATTAAATTTCAAGCGCACTTAATCAGTATTCATTGATGAAACTATTGAGCATATTCAATGTTGTTGTTCTTTTACAATAAGTCTACTCACCACTCACTCATGTGCCAGATTCTCCTTCTCTTGATGAAATAACAACGTAATCCAAATAGATACACATTTGTTATTGTAACATTTCTCTTACACTTCGTTTTATCAGGTCAAGGGCAATTAGATTCGATAATTGCTTGGCAGCACTGCTCACAGCACCTTTCCTTCATTTCACCCGGATTTTCACAGTTTTGAAGATAATACTATAAGCACTTTTGATGCACGGAAAATATGATTGTGGTTTATTAGAGATGGGAACTTCACACGTAATACTTCCTGTTCTCTAGATATTTTCCCAAGTTTCTGTCTTTTACAAATATTGCGAGAATTCGTAAGACGGCAGTAATAATGTTTTTCTCGAAGTCATTACAATAAAGGCAACCTTTTAAATTTTTAATTCTCATTCTTTCATTTCTATTTTAAATTCGGGAATGCAACAAAGAGATTTATCATATAGCTCGTGTTTATTCGATCAAAGCGCGCGCTCTGATTGGTTCTATCATGGTCACGTGGCGGGCTACAAATTCAATGTAGCCCGCGCGGGCTACAATTAAAAAATTATTGCCCGCGCGGGCGACATCGCTAGAGCGAGAAATTTCGGCGGACTATTTTTACCCATGTTTACCGTATTTTCTTTTTGCTATATAATAAAACACTTAATGACTGCACCCTCGGGAAACAGCGAGTTTTGTTTTCCCTCGAATCTCGATGTTTCCCTCGACTTCGTCTCGGGAAACATCGAGATTCTCGGGGAAACAAAACTCCCTGTTTCCCTCGGAAGCAGTCATTAAGTGTATATTATTATATAGCTCGTGTTTATTCGATCAAAGCGCGCGCTCTGATTGGTTCTATCATGGTCACGTGGCGGGCTACAAATTCAATGTAGCCCGCGCGGGCTACAATTAAAAAATTGTTGCCCGCGCGGGCGACATCGCTAGAGCGAGAAATTTCGGCGGACTATTTTTACCGTATTTTCTTTTTGCTATATAATAAAACACTTAATGACTGCACCCTCGGGAAACAGCGAGTTTTGTTTTCCCTCGAATCTCGATGTTTCCCTCGACTTCGTCTCGGGAAACATCGAGATTCTCGGGAGAACAAAACTCGATGTTTCCCTCGGAAGCAGTCATTAAGTGTATATTATTCCACTCTTTTCGTTCCACCTGTTCTGGGTTTGTAGGTGTTTTTGGTGAAAATGAGTTGTGTTAATTGAAATGGAACTTTATTTGCAGAAGACTGCTGTATAGTTTATTAGTTCGGCAGATAGAAATTTAAACAGTCATACCGGAAATTTTTAGGCTTCTTGCACTAAGACCCCATCCACACTACATCGTCTTCAAACGAAAACGGATACTTTTTGCTCCGTTTTCAAAAAAATCTGCGTCCACACTATCGTTTTCGTATTGTTTTCGCCGTTTTCGGTGATCGTTTTCGGCGTTGTAGTGTGGACGATAGCCGTATCCGGAGCAAAAAGTATCCGTTTTCGTTTGAAAACAGTGTAGAGTGGACGGGGTCTAAATGGACATATTTTATTTAGTTAATGAGAATGGTGAGAATGACGTCTCTAGCAAATTGTAAAAAATGAGGTAAAAATCAGTGCCTATTTTAGAAGAATATATTTTAGAAGAACTATTGTTTACAAGATCAACTTTCTGTTGGGTTTACAACCACTTCCGACTACCAACTCGAACAACACGATTAAAACAACAAACAAACAATACAACGACGCAACACGACATTTACCCTCGCTAACACGCAGAAAACTAATTAACAACTTAAGGTGGCTCCCGAGAATTTAAAACAGAAATAGACCTCAACTTCTAGCGTACGTTTGACCCTGAAAAAATCTTCCGATTTCCATAATTGTTCTCACAGAGCTTAAGCAACCTCTGCACTACCAAATGGTGTAGTTCATTTGATATATTAAGCTCGTCTGTCTTGGGTATTTTAAATTTTCCAAAGGAGGTGTTTTTAGAATAATTGTTATAACTTGAAAATTCGAGCGTGAATGCTCTTATTACCAGCTAAAATCGCATCCATAGTAATAAGGGTTTACTCATGGAAATGCCCAGGTCAGCTTTTACCATGCGATTTAAGTTGTAAACGATGTAATAATTTTGCCTCTAAAAATGTCTTATTCCGCTTCTGTTTAATGTGCCGAGCGCGGATATCAGAAAAGTAGGAGAGCTCTTCAGGATTATATCGGCTAATGTTCACTCTTAATTATATAAAAGAGAAAATAGAATCGAGTATCTACAGAAAGCGATATTTAATAAACGAATGAGAGCAGCTTCTTGTCCAGAATGTGCTGTTGCTATAATATTCAATTCGAGCTCGAAACAACTAAATTGCTGAATTGTTTCGTAAGTTTCTTTCGTGAGAGGTAGAGTACAACCAACTGAGAAGACTTACCAAGTTTGGGCTCGTCTTTCCAATACTATGTTGAGAAACATTATCCAAAAGGAGTCAGTGTTTCGCCACTCCAACACAACGCCAAGAAAACCCATATGTTTATCAACTCAGCGTTCTCGTCTCAGTGCACATGGTGCTAAATACTTCACGTGCGACGCTTTCTCGACCCGCGGGATCGGAAAAGCTACCAGATATTAACTTGTCTTACTTCGGGACTAGGAAGCGTCGCACGTGAAGAATTTAGCGAAGTGCACTGAGGCGAGAACACTGCGCTCATAATATATGGGTTTTCTTGGCGTTTGTGTTGAAGCAACGAAACACTGACTCCTTTTGGATAATGTTTCTCAACATAGTATTGGAAAGACGAGCCCAAACTTGGTAAGTCTTCTCAGTTAGTTGTACTCTACCTCTCACGAAAGAAACTTACGAAACAATTCCAGCAATTTAGTTGTTTCGAGCTCGAATTGAATATTATAGCAACAGCACATTCTGGACAAGAAGCTGCTCTCATTCGTTTATTAAATATCGCTTTCTGTAGATACTCGATTCTATTTTCTCTTTTATGTAATTAAGAGTGAACATTAGCCGATATAATCCCGAAGAGCTCTCCTACTTTTCTGATATCCGCGCTCGGCACATTAAACAGAAGCGGAATAAGACATGTTTAGAGGTAAAATTATTACATCTTTTACAACTTAAATCGCATGGTAAAAGCTGACCTGGGCATTTCTCCGAGTAAACCCTTATTACTATGGATGCGATTTTAGCTGGTAATAAGAGCATTCACGCTCGAATGTTCAAGTTATAACAATTATTCTAAAAACACCTCCTTTGGAAAATTTAAAATACCCAAGACAGACGAGCTTAATATATCAAATGAACTACACCATTTGGTAGTGCAGAGGTTGCTTAAGCTCTGTGAAAACAATTATGGAAATCGGAAGATTTTTTCAGGGTCAAACGTACGCTAGAAGTTGAGGTCTATTTCTGAAATAAATACTCGGGAGCCACCTTAAATACAAGTCTAAAAGAATACCCACGCAATCACAACGTTGTGGGTAATTAGTTGCTTATTTAACTGGTCATATAATATTAGGAAAGGACAAAAGTCAGTCTATCAGGTGTAAGTAGAAACCCACTCGCATACTATGCTAATGCCTTGCCGGTTGATTTGCTACCCTTACACAGCTTTCAGTGTCCATGACGAACAAGTGCAATGGGCATGCGCAGGGGATCACGTGACTTTGACGTTAGCTGGGATCGATATGATGCATGTCAGGTGAGTCCCCTGCAAACGGGTGGCTTCACCTGATCAATTATGAAACTTGCCCTTTGTGCCTGTTCATTTTGAGGCTGTATCAGGCTGCCAAATTTGGTTTTTATCTGCCTCCATGTCTGACTTTTTTCTTCTTCTGATGTAGTGTTGGAGCCGTACTCTGTGATCCCGCCTCCCCAATTAGGAGCACTTGTAGAATACAGGCTCGGATTATTGTCTTCAATATAGAGGTTCCTATTACAAGAGGTTTCATGGTAAGTCAATTCATGGAGAGTTGTTAAAGAGCCTGTGGCAGCCGCCATTTAGACGGCATAGCAACATACCAAGTCGGAGAAAGCATCCATTTCCATCGGCTGATTTAGAGAATATAGAGCAATGTTCTCGATTGAATTTCGTAAATCAAATCTGAAACTTTGTTTTTAGGTGTTTATTAAGAGATTTCTACACGTAATTCGCCTTCTAAATATCAAACGAAACAATAACAAAGGAGTGACTGACACGGGCTCTTTGATGGTGTTGAATAGAGGTTCCTATCACATGATAATTAATTGTACGCTGTAAGTCACCCTGTAAGTGTTCAGCGATAGGTTTGCCAAGCTTTGTTGCCACCTAGGCTACCGCAGTCTTTGACCCAGTTCAGACGTAGATATTTTACCGTGCCGAATCTAATTGCCAAAATATTATTTACAGTTTTGAGGACACTCTGTCGGAGGAGTGTACCATGTAAATATAGATGGAATACTTTATCGTTTATAGAATTGTGGTTCATTTTCCCTTATGATTATAAGACTAACAAAACCGATCTGCTGAATAGACCTCTTTCGCTTGGGCGTAATGTTGTCCCATTTCAGATCACGTGGCATTCATTTGAATAATCTTTCTTTGCTTGGGTTGCTTCCATTCATATATCCTTCGGTGCGTAGCAGAAAAACAAAGAAAGAATACTCATGGGAATGCCACGTGATCCGAAATGGGACAACATTACGCCCAAGCGTAAGAGGTCTATTATGACGCGGCAAAAGAGTGACATCTCCAACGAGCCTGAGTCAAAGCTACAATCCCGGACAAAATTGTTGTCGCGTATGTATAACGTTTTCAATAAACAGGGGTTCTATGTACCACTCGGGTCCCCCATCTTCCCTGCCCCTCCCCCCAGTACAATGTTGTTTGCCACCGGCTCTCATCCTCGCAATTTGAGCACTACTACCTCCAACATTGAAACGGGGGAAAGGGGAGTTCCAGTGATATTGTCTTAGGAAGAAACAAAATTTACTAGTGATAGGTAACCCAAAATCGGCTATTTTTGATGGACGCGACAACTAATTTTGTCCGGGATTGTATTTGGAGCTATTCTGCGTATTTCTCAAATTTTCACTATACGAAACCGGTGAAATTAGCTATATCAAATCTAACCCGGTGAAAGTGGAAATTGGACTTGTTGTTTTCATTGTTCATTTATTTCTTTCCAGAAGAACGGGCAAAAAAGACGATTTTTTTTTGTGAGACAGGATGTTTCAAAAGGTTTTGCTTCCTGGCACGTGCGTTCCCATAAAAGCGGCTACTTTTGCCTTTGTTAGGCACGTTTCCTCAGAATTTGAAGCAATTCTTGTATCAATTCAAGTTTTCAAGAATAGTTTGGTGCTGTTTTGGTTATGAAATTGATCAAATTTAGGCGAATAACTCGGATTTGAGCGCAAGGTGTTTGTGATCTGATAGCAGTTATTTGTAGGCTAAAAAACTGCACTCAAAACAAGAGCGAAAAGACGACTTCACAACTTATAGCAAAGCAAAGATTGAAAAATTCTTAACTCGTGAAACATTTGCCGATGCAGTAATAAACTCACTAGATTCAACCGAGAGAGACCGGGGACGGGTAACACGGGTAACACTAGATTAGAAAAGATGAATAATGACTCTAGTTACTTTTCTTTGTTGTCAAAGCGTTACCCGTGTAACCCGTCGGCGCTTTGATCACAGCCGTGCAATATTTTCAGAACGAGTATATGTAACAAGTGAGTGCTGTTGTAAATACATATTTACAACAAATCATAGAAATGGATAAATAAATAAATAACTCAATGAATCAATTAAAATTAACATCTTCCAAAAGCTAGTGTGCGATATAAAGCCGTGCGCTCCAGCATTACGTCAGATCCGGTCCATTTCTGGGAATTTAAAAAAAACGTAATATTCACGTTTCATTCCTTAGTTTTGTAAGCCGTTTTCGTTTCTGTCGATGGTTTTTGACAATTCTTCAGGAAAGTTTCTATAGTTTTATCTGTTATAGGTTTATTGCGTATAGTTTCTCTCCCGGCCGTACCAGCGCTGTCCTTTCGCTGTGTCGAATTTTTCAATCTGGAGTGTTTTTCTCCCTTCTGTTCCTTTCTTTTTTACTGGGAATTCGCGATATTCTGGAATTTCCGCTGTTATACAATATTTTTTCGAGAGCACTGAACATTTCACTGCAGCCTCGGCTCACAGAAAGCGCAGAATAAGCTATTTTTCTTCCGTAATTGTGGCTTCGAATGCGATTTTTCTCGTGTACCATTTCCTTGCTCGCGCGCGTGACTCAAAATTCTCTTATTGATCATATTTTCATTGTTGCTAGACAATTGCAGCAAATCTAATTACCCTTCTATATTAAGCCTATCGAGTCTCATACACCACCGATATATCAGCCCATGCCTCTTTGTTTCTTTTTAAAAAAAACGAAAAATGTACTAAATACAATCCCGGACAAAATTGTTGTCGCGTATGTATAACGTTTTCAATAAACAGGGGTTCTATGTACCACTCGGGTCCCCCATCTTCCCTGCCCCTCCCCCCAGTACAATGTTGTTTGCCACCGGCTCTCATCCTCGCAATTTGAGCACTACTACCTCCAACATTGAAACGGGGGAAAGGGGAGTTCCAGTGATATTGTCTTAGGAAGAAACAAAATTTACTAGTGATAGGTAACCCAAAATCGGCTATTTTTGATGGACGCGACAACTAATTTTGTCCGGGATTGTAGTCTTGTCCCCAGGCTCCTTTTGGCTGCGCGGCTTGTCGGTTAGTGACGTTCCGGATGATTTGCCGCTTACCCACGGGGCAACTCAAATCACAGTTGTGTGTAACAGGGAGAGCTTACACAAGACGCCTGGGAACGAGGCTAAGTCAAAACCTCTGCAAATGTTTATATTTGTCTTTGTCTATTCTCAGGTGTTGTTCCATTATCAAAACTTGAGTGAGCCGGCAACTGTCAAGCGGCTGCATGCTTTACTGCATAAAAGCACAGGGGAGGTGATACAAAGAAAACCAAGGTAAGGTTGGGTGCGGTCAAGAGAACGGGTACTGACCAACACTAGTGAAATATCGTCTGCTACTCCTTTGTCTTTGTTTTTATTCGATATTTGAAGACGAATTGACACAATCGGCGAACGTTGTATATACCTCTTGTTGCCAACAAATTCAGTGATGGTTCATTTTGGGAGGATACAATAGACCAAATCGGCTAACGGTGTTTACATCTAAGTTGCCACCCAATTCATTTGTCACAAATCCAAGATGGCGTTCCACGCAAAAGCAACTCGTTTTTCTCGACCTAAAACTACTCTCTAACGCCTGCGAGCAAGCTACCCAATTCAGATCATGTGACGATTCCTCTGGGTGGTTACAATTGTCAAATTTCCCTCACTCGACCGAGCGCACATGTGTATGTGCAGAACTAACAAAAGTATCCACCCAAAGGAATCATCACATGATCTGAATTTGGTGGCAACAAGATGTAAACACCGTTAGCCGATTAGGTCTATAGACCTCCTCGGTTTGGGCGTAATGTTTTCCCATTTCAGATCACGTGGCATTTTCTGCTACGCACCGAATGGCATATGAATATGGAAGCATCCCAAACAAAGAGAGATTATTCAAATGAATGTCAGGTGATCTGAAATGAGGAAACGTTACGCCCAAGCCGAGGAGGTCTTTTGTACAATTTCACACACACCACCGGGCGCATAAAGTATGCACACAATAAATAACAATGGTAACCTCCAAAATTAATCGTAAGGTGATCTGAATTTGGTAGAAACAAGATGTAAAAACCGTTAGTCGATCGTAATTTGTAAACAAAGCTTTATACTTATTTATCGAATTCAGTATATAATAGAGCAGATTTCGTATGACTGTGAAAACAAAATTGTGCAACAAAATTGTGCCGCGCCGCGACCGTGCCGCGACTACGCGATTCATTCCGTATCTATAGCAGGCCAGGTTCCGCGCCGTTTCGTGGCACTTCACAGTCATACGAAACCTGCTCTATCCCACAGAATACCCTAAATCGTATAAAATCAACTGACCGGGTGCAAGCGTCTCGTCACTTCCGATGATTCATCCTCTTGTTTCTCTCATCAGGTGCCTTCCCAAGAACTCTAATGCTGAAGTGGAGTTACAGACAGCCCGACCAGTCTGTGTGGAGCAGTATAAAGATTACAAAGATCTTGGGCGCTTTATGTTAAGATATGGCGGCGAGACCTTTGCTGCGGGAGTCATCACCAAGGTATGTTCACACTTAAGCAAACTATTGTAAACCGAGATATGTAGACCTGGTTCACACTAAACCGAAGTGTCGCAAACCGAGATATGTAGACCTGGTTCACACTAAAACTGAATTATGGTAACCCGAGATGTAGACCTGGTTCACATAAAACCGAATTATGGCAAACCGATATAAGTAAACCTGGTTCACACTAAACCGAAGTGTCGCAAACCGAGATATGTAGACCTGGTTCACACTCAAACTGAATTATGGTAAACTGAGATATGTAGACCTGGTTCACATAAAACCGAATTATGGCAAACCGATATAAGTAAACCTGGTTCACACTAAACCGAATTATGGCAAACCGAGATATGTAGACGTGGTTCACACTGAGTGAACCGAATTATGGCAAACCAAGATATGTAGACCTGGTTCGCACTGAACCGAACCGAATTATCGCAAACCGAGATTGTAGACCTGGTACACACTAACCCAGCCTATCGCCTGATCACTAGTGATGAGACGGGGTCACAAACAAAGGTTATCGGGTGGGTCTAAATGCTGAACTGAACCGCACGCAAGCGGTTTCTAGTTAGCAAAATATTTTTACCAATAAATAGAGATTCGTGAGACTACATTGTTATTCAGTACAGTAGTCTTGTATTTCTATAACAAAAGATCATATCCCATTGTCCTGTTTTTTACTGTGCGACTATCTCAAGCGGCCACCTCGTAAGATGTTTGCCAACCAGAAAGCGAGTACAGTACTAAGGATTTTTTTTACTATCTTTCTCACTGTCGCGGGAGTCCTCGAAATCGGAGCGATTTTCTTGGATTTCTGCTGTAAGAAAATGAATACCTGCTTTATTTCAAGATTTGAAAAAATTGCTCAGGGAAATCCTTGTTTACGCAGTCTAGTACTTGCATATGGAATTAGACTGATATGGATTCCATCTTAGTACCCGCACTCTTCTGTCACAACGACATAAGAACCGATAGAAGGGGAAATCCTGTTTTTCTTAATCCAACTTTGTTGTTTTGTCAAACATAAGACTGTGCGCCAGACATACGTTGTTTCCAGGTATTGTGAACTAAAGCCTTTTAGCTCCTAAGAGCCCCCGTAAGCCGATTAGAAGACGAATTATGTCTACAAATCTCGAAATAACCATCTAAAAGCAAAGTTAACCACTGAATCCACTTGATGCGGTCGGGCAATTTTAATTTTTTTGCGATTTGGAATACTCAACTGTCAATCAAAAACCAAGCTGCTCGCTGCGCTAAGGCTCCCAAGGTATCCAAAACGTTTACGCTAAAGGGTTGAAATAGTTACCTCCTGATTCTAGAACTCATTAAGCTCACTGAACCTCGCCAATTTCTGTCGAGAGCTTGGCGCCTTGGGCATTGATTGACAGCTGAGTATTCCACCAAATCGCCCGGAAAATGAAAATGGCGCGACCGCCTAAAAGAGGATTTAGTGATAATACTTGTGACTTACCGAATTCAATCGAAAATATTGCAGTGGACATGACAAAGAAATGGGTTCTAGATTCTCTGTCTTTATAGATGTAAGGTTTCTGATTTGCATGCCCACTCTTCTAGTGACCAAAAACAATCTCGAAATTTTGAGCAAAATTGAAATAAATAATTTTAAAAAGGGATGTAAACGTTGGGAGAGGTGATACTTTGATCTCAAAAAGAGTAAACTATAGTGAAAATAATGTCTCGACCATTTTTTGGTTATGTCATTGCTGCGCGATCTCTAAATCAGCCGATGGAAGTGGTTGTTGTTTCTCTGATTCAGTATTTTACTAGGCTAACAAAATGGCGGATGACTGGGGCTTAACGAAATACGCACTGCTATACACTAAGACTGCTAGCAGCCCCTAGCAGCCCCCTACAAGAAAAGTTTCAAAATGTTGTTCACAGTTTTTCTGACTTCAAAAATCTTCATAAAACAGAAAATAAAATTATTCTACATTCGGCATACAATCATGTTTTTGCCATCGGCCGCCATCTTGGTTGTGCATGAGCAACGATTCAGATTCTAAATAGCCACATCTAAACAACAATTCACACACAGCTGGCACATGCTCTTTTTATTAAGTATATGGAGTGCCTAGTAGAAGATATATGACTAGTGAATCCTGGCCATTTACTAGCCATTTGACTTTCAGACTCCGTTCACACGAGACCGGTACAATTCTGTTACGGTATCGCCTGTTCATACGGTACCGGTACAATTCTGGCACGTTTTGCAACAGTGTTCACACGGCCTAGCCGTTCCAAAATCGGTACGGTACCGCAGGTCCCGTGTGAACGCGGGGCGGTACCAGAATTGTACCGGTCCGGTTTTGTTACCGGTCTTGTGTGAACGGGGTCTTAGGGTCAAAGATAAGATCGCGCACTGCTTTCACCTGTTTCTGAATAACGTGAGGGGAACCTCGTTGAACGGATGTTTTTCCGCTTATTTTCAGATCTTGACATGAGCGAGTAAAGCATGGAAATTATCGTCATCTTCACGGATTCCCAATGCATTCATCGAGATGATTCGTGAGTGACTTAATAAGGAAGTTTATAACATTTGTAGTAAGAGGCCATTTTAGATTCAATTTTTATAGCAGAGTCGAAAATTTGTTTCACCCGACTACGGCCTGAGAGACCGACGGGATCGCATATCATGGAGTGCGGGACGATATCCATGTGGTGAAGAAGATACAAATGAATTCCGCTTCAATTGTAAGATCCAATAGAAAATACTCTTCTAAAAGAAATCCCTCTTGCACGACAAAGGGAAAAGAAGAGGTTTTCTTTTATTCACGTCAGCAGCCATTCCGTCGAGAAAAAAATATACGTTATTCAGAATGAATAATGTGCAAACCTTTTAATTCCAAAAAGTGAATTTCTCACTGCACGAAAAAAGAACGCAAGAGAAAACTCGACAAAAAAATATTTAACGCTAAATCATTTGTTCAGAGTTATAACTGAATGACACGTGACAATTAAAAATAGTATGAATTGTATTAAAACAAGAATATTCTATTAAAATTATTCTTGGTAAGAAACCTAATTTTCAAGAGCTTTTTTTGTCTGTGAATTTAGTCTGAGGGTTTTTCATGTGAAATATCAAACACGAGACAGGGTGTCTCATCGAGGCTCAAAACGTTCGTTGAAAAACGAGGCAATGACGTCTTTTTAACCGGCTTCGAGGTGTTTTGAAATCCCATGAGAAACACAGTCGAGTTGATATAGTTTCTCAAACGAATCATTTTCCAGAATTTAGAAGGAATAAAATCTTTAAAATCTTTGCAAATTACGATCGCGTATCCAAACCTATTCACGCTCATGATTTCCTTTGTTAAACCTTCATGAATTTTTAATGAGTTTGAGAAATGCCCTGCAAAGTAAACGCAAATACCAATAATTTTGACATTAATGTGAAATACCCGCTCTAGTGCAAAAAGACGAAATAACTAAATATAATGTTTCTAAGAGCGGTGTTCCGTTTACGGGCCTTCCTCCCGAGTGACAGGTCAATGATATAATGAAAACCCTCAACCGCCCCGACAATATATAGAATATTTCGATCTCCGTCACCGGACGTACTTCCAGGTGTTTTATTTAATGTTTTATATGGCGATTGTTTACATGTTCGATCGACAAGCCTAGCGCTGTGGCAATTGTTCCTTTCGCAAACGATCGTTGCCTTTTGGAACGGCACTTTTCCACGTTCAGTCCTTGTTGCCTCATAATATTATAATAACAACGTGCTTATATAGCGCTTTATCCTCGCGGCTCAATGGATAACTCATCCTATAAGAACCAGCTTTATAAACATGAGTGTGTGTTAGTATTGTGAGTTCTGTGACACTGAGGTTGGGCAACTTCCGACGGTCCTAGTGGTTCTTTAACGTCCCTCTGGTTCCGGTTAGTGTAGTGTATGTGAGAGACGGGACCTACGGTTTAACGTCCTTATCCGAGAAGACGCGAAGGTCTAACCATTTGCAGATGTTAGAGCAAAGGCAGCACCTTCTCCTCAATTATTAGAAAAAGACCCTGAGTGTTGGCCCGGCCAGGTTTGAACTCCCAACCTCCCGAACACAAGCCCGGCGCTCTACCACTGCGCTAACCGGTCGTCGTAAAAGGAAGCACATCTTATATTAATTCTCCCGTTTCAAGTTCGAACCTAAACCGGTGACCTGGTGCGGGTTGTTCAAAGGTGGATTAAATTTAAACCAGGTTTAGTTCTGACAAAACCATTGAGTCACGATGGTAATTAATCCTGGATTAGTACTAAACCACTTTCGAGCAACTGGACCCTGATTACTAACCCAAACCCTAACGCTAAGAGTGACACCTCTAGGTGTGGAAGAGAGAATGGGGCCAGGCAAAAGGCTTTAGTTTATTACAAGAGTAATCCCTGGATATTCTAAAACACGGCCTTGAAGTTCTGGAAAAGTACTTTTATTTTATCTTTTTTATTCGTACGAATTTGTGAATATGTTCGGGACAAATAAACGACAGCTTTATGTTGATCTCACTTCACGGTGCGCAAATGATTGTTTGGCAAAACGAAACGTTCAGCGAGAGAAAGGGAAGCAAAAAAAAAAATCATCGTTTTAGTCCAACCGGTTTATATTTCACATAAGGCAGAATTTTTGAAGGATATGAATTTTTTTGAAAATGTGCAATTTTTGTATATATTTGGAACGCTTGGCGTACAACAGACATCATATTTGTTGGCTAATTTGAGAGCAAGAGACCAGCTGGATTTGTTTGAGGTAGTGCATCGCTTCCAGAAGCCAAGCTGAAGATAAATATTTTTCTTAGATCCAAACCACACAGGACTAGAGTGACTAACTAAGTTCTTATTCTATGAATTCTGTGAATATGAATAAAAAACAATGAGACGTTTTTGCTTTTATTAATTTAGTAGTCAAGTGGATTACGTCGCACGAGACATTCGTTTTAATTCTATTTTTCAGTATATCCGTCTGTTTGACCAGTTTTTTCCCTTTTCTGGAAGCTGTTTTTGGAAGAAGGAAGACAGTTTGTCTCGTAAATCCTCTTCTGACAACAAGCTTATTCTTGTACTTAATCCAAAAAATGATTTTGCTCTTTCATTTCATAATGCTCTCTCTCATATTATTCTCATGTTTTATTGTCGGTGTAAAGCCTTTAGATCTCGTATAAATCTGGTTATAAACCATATGATTAGCATTAACCTAGAAACTAGGGATTCTCAAAAACCGTGAACCACAAATAAACGTTTTACGCCCAAAATAGCAGCAAGACTAACACTTTTGAACGATTCTTATTGGCTGGTACACAGACTTGCTTGAGATAGCCTTTTCCTGAAAGATTGTCTATTTTTAACGAGTAAACATAGAATTGAGCCGACAGGTGCCGGGGGCGAAGCAGTTTACTGAAATAATTTTTTCAGTCAGTTTTTGTCACATGAAATTAATTGTTGGACATTCGTTTGCTCTGCTGAAGTATCCATTGTGCCTTTCGGGCTTCCTTTTGGAGACTGCACTGGCATAGGTCTCTTGAAAATGCTATTTAATACTTTAACGTCTACATAGCCTAGATCTACTTGTGCATGTTATGAAGGGAAATGCGCCTCCATAGATCATTTAAGCTCAGGACAACCCACAAAGATTTGTGGGAATTTCAGGAGTCCAAGTAAAACAACATTCTAGCAATTCACAGTCGATTCAAATTGCACTTTATTAGCATGGTAACAGTAGGTTCGAACTCTAAAGCCACTGCAATTAAAGGGAGCATGTCACGTAACTGCGCAGCTGTTCCGCGCATCTCTCAACTCAAAAAAGTATCGTCCCGTAATGATGGCAAGCGAAGGCTAAAAACCGCGAAAACTTAAATAGTTATCTGATAGGATGGTCTTATTAGTTTTGCTTATAATTCAGTGCTCGCTCTTGGAGCATGCGCGTATCATGGCAGGCTCCCTTTAATTGGTTGTGCACATTGTTATATAATTTGTTATTATTTAACTATTAGACCTCAAGGCCGAATGTGCTATGATGAATAGACCATGAGGCCGAAGGCCGAATGGTCTATTGATATCATAGCACATGAGGACGAGAGGTCTAATTGTTTTAGTATAAACCAACTAGTTGGTCGGTTTTGGCAATGAATTCCATTATTTTATGTTGAAAAATCAAGTTTTCTTGCAAAGAAAGGTGGTGGTTTTGCCAGGCACGGTCTATCACTAATAGACCATTAGTAGCTCAGCCAATCAGAATGCAGGATTTGTAATAACCATTAGTTGGCTTATACTAAAATGTAATAGATGAAGCAGCTAATACCTCCCTTGTGCTGACCTTGTGTACAAACGGCAGTTAAACAAGCTAAAACAAAAATTAACGTACCAACGCATCGTCTTAACTTCATAAGAAGTGAGCATTTTCGTATAGTGCGATAAAGCGGCAGATATCCATTCATATGCTACACTTCATTTGCTTTTGGCCAGATCAATTTTGAGCTCACTCACTCCCAACTGACCGCCCTTTTCCTTTTCGTCCATAAAGACGGTCTGGTGTCAAACTTTAGATATCCGGTTTTTCCTGTTACGCAAACAGCTCTTATGCAATAGCATATGGTGACTTGTTCATGGAGAACCCGACTTTCTGTTATTGTTAGATAACTAATTGCATGACTGAGAGTTGTTTCATCTCTTTCTCTCTATATAAAACTTATAGCTTGGCGGATTGGCAATCTTCATAGTGATAGACGGGACTATGTGATATGCCAGTGGGACTGCCAAAATCAGAAGGGCATAGAAATATATGACAGTTTGAGAGCGACAGGTTTTCTTTTGCTTATTATTGAAACTTTATATACTTAGGAACAGTATTTGGGTAATTGCCGCCTTATACATACTAATTTTCTGCTAAACCAATGTAAGTGCCGCTAATGGGGAGACGATGAAAAACAGGAAAGAGCTTGTATAAAGCAAAGGAATTCTAAAGGAATGATTCCTGGGGCAATGAGCGACAGCTAGTTGAACTATCTACGCACTCAGACACGTCTTTGAAATTAAAGCTACGGCTAAACCAAGACACATGTAGCGTGCTACATTTGTGTCTTGCATGGTTTCCTCGAGTGGCTAAACTAGGGAACATTGCACGCGCGATCTCGGAAACACAAAATGTCGGAAACACAGAATGTTTCTTGGCGAAGAAACCTTTTTGTGTCACGGCTGCAAAATTTGTCGTGCGCAACAATTTTTCTCGCGTGGATAAATTAAAGAAAATGCACGAAACGTGTCCTAGTTTAGCCAGGGCTTTAGTTCGTCAAAAACTCATCTAAAGAAGATTAGTGGAAGCCGTTCTTGATCTTTTCCTCTCGGCGCTTCCATTGGTGAGCCGTCTCTTCAACCTTTCAGAGATGATTGTCTTCTGAAGCGCCCTACGATATATGGGCAACCTCCATGCATAAATAAACGCGTCCAGTGCTACCTTAACAAACAGTAGTAAATCTCTAATACGCATAGCAATAAAAATGTAAAACTGGTCTCTTACGTTGAATCCCTGGGCACAATAAAGAAAGACGTATTGAACGATGACATGAGGAAGAGCCGAGGCGAGAAGGATTCCTGCCAAGTATAGCGTTACTATGGTGAACTGACGCTCTATGTTCTCGGCTTGCCGTTTGCCTGGGGTCTTCTCGCCGAGACTAGAACTTCGACTCAGCTTCCTCTTCCTAATCTTCACTTGCTTGTTGAATGATTTATAAAGTAGAATTAGTGTTATTAGTAGAGCGATGGAACACAAAGTTGGATGACATGCAAGGTCTACCTTTAGAAATAGCATTTGGTCGATGTTTGCGAAGTGGAGAAGCGAGAACACAACGAAATAGGCCCAGATTCCGATGACAACGCCTAGCACTTTCTTGCGAGTTATCCATGATTTGTAGTGGTGAGGATACGTTATAGCGACACACTGGGACCAGGACAGAGCCAGGACAATGAGGAAAGAGGAACTGATTGCCACAGTGGACACGGACTGACCCATCTGGTACATAACGTCTACTGGCTGACTTGTTCGTCTGCGTGTATACCTCATGATGTAGTACACGGCAAAGAAGGGCTCCGTAGTTAACCCAGTTAGCAAATCCGCCACTGCAAGGCCTATGATCAGCGGCGTAGTGGGTTTGTTGAAACATTTCAGCGGGTCTCTCCAGATAGACGAGAGCAGGAGGATGTTTGTGGGTATTGTCACGGTAGATAGTACGATAAGAATTATCGCTGATGCTAGCTCGATTACCATGTACACTTCCATAACTTTTTGTGTCTCCGAATCTTTTGGTCCCCAATCGGTGGCGTTCTCCGCCATAACTTCTGTCATAGATGTCGTAAAATTGTAACTAGTATAATTGGTGTTTACCATATCTGGGCTGCGTTGAGTACACTTTCCAACTTTGACAAGTGAATATTGCCAATTTTCAGCAGCTGACGATTAGCAAATTTAATAATTAGAAACTCGTCGCTTTTTCTTTGTGACAAGCTTCTACTTGCGTTTTTGATGTTTATAGGCCTTGCTTGAATGATTACTTGATCCCTTCCTTAATGCGTCGAAATATTTATGGTTTCCCTCGAATCAAACGAGAGCGTTTCACCAAAATACGGGTCAAACGTGCGCTCTTCTCTATTTCGTCCGACGAAAGTCTGAGTAGGGATACCATTCAACGGTCTCCAGGTCAAGGTTCTTGTCGCTTCTCTATTGGCTGATGAGAGTTTGATGAGCACCCGGTTAGTTTGTAAGAAGACAAGTTTGTGTCCGTATTTATGAAGGCGCTAATAGGACCAATCATTTGCTCCTGATGTCCGCTTCAAATCTCGGCTGTATATCTTTTTTCGCTTTTAAATGCACGCTTGGCGGGGTATATTACATCCAAGATATTGATCGGCTCGAATGCCGCCGAAACATTGACTTTTGCCGGCCAAACAGTATCTTTCCTTGGAAGAAAAAAATGAGATCAGTATAGATCGTGCGTTTTGTGAAATACGTTGCCAGGTTTTGTTCTTAAGTACTTTCGGGTGAAGGACCTAGAATTCCCGTCTCCTTCGCTGCCACAATTCTTTTCGCTTATCGGCGCACACTTGCGGATGAAATTGAAGATTGAAGTTTCGATGAGAATATCGTTTTAGACAGAAGATATGGTAGTTCTTTCACAATCCTGCTTTCTACTTAAACCGTAGTCAGAAAACCTTTTGATATTCTTAAATGCCGCGTATAACTTGGTTTTTGGTCAAGAATGCAAACTTGATCGTCGATAGAACAACACAGTCGACTGAACGACCAGTCCAAACGCCCGTCACAAAATCTTTAAGAATATTTTGAAGCTGAGGTTTCCGCCAGTTGATTGATTCTAACTACACCTGTCCTAAAAATTGTCTAATTCTGTGTACCTAAAACAGGATGATTCCCAAATACAGATTCACAGAACAGCCAAGCTGTCAGAGGACTTATCTTGCAGCGCATTGCAAAGTCCCTTAGAGATTTACAGAAATCCCTACTGTTATCTTTCTCGGGCTGGGTTTTGAAACGCCTTGCTGGTATCACTTCTAGGTTCTTGAATTTTCACCTGAAAACTAGAGGAAAAGAGATCCTCGTCAGATAAAACCATGAAAAAAGTCAGTCAATGGCGTTGACTACGTGTCAAGTTATTTTTAATAACCTCGAACTATTTCGTCTGAAATTAAATTTTAAGGAGATATGGAATTAGAGGCTCGAGTCATTAAGTACTGCAATGAGGTTGGGTTTTGTTGACGATTTAGTATATTATGAGGTGAACTGCTGCAAATTTACTGTTTTCGAATTGTATGATTTATAACTGTAACGGATTACGTTGACCCTATGTAGGTGAACAAAAGTTTAGAGGTTTTAGAATTAATTGATCGCGGTGCACTTGTTTTATAGAAACGTTAGCAACGAAGCGAGCGAGAATGAAATTACGGGAACCAATAGCGGATACGTTCAATAACACTATTCTAAATTAAAGAGTTAAATAAAAATGTGCCTGGATCAATTTTAAGTTTTGATGTACCTAATATAAGAAATCAAGAAAAAAAGTACCTTACCACTGAGCCGTTACCATTTTTCGTGTCTCCCTTGTAAAATATATGATTCAAATATACTAAATATAATTTAACTTAAAAGGTAATTAACAATATCTCGAACTCTATATTTCTAAAACAAGAAGATTATGCAAAGCTCTATAATAAGCGAGAAGTAAATATTTTCTTTGAGGAAATTCCGTTGTTTGTCATTTTTAATCCCAAATGTAACAATTTGCCATTGGTGTGTTTTTGTGTTTGCCGACGGAATTTCTAATATTGTTTGTTACGTTATTAGAGACTTCAATATCCCATTAGCGATTTTGTAAAAAAATATTTTAGAGTTTTAAATTATTGAAGACATATTCTGGGGTTCTCACGCGAATTAATAAATGGAAAAGTAATCCTGAGAGAGACATCTTGCTTTTCGTTTTACCTGCTGACTTAATAAAAATGGAGTTCTCCTGCCTTAATGTGGACGCTTTTAGAATACACTATCCTACACCCGTGCCGTAAGCATTTTATCTAGTTATTCATCAGATATTTCACTTCATTTCTTTGCCCTTTTCGACGAGACGATCAATGACCCCCTCTTATAGTGTTTGATGAAATTTGATTGTCAGAAATACCTTTTCATGCGTTTGAAAACTTGTTAAACAGGCCCTCTAGACTAGCTAGTGCGAATCAGCTGCCTTTCTATGTGCTGTCCAAAAAAAGAAAAATTCAACTTACTAGTAGTTTCCGCCTTAGGCGAAACATAATTGTTTAGTGTCATACAACGACAGGCAGTTTTTAGGTAATTGGCCCTAAAAGCTTTCATTTTTTAGCGTCGTGGCAACGCTACACATTTCATGCTCAGGAAATTCGTACCGTAATTCGTTTTGAAATTTTAAAAAGGGCCAATTTTAGAGACAAAACTGTGTGTCGGCTAAGATTTTTTTTAATTAATGAAAAAAAAAATATGCAAAAAATCATACTTCAAAATGGAATCGAATTTCCAAAATCCCCCACGACGTTTTCTGGAACACATCTTAGTCAACGCTAAAAACGATAGTATTGTATATTTACGAGAGTGGAACTCTTAAAAGTTGAAATGATGCACCGGAAAGGGAACTCCGTAAAAAATTGTAAAATGAATAAAATTAAATACCATAGTTAATAGCCCACGATATACGCTTTAAAAAATGAGGTATCATTTGTCAAGATAGGACTATTGTTCGTCACATTATGCCATTTTAACGAAAAAGTACCCCGAAGGTGTTCCGTAACCTTGAGAACGTTAGTTTTGGCTTTGCAGTAGTGGGATGTTCTTAATTTGTTAGAAAGTTGAACCTTGTTCTTAACGTGCCCAAGCCTCTTGTGGAATGACAAGTAAGAATGGAGGTTATAGTCGATTTATAAACAGATGCCCGTACTAGATATTCCCCTCCAGTGTTTCCTTGAATGACCCTGAACGCATTTAAACCTCAGGAAACACCTGTAAATAAAACTACGTATTTCTCCTTTTGTTTCATTGATTATTGAAATTGAAATCTGGATATATGTGAGAAAATTAAAACTATGTAGGTAAATTATTCTTGGTTGGCAGGGCAATCTTTTAGAATATTTCTTTTCTGGAGAAAACTCTGCTAAACATTCCTGTTGTTATCTAGAGTGTTCATTTTGTGAAAACTGTTACTCCAATTTCAATAGTTTAGGCTACAAAATCCGTTGGAATAAAACAAAGGTTTTTTATCGCTTTACGGCCTCGGTTTCACGCTAGGCGCGGAGAGGAGTCTGGGGAGCTCCAGTATTATTCAGGAACAAAAATATACAGACAAAAAGTAAAAGTTTATAGATTAGAATAGAATATATTTGGGCTCTATCCCCCAGCTTTTGTCAACTTCACAAATAATGTCTTGCCATGATTGGTACCCCCTTTGCAAGGCCCCCCATTTGTAGATGTAGATATAGATAGAATAGATTGTTTAGCATATAAAAGGGCATTTCTGCAGATATCCATTCACTGGAAAGCTGACTTTCCCATGGGAATTTGTTCCGATTTCCAATGGATAGCCATGGGAAATGACCATGCTAGCAGAATTTTATTCTGTCAGTTTAAGCTAGCTAAGTTGTTCGCGTGCCTGGTATTACCTGCTAGCACTGAAAGCGTCTTACACTTAGGCACCGCCCACACTACGCCGGCGCTAAATTTGAAAACGGCTAATTTGCCTCAAAAACGGAACAAATATTTTCTGTCCACACTACGCCGGCTAAATGTGAAAACGCACAAGAACGTCAGCTAAGCGCATGTGCGAAAAAGAAAAACGAGAGCCTGCGGTCAAAATTTCCTCACAGACGTGTGGTACGACGTCATCGTTTTCATCCGTTTTCGCCGTCCACACTAGCGTAGCCGGCGTTTTCAAATTTAGCCACTTTCGGTAGCGTTTTCGAAAAGCTCCGTTTTCGGTGGGAAATTTAGCCGGCGTAGTGTGGACGGAAGGCACAACCGTATAAAAAATTAGCCGTTTTCAAATTTAGCCGGCGTAGTGTGGACGGGGCCTTACAATTCCATTATATGCCCATCGTGGTTTCTGCAGAAATTTCCTGTATATGTAGTCGTTAATTTTGGACGTGGTTGCACTTATTTATTACCCTGCTGAAATGACGTGAAACACTGGTTATCAAATGGTGGACATGTTGGCACTGAATATGACGTAGAAATGTTTGTCAAAGATGAACAAACGACAGGTTACAAGCTGATAAGAATTTCTAACTACCAGCTTTCAAGAAATGTTCAAACTGACGTGCTAATGAAGACGTTTAGAGCAGAAATTGCTTTGTGTTACGTTTGCGATAACGAATATCAAACATTCGACAAACAGTTTGCTAACCTTTTAACATGTAAATTTTGCTCTATTTTGCGGGTCTGGTACGTTGTTTCGTGTTTTTTTTTTGTTTCGTGATGTTGTCTTGTTTGTTTTCTTCTCCGTCTACTTTGTTTTCGTTTTCATTATTTTTTTCTGATTTGATTTTGTTGTGTGTATTTTTTGTTTGTGCTTTGTTTTGTCATTGTGTTTAGTCATTGTGTTTTGCCATTGTCACTGTCAGTGTTGTTTTGTTTTTGTTTCGTTTTGTTGTCCAAAGAAGACTCATCGTCTTCAAGGTTCATTATTTTGAGATGTAAAAATGAATGGTTGAAAATTTGTTGTCACAATGTTTGAATTATGTAAAGAAAGCTTCATGCTGTTCATTAAATACGCATCTTTAGTTATGTTTTATACTTAGTGAAGACCTTAATAAGAAGGATTAAAAAATGAATAAGTAGAAATAAAATAAAACACCCACTCTACGAGCTCCAAAAACGTTGTAGCACGCAATTTAGTACCTGTATATAAGCAGAGTATACTAAGATACTAGCAGAGTAATTGTCTCTTGAAGTGATGATCTTTTGCATAAGATTCGTGAAGGTTATTTATCTTTCTTAGTGTATTTTCAGTTACTTTCGCTTTTACCCAGTATACATTATTATTTCTTTTTACAGTTTGGTTTAGCTTCTCCATAATTCTATGCTTCAAAATTTCAATTCCCTTTGTTAGATGTGTTTCGCATGAGCTCTAACAGTTATTTGGGATTGATTGTTCCATCTTAGGATTATTAAGGTGTAGAAAAACGCAATAAAATGCAGCTTTTTTATAGTTTCAGAGAAATTTATCAATTTCTAATTTTTAGTTCTGATACAAACTCTGTTCTGTGAAGGACATTCACGGTTCACTATGCTTGCAAGATACTAACTTATTTCATTTCAATTTTTTTTCTATTACTTTCTTAAAAAGCAAAAATAAAATCTTTTATCAAAATCGATTTTCTAATACACAAAATCGCACAAGTAATGGCTAAAAATCGACGATTCCACGTCTCCGTGACGCCATAATCAAGACAATATGATAAACTGGAAAGCTACTACAGTTTAAGTCTTTCGTAAAAGTCCCGAAAAGAAATTAAAGAGGCCGTTTGAAAATTTCAAATCTATCTGTCGTAAAAATTCCCTACCTTTTTGTTCATAAAAAGCCACTACTCTCAGGTGTAGCTTGTATTTTCAATGCCTGTCATGAAATACAGACTTCCTTTTTGTCGCATAGCTAATTTGATTTGAAGCAATATTTGCACATGACACCCGCTCGTCACGACTGCATCTGTAAAATAATACACTGCGTAAGGGCGGCTTGGGCGATGCTGTCAGTTTGCTGATACCTCGTATTTAAATCAAATCACTAATATCGTGCTAAAACAAAGCCTAATAGCTTAATTACTGATGAAGTGATCTGTTAAAGTACATCATTATTTGATCGACTGGTTCGTCCGCGAAAGTACGGGAAATCGTGCGGCATGTCGGCTTGTTTGTCGGTCGATTACGTATTGGGTGGCACGTTTTATAGCTTCATATTTCTGGAACTCGTTGCATTAGAGGATGTTTTAATCTCTTACATTAAGGTTATCAGTGTAAATGTTGTGATAAATTTGAGGTTTTACTCGTAAGTTCCGCGCTGCGCGTTTTGAATACTTCGGGGTGGGATTTTTGACTTTTTTGTTCTGCCGGTCACACCATCTACGCCAATCAGGTCCTTGCCCTGTTTCGCCTAGATGAAAAGAGCATATTGATTTTAGTATAAAAAGCCCAAATTTCCGCAAACTACAATGCAAACTCAAAGAATGGGATCAAAAATAAAACCTGCTTTTTAATAGGGTTTATATAGCTGGATTGCAAGCCTTGCCATTCAGTCATACAAATCCTAGTAAAATAAGCAGTTTTGTTTTTGCTCTCTCTTTTTACGTATGCATCGTAGAAATATGAAACTCTAGCTCTTTATTAAAATCACCATGTGCTTTTCATCTCTGAGCATCATTTGGGCGAGGCTGCTCATTTTAAGGATAACGCGGTCACGTGACCTTTAAGGCTGGTTTCCATATAGTCTTATCTGTCGTATCTGTCGTATCAGTCAACCGTGAAACAAAAGAATAATTCCAATTTTCATTGTTTCACGGTCGACTGATGAGACAGATACGACAGATAAGACTAGGCTTAAGGCTGGTTTCCATATAGTCGTATCAGTCGTACGAGTCGTATCAGTCGTCTGTGAAAAATTTCACGCCACCCGTACGACTATATGGAAACACTCGATGGGACGACTCATACGACCAATACGACTGATACGACGGGTCGTTTGACGGTCGTCTGAGATAGAAAAAATTCTATCTCTACGACTCATACGACCGGAAATGGGCGTGATACGACAGCAGTTTTTTAATGGAAACCATCGCATACGACTCATACGACCGAAAAACATGGCGGCGCATACTCAATTCGATCGCAAAAAGCCTTGCTTTGCTCTAAAAATATCATTGTATACTAGCCAGTAAAGATGTGAACGTCTGAGAAAACGGCATCGCGATTTTTGTGAAGAATTTCAGTTTATTAGCAGTAAAAACCGATGATACCGGGATGAAACTTTCGAAAAGATACACACTCCAAGTTTCTAGTGAAGGGAAGTGATTGTGCGAGCCAAAAACTGACTCTCTTGCCTTTTCTGCGTAAAAACGGGACTGTAGGGGCCTAGAAGACTCGCGCTTCTGTTGGTAACCGCCATTTTGTTACAAAATCACATGCTGTCAAGCGACTGCATACGACCATATGGGAACCAAGCAACGCAAGGGTCATATGAGTCGTCCTGTCTCTGCTGGAGGCCTGTTTCATACGACCGATACGACTCGTACGACTGATACGACTATATGGAAACCAGCCTTTAGAGCGGATTTCACATGACTGTCGCGAGTAATTCGCAATTACTTTGTAATTACTCCTATACTTTTTGTTCAGAATTAGTGTAATTACTTTGCACTAATTCTTACAGCATTTCACGACAGTCATGTGAAAACCACTCTAAGTGCAAATGGCCTATTGTGAATTTAGAGCGGTCACATGACTGTCGTGAGTAATTACAAGTTATTCGGTAATTGCGACTGCTTCGGGTTTTGATTGGTCGAGGGCATGATCTTTGATCCTTCAGCCAATCAGATCGCGCAGAGAAAACAATTACTTGTGATTACTTTACTTGCAAAAACGTGAGAGATTTTAAATCACCTCGCTCTCTGATTGGTTTGTTGTTGAATTACTATCGCATTTGATTGGATAGTGAATTACTCATGAAATTGCTTTCACAACACAGTCATGTGCAAAGCGCTCTCATTCTCGGACCCAGAGCTCCCCGGCTCGTAACCTCGCGGGGAAGGCTCTGGTGACAGCCACTGACGCATGCGCGAGATTTAATACTGAGCCACTATGTTTTAGTGCATGTGGAACTGGTTTCACCGCAGCCTAAATCCCTGTCTAACTAGGACACATGTAGCGCGCAACATTGTATTTTTTTTTCGATCGAGAGAAAATACAACGATTTCCAGCGAATTCGCAAATACAAACATTGAATAGTATCAGAGGTGCGTCAAAGACTCTTTAAATTGAGTAAAAGAGCTATCTAAAGGCCACAAAAATTAATTTTGCGGAATTTTGATAGACTAGTTCTCCTTGCTCACGCCATTTGCTCACATGCGCGAAAGAGAAATGACATTTGTGTGCAGAGGCTAGGTCAATCTCGTACCCAGAGCCCGTCATCTTTTGGCCAGCGGCAAGAATCAGGGCTCTGGGGGAATCGATTTTTTTTTAAACCTAGATTCTGGGTTTCCGGTTTGATTGTTGTATGAAAGTTCGTTACGTTTTTGACGTACCACGCATGCTCACAAATCGGATTCCCCCAGGGCCCTGAATCTTGCCGCTGGCCAAAAGATGACGGGCTCTGGGTTCGAGGTTGAGGCTAGGTTTTTTAAACTGAAAAACACAAGAAAATGAAAAAGCAAATGCAGGGAGATAAAAAGGTAGCCTCTGCTCGCAGGGAAATTATTTTGCATTGGTCATAAATCTAATTATAAACGAGTGTTGTGTCAGAAAGGTGATATGTTTCCCTTGTTAGACATCATTGAAAATAATCGGGATTACTTCAAGAAAAAAGGTTCCTCGTTATTTGCAATTCTGTTCCTAAGGATAATTGATGATCTAGTCAAACCTGATTCGCTGACAGCTTTAAATTTATAGACACAATAAACTAAAAGTGTTATTTTTACTGTGTTTGGCGGAAATTAGACAAAGAAAGTCACAGGAAATTACAAATAAAATACGCAACTATTTGCATTTGTTATTTGTCCTGAATTTTAACCTTTTTTTTACAAAAATTTGACGCGATAAATGCAATTCACCACATTTGTTACGGCCTGTACTAAAACTGATTCAAAGAATTTAGCAAACACACATATATAATATATAAATTTGTTTCAGTTTGTCTGTATTTCCGCCAAGTTTTTTTTCCTTCTCTTTGTTTTGGGTTAGAAGGTTTAGTTTGAAAATTGTTTTATCTGTGACTGCGGCGAATTACACAGTCAACCAGTAAAAAATATTTTTAGCTGTTTCGTCGTTTTTATACTGATGCACTTGTCAAAATACATTTCCTCTAAGGACTGCAATGAAATATCTGTTGTTCTAATTGCACTTACCTCTTGTCCCATAAATTCTATTTCGTTTTCCTTTTTCAAAGTCAACAGATCTCAATCGAAAACGCTTTTATAAGCAAAACCCCATCCACTTTAACCACTCCTTAAGGGCTTGTGGACCACTCTTTCCCAAAGTACTCTAATATGAATGCGAATAGCTGTTCAGTTTTGTTCTTTATTAATCATAAAAGTACTTAAACAAATTTTGACAGGGTAATTAAATAAAAGATGAACAGAACCATTCCTATTGGTAGCTAGAGATATATTCAATGTATTCAAAGTACCTTATAATGTATTACTTTTCAAAACCGGGTCATTGCTTTTTGGGAGAAGCTGCTATTTGCTACTAATAAGAGGCTACAGCCTACTCAAAAGTGTTTAAAGGAATTACAATGATTCAGTTTTATTGTATTTCTGAAAGCCTTTAATAAAACTGTGGAGCCGTCGTGTCGATTGGTATTTTTGCCCATATTGAAGGACAATCTTCTAATCCATTTTTTGCTTGTTCTGTATATTTGCTTAAATTTGAGACGCGTGGGCGAGAAAAGCTCGTTAAGTTACTCTTGTTTGTGACTGAGAATTCAGCAATGGAAACACTTTTGCAGGAGACAGAAGGTCTTCATTAGTCCTGGTTTGTGAGATGAAAACAAGAAGGCATTTAACCCTATTCAGACTGGGCTTTTTTTGACCATCTGTGACTGGGGGGGGGGGGGGGGGGGGGGGCTAATTCGCCCCCCCCCCCCTCTATATCTCTGGAACCACTGGGCCTATGATCATCAAACTTTCACACAATGACCATGAGCCTTAGACAAATCACCACACCCATTTTTGTCACGTGGGAGCAAAATGTGACGTCACAATGACGTCATTCTTAATGTTTTATCAATTTTTAAAGTAATTTTTTTAAACTTCCAAAAACTTGGTAGATAATACTCTAAAAGCCAACTAATTAACATCAAGATAATGTAAATGTAATAATTTGTGACATTAACACATAAATTTTAACAAACTTGCGTCATAATGACGACTTTTGAAAATATTGTCCGCCATCTTGGATCCGCCATCTTGGATCCGCCATCTTGGATTTCATTTCATTTCCATTTGACTCTTCAGATAAATACTCAATGAGAAAAAAAATGGTCAAAATGTACAAAATACTCATCAAAGAAGTGTTTGACATTCAAAAAGTTGAATTAAAAGGATATTTGTGCATCCCAGAGCTAGTTTTAGACCATATGTTAAAATGAACAAAATCCCCCTACCCCTCCCCCCAAAGATTTTGTGTCAAAAATTAATTAGCCTGTACATAAATTACTAATGAGTACAAGCTCCGATAGTCATAAATTGGGCAATGTGTCCAACATTAAGCTTGAAATATGAAAAATTCACGTTTTTTCGAGTTTTGCAAAACATGCATGTCAAAAAGTGGTTGCCATGGAAACTGGGCCGTTGACCCTGACATGTCATTGACACCAAAATGTCCCCAGATAAATTTTAGGAAAAGTCACGAAGTTTCACCATCATAGCTGCAGTGGTTTTAGAGTAATCAGGATTTTACTGGAGGGGGGCTTGAAAAGCCCCCCCCCCCCCCCCCCCAGTCTGAATAGGGTTAAAGGAAGCCTGTCACGATACGCGCATGCTCTACGAGTGATCACTCTGATTCATCAGCAAAACTAATAACAGCATCCTATTAGATACCTTTTTAAGAATATGTGCAGCTAAAAAGCATGGTCCGATGGATCGAGAAATAGCGAGATTATAAACGATTGTTTTCGAGGTTTTTAGCCTTCGCTGGCCATCGTTACGGGACGATACTTGTTTGTTTTTAGATGCGCAGAACAGCTGCGCAGTTGCGTAACAGGCTCCCTTTAAAACCACAGAGGGCGTCAATGCTTCAATAATCTGTATCAGGCTACTCCCAAGCCCGGAGGGGGGGGGGGGGGGGGAGACTCCCATATTTTTTTGTCGGGGATGATCGTCGTATCTTTTAGGGGTTAAAATCACGGTGGTTTGGTCTCTTTTAGGGGTGATCTTGATCTTCAATAAATTTTAAGGAGATTGGTATCTTTTAGGGCCGAAACTGTGTCCAAATTGTTTTTTCCCATGATGGCGCTTCTAAAAACCGTGTAAGAAAGAGAGATTATTCGACGACAAGACAATAAATTAGAAAAAGCACGGAAATTTCGGGATGGGTATCTTTCACCTGTTAACTGTGTCCTTCGCGCCTACCTAATTTTTTTTAGCCACGCCAAGGCCCGCCATGTTTGGTATCTTTTAGGGGCGAAACTTTCCGACGATCATCCCCGACCAAAAAAGAAGGGATCCCCCCCCCCTTGGGCTCCCCAGTCTACTATCGAATTGTACATGAAGCGTTGAACAATATCCTTCTTGCAAAGAAACTCTGTTCTCAGTGGGCGATTCCAGCTAGAACGCATGCGCGCGCTGCACGCCGGTAACTGAGGGATATTTGTCGAACAAACTGTTAAAAAAGCACGCGCTGCATTCTGGTAGTTAATGCAGGAGACGGCTTCGGGCATTTCTGGATAAAGAAGAGCGCCTTTCTGCTTTTCAACTGATGTGTTTTTATCAAGCATACCTTTTTTATGTATAAAGCCAAAATAGGGAAAACATTTGGAGCCTTTTTGCATGACTCACATCAAATGATACAAATACGCTTTATTCCGTTTGGCCTTACTCGTACCGTTACGTTTTCTGTTCTCTAGTGGGTTATTGACAGGGGCGTGGCCAGGGGGGCCGCCCCTCCCCCCTTTCTCGGGGATTTTCCCATATATGTACTGTATTTGCTGGAGGAAATTTGAAAATTTTCGTCCCATGTTTTCACTATCCGCCCCCCCCCCCCCCCCCCAATCAAATTCCTGGCTACGCCCCTGATTGATATACTTAAAAAGGAAATTGTACGGGTGGAAGTGATCGAGTGTCTGATTTCTGGATCCGATTTGTGAGTGTATGTTTATCTGTATGTTTGTTTGTGAGTGACTGTTATATATTAAGAAATATATATTTTAATATATGAGCACAACATTGTTGGAAAAAACTATATCCTTCATGTAAATATGTTTGTGTGTGAAAAATATTATGAAAAAGAAAATATTAAAAGCAATGTGTAAAGGATTAAAGAAACGTTAGAATAAAGAAGTAAAATACAAAAAAAGGTTATCGACCAGGAATGAAATATCTTGTCACTTGTCACTGTTCTGATTTGTAGTTTCGGGTCATAACATGTCGGACATCGATATCTCTTTTGCTTGATGCAAGGTGGAATTATTGCAAGAGTACATAAATAAGAGTAAACAACTCCGATATAATATTCGTGAGTGATCCTTTTTACAGACCTAGTTATTTTTAGAACTGTTTTTCTCGCTAAAAATGTAAAGCTATCCATAGAAACACAAATAGCAAAACGAGGCAAACATATTTCGCGCTAGTGCGACCAAGAATCTTTGGAACAAAACACTTTGCGTCCTTTGCCTAGAATATCTTTTACGGCAAATCATTGTTAGATTGAAAACTTTGCTAGGTGTGACCCCTGTCTAAATGCTAAGGAAAACAGGATACCTTGACGCAAGTATGTCATTTGATTATCCGATTAAATTCAAATTCCACTACTCCAAGGGGTTTTAAAATAAGACTCAAAGGTATAATAATCCGCGTGGTTTTTTTAAGAAGAAGAAAAAACGCCCTGAGATCTCAAATGAGACGGGCTCTCGAAAACAATTCAACAAATTAATTTCACACGAAAACATACGGTCATGAATAGAGTTAAGGACAAAAATAAATGCTAAAGAGGGAGGGGGCGAAAAATAAAAAGCAAAACACTAGTAGATTTAGTTGTAAATTAAAGTTCATCGCGAGCAATCATGATTTGCTAGAAAAAAGTGCTGCTAAGCCTGTACTGTGTAAAGGGATTCAAAATGCATAACATCTGAACTCCAATTTGCTCTTTTTCCTCTTTCATACAGCTAACCTACTCTGATATTTTCGTTCCAAGGTTGTGTGTTAGTACTAGTTAGTTATCTATAAAATCTGTATATTATTATGAATGAAATAAAGTCTACCAAGATTTAAAAGAATGCTGTCACGAAGCGAGTACTTACATAAGGGTGCGGGGTCCAACCTTCGAAAAATCTTACCACGAAATCTTATGTCAGCCAGTCTTCGTAGATTCAACTTAGGTCGACCTTGAATCCTACACAGCCACCGACCAAAGTGTGTTTTCTTAGGTCAAGCACGCTTTAAATATTACTCCAAAGCGCAAACACATGGGGTATTTAGGCTTCGATCCGTGCTTGAACTTCCGACTCATCGCCACTTGAAACAAAAATCTACGGTAATGAACCTTGAAGTTTACAATTGAAATCAAATCCTATCTGTTGCCTTTTCAAATTTTCATCAATTTTATCTAATCTTCCACGGGGTAATTAACGTTTCTTTGGCTCTATTTTAGTCTACTCCTTCCTGTAGAAATACCCAGAGGCGAAATAGCAAAGTGAATTGAACACGATTCATTTCAAGCTCACTAACTGACTACAATGGAATAAGAATCAAACAGGATATCTCGATAATAAAGCGTTACATCTGTGAAGCTCCGGCCTTTTAGAGATGGCGAAACTTCATTTGCCACACCCAAACTAGTTCCTTTATGAGCACGTGTATTAGTAATATGCGATGTGACCAATTTCCTAGGTGGTGTGGTCGAGGACGCGAGTAACCGATAAGTTTGTAAGCATGTAATATTTCAGTCGAGACGTTGCGAGCTCAACTGGTTGGAACTGCACGTGGGTTATGAATGTGGCGGATATTTGCCCCCGCAGGTTTTTTTTCCAGACGCCAAAGCCCGAGAGGAGAGATATAGTAGCCTCCGCGTAAAAGAAGAGAGAAAAGTACCGTAGCCGGGAAAAAATCTCGATTGCGAGACTTGGTGCTCTATTTCGCCGATAAAGTCATAGAAAGTTGTGCTCTAATGCCTAAATATGTTACATTTGTATATATAGAGAGTATCGTTTATTTATATACATATTTTGTCTATTTTTAAATTGAGGCGAGAGGGCCCCCGGGGAATAAAGTGAAAATGAAACAAACACAGACAGTGTAGTCATTCCGCGCTCGTGGAGCACGCTTCACCTCCAGGGGGAGGGGGGTAAGGGGAGAACCCTTGCGCGCGAGGATGAAAGAAAACCCTGCAGTTCAAATTAGGTGGATAAGTAGACGACCAGACTGTGGTACGATAGGATTTATTAGGATGGTGTAATAAAGTGATTATTTGGCTTAAAGATTGAGAGAGAATAGCGTGATTGGTACTAAATTGGTTGCCCTCGGTAGGTCATTTACATTTAAAACAACATCAGAGAATCTCGATGTTTCCCGAGACGAAGTCGAGGGAAGCATCGAGATTCGAGGGAAAACAAAACTCGCTGTTTCCCGAGAGTGTAGTCATTAAGTGTTTTATTATATAGCAAATAGAAAATACACGGTTAAAATAGTCCATGCTTTATATTTTTTTCCCCGCTGTGGCGATGTAGCCCGCGCGGGCACCAATTTTTGAATTGTAGCCCGCGCAGGCTACATTGAGTGTACCGTGACCATGATAGAACCAATCAGAGCGCGCGTTTTGATCGAATAAACACGAGCTATATAATAATGTTTATTATTCAATGCTACGCCGTCGAGAAACCGTACACTCCTTATAAGTGTAGAACTGTACTGTGTGCCAGTGAAACATTCAACTCTTTACAGTTTCTTGGTAAATCAGTAACATTCGAGTCTCCCTAGAGTATGGTATCCTTCTTCGTTCGTACTATCTGTATCACCAAACCTCATCTCAATCACAGGTAATTTGCTTTTGTCTATCAACACCCCACTGTCCTCTCTCCACTTTCCGTCATTCATGTCACAATTACATTTCTTCCCACCCGCGCACGAGTTAGTATTCGCGCATGCGCACTGGTTTGTATCAGGAGCCGCGCCAGCCCACGGGGTCCATTTCTCGCCATCACGTGACACTACCCATCCAAACCACGTTCCATTATGAAGTAGAACTGAGCCATAACACTCGTATTTAACAAACTGTTCGCAGTGGGAAGATAGCGATGTAATGGCTCGGAGCTGGGGCAAGCTAACGCCAGTGTAGTTAACCTTACGGGAGTAGGATCCTGGATTCTTGAACCCTTTAACTCGGATTCGTTCCTCGCTGTCGTGGCTGACGACAGTCACGCCAACCTCGTCACGCGTGACCATGTCACAAAACACCTCTATCGGAGGCTCACCGCCATTGCCGTCAGGGTCGATAACGTAAGTGTCATTGGGAGAGGATGGGAAAGCTGTCTTGATTTCGCGACATGTTGATTCTAATAGAATTTGGAGGAGAAGTGACAATATTGGCGTGGTCAAGTGTAAATTCATGGCTTTATAATAACTTATAGTTATCAGGAAAGTAATTAGTAAGACTGCGAAGTTTGGGAAAAGTTACACTTAAACTCGCTGAGATATGAACTTTCAAAACTTAGCTTTTTGGCATACTTTTTACAAAGAAATGCAGAACATCAAAACGAAGCTGGACAGACGCACTGATGTTCTATTCTGTTAGGCAGGAGTGATGCAGTTTCGAAAATTCCATATCTCAGCCCAGATTAATTAAGCAATATTCACCAAACTAATTTTACTGATACTGATGTGTAGAATTTAATACTGCGCTCGATTTCTTGATAACTATTAGATATTATTAATCATTAGTATAATTACGCAAGCGATTCCGCGCGCTGATTGGTTGAGACGTTCGTCGTATTTTGCTACATTCACCTATAGGTGTTAATAACATCGAAAGCACTCTGGCAAGTGGCGATCGCGCGCCCACTTTATTACGAGAAACTAAAAAAAATACCCTACGCGAATTTTTTGTCGAATGTCACTTGAGTAATTATAGTAAAATAATAAGTCGCCTCAGGCTCCGTAAATATACGTGAGAAAGGCCTTTCTTACTGATGACACAATCATTCTCGATCGGCGGTACGGCAGTGATTCTTCTGCATGGAACCTAAAACAATGATAATATATTATTAATGAAGTGAGTCGAGAAAATTATATTTCATATCCTCGAAATAGATCAAGTAAAGCAAGGGCGTAAAACATTTTTTTAAATGAACCACGATTGACACTTTTATTTTATTGGTCTACCAATAAAAATGCAAATGTCAAGCGATTCAAATGACAATGTTGTTTGATGTTCTCACAAATAAATAAACGCCTATCAGGATTTTATGGGGTTTTAAATCCGCGCTGGTAAGTCTGGTATATCTCAAGTTCAAGTGTTATCGAAGTTTTGACCCCGCAGAATTTATACTATTTGCATGTGACATTGTTTGTGTTTATGGCGACACCAAATCAACTTTTGCCTGGATTAAAGGTCGCCGAGAATTTTCAGACACCAACTTCTGCCTCCCTGACATTTATCCCTAGAAGTTCGCTAATAAGAACAGATATAGTACAGAATAAAAGTTCGCAAATAAGAATGGGAATTTTTGCAGAATGCCATCCATGGGAAAAACTGAATTTCCAATGGTAGAAGAATTATGGGAAGTGTTGGGATTTTCCATGGCTATCCATGTGAATCCTCTGCCTTCAGGCGTTGGTTGGCTGCTTTAAGTCTTGGAGTCAAAATTCGGTCTGGGGCGAGTGACAAAACGAGGGGGTAAACAGCCACCCAACGCCTGCTATCAGGGTATGTGAATCCCGAACACTTCCCATGCGTTTGTCCTTGGGATATTTCAGCTTTTCCCCATGGATGGGAATCTGCAAAAATTGTGCAAACTGTGGGAATAAAAATGTACCCTTGTCTGTCGTTTTGAGTTCAAATACACCTGATGATGCTATAGCTCAATGTTTTGCGCTAGTCCGCCTGATACCCAGGCTAAGAAGTAGAAGGAAAGAACTTTGAAAGTGATGATTCGCGATATAATATCTCCTGTTTCTTGCCTTCTTTTTAGTCCTCACCTTTGGACTGTAGTGATGATAAAGTTGACTTTCATCAATCGTTGCATTTGGAGTGGACGCTTCGGCTGACAGTAGCTGGCATTCGGTTCGTCCAGCGGATGATGTGGTCGCGATATTGAACGATAAACACTCATCTTCCATCAAACATGCCATAGCACAGTCCATGTAGTTTTTGACGTACGACGAAGCAATTACAGAAGCATTTAAAAACGAGTTTGGTAATTTACTGAAGACAGCATCTTGGTTCTCCGATGCATTCACGGTTTCGCTTAGAATCATGGCAGCAAAAAGAAAGAGGAATTTGCCAATTTCACTTGTACAGAAACATATCACCGAGAAACAACGTTTAGAATGCTTCGACCTTCTCATTTTTCAGCTTCACTGGATGAGAGCGCGACACTATGCTAGATGCTGCTTTCCAGATTGCTAACCCGACTTCATGCTGTTCATGTATGAATTTTTCTCGCATAACGAAAAACATAAACAATAGCATAATACCATTATTTTTTGTTTAAGAAGAGAGAAATGTCACCGAGAGTCACATATTTAATATTTATTTTTGTATTGGCGCCATGGCGTGTTTTTGGTTATGTGCACTGTAAATCTCACGGAATCTAATGAAAAAACTTTGTTTAAAATGATTTAGTATAATTACTCAAGTGGTTATAAGAATTTCCGCACGCTGATTGGTCGAGAGGTTCGTTTTCTCTCGCTATAATCACCTACAGGTGATTTAATAACATTGAAAGGATTGGGAGTGCGCGCGCGAGTTTTGTTATGATCGTGAAAAAATCCCCCAAAACAAGATTTTTTTTTTGTCTAAAGCCTTATGAATCAATAGGCCTTTATCACGAAATATTGATTAATAATATATAATAGTTATCAGAAAATGAAATCCAGTATTTAATTCTACACATCCGTATTAGTAACATTGCAAAGTTTGGTGAAGATTGCTTCAATACTGACTGAGATATGAATTTTCAAAACTTCGTATTCTGGCTTATTTTTTAACAAGAAATGTATGGGAAAATAAATCGAAACGAGGCTGGACGGGCATCGATGCCCGTCCAGCCTCGACTTGACGTATTTGCCCATACATTTCTTTGTAAAAAGTAAGTCAGAATAGGAAGTTTTGAAAATTCATATCTCAGTCAGTTTTCAAGTAATTCTTTTGAAACTTTGCAGTTTTACTAATACGGATGTGTAGAATTGGAAACTGGATTTCATTTTCTGATAACTATTATATATTAATAATCAATATTGCGTGATAAAGGTCTATTGAGAAATTATATTAAAACAATCTTCGTCTCTGTGACTATTCGCCGATAATCACGTCGCGCCTTCGGGACTAATTGTTAATATTATATCCCAGTGATCAATTTTGACGCGCGCTCATTGGTCGAGACGTATCACTTGGTACATTCTCACAGGACAGATATCAGACGATAGGTTTTTGTCTAAAAATGTTGATGAAATACGCAGAAATTGGTGCTGAGGCGATACCGGAAAACACATAAAAGTCAACTTAATACGCCGTGAACGTTTTCAAGTTTTTCAGTGAAGTCGCTGGGATATAAAATAAATAAACCCCTTCTTGGCTTGCTGCAATATCGGCGGATAATGTCCGCGGATGAAAAATGGTCCTCAAAATTTCACAGTTTCCCTCGAAGCTTCGCTTCTCGGCCAACTGTTCATTTTTCGTACCATTTCTCATCCTTGGACATTATCCGCCGATGTTACAGCCGCCAGAGGGGGTTTATTTAGTAAATAGTCCTGTCATATCATCTGTCACGTTCTAATCAAACGCAAAGGGAAAAAGTCAAAGCGGTATGGTCCCAGTGAAAATCACACTGCTAACGTGTTTATCTACTTCGCTTCAATTTTCGGCGCGCATAAAGAATGATCTGAAAATATTTAATATACTCTTTGAGAACTCGCGCAAAAGGCACTACCCTCGCGTTGTTTACAAGAACACAACTGTATCTTGGCGAGGAGAAACAAACTCTCCTAAAAATGCTCTGCACTGATAGGCCTGGCGGGCAGTCACTAAGGCGATAAATAATGACCGGTCCCTGAGGAACTCCTAGCTTAGTCCATATGTGTGGTGCTCTGCTCGCACGGCGCGCTCCGCTCCCTAACGCCACCCAAAGAGATGGCCCCGGTCCGAGGCAAATTATCTACCTCCATGTTTCTTTGAGATGTACCTTTTCATCGTTTTTATCTTGTGTTGTTATAATTGTATCTAGATTCACGGACTAAAAGTTAAAACTAGAAATAATCAGATTAGTGAAGTGCTTTTTTACCCGTTTCTTTCTTTTATTAGTATATGTTTCGTAGGTATTATATGTATTTTTAACATATTTTAGCAATACTTGTTATTATTTATATTATATAGGTTTTATTTTGTATATATTGTAATGCGGAATTGAAAATATTTAGTATTGATAAGTGCGCGATATAAGTTGAATAAATTATTACTATTTTTATTATTATTATTGCTTTCTGACGAGAGATTGTTGTCAATCGTGCGTCAGTTAGGACCGCAAGTCGACATTTGACATTTGAATTGACGTTATTTTACCACTGTATGCATACGGCGACCTCAAAATTCACGGTTGCGATTGGCGATTCTCAGCAAAGAAATTGTAATGTCAATTTTCTTGAGTCAGAAAGTTAATAATTCTAGGACAGAAAGCCAAAGGATAGCTTTTTACAATTTTTTTCGTTGATTTTACAATCAATCTCGACCCACTGAAGTAGCCGAATCCAACGTTTTGGGTTTTGACGGCTAAAAATCGACAATCGCCCATCGCAACAGTGAATTTTGAGGTCGCGTAGCAATGCATACAGTGGTAATTAAAATTTAGTTTGCTAGCATCCGGTCTACATGCGGTCTCGAGACTGCGTGACTGATGGGGCCAAATCAGCACGCAGCATCCAGAACGATGACACAGTTTTACCTGTGGTACTCATGGCAAGTCGAGGCTGGACCGACCGGATATATAATAAAATACCCAAAAATCACTCCGCGCTCCACTCCAGCCCGTCATATATCAGGTTTGGAAAAAAACGTACTCATATAAGTTTTCATTCAAATTACCACGTCTAAAATTAATATACGAACATCTTGAACTTGTCACAAATGTAGATAATTGTGAATAATAATAATAATCTTTATTCCGTATCTAACAGATATATTGGTGTCTGAATCATACAAATACAGCAAATGTTCTACCTAAATAACTAGCTTGTAGTAGCAGGGACTTCTGTACTGCGCATGCACGAATCCGCTGACCAATTCAATGTGATTCCGGTCGCTATAATCGCCAATTTCCATTGTTTTAGTCGGAATTGACATAATGGCGCGAAGTTTTCAGCTCGCACTTTTCTTTTTCTTTATTTTGTAATTCAAAATAGTTCTACGATAAGCTCTTTTGTTCTGTGTGCAACAAACGAGATGTCGACAGGACACGTTCTGACTCCACTTTTAAGCCATGTTACGAGCAGTGTTACGGAATTGTTTCAAACGACGATGATAGCATGCAACTTGAACAGCATACGATATACTACCACAAAAAAAGCCATTGCTGAATTCAGAAGAAAACGTAATTTATGATAGTATACATACAATTTTTTAAAACCTTGAAGACCCCCTCACCCACCCATCGAGGTTTATAGCACTGGACGACTGCCACAATCAATATTACAAAATTTACGACGAACGACAAATGGAAATGTTTATTGAGTTGATTTCTTGGCAGAACAAGTCATTTTTAAGACGCTAGAGAAACACTTCCAATTACAAAGAAGGTATTCACTCAAAACACCCAACCCCTATCCTGCCTAGAGGCCATCCCTATAGCTCTTTAGTTGCATATTCTGTCACAGTTAGAATCACAACATTGATGGTGTGAAAATGCCCCTGTTACAATTCAGAAGATCTGGAAAAATAAGATGGATGAAATATGTCAGCATTACTGATACTAAAAGTCGTTAAAGACCTGCACGTGCAACAAAAATCACAAAAGTACTACAATGAAAAAGCGTTTTAGTTATGTTAGCGAATTTTGAACACAAGAAAATGTTAACAAATTAACAGCTGGAGCATTACTGGTTAAAATCATGCTAAAACTAAGATGGAGAAATGCCGGAGCTCGATATTTGTCTATAGCACATAAAAGAGGAGGCCACCATTGCAAATTATGCAAGAAAAATTGATGGCGAAATATTGTTATTTATTGCGTATTTAACTCAAAGCGATCTCTGTTTAATCTGCACTCTCAACAACCTTATAGTATTGCGACATCGTTCAGATACATAAATACGCTATATTTGTCATTCTGTGGTGGTATCGGCTTCAAGAGTGTTACGCATAATTTGAACAGGTTCAATAGTCATTTGAGTTCAATAGTATAATTCATATGATCAGCGAATTTTCATGGCTAGTTTAATCGTTTCTTGATGATACCCTTGGTTAGTTGAGAACAATCAACAAAGATTTAAGATGGAGAAATGACCTTGCTGGAATTTTAGTGGGCTCGGAGCATTCAATATAATTTACTTGTAAATTGAAATTAAACAGAATTTTCACTGGTGTTCTCGACAATCGCAAACGCGAATTATCAAGATTGACTTCAAAACATGCCCAATGCTGACGATAGAGAAACTTACCGTATGTGAAATGATTCAGGTTCTCCTTTAAATGAGCAAGCAACCTCCAATTACGGGATGTAACAAGACAACACGGCTGCAATATTGACGAAGCTTGAGTTTCTTTGAACGTCCCATGATAACAACTCGAACCTATTGCATGTTCCTTTCCATAGAATAGGCAGCAAAGACATAGATAAAAACCTTTAGGCGAATTCTGGAGTAATTCATTTCAATTTCGTTCCACATATCACGGTCAAATCCCGTAAACATTGAGATGTCACGACCCTTCTCCGAGGCATGAGGGAGTTCAATAAATCTAAGCCGCGCATGCGTATGCAAATGTCCCTGCTACTCTAGCTTGTAAGATACTACTACAAAAACTAGCAAACAGCTTCGTTACAGAATTATCAATCATAGAAAACAAATATAAAAACAAAGATCTCTTATCAAACGATACAAAATAATTATTCAGTAATACAAGCTTTAGACATAAAATCAGTACGAATAGATGCTAATTTACAGTGCGAACATTCCATTAAATAATGAAACTCGTCCCCGACTTCGTTAGAACTGCATAGATTACACACGCGAATCTCAAATGAAAATAACATGATATTTTCACGTGTGAAGATATCAAGTTCTCGCGCGGTAGATCACCCGGTATTTCATTGGTGTTTAGGCTGCATTCATTATGTATACTACAGGGGGGGCAGAGGATTTTGAGGGGGATCTCAAAATTAAGCACTGGAAAAGGGGGGATGTCAAGTTGTTTCATAACATGAAGGGGGGATGCATATTTTTGTTGAGGTATTATATATATTTTGAACACCGAGTTTGAAGAAATATCACTTTGCACTACTATTCTCGTGTATTTACCCTCTTTCAACTGATATGTTGCTGCGCGCTTCGCGCGCATAAAGAGTTATAAACTTACAAAATTAAAGGCCTTCTTGTTTTACCACAATTCCCCGAGGTCCTCTTCAGTGACTTTTGTCTGCCAGACAAAAACGCCTTTGGACTTTTGATTAATAGTCTTGTAGCTTTATGTCAAAATTGCTGCGCGCTTCGCGCGCACAACGGAAAACAAACCAAACAATCAAATACAAGAATAAATGATACTCAGTCTATGTAGTAAGGTTCCAATCGAGAAGCGCACCAGAACACTTGGTAGAAAGTCACTACACACAAAAGAGTACAGGCACCTATGATTTTTATTTGCATTTTTACGCTTTGTATTTTTATCATTGAGCCTTGTTCTGCATCTTTTGAAAAAATGTTATTGACGCGACCCTACCTCGACATATAACTTGAAAAATGTCGGGGAGAGGGGGGGCATGTTTTTCCTTCTGACCAAGAGGGGGGATGTAAAAAATATGTTGTGCCATGGGGGGATCTGAAATTTTTGCATTGTCAAAAAAAATCCTCTGCCCCCCCCCCCCCTGTAGTATACATAATGAATGCAGCCTTATATAATAACAATAAATTTGTACAATTTAGACTTCATGCTTCGCTACAGTGCGAATCTGTTCAAAAGGGACATCTGTCAAACGCCGCAGCCCACAAAAGCGGAAGACATGGTCTAGAAATTGAACTTCCTTAAAAGTCTTAACATTCAACGAAAGGTTCGCCGCTTGACCAACGAACTGGCTACGAAAAGACGGAAGACTTACACGAAGCCAGTATTTAAAAATAATACGAAACTTGAACAGTAAGCGGTACTACGACCAAGCTCAGCATATACACTGCTAGTACTGCTAGATTAACTGCTTTTGAATGGACGCCTAAAATCCGCTTACAAAACATCAAATGAAGTCTTTCAACATCAACTAAACCAGTCAACATTTTCTTCTTAAAGGCCTCCAAACTTGTGCACTTCCCAAACAACGCTGGTCCCCAGACTTCACATCCATACAAACAAGAATGTGAATGACAATGATATTCGATCTTTATCAATGCTATTGGATTACAATCTATTTTAGATTCCGCTATAGTTCGCCTGAATTCCTTCCTGGCACAGCTGCCATACGCTAACTTCTGGAGCACTGTTTACTTTCCAAGCCCAGTTAAGGTAATGTGTAAAAATTTAGGTTTGCGAGTAGACTTGATTTTAATAAGACCTAACAACGCAATTCCCATCGTTTGTCTTCAATTGCAGCGGTCCGTCTGTGCTTGACACGACGGTCGTTGATAAGACACGCAATGTAATGGCACCGCGAGGCACTACTTCTTAATACAGTCCAAGCTCTCCGTGCGACCGCTCTCTAAGCGACCAGCTCCCATAACGACCATTTTCCCGAAACCCCGTTTGAAATGTAACATAAACTCTGTTATTTCAAGCTCTCGTAAGCGACCGCCTTATCGATGCGACCAGCTCCGTTAGCGACAGAGATTTTCTATTGTTTTTAAGCTCTCGTAAGCGACCATAGTACTTTTTGTCTTTAAAACATCAGTCATCACCTCATAAATATCTTAAATGATAAAAGCTGCACCGGTGAAATGCTATTTTCTGTGTACATATTTGCAGTTATCTATTCTTAAGTCGGGAAATAAATCAAAAGAAATGATTTTAAGCATTAGTATCACATGTTTTTTCTAGATTTATTGTACTAAGCTCTCGTAAGCGACCAACGCCTATTGTTCAAGAAAGCCGCTTAGTGGTCGCTTACGAGAGCCGTTCTCGTAAGCGACCAGCTCCGTTAACGACCGCAATTTTCAGTTCCCGAGGTGGTCGCTTACGAGAGCTTGACTGTAGACATTTACAGTCAAACATCACAACTTTGCAACATTGCCAGACATTATTACAATATTGATGATCAACTTGCTCGTTCAATTTGCAATGTGTCGAGCGCTTTGCTACACACTGCTAAACAATTTCCTAGAAGAAATGTACGAAGGTGCTCAGTTTTTCAAACATTTTGTATGATTTTACTTGAAATAAGCAGTAATATGTTTAAGCAAAACTTAGCACCTTGGTAAGCAACTTCATACGCTAGCGGCCCTGAATTTCCCCCCACATCTTGACGCTAAAAATTTTACTTCGCTGGGGGGGGGGGGGGGGGGGGGGCAACTGCCTCCTCTGCCCCTACGCTAGCGGCCCTGAACTTTCTCGACAAATTGAAAATTGAAAGAGCAAGTTGATAATCAATATTGTAATGTTGTTCTGCAATGTTGTTATGTTGTGAGGGAACAAAATCCGGTTTGCGCAAGGGACTATTTTTTCTCGTATCCATTACTAGTGCAAGATGTCTCAGATGAGTTATGTGCACGTGCCATACGTGCATCCAATGGAGATGAAGTTCTACCACGAGTTTCTAGACTCCGCAGCCGAGCGACATCCCGACAAGGAGGCACTTATTATGTATGACATGGAGAAGACAAGGTCTTGTGTAACGTACAGGGAGTTCAAGGACAGGTAGGGCCCGTGAGGCACTTGTTATCCATTTCTAATGGTCGCGTGTACTGTCTTCTTGGGTGTTCAGTTGCAGCCAATAGAAATGGATACGTTTAGGCTAACAAAATGGCGGCCAATTTGGGCTGAAAGGATGGCCATACGCGTGGAATACATTTACAATATAGATAATTGGTTATTTGAAAGTGTAATAGTGAGTCGGTATCTTTATGCCTTTACTCCACGGCGATTTGGCGTTATATGCATATATGACCTTATGTGAAATGCGAGATCTTTTACATGCCGAAATCTCTCAAATTTGGCTAATATATAACCCGTTCAGCAGTTTCGGTCGCAAATAGCATGCGCTGGTTTTACAGTAACTTATTAAAATAGCAGGGTTCGATAGAGAATTTATTGAGCTTTCCGTACACCAAACGTGGTGTTTTTGATAATGTTTTGTGGTAGTTTTGTGGAATCTCCGCAAAGGGATCCACTAGTGCCGCGGTATCGTGCGGTAGAAAGGGATCTGGACTAAATCTAATAAGAAAACGGCTTTTGAAGCCAGTTTGAAAAGCCTTGAATGTTGACGACTGCTGTTATGATGTCTGCAAAACATTTAGGTAAGAAGCTGTATAAATTGAACATATTAGAGAGGGAAATCCCAATTTTAGAAAGCTTGCGTGTTTTCCCTCGCGGACTGTAATGCAGTCTGGTGCAACGAAGCATAACGACCGGTGTACACACACAATATACCATATTTTTGTCTCGTTTTATTTCTTTGGGGAGGCTAACAAGGATTTACTTCGTTTATATCATTAAATGTGGCAGAAAACTGTGATATCTTTCTGTTTTCGGGGGGTATTATGAACATTTGAGCCTAACAGCAATTTGCAAGGGCTTCTGGTCTATTAGGCTGAGGTCTAAATCGCCGTGGCTCTGCGAGCAAAGGTTTCCTGTGTCAGTCTTCATGGTCTTTTATTAGCTTCATTAGCTAGCGAAGTTGTTCGCGTGTCTGGTATTTCGCGTGTTAGTTTTGATTTGCGCCCGAGAGAAACGACACTACACCTTAATTCGACGTATGCCCCAGAGATCAAACGGCTTGATCAGAGTTGTTTAGAGCTAATGAGAGTTCCAAATATCATCTACTAGTCTCACGAGAAGTGATCTAACGTTGATGAGAGTTGATGAGAGTCCATTCTCTTACCCAGAGCTCCCCGGCTCGTCTCCTCGCGGGGGAGGCTCTGGTGACAGCCACTGACGCATGCGCGAGATTTGATGCAGAGCCGTTGAGAGAAAGATCTTTCTGCGCATGCACCAACGTTCAAAACCAGCCAATCAGCAAAGGTCCTCAATGGATGTCACCAGAGCCTCCCCAATCTCGTACCCAGAGCCCGTCATCTTTTGGCCAGCGGCAAGATTCAGGGCTCTGGGGGAATCGATTTTTTTAAAACCCAGATTCTGGGTTTCCGGTTTGATTGAGTAGCAGGGACATTTGCATACGCATGCGTGGCTTAGATTTATTGAACTCCCTCATGCCTCGGAGAAGGGTCTTGACAGCTCAATGTTTACGGGATTTGACCGTGATATGTGGAACGAAATTGAAATGAATTACTCCAGAATTCGCCTAAAGGTTTTTATCTATGTCTCTGCTGCCTATTCTATGGAAAGGAACATGCAATAGGTTCGAGTTGTTATCATGGAACGTTCAAAGAAACTCAAGCTTCGTCAATATTGCAGCCATGTTGTCTTGTTACATCCCGTAATTGGAGGTTGCTTGCTCATTTTAAAGGAGAACCTGAATCATTTCACATACGGTAAGTTTCTCTATGGTAAGCATTGGGCATGTTTTGAAGTCAATCTTGATAATTCGCGTTTGCGATTGTCGAGAACACCTGTGAAAATTCTGTTTAATTTCAGTTTACAAGTAAATTATATTGAATGCTCCGAGCCCACTAAAATTCCAGCAAGGCCATTTCTCCATCTTAAATCTTTGTTGATTGTTCTCAACTAACCAAGGGTATCATCAAGAAACGATTAAACTAGCCATGAAAATTCGCTGATCACATGAATTATACTATTGAACTCAAATGACTATTGAACCTGTTCAAATTATGCGCAACACTCTTGAAGCCGATACCACCACAGAATGACAAATGTATCGTATTTATGTATCTGAACGATGTCGCAATACTATAAGGTTGTTGAGAGTGCAGATTAAACAGAGATCGCTTTGAGTTAGATACGTAATAAATAACAATATTTCGCCATCAATTTTTCTTGCATAATTTGCAATGGTGGCCTCCTCTTTTATGTGCTATAGAAAAATATCGAGCTCATTTCTCCATCTTAGTTTTAGCATGATTTTAACCAGTAATGATCCAGCTGTTAATTTGTTAACATTTTCTTGTGTTCAAAATTCGCTAACATAACTAAAACTTTTTTTCATTGTAGTACTTTTGTGATTTTTGTTGCATGTGCAGGTCTTTAACGACTTTTAGTATCAGTAATGTTGACATATTTCATCCATCTTATTTTTCCAGATCTTCTGAATTGTAACAGGGGCATTTTCACACCATCAATGTTGTGATTCTAACTGTGATAGAATATGCAACTAAAGAGCTATAGGCCGATGGCCTCTAGGCAGGATAGGGGTTGGGTGTTTTGAGTGAACACCTTCTTTGTAATTGGAAGTGTTTCTCTAGCGTCTTAAAAATGACTTGTTCTGCCAAGAAATAAACTCAATAAACATTTCCATTTGTCGTAAATTTTGTAATATTGATTGTGGCAGTCGTCCAGTGCTATAAACCTCGATGGGTGGGTGAGGGGGACTTCAAGGTTTTAAAAAATTGTATGTATACTATCATAAATTACGTTTTCTTCTGAATTCAGCAACAATGGCTTTTTTTGTGGTAGTATATCGTATGCTGTTCAAGATGCATGCTATCATCGTCGTTTGAAACAATTCCGTAACACTGCTCCTAACATGGCTTAAAAGTGGAGTCAGAACGTGTCCTCTCGACATCTCGTTTGTTGCACACAGAACACTAGAGTTTATCGTAGAAATATTTTGAATTACAAAATAAAGAAAAAAGAAAAATGCGAGCTGAAAACTTCGCGCCATTATGTCAATTCCGACTAAAACAATGGAAATTGGCGATTATAGCGCCCGGAATCACATTGAATTGGTCAGCGGATTCGTGCATGCACAGTACAGAAGTCCCTGCTACTGTTTGATTGTTGTATGAGAGTTCGTTACGTTTTTGACCTACCACGCATGCTCACAAATCGGATTCCCCCAGGGCCCTGAATCTTGCCGCTGGCCAAAAGATGACGGGCTCTGGGTACGAGGTTGGAGCCTCCCCTGCGAGCAGACGAGCCGGGGAGCTCTGGGTACGAGAATGATGAGAGTCAGCGTGAGCACTAGCACCCAGTTCCTGTCCGCGGAGGAAAGCCTGCAGTTCAGGAACCAAATGAACCTGCAGTTCTTTTGGCGGCAGCTGCTGACTGAAAAACTCTCATCTGCGCGATCAAACGGTCAACAAATCAAAGTGTTCAAAGTGCATGAGAGCGGATGAGAGTCGGCGATGAGAGTTCGCGATCAAACGGGAAAACTCTCATCACCCCTCATTAGCTCTCATCAACTCTCATCACCGTTTGATCGCGCCTTTAGCTTTAATATTTATTTGTCTTTGAACTTTTGTCACAGGTCCGTGTTCCTTGCGTCTTCCCTTCTCGACCATGGCCTGTCACGTGGTCACCACGTGCTTCTTATCGGAGCCAGCAGTATTCGCTATGCGGTTACCATCATGGCTCTTCGTCGTGTTGGCGCCAACGCCATTTTGTTGGGTCCTGGAGGACTGACGGATGACAAGATTGAACTACTGAGGACTTTGAATCTAAAGGCAATCATATTCGACCCTGCGATGAAGGATTCTCAGATAAACCAGCTGAAGAGGGGCGTACAGGTACGGGCGATGTTTGGTTTTTATTTACGCCCAATTTTTCAGGCAAGTTTATTGAGAAAAAGGAAAACATAATATTTGTAACATTACTGATTTACAGGGACTGGTAGATTGTCGGAGCAGAGAGGAAACTGCTAGCGACGTACTGGTGTTTTCTCTTGCTGACGATCAATCAAACCAGAGAGTATACGAGCAGTGTCGTGTATACGAATCGCTTCTAGTCCTCGGGAAGAACAAGGGACCAGCGAATGTCTTTAAAATGCAACATAATCTGAAACCGGACTGTCTAACCCATGCCGTTTTCACCTCTGGTAGTACAGGGAACTCCAAGCTGGTGCAACACACATTCCATCTTGGGATGAGAAGTTTCATTCTTCGCCATGGTATGGCTAGGAAATCTATACTATTAATTTATAATCTATCTGCACGAGAAACATTTCTGATTGGTCGAGAATCTTCTCGCAATTTTTTTTGCGCGCGCGCGTCCGATACAGGAACCCCACGACATAAATAGTTTTGCTAAACTTTGAGTTTGAAGAATAGGTAGGTGCTAAGTCTACCCTGTATTTTTGTCCAAAAATGTTATGAATCTTATGAGTAATTATATCATCAAAACAATTAGTCGCCGCACACTCCGTGATTACCGGCAAAATAGTCATTTACTTTCGTCTTAGCCCGGGAATCAGCTTTTGTATTTCGGGGTTTAGGATATCTGTGTCGCGCAAAAAAAAAACATTGAGGGGGGAGGGGAGAGGTCTCCTTTCCCTTTTCCTCCTCTCCCCCTCCCTCGTCGATTTGTTTGCGCGACAGAGATATCCTGAACCACGAAAAAAATATGCGACAAAGATCCACTGGAGAGCTGGTTTGCAGGTTACTTCCTTCTCGGTAACTATTCACCAATAATCACGTCGCCTTCAGTACCACCTAATCGCTTAATATTCAGTTATTATTATTAATTTCAGGAGAAATCAACGGGATCAGTGAAAAGACGTACTTTGACCGACCCATGTCTTGGGGGTGGGGTTACTGGTACGTGCTTCTGATGGCTGCTGGTTCTACGACAGTTTGGGTTCCTACTGAGATGGCGCTATCAGAAGATACAAACGAGATGGTGTTTGAAATAATAGCCGAGGAGAAATGCAATGCTGGTATTTTGGGGGTTGCACTCATGCGGAAGTTGATATTGAAGAAATTCCACCTTAAATATGATCTAAGCCATTTTAGTAGCTTCGTCATTGGGGGTCAAAGGTACTCTCGGGAATTAGTGCAATCGGTATTTGAATGTCTACCAACTGCAAGAGCGCAACTTGTTTATGGAAGCACGGAGATAACTGAAGGTATGGTGTCCTTTTTTACCATAGACACAACAACAGAACAAAACTACGGTAAAATGGGAGTCGTTCCTGGCTTCGAATTTAAGATTGTCGATGAGGATGACAAAATAGTACAGCGAGGTCACACCGGCGAGATTTGTGTTCGCTCTGAGTTTCTCTCCTCGAGTACCTTGGGAACCCTGTGGCGACCAAGCAAGCCAAGTCTGCTACCGGTTGGTACTATACAGGGGATGTGGGACGCATGGATTTGGACGGAATGATTGAGGTGCTCGCCCGCACTAAAGAGTTCATAAAACGCGCAACCGTCAAGATATTTCCCGCCGAAATTGAGAGCGTCCTGATGAAGCATCCTTACGTTGCAGATGTAGTGGTCATCGGCGTTCCTGATCAGCGGTTGCACGAAGAAATCTGCGCATGCGTTATTTTGATAGATAACGAATCGGATTACTCTAAAGCGAGGCTGTCCGAGCTGGAGGCCTGGTGCGCACAGCAATGGCCTCCAGGCGCTGACGGGTTGAGTTTGAAGCCCAAGTATTTCGTGGTGATGGAAGGCTTTCCGTTAATGAAAACAGGGAAAGTTGATCTTAATTGTCTCCGAAAAATAGCAATCAACACACACGATATCAAGGAGATATAGAAAAAAAGAGCTAGAGGAGAAGCTTTGATGTTTGACGAAACTACAGAGGCCATTCATAGTTAGGCACGCTCACTGTTTGAAATTTTAAAATAAAATAAAAATATTGAAACTATAAAAACGTATGCAACATAGGCAATCGCGGTGTTTTAATTTCACAGATTTATGGGTAGCCATGTCAATAAAGAGGTGTCGTTTTCGTCGTGCGTAACATGGGTTACCTATGTGTGTATGTGTGTGCATGGGCGGATTCCCATACATCCCGGATACATTTACTTTATGTGCGGAGCGAAATTTTGATGTTGGCCCGCTTAATTAATTTGTATAATCTTTTTCTTACTAAAAAGTATGTCGCCTTTTCTGAGGCTGATAGAAAGAACACTAATAAAAGATTCCCAGACTTAGAAATGGACTCTTGGTACAGCTAATTAAAAAATCGTCGAAAGCGCGTGCCCAGACCGCAGTTAAAGTTGTCTGCTACTCAGTGGCATCCAGGCCTTTTCTTTTTGGAAGCCAACCGTGGCTTACTGGCAGATACGCCCCCTAGGAGGTGCTGAATACTGTTTTAGCCTGAATATCAGGCGGAATTTTATTTTTCCAATAGACTAAATGAGGGAGGAAAAATAAAATTACGCTTTCATGCGCTAAGGTAGGTATGCATAAGCTGTAGTATGCATAACTCGTACGTCTGACTCAGCACCAGTCAAAAGCAGAGTCATTTGCAAGTTCATGCCCCCGAAATGCCCAAAAGATAAATAAAGCGAAACAAATAAACAAAGTGAAAGAAAGAAAGGAACACAATCACATAAATAAATATCCTGAAGTACCGTTCAGAAGGTTAAAAGCTTCACTCCATTGTGCGCTCATACAGCAGGCCGGGCAGAGGCGTGCGTGGGAAACCTGTGTTTTCTGAAAATGGCGGGAAAATAATTGGCGGACGCGCGCGCTCTCCGTGCCGAAAAAGAGACAAATTTAACCAAAGCGATGAATCATGTTTGGTGATGTTTGGGTTTGAAACTCTCCTAGCAGAATCACGAAAAATTCAAGAAACCAGAAGCTGCTACCTGAAAGAGTAATAAAAAAGCTGAAATTTCCCACCCTAAGTAAAACATGATGAACAAACGCCCAATTTCTGGAGGTAAGTGCGTAAAAAATAGATGGAAACATTTGTCGCAACTTTTTCTTGTCAGACCCTTCCTAGAAATTTCGGAGAAAAAATCGACCATAATCGTAATGACGTTTTCTTTGTCATTAGGGAATGCGAATCGTTCAATTGTTCCTATTTTCTGTAACAAAAAACGCCGTATCAAACAAGCTTTGTACGCAAACCCTGTAAGCGAGAAGACGGTAGACATCGATGACAACTTTATGGAAACTACAGAAAACAAGTGGAACTATGTGCCTCAGGAACGAAGTCATCCCAAAACAGCCGAAACCTGCACATCACAATATTTTAGCTCCTCTAGAACTACTGGAAGTGTCGGTCTAAACCAATGCAAACCGAATTTTCAGCAGCCAAATGCAATGGTTTCAAGAAGAAATTTTGAGCCGGGATTCGTCCGTGGACAAGACGGAGCGAATCTTAATGGCCATGTAAAGGTTCAGAAGAGTTATCAAGGATTTGGTGGAAATAAAAACGCCTGGGAATCCAAACAGCGTCCAAATCCACCAGCCAAACCATTGCTGAAGACTCTTCCACCGCCTGTACCAGGGTAAGGGCTGAATTATACTCAATCTGGAAATTTTTAAGTAGGAGCTAGGAATAGGATGCTTTAATTTTTTGGATGTCATATCCTTTTCGGTACTTTTATCGTTTCTCAAATTCACAAAAGTAGCAGTAGGTGTCTGACAGCTAGCTGAAGTATGTTTTCAAGTCTTTTTAGTTTTCTGGGGCTCGGGTTCCACTTTAGTCTATATGAACTTGGCATATAACCGTTTTGTCACCAAATAACCTATTAACTATTTATCAAACACTCTAATATTTCAGCTCCCACAGCAGAACTGCTCCAATCAAAGATGTAAGAGCTTCTCTAAACAACAGCAAAATGAGGCCAAGCTACCAACAACAACCTCAGAAAGATGAACAGCCCATCAATAACCCCACAAAGAGCGTCAAAGAGCAGGTTTTAATATAAAGTTACATAGCCTAGAAAATTGTATGCTCATGGATGCAGGTCAAAGCCTGAGCCATGTTTAATTATACACCTGTCACTGGAACCCCCACCCCACCGAATCATAGGGCAGTTGGGGATTAAATTGTTTCCCCCAGTGGAATGGGCGATTTACACACTTTAGTGATTTCCTTTTGCCAGTGGGAGTGAGGCAGGGGAATTTGTTCACACTTGGTAGGGGAATAGAAAGAAAAATATATCCCTCATATTATGTGGAGCATTATCATGTGCTTTGCTTTTAATTATGGCTAATGCGCCATTAGGCATACTCCTCTGAGGTGTGAGGTGTGGGTTTCCAGTGAGAATGCATTGATTGAATGATTTTGAAGTGGGGAATGCTGATTTTACTGGACATGGGACAGACACTGTTGGAATTTCAATTTTCTGATGACTATTTCTAAATGATGAACACTTTCCAGGCTGCACAAAAAAATCACAAAAAATAATAAAAACTGTCCAATGCCAAAATGTTAAAATTAAAGAAAATGTCCACCCTGATAATATATTGGATTTTGACAGAAAGGTGATGCTTCTATTTTTTCACCTTTGTGCAGTGCTCCCTGACTCACCTTGCGGAGTAGGCTCTGGCGGCAGTTTTGCTGATTTTGACATTGTGCCATGTGCAGACAGCTCTTTCTCACAATGGCTCTGTATCAAATCTTGCACATGCAGCAGTGGCTGTCACCAGAGCCTTCCCTGCAAGGTAACAAGCCAGGAAGCTCTAGGTACAAGAATGACTATGACGTCAGTCTCATTTATGCATATACCATTCCACCTTTAAGTCTAAACATCAGATCCAATCCAAGCAAGTGAATTTGATGAAAGAACAGATGGATAAGAGTCTGAAAGTGATCACAGCTACAATTGTCAATGCTAAGAAATGGAGTGAGTTCAGAGACCAGATGGTACTCCTATTTGAAATCTTTGGTAAGCACTGCAATGTTACAGCTAGAAAACTTTCCACACATGCAATGCATGGCTGCCTCATAACAGGGGACCCAGTGAGTGTACTTTATGGGAAATAAGAGGTCTGAGCCCCTCCCCACCCCCTGGAATTTCCAGTTGGAATACATACTTGAAGATAGCAAAGGTTAAGGCCATGGTTTCTCTCCAGGTACACTGGACTCCCCACTTACTACCAACACAGCAGCAAATGGCAAGAATTTTATCCTCAGAGACAGCACAGGAACAATCAGTACACAAATTATTTTTACAAAATAAACCAAGTCTATGGATGTCCTAGATTTCTAGAGAAGTCAGAAGACTTCCATTATTAACCAGTGAAATACACTTTCATTATTGGGTAGTGTGCCATTTCATGTGTATGCATTGCTACCTGTAATTCCTTTGTTCGTTTTTGTTTTCTCAATAATGGTGCCAGTTATTGTCAAAAAATGTTCTTTGACACACCTCCATCATCTCTGCACACTATAATACTGTTCATGCTGACATTATCCATTGTTATTAGTGTGCCAACCAGAGATTGATTGATTCACAAACAAAGGGTACTTAGCTTTTAATCTATGGTTGGCATTAGGATAGAAATGTTGATAAACAGTGAATAGCTTTTATTGCTTGTTTCATTACTAAGAGGACTGGTTATCTTTATTTTATGACAGGTGCACATATTGGGAAATGGTGAGTGCAGTCAGTGCCAGGCGTGCTTTTGGTCATCATCATTCCAGGAAATTTCAAAAAATGCTTTCTTCTTCTTGTGTACTAGGATCAGTCAATGCCACGGTTGATAAGGGGCAGCTTCACAGGTAAGGTGTACATATTTGAAGTGTCATTCATATTTAAAGACAGATATAGTGTTCAATGGTTGAATAGACCACCTTCTGGCACATAACTCACTGGTTAAATTGCTGTATTCTAATTTAAGACCTCACTTGAAATTCAATTATGGTTAGGAGTAAATGCTTCAACAGAACAACACTACCGTATATCTGCCTTCCCAGACACCTTTTGCAGTCTTGCCACATATGGCTCCAGACAATTTTTTAAAGTCAGAATATTAGCTTGTACTCCAAATGATGCAGCTCCAATGTTATGCCTTAAAACTGAGTGTGCTATAAATCAAATTTAGTACTCTCCTACAATGTGTTTGTAGATGTATGGGAAGCATTGATAGAAGAACTGGCATATTCAACTGTGCATCAATCAGGCCCACCCATCCTAATGAACACAAGATCCTTACAGTAAGCCTGGAGGTCTGTGAAAAGGCCATGAATGAGTACCTGGCAACTTTCAGGGAGTATTGAAAAAATAGCTACAAAAAGGGAAAAGTGCAGTAAAAAAGGATCCTGTATTTTCTTAAGATAATTTATTCAAGAAAAATATTTACAAGTTTCAAGACTGACTTAGTGCATTACTAGGTACGTACAGTACACTGTAGTGTAATTATACACTTTTAAAGAAGCATTTTAAGCCAAAAATACTGGAACCATACAGTGAAATTTAGAACTCATAAAGAAAAGCTGTTTAAAGTTAAACCATTGCAGCTGAACCATTGTTAATGCATCATTTTCGTTCAACCCTGAAGCTTGCAAACTTTTTCGCGTAGTTTAACATTTCAAACGTGATGTTTTGTCGTGAAGTTGTCGCGTTTCTCGCTTGCTGATTGCCTGAGAAATAATGGTCAAAACAACAGTCAAAACAACAGCCAATCATTAGCGAGAACTAGACAACTTCTCAACAAAACGTCACGTGTGCCTTGGACTGTTCAATTATCTCAGAGTGTACTTGATGGAAATTGTTTGGTTTGTAGACATGGTTGTTCTAATTTTCTGACGAAGTCAGTGGGGCCCTTTCAATGCAGATGGCATATACTGTTAAAATGCATTTCAACTAAACAAAAATGAAAAACAAAATTTCCATTTGAAATTATAAATGTGTTAGGTATTCATACCTGACAATGAAAAACAAATTTGAAATAAAGCTGATATGAGTTCTACTCAGCTTTCCCACTTTATGCCTAATATATGGTGTATACTGAAGGTACATGCACAGTAGTTCTTCACAGGTACATGTAGTACAAATATGAAGAAATTCAACTTACTATTAAGCATGGGAAACCCCACCTAGGGGAGGAATGAGACTGAATGTACTGTATTATTAAGCAAAAGGAATTCCACAAGAACAGTCTGACCGCTCTATTATTCTGTACATTGTACAATGTACCTGTTTTGATAGCATCTGAGGCTTTGGTAAAAGGCACAAAGCAATGGACCTTGACTTTAGCCACCCTGAATAATTCATCAACTGAAGACAGCATTACAATGTGCTTGGCAGCTGTACAGTATGCAGATGTGTAAAGAATGTTATACATCATTGGTTTGTCCTGTCCCTTGATACATATGTAATGCCTCTTGATTTTAGTTCTCTGATCAAATGACCTGGAAGTTTGCCAGTGATGGAAACTGCATAACATCCTCGCACTTTATTATCTACAAAACAAAGCAATAATGAATATCCAATGATCTCAACATACCGTACTACATGTAGTACCACATGCTATCATAGACTTAATAGTCTTTATCATGATAGTCCTACCTAGTCTCTGCCATCTTGCTACCCAACTGTCTTCTGTGCTTACTAGAGATATCATACTGTGAAAAATAAAGGTGAACAAGCCATTGATAAACTGGCTCCAGTCAAACAAATATTCACCAATACTGGTAAATGGACCCAGTGAACTGGTTTGACATCAGCCTAAGGCCATAGGCCTTTTTTGAGATACACCAGAAGTCGCGGATCGTATTGCATTATGGTCTAGCTTTGGTACAAACAAATCACCAAACAATGGCCAGTTTTTCCCAGTGGAGTTCATTTTGAATTCCACTGGGAAAAACTGCCTATTATTTGGCGGCTTGTTTGTGCCGAAGCTAGACCACAATGCATTGCAATCCACAACTTCTGAGTATCTCAAAAAAGGCCTATGGTACAGGATGCATTTTTTATGACATGACATACACAATGCCATGACAGCAAATCTAAAAACATTCCAAGTTACAGCAGCTTGTAACAACACTTCTCTAAAAATACATAGAGGATATTACACGGTGGCGCGAAGATATGAGTTTTATTTTCGAGTGGCAAGAACAATATTTTTCGAATGAGCGCAGCGAATGAGTAAAATATTGTTTTTGTCACGAGAAAATAAAACTCATATCTTCAAGCCATCGTGTAATTTTCTTTTTATTATATAGACAAACCAGAAAAAATATTCCAAATTGATTTCCAAGCACTTTTGTTTTGACCAATATCCTCACTAGTGAGGATATGGAAAATATGTCACTGAGGACCCGGATGTAGCTTTGTATGAGATCTACGAGTGGCGTATTTCCCAGTAAAACACTTGTGTCGATATAATAAATTTTATTATAATAGCTTTTTGCCCAAGACAAAAGGCACGGATTGGCTTATGCAGGAAACCACACAAGGCACTGCTTTGTTGCACATACTTTTCTCACCACATTGTGTTTGGGTGTCATTGCGAAGTATTCCAAACAGATAGTAAAAAAATAAAAACTTTTCCAACTCCTCAGAAAATCTTGCCTGATATCAAATGTAAATTTTGTTTGACTTGTACCTATGACGATTAAATCTAGTTTTTGCTTCCCAAAACTGTGACAATTCAGGTATCGCTCGCTTGACTTAGGAACATTTCGTTTTGGCAAACAATCCCTTGCGCACCGTGAGGTGAGATCAACTGGATCTACTCACACTCACAACACCATGTACCCTATGTATATCCAGGTTTTAGTTGAACCATTCCATAATAGTTCTGTTTATTCCAACTGGAATGACATCCTGAATTGTCAATTTGCATGTAGTTATCAATCTGTTGCCTTATTTGGTCAGAGAAACTGGTTAGTTGCAGACCATTCTGACCAAAAAATTCACTGAACATGTATGTTGCAACTGGCATTTTTGGTTGGAATGGACCAATGCAAAGCACCCAAGTGCCTTGAATGTTCTCTCAGTCTTATGTCGCAAACTTGTGTGCACCAGGCTTTATAGGAATAGTGATTACTGCTAGATAATCCCAGTGTCACCAAAGGCCTATGCCAAGGCCCTATGTACACACTTTGTAGGGGGACTCGCTGATAGGGGATTTTACACTCGCAATAGCGAAGACTTCACTTGAATTAACGAATGTTTGCCAGATATGGGATAGCAAGCAGTGTATTAGTTTGAGGGTGAAATGTGAAGTGTTTATACATTAGCATACAGTAAAGCTTACCCATCAAAGTTTGGACTAGTGCAGGAAAGTATGTTTTCTTTGTTGTTTTTCAGACGCAAGTACTTCTCGCAATTATCACATCCATCGTACTCAAACTGTTCTAAAGTCTAAAAAATGCAAGAAAATACATCGGAGTTCAATATCTAAAATATAAATAAAGTGGTATTCAGTAGCGCACACAAAATGAACGAGAACCAACACACGAGGAAAATTGAGTGCGCCCTGCGCGTTGTTGACTGTCGATTTTCTCAATCCAGTATCGTCATATTGCGGTAGAATCGTGAAAAAAAACAACCAGGGTGCTTCTTGTAAACGAAAAGAATGATCCTACGTACCTTTACGAGCGAACAGAGCAAACAAGCTCTTAAACTTCTCAGTTCTTTCGGCACCGTTTCAAGCGCCATTTTGTCAAAAGAAAACTTCAAGAGTGCATTATGATCAGCGGTCTCACAAAGACAACATGCGCACTTGCTACGCTAGAACCCAGTTTCTCACGGGCTGTGACTTTCAAGATGGCGGACGCAAAGGACGAAAAAATTCTAAATTTTAACATAGGTGTTTTAGGTCACATAGATAGTGGGAAGACTTCTTTAGCTAAAGCACTCAGTACAACGGCATCTACGGCCTCGTTTGATAAAAATCCCCAGAGTCGGGAGCGAGGGATCACTCTTGACCTCGGGTTTTCGTCTTTTCAAGTCCCGCTACCCGAACATTTGAAGGCGGCGGGGAGCAAACATGACCTGTTGCAATTCACTTTAGTTGACTGTCCGGGACATGCATCACTCATTAAGACTATTATTGGAGGAGCACAGATTATAGGTGAGTTGATAAGATTATTTGTAATAATTCCTGAATTTAGCGCAGGGCCTCCGCCCCCTTGGAATCTTCAAATACAGTGATGGTACGGAAAAAAGGAGGTGTACACTTTATTGGCCCCTTCCCCGTTGGAATTTCAATTTCCCTAGCTGGGGGTATGGCAATTTTTTTGGAATAATATACATTCAGGAGAGCCCATCTCCCGGGGGGGGTTCTCCCATGTAAGATTGATAGGGGTGCTCGTCGGGACATCGGAAAATATACCCTAAAAAATACCAGGACGCAAAAAATCCAACCCCTAAAAAATACCTTATAAAACAAAATGACCCCTAAAAAATACCAACAATAAACCTTTTCTGTTATTGTTTATTGTTTTTCATCTCAAAACAAGCTTATTTTAGAACTATAAATGAACAAAGAAAGAAAGAAAACGTTTTACTTGGCTTGTGACCCTTTCATTCATTTGCGTACCCCTAAAAAATACCATTTATTAGTGAAAGCCACAATGTTTCTCCGATACCCCCTAAAAAATACCTGAGAGTCGATTTTGACCCCTAAAAAATACGACGAGCACCCCTATCAGGTCGACAAGTGAAGAACCCCCCCCCCGGGGCCCATCTGGTCTTTCTAGAGGGGTGGGAGGGGGGTCTTTAAGTTATTCCCTCCGTGGTGAGGGTATGGAATTTTCTGAAATTGCACATTGCAGAAACATCCATAACCTTGCATGGAAGGGGTTGAGATATGACTTCCTTACATACATAATTTTCTTTTTTTCCTTCTCCTCTCCCCCACCACACCCCTCTGGAATTTCCAGTGAAAAATGCAGTACTTGCACATTTTTTTAGATTGGTGCAGTTTTGCATGCAGCACCGCTATAGCTAAACCAGGGGGGGACTCCCCATAAACAAAGAAGGGGGTACTCACCCTATCCTGTAGGGTGTAAAATGCACTCATGTGCTATCCCTTAGGGTTATCAGGATTTCAAAACATCAAATGCTATTTCTTAGGGGTCTTGTGCAAATGTTAGAACAATTTTCTTTTGAAATTGTAGCAAAATTGTTTTCAAGCGCTATAGTTTGTAGTTTTTGCTATCTTTTAGGGATAAAAAAACGTTTTTGCCACACCCAATTTGCTATCTCTTGGGTAAAATCAATTTTCACAATGAGCATCCTTGTCTATGTTTATAGGAGTTCCACCCCACCCCTCTTGAATTTCCAACAGAAAAATACAGAAAATAATGTGTTACCCTCTGGAAAAAGTAAATTGACCCGAGGGCTAACACATTTGCTCCCCCCTCCTGGGAACTAAACCTTAGCCATTTGCCTAAAAACGTATATTTTTTTAATTGCTTAGACAAAAAATGAATAAATAAACTATCCCTGCCTGGGCTACTCCTCTGGAATTTCCAATTTCCTCCGTGGTGGGGGTATGGATTTTTTCTGGATTTACACAATCCTAATTTTCATTTGTTTTCTCACCAGATATGATGATGTTAGTGGTAGATGTGACAAAGGGAGTGCAGACTCAGACAGCAGAATGTCTGGTAATTGGTGAAATTCTGTGTGAGAAAATGGTAGTTGTGCTCAACAAAGTGGACCTGCTCAAGCCAGACAAGAAAGATGCATTGATAGAAAAGGTAATACGTCACCCCAAAAGGACTCCGGCAAAATCACAAAAATTGACCAAATTGTTCCCTTTTTCAAAAGCCTCTGGTAGTTACACATATATTATTTCTCAAGCATTTGACCTTAAGTTTCCACACAATAGACCTCCTCGGCTCGGCTGTAATGTTTTTCCATTTCAGATCACGTGGCATTCCCATGGGTATTTTTCTTTTTCTGCTATGCACCAGAGGATATATGAACATGGAAGCATTCCAAACAAAGAGAGAATACTCATGGTGATGCAAAATATGGGCAAAACATTACACCCAAGCCAAGAAGGTCTATTTTCCTTGTTTTTTTTTACAAAGTTTGTTGTTTTAATTTGGCAAGAAGTGCTGTCTATCACTGGCAGCTGGCTGCTATTTTGAACCCTGGATTGCATATCACTTCAACCAAAACTGCATGCCTCACTCATCTTTAAATGGGATGTACATGAAGTGAAAATATGATATAATGTATATAATAAATTTTCTCATGATTTGCAGATGACAAAACGTCTCACAAAAACTCTAGAAACCACACGGTTTGCTGGAAGCCCTATAATCCCTGTAGCTGCCAAGCCAGGAGGTCCAGAGGCTCCAGACACAGAGTCCATTGGTGTTGTCCAGTTGATTGACAAGCTAAAAGCCATGTCATACATCCCTGAAAGGACCACCTCTGGTGCCTTACTCTTTGCTGTGGACCACTGTTTCTCCATTCGTGGCCAGGGGACCATCATGACAGGTACGATACTAAGTGGTAGTGTGAGTGTAAATGACAACATAGAGATACCTTCTCTTAAGGTCACAAAGAAGGTTAAATCTATGCAGATGTTTAAACAGCCCATCAACAAAGCTACCCAGGGGGACAGGGTTGGGATCTGTGTCACCCAGTTTGATCCCAAGCTTCTTGAGCGTGGCATTGTGTGCAGTCCTTCAAGCGTACCTACAGTTTTTGGTGGTATAATATCTGTCAGGAAGATTCCTTATTATAAAGCAGCAATCACGGGGAAGACAAAGTTCCACATTACTATTGGCCATGAGACTGTAATGGGAAGACTTCAGATCTTTGGGGTACCCCCTGGAGAGGAAGAAGATTCCATTGCTAAGGAATTTGAATTTGAAAGAGATTATATCTACCAAGATGAAGTGGCTGATTCTACCAAGTCTCTGGCACCAAGCGATGAGGAAAAACAGGATGGAAAGGAGATGCCATTGTCCAGAACCCAATGGGTTCTTCTAGAATTTGAGAAGCCTGTTTCATGCCCTGAGTCTTCACTTGTTATTGGCTCAAGACTTGACACGGATATTCATTTAAACTTGTGTAGAATTGCATTTCATGGAAAGCTCCTTGTTCCTTTTGTGGATAAAAATTACAATGAAACTATTTTACCAAAGCTTAAGGTCTACAAGACCAAGTATAGAGAAGGAATAGTTGAACGAATGGCTGATGAGTACTCTGTGATAGGACGGTCTTTGTTCAAGAAAGAAACTAATATACAGACATTTACTGGAATGAAGGTTAAACTTCTACTGGAGAAGATGGCGTTATTGAAGGAGCTTTTGGTCAGAGTGGAAAAGTAAAGATACGAATCCCCGGAGGTCTGTCCAAGGAGACCACCAAGCAACTTGCGCTTACTGGAAAGAAAAAAGGAAAAGGTGCTGCAGCAACTTCAGTGCAGGAGGATGGTAGTCAAGACACTGTAAGAGAGACAGTGAAAATTATTCTCCAGTTCAAGAGGTATATTCATGACACAAAGAAGAAAATGGTACAGAATTAAAGTACAACCGGGAGACAATTTTTGAGAAAATTATTACGGGTTTCTGTGTAATTGGACAGTAAAACATTTTTAAAACAATAAACACCTGCATAAAAAGGAACAACTGGATTAGAAATTTTTAAGTCTAAATTTTGGTGTTAAAAAAAAAAAACAATTAAAATCAGGGTTGCAAATTTGTCACTTGAGTAATGTCGTCTGTATATAAATATTGTGTCTCACATCTCTGTCAGAACCCCCAGGCTACAACTTGCCAGGTATAACTTCCTGCAATAATCAAATCTGCAGCAATTACGCTTATACCGATTTTATTCTAGCGGATCTATTACACCATATAGACGAGTGACCCAGAAAGACAGTGCCTTGTGTAGTTTATTCTGCTTTATTTGGCATTGACATCTCCTTTCCATCCTTGCCTTTTTATGTAATGACTGGATCTAGTTCTGAGGCGTACATTGTACATGTATTAATGGGAGTTAATGATAATTGCAGTAAGAGGCAATCTAAGTGATCGCTATAAATTAGAAGACCAGGAATACAACGGTTTCGGGCTTGTACCAGCATAAAAGCTACCGGGGGACGTTTTTATGCTGTTTTATGGCGCTAATCCCGATGCGGTCGCGATAGGAGATTCAAACGGTGTGGGGCTTTCAGATCTTCATGAAAATTGTGTTACACTGATACAAACTTGACTGAGCAAACTAAATAATCTATTAATTCCATTAGTGCTAAAGGAAAAGGGGTCTCATCTTTAGTGGTTTTCATAGGAGGAAAATTGTTTTTAACCTCATAGAACATTAAATCAACCCCAACGTTTTTTTTAAATTCTCGAAATTTAGTTAAGAAATATTAATTCCATAGAAGTATACCGCGAATTAAAAGTTATGAACAGTTAAGGGGGCTCGATGTGTTTCTGGTCACGGATTTTTCTGAGCAAAATATTAGAAGTAGTTATACTCGCATAGAAATATCTATGTGGCACTAATTTAAGAAATTACCAATTGTATACCCATTCCATTGAAATTTAAATTTTAGCAGAAAAATGTCAAATATATGACAAAACAGCAGGTTCACGGCCACCTTAAACGCTTGAAACTGGATACAATTTTCTGAAACTTCAGAGTTTAGCTTGTGGAGAATGCTTTTCGATGTGATTTACTCAGATCTTAACTCAGTCATATTACTGGCGTGTTGAGTGTTGATGTTTCCCTTATGATGAAAAATGAGTCACTTTAAATGTTTTACCACACGTTAGGCGTAAATCAATGCTGCTATCTGGCATTCCCAGGCGCGTAGTGCCAATAGATAAAGCATGTTTACCAGGGCAGAGGATACTCCGATAACTTTTCAAGGGCTCGTGCCGCTCATAAGAGGAAAACGAGAAGTTGTCATGCAGGTATTCGAGTCAACAGCAAATATGCAAAATACATTTTGGAAACTGTTATTTTCTTTAGATAATTACAAGAGAAGCATGAGAAGAAATTGCACTTCCTTTACGCGCACGCTCAAAATAAGTTCTCAAAATAAGTTCTGATATTCAATTTTGAAATTTTCCATATCGTCGTCGCATTAGATTCCACTTGTCGTTTTGCCGTATCGTGCGTTTTCCATGTTACATAATGGTTTTTATCAGAGCAGTAGAGGCGGAACTACGAATCGAGTAAATTGTCAATTTGGGCGAACTTTTGTGGGCTTGGACCCCGGGACGGGAATCTTAAAATAGACGGGGATGAAAGCCGAACAAAATTACTTCCACAGAGCAAAACGGGTGTCGTCCAAATCAAATTTACACCTAAGAGATGGCAAATTGGATGTAGTCAAGGGACTATAAACGCAGGTATACAAATTTCGAGGCCTCTCATTTTATCCCTCTAGACACCCTCAGGGATAGCAATCGACTCTGATAGCCGACACCCGTTGAATACCACGTGAGGGAATTTTATACCCTAAGGGATAGGATGATCCTGATTTTTATAGGGCCTGGGGCTTGGACAATACGTTTATTCGTGGTTAGTCTGTGCGGCGACAATGGCGTTTGAATTTAGCGAATATACAAGGAATATACAAGGTTCTCATGGATAACAATTATAGCTAGACTCTGTTTTGACCGCACGCGAAAAAGTTTTTCGAATTTCTTCGGTTTAGGTTGATTTCCAGATGACGCTTGAAAAGCTTCAGATAAGTTAATCATGGGCTTAAAAAAATATTTGAATTAATCAAATTAATCTAGAAAATCGTCTGCTGAGACATCCATTGCACATTCTTGGCCGCATTGTCCCCTCGGCCTCAGTGAACCCGTAAAAAACGAAACTCCGTAATTCAAGGTAGATAGATCAAAGTTAAAAACTTCTAAATGATTTTGTTCCAAGATTGCTCTTTGAACATGCACATATTTGATGAACTCTAATCGTCGGATCTTTTAATTATGGCAAGTCCAGCCCCCCTGCTTCATTAGTGTTGATTAGTGTCATATATCTCAAATATTTGAAGATTCAAGGCCGAAATAGCTTAGGAAGGACAGAGAAATTCAAGAACAGTCACCAAATTAACCGGCCTCTATTTTCACACTTGAAGTTATCAGACAGAGTTTCTTCTGCATGAGCACGTTTCTTCTTCATAAGCAGACCTCATAAATCTTCAATCTTATCAGAAACGTTCCCTGTTTAAAGTGTTTTGTTTTTTTGTAGTCAAAGGACGTTTTCTCGCTGGTGACATGTTCAAAAGGACTCACTGGGTGCGGGGATTGTCCTTTGTTCGAATAGTAAAGCCGGCTTTTCACTAGTGATGTAAGCGGAGACGGTGAAGGAGACGGAGACGTAAGAGCTTACACGGAGACGTAAGAAAAAGGAAACTTTCCGTTCTGCTTCCTTCACGCTTACGTCTCCTTCTCCGTCTCCGTTCTTTGATTTTCACGTGAACGCAAACGTCCTTACGTCTCCGTCTCCGCAAGCGTTTTGGCTTCCGTTTATCAAACCTTTCAAGGCAGGCGCAAGTTTCATTTGAATTTTATGATGGAAAATTGGGCTTTGAAGCCAAGCTAGTCCTTAAAAAACCTCTCAAAGCCGCGTGAAATCACCCAGAGCTGTTCACTCGTTTGACTGACAGAAGCCAAACCGCGATTTGTTAGTTGGCGTAGAGTTCGCAGAATTATGAAAATTGCAGTAAGAGGCGAAAAAGCATTCAGGTTTTGGAGGATGGTCATTGGGAGATTGGCGTAAAGAAGTAGGGTATGTATATCCTATATATCCGTGCATTTGTGGCAGCTAGAACATATAGTTTAGAACCCTCTTGTTTCCAGCTTTGTATTTTCGAGGCTCCGTTTCTTTTCGGCTTTCCGACAGACATCCCTTAATGTGAACACTCGACAATAAATTCCATATCTCCGCGCGCCAATGTATTATTCTCTATTTATATTGCGAATGTTCAGTTCTTTTTTTTCCTTATACTATTTTCCATGCAAACTTTAGAATGTTAGCTATAAATATAGTGCTGCGTGTTTACAAAGAAGAAATCGAGAATGTATGTTTTTTTCGTGGCCGCGCAAAGGTTTGCAGCCGGACACATGTTTCCTTCGTATTTCCTAATTTAGCCACCACACACCACATTTTTGTGCGCGACAAATTTTGTAGCCGGGACACAAAAAATGTTTCTTTGCAAGACAGGAAACATTGTGTGTTTCCGAGACACACGCGTGCGATGTTTCCTAGTTTAGCCACTCGGGGAAACGTGCAAGAGACCAATGTTGCGCGCTAAATGTGGCCGTTGCTTTACGATACTTGATTACACATTGTGTGTTTCCGAGACACACGCGTGCGATGTTTCCTAGTTTAGCCACTCGGGGAAACGTGCAAGAGACCAATGTTGCGCGCTAAATGTGGCCGTTGCTTTACGATACTTGATTTTTACAAGCTCGATATGTTGGTCTTTGTACACCGTGCTAATATAAACAACCACCTGAGCCTTTTGTGTCTCGTATTATACGATATAAGGAAAGGCGTCAACAGTTCTATCACCTGAAACCAGAACGCTGTCCTATAGGCGACATCCAATCATGCTCATAGCCGCACGCACCCCACTCCCAAAGCTGTACACACTCTACTTTCTAGCTTTTTGTTCGCCAAGCGGATTTCAGATGAGTAACGAAAAGTAAACGCGAAATAAATACACTTAGTCAATCAAAGTACTTTGCGACTTGCGTTTAGTCGTGAACCAAGAAACAACTTTTTTCATCTTATTTGAATTCCACACTATTTTACTTTGTGTGCTACAAACATTATCACCTATAGTTAAACTGTCCGCGTAATGCTTTTGACCAGATCTGAGTCAAAATACGTCATCAGTATGGAATGTTTGGCTTGAATGCGCAGACTCCTCTTTGGGGGAGTCTTCGGCGAGCGCGTGGTGTCGGCGTTCGCATCGCAGGCTAACCTCCAATAGGAACACATATAAAATGCAAGTCTGATTTATTTTTGGCAGTCATCTGAAATCCGCTTTCTCTTCCATGCTCTATCTTGATTTCTGTGCTGCCGATTTCTCTCGATGTCGTCTGTTCGAAGCAAGGAAGCGTTTGTGGTAAAATCTTGAGCCAGCCACGCACATGTTACACGTCACAGGACACATACGCCTGAATTTAGCGCCCAGGGCGAATCGACTCTTACTCTTATGCCTGTCACAGATGGGCCGATAACGCGGGCAGAAAGTGCGGTAGACATTCCTGCAAACTAAAGAGCACGAGTTTCTTAGATACTACGACCGCTTACTTCTCAAACTCATGAAAAACGCGTCAAGCTTAAACAGAGGAAATCATACGTGGGAAGTAGGTTTGTATACGTGGTCTTAATTATAGATTTTCACGTTGCATTCCTTCTTTTTCTCGATAATAAACGATTCATTTGAGAAGCTATATCAAGCTCTCGGCAATTGTTTTTATCAGGACGACTCTGTTGAACTTAGTGCTACGCGGCCACAGGCTTTCCTGAACATCTCACATATATTCACTTCATTACCGCGACCATAACATCTAATATACCCCGACCTGCTCCCAGTCTGACCTGATAGCTCAGCTGGTAGAGCATCGGATGTACAATTCCGGAGGTCGTGGGTTCGAATCCCTCTCGGGGTCAAAGATTTTTTGTCTTTCTCCGCCGCTTACTAGGGCTAACGCTCATAAGCACACATGAGACCATTTCATTAGCACGTTAGCTTTCACACAAGGTTAATTCCTTATATCCACTCTGTTAAACTTAGTGCTACGCGGCCACAGGCTTGCCTGAACATCTCACATATTTTCATCAGGATGTTTCTGTTAAAAAGCTTTGCTTTGCTTTTTTTTTTAAGCCCATTCTCGTTGTATGGGGATCCTGATGAATCAACCTGTCTCGTGTTTGATATATTACATCTATATTCGCACAAATTCGTCACACAAAGTAGCAGAGAACAAAAATGGCAAGAAAATGCAACCTTACAGATGTTCGAGAAACATCATTGTCATGGTCTCCATTTATAGTTTTTGTTTTTTTCTCGGACAAAGGGCCTGGTCACAAAAAAAGCAAGGCAGCCCGCGCAATTTCTATTAAAAAAGTGTCACTACTTTCATGATATGCATCCCCATTTTTTATCATATCAAAGAACTGTCGGATGATGCTTACTTGGGCATTCACCGTTGGGTCCTCGTGGAGAGATTCTGTCCCAGCAGCAGCCGTATCTGCTTTTCTCGCACTCTCTATATCCATCTGCAGAAACATCGAAACACATTAAACACTCTGGTCAAACACTCCTACGTTATTGTTTACATTCGATATTAGAACCTCAAAATAAGCAAGTTTATTATATGAATTATAATGTGTTTTATCAGGATTTCGGCCACTGAAAAATATCGTAATTCGCACGTGTGAAAAATAACGATAATGCCACTGTAGCGAAATTCATCAAAGGCGAAAATGTTTCGCAAAAAAGTTTATATAATAAACAGTATGATACATGGACGCTTGAAATATGAAATTCATCTTCTCGTGTCTTGAAAATAAATTCCATATCCCCACGCGCCCATGTATTATTCTCTGTTTAATACCTGATTTACCAAATTCCTCATGCAAGCTTCGTGGCGGGGCAGGCAGACACGCCCGCTCCCGCGGTACTCAAAGTGGCAATACCGCTGAACCAAGCATTGCAAATGCCACAGTATACCATTCATATAGCACATGATACCCAAAAAGTACATCAAAACAGTGAATGCCATTTCTCATACGTATGGAGCTCTGCTACTGCGCCTTCGGCGCGGTGAGCTCCGCTAAAAATGGTTTCGTCAGCCGCATTTTTACTTACTGCAGAAATCGCAGGTCTTCTTGCAAAACCGTCTTGCGTAGCTCATCCCACAAGCCTGAGTTCTTGTGAGTTGAAAGGTTGCCCAAACGGTCACGTGGAGTTGACATACGTTTGAAGCGTCGCGGCATTCTGGAATAACAATAAGACTGGTACAGAATCATGCCTGGGTATCGAGCTAAGGAGGTTACTGCAATTTTCATAATTCCACAAACTCCCACATGACATTTTTGAATGCCAAATTGCGTTTTGGCTTCCGTCAATCAAACCTTGAGTCAATTTCTGAGTTGGTTTGTTGCATTTTTATGGTGAAAAATTGTGTTCTGAAGCCAGCTAGACCCTATCAGTTCACAAGATCTATCAAAGCCTTGATTGACGGAAGCCAAATCACGCTTTGTTGGTCGGTATAGAGTTCGCAGAATTATGAAAATCGCAGTAACCAGGGGTCTTTGCCCCCTTTTGTTTTCAAATTGATCCATTGTTTTAAGAAAAATATATATAATGAAAGGTTCATCTTTCATTATATATATTTTTCTCAGTTCAACTGGTTGACAGGTCCATTTTTCAGGATCCAGCTTGGCAAAATACCTCGTTCGCGGATTTTCATATTTTAGTCTACATTGTTTTAAGGGTGCTCTGATTGACTAATATAACGCAAAGGTTCTCGGTTGATGGTCCTTTAACCTGACATTTCTGTTTCTGTCCACCGCAAATCAACAAAGGAAAACGATGCGTGTGTGGCTAGCACAAAAAAATCGTTATACAAGGCCATTATTCTGTTGTTCTTGGTTGGCGCGACTACTAGTAAGTTTTTGCGATTTATGGGGTCACGGTCTGACCCTCAGTCTGACTAGTCTAATAGGCATCGCCTCGGGGGCAATTGACATTTCTACAGAATCCTTGCAAAGGGTTAATCAAATGTGACTTCTTACAATCCCTCAATAACCAGTAACGGACACATAGTACGTGTGTTGATTTTGCGTGGGAACTCCGGGACAGTTGAGATGAATTACGATGGCATTCATCCAGTCAGCCAGTGTGCTGCAGATCGTCGGGAAAATGATCATCGGAAAATTGCATTTTTCGGATCGTTGGAGAAACTGCATTGCCCTAAGTGAAAGCCACCCTTTTACGTTATGAAGCACGTATCATACCAGTTAAAAATAATTGCGGTGACCTTTCAAACGACGAGGCATCTGCAATGGTTCTTTATGAATTATGACTAGGTTTTGGTCAAAGATTCCTCCACTTCATTGATGATAGTCGCTAATAAGTGAGCCCAGAGAATGTATTGACTTATTAACGTTAATGAAGTTAATTGATTAATTGAAATTCTTGTTCTTTTTGGGATATTTTAATGCCCTAATATGGTGGTGGGAGAGCTCTAGTTACTGACTAAACTGGAAAATTAGCTCTACGCCAATGTCCTCTTTTCAGTGTTTGCACTATCTTGTACATAGAATTCCATGTGACATATCAGACACGAGACAGCGTGTTTCATTTCCAAACACCGAGAAGTGTGTTGAAAAAATCCCGAGGCCAAGCCGATTTTTTTAGCCGATTCGAGGTGCTTGGAAACCCTGATGGAAAATACTGTCGATGAAAAACACTGTCGACTGTTGATATTGCTTCTCAAACGAATCATTTCATGCCGAGAAAAAGAAGGAATAAAATCTCAAAAATGTATGCACATTAAGACCGCGTATTCAAACCTCCTTCGTGCTATTGATTTTCTTTGTTTAACCTTGATGAATTATGAATGAGTTTAAGAACTTTCTTTTCTCGCCCCTATCTATCCCAAGGATATGCTACAGCAGGAATTTCTATTCTTGTATGCGCCGGTGGCCTTAGTTAATGTTTTGGCTTCAATTAATGAAGATGAAACAATGTTGCGCAGCTTGATTTTACTTCATGAATGAAATTCCATCCGTTTGTTAAAGACTTCCCCAAGTGCATGTTTTGGACATCCTTTTCTAATTAAGCACCTAGAAAAGGGAAGTATAAATTACCTCGCGTTATCCGAATATAATTATAGATCATATCATAAGGAGAAGATGCCAAAGTAATCAGTTGACCTATTTGTTATCTGCTAGATAAGAAAAGGCGTATACGGCCTAGATTGATAATTAGGACATCAAGATTAGTGGAAGTGGAATGCGCCATCTGAAGCTCATGTTTGAGACCTTGTTTTGGACTTCTTGTGATACTTACAGATGTTATAGTGATATGTGATATAGCTACGATATAACAAGCTCTGTTTCACGGAGAAGCTAAATGTTTCTCCCCGCTTTATCATAAAAGCCTTTCTATGACGTTATCATCGGCGAAATAGACCACTTGTGATGTTGGGAAAGACACACGGAACTTTCGTTCCGAGTGCACGCGAGCTACGTTTCGCCGATTAAAAGTCATATACTTTGTGCTCTAACGCTTACAGCACATAATAACGATCCAATTTGAAGTGCAAATCAATGATTTTGGAGAGCCATAATTATTTGTTTTCTAAGTGTTGTTTTGAATTACCTAAACCTTTTAAAACTAAAAAGAACCAATTAAAATAAGCAATGAACAAACAATGATTCTGCATGTCTGGTAGGTTTTAACAAAATGCACTGTCAGATATTATTATTTTCCTATACAGCAGCCCCGCTTAATGTTTATTTGTCGGGGGTCAGCTATGGTCAGCTTTGGCGTAGCTCCAGTATTTATATAAAATTGAAATTTTAAAGAGGCACTGAATTGTTCTTCAACATTTTGCGAACACATTTTGCTTAGATGCGAAACTTACTCGGGCCGGGAGTTTATGACTGTCAGAAAGATATAATTTTGGACACATTTTGAATTGTATTTTGTTTGTCGAAAGTAAAAAGCTTTAGAAAACCATAATGCCTTAATTCTTCGTGGCAAGATTAAGGATATGGAACACGGAATCTATTGTACGGGTGAAACAGACCTTAAGTGTAGAGAAAATCTTTCAAGTTTGGTCAATAATCAGTAGGTGATCAGATAAGTGATTCCATAGCAACTGTTAGCATTATATATCTTTATTATCCTGCTTAGCCAATCAGAAACGAGATCAACTGTCCTGATATTCTACGGTATCATGTCACTGTCCTGATATGCGACGATATCATAAGCAGTTCATCTATAACTCGAGTAAACAGACTGGAGAAATTAGCTAAAAATATCAACTTCCCTTGGTCTCGACAAGGGTATTATTTTCGCCAAAATACTTGGGCTCGACCCAACTCGCCAACGTGCAGTGTGAAACTTATTGAAATTTTGTCCGCAATCTTTTATTTTTTGTTTTAACAATAGAACACTGATTTCTATGGTTTATATAGAGGATATTACATGGCCGCGCGGAGATACACGAATTTATCTTCGAGTGTTGAAAATTTATCTCACGAATGTGCGCAGCGGACGAGTGGGATATTTTTTTTTGACACGAGAAGATAAAATGCGTATCTCCAAGCGGTCATGTAATGTTCTGTTTATTATACAAACATCAGTGAAATACTAAATCATTATTTCTTTAAGAAAATCCGAAAAGGGGCTTCGAGCACAGGCCAGAGTGATATCTTCACATTGTATTGTGAAGATATCAAGTTTTCGTGTGGGAGATACCCTGGTATTTCTTCATTGCTATAGTCATTACATTGTCAAATTATATTATTGGAAATTGATGTAAACTATAGATAAACTAGAACAACAAATTCATGTACAGTTGCGATCCTTAAGGTTCTTTCCAATAGAGCAATGGGAAGTGTTGATACTTTCAGTGTGAAACAACCTACTAGTACCTACTGGACGCGACTGTCTAACGAAAAAATATAAATATAAATATGTTTTAGAACAGGAGGAGTTTTGACACTATTTGTGAAGTCGTTTCTGAATTCTGATCTGTGAATCTTTGGAACTGGATTTCACGATAGATATTATGTCCAAAGAATTTATTATTTTACGACCAGGAATCTCTAAAATGAGTTCAAGTTTCCTGGACAAAACCGCTTATAATGTTGTTTGGGGGGAACTTTTCATTTTGGAAGAATTAGGCGTGGGCCACTGACAAGGCTATCGAGTATTTGATATTACTAGTCTAAAATGAATGCTTTAATGCCGAGAAAAAGAAGGAATAAGATGTCAAAATTCTATAAATTCAGACTACGTTTTCCGACCTCCTCCAGGCTTATTATGATTTTCTTTATGATGATTCTTTACGAATTATTGATGAGTTTGAGAAGTACAGACGGAACATCTGCGTAATGATTCTATATGAATGGCTTAGTACGTTAACCTTACCAGCAAATCCCTATCCTTAAAGGATAAGCATTAGAGCAATACTTGGGCGTGTAGTTAAAGAATGCACAAATCTCACGAGATGTGATTAAGCCGTTAAAGGCTCGTGTTTTCTCCGCAAATGATTTTAAAATGAAGAGAAAGACCAAACAGAAGCAGGATTAAAGTCTGATTAAACCGTTTCGAACATTTAATTCTGTCCTTCATAGGGCGCAAATGATTAAGAAGAAATCCGCTGAGAAATCGAGAAACTTGACACAAAGTGGAAACAATTTTTAGATAGAGTATTACAAAGCCAATGCAATTTACTTGTTTCTAGCATTGTATGAAAGGTATCGATAAAATAAAGAATTGGCGATAACACCGAGAAGAAATTCCCAAGGAAACCTGAGAAATAATTTTTCAAAGTTGTGAAGAAATGGTGTTGGCTGTTGATGTTTATTTCATAGTGCTGTCAACCTATACAAATTGTATAGATTTTGACAACTTTCACGATTCATTTTCGATGTTCGGTGTTGTAAGAAATGATTTTTTAGATCAGATATCAAAAGCAGTAAGACAGAAGTCTACAATATGATGTAGATAATTTTGTTCCAAGAATGTTTTCTGTTTTCCAATCGTTACTTGATTTTCAAATGGATTACGTCTTAAAATGTTATTCTCACAAATTCTTTTTCTATCTTGAAATTAATCTATCTTAGCTTATCTTCGATTTTTTCTGTGAACTCAAAAGACGTACTCAAAAGATGCATAATCCATCTTTCGGCTTCGGCCCGTTTGGGAAAATCGAGAATTCATGTTAACGTCCCCCGTCAGTTGCCAGCGCTATGATAAGCTATGTGGAAATTTGTTTCCACTGATTGATTGTGTACCCTGTGATGAAAAGTTAGCGAGATAAAATGCGTGTTACCTGTTAGCGAACAGTACCTGAGGAATTTGAACTTACATTTTCACAAGCATGATTTCGTCATGTAGCTTATAAATTTGTTCCTGGGGCTATAAGATAAGTTGAAAAGTCAGAGCGATGGCAAGGAGCTGTGTGAAAGAGGAAAGAGTTTTGTGTTGACCGTGCAACTTCGTGGTACTCTATCTTTTTTCGTTGACGTGACTTTATGCCCGACGACTTAGAGTTAAATTTAGCCCTTACGCTGAGAAAAATAGTGTGATTTCATCTGTTTATTAACTTGCCCGATGAAAGCTTTTCACGTTGACGCTGGTGTGCCCTTTTGCCGCAAAAAGACACGGACATGATTGTGTCAGCAAGGAAAAATAGACAAATAAACAGCAGTAAATATCCGCTTAATTACAATGTAACGCAAAGTTGGCGTCAGTTAAGAAATATCAGAGAGCAGAAAAACAACTTTCATTACCTTGTCTTCTTTGTGCACCTGTCTGTGATGTAACAAAAAGCAAGAAAAACGTAGCTGCCAAAATCTTCAGCATGTTTGTACTATACAAGTCCCTTGTATTAAAACTCCTTTGTTTTGCTGTTTATACTTTGGTAATTACCCTCTATTCTGTTGGCTCCCTGCCGCTGTGCCGCTTTTATAGCCAATGGACCGCCCACCCATTTGATATCACCAGATATTACCCCAAGCCCCAGCCTCTCGTCGCCTGAGATGTTCTGCTTAATCATTTCATTCAAGATTTTTATTGATGAAGTTTCTCTTTTGACCTCTAGATAGATACACCGCGCTCATACACGCGCATTTAACACTTTAGAGTATGTATTATATTTCTTCTAAATTCCTAACCGGTTTTCGGCTCGCCGTATGGTATTTTCTTGGCAGTTTATTCACTCACGTACAATTTTTCACACGATTGGCCACCCAGCCTTGTATCTTGCGCCAAAAGTCGCAACACCCATGCCGCTTTCATCTAAGGTACACAGAATAACAAAGATACGAGCCATACCTTGCATTTCTCAAGGAGGTCTTTGTTTTAACCAGTATTCGCGCTTTTCCACGTTTTGGGCTCCCGATATCCCCTTAGGGCCAACACAAATTCTTCTCCAAAATAAATTTATCGAGATTGTTCTGTATGCCCTTGGAGACATTGTGAAAAATTCCACGATGATTGTAAACCATCGCTGTTTCTCTAATAAGATGAAATTGAGCAGAACGTATTCACGTTATCAAGTATTCAAATATCTTTCAATACAACTGCACTAGATAACGCTGCCGGAAGAATTCCTCTTAATTGTAGATACCCTCTCTATATACAATGTATCCGCTATAGAATGCAATTAGGGTCCAACCAAATGTGCGAGCCACTGACTCAAGATGGCTTTTCAACCAAACTCTTGACTCTGATTAGAATCTCTTCACTTCAATTAGTCGCTACATTTGTTAAAACAGAAGTGTTTTTTTCAAATACGTATTTTTATCGCAGCGACGTTCGCCAAGAGCGCAAAATATCCCTTTTTATCATTTATTTTGAGAGACGCCTTCAGATGCAACATAAGGATGCATTTTTGATAATAATTTTAAAACAATAGTACAAATAGTATAGAATGTGTAATTGTGTCCAATTACTCTTTGTTTTGTTTTTAAATATCCAGAGAGCACAAGTTCCTGTCTATAAACGTGTAATCTTTATAGCGTGAAGCTGGTCGTGTGTTAGATGTCTTGCATAGTAAGGACAACTAAGCCAATGAACTACTACTCCATTAACGGCAGCGAGAGAGGCACGCCCCCGGGGGGGGGGATTCCTCTATTTTTGGGGCGGGGGTGCTCTTCGGGACTTTCGATTTTACCCCTAAAAGGTACCAAACATGGCGTCGCTTAGTTGATTTTTACCCCTAAAAGGTACGTATTTTCCCTCGTAATTTTCTCGTATTTTTTACGAGGGAAAATACGTCTGAAATTCGAGCTACCAACAAGTGTGATTTGCTTACTTTGCTAGAACGGACCTCTAACAGGTACCTATCTGAAAAAAATTGCAAGTTTTCGAATTGTACCCCTAAAAGGTACCAGAGGCCTGATTTTAAACCCTAAAAGGTACGGCGAGCACCCCCGCTTCGCGCTTGAAGTGAAATGAAAAGTTCCTGAAGTTTCTAAGGGGGATTAGCTACTCTCACTAACGTATTAAGGCCGGTTTATGATAAACCCATACAGTCGTACAGTCGTCCCAGTCGTTTAACAAATGTCATTTGATTTTCCGTGGTATGTCCTCTTATATACCACGGAATGACGTAATAAAGTGATGTTGTCCGCAGTACATTTTGTCCACTTTATTACGTCATTCTGTGGTATATAAGAGGCGAACCACGGAAAATCCGAGGTCATAGAGCCAATCAGAATTCGAGAAACATGCGCGTTGTGGTATAAATCTGAATCAACCATGAAATAATAGAAAAAATCCCATTGTTTCACGGTGAAATGGGACGACTGATACGACCTCATGGTAGCCAGCCTTAGAGGGGCACTCGCACGCTTAATATTCGTCCACCGTGGACATAAAATAAGTAAAATTGTAACCATAAAAACACGTGTGCAATTGCCCGTAGTAATCAAAATAATCCTCCAGATTAATAGAAAAACCTTTCAAGTGTTATACAAATGCAATTCTATGTTGTTTTGACTTGTTATGAAGAGGATGGAATTGGATTGCGATTTGAGCTATTTTCTTGTCAGAGAAGCGGCCCGCAAGCGTGCGAGAGCCCCTTTAAGCCGTTTCTTAGCAATATCGAGCCCGAGAGATGGTTTTATTTTCGTAAGAAGGAGCTCACCTATCCACAATGCGCTACGTCTCCGTCATTTGACGCCGAGAGGTTTATACGAATCTACGAAACGAACGAATTGAACAAACGCAACCTTACAAGTCGAACGGATCAAGAGCACTTGACTCGGCATGTCTCAGAACAAAATGTCGGGATGCTAGAGAATCCTTATCATCTGTCCGAAACTCATTTCCTTCAACTTGAGTGTGAAATTTCTTCAAGTTTACATTAAAATTTCACCGTTTTTTGTTTTCGCTACTTTCGCCAAAATTCTGATCACACGATTATTTTCTTCAACATTCTAATAAGGTAAATGATTCCAAATATGATTTTGGCCGTGAGCACTTTTCAAACGGGGCATTGATTGATATGTTAAAAATACTAAGGCATTTTTTCGACGGGGTGTCGTTGCGTGCCCGAGGGTCAAGGACCTTGCTCTTGGGCAGTTCAAAGAACAAGTGCGCGCTCTTTGCTTGACAGCTAAAATCACTGTTAGGCTGTTAAAAAGAAACGATTTTTGTTTGAATATTTCAAGATCGCAATAAAACAAGCGCACCACTCGAAATTCGCATACCTGACATGACTATCAGGAAAAAAAAAATCACTACACGTAATATCGCATTCGCACTTAACTATTTATACTAAGACCATTAACAAGCCAAGAGTTTCCTCTCCAAGTTCAACTTCAAATGTCAGTAGTGTAAGGTGAACAAATGCTAGGGATTTTTTAGTAAATAGGCATACATGGGAGCGCGGAGATCTGGAATTTGTCTTCGACTGCGCTCACTCGTTAGATATGAAATTGAAAACGAGATTTCCCAGGGCCTATGAGAAATGAATGAATATTATATAAGAACAGAATCTGAAACAGAAACATATAACTTACTTTCATAAGTTTCTGACAAAAACATTTGAGGCTCAAATTGCTAAAAAAAAATAAGAATATTTTGAATTTTCACAGCCTCAAACAAAATTGAAGTCCTTTAGGATAAACCATCGGTACGCAGAGCGTACGGGAAGCTATTTGCTTATTTTCTACGCGGTGGTAGGGTTTAGAAAAGAGATGTCACCGATTATTTGATACTATGTGACCATACTGAACTTTTTTTTAATCTCTTAAAGCAATGAATTCAGAAAATGCTCAGTGGCAACTTTAATATTGTTTTTAAAGTATTACATTATTAGCATATTTAACTTAATAAATAACCAACCGTACCTAAAAAAAGCTAAAAGATTTCACCGCGAACCTGCTGCGCAATCGCAGCGAATAGTCGACAGCCAGACGAGCACAACGATCTCTCTAATTTAATAGTTTTCTGCTTTTATGAACTTAGATTTTCACCGATCTATTGTAGCTTCGACTACCTAAAATCCGACGGGTGTGTAATAGATTATGTCCAAAGAAAAGAATTTTCTCATGAAATTTCTACATTTGAATTACTAAACCAAGATGGCGGGCGGCCAATTGACCGTATTCACGATGTTGCGAGAACAATACCCTTGAGCCGTTCTGACTCACTCTGGCGAAGACGGCTTTTGTTATTCAACATGGTACATATAATTTCAAAGCTGATGATCAATTGACCGTTTTCACGATGTTGCGAGAACAATACCCTTGAGCCGTTCTGACTCGTTCTGGCGAAGACGGCTTTTGTTATTTAAAACAGACATCAAGCATTGTTGTCCCAATTATGTTGCGTGCGCAACATCGTGAAAGCCGCCAATTAAACAGCTTGGAGAAACAGGAATGCATGCTGAGCTCAGTGCAACAGAGCACTGGGGAGGGGTGTGGGGTGGTGGGATTGAAACATTGTTCAAAATTGTTCAAAGCATAGAGGCAAACTAGAAAGTGCTCCAGTTCAAGATACACTATATAGTAAGCTTGCGAAATTGAGGAACATGCGCAAAAAAACAGCGCACTAGAACTTCCTATCGCGAAGTCCTGTTTTGTTGTAAGGATACTAAAAGAAAACTATTTCATATTCTTGTCTTTCAATGCGCCTCTTACCTTGAATTGGTCCTTGTCTCGGTGGTAAACACGCAAAAAGAGGGTCAATTTGTTACTCGCCATTCACAAAGCGGAGAAAAACCGATCATCTTGGTTTACTGTCTGCTGAAACGCGTCTCAAAAGCGAATTATTTGTGACACTCGATGATAGTTTATGAATGCACAAAAGGAGAAAGCGAATGAATGTATAAGACTACAAGGTGAAACAAATGGATTAGCATCGCATGTCTCTACTGCCTTGATAACCTCACTTGCATGATTTGGGAATAACAAACGTCATGGATGTTTAATAATATCAAAAATTGTTTTTATGTTTAGTATCAGTGAAGTTAAACCTCTGAAGCCACTATGTTCATTTTAACCTTCAATATAACCATTGTGATCTCAATTAAAACAACTGCCAGCCGACAGTTCATAAAATATAAGGGACCGGACATATTTTATCGCCTAGTTAAGTAGGGGGTCGGAGGATTTTTGAAATGAAGTAATCCCTTCTCTTATAAGTACTAATGACTAACGTGACCCCCCTCAGAGCTACAGTTTCGTGATCCCCCTATTTGAACTAGTGGAAGACATTTCACCAAAAAGAGGGAATCTCTCGTTCTGATTTTGATAGACGCACTTCACCAAGCCCCAGAGAATCGGTAGACTAACATGTCATTGTGCATAGTTTTAACAAAGCAACAACAACAACAACAAAACAGTTTATTGTGTCCTCTGGATATACAATGTTTTTATATTACGTTATTTACAAAGTAAAATTGTTGGAGAACACAGCCACTCAAAAATAGCAGAGCTAATCGAGTTTAAGTGGCTGGGCCAGACGGTACTAGTCAATAATTGTTAAGTGAAAATACACAAAGAAACACAAAAATTGAAATAATAATAAAACAACACAAAAACAGATAACAAACAACAAGAACAAGGAGCATAGGAAAAAGAAGCACATTAAGTATCTACAGTATGTAGTCATTTATAATTTTTTTAAAGCAATTCCTTAAAGTTATTTCTTCTTTGTAGTTTTAAGTCTTCTTCTATTGAGTTCCAAACTTTAGCACCAACATTTGTCCTAATTTTGTCCTAATTTTTGAAAGATAGTAAGAATTTTTTGCTGACAATCTTGTGTTGTGACAGTGAATGGTGCTGACTGGTGTAAAAAAATCATGAAAGACAGTTGGTAATCTGGTCATGTGGAAATCATGCATGAAAAGAGCATTATTAAGAAATATCAAATCATCAAACTTTAGTATATCTAGACGATGGAAGAGTGGGCTAGAGTGGGCTCTGAAATCTGTAAAGGTTATGATTCGGACATTTTTGTAAATTTATGAGGGGCTTAAGGGAGGTTGGGTAGGTATTACCCCATGACGAAACAGCGTAGGTCAAATATGAATAAATAAGAGTATAGTATAGCTGTTTTCGTATGGAAAGAGGTACAAAATGCCTAATTTTAGACAACATGCCAACACTTCGTTTAATTTATGTTTAACGCCTGTAGCTTTTATTCTTCATGCGCACAAAGCGCACCGCAAACAACAAATTTATTATTCATAAGTTGCTGGTACACACGAACGCAAGCACTGAGCACAAGGATATCAAACTCGTACATTATTCTTATTGTTTACACTAGAACGCAAGCGCAAGAAAATCGAGAAGTTGCGTTCCCTTGCGCGTGTGCCTGCGTCTAGTGTGACTCGAGCGAACGCAAGCACAAGCAAAGCACTTGCGTCCCCATGATTTACACTTGCGTCAGTGTAGTGAACTAGACTTGTGAAAAGTGCAAATGATATAGAACATTCCTTGTGGTCCTCCCGTCCAGGGCTTCAGGTTTCGAGAGAGCCCCCGAAATCCTCAGACTCCCATTCTCAATCCAGTTGCATCCGCTCGGTGACACACGAAAATACTCGTGTTGTAACAAAACTTTGGACGATATTTTGCTTTCTTCTTGTGACTTTGACTTTAGGGCTGCGTTGATGTACAAAAAGTATAGGCCAATATCATGTTATGGCCTTTCATTTTGCGTCTTAATTAATTCAATACGTTTAGGTTCAGGTATGAAGCAAGGGGCCATTTGGCAAAATAGTTATCATCAGGTCTGCTTGTATGCACATGTATTATATATCATTTTAAGGCTCTTGAATAATATTATTGTATGTAAGATTTTATTGCCTCTTATAGAAAAATTTCGGACAGAAACAAAACCCGTCATAAATTTGGAAGAGAGAACACGCATTTTTTGGGCAAAATACCCTTTTAACCTTTCACCATACGTTTACCCAAACGTACCAAATTAAGAGGCACATCGGATGGCTGCGACGACCGCTTGTGAAATGAGATGTAATCCGCTAACAGGGTCGAGTGGTTCTAGTAGTTTGGCCGTGGATTCATGTAATTTTTCAACAACATACCGCAACAGCAAGTCAAGTTCAGTACATGTTCATCGTGTTTGAACGTAGTGTGGGAATGTCCCTCTCACAAAAAACAAAACCACAACTATTTGGCAAAAGACCACTTGAACCTCTCGCCATACATCAACAAACTAATTCGATTAAAATCCACATAGCGATGGCTACGACGACCGCGTGTGAAGGTAAACTGCTAACAAGGTCAAGTGATTCCTAGTACACGTGCGGCTTCGTGCAATTCTCGACACATACTAAAGTTATAACCAAGTCAAAGTTCAGTACATGTTATCGTATTTGAGCGTAGTTTGGGAATGTCCTTCACGCGACGTATTGGCAATCACGGAGAAGATTGTAAGAAATTTAAACATTTACCATGAGGATTAGGAGGGTAAAAAAGCAAGAGAATTTATTTTATTTGTCAATAAAAAAACCCAATAATACCGGTCGCTGTCTTCCTAATCCCTTTGGCCTTAACGCGCTCTCACATTCTCCATAATCCCTTTACGTTTGGCGCGCCCTCCCTTTCTCCCCTTTCCGCTTTGCGCATGGCACGCTATCCCTTTCTCCCCTTTCCGTTTGCGCATGGCGCGCTCTCGCTTTTCCTCTTCCCCTTTGCGCTTGGCGCGCTCTCGCTTTCTCCCCTTCTCCTTTGCGCTTGGCGCGCTTTCGCTTTTTCCCCTTCCCCTTTGCGCTTTGCGCTTGGCGCGCTCTATTTGTCAATAAAAACCCCAATAATACCGGTTCGCTGTCTCCCTAATCCCTTTGGCCTTAACGCGCTCTCACATTCTCCATAATCCCTTTACGTTTGGCGCGCCCTCCCTTTCTCCCCTTTTCGCTTTGCGCATGGCGCGCTATCCCTTTCTCCCCTTTCCGTTTGCGCATGGCGCGCTCTCGCTTTCTCCTCTTCCCCTTTGCGCTTGGCGCGCTCTCGCTTTCTCCCCTTCCCCTTTGCGCTTGGCGCGCCCTCCGTTTCTCCCCTTTCCCTTTGCCCTTGGCGCGCCCTCCCTTTGTCCCTAATCCCTTAGCGCTTGGCGCGCTCTCACGTTACCCCTTTCCCTTTGCCCATGACGCGCTCTCACTTTCTCCCCTTTCCGTTTGCGGTTGGCGCGCCCTCCCTTTCTCCCTAATCCCTTTGCGCATGGCGCGCTCTCGCTTTCTCCCCTTCCCCTTTGCGCTTGGCTCGCTTTCTCCCCCTTTCCCTTTGGCCTTGGCGCGCTCTCGCTTTCTCCCCTTTCCCTTTGCCCATGACGCGCTCTCACTTTCTCCCCTTTCCGTTTGCGGTTGGCGCGCCCTCCTTTCTCCCTAATCCCTTTGCGCATGGCGCGCTCTCGCTTTCTCCCCTTCCCCTTTGCGCTTGGCGCGCTCTCGCTTTCTCCCTTTCCCTTTGCGCTTGGCGCGCTCTCGCTTTCTCCCCTTTCCCTTTGGCCTTAACGCGCCCTCCCTTTGTCCCTAATCCCTTAGCGCTTGGCGCGCTCTCACGTTTCCCTTTCCTTTGCCCATGACGCGCTCTCACTTTCTCCCCTTTCCGTTTGCGGTTGGCGCGCCCTCCCTTTCTGTTCTTTCCCCTTGCGCTTGGCGCGCCCTCACTTTCTCCCTTTTGCGCTTGCTACGCAGGCTACACAACAATAAAATTTATGATTCTTCGACGTGCGCGCAACCTCACACCCGCGTCCTTTACGCCACATAACTCCTTGTACTGTTGTTGTATAATAATAACGCAGACCGGTAACAAAAATAACTGCCTTTAGATTATTTGAAACTTTTTTTTTATTCATATGTACCTCAAGTAACATTTCCTATGATTTCTTACATTAGCATCATCATATCCTTATTACAGGCTTTTTTCCGAGTACACTTTGCGTATACTGCTTTTTTAAGTGATATAATCATAATAGTGATTTATTATATTCTATGCGAATTCTTTTCACATTTGCACATATGTCCTACTCGAACCTACACTGTGTTTTTGTATATTTTGAATAATAAATAGCATTTTGTTCGTTAATAAATAATTCATTGTTTGTCTTTCAAGCTCTCGTACATCGTTCATTGACGCGTTTTATAATATTTCGATTTTGAAAATATTTCACATTTTTATCGTAACGCGTTTAATTGTGATGCTAAATATTTTATTGCCTCTTATTTAATGCAGCAGAATATCTCATACTGCGAAATCGAGCGAATTACCGATTACTATAATCTAAGCTAAACTAATTCAACTAAAATAAACGTTGAGCCAGTAATATAGAAAACATATCAGTGAGTTGAAATGTATACAGCAGATCAGGCGCGTCCCTTAAGAAGAGTTTGACTGATACGCAACCGTCAGTCCTTAGCATGATTCTCTAAAGTAGAATTAAAAGCGAAAATACACACACACACAAAAAAAAAACTATATATCGCATCAGTGGCCCTGCGACGAGAGTGATATCGAGAGTGCTATTTTCGGCTGAAGATTTGAAAATTCTTGAATCGTATGATATCTCGCCCTCAAATTCGTCACAGAAGATATCATACGATTCTATTGGATTATTCAAAGCTTCCGGAGGCTAGATTCCGCTAAGAAAATAACACCAAAAAAAACGATATCGCCCGAGTCGTCCAGCGACGAGAGCGATATGGCTTTTTGGAGTGCTACTTTCGGCGGAATCTACCGACTGAAGATTTGAATAAACTTGAATCGTTTGATATCTCGTCCTCGATTTCCACAAAAAGAGTTATATCTTTCGATTCTATGATAAATTGTTCAGCACTCGGTCAAATGTTTACTACGTTTTTGCTTATCGCAAATATGGTAGTATTTTATACCAATGCTGATAATTCGCCGATTGGCTGCGTGTACGCTTTTCAGCTCGATACTTCTATGTTTCTGTTAATGGTGGGACCTGTTCTGTCTGCTCTCATCATATGTACATATGTACATATGTATCATATGTACATATGTATCATATGTACTCATCATATGTACTATGGATCATGGAATAATGAACCTTTCGTCCTCTTCCTGTTATACCTTGACACCATCTATCAGAGAAAAGAAATCATTGATTTAGTTAAATGGTCAAAATGAATAAGGTTGGACATCTATAAATAATTTTTACTGCTTTCTCTACAGCCTTCAAAATAAAATAAAAGACAATATGCGTCTCCCACAAACGCTAGCTCCCCTCTCATGGTGTTTACTTTGGCACTATAGCCAACATGTCGGAATTATTACTATATTTGTAACCCCGAAAGGTGTTTCATGAGTATCCTAGGACCCTCATCTTCTTTCTTGTTTTGAAATTATCGACAACGAATGTGCAGTCACATCACTGAAACTCATGTCTTTGTTCTCCGGTCTTATAGATGACGGTGTGAATACGCCTCCCCTGACCCCACTTCCATTTTACAAACCCCTCCCCCCTTCCCTGTCTACAGCAAGTGCTTTAACGTTTGACCTACCAAGATATCCAGGCTCCAACAACCTTTGTCCCAGTTTGCATCTCCCACATCTTAGCGGACAGTGATGCCTCATGAACATGAAGTTGATTCCGTCCTTCCACAGTAGAACGAGAATTGCCTGCAGTGAGGAAATGTGTCCATGCATTCTGAAATGGAGGAGCAGTCAATTTATTATGGAATCTCTTGCCATGAATTGAGGTTTCATTTGAAAATTCTGTATAGAAAATCTCGAAATAACAACAAAGGTTTATGCTTGGTTTGCAAAATTCAATAGAAAATATCGCACTACATCTCCCAAATCAGCCGATGGAAATAGATGCGTTCTCTGACTCGGTATGTTGCTAGGCTGACAAATTGGCGGCTGACTGGGGCTCTTCAAGAATTGGGCTTCTCTTGGAGGGTAAGTTTTGCCTTTGATGCAATAGTTGCATTTATAAAGAACTTTTTTAGAACTGTCTCACTTTGTGAAGAAATATTCCCAACCCAAAGAATAAAGGTCGATCAGTCAGGCAAAAATATTCAGGTTACTTTTTTATCCTTTGTTTGTTTTGTTTGTTGATTCGATGCATGGTCCTTTCTGGGATTCCACACAGCCTTAGCCTAGGACCCTTTTGTCTTACCATCGCATCCCTCTCCATTGGGTCCTTTTGCAGGTTTGAGGTTCCAACAACAACCGAACTCGCTTGCTGTACATCTGCTCAAAGACAGGGCAGCACTAGCTGTGAACATAAAAAGATCATGCCGATCAGCTTCATGATAAGTTGTCCTATATTGTTGAAAGAATTGGGTAATTTCTTTATATTGTACAGTGGTCGTCATATGTCTCTCACGTTTTACGTAATTACCAATGCGAAACTAGGGGAAATGTACTGTTGTACGGCATTGGATCTGTCTTGCGTGAATATGCCACATCTTTTGAACACAGAAAAGTAAAAAAAAAACAGCAGCTGGAAACTTTTGGATTTTGCCTTGCTTGAGATGTCTCTAGACGAATCAGAAGGTGTAGACAAAAAAGGAAAGAATCATCGAACAAACAAAGGGAAGACAATCAGCATTTATGTTACTAGATTCCACGGGTACAAATGTTTATTTAGATTAGTATGCCCTGCTAGTCAATGCCAAATCTACTTTAATGTCCTTTCTTTCAAAATCCTTTGCCAGCCTAGTGAAGTTTCAATAAAAATGTATTACATTCCAGTGTGCCGTTTTGCTTCACTAGTTCTTAGGGGCCGACCATTTAACTTTTGAGGGGGGGGGTGGGCTTTTTTGTCAGTGCAAGATTTTTTTTCTACCTCAGTTAAGCGGTGAAAATTTTTTTTCCAATAAAAAAGAAGGGTTTTAGTCACCATTTTGCTGTGCAGAAATTTTTTTCGGCCCTTCGGGCCGTGCAAGAGATTTTTTTCAAAAAGCCCACCCCCCCCCCCTCAAAGTTAAAGGTCGGCCCCTTACATGGGTCATTACTAACGTAAAGGTTGCTCTATTTCACTTACCAGCACCGCAAAGACCACACGTTTGAGGGCAGTTAGACTTGAAATATCGGTATGCGCACATTGGGAACGTGTCAGTCCGTATTTGCGGAATTTCGTGATTTGAGCGCGACAGTTGCCATGATTTTTGTCTTGACAGTCTGAAAATAGTGAAACACGGACGTTATTTATGATTACAGCACGATAAAAGTGTTTAATGGTCGAATAGTTTCTCTCCATCGACCCAAGGGCTCCTCATTTAATGTCGATGTGTTGTAACAAAACCTTCGGTTGAACAGGTGTTGTATCGTTTGTTCTCCCCGTTGATATCCGGCCTTTGTTTTGTCAGAGCTAGCGGCCAGTTCTTATCGCGCCACTAGCAAGCGTCCGACCGATTCAACACCCTCCTCTTATGAAAGGAATTCAGAGCTATAAGCATGCTACTCGGAATAGAGAATTGTCGACTCGGTCGGCCCGGGGCCATTCTCGTACCCAGAGCTCCTCGGCTCGTCTGCTCACAGGGAGGGTCTGGTGACATCCATTCGCTGATTGGCTGAAATAGCGCGCACGCGTACATAAAAGTTGCTTACTCTCGCTTTATAAAACGTATCTGTCAAAATAACACTGGCATTCGTTTCCTAGACTTGAACGCTCTAAAAGTAATTGCGAGGCATAACTACCTCGTTCCCAGGGTTCTCGGTCGTTTTCAAAATGGCGGTTAGCTCGGGAGAGGACCCAGGGGGAGGCAGAGTCACATGACCGTTTCGAAACAAAGGACAACCTCGTTCCCACGTCCTCAAACAGTG